>CM066325.1:48527856-49836542 GCA_033807775.1 Saussurea involucrata
GATATTACATGCATTTTTTGATCTTCCTGGTACCTTAAACGATATCAACGTGTTAGACCGTTCTCCCATATAACCTTATTCCTTGAGGTTTTAGAAGGGAAAACACCGAAAGGTAAGTTCTCTGTCAATGGTAACAATTACAAATTAGGATATTATCTTACTGATGAGATCTATCCTAATTGGGATACATTCGTGAACTCAATTCCATTACCTCAATCCCCAAAATATTGACTATTTGCAAAGAAACAAGAGGCCTCTAGGAAAGATGTAGAGAGAACGTTTGGAGTACTCAAATCACATTTAACTATTATATGCGGGTCATCTCGTTTGTGGTGCAAAGAATTAATTGGAGAAATAATGAGAGAATGTATAATCGTGCACAACATGATCTTCGAAGATGAACGTCATATTTATATTCTTCAACTTGATGATATAGACGATGATATTAATTTTACTATAAGTATGCCTCAAATCTCTCATGGCATACTTCCTGAGTACGAAAACTATCTCCAAAATCAAATACAAGTATGTAATAGGTCAAAGAATGTAATATTTTATAAAGATTTGGAGAAGAAGAAAATGATGATTAATGTAATATTTTTACTTTGTATTTTAAATTAATGTTTTATAAATTAAATATTTTACTTAATTATTTTATTTTATTATAATTATTTATTTAATAAATTATTTGGTATTAAATTATAGTAAATAATATTTAATTGTAGTTTTGTTTTTATTTGATTAAAATATAGTTTTTATGATGACGTATCACTTTAGAAAGTGGTTAGAAATCATTGTAGTTGAGAGAAATTTCAAAATAATTTCAAAGCAGACGTGACACTTTAGAAATTGTGTTGAAATTTCATTATAGTGGATGGTCTAATAATCGTTAACGGGATCGATATCATATATCGCGGACCATACTTCCATTGTTGTCATCCATGAATACGGCGTATTGATCACAATCGCCGACGCTTTTTTCTACTTACCATATAACCCTTCATTTTTTTTAAAAATTGATCATTTGGTGCAAGTTCTAGGATCACTTCTCTACTTCTCACACATTTATCACTTCTCAAATGAACCTATATATATATATATATATAGTGTTAGGTTCATTTGAGAAGTCTAAATATTTTGAGAAATGGAGAAGTAATAAAACACGGGGAGTGTTCATATATGAATGTTCATATATGACTGTTTATATATGAACGTTCATATATGACTGTTATATGAACGTTTATATATGAACGTTGGAGTGTTCATATATGAATGTTCATATATGAACGTTCATATATGAACACTCCCGTGTTTTTTTACTTCTCTATTTCTCAAAATATTTAGACTTCTCAATTGAACCCTTCCCTATATATATATATATATATATATATATATGGACATAATCAAATGACAACTGTTTAATTTATGATAACTGTGAGATCTAATGTTGACCACTCATTTAAGATAATTAATGTAAATTTTGAATAAACATAAAAGGGTATTTTAGTAAAATTCTATTTTACAACTAATTAAACTAGTTATATCTTATCTCATACAGTCATACCTACCTTCTCTCTCTACCATATACCTTAACCCTAGCATCTTTTTTCTTTCTACACAGCTGCCATACTCCCCTATCATCTTCTTCATGAAATGGTTATTTGGCTTCTTATTCCTTCATTTCTTGTATCTCGTGGCTCTAATCAAACATTCAAACCCATTTGAAAACCTGGCCGAATCCATTATCAACGCTATTCCCCATAGCCATCGACAGATCCAAATCAGAGACTTCCACATGCTTTCTTGTACGGGGGTCGACTTCTGTGCATATGGCGCTCACAGTATTTCTGATTACTGTGATTCCATGGTCCTCGTCACATTGTTTTGGTCACTACAACAACACCGTCAATAACTTTGCTACCACCGATGCCCCTTCTCGTCCCCCTCACCCAAGCCATCGTCATCACGATATATCAATCTAGCCTCATCCCTCTCTCTATATCTCCCCCACGACACGCAATTGTGAACCCAAACTGGTATCTTCACCACTGCACGCATTCGACGTCGATCAGTGGGTATCACAACAGGTACACTAGTATCATAAGGGGTAGGGGTGCTCAAAAACCCGATCAACCCGACCAACCCGATCAACCCAACCCAACCCGAAGCAATCCGATGTCCAATCGAGTTGTAAAATCCTCAAACCGTATGTATTGGGTTGATATCGGGTTAGGAGAATTTGAACCCAACCCAACCCGATGAACCCGATATATATATATTTAATCTCTTATTCATCATCTATATAACTCCTTCACACACACATGTATATATATATAGTAAATGCTAACATATATTGGCAAATTAAGAAAAATAGTTGATGGTGATATATTTAAGATTTAAGAAATATGCAAGTTGGAGACGTCAAGTTATTTGATCATGTTTGGTTTAAACATTTTTATATGTAGTATTTATATATTGTGTGAATTATCGGTTGTATTTTAAATACATGTTTCCTTTATTTTTATGTTTCTAATTTTGATTTTACCTTGTTTAAACACAACCCGACCAACCCGAACGGGTTGGGTTGGGTTGGGTTGTACCTTTGTTTGGGTTGGGTTGGGTTGAATTTTTTTCAAACCGCCAACATTGGGTTGATGTGTCGAAATGCCTTCAACCCGATCAACCCAACCCGTGAGCACCCCTAATAAGGGGTTTCACAACAGATACAATAGGTATCACATTTGGTATCATAATGGTATCAAAATGGGGTATCATAGTGGTATCAGGATATCATATTTGTTTCATTTTGTATCATAGTGATATCACAATGGGTATCAAATTTGGTATTACAATGTAATTTTGTTGATTTACAAACTGTACCACAAAGTATCATGTAGTGTTGTTTTATTAAGTGTATCACAAAGCACAATTACCTTGTATCATAGTGTGCATCACAATGATACATCATTGTCTTAAAGTTTCGTATTATCGGGATCGCAATATGTATCATTGTTGTTTACAAAGTGTATCACAGTGTATCTTCTGGTTCAGATATACCAATATTCGTCATCTCGTTGCTTCACGGCGTATCACAGTCAGTATCACGGCGTATCACAGTCGATATCACGGCGTATCACAGTCGATATCATGACGTATCACAGACGGTATTACGGATTCACGACGGTATCATAGTTGGACTAGACCCAGTGAAATGTTACGGGAGAGGGAAGAGGGTTGAGGAGAGAGGAGAGATAAATTTTCTAAAATTCCTACAATGTCCTTTATTTAAAATTAAAGTCAAAATTATGAAATATATTAATTTTCTAATTTATCCTATAATTTGTGGTTGAGATTAGATCTCACAGTTACCACAAAATACTAGGATCTCCCAAAGTGTATGAAACAGTTTCATCATATTAAACACTTTTATGAAAGAGTTTCATTAAATTAGACAATGAAATCAAGGGTTTGTACAGTTTTTACAAATGACTAGGTTTGCAATGTAAACTACCCATATATATATATATATATATATATAGAGGAGGGTTCAAACGAAGAGCGTACCAATTTAAGAAAACGCGAGGAGCACCGTCCATGTACTGAATCACATGTGATTCACTACACAAACCGCGGGACAAACCGCGCGCTTTTGCAAACCGCAGGACAAGCCGCGCGTGTCCGAATTTTAATCACATATGATTTTAGTTGTGAATCACATGTGATCCACTACATGGGCGGAAGCCCCCCGATCAGTTGTGAATCACATGTGGTTCGACAGTAGTGAATCACATGTGATTCGACAGTAGTGAATCACATGTGATTTAGTACATGGGCGGTGCTCCTCGCGTTTCTCGTAAATTGTTACGCTCATCGTTTGAACCTTTCTCTCTCTCTCTCTCTCTCTCTCTCTCTATATATATATATATATATATATATATATATATATAGGGTCAGGTTCACGAGAAAACCCTAAATAAATGGAAAACCGGAAAACCACGAAAAAACGGATGAAAAAGTATATCAATATGGATGTCAAATTAACGAGAAAAATATAGTCATTTATTTGGTGTAATTTATTTCGTTCGAAATTTGTTTATTTTTCGTCTTTTTTTCGAATAAAAAATAGAGGGATGAAGTTTTTTTAATTTAATTAATATTGTTGTAACCGTCTGTTTAATCACATCCATCACATCATCTAATCTAACGGTCGATAAGGTGTTTTTTAGTTTTTCATTTATTTGATGTTTTCTCCTAAACCTCCCTCTATATATATATATATATATATATATATATATATATATATAGAGGCTCCGTAAAATGCAAACCTTACATTTGTTGCACCCCTTACAAACCACAGTCTGCATATGTGCAGACTGGTTCTGCATATATGCATTGTCCCATGTGAATGTATGTCCATTATATGTATATTCTTGCACGTATTCATATGCATATATGCAGAACCAGTCTGCACATATGCAGAACCAGTCTGCACATATGCAGACTGTGGTTTGTAAGGGGTGCAACAAATACATGGTTTGTATTTGATTTGTAATCAATGGTGAGATAATGGGTTGCATTGGTTTCAATCTTTTGGAGGGTTTCAAATTATCTTTTGGAGGGTTTCAAACGAGGAGCGTACCAATTTAAGAGAACGTGAGGAGCACTCCCATGCTTCTGATTACATATGATTTACAACGCTAAAAAATCGGACATAATCGAATTTTCGCGCAAAAGTAGCGCGACTTGGTTCGCGACGCGTGCAAGTCGCGGATCATTAATGATCCACAACTGCCAATCACATGTGATCCATAACTGTCGATTCTCATCCAGATCAGTTGTGAATCACATGTGATCCACAACTGTCAGTCACATGTGATTCATAACTATCAATTGCTCCTCACGTTCTCTTAAATTGGTACGCTCCTCGTTTGAACCCGCCTATATATATATATATATGTTTAGCATTAATTCATGTAATTTGATACAAAAATTATTAAACGTAATTTAATAATATACAGTTAATTAAACACAAATTCTTATACTATGACATATCTCAATTTTGTTTAAATTATTAAAGGTAATTCGATCTGTATTTTACAGAATTTACGAATTAATTCACGTTTTGTATTATTTAAATAGTACTAGCCTAATATTTTGGTTAAAATAGATTGTTAATTTTATAGTTTAGATGTAATTTACGTACTATTTATGAGTAAAAGTGGAACTACATACATTCAGATGTTTATTTGTTTATAAAAACAAACAGTCTTGTTCAGTGGCGGATCTGGAACAAATTGTTGTTGAGGGCACCATATAAAATAAAATTAAAAATTAATTATTAATTAAAAGATACGGTTTTATTAAAAATGGTAAAAGGCTACCGTTTACAATTAAGTCCTGCAGCTCTTCATATTTTAAAATTGGCTAATTACATCATCATTTGTAGAGTGATAGAGAGTCGATTAGAAAGGAATTACGATTTAATTCTTTTTTTTTCTGGGTTGGGGTTAGCCACTTGAGGCCTTTATTCTTAATTGTTGGGGCCTATATTCATAATTTAAAGAAATTGTAGCTAAACTTCATATTTTTCTAATATGCATGAGATGGGGTGGTAGGGGGCCTAGGACCCCTACCCCCTCTTGGTGCATCCGCCAATGGTCTTGTTGATTATCTTTTTAGACTTCAATGTCACCTCTTATCATTCAGAAATATAATAAGATTTCAGACTTTAGTATCTTTTTAAAAACAAACACCATCTAAGTTTCTACCTTTCTTGTATACCCATTCCGAGCCACGTCATCATAATTTATGTTCTCAAACCTTAGCAAACGATGTTACTCCTATATAAAATTTGAACATCCTCTTATAATGTGAGGTTTCCTTTTAAAAAACAGGAATTTGATTTGTTTGGCTTTAATTATTATAAATTTGTATGCAAAATTATTGTTCTTTTCCTATCTTTCAGTACATCTAGTTGTGTATATGGTTTTACAAACACTTTAACTATTCATCAAATATATAGATTGTCATTCATATTCATGCTATTAAAATAAGAATATGTTATGAAATAAAATTAATACTATGTTTCTTTTAAATTACATCATAGGCCTTGTGCTTGCTTTTGGCTATTTTTTTATTTTGAGCCTTAAAACTCATTAATTACACTAGTAGTCCTTATTTCATGTTTCAGAAAGTCGTCCCTCAAATTAATACCGCTAGTAGATCAGTGCCATTAAGTAGAGGTATGTGTCCATCATGTGAGGGGTAATTTGGTCATTTTACCGTACTTCTTTCTCAATTTGGTTATTTTATCCTTGAATTAAAACCATCCACATCTTCAAAAACCATTTGTGAACACCCTGAATTTTCCAAGACAAAGTGTTATGCAAGTTGTTAGGCGACTCGGGTCACGTGCCATGCCGCGAATGTCTTTGGAAGGGCCAAGTGTGTGCATGTGACTTCCTGTACGCGTTTGGTCACTGGGAAGGTCGCGTAAGAAACTGAATTTGAATCCCAAAAAGGGGCGCAAACGGGTTGCCACGTGGCCCTAGTCATGCCTCAATACATGCGACGTTTGACGAGTTTTAACCCTAAATTCTACGGTTTTGTCATTTGTGTTCCTTCATATCTCTCTTCTCTCACACTTTAAAGGATTTTGGATCAAATATTTGGAGCTTTTGGTGACAATAGAGGTTTGGATTGGAGTTTGGTTGAAGATTTTCAAGGTCTTTATCAATGGAAGCAAAAGATTGTTGGGAACTAGGTTTAACTTAACATGGCAAGACAAGTTTCAAGTTATTTTGATAAAACTAGTAACACAATAAAAAAATGTCTTGATTTGAGTCTTTGTTAGTCCCTAATGGGATGATAATAAACCAACAAGTAATTGTAGAAGGGGGGGGGGGGTTGAAATACAATTACTCAATTTTTTCTTAATTTAATTACACTTGGAGTACAAAGATTTATGCGGAAATAGGAAGCTAAACAGAATAAAGCAAATCTAAACAATATTTTCACAAAGATTACAAAACACTCAACACAATACTTAAAAGTTCATATTTTGAGTGAGCAAATATAGTAGTCGATTTGCTTGATTCACCTAGAGAACTATTTTGAAGGCATGAACTTGAATGGGAGAAGAACTCTACCTTAAATTCCACCATGTGCAACAAAAGCATGGGGATACTTGTCACTTGGGAATAAGATGCTCAATATTGACTTAAGAACTTTGGAGAGTTATTGTTATTGTACAATATAAAGGGAGTACTTGTCGCTGAATTGTATCATAAACAGTTCTAAAAGGTCACATCCAAAGCATATTAGACAAACATATATTTTCAAGTGCTTCAGAGAAAATGTCTTTGTCAAGTACAAAGTTTGTGAGATTTAATCATGTAAGTTTGGTCCCACACTTTAAAGTCATGGTTTGCATAAACTCTTGGAAAATGCACATATTTGACTTATGTTGGATTTTCATGAGATAATCCCATGAGTTATGGATTTTGATGAAATAAACCATGTTCAATGGAGTTTTGGAAGTTTGCTTAACTTTAATCGTCCAATGCTGATATTTTTGGATGTTGATTTGCATAAATTGCATATTGTTTGGGATTGCATGTTCTGGTTGATCATCCAAGTCTAGTAGAGTTGACACTAAGGCATAAAAGGTACTCCAGGGATGAAATCATGTAGAATATGGCCTTGGGAGATTCGCTTTGAGAATGTAACACAACTAGAGGACGAGTAGATCCTTAGGATTATTCGAGTTGTGTGAGAGTCATCTATATTGGCCATTGGGTATTGATGTGGAATTTTCGTAGGGTTTTCCAAATCGGTTGCTAATCTAAGGTGAAGCTTGATAACATATAGTGACCTACTTTTGTGTACCACCACATACAATGGAAATGGGCCTCTACCGTCATCGAAAGATGTTACTTGGTATTTTAAAATTGTACATTTTGGAAAGACATAGTTGTATAATGAAAACATTCTTTCAATTGAGAAAATTGCCATTTTAGAACATTCATTCAGTTTTAATTTTTTTTACTGCTATAAAATGATTGAACTCACTAGGCTTTATAAGACTTTTTTGAATCAGGTTCTTATGAGGGCAGTACTAGTGAAGCTTGTGAAGAAGTGAGTGCTAGTTACGAGTACGTGAAGGACTTAACACTTTTGGGACATTTCTGTATTTTTTTACTGATAGCGATCATTATTAAGTTCTAGTAACATACAATTTTAATCTAGTTCTTTTAAGAATTGGATTCAAAGTTAGTTGACTTTTGATATTTTTGCCTTGTAAGTAAAAAATATTTCTTTTATGCAGTTGCTCTTTTTTAGATTTTGGGGGTATTACAATCAACATCTTCAAAAACCATCTGAATATGCATCTTCATCATTGTAACAACAGGTTATTTATAATTAATAAATGGAAAGCTTGTGGCCAAAGTGAAAAATGGGAGTAAGTTAGGGAGGGACCAATTTGTAATTTATGGAGGGTATTTAAGGGAGAAAATCCCTAGGTCACCTCCTATTATTCCATTTAGTCTTGTGTGGCGGCTGAGAAGAGAAACGAGAAAGGGAGAAGGGAGCATCAATTGGCAACAACTTCGATCAAGAGAACTCAGATTGGTAAGCCTCAATTCCTTCCTTTGTTTTGTTTAGTGTGTGTTTTCGTAATCAAGGGATTTGGGTGTTTGAGTGGTTGAATACTGTGTTCTTCTTCAAAAGTTATTGGGGGAAAGTTTTCTTATTCTGGGATTGAGTAAAGGTCATTAAGGATGAAATTAATGGAAGCTTTCCAAGAGAAATTCATGCCTGGTGACGTATCTAGAAAGCTTTGGGCTAAATTCGCTTTTGGTGCTTGATTTGTGAGTTTGGGGTTTGCAGTTCGAAAGTGTCCGGACCATGTTTTCCGGATGCCGGATTCCGGAAGTGTCCGGACCATGTTTTCCGGATACCGGATTCCGGGAGTGTCCGGATTGGAATTTCGGAAGTTGTCCGGACTGGGGATTTCGGGATGGGGCCTTTTCCGAGTATGTTACTGATCGAAGTGTATGGTATGCTTTAGGTATTGGGTTCGGCTCAGATTGTTCGTAAGAGAGGCGCGTATTTAGGAAAATCACAACAATCAGGTGAGTTCCCTTAACCCTTTTTACGTGAAATGAGATGTTAAATGTTTTAAACTGATCATGGTATGAGATGCGAGCATGTTTCATTTTATTAAACTGTTACAAACTCCTCTCATGAAAGTATGTTTTGGAAATGCTTATTTAGCATGATTAAACTGTTTATAAAGATTGCATGCATTGCTGGTTAATTGTTAGCTATGCTTATAAGCCATGTGGAGTCGGTTGCACAGTGGGATTAGTGTACCTCAGGATCCGATGATCCCTTGGGAGTTTTTTTTGAACCGGTGGGTATGGATTTGTTTCCTGCCTATTCGGGGAATGGGGAGTCTGCTTGGGCCCCGATATGAGGCGAAAGGGGAGTCTGCTTGGGCCCCGATCGTGGTTGTTAAATTGTGCGGTGTATGAACACTGTGCAAATACCCATGTATAGAGTTTTGTGTTGAGATGCAAGATTTGGTAAAGAAATGTTTTATGCTTGTTGTTAAAACTGTTTTTGGAGGGAATTGACTAGACCGTTTGGTCTAACCCTCGCATTCAAAACTAAACCATTTTCAGGGAAGCGCTCTAGCGGTGCTTCAAGTAAAGGCAAGAGAAGAGTAAGGTTTAGAGATGGAGGCATCGGCATAAGGAGCACTATAGTTCCTTAGATAGTTTTGCTTTGTATTAGATAGATCTCGGCTGTGGATAGAATATTTCCGCTGCAAATTTTGAGTTATTCAGAGTTTGTAATGTTCAGTTTATGAATCCTTATTCGTAATTGGGACCCGTTTTGGGATTACTTCAATGTTTTTGCTTGTTGAAATTTTGGGCTGTTACAAATGGTATTAGAGCCATAGTTTAAGGGATTTAGGTGACCGGACGTGCCTAAACTTAAACTGTGATTTGAGGGACACAACCGAGATATAGGATGCCTTTAAGAAAGATCACTCCAAGTGCGCTAGAAAAATAGGGTAATGAGAACTGTCGTGTAAGGTAAATTTACATTACACCTAGCCAGTGTAATTGTGAATTTACAGGTACATGTACGTGCTCGAATTGCCTTATGTTGCGAAGTTGAGTTGAGTGGTGATTGTTTGTGGTTGTTCCAGTTCTTGTACTATATGGTAGGTTGTTATGGTTGAGGCAGTCCTTGGAGGAAGATGGAATATAACTGTGATGGTAACATGGTTTCATTAGGATGTGTACGACTTTGTTATAATGCATGAGGTCGTTTGTGTTGGCACCTTCTAGAAGGAGTGGGGTTCGAAGCGGTGATGAACCGGTCAAGAGTGGAAACTCTGGGTTCAAAAGAGGATAAATGACACTATAAGGATGAGCTTCTAGTTTCTAGTGAGTCCCCATTCCTTGGTTTGAGGGTCGACCAGTTGGGATGAGAAATGTGACAGAAATCTTGAAAGCTTCAAATGTAAGCGGGTGAAGAAAACGAGCCTTGACTGTTAGTCAAGCGGGGTAGTGGCCAGATTGGTGAAGAAAAGATGTTAGTGATGGATCAAAACGTGTGTGTGAGTAGGACACGAGTTAAACCGGTCGTTATTCGACCTTAATAACAAAATTTTGAAATTGCATGGTTGTGGATTATGGGTCTATACGAAATTTGAAGGGTTGTGAAGCGACCGTACCATAAGTGGATAGGAGAATGAGAAAGCGACCGATGGTCGAAAGTTGGGTGTCGACGATAAGTTCCTATACGAGTGATGTTAGACCTGATTAGAGTGAATAACCTTCTTCACCAAGTTAGTTTCATGCATGGTGTCTTTCTTAAATAATTTACATGGATTCTAATTGTGTTAAGAATGTTTACAAGCATAACGAACTCCTTGTTTTATTTTTGGAAAATGAGTCGACACGCGCGAGCGTGTGTTTAAAGAAAAGATAAACTCGTTTGCAACACACGATGGTATTTTGAGCATGGTGATCTGTGAATTATTTTACTTTTTTCAATGTAAGGGTGAACCATGTAGTGAAAGTCATGAAAACGTTTACCGCAAAAGTTTTATAACCAAAATGAGTATTAGTACTTTTTACATACAAAAGAGTGTGGGATCCGATTAACTCGCTCCGTATAGGTGAGTTCATTCTGAGGTTTTAAATCGTATTAGAAATGTTTTATTAAACACGTTTTATTTGGGTCAATACCGATTCGTCGACTAAGTCGCGAATTATCTTGGGGTGGCATGTGAGCGATCTTAGGGTCGTTGTGTCTACGTTTCGGCTTGAGCAGTGAGGTGCTATGTTTATGTCAATTTGTTTTTCATTATGGTATCTATCAAATTTTCAAGTGTGTAGAATGATTTAAAATTTGTAGTGTCGTCATGCATGAAGGCTATGAACTCTGTAGGTCGTAGTGGACGACAAAGTTAAGAACAAGGAGGGGTTCGAATGGAAATTGTTCAATTGATTTGATTTCGGTCGGGTTACGACCTTAGTATTCCAGTTAGAGGAGAGCGGGAAACAGTGGAAGTCCCATGTATTGAACTTGTTAATGTTGGATAATGGGTGATGAGATTTCCCGTGGAGCGGGCATACGCACGTTGAATATTGAGAAACTCTTAGTAGTAGCATGTTATTAAGTAGATAATGTGTCCTGATGAAATGCTTTCAGTTATGAGCCAGAGTGGTGAATGGTACTGTAATTAGACTATGCACCATGCGAGTCTTATTCCTCAGTTAGTACGGACCGTAGGGCGCAAGTTAGTTACGATGTGTTGGAAACGGTAGGTTCCATTGGGACTCTTTGTGTATCGGTGAGGTGGTGGACACTTCACCGTGTCAGCTATGGATGCTGAAGGGGATGACTGTTAAAGTGTCCAGTTTTGATATCGTGGGGAGACTGAGAAGTGAGAAGAAATTTTGATGCGGTAATTTCACGAAATTTACCTAAGGAAATGAAGGGTTGTCGGGAGATATGTATACGCGGTGAGACGTTGGGCCACTTTGTGAGGTGTGCCAAATGTGAAGCAGTTGTTGTAGCTAGGTGTGCTCTAAGGGATTTGATGACCTGCATAGGAATGAGGCAATCAACACAACCAAAGTTGGTGCTTGGAGAATCAATTTGTAAGAGGTTGTGCCTTGTCGTTGGGATGAATTTCGTGGAGCTCGCAATGGTCTGTCGAGGGACGTATATTTGAGCAAGCACGGGAAACCGCGAGTTGTGGTTTATTTAAATTCAGAGACAGGCAGGTCGTGAGATAGGCTTGGTTAATTATGAACTTAGGTGAAAGTGAAAGCAAGAGTTGTATGTATGCAAATGGCCAGGAGCACCGGGTCAGCGGTGTGATGTTGTGGGTGAAAGTACAACATATTAAGCATGTAGTTGGGATGCATGAATTGTGAACGAGGGTTATGATATGTTTATTGCCAAGAAACGGTGGTTGGTGGCTACCCAAGAAAGGAACCAGGTGTTTTAGGGGTATGAGTCACTGAGTGAGTTCGTATTGGGATCAATAAAAGACCGACAAAGAAATTCTGGTAAGTAGGTCGACCCTACTTGGGAAATGAGAAACATGGACTGTTATTGCAGAAGGACTTGGTTGATTATCTCTAATTAGAACGGTGGTGAAACCGTTGGTTGGGCTTGGTAACAAAAGTGTGGTTGTCATGTTTGGAATGATTGGGAATGAAGTGGATGCTGATAGGCGAGTAATGCCCAGGCTAGCAAGAGGAGGTTAGGACGATATGTTCAAGCAAATGGAAGAACTTAAAGTGAGAAGAGTGGTATTGACACCATATGGGTGAAAAAATGTTTAAAGAGGTGCAAATGACGGGTATTGGAACTACTCGTGTAGTTACGAGAGGGAGACATTTTGGTGTACGTTTTGGTTTAAGTGTGAAGGGACTCGTATGAGTCGATGAATCTTCCCTTAAAGGAATGTGATCTATACCTTCGGAAAGGCATGGCATAAGTGGTTGTACGGGATATTAAAAGTGTAAGACCGTCAGATTTGAATAAGTATTGGGATGTTAACTATTCCGAAGTGAGCGTAGGGTTAATCAATGTGTTACTTGGAATAGTCTGGAGTAGGCGTGGTTGATCCTTCTAGTTGGACGTCTGTTAGATGTAGTGAAAAGGCGAATGTAAAAACTTCAAGGTGATTTATTCCTTACCCCGGATGGTGGGTTAGTGGCGTACAAGTATGGAAAGAGGACGTAGTGGAAGCGTACGTATCGGTACATAGTGTTGACTTGTGGTCAACGTGTTTTGGAAGGAAAGAAATACTTTTGTGTTAGGCGCTTGACGTGGTAGGAAAGGTGGATTAGAAAGTTCAAATTTTACCTGGTGCTAAGATTGGCAAATTGGGTGGTTACCGACGTTAGTAAAGGATTCATGTCATTGTTGCGACACTCGGTGAAATTTATTCTTTAAGGAAGTGAATCGGTATGGGAAAGTCGTGATGAGACGTGTTTTAAGAGCCCTGAGATGTTATTTTTATATCTAGTATAATGGTCGGAAGGACTACAAGTACATTATGTGAGTATTCCTAACCTAAGGAAGTCGTGGTCTTATACAAAGGTGATTGGAAGATCCGTTGAAATCAAAGTTGTTAAATTTGGAAGTGTAATACCCCGGGTAAGTCCGTTAGTTAAATCCCCATTCCGTTAAATTTAATTAACTTTAAAGTTGGAAGTTTAGGGTAAGTTTGGGTTAAATTAGGAGTTAAGGGTGTTTTGGGTCATTAATGGATAGTTTAGGGTTTAGAGGATAAATATTGGTTAGATATTATCTATTGGTAAATCAGATAATTCATAAAAATCAGAAAATCAGATATTATCATAAGGTGTGTGTGTGTGTTTTGTGGAGAAAGGAAGAAAAAAGAAGAAAAGAGGTTTTAGAATTAGGGTTTCAATTTGGTGCAATTGGAAGTAGTTACAGGTATGTTTCCTTTACTAATTATGTTTATAATGGTTAGTAGATTGTTTCTATCGGTCTAGAATCGACATAATCGAACTGGTGTAAACCTCAGCCGATTTCTAGGTGAATTTTGGGTAAACCGACAGTGGTGTCCGGATACGTTGAAGGTGTCCGGATAGCACTGTTGGTGGTGTCCGGGTAGTTTTGTTGATGTTGTCCGGGTACTGTTTGAAGGTGTCCGGACGAGTCCTTTATCCGGGAAAATCTCTCTTTTCTATAGTTGTCCGGAAAAGTCAAGTTGTCCGGAAAAGTCAAGTTGTCCGGAAAAGTCAAGTTGTCCGGAAAAGTCATGTTGTCCGGAAAAGTCATGTTGTCCGGGTAACTTGTGGTATCCGGATACTTTTGCTGTTTGGCCATTTTTGAGAGTTTTAGATGCTGTCAAGTATCCAGTAACCTGTATTTTGTGAACCACTAGATAGGGAGTGAATGAGGACTGACTATCCTGTAGTCTTGACTTGAGTACGAGTTTGGGGGCAACATTTGAGGGTTTGAGCTCTTTAGAGTTGTTAGCCTTAGTAAGACTTATGTGTTTTATGTGGTAAAGAGATGTCTGTATCTATGTGTTACAGATCTTGTGAATTCTGGGTAAAAGGCTGAACCGGTTAAGAAGACTTGGAAACGTGTTAATAAGCAATCAGGTGAGTTTTACTTTAAAAGTAATTTCAACTGGAATACATACGTATGGTTTGGGAATGTGATAATTAGTGATTATGTGTTTATATGTATGGTATATGCGAATTACAATATAGTGAGATATTGTATTTACATGTGTATTATAAACGTGTTATAATACGTTGGCCGGGTTTAAGACCGGTGTGATTGGCTATAGAACTTGTATAGCGTTGTTTGGCTGTAGATGTTGTACAGCGTTGTATATTATTAGTTGGCTTGCTACGACTAATATGGCCAGGAGGAAATGAGAAGGAAAGGTACACGATGTGTGAGCTTAATTGGATATATGTAATTATGTGGCGTGATTTATATGAATGAAGTTTATATAAATGGTTTTTAAACTAACAGGGGTTTCTCACTTAGACCAACAGGTCTAACCCTCATTTTGTTTTAAAAATATGTATTCCAGGTGACGGATCAAGTAAGGGCAAGTAAGTAGAGTATGAGATGGATGGCTAGTAAGGAAGACTATAAGACGAAGCTTTTGACTTATTTAGTAGTTGTAATGGAATGTTAAGTGTTATGGATGCAAATAGCACAAGGATTGTATTTCAAATGTTTTCTTTCTATTTGTAAAAGACTACCGGACCGTACATGTAAAGTGAAGTTTGTTTGTTATATCTAATTGTGTTATATTGTGTGATATGTCTTGTATATGGGATAAGGGATGTTACAAATGGTATCAGAGCCTTAGTTTAAGGGATTTAGGTATTTGTATCTGTACCTAGACTTAAACTGCATGTGAAGTAGGATGTCCCTATCATTATAGAACCTTGGGATGATGAAGTATAAAAGGTAGAAGGAACATCATGTAAGGTAATTTCATATTACACCTGGCCAGTGTAATCGTGATCTTACAGGTACATGTTTGAACTGGAATACCTTGTTATATGGGGTATGTGCTTATGTGTATATTAATCTTGTTTAAATCTACAGAATGGCAAGTGGTACAAGAAATTCGAATCGAGGAGGAGGAAGAAATCCAAACAGAACTAATCCGCCAGTAGGAACAGGGGACAGGGGAGGCAGAACAGGGGGCAGAACTGGAGGTAGACTTCGAGGTGGAGCTGGAGGTAGAACCGGAGGTAGAACTCAACAAAATAGTACGGATTTCATTACCAGAGCTGATTTAATGACAGAAATGGGGAGATTACAAGAAAATATTCAAGCTATGCTCAACCAAGCTCATAATACTGAAACAGAAAGACCAGACCCTACTCTTGAAGAGGAGATGCCAATTACCCCAACGGTCTTACCGGTAATGAGAAAATGTGATTACAAAATGTTTCTTAGCTGCAAGCCTCCGACATTCTCAGGGGATCGGGATCCAGTGAAAGCAATGAGGTGGATGAAGGAAATTGAAGCCATTTTTAAAACGAGTAAGTGTGCGGACGAAGATAGAGTATTGTACGGGGCAGCCATGTTGAAAGGAGATGCGTTGTATTGGTGGGAATCGTTTATTCATTCAAAAGGACCCGATGTTTATTCTACCCTCTCTTGGGAAGAATTTGTGATAGTCTACAGGAACGCATTTTGTCCCCAAGCAGTCGTCAAACAACTGGAAGGAGAATTCATGAATTTGCAACAAGGAAGCTTATCCGTTCGAGATTATACTGCTAGCTTTCTGGAAAAATCTCGATTTGCAGAATACTATGTCGCTACAGAAGCGATGAAGATAGAAAGGTTTATCTTTGGGTTGAACTCAGAGATTAGAAGGTTAGTGACTGCAAAGGGACCCGATACCTTTTCAGCTGCAGTTGATGCAGCGGAAAATGTTGAATGAGATATGAGAAGGGATACGGGAGATAAGAGTATCGGAAAGAGAAAGTGGGAAGGACCACAATATGATCCGAAGAGGTCCCGATTTCAGAGGTATGATAACCATCCGCCGTTTCGACCAGCGGAAAGACCATGTCCGAAGTGCAATCGTGTCCATCAAGGAAACTGCCAAGGTGATTTGCGAGCATGTTATAAGTGTGGGAAGACTGGGCACGTCATTAAGGATTGTAAGGTAACGCGGCTATGTTTTTTTTATGCAATTCTCCGGATCATTTCCAGTCAAACTGTCCGCGAGGGAGGATGCAGCAAGGTGGGTCATCAGGCAGGCCAGCAAATGTTAAACCAGTAGTGCCAAGACTGGAACCACCAGTAACCAGAGGTCGCGCATTTCAGATGACTGAGAAAGAAGCGGAGGAAACTCCAGATGTGGTCACAGGTACATTTTTGATAAACTCTACACGTGCTAAGGTGTTATTTGATTCCGGTGCAAACCGATCGTTTGTGTCTCCTGCATTTGCTGCTTGTTTGTGTTTGAAACCTAAAATGTTAGATCATTCTCTATTAGTAGATACAGCAAATGACAACCAAGTGTCGGTTAGTGAAGTATTTGATGGTTGTGTGATTAATATAGATGGGTGTGGAGTGCCTATACAATTGTTTCCTATAACTTTGATAGAATTTGATGTAGTAGTGGGAATGGACTGGTTGGCTGAGAATCAGGCTAATATAGTGTGTGACAAGAAGATAATAAATGTTGTATTGCCTGAGAGAGGACCGGTAGTGATTTATGGTGATCGTAGGAATCATCAGTCCTGTCTTATATCACTAGTAAAGGCACGTAAGTGTGTGAATAAGGGTTGTCAGAGTTACTTGGCTTACGTGATAGATGTTAAGCCGGAAAAGATTAGGATGGAAGATATTCCTATCGTTAGTGAATTCCCTGAAGTATTCCCTGAAGACTTGAACAGTCTTCCGCCAGTTAGACAAGTCGAGTTCGGTATAGACTTAATTCCTGGAGCCACTCCTGTAGCCCGTGCACCGTACCGTTTGGCACCTCCAGAGATGAAAGAGATGATGGCACAACTACAAGATCTATCCGATAAGGGTTTCATCAGACCTAGTTCTTCGCCGTGGGGAGCACCAGTGTTATTTGTGAAAAAGAAAGATGGGTCGATGAGAATGTGTATTGACTACCGAGAATTGAATAAGCGCACGATAAAGAACAAGTATCCGCTACCCCGAATTGATGATCTCGTTGATCAGTTAGTTGGAGCTTGCTATTTCTCCAAGATTGATCTAAGGTCCGGTTATCACCAGCTGAAGGTTAAAGAAGAAGACGTTTTAAAGACTGCTTTTCGAACGAGGTATGGTCATCATGAATTTTTAGTAATGCCATTTGGATTGACGAACGCTCCAGCTGCCTTTATGGATTTGATGAATCGGGTATGTAAGCCATATCTCGATAAATTTGTAATTGTTTTTATCGATGATATTCTTATCTATTCTCGATCCAAGGAAGAGCACGCGCAACATCTTCGTTTGATTCTAGAGCTGCTGAAGAAGGAAAGGTTGTATGCAAAATTTTCAAAATGTGAGTTCTGGTTACGGAAAGTACAATTTCTGGGGCACGTGGTTTCTGAGAAAGGTATACAAGTCGATCCGATGAAAGTAGAAGCAGTTGAAAAGTGGGAACAGCCCAAGACAGCAACCGAGGTACGCAGTTTTCTGGGTTTGGCCGGTTACTATCGGAAATTCATAAAGGACTTCTCTCGTATCGCAACGCCTTTGACTAAGCTGACCCGAAAGAATTTGAAGTTTGAATGGAAAGCGGAACAGGACGAGGCATTCAGAATATTGAAAGAGAAACTATGCAGCGCGCCAATTCTATCACTACCTGAAGGTTCTGAAGACTTTGTCGTTTACAGTGATGCGTCTAAATTGGGATTGGGTTGTGTGCTTATGCAGCGTGGAAAGGTTATAGCTTATGCTTCTCGCCAACTGAAGGATCATGAACGGCAGTATCCTACGCACGATATGGAGCTTGCTGCAGTCGTTTTCGCGTTAAAGATTTGGAGACATTATCTGTATGGTTCCAAATGTCAGATTTATACTGACCACAAGAGTCTTCAACATCTCTTTGATCAGAAGGAACTAAATATGAGACAAAGGAGATGGTTGGAATTGCTGAATGATTACGACTGTGAAATCCTTTATCACCCGGGAAAGGCGAATGTAGTGGCAGATGCGCTCAGTCGTCAAGAAAGGAGTGGAACAATAAAAGTTATTTCAATACGAACTGAACTCCTACCCAACATATCTGACGAATTGCAGAAGTGTCAAGTGGAGGCTTATCAGGATGAACATCTGAAATCAGAACGGTTAGCGGGGATGTCAGCATTGCTAGTAAAAGATGATCGGGGGTTATTGTGTCTGGGAAACAGAGTGTGGGTACCTCGTTTGGGTGGGTTACGTGATCGTGTTTTACAAGAAGCTCATCAATCCCGTTTCTCTATTCACCCAGGTACAAACAAGATGTATAAAGACCTAAAGCAATTCTATTGGTGGCCGGGGATAAAAAGAGGGATTGCTCAGTATGTAGAACGGTGTGATACTTGTAGGAAGGTAAAGATCGAACATCAAAAGCCATTTGGTCAACTACAACGACTAGAAATACCTATGTGGAAGTGGGAGCAGATTACCACGGACTTTATCACAAAGCCACCAAGAACTCCGAAGGGATTCGATTCTATTTGGGTGATCGTCGACAGGTTGTCAAAGTCTGCACACTTCCTACCAATAAAGGAAACCGATTCATTGGAGCGATTAGCTAAGTTATACATTAATGAAATAGTAACTCGACATGGAGTTCCAATCTCGATCATTTCTGATCGTGATAGTCGTTTTACTTCAAGATTTTGGAGAAGCTTTCAAAGGGAAATGGGGACTCAGATAAAGTTAGGTACGGCGTATCATCCTCAAACAGATGGACAGAGTGAACGAACAATTCAGACCTTAGAAGATATGCTCCGGGCTTGTATTGTTGATTTTGGGGGATCGTGGGATAAGCATTTGCCGTTAATCGAATTCGCTTACAACAACAGTTATCATTCCAGCATACAAGCGGCACCGTTTGAAGTACTGTATGGTAGGAAATGTCGAACGCCTCTGTGTTGGAACGAAGTGGGAGAGAAACAGTTAGCGGGGCCGGAAATAGTTCAGTTAACCGCCGATAAGGTTACACAGATCCGAGAAAGATTGAAAGTGGCTCAAGATAGACAGAAGAGTTACGCTGATCGCCGTCGAAAGCCGTTGGAATTTCAAGTTGGGGATTACGTAATGTTAAAGGTTTCGCCGTGGAAAGGAGTCATCAGATTCGGTCGACAGGGTAAGCTTAGCCCAAGGTATATTGGACCATTTGCAATCACTGAAAGGATCGGGGAGGTAGCTTACAGATTAGATCTTCCACCAGAGTTGAGCAGAATTCATAATGCATTTCACGTATCAAACTTCCGAAAGTGTTTAGTTACTCAAGATCAGGCAGTCTCCCTACCAGAGATACAAGTCGACGAAAGACTGAATTATGTGGAAGAACCGGAAGCAATAGTTGATCATAAAGTCAAAGTGCTGCGGAATAAGGAGATCAGGCAAGTGAAGGTTCAGTGGAGGCATCATAGAGGCCAGGATGCCACGTGGGAATCCGAATCGGAAATGAGAACCAAATACCCTCACCTTTTTGCCTAACCGAATTCCGGGACGGAATTCTCTTAAGGGGGAGATGATGTAATACCCCGGGTAAGTCCGTTAGTTAAATCCCCATTCCGTTAAATTTAATTAACTTTAAAGTTGGAAGTTTAGGGTAAGTTTGGGTTAAATTAGGAGTTAAGGGTGTTTTGGGTCATTAATGGATAGTTTAGGGTTTAGAGGATAAATATTGGTTAGATATTATCTATTGGTAAATCAGATAATTCATAAAAATCAGAAAATCAGATATTATCATAAGGTGTGTGTGTGTTTTGTGGAGAAAGGAAGAAAAAAGAAGGAAAGAGGTTTTAGAATTAGGGTTTCAATTTGGTGCAATTGGAAGTAGTTACAGGTATGTTTCCTTTACTAATTATGTTTATAATGGTTAGTAGATTGTTTCTATCGGTCTAGAATCGACATAATCGAACTGGTGTAAACCTCAGCCGATTTCTGGGTGAATTTTGGGTAAACCGACAGTGGCGTCCGGATACGTTGAAGGTGTCCGGATAGCACTGTTGGTGGTGTCCGGGTAGTTTTGTTGATGTTGTCCGGGTACTGTTTGAAGGTGTCCGGACGAGTCCTTTATCCGGGAAAATCTCTCTTTTCTATAGTTGTCCGGAAAAGTCAAGTTGTCCGGAAAAGTCATGTTGTCCGGAAAAGTCATGTTGTCCGGGTAACTTGTGGTATCCGGATACTTTTGCTGTTTGGCCATTTTTGAGAGTTTTAGATGCTGTCAAGTATCCAGTAACCTGTATTTTGTTAACCACTAGATAGGGAGTGAATGAGGACTGACTATCCTGTAGTCTTGACTTGAGTACGAGTTTGGGGGCAACATTTGAGGGTTTGAGCTCTTTAGAGTTGTTAGCCTTAGTAAGACTTATGTGTTTTATGTGGTAAAGAGATGTCTGTATCTATGTGTTACAGATCTTGTGAATTCTGGGTAAAAGGCTGAACCGGTTAAGAAGACTTGGAAACGTGTTAATAAGCAATCAGGTGAGTTTTACTTTAAAAGTAATTTCAATTGGAATACATACGTATGGTTTGGGAATGTGATAATTAGTGATTATGTGTTTATATGTATGGTATATGCGAATTACAATATAGTGAGATATTGTATTTACATGTGTATTATAAACGTGTTATAATACGTTGGCCGGGTTTAAGACCGGTGTGATTGGCTATAGAACTTGTATAGCGTTGTTTGGCTGTAGATGTTGTACAGCGTTGTATATTATTAGTTGGCTTGCTACCACTAATATGGACAGGAGGAAATGAGAAGGAAAGGTACACGATGTGTGAGCTTAATTGGATATATGTAATTATGTGGCGTGATTTATATGAATGAAGTTTATATAAATGGTTTTTAAACTAACAGGGGTTTCTCACTTAGACCAACAGGTCTAACCCTCATTTTGTTTTAAAAATATGTATTCCAGGTGGCGGATCAAGTAAGGGCAAGTAAGTAGAGTATGAGATGGATGGCTAGTAAGGAAGACTATAAGACGAAGCTTTTGACTTATTTAGTAGTTGTAATGGAATGTTAAGTGTTATGGATGCAAATAGCACAAGGATTGTATTTCAAATGTTTTCTTTCTATTTGTAAAAGACTATCGGACCGTACATGTAAAGTGAAGTTTGTTTGTTATATCTAATTGTGTTATATTGTGTGATATGTCGTGTATATGGGATAAGGGATGTTACAGGAAGTGCGAATCATGACACCTAAGTTGGGGGTCGGTCCGATGCCCAAGGTATTGGTTCAGCTCGGTTCAGTTTGGTTCAGTTTGATTTGGTTCAGCTTGGTTCAGTTTGGTTTGGCTTGGTTTAGTTTGGTTTGGCTTGGTTCAGTTTGGTTTGGTTTGGGTCAGCTTGGTTTGGTTTGGTTCGGTTTTGTTTGGCTTGGTTCAGTTTGGTTTGGCTTGGTTCAGCTTGGTTTGGTTTGGTTCAGTTTGGTTTGGTTTGGTTTGGTTCGGTTTGGTTCAGTTTGGGTTGGTTTGGTTCAGTTGAGTTTGGATGTTGAAATGAGGTATGGCGAAAGAAAAGAGGATTGAGCCACGTTTTAGTGAGTCGGTTGTAGTGATACTCCGAATTGAAGAATCGGTTTATAGAATGAGTATGTTTTATGGATAGGTGGGATGCGTGAGGTGTTTCATGCCTTATTGAGAGCGTGGGTTGAAGGTCGGGGTGATCGTGTCGTTACAAGTTATGCGAGTAGACGAAAAACTAGGTTTCGTAGAAGATCCCAAAGCCATTTCGGATTCTAAGTGAAGAAATTGAGGAACAAGGAGATCAGCCTTGTAAAGGTTCAATGGTGGTATCATAAGCTCAAGAGGCAACATGGGAAATGAGAGTCGGAGATGAGGGCGAAGTACCCGCGTCTTTTCAACCAAGGAATTTCGGGGACGGAATTATTTTAAGGGGGAAGTGTTGTAACAACCGGTTATTTATGTTAATAAATGGAAAGCTTGTGGCCAAAGTGAAAAATGGGAGTAAGTTAAGGAGGGACCAATTTTCAATTTATGAAGGGTATTTAAGGTAGCAAATCCATAGGTCACCTTCTATTATTCCATTTAGTCTTGTGTGGCGGCTGAGAAGAGAAACGAGAAAGGGAGAAGGGAGCATCAATTGGCAACAACATCGATCAAGAGAACTCAGATTGGTAAGCCTCAATTCCTTCCTTTGTTTTGTTTAGCGTGTGTCTTCGTAATCAACGGATTTGGGTGTTTTAGTGGTTGAATACTGTGTTCTTCTTCAAAAGTTATTGGGGGAAAGTTTTCTTGTTCTGGGATTGAGTAAAGGTCATTAAGGATGAAATTAATGGAAGCTTTCCAAAAGAAATTCATGCCTAGTGACGTATCTAGCAAGCTTTGGGCAAAATTCGCTTTTGGTGCTTGATTTGTGAGTTTGCGGTTTGCAGTTCGAGTTCCGAAAGTCGCACTCTCCGGATTTCGGAAGTGTCCGGACCATGTTTTCTCGGATGCCGGATTTCGGAAGTGTCCGGACCATGTTTTCCGGATACCGGATTCCGGGAGTGTCCGGATTGGAATTCTGGAAGTTGTCCGGACTGGGGATTTCGGGATGGGTCCTTTTCCGGGTATGTTACTGATCGAAGTGTATGGTATGCTTTAGGTGTTGGGTTCGGCTCAGATCGTTCGTAAGAGAGGCGCGTGTTTAGGAAAATCACTACAATCAGGTGAGTTCCCTTAACCCTTTTTACGTGAAATAAGATGTTAAATGTTTTAAACTGATCATGGTATAAGATGCGAGCATGTTTCATTTTCTTAAACTGTTACAAACTCCTCGCATGAAAGTATGTTTTGGAAATAATTATTTAGCATGATTAAACTGTTTATAAAGATTGCATGCATTGCTGGTTAATTGTTAGCTATGCTTATAAGCCATGTAAAGTCGGGTTGCACAGTGGGATTAGTGTACCTCGGGATCCGATGATCCCTTGGGAGTTTATTTTGAACCGGTGGGTATGGATTTGTTTCCTGCCTATTCGGGTAATGGGGAGTCTGCTTGGGCCCCGATATGAGGCGAGAGGGGAGTCTGCTTGGGCCCCGATCGTGGTTGTTAAATTGTGCAGTCTTTGAACACTGTGCAAATACCCATGTATGGAGTTTTGTGTTGAGATGCAAGATTTGGTAAAGAAATGTTTTATGCTTGTTGTTAAAACTGTTTTCGGAGGGAATTCACTAGACCGTTTAGTCTAACCCTCGCTTTCAAAACTAAACCATTTTCAGGGAAACGCTCTAGCGGTGCTTCAAGTAAAGGCAAGAGAAGAGTAAGGTTTAGAGATGGAGGCATCGGCATAAGGAGCACTATAGTTCCTTAGATAGTTTTGCTTTGTATTAGATAGATCTCGGCTGTAGATAGAATATTTCCGCTGCAAATTTTGAGTTATTCAGAGTTTGTAATGTTCAGTTTATGAATCCTTATTCGTAATTGGGACCCGTTTTGGGATTACTTCAATGTTTTTGCTTGTTGAAATTTTGGGCTGTTACAAATGGTATTAGAGCCATAGTTTAAGGGATTTAGGTGACCGAACGTGCCTAAACTTAAACTGTGATTTGAGGGACACAACCGAGATATAGGATGCCTTTAAGAAAGATCACTCCAAGTGCGCTAGAAAAATAGGGTAATGAGAACTGTCGTGTAAGGTAAATTTACATTACACCTAGCCATTGTAATTGCGAATTTACAGGTACATGTACGTGCTCGAATTGCCTTATGTTGCGAAGTTGAGTTGAGTGGTGATTGTTTGTTGTTGTTCCAGTTCTTGTACTATATGGTAGGTTGTTATGGTTGAGGTAGTCCTTGGAGGAAGGTGGAATGTAACTGTGATGGTAACATGGTTTCATTAGGATGTGTACGGCTTTGTTATAATGCATGAGGTCGTTTGTGTTGGCACCTTCTAGAAGGAGTGGGGTTCGAAGCGGTGATGAACCGGTCAAGAGTGGAAACTCTGGGTTCAAAAGAGGATAAATGACGCTATAAGGATGAGCTTCTAGTTTCTAGTGAGTCCCCATTCCTTGGTTTGAGGGTCGACCAGTTGGGATGAGAAATGTGACGGAAATCTTGAAAGCTTCAAATGTAAGCGTGTGAAGAAAACGAGCCTTGACTGTTAGTCAAGCGGGGTAGTGGCCAGATTGGTGAAGAAAAGATGTTAGTGATGGATCAAAACGTGTGTGTGAGTAGGACACGAGTTAAACCGGTCGTTATTCGACCTTAATAACAAAATTTTGAAATTTCATGGTTGTGTATCCTAGGTCTATACGAAATTTGAAGGGTTGTGAAGCGACCGTACCATAAGTGGATAGGAGAATGAGAAAGCGACCGATGGTCGAAAGTTGGGTGTCGACGATAAGTTCCTATACGAGTGATGTTAGACCTGATTAGAGTGAATAGCCTTCATCGCCAAGTTAGTTTCATGCATGGTGTCCTTCTTAAATAATTTACAAGGATTCTAATTGTGTTAAGAATGTTTACAAGCATAACGAACTCCTTGTTTTATTTTTGGAAAATGAGTCGACACGCGCGAGCGTGTGTTTAAAGAAAAGATAAACTCGTTTGCAACACACGATGGATTTTGAGCATGGTGATCTGTGAATTATTTTACTTTTTTCAATGTAAGGGTGAACCCTGTAGTGAAAGTCACGAAAACGTTTACCGCAAAAGTTTTATAACCAAAATGAGTATTAGTACTTTTTACATACAAAAGAGTGTGGGAGCCGATTAACTCGCTCCGTATAGGTGAGTTCATTCTGAGGTTTTAAATCGTATTAGAAATGTTTTATTAAACACGTTTTATTTGGGTCAATACCGATTCGGTCGACTAAGTCGCGAATTATCTTGGGGTGGCATGTGAGCGATCTTAGGGTCGTTGTGTCTACGTTTCGGCTTGAGCAGTGAGGTGCTATGTTTATGTCAATTTGTTTTTCATTATGGTATCTATCAAATTTTCAAGTGTGTAGAATGATTTAAAATTTGTAGTGTCGTCATGCATGAAGGCTATGAACTCTGTAGGTCGTAGTGGACGACAAAGTTAAGAACAAGGAGGGGTTCGAATGGAAATTGTTCAATTGATTTGATTTCGGTCGGGTTACGACCTTAGTATTCCAGTTAGAGGAGAGCGGGAAACAGTGGAAGTCCCGGGTATTGAACTTGTTAATGTTGGATAATGGGTGATGAGATTTCCCGTGGAGCGGGCATACGCACGTTGAATATTGAGAAACTCTTAGTAGTAGCATGTTATTAAGTAGATAATGTGTCCTGATGAAATGCTTTCAGTTATGAGCCAGAGTGGTGAATGGTATTGTAATTAGACTATGCACCATGCGAGTCTTATTCCTCAGTTAGTACGGACCGTAGGGCGCAAGTTAGTTACGATGTGTTGGAAACGGTAGGTTCCATTGGGACTCTTTGTGTATCGGTGAGGTGGTGGACACTTCACCGTGTCAGCTATGGATGCTGAAGGGGATGACTGTTAAAGTGTCCAGTTTTGATATCGTGGGGAGACTGAGAAGTGAGAAGAAATTTTGATGCGGTAATTTCACGGAATTTACCTAAGGAAATGAAGGGTTGTCGGGAGAGATGTATACGCGGTGAGACGTTGGGCCACTTTGTGAGGTGTGCCAAATGTGAAGCAGTTGTTGTAGCTAGGTGTGCTCTACGGGATTTGATGACCTGCATAGGAATGAGGCAATCAACACAACCAAAGTTGGTGCTTGGAGAATCAATTTGTAAGAGGTTGTGCCTTGTCGTTGGGATGACTTTCGTGGAGCTCGCAATGGTCTGTCGAGGGACGTATATTTGAGCAAGCACGGGAAACCGCGAGTTGTGGTTTATTTAAATTCAGAGACAGGCAGGTCGTGAGATAGGCTTGGTTAATTATGAACTTAGGTGAAAGTGAAAGCAAGAGTTGTATGTATGTAAATGGCCGAGAGCACCGGGTCAGCGGTGTGATGTTGTGGGTGAAAGTACAACATATTAAGCATGTAGTTGGGATGCATGAATTGTGAGCGAGGGTTATGATATATTTATTGCCAAGAAACGGTGGTTGGTGGCTACCCAAGAAAGGAACCAGGTGTTTTAGGGGTATGAGTCACTGAGTGAGTTCGTATTGGGATCAATAAAAGACCGACAAAGAAATTCTGGTAAGTAGGTCGACCCTACTTGGGAAATGAGAAACATGGACTGTTGTTGCAGAAGGACTTGGTTGATTATCTCTAATTAGAACGGTGGTGAAACCGTTGGTTGGGCTTGGTAACAAAAGTGTGATTGTCATGTTTGGAATGATTGTGAATGAAGTGGATGCTGATAGGCGAGCAATGCCCAGGCTAGCAAGAGGAGGTTAGGACGATATGTTCAAGCAAATGGAAGAACTTAAAGTGAGAAGAGTGGTATTGACACCATATGGGTGAAAAAATGTTTAAAGAGGTGCAAATGACGGGTATTGGAACTACTCGTGTAGTTACGAGAGGGAGACATTTTGGTGTACGTTTTGGTTTAAGTGTGAAGGGACTCGTATGAGTCGATGAATCTTCCCTTAAAGGAATGTGATCTATACCTTCGGAAAGGCATGGCATAAGTGGTTGTACGGGATATTAAAAGTGTAAGACCGTCAGATTTGAATAAGTATTGTGATGTTAACTATTCCGAAGTGAGCGTAGGGTTAATCAATGTGTTACTTGGAATAGTCTGGAGTAGGCGTGGTTGATCCTTCTAGTTGGACGTCTGTTAGATGTAGTGAAAAGGCGAATGTAAAAACTTCAAGGTGATTTATTCCTTACCCCGGATGGTGGGTTAGTGGCGTACAAGTATGGAAAGAGGACGTAGTGGAAGCGTACGTATCGGTACATAGTGTTGACTTGTGGTCAACGTGTTTCGGAAGGAAAGAAATACTTTTGTGTTAGGCGCTTGACGTGGTAGGAAAGGTGGATTAGAAAGTTCAAATTTTACCTGGTGCTAAGATTGGCAAATTGGGTGGTTACCGACGTTAGTAAAGGATTCATGTCATTGTTGCGACACTCGATGAAATTTATTCTTTAAGGAAGTGAATCGGTATGGGAAAGTCGTGATGAGACGTGTTTTAAGAGCCCTGAGATGTTATTTTTATATCTAGTATAATGGTCGGAAGGACTACAAGTACATTATGTGAGTATTCCTAACCTAAGGAAGTCGTGGTCTTATACAAAGGTGATTGGAAGATCCGTTGAAACCAAAGTTGTTAAAGTTGGAAGTGCGAATCGTGACACCTAAGTTGGGGGTCGGTCCGATGCCCAAGGTATTGGTTCAGCTCGGTTCAGTTTGGTTCAGTTTGGTTTGGTTTGATTTGGTTCAGCTCGGTTCAGTTTGGTTTGGCTTGGTTCAGTTTGGTTTGGTTTGGGTCAGCTTGGTTTGGTTTGGTTCGGTTTTGTTTGGCTTGGTTCAGTTTGGTTTGGCTTGGTTCATCTTGGTTTGGTTTGGTTCAGTTTGGTTTGGTTTGGTTTGGTTCGGTTTGGTTCAATTTGGGTTGGTTTGGTTCAGTTGAGTTTGGATGTTGAAATGAGGTATGGCGAAAGAAAAGAGGATTGAGCCACGTTTTAGTGAGTCGGTTGTAGTGATACTCCGAATTGAAGAATCGGTTTATAGAATGAGTAGGTTTTTTGGATAGGTGGGATGCGTGAGGTGTTTCATGCCTTATTGAGAGCGTGGGTTGAAGGTCGGGGTGATCGTGTCGTTACAAGTTATGCGAGTAGACGAAAAATTAGGTTTCGTAGAAGATCCCGAAGCCATTTCGGATTCTAAGTGAAGAAATTGAGGAACAAGGAGATCAGCCTTGTAAAGGTTCAATGGTGGTATCATAAGCTCAAGAGGCAACATGGGAAATGAGAGTCGGAGATGAGGGCGAAGTACCCGCGTCTTTTCAACCAAGGAATTCCGGGGACGGAATTATTTTAAGGGGGAAGTGTTGTAACAACCAGTTATTTATGATTAATAAATGGAAAGCTTGTGGCCAAAGTGAAAAATGGGAGTAAGTTAAGGAGGGACCAATTTGCAATTTATGAAGGGTATTTAAGGTATCAAGTCCATAGGTCAACTTCTATTATTCCATTTAGTCTTGTGTGGCGGCTGAGAAGAGAAACGAGAAAGGGAGAAGGGAGCATCAATTGGCAACAACATCGATCAAGAGAACTCAGATTGGTAAGCCTCAATTCCTTCCTTTGTTTTGTTTAGCGTGTGTCTTCGTAATCAAGGGATTTGGGTGTTTTAGTGGTTGAATACTGTGTTCTTCTTCAAAAGTTATTGGGGGAAAGTTTTCTTGTTCTGGGATTGAGTAAAGGTCATTAAGGATGAAATTAATGGAAGCTTTCCAAAAGAAATTCATGCCTAGTGACGTATCTAGCAAGCTTTGGGCAAAATTCGCTTTTGGTGCTTGATTTGTGAGTTTGCGGTTTGCAGTTCGAGTTCCGAAAGTCGCACTCTCCGGATTTCGGAAGTGTCCGGACCATGTTTTCTCGGATGCCTGATTTCGGAAGTGTCCGGACCATGTTTTCCGGATACCGGATTCCGGGAGTGTCCGGATTGGAATTCCGGAAGTTGTCCGGACTGGGGATTTCGGGATGGGGCCTTTTCCGGGTATGTTACTGATCGAAGTGTATGGTATGCTTTAGGTGTTGGGTTCGGCTCAGATTGTTCGTAAGAGAGGCGCGTGTTTAGGAAAATCACTACAATCAGGTGAGTTCCCTTAACCCTTTTTACGTGATATAAGATGTTAAATGTTTTAAACTGATCATGGTATAAGATGCGAGCATGTTTCATTTTCTTAAACTGTTACAAACTCCTCGCATGAAAGTATGTTTTGGAAATGCTTATTTAGCATGATTAAACTGTTTATAAAGATTGCATGCATTGCTGGTTAATTGTTAGCTATGCTTATAAGCCATGTAAAGTCGGGTTGCACAGTGGGATTAGTGTACCTCGGGATCCGATGATCCCTTGGGAGTTTATTTTGAACCGGTGGGTATGGATTTGTTTCCTGCCTATTCGGGTAATGGGGAGTCTGCTTGGGCCCCGATATGAGGCGAGAGGGGAGTCTGCTTGGGCCCCGATCGTGGTTGTTAAATTGTGCGGTCTTTGAACCATGTGCAAATACCCATGTATGGAGTTTTGTGTTGAGATGCAAGATTTGGTAAAGAAATGTTTTATGCTTGTTGTTAAAACTGTTTTCGGAGGGAATTCACTAGACCGTTTGGTCTAACCCTCGCTTTCAAAACTAAACCATTTTCAGGGAAACGCTCTAGCGGTGCTTCAAGTAAAGGCAAGAGAAGAGTAAGGTTTAGATATGGAGGCATCGGCATAAGGAGCACTATAGTTCCTTAGATAGTTTTGATTTGTATTAGATAGATCTCGGCTGTAGATAGAATATTTCCGCTGCAAATTTTGAGTTATTCAGAGTTTGTAATGTTCAGTTTATGAATCCTTATTCGTAATTGGGACCCGTTTTGGGATTACTTCAATGTTTTTGCTTGTTGAAATTTTGGGCTGTTACAAATGGTATTAGAGCCATAGTTTAAGGGATTTAGGTGACCGAACGTGCCTAAACTTAAACTGTGATTTGAGGGACACAACCGAGATATAGGATGCCTTTAAGAAAGATCACTCCAAGTGCGCTAGAAAAATAGGGTAATGAGAACTGTCGTGTAAGGTAAATTTACATTACACCTAGCCATTGTAATTGCGAATTTACAGGTACATGTACGTGCTCGAATTGCCTTATGTTGAGAAGTTGAGTTGAGTGGTGATTGTTTGTTGTTGTTCCAGTTCTTGTACTATATGGTAGGTTGTTATGGTTGAGGTAGTCCTTGGAGTAAGGGGGAATGTAACTGTGATGGTAACATGGTTTCATTAGGATGTGTACGGCTTTGTTATAATGCATGAGGTCGTTTGTGTTGGCACCTTCTAGAAGGAGTGGGGTTCGAAGCGGTGATGAACCAGTCAAGAGTGGAAACTCTGGGTTCAAAAGAGGATAAATGACGCTATAAGGATGAGCTTCTAGTTTCTAGTGAGTCCCCATTCCTTGGTTTGAGGGTCGACCAGTTGGGATGAGAAATGTGACGGAAATCTTAAAAGCTTCAAATGTAAGCGGGTGAAGAAAACGAGCCTTGACTGTTAGTCAAGCGGGGTAGTGGCCAGATTGGTGAAGAAAAGATGTTAGTGATGGATCAAAACGTGTGTGTGAGTAGGACACGAGTTAAACCGGTCGTTATTCGACCTTAATAACAAAATTTTGAAATTGCATGGTTGTGTATCCTGGGTCTATACGAAATTTGAAGGGTTGTGAAGCAACCGTACCATAAGTGGATAGGAGAATGAGAAAGCGACCGATGGTCGAAAGTTGGGTGTCGACGATAAGTTCCTATACGAGTGATGTGTTGGGAACTGAAGATATGCTAAGTATGGTTAGTATTGCTAGAACAACATTACTACTGCCAGATCAATGTTAGTGCTGCCAGAACAAAGATACTACTGCTAGTTCAAGGTTAGTACTGCTGAGTCATTAATGCTGCAAGAACATGATTAGTACTGCTAGACAAGTTACTACTGCTGGTACATGGTTAATACTGCTGAACAAAGTTAATATTGCTGGTATATTACTACTGCTGGAATATCATTAATGCTGCTGATCAAAAGTTAGTACTGCTGGTGTCTTACGAAAACTGTTAGTACTGCTTGGGCATATCGAACATTACTACTGCTGAAAGATTATTAGTACTGCTTGAGAAGAATGAAGTTAATACTGCTTGGGATCAGAACATGGAATGCGAGATTGAAGGAGATAAAGATGGAACGATTGAAGATATACTTAAAAGAATATTCTGAAGATCAATCTTATTTTGATAGTTATCTTGTAATTATTCAGTATATATATTTGTTGATAGATAGCTATTACGAAGACGAGAAAATAATACGATATACAAAAATACAATTAGAATTCGATTGTGTTTTAGAGAGAATTAACCTCAAGGTTTAAGAACCCTATTTCTAGAGAAGTAGAAGTCGTCTTGATTGAGCCTGTTCATCAAGATTGAGGTTTGGTTGTTAATCTTGTAAGTCGAAACAGTGAATACAAACAACTGTGTATTTTCTGATAATCTGTTCATTGATTGTGAGAATTAAAGTTCTATTCCGCATATTCTTTAATTCTGAATTCTAAGTATTGTTAATCTTGTTAAGATCCGATCCTGACAAGTTGTATCAGAGCTTGTGTTTCTTAGAATTCGACAATTATTATGGACAATTCTATTGAATCAAACAGTACTTTTGATTGGAGTGATCAAGCAGAAGAGGCAATCCAGAATCATGCACTCATGGCAGAAGTCTCAGATATTCCTACTAAGGTAAAATCTAATCTCTGTTCTCAAGCTTGTATAGACACTGTTAAAAGGTATAGAGATCACAATCAGGGAATGTATGATGACCTTAAGAGATTAGAAAAGGACATAAGAGATTATGTAGTGATTGTTGAGAGGTTTGAAGAACAAATTAAGGCTTTTCAAGCCAATGAACTTCAACACTCATATGATACAAACTACTGGAAGTGGGAAAAGGGTGGTCTGGAGTTCCAACTGAAAGAGTCTAGGGAAGAGTGTGAGAAACTAAAAGGAGAGCTTGAGAAAGTTAAACTAGATGTAGAAAAGTTTACTTGTGCCTCTAAAGTCATGGACAACATAATCAACTCTCAAATCCATAGTAAGTTGAAACCAGGAATAGGGTACAATGCCACACCCCCACCCTACAATAACAACTACATCCCTCCTAAGTCAGACCTATTAGAAACCAAGGATAGGAAGGACTTACCTAAAGGAGCCACTGAAGTAGATCTATTAGATGAAGTAGTTGTTGAGGATGAGACTGAAAAAGTAGGATCTGATGAGGAATGTGAAAGTCCATGTGTTAAGAACAATGAGATGAAAAGGACTGACAAGGGAAAGGGAGTTCATTATACACAGGCCACTGTTGTGAACTCTAAAACTTGTGAACACTGTTCTTGCAAGAAATCTCAAGAGAATAAGCCCCAAAAACATGATAAAAGGAGGGGAAATCAAAGAAATTGGAATAACCAGTGGGCACAAAAGCAAGGAGTTGATCTGCAAAGGATTAACAGACCAAAACCATGTTTCATCTGTGGCAGATTGAATCACCTTGCCAAACACTGTTATTTCAATCCTATTAACCAAAGGATAAATTTTCAAAGACCTTTTCATAAATCCAATGGTTATAGGAAGCCTGCAAGGAACCATGTGGCTAAGAAACAAGCTAAATCCAAAAGCCACATGAGGAAAAAGACTGAAAAGGAATGTGTCAATATGTGGGTCTCCAAAAGCACTAATACCTCAGATAGTACTGCTGAAAAAAGATAGTGCTGCTAGAAGCAATACTGCTGACAAGGTTAGTGCTGCTAGAAGCAATACTACTGCCAATACTGCTGCTAGCAGTGTTAGTGCTGCTAACTCTGTTAGTGCTGCTAACTCAGTTAATGCTGCTAACTCAGTTAGTGCTGCTAACTCTGTTAGTGCTGCTAACTCAGTTAATGCTGCTAACTCAGTTAGTGCTGCTAACTCTGTTAGTGCTGCTAACTCAGTTAATGCTGCTAACTCAGTTAGTGCTGCTAACTCTGTTAGTGCTGCTAACTCAGTTAGTACTGCTAACTCTGTTAGTACTGCTAACTCCGTTAGTGCTGCTAACTCTGTTAGTACTTCTTCTAAGGTTAATACTGTTTCTAGTGTTTGTGCTGCTAGACCAATTATATTGACAAAGTACTCCAATTCTGAAGTACCTAAATTTGAAAATCTCATCAAAACCCAATGCAAGTACTTTGATGAGCAAGGGAGACCCAAGACCACTTCGGCTTGGGTTCCCAATAAAAACTAATTGATTTATCTTAGGTGCAGGGCAACCAACAGCTCAAGGGGAAGAGCATCTGGCATGTTGATAGTGGTTGCTCCTGGCACATGACAGGTAACATGTCCTGCCTCAAGAATTTCAAAAGAATTGATGGAGGACATGTTGCTTTTGGGAATAATCATGCATGAGGTAAGATAAGTGGTAAAGGTGATGTGTCAGAAGGTAAGATGACATTTGAGGATTTGACAAATGCTGCAAAGTGCAAGTATAGTTACTACTGCCAGTGCAGAGTTACTACTGCTAATGCAGAGTTACTACTGCCAGTGCAGAGTTTCTACTGCTAGTACATATTTTCTACTGCCATTGAGTAGTTAATACTGCTTCGTGGTTAATACTGCTTTGCAGTTAATACTGCTCAGTAGTTAATACTGCTAGTGCACAGTTAATACTGCCAATGAGTAGTTAATACTGCTTAGCAGTTAATACTGCTTGTGTAGTTAATACTGCATATGTCGTTAATACTGCTTTTGAAAATCTAGGGCAAATACTGCTATAAATACCCATGTTTGCCCGCCAAAGTTCATAACGACTCTTCGCATTAACTTCTTCTCTCTCTCGTTCTAACCTCTTCTCCCTAGAATCTCTGTGTTTTCTATACAAATCCTCAGGAAGCACAACGATTATGGAGTTTGTCAACGAGCATAATGAGATTGCGATGCTTCAGAAGCCGAAGCAGGCCGCAGGATTTCACGACATTGTGGATTTTCTCAAATCCACTCATATTTCTAATTCCCTAACGGTGAATCCGACTATCTACATCGAGCATCAGATGCAATTCTGGGCCAATGCCACCGTGGAATCCGAAGATGGACAGAAAGTCATCCAAACAAGGGTATGTGACAAACCCTTGAAAGTTTCAGAAGAACTCCTTCGCATCACTCTTCGATTAGATGATGCCTCAGGTATAACTTCTATTCCTAATGAAGAACTATACTCGACTTTAACAAGAATGGGGTATGACGGTCCCATTGGAGTTTTTAAGTTTTACAAGTCTAAATTTCATACACAATGGCGATTCTTTGTTCATACCTTAATGCATTGCATGTCAAAGAAAACTACTGGATGGAGTGAGTTTAGCAGTACCATTGCTTATGCCCTGGTCTGCTTGGCCACTGCCAGGGAGTTTAATTTTTCACAAATGATTTTCAATGATCTTGTATCAAACCTGGAATCCAAAAAGCGGTTTTATATGTATCCAAGGTTTGTTCAAGTAGTGATAACTAAGGAATTGACGGATATACCTCAATTTGATGAGGTATATGTGCCAAAACCCCCTAAAGGGAAGGTTTTCTCAAATATGAGGAGACTTCCTAGGGACTCGGAAGGAGTTGACACACCATTGTTCTCTACAATGATGGTTGTGTCCCACACAATTGAAGGTATGGCATCAGGGTCAAGGCCCTCATTAGACACACCCACTGATGACCAAACCCAACCTTCCATCACAAAAGACATCCCTCAGTCCATTCTTGTACGACCCACTCCCATAATAACCAAAAAGTTTGAAAGAAGAAAGGTACACAAGGTTCCTTCCCTTGCTGTATCTCCTAAGAGCCCGAAGCCTTTAAGCCCTCTGTTGGAGCATTCTCCAATGGAGAATATCGAAAGGGAAACCACAGGGGTGTCTCCCAACCCCAAGAAGGTGCTCACTAAGGAGAAGGTTGAGCATGTGAGTCGCAAGGCTGCCACTACTTCTACTAGCAAAGAGAAGGCCAGTGGTAAAATAACTAAGCCCTTCCTCATGGCAACTCAGGGTGAGAAATCATCCAGAGGTCCCAGGTGCCAAGAAACCAAGGGGGTAGGTAGTGCTTTTGCTAGGCAAGAGACACCTGCTAAAACTTCCAATGATCCTTTAAGGGAGGTAAAAACTCCTAAACAGGGTGAGGATAGATATACGTACGAGGAATTGATGGAAACTATTGCAAATATCAACATTGAGGTCATGGATCAGAAAAAGGAAATTGATGAACTCAAGAAAGTGGTCCTCTATCAAAACTCACAGCTTGAGAAGCAAAGGAAGATGATCACTAAGTTGATGCACAGAAAGAAGAAAGCTCAGTTTGTCCTTAGGAGAAGAAACCCTACCAATGATGCTTCCAAAAAGGGGGAGTCAGACTCTGATCTAAACATGGAGGATGCAAACATTGAGGGGGAGTATGAGTATAAGGTTGAGGGGGGAGACTGAGGAGGCTGCTGATATTACAAAGGAAGCGAAAACAGAAACAGCAGCAGAAACCGTTACTGCTGCTGATCTTACAAAGGAAGCAGAAACAGAACCAGCAGCAGAAACGGTTACTGCTGCTGAGGTTGCAAAAGAAGTAGAAACAGATAATGCTGCTGAAAAACATAAGGCAGCAGAAACTGTTAGTGCTGCTGAGAGCCACAAAGAAGAAACAGCTGAAACCACTCCTGAAGCTGTTAAAACTTTTAAAAGAACAAATATGGTGTCAACCAAAAGGGAACGAACAAAGTCCACAGCTTCAAAGAAGAAAGATGTAAAGAAGCCAAGGGTGGATCCAACTGTAGAAGCATCATCCCAGGAGGAAGCAGTGAAAGAGAAAACTGATCCAAAAGTTGCTGAAGAAGAAGTGGCAACTCCCTCAGGCCAACCAAGCAATGTACAATCACTGCCAAATGCTCAAAGTGATTTGTATATTACTGTGGTCAATACTAATCCAATCCAAGCTGAACCAATATCTTCTATGGCTCCTGAAATCATCTTCTGGGACACATTGAAAGATGGAAGAAAGCAGTTCATCAGAATCAAAAGGGCAGATGGAAAGTTTGAAGTTTGTCCTACTTGGGGAAAACTTATCAGAACATGCTCTAGATCTGACTTGGAAGAGATGTTCAAGGTGGGAATGAGGCTATATGGAAACATGCTGACAGAGCAAGGTATGTCTATCACCAAGATGGTTCTTGAATACTTGTGCTTAATGTTCAAACCAGAAGCAGTTCAGTATTTGATGGCAAGGAATTTTCAAGTCATTACCAACTGGATGCTCATTGAGAATTGTGGAGTGTATGTCATCTCTCTTGACAATACATTTCATGAATATTATTTGGTGGATGTTGTATACAAGCACAGCATGAAAAAGTTGAAAGGAATGCTGCATGCTAAGTTGGTGAGTGACAAAGACTCTAAGATGGCAAGATACCTTGTAAAAAGGATTCTCAATCAAAGTCTGGGATTGGATCCAAATTTATGCGTTGATGATTAGGTTTTGGAAGCATCATCTGAAGAACTTAACTTCTCATCCTGAAAAGTCAAGTTAGGGGGAGATTGTTGGGAACTGAAGATATGCTAAGTATGGTTAGTACTGCCAGAACAACATTACTACTACCAGATCAATGTTAGTGCTGCCAGAACAAAGATACTACTGCTAGTTCAAGGTTAGTACTGCTGAGTCATTAATGCTGCAAGAACATGATTAGTACTGCTAGACAAGTTACTACTGCTGGTACATGGTTAATACTGCTGAACAAAGTTAATACTGCTGGTATATTACTACTGCTGGAATATCATTAATACTGCTGGTATATTACTACTGCTGGAACGATTGAAGATATACTTAAAAGAATATTCTGAAGATCAATCTTATTTTGATAGTTATCTTGTAATTATTCAGTATATATATTTGTTGATAGATAGCTATTACGAAGACGAGAAAATAATACGATATACAAAAATACAATTAGAATTCGATTGTGTTTTAGAGAGAATTAACCTCAAGGTTTAAGAACCCTATTTCTAGAGAAGTAGAAGTCGTCTTGATTGAGCCTGTTCATCAAGATTGAGGTTTGGTTGTTAATCTTGTAAGTCGAAACAGTGAATACAAACAACTGTGTATTTTCTGATATTCTGTTCATTGATTGTGAGAATTAAAGTTCTATTCCGCAGATTCTTTAATTCTGAATTCTAAGTATTGTTAATCTTGTTAAGATTCAATTTGTTTTTCATTATGGTATCTATCAAATTTTCAAGTGTGTAGAATGATTTAAAATTTGTAGTGTCGTCATGCATGAAGGCTATGAACTCTGTAGGTCGTAGTGGACGACAAAGTTAAGAACAAGGAGGGGTTCGAATGGAAATTGTTCAATTGATTTGATTTCGGTCGGGTTACGACCTTAGTATTCCAGTTAGAGGAGAGCGGGAAACAGTGGAAGTCCCGGGTATTGAACTTGTTAATGTTGGATAATGGGTGATGCGATTTCCCGTGGAGCGGGCATACGTACGTTGAAGCCGAAGGCTATTGAGAAACTCTATGTAGTAGCATGTTATTAAGTAGATAATGTGCCCTGATGAAATGCTTTCAGTTATGAGCCAGAGTGGTGAATGGTACTGTAATTAGACTACGCGCCATACGAGTCTTATTCCTCAGTTAGTACGGATCGTAGGGCGCAAGTTAGTTACGATGTGTTCGAAACGGTAGGTTCCATTGGGACTCTTTGTGTATCGGTGAGGTGGTGGACACTTCACCGTGTCAGCTATGGATGCTAATGGGGATGACTGTTAAAGTGTCCAGTTTTGATATCGTGGGGAGACTGAGAAGTGAGAATAAATTTTGATGCGGTAATTTCACGGAATTTACCTAAGGAAATGAAGGGTTGTCGGGAGAGATGTATACGCGGTGAGACGTTGGGCCACTTTGTGAGGTGTGCCAAATGTGAAGCAGTTGTTGTAGCTAGGTGTGCCCTAAGGGATTTGATGACCTGCTTAGGAATGAGGCAATCAACACAACCAAAGCTGGTGCTTGGAGAATCAATTTGTAAGAGGTTGTGCTTTGTCGTTGGGATGACTTTCGCGGAGCTCGCAATGGTCTGTCGAGGGACGTATATTTGAGCAAGCACGGGAAACTGCGAGTTGTGGTTTGTTTAAATTCAGAGACAGGCAGGTCGTGAGATAGGCTTGGTTAATTATGAACTTAGGTGAAAGTGAAAGCAAGAGTTGTATGTATGCAAATGGTCGGGAGCACCGGGTCGGCGGTGTGATGTTGTGGGTGAAAGTACAACGTATTAAGCATGTAGTTGGGATGCATGAATTGTGAGCGAGGGTTATGATATGTTTATTGCCAAGAAACGGTGGTTGGTGGCTACCCAAGAAAGGAACCAGGTGTTTTAGGGGTATGAGTCATTGAGTGAGTTCGTATTGGGATCAATAAAAGACCGACAAAGAAATTCTGGTAAGTAGGTCGACCCTACTTGGGAAATGAGAAACATGGACTGTTATTGCAGAAGGACTTGGTTGATTATCTCTAATTAGAACGGTGGTGAAACCGTTGGTTGGGCTTGGTAACAAAAGTGTGGCTGTCATGTTTGGAATGATTGGGAATGAAGTGGATGCTGATAGGCGAGCAATGCCCAGGCTAGCAAGAGGAGGTTAGGACGATATGTTCAAGCAAATGGAAGAACTTAAAGTGAGAAGAGTGGTATTGACACCATATGGGTGAAAAAATGTTTAAAGAGGTGAAAATGACGGGTATTGGAACTACTCGTGTAGTTACGAGAGGGAGACATTTTGGTGTACGTTTTGGTTTAAGTGTGAAGGGACTCGTATGAGTCGATGAATCTTCCCTTAAAGGAGTGTGATCTATACCTTCGGAAAGGCATGGCATAAGTGGTTGTACGGGATATTCAAAGTGTAAGACCGTCAGATTTGAATAAGTATTGGGATGTTAACTATTCCGAAGTGAGCGTAGGGTTAATCAATGTGTTACTTGGAATAGTCTAGAGTAGGCGTGGTTGCTCCTTCTAGTTGGACGTCTGTTGGATGTAGTGAAAAGGTGAATGTAAAAACTTCAAGGTGATTTATTCCTTACCCCGGATGGTGGGTTAGTGGCGTACAAGTATGGAAAGAGGACGTAGTGGAAGCGTGCGTATCGGTACATAGTGTTGACTTGTGGTCAACGTGTTTTTGGAAGGAAAGAAATACTTTTGTGTTAGGCGCTTGACGTGGTAGGAAAGGTGGATTAGAAAGTTCAAATTTTACCTGGTGCTAAGATTTGCAAATTGGGTGGTTACCGACGTTAGTAAAGGATTTATGTCATTGTTGCGAGACTCGGTGAAATTTGTTCTTTAAGGAAGTGAATCGGTATGGGAAAGTCGTGATGAGACGTGTTTTAAGAGCCCTGAGATGTTACTTTTATATCTAGTATAATGGTCGGAAGGACTACAAGTACATTATGTGAGTATTCCTAACCTAAGGAAGTTGTGGTCTTATACAAAGGTGCTTGGAAGATCCGTTGAAACCAAAGATGTTAAATTTGGAAGTGCGAATCGTGACACCTAAGTTGGGGGTCGGTCCGATGCCCAAGGTATTGGTTCAGCTCGGTTCAGTTTGGTTCAGTTTGGTTTGGTTCAACTCGGTTCAGTTTGGTTTGGCTTGGTTTAGTTTGGTTTGGCTTGGTTCAGTTTGGTTTGGTTTGGTTTGGGTCAGCTTGGTTTTGTTTGGCTTGGTTCAGTTTGGTTTGGCTTGGTTCAGTTTGGTTTGGCTTGGGTCAGCTTGGTTTGGTTTGGTTTGGTTTGGTTTGGTTTGGTTTGGTTTGGTTCGGTTCGGTTTGGGTTGGTTTGGTTCAGTTGAGTTTGGATGTTGAAATGAGGTATGGCGAAAGAAAAGAGGATTGAGCCACGTTTTAGTTAGTCGGTTGTAGTGATACTCCGAATTGAAGAATCGGTTTATAGAATGAGTATGTTTTATGGATAGGTGGGATGCGTGAGGTGTTTCATGGCATATTGAGAGCGTGGGTTGAAGGCCGGGGTGATCGTGTCGTTACAAGTTGTGCGAGTAGACGAAAAACAAGGTTTCGTAGAAGAGCCCGAAGCCATTTCGGATTCTAAGTGAAGAAATTGAGGAACAAGGAGATCAGCCTTTTAAAGGTTCAATGGTGATATCATAAGCTCAAGAGGCAACATGGGAAATGAGAGTCGGAGATGAGGGCGAAGTACCCGCGTCTTTTCAACCAAGGAATTCCGGAGACGGAATTATTTTAAGGGGGAAGTGTTGTAACAACCGGTTATTTATGATTAATAAATGGAAAGCTTGTGGCCAAAGTGAAAAATGGGAGTAAGTTAAGGAGGGACCAATTTGCAATTTATGAAGGGTTTTAAGGGAGCAAATCCATAGGTCACCTTCTATTATTCCATTTAGTCTTGTGTGGCGGCTGAGAAGAGAAACGAGAAAGGGAGAAGGGGGCATCAATTGGCAACAACTTCGATCAAGAGAACTCAGATTGGTAAGCCTCAATTCCTTCCTTTGTTTTGTTTAGTGTGTGTCTTCGTAATCAAGGGATTTGGGTGTTTTAGTGGTTGAATATTGTGTTCTTCTTCAAAAGTTATTGGGGGAAAGTTTTCTTGTTCTGGGATTGAGTAAAGGTCATTAAGGATGAAATTAATGGAAGCTTTCCAAGAGAAATTCATGCCTAGTGGCGTATCTAGCAAGCTTTGGGCTAAATTCGCTTTTGGTGCTTGATTTGTGAGTTTGGGGTTTGCAGTTCCAGTTCCAGAAGTCGCAGTCTCCGGATTTCGGAAGTGTCCGGACCATGTTTTCTCGGATGCCGGATTTCGGAAGTGTCCGGACCATGTTTTTCGGATACCGGATTCCGGGAGTGTCCGGATTGGAATTCTGGAAGTTGTTCGGACTGGGGATTTTGGGATGGGGCCTTTTCCGGGTATGTTACTGATTGAAGTGTATGGTATGCCTTAGGTGTTGGGTTCGGCTCGGATCGTTCGTAAGAGAGGCGCGTGTTTAGGAAAATCACTACAATCAGGTGAGTTCCCTTAACCCTTTTTACGTGAAATGAGATGTTAAATGTTTTAAACTAATCATGGTATAAGATGCGAGCATGTTTCATTTTCTTAAACTGTTACAAACTCCTAGCATGAAAGTATGTTTTGGAAATGCTTATTTAGCATGATTAAACTGTTTATAAAGATTGCATGCATTGCTGGTTAATTGTTAGCTATGCTTATATGCCATGTGGAGTCGGGTTGCACAGTGGGATTAGTGTTCCTCGGGATCCTATGATCCCTTGGGAGTTTATTTTGAACCGGTGGGTATGGAATTTGTTTCCTACCTATTCGGGTAATGGGGAGTCTGCTTCGGCCCCGATATGAGGCGAGAGGGGAGTCTGCTTGAGCCCCAATCGTGGTTGTTAAATTGTGCGGTCTATGAACATTGTGCAAATACCCATGTATGGAGTTTTGTGTTGAGATGCATGATTTGGTAAAGAAATGTTTTATGCTTGTTGTTAAAACTGTTTTCGGAGGGAATTCACTAGACCGTTTGGTCTAACCCTCGCTTTCAAAACTAAACCATTTTCAGGGAAGCGCTCTAGCGGTGCTTCAAGTAAAGGCAAGAGAAGAGTAAGGTTTAGAGATGGAGGCATCAGCATAAGGAGCACTATAGTTCCTTAGATAGTTTTTGCTTTGCATTAGATAGATCTCGATTGTGGATAGAATATTTCCGCTGCAAATTTTGAGTTATTCAGACCTTGTAATGTTCAGTTTATGAATCCTTATTCGTAATTGGGACCCGTTTTGGGATTACTTCAATGTTTTTGCTTGTTGAAATTTTGGGCAAAGTTAAGAACAAGAAGTGAGTGCTAGTTACGGGTACGTGAAGGACTTAACCCTTTTGCGACTTTTCTGTATTTTGTTTACTGATAGCGATCATTATTAGGTTCTAGTAACATACAATTTTAATCTAGTTCTTTTAAGAATTGGATTCAAAGTTAGTTGACTTTTATGATATTTTTGCCTTGTAGAGGTAGGAGAGGGGGTGGAGGTTCACTGATGGGTAAATATTTTGGGTTATATATGGATTTTGATATACATTTAATAATGTTAATATATACAGTACGTATTATGTCACTTTTATTTTTTAATGTAAAAAATTACAAAAGTAGGTTAAAAGACCAAATTGCCCCTCACATGATTGATAAATAATGGATTTAACGATGCTAATAGTGTTAACTCGAGGACGATCCTGTGCTCTAAAACACGAAATAAAGGACCGCTGTTTGTAATGAACGAATTTTAGGTACCAAAACTAAAAAGCAACAGTACATGGACAGACGGTGTACTTCACTCTTTTTATTACAGTAAAAATTGACACACTATGGATCTATATACGGTACGGAACTCACAAGTGCAACCATAAGGTAAGGATTTAATTAACCAACTTATTTCGATTAAGAAGAACAAGAGGCCATTCGGCAGGGGGATTCTGAAATTGGGGACACATAGTTCAACCAAGTGGTTGAGTATTGGCAACAAAATGATATAGGTATTTTAACCCTTACATTTTTTTAATTGGTATCTTCGTCCAAAAGGTTGACGGTACACTTAAACATATATAAAAACAAGAGTAAATTACGTTTTTCGTCCCTGTGGTTTGCTAAAAATTTTGGATTTTGTCCATGTGGTTTCGAAATTTCGGTTTTCGTCCCTATGATTTGTAAATCATTTCTATTTTCATTCCTGAGGTCAAAACACTACTTTAAAGTATGAATGACTAAAATAGAAATGAATTGTAAACCTTAGGGATAAAAATAGCAATAAAGTTTAAATCATCAGGACTAAAAAGGTGATGAATTATAAACCAGAGGGATGAAACTCGCAATTTCAAAACCATAAAGATGAAAATAGAAATTTTCAACATACCACAGGGACTAAAAATGTAATTAACTCTAAAAACAATGAACATGTTGTATGTCGACATAAACTTTAACTTTTTCCTTTTTGACCACATAACGTTAGTTTGACCAAAAATACTATGATTCTTTTTTTTGTTTGTTTAGAGGCAACACGTTAAAACTATATATATATATATATATATTTCCGTTAAACCGTGTAAACTTTGTAGTTTCATATGTTTTTTTGATGAAATTTTTTATGAAATTGTTTATTTTGATGAAATTGTTTCATATCATTCATTTCTTGACGATTTTTTTTATGAAATTTGTAGTTTCATAGGTTTTTTTCATTTTTATGAACTGTTTCATACATTTTTCGTTTTCACCTATGAAACTACAAATTTCGCAAAAACAATTTGTCAAGTAATAAATGATATTAAACAATTTCCTCAAAAAAAATAATTCCATAAAAAAGTATCAAAAAAACCTATGAAATCAATAGTTTACACGGTTTACACGAAAAAAGTTTATATTTGAAGGTCCATATATATATATATATATATATATATATATGATTGCATTAAAAATATATATAAAAATAATATTAGTATTTCCCCTTTCAATAATACCTCAATCTAGATTTAATACCAAATTTGGTCTAAGTGAACCATAGGGGTTGTGGTGTATTGGGGATGTTGTGGAATATTCCATCTACTCAGGGTTCGAATCCAGGCGTACACAGCTTGTAGCCATTGAAGTTTATTCATGGCCGATGTCTTACGGTCATAATTTGCCAAGGGATTTGTCTAGACATAACTTAGGATACCCTACCAAAAAAAAATTGGTCTATGTGGTTTACATTAATTAACAAGGGTAAAGTTCATGAAAAGAATTTTGAATGAAGATCATCCCTAACTATGGTTTCATTGTTATAATGGAATGGTACCTCCTAATAATTCTGTCATTTAGGCATTGTTTGGCAAAAAAAACTAGCTTATAAGCTAGCTTTTTTTTGGTGTACATGTTTGGATGACCATAAGCTAGCTTTTTGAAACGCTACTTGAAGTGACGTTTTAGTAGCTTTTTGTGAATATTCCAATATTGCCCCTTATTATTATATACTAACTATTATTATTAATAAATAATAATTTTTAAATGATGTCCTTTTTGGTCATTATACATGTTTATAAGCTAGTTTTGCCAAACGTGATTTTTTCATCAGTTAGCTTATCAATCAATAGCTAGCTTATCAGCTAGTTTGCCAAACATAGCCTTAGAGTGGCGTTAGTGAGGGATAGTTTAGTCCATTAATATTTCCTCTTCCTCTACTTTCATTTTTATAACACACTAGTGTGCGCCCCGCGCGTTGCGCGGTAGCGAGTAATATTTTAAGGTATTACTTGATCGCATTAAGATAAAAGATAATTCATCGGTTAATACTAATGAGATACGATTTAAAACGAAAAATGCAATTCCATAAGTGGTTCATTTTCATCTATTAATTACCATTTGTTGTTACGAATAAATTGAGATTTATTGGTAATAATTTTGTTGTTATATTGTTTAGAACTCAAATGACACACCAAACATATTGTTGTTACGAATAGTTTGAAGAATTTTTTTTCCCAAAAAGGGTTTGACTAAACTTAGTGAACTCTATGAGTTTCCACAAATTAAACATGTATCCCTCTCTTGTTGTCAATATATGTTAACATGTTTCATAAAAATGTTAATCTTCTTATCAGTGTGAGATTACCAAACTCATTTCAAATTTATATACAACTTTCCTTCATCATTTCTTGTAGCACATTTCATTCTCCAATCTAACATTCCCTCATCAATGTGGAATGACTAAAATAATACAATGCAAGATTTAAGAATAAAAAATCTTACAATGTCACTTCAAATACCCTTGGTTATTTCTTTTATACATATAAATAAAGAAAGATAGAAAATGTAAATATTTTTCTATTTCTAATTATATATATATGTATATATAAATATGTTATATAAATATTTATGTTATCTTTTGTAAAATATCTATTGAGGTATTAGTCAAAAGACGTTTCACAATGGTACCTCAAATTATTTTGGTTATTTCTTATATATAGATAGATTGTTTTATTCAATATTTGAAAATTCTAAAATCTTATGGCTTTTGGGTCGTACCTTATTGATTGTTTAATTGTGTTTATAAACAAACTTCGTTTTAACAATCATTAATCTCTTTTTAATTTTCAATGACACCTTCTCCTATTAATACACTCTCATTTTCTAATATATCACAATTCACTATTTGAGAATACTAAAATCTTATGGCTTGACATAATGTCATCACATCCATCTTTTTTATACAACATCTTTATTCCAATGTTTCAACTTCTTACCAATGTGGGATAGCTACAACTAAACCACAATCGACTATTTGATACTTAACTCTCATGGTGCTAACTCGTATCTTTTGGGTTTTTCTTTTATCTATTTAAAGATATGAAATGTTTAACTATTACATGAAATGTTTTGTCATATAAATAAAAAATAACTATTTAACCCAAAAAAATGGATCAAATCTTGTATGAACCTTCAAACCATATCTTATCCTTTATATAGTCACTCACACTTTCAACTTTTCACTTTTGTCAACAATGTGGGACAATGAAGAATCAACCACAATTCACCATTTGATTAATACTTGATTCTCATTATGCCACATCATCAACTATGAATTCTCCTTTTATATATATAAAGATTACATGAAATGTTTTGTCATGTAAATAAAAAATAACTATTTAACCCAAAAATGGATCAAATTTTGTATGAACTTTCAAGCTATATCTTATTCTTTATATAGCCACTCACACTTTCAACTTTTCACTTTTGTCACCAATCTGGAACAATAAAGAATCAACCACAATTCACCATTTGATTAATACTTGATTCTCATGATGTCACCTCATCAACCATGGATTCTCCTTTTATATATATATATAAAGATTTAAAGCCATATCTTATCGTTTATATAGCCACTCACACTTTCAAATTTCACTTTTGTCACCAATGTGGGACAATGACAAATCAACCAAATTTCACCATTTAATGAATACTTGATTCTCATGATGCCACCTCATTACTCTTGGGTTTTCCTTTAAGGGTATGAAATGTTTAACTATTATATGAAATGTTTAACTATTACATGAAATGTTTTGTCATGTAAATAAAAAATAACTATTTAACCCAAAAATGGATCAAATTTTGTATGAACCTTCAAGCCATATCCTATCATTTATATAGCCACTCACACTTTCAACTTTTAACTTTTGTCACCAATGTGGGACAATGAAAAATCAACCACAATTCACCATTTGATTAATATTTGATTCTCATGATGCCACATCATCAACTATGAATTCTTCTTTTATATAAAGATATAAAGATTACATGAAATATTTAACTATTACATGAAATGTTTTGTCATGTAAATAAAAAATAACTATTTAACCCAAAAATGGATAAAATTTTGTATGAACCTTCAAGTCATATCCTATCCTTTATATAGCCACTCACACTTCCAACTTTTCACTTTTGTCACCAATGTGGGACATTGAATAATCAACCACAATTCACCATTTGATGAATATTTGATTCTCATGATGCCACCTCATCAACCATGGATTCTCCTTATATATATATATAAAGATTTGATCCCTACATCAACTTTCATTTCAATAACATTTGGTCCCTCCATGTACTTTCAATTTTTTTACAAATTTGGTCCTTCATTTTAAGTAATAGACACAAAAAATTTAGGGGGTGTTTGGTTGGGGGTATTGAGGGGTAAGGAATGGGAATGATAATGAATAATGTGGTTTGGTTTGATATAATGTAACGGATTCATTACCCTAAACCTATTAATTTCCCTTCCTGGCCAAATTGGGGGTAATGAAAATCTTATTCCCGCTTAATAATTTTTTTCCTATATATCCCTTTATCTTTTGATATGAATGAAACATATTTTTTATTTTCATATTGGACGACACATATTTGTATTAAAAATATAATATTAAATAAATTTTTATTGATTATATTGGTTGAACCAAACAACATCAATGCAATGCTCATTCCTATTCCCATTCTACTGCATTCCTATTTTCATTTTCATTTTCATTCCTCAAAATAAACCAAACGCCCCCGTAATATAGTTAAATAGATATATAAATATAAATTAACTAATTTATTTAAAGTAATTAATATACACAAAAATGAATATAGTTAAATGATAAATTAATAAATCTATAAAAATACTATTCCCTCCGTGCCAAAATAAATGTCCACAATGAAAAATGCACACAGTTTTAGGAGTGTGCAATTATTACACTTTTTAATTAACCAAAGTACAATTTTACCCTTACTTATAGAGAGAGAAAATGTATTCATCACATAATTAAGGGTAGAATGGAAAAGTGAAAATTTACTTTTAAAAGTGGACACTTATTTTGGGACAAACAAAAATAGTAATGTAGACACTTATTTTGGGACGGAGGAAGTATAATTTAGAGTATTAGTGTTATTATATTGAGAATTTAATTAAAATACCCAAAGTTTGAATTTGACTTATCAAAATACCCATTTTCTCTTTGATTTTACAAAAATACCCATTTTTTCCACGATTAGGGTCCGCGATCGCGGACAGGGACTGAAAGTGTAAATATGGAATAAAAAAATTTCAAAATTGGTCCCCATCGCGGGACACCATCGCGGGCAGGGACTGAAAGTGTAAATATGAAATAAATTTTTTTCAAAATTGGTCCCTGTCCGCGATCGCGGACCCCATCGCCGGAAAAATGGGAATTTTAGTAAAATAAGAGAGAAAATAAGTATTTTGGTAAGTCAAAGTCCAACTTTGAGTATTTTAATTAAATTCCCTATTATATTGGATAGTAAAAACTTTGAATGCTAAAGCTCAACACTAATGCTATATTTAGCAATTTCGCTTGAATATGGTCTAATCTACTTCAGCATTTTAAAAATAATTTTTTTTATATAAAATATTAATTTACAAAAAATTAAATTTATCATTTTTATTGGATCAAATACATTGTAATAGTTAATAATTGTTCAACTTTTTTACCTTTTCATTTGAATCTTCTTAAAAAAATATATATTAAAAAATAGTTTGATCTGAATTTTCAATGCAATTATCTTTACCGTAATTTCAATTTGCAAATATTGATTTTTCATAAATAGATAACCTACTTTTATGTATAGTTATTGTAACATCCTCAAAATTATGAAAGAACAATTAACAAATATCTCGATAAATAATCAAAAGAGGATACAATCCTTTCTACAAACCATCCTTGAAAGATACATCAAAGTTTAAACACCACAATTTTCACAATTAATAACTTAAAACGAGCGTTACTTAACACAAACACAAGTTGCTAATCCCAAATAACTGCGGAAGACTCCTCTAAGCAAAATCACTTCTCGTACACTCTACTAGCACTCATCACTTCACAGTGTAGCTAAAACTATTCACAACCTGAGCCTGTTGCACATGCCGACACATAAAAAGGGTTAGCCTAACGCCTAGTGAGTTCAAGAGTTTTATCATGACCATATAAATTCATAAATCGAGAGAGATGCAATTTAAGTCATGAGTTCAAAAGAATTTACTTTAGATACAAATCACCCATTTTCCAACTTACACAAATCCCCTGCTGAAAACTTTAATATAACATGATTCCCAAAATGGACTCATCCCCAAAACCAACGTGAAAGGTGAAATAGCATTTGATTCTCAAACTATTGAATTCATAAATAAATCGCCATTATTCTAAACTTTCCAAACATGGATGAAGCATAACCCATAACTCACATAACGTGGAAAACAATTCATATAAACATAACACGTCACCGAAAACATGGATAGAAATAAATACCCAAAGCAACACCTTTCGGTGACGGGGGAGACCCGTTTACATCGCACGTGACGGGACACAAAAGTGGGTCACATAACCATGTAATAAAACAAACACGTTGATTACTCTCGTAAACTGTGCTCAATCACTCCATATCTATTGCCTGCGAGACTTGGGAGCCCATAACTTCAACCACTCCAGGTCTATACATTGGGTCACTCCAAATCCACAAAACAAGCACGTTTGGGATTACACCTTACTGCCCATGGGACGCTGCCCGACCATATAGGTCCACACCTTACTTACCATGAAACCCGATGCCTATCCCGTGCCAAGCACATATGGAATTACACCTTACTACCCATGAGACGACGCCCGACCATATAGGCCCACGCCTTACTTATCATGGAACCCGATGCCTATTCCGTGCTACAATGAGAGAAACTAGCATCTCAACATTGAACGTAAAACTCAAGTGCCTATGGATCCATAGCTAATAGGGTCTAAAACATTACACGACCCCAAATGAATAAACAAGTGCATTCAAAACATGCAATTCCCAAATAACATAAATCATGATCAAAACTCGACTTTGAGCTATCAAAATTGGACAATTGTCCTCAAGACTTAACAAAATCCAATACCGAGCCATAAGCTCAACTGATTCAAAAGATAATTCATGAAAAGTCATCAAATGAGATTAAACGTAGCAACACACACTTTTGCCAATAAATATTTCAAATCCATGAAAACCCCACAACAAGACATTGGGTTAGGACACCCCTCTTGTCCAAGGAACTCACGCCGTTACATTTCAAAATCGTCTCATATCGTACTATATGCATATTTCCAATATATACATAAAAATGCATTTTCATAACAAATAGGCTCCATTTATAAAATAAATCATCAATACATTTTCATTTATGATTTATCTACCAATTTTCCCAAGAATTCCAATTATAGATGTTTTACAATATTTACAACAATAAATACTTCAAAAGGTTAAAACTCACCAAATAATTCAACCATTGATAATTTAAATGTAAAACACATAAGTACATGGAAAAATAACATTTTGGCATGTACAAAGTTTTCACAAAGCAACTTGAACTCACCTTGCTAGATTTAGGCTAAATCTAGATTTTCTCCAAACGTAAGCTCCTTTGAAGAACCTTGCATCTTCAAGCCAAATTCTCCAAAAACCTAGATCCATAGATTTCCAACCATAAATATTCATACCCAAACATAAAGAATCATTCCCCAACCATTTTACTTCAAGATCTCAACTTATACCAAAACCCTAATTTCATAGGTGAAGAGAATAGAAGATTACCTTAACCAAACATCACCAAAATCACCCAATAATACCCCAATATCGAAGAGAAAGTGAAAACAACAACAATCTATCTTTTGGGTAGGGAGAGATTACCTTCACCACTTGAATCCTCCAAATAAAAGCTCCTAGTTTCCTCAAAAGCTTCAAGCTCCCATATATTCAACAATGGTGGAAGTGGGTATGGTTTGGGTGGAGAGGATGAAGAAGAAGAGAAGGGATTTAGGGTTTTCTAGAGAGAGAGATCAGTTTTAGAGAGAGAGAGAGAGAGAGAGAGAGAGAGAGCTGAGTTGTTGTGAAGGAAAGTGAAATGAGGAAAGAGAGAGAGAAAGGGCTTAAAATACCCAAGATATCTCATCAGACAGGTCACGGACGTCCGCATGGTCCTTCGCAGACGTCCGGCCTTGGTCGAACTGTTTCCATCCCAAAGCCCATGTTGCTTCTGCGGATGACATGCGGACTTTCGCATGGCACGGACGTCCGACTGCAACATGCGGATGTCCACCAAGCCTAAATCATGTTTTCCAATTTTTCGGGTGTTACAATCCTCCCAACCTTAGAATGATTTCGTCCTCGAAATCTAGATCCTTTATAACCATAGGCTAACCGACTCAACGCCGACCATAATCCATCAGCTTCCAACTGGAATCTAAATTTTCCCCACATGGACTGCTAAGACAAACCTCAAGCAATCTCTTACCAACAATGTCCTCACAGGTACATTGTACTTATGTCCGGGTGAGCGCTCCAACTACTGGAGTAACTCCTAATCAGACAACTGTGGTTGTCTCCCAACCTTAGATGTTCCATATTTCCCCAATGATAGATTCAAACTCCCCAATCATTCCACATCCACATGTTCTTAAATTCTCTCTTCAAACCAGTCCAAAGTTTAATCACTACCGAAATCAACCAAAACCTATGAATCCCAAATATTCCCACTACTGAACTAGCATTTACTCCTAACGGAATCCATTAACTCCAACACTGACGGTCATCACTAACCCATCAATTACACAACTCCAAGGATACGTCCAATTATCGATTATCCAACCGACAGATCCTCTTACCACACAAGGAAGGTCATCTCACTAAATCCACTTATCACAATTGAACCTCTTAAGATTACTACAACCATTACCATCATTCCTTTAAATCGGACTACAATCCTCCGATTACACTAACGGTGTTTGGCCTCAAGCCCAAAAAGTTGACACCTAGTTATACCACCAAGCTTTGAGCCACAACAGACTCAACACACGAGTTTCACTCGTCGAGCATTCTTACAAGACCAAGGTTATCAATATGATGTCTAAAGGGTCCCACATGCGAAAATTGACCAAGACCCCAAAATAAGGTTTCCAACAAGAACGGTTACCACCAACCTCAATATAAGATACCGCGAATCAAAACTTTTTAGTTACAAAAGTACATCATCCTTGCAACCGATACCATTCGGCCTACAATACCATCACACGTGGAATACCCAACCTTCCACCGTCGAAGTTCTACACGCACTTACTCTTAACCGGGTAACTTAATCTTTCCAAGGTTCTAATGAGTTCAAGGTTTCTCAAGCGAAATATTTAACAAATATGCCAATCGAAAACGTTTATAGAAATTTTCAACACAAAAGTTTTCATGTCAAATTAATTGTACGCGCAAAATCTACTACTATCTACTCAGTAATTGCGCAAAATGGACATACTCGTCCCATATATAAAAGTCATCTTGAAAACCATTTCACCACAATTCAAGTTATTAACATAGCGTAAAAGCATACTCAACAATTTTATTAAATGAATCGCTACGGTCCTAGCATGGGTTCATTTATGTCATGCACGTAAAGTAATTTTCCTACTTTAAATAGTGTGCAACGAAAGATTTGTACGTATTTCAAAAGGAGTTTAAACGTCATCCGACTACAAAATTCTTTTTTAAGTATAAAATAGCATGGAACAAAATTCACCAACGAGTTCGCCTGCGTCGGTTTATTTTGCAAGAACGGTAAAACGATCCACAAATATACTTTGGTTAAAACATAAAATGATTTGTGTCACTTCCAAATTTAAGGACAAAAATGATATGTTTCCATCATTCGAAGATATCGACTAAAACGTCAAGAAGAAATCTCAAATTGGAGTATGCATGCAAACTTGTAACACTCTCTTAGTAGTTTTCTTGAAACGAAATTACATGCATCAAATCGTTCATAACAAAATTTCAAAAGATGAAATTCTTTAAATCAATATTCAAAATTTTCTCATCTAGTCATATAATGACATAAGAGTAAAACATTCTTGACCATACCCACAAATTAATGTGTTTTCCCAAAACTTAGAAGAAAATAAGTGTTTGTAAACGGTTGACACCGAAAAGGGTTTAAATCGACTTCGAATGTCGAATCATACAAACAGTGCGCATTAATGTTCCAAAAACTTTAAAAATTCCACGCACACTAGGTTAAGACAAATAACTTTCCAAGATCCCCATCATGGAGCATTTGCACTATAAGTTTTTCACTTGTAATATAAAACGTGAAGATGTCAACGCTTGAAATTTACTCATTAAAATACTCGAAGTACACATTTTTCTTCAAAACCAAAATGGTTTACAATTTTCCAAAACGTCCATTAAGTCAAAATTGACCAAAGTTCAACGACTCACACATTCGCGTTTTCAAAATGTTTCGTAGCATAAACCATGCATTATCCAGACAACACTAAAACATACTTTGACCAAATGACCCTCATTTATACAACAATTAATAAGACATTTCCATCTACGATTCATTTATTAAAGTGTTGAGGGTTCGTGGTTACCAAGTCATGCATATCCCTAGATCAATACCATGCATTTGCGTGAAAGGATAATAAAATAATCACTTAACCGAAAGCGCATAAAACAAATTGTTAAGAAACTCTATCAGAATGTTCTTTAATGTATTACTCACGTCACGTATAAACCAATCCGTACACTGAACAAGTTGCAATAAAATGTGCTAACACAAATCTTTGAAAGACAACATATGTAACACCAAAGTTACAAAAACATTTCTTTTGATCGCCTTACGACATAAAATGATATTTCTCAACAAAACCCGCATGAGACAAAGTGCCCAATATATTCTAAAATTAACACACACGCAATAACCAAAGTATATGCATTACAAAATTGCACTCACACGACACACAACGTCGTAAAACGAAACTCCGTAAAACTCCATGGGCTCAATGGCCTCAAATTAACCAAATGATGTCAAACCTTTCGCTTCCAAAAATCAAATTGCACATCGCAAAATCATGACTAAAATGCCAAAACTTCCAAAAATTCCATTTTGTTGTAATACCATATAAACAACGTTGTTCAACAAACTCGCATTAAATAAATTCTCCAAAATAGCTTTATATAGACATGATGGAAAATAACTCTCCGTCCAAACCCTAACATATGTGGAGGAGATCCAATGTTAAGGTCATAAGCCGTAGTTACTTGCCCAACATCTTAAACATCATTAAAACATGGATATTACGGTATCCGAAAGTAATGTTGGACAACAACAAAATAAAACAAGTCCCGACGGAATTTGCAACTCCCGTAATAAAATAATTTCATGCACGTTTCAAACCATGATTTAAAATCTTGTGCGTGTTAAACGTTTTTCCGATATTTCGTAACACAACTCATATGATGATTTGAAATACAAGAAATAATTGATGCAATTTATCTTAAAATAAATTTTGTGCATGAGTATAGTCGGCACTCAACATTTCAAGACCACATTCCTCCAATCCCTTCGACCACACTATCATCATCTGGGGATTCAAACATCTTAAGGCAAAGTTGAGAATTACATCGATTCACCTTACAATTCCTCCTCGAATTAAGGTCGATTCAATAAGTCCATGGTTCTAATCCAACCATCAACTTTGACCCGAAATGGTCCGCTTAATACGACTATCATGCTTATCGTCACTCCGAGTGACTAATGCTAAAATCGTCCATCTATTCCAACGACTACTCGCTTAGGAACTTCTTTACTACCCCAACGGTCATCACATTAAAGTAGTTCAAGTATGCACATGTAACTAGCAAGTTCACCATAACACTGGCCAGGTGTAATTATGAACGTGTCGTACATGATTATACTTGCTACTCTTGACGCGATTCTCGTTTCTAACGACTCCATCGACCTCAAAACATCTTATCTTAATGTGCTTAACGGTGCAATTTCACTTTCACTCACTTAAAAGAACGCTAGTTTGAGTCTAGGTATCCAAAATCAACACCTAATTCTCTCAAACTTATGCTCTGATACCAACTTGTAACACCCTCAAAATTAGGAAAGAGCAAGTAACAAATATCTCGATAATTAATCAAAAGAGGATAGAATCCTTTCTACAAACCATCCTTGAAAGTTTAAACATCACAATTTCCACAATTAGTAACTTAAAACGTGCGTTACTTAACACAAACACAAGTTGCTAATCCCAAATAAGTGCGGAAGACCCCTCTAAGCAAAATCACTTCTCGTGCACTCTACTAGCACTCATCACCTCACAGTATAGCTAAAGCTATTCCTAACCTGAGCTTGTTGTACATGCCGAAAAATAATGTAATAGCCCGAGTAAGCTCGTTAGTTAAAGTCACGTTCCGTTAAATTTAATTAATTTTATAATAATATATTTAGGGTAAAAAAATTGGTTAATTTGTAAGTTAAGGGTGTTTTGGCTATTAATGAATAGTGCAAGGGTTAGAAGGGTAAATGTGGATAGATATTATCCTTAGAATATCCAGATGTTTCATATTACTCAGCAAAATATCAGTGTGTGTATGTGTTTTGGGAGCAAAAGGAGAAGATAAAGAAGAAGGCTAAGTTAAGACATCATTTAGGTATTTGGAAGTGAAATTAAGGTATGTGTCTTTACAAGTTATGTTTATAACTGCTATTAGATTGTTTCTATCGGTTTAGAATCAGCAAAATCGAACTGGTGTAAACCTCAGCCGAATTCTGGGTGGAAATTGGGATGAACAGCAGAGGTATCCGGACAAGTTGAATGTGTCCGGGTAGTTTTGTTGGTGGTGTCCAGGTAGTCTTGTTGCTAGTGTCCGGACGAGACTTTTATCCAGGTAAGTTCCTTTTTCCTATGTTTTCCGGATAGAATAAGATACCGGATAGTATCCGGATTACTTTGGTGTCCGGATGACGTCCGGATTATATAGGTTGTCCGGAAAAGTAGTGTTGTCCGGATAACTTGTGGTATCCGGATACTGTAGCTGTTTGACCAATTTTGGAATTTCATATACTTTTGAGTGTCCGGATGTAGTTTCTAAATGTATTTTGAATTAAGTTGTTCCGAAAACTTCCTGGGGGGCGGCCCCCTGACCCCGCAAGGGCGTTGCCCCTTGACCCCATCTGCTAACCGGGTAGCGGAACCCCCGTGTTAAGTCGCCTTAGGGGAACATTTGAGGATTTGAGTTCTTTAGAGTTCTTAGCCTTAGTAAGACTTATGTTTTTTATGTGGTAAAGAGATATCTGTATCTATTTGTTACAGATCCTGTGAATTCTGGGTAAAGGACTGAACCTGTTTAGAAGGCTTGGAAACGTGTTGATAAGCAATCAGGTGAGTTTTACTTTAAAAGGATTTTTAACTGGAATACATATACGTATGGTTTGGGAATGTGATAATTGGTGATTACGTGTTTATATGTATGGTATATGTGAATTATAATATATTGAGGTATTATATTTACATGAGTATTATAATGTGTTATAATACGTTGGTCGGGCTTAGGACCGGTGTGTTTGGCTATAGAATCCGTATAGCGTTGTTTGGCTGTAGATGTTGTACAGCGTTGTAAATTATTAGTTGGATTGCAACCAACTAATATGGCCAGGATGAATGAGAATGGGAGGTATATGTTGTGTGAGTTCAAATTGATATATTTGATCGTGCTGTGTGATTTATATAAATAAGGGTTTATATAAATGATTTCAAACTAACAGGGATTTATCTCACTTAGACCATTAGGTCTAACCCTCATTTTGTTTTAAAATATGTATTCCAGGTGGCGGATCGGGTAAGAGCAAGTAATTAGAGTAATCAAGGGATGGCTTTTGTGAGGGAATATATGATGAAGATTTTGGCATGTTTAGCAGTTGTATCATAATGATTAAATGTTGTGTATGTATTTAGTATGAAGTTTGTAGTAGAATGGCTTCTTCTGATTGTAAAAGACTACGGGACCGTACTTGTAATATGATGTTTCGTTTGTTATATCAATGTTATGTTACATTATGTGATTTGTTGTGTATATGGGATTTGGGTTGTTACAAATGGTATCAGAGCCTTAGTTTAAGGGATTTAGGTATTTGTATCTGTACCTAGACTTAAACTGTATGTGAAGTAGGATGTCCCTATCATTATAGAACCTTGGGATGATGAAGTATAAAAGGTAGAAGGAACATCATGTAAGGTAATTTCATATTACACCTGGCCAGTGTAATTGTGATCTTACAGGTACATGTTTGAACTGGAATACCTTATTATATGGGGTATGTGCCTATGTGTATATTAACCTTGTTTAAATCTACAGAATGGCAAGCGGTACACGGAATTCGAATCGAGGAGGAGGAAGAAATTCAAATAGTACGAATCCGCCGATAGGAACGGGGGACAGGGGAGGCAGAACTGGGGGCAGAGTCGGGGGTAGAACTGGGGGTAGAGCTGGAGGTCGAGCCGGAGGCGGAGTCCAGCCACATGGTACCGAGTTTGTTACCAGGGATGATCTAATAGCAGAAATGGGAAGATTGCAGGCTAGCATACAAACAATGTTTGATCGAAACCGTCACAATGAAACTGGAATACCGGACCCCGGACCGGAAGATGAAATGCTAATCACACCGACTGTTGTACCAGGACAAAGGAGGTGCGACTACAAAATGTTTTTGAGCTGTAGACCTCCGACCTACTCAGGAGACAGGGATTCCGTGAAAGCAATGAGATGGATGAAGGAAATAGAAGCTATTTTCAAGACAAGCAAGTGTGCAAATGAAGATAGGGTATTGTACGGGGCAGCAATGTTAAAAGGGGATGCTTTGTATTGGTGGGAATCTTTTATTCATTCTAAAGGATCTGATGTTTATTCTACCCTCTCTTGGGAAGAATTTGTGATAGCCTACAGGAACGCATTTTGTCCCCAAGCAGCCGTCAAACAACTGGAAGGGGAATTTATGAACTTGCAACAAGGAAACTTATCCGTTCGAGACTACACCGCTAGCTTTCTGGAAAAGTCTCGGTTCGCAGAATACTATGTTGCTACGGAGACGATGAAGACGGAAAGGTTTATCTTTGGGATGAACTCAGAAGTTAGAAGGCTAGTGACTGCAAAAGGACCCGATACCTTCTCGGCTGCAGTTGATGCCGCGGAGAATGTTGAACGAGATATTAGAAGAGATGCTGGCGATAAAAGTATCGGGAAGAGAAAGTGGGAAGGACCACAACACGATCCGAAGAAGTCCCGATTTCAGAGGTATGATAACCGTCCGTCGTTTCGACCAGCGGAAAGACCATGTCAGAAGTGCAACCGTGTCCACCAAGGAAATTGCCAAGGTGATTTACGAGCGTGTTATAAGTATGGGAAGACCGGGCACGTCATTAAAGATTGTAAGGTAACGCGGTTATGTTTCTTATGCAATTCTCCGGATCACATTCAGTCGGACTGTCCAAGGGGGAGGATACAGCAAGGTGGATCATCAGGCAGGCCAGCGATTGTTAAACCAGTAGTACAAAGACTGGAACCGCCAGTAACCAGGGGTCGCGCATTTCAAATGACTGAGAAAGAAGCGGAGGAAACTCCGGATGTGATCACAGGTACATTTTTAATAAACTCTACACGTGCTAAGGTGTTATTTGATTCCGGTGCAAACCGATCGTTTGTGTCTCCTGCATTTGCTGCTTGCCTGTGTTTGAAACCTAAAATGCTAGAACATGCTCTATCAGTAGATACGACAAATGATAATCAAGTGTCAGTTAAAGAAGTATTTGATGACTGTGTGATAAATATAGAGGAGTGTAGAGTTCCGATACAATTGTTTCCTGTAACTTTGATAGAGTTTGACGTCGTAGTGGGAATGGACTGGTTAGCCGAGAATCAGGCTAACATAGTGTGTGATAAGAAGTTAATAAATGTGGTATTACCTGAGAAGGGACCAGTAGTGATTTATGGTGATCGTAGGAATCATCAGTCTAGCCTTATATCTATGATAAAAGCCCATAAGTGTGTGAATAAGGGTTGTCAGAGTTACTTGGCTTACGTGATAGATATTAAGCCAGAAAAGAATAGGATGGAAGATATTCCTATTGTTAGTGAATTCCCTGAAGTATTCCCCGAAGACTTAAATAGTCTTCCGCCTGTTAGACAAGTAGAGTTCGGTATAGACCTGATTCCTGGAGCCACTCCTGTAGCCCGTGCACCTTATCGTCTGGCACCTCCAGAGATGAAAGAGATGATGGCACAACTACAAGATCTATCCGATAAAGGCTTCATCAGACCCAGTTCTTCACCGTGGGGAACACCAGTGTTATTCGTGAAAAAGAAGGATGGTTCGATGAGAATGTGTATCGACTACCGAGAACTGAATAAGCGCACGATAAAGAACAAGTATCCGTTACCCCAAATTGATGACCTCTTCGATCAGTTAGTTGGAGCTTGCTATTTCTCCAAGATTTATCTAAGATCCGGTTATCACCAGTTGAAAGTTAAAGAAGAAGACGTTCTAAAGACTGCTTTTCGAACAAGGTATGGACATCACGAATTCTTAGTGATGCCGTTCGGACTGACGAACGCTCCAGCTGCCTTTATGGATTTAATGAATCGGGTATGTAAGCCGTATCTCGATAAATTTGTTATTGTATTTATCGATGATATCCTTATCTATTCTCGATCCAAGGAAGAGCATGCGCAACATCTTCGTTTGATTCTGGAGCTACTGAAGAAGGAAAAGTTGTATGCAAAATTTTCTAAATGTGAATTCTGGCTACGGAAAGTTCAATTTCTGGGGCACGTGGTTTCTGAGAAAGGTATACAAGTTGATCGGATGAAAGTGGAAGCAGTTGAAAAGTGGGAACCGCCAAAGACAGCAACCGAAGTACGTAGTTTTCTGGGTTTAGCCGGCTACTATCGGAAATTTATAAAAGACTTCTCTCTTATCGCAACGCCTTTGACTAAGCTGACCCGGAAGAACCTGAAGTTTGAGTGGAAAGCAGAACAAGACGAGGCATTCCGGATATTGAAAGAGAAACTGTGCAGCGCACCGATTCTATCACTACCTGAAGGTTTGGAAGATTTTGTTGTTTATAGTGATGCGTCAAAACTGGGATTGGGATGTGTACTTATGCAGCGGGGAAAGGTTATTGCTTATGCTTCTCGCCAATTAAAGGATCATGAAAGACAGTATCTTACGCATGACATGGAGCTTACAACAGTTGTCTTCGCGTTGAAAATTTGGAGACAATATCTGTATGGTTCCAAATGTCAGATTTATACTGATCACAAGAGTCTCCAACACCTCTTTGATCAGAAGGAACTGAATATGAGACAAAGGAGATGGCTAGAATTGTTGAACGATTACGACTGTGAAATCCTTTATCACCCGGGAAAGGCGAATGTGGTGGCGGATGCGCTGAGTCGTCAAGAAAGGAGTGGAACAATAAAATTTATTTCGCTACGAACTGAACTCCTACCTAACATATTTGACGAATTGCAGAAGTGTCAAGTGGAAGCTTATCAGAATGAACATCTGAAATCTGAACGGTTAGCAGGGATGTCAGCATTGCTAGTAAAAGATGATCGTGGGTTATTGTGTCTGGGAAACAAAGTGTGGGTACCTCGTTTGGGTGGGTTACGTGATCGTGTTTTACAAGAAGCTCATAAATCTCGTTTCTCTATTCACCCAGGTACAAACAAGATGTATAAAGACCTAAAGCAATTCTATTGGTGGCAAGGGATAAAAAGAGGGATTGCTCAGTATGTGGAAAGATGTGATACTTGTAAGAAAGTGAAGATCGAACACCAAAAGCCGTTTGGTCAACTACAGCGGCTAGAAATACCTATGTGGAAGTGGGAACAGATTACCACCGATTTCATCACGAAGCTACCAAGGACTCCGAAGGGATTTGATTCTATTTGGGTGATCGTCGACAGATTGACAAAGTCTGCACACTTTCTACCGATAAAGGAAACTGATTCGATGGAGCGATTAGCTAAGTTGTACATTGACGAAATAGTAACTCGACATGGAGTTCCAATCTCGATCATTTCTGATCGTGATAGTCGTTTTACTTCAAGATTTTGGAGAAGTTTTCAATGAGAAATGGGGACACAGATAAAGTTAAGTACGGCGTATCATCCCCAAACAGATGGTCAGAGTGAACGAACGATTCAGACCTTAGAAGATATGCTCCGGGCTTGCATTGTTGATTTTGGGGGATCATGGGATAAGTGTTTACCGTTGATCGAATTCGCTTACAACAACAGTTATCATTCCAGCATACAAGCGGCACCGTTTGAAGTACAGTATGGTAGGAAATGCCGAACGCCTCTATGTTGGAACGAAGTGGGAGAGAAACAGTTAGCGGGGCCGGAAATAGTTCAATTAACTGTCGATAAGGTTACTCAGATTCGTGAACGATTGAAAGTGGCTCAAGATAGACAGAAGAGCTACGCTGACCGACGTCGAAAGCCTTTGGAATTTCAAATCGGGGATTTAGTAATGTTAAAGGTTTCGCTATGGAAGGGAGTCATCCGATTTGGGAAACAAGGTAAACTGAGCCCAAGGTACATTGGACCGTTTGCAATTACTGAAAAGATTGGTGAAGTAGCCTACAGGTTGGATCTTCCGTCAGAGTTAAGTAGGATTCATAACGCGTTTCATGTATCGAATTTCCGAAAGTGTTTGGTTACACCGGATCAGGCAGTTTCTCTACCAGAGATACAAGTCGATGAAAGACTGAATTATGTGGAAGAGCCGGAAGCTATAGTTGATCATAAAGTTAAAGTGCTGCGGAATAAGGAGATTAGGCAAGTAAAAGTTCAGTGGAAGCATCATAGAGGTCAAGATGCTACGTGGGAATCAGAGACGGAAATGAGAACCAAATACCCTCACCTTTTTGCCTAACCGAATTCCGGGACGGAATTCTCTTAAGGGGGAGATGATGTAATACCCCGGGTAAGCTCGTTAGTTAAAGTCACGTTCCGTTAAATTTAATTAATTTTATAATAATATATTTAGGGTAAAAAATCGGTTAATTTGTAAGTTAAGGGTGTTTTGGCTATTAATGAATAGTGTAAGGGTTAGAAGGGTAAATGTGGATAGATATTATCCTTAGAATATCCAGATGTTTCATATTACTCAGCAAAATATCAGTGTGTGTATGTGTTTTGGGAGCAAAAGGAGAAGATAAAGAAGAAGGCTAAGTTAAGACATCATTTAGGTATTTGGAAGTGAAATTAAGGTATGTGTCTTTACAAATTATGTTTATAACTGCTATTAGATTGTTTCTATCGGTTTAGAATCAGCAAAATCGAACTGGTGTAAACCTCAGCCGAATTCTGGGTAGCAATTGGCATGAACAGCAGAGGTATCCGGACAAGTTGAATGTGTCCGGGTAGTTTTGTTGGTGGTGTCCGGGTAGTCTTGTTGCTAGTGTCCGGACGAGACTTTATCCGGGTAAGTTCCTTTTTCCTATGTTTTCCGGATAGAATAAGATACCGGATAGTATCCGGATTACTTTGGTGTCCGGATGACGTCCGGATTGTATAGGTTGTCCGGAAAAGTAGTGTTGTCCGGATAACTTGTGGTATCCGGATACTGTAGCTGTTTGACCAATTTTGGAATTTCAGATTCTTTTGAGTGTCCGTATGTAGTTTCTAAATGTATTTTGAATTAAGTTGTTCCGAAAACTTCCTGGGGGGCGGCCCCCTGACCCCGCAAGGGCGTTGCCCCTTGACCCCATCTGCTAACCGGGTAGCGGAACCCCCGTGTTAAGTCGCCTTAGGGGAACATTTGAGGATTTGAGTTCTTTAGAGTTCTTAGCCTTAGTAAGACTTATGTTTTTTATGTGGTAAAGAGATATCTGTATCTATTTGTTACAGATCCTGTGAATTCTGGGTAAAGGACTGAACCTGTTTAGAAGGCTTGGAAACGTGTTGATAAGCAATCAGGTGAGTTTTACTTTAAAAGGATTTTTAACTGGAATACATATACGTATGGTTTGGGAATGTGATAATTGGTGATTACGTGTTTATATGTATGGTATATGTGAATTATAATATATTGAGGTATTATATTTACATGAGTATTATAATGTGTTATAATACGTTGGCCGGGATTAGGACCGGTGTGTTTGGCTATAGAATCCGTATAGCGTTGTTTGGCTGTAGATGTTGTACAGCGTTGTAAATTATTAGTTGGATTGCAACCAACTAATATGGCCAGGAGGAATGAGAAGGGGAGGTATATGTTGTGTGAGTTCAAATTGATATATTTGATCGTGCTGTGTGATTTATATAAATAAGGGTTTATATAAATGATTTCAAACTAACAGGGATTTATCTCACTTAGACCATTAGGTCTAACCCTCATTTTGTTTTAAAATATGTATTCCAGGTGGCGGATCGGGTAAGAGCAAGTAATTAGAGTAATCAAGGGATGGCTTTTGTGAGGGAATATATGATGAAGATTTTGGCATGTTTAGCAGTTGTATCATAATGATTAAATGTTGTGTATGTATTTAGTATGAAGTTTGTAGTAGAATGGCTTCTTCTGATTGTAAAAGACTACGGGACCGTACTTGTAATATGATGTTTCGTTTGTTATATCAATGTTATGTTACATTATGTGATTTGTTGTGTATATGGGATTTGGGTTGTTACAAATAAAAAGGGTTAAGCTAACGCCTAGTGAGTTCAAGAGTTTTATCATGACCATATAAATTCATAAATCGAGAGAGATGCAATTTAAGTCATGAGTTCAAAAGAATTTACTTTAGATACAAATCACCCATTTTCCAACTCACACAAATCCCGTGCTGAAAACTTTAATATAACATGATTCCCAAAATGGACTCATCCCCAAAACCAACGAGAAAGGTGAAATAGCATTTGATTCTCAAACGATTGAATTCATAAATAAATCGCCATTATTCTAAACTTTCCAAACATGGATGAAGCATAGCCCATAACTCACATTACGTGGAAAACAATTCATATAAACATAACACGTCACCGAAAACATGCATAGAAATAAATACCCAAAGCAACACTTTTCGCTGACGGGGGAGGCCCGTTTACATCGCACGTGACGGGACACAAAAGTGGGTCACATAACCATGTAATAAAACAAACACGTGGATTACTCTTGTAAACTGAGCTCAATCACTCCAGATCTATTGCCCGCGAGACTTGGGAGCCCCCAACTTCAACCAAATCCACAAAACAAGCACGTTTGGGATTACACCTTACTGCCCATGGGATGCTGCCCGACCATATAGGTCCATACCTTACTTACCACGGAATCCGATGCCTATCCCGTGCCAAGCACATATGGAATTACACCTTACTGCCCATGAGACGACGTCCGACCATATAGGCCCACGCCTTACTTATCATTGAACTCGATGACTATTATGTGCTACAATGAGAAAAATAGCATCTCAACATTGAACGTAAAACCCAAGTGCATATGGATCCGTAGCTAATAGGGTCTAAAACATTACACGACCCCAAATGAATAAACAAGTGCATTCAAAACATGCAATTCCCAAATAACGTAAATCATGATCAAAACTCGACTTTGAGCTATCAAAACTGGACAATTGTCCTCAAGACTTAACAAAATCCAATACCGAACCATAAGCTCAACTGACTCAAAAGATAATTCATGAAAAGTCATCAAATGAGATTAAACGTAGCAACACACACTTTTGCCAATAAATATTTCAAATCCATGAAAAAACCCACAACAAGACATTGGGTTAGGACACCCCTCTTGTCCAACAAACTCACGCCGTTACATTTCAAAATCGTCTCATATTGTATTATATGCATATTTCCAATATATACGTAAAAATGCATTTTCATAACAAATAGGCTCCATTTATAAATTAAATCATCAACACATTTTCATTTATCATTTATCTACCAATTTTCCCAAGAATTCCAATTATAGATGTTTTACAATATTTACAACAATAAATACTTCAAAAGGTTAAAACTCACCAAATAATTTAACCATTGATAATTTTCATGTAAAATACACAAGTACTTGGAAAAATAACATTTTGCCATGTACAAAGTTTTCACAAAGCAACTTGAACTCACCTTGCTAGATTTAGGCTAAATCTAGATTTTCCCCAAACGTAAGCTCCTTTGAAGAACCTTGCATCTTCAAGCCAAATTCTCCAAAAACCTAGATCCATAATTTTCCAACCATAAATATTCATACCCAAACATAAAGAATCATTCCCCAACCATTTTACTTCAAGATCTCAACTTATACCAAAACCCTAATTTCATAGGTGAAGAGAATAGAAGATTACCTTAACCAAACATCGCCAAAATCACCCAATAATACCCCAATATCGAAGAGAAAGTGAAAACAACAACAATCTAACTTTTGGGTAGGGAGAGATTACCTTCACCACTTGAATCCTCCAAATAAAAGCTCCCAGTTTCCTCAAAAGCTTCAAGCTCCCATATATTCAACAATGGTGGAAGTGGGTATGGTTTGGGTGGAGAGGATGAAGAAGAAGAGAAGGGATTTAGGGTTTTCTAGAGAGAGAGATGGGTTTAAGAGAGAGAGAGAGAGCTGAGTTGTTGTGAAGGAAAGTGAAATGAGGAAAGAGAGAGAGAGAGAAAGGGCTTAAAATAGCTAAGATATCTCATCAGACAGGCCGCGGACGTCCGCATGGTCCTTCGCGGACGTCCGGCCTCGGCCGAACTGTTTCCATCCCGAAGCCCTTGTTGCTTCCGCGGATGACATGCGGACTTCCGCATGGCACAGACGTCCGGCTGCAATATGCGGACGTCCGCCAAGCCCAAATCCTGTTTTCCAATTTTTCGGGTGTTACAGTTATTCGATTAGTTGAGCGTTAATAATTAGTTTTTATTTTTGAAGTATATGATATTCATATATGGCAAATGCAACAATTAAACCTACACACCCTCCTCACTTTTGGTGAGGTTTGTGCCCCTGACCTCCTACGAGGACAAAGGCTCTCATACCGCTAGGCCAAAGGCCCTTTGGTAAATAATTAGTTTGATCTTAATTATAATTAAATTAATTATTAAATATTATAATAAAGTTGTTATACACACACACATTTATATATATATATATATATATAGGTCGTTTCATGTCAAAACCACTGTTATTTTGAAAACTGTGAAACCCACTTCTATACCATAGATCATTTCAATCTACGGTTCATATGATTTTGCTCTATTTTTGTTGACAATGAATTTTTCTTTTTTTAAATGACGAAAAATGAAGTTGAGGGTATCTGGGTTATTTCATCCAATGTTTTGAAAAAGGAAACTGAATCAAACCCATATTCTTCGGCTCGTGAATCACTGAATATACGGAAGTTTTTTTAGAAGATCGTCAACCCGATTTCATCTCCATGATTCGCCTTCCCTGGAGGTATAATATATTACCTTTGTAGAAACCGATTAATCGTTTTATGAGATAAACCCTAAATCGGCCGATTCATCTATTTGTTAACAGGTAGGAAACGAAGCGAGCGAATAATGAAGAACACTACAGTCTCTAACTTCACGAACACTCCAAACAACCCTCTCGATGAAGACGGAAACTAAATCGAAGATTCACTAAAACAGAACCCAAAATCGAAGCGGAGGATGGTAAATCGAAGTCCATAAGTCGCAAATCCTGACCCAAAACCGAAGCGGAGCATGCTTCACTTTTTCTAACCCTTTACACTTTACAGATGAAATATTGTTCGGGTATTAAAGTGCATTTCATTATCCCTCTCGATTAGGGTTTATTGACATTAAAAACATGGCTTCATCCAATCGAGGGGTTATTAACATTAAAAAAATCGACATTATTAGTTTAAACATAAATAGGTGAACCGATTTTAATAAACAACTAATAACGCACATGCATTTTGTAGATTCGATTATGCTATCTTGCAGTATGTTTGTTTTGTGGGTAAATCCGTTTTTTGAAGTTTACTCGCTTATAAAAAAGCAAGCCCTGTAATATTTAATGAGAGTTTAAAAGGTCGATTTAGTACAATCTTAAAATATATTTAGTATTGGGTTATAAGCATTGATGAAATGGTGGAAAGTAAAGCTCATTATTGAAACTGATGAAATGGGGATATGTTTCATGTGTGTGATATCATTTGGGCTGAAACATTTCATTGGTATCATACAAAATGACATTGTACAATTGCTATGTTTTCACATGAACTTTTCATTGGTGTCATACAAATGATTTTGTACACTTGATATGTTTTCACATGAATCAGTTCATTGGTGTGAATTATTGTTTTTATAACAAGTGCTATATGAACTTTGAGATGAAACAGTTCATTGTATAAAAGAACTTGATGCAATGTATCGTAGTATGATGAAATTGTTATTACTTAAACCAATGAAACTGCATGATGAAACAGTTCATTGTCTAAAAGAACTTGATGCAATGTACCGTAGTATGATGAAACTTATATTACTGAAACCAACGAAACTGCATATGGTGAAACATTTCATGTCTAAATGTACTTGGTGCAATGTATCATAGTATGATGAAACTGTTAATAATGAAACCAATGAAACTGTTTTGAAACAGATATAATATAATGATCCGTGTATGTTGCTCTTGATGCATATGTTATTTGAGAATGTTTAATTAGATGACTTATCTAGCATCAATGTATGAGATCGAATCCATCTGCCATGACTATTCATTATTGATGAATTGTTGTTATGAAACAATGACATTCTTCTATTGATAATGATGAAACTAAAATTTGAAATTAACTAGATTAACAATAATAAATAGTCATGGCAGATGCCACGATGAAGGATATTGTTATGATGGATGCTTCATGTCCACTTAAGGAAGAGACACCACTTTCCGAAATGGAAGTAATTGAAGTTGGTTCTTCAACATCCCGCGGTGGTAGGAAAAGTTAGTATATTAAATACTATATTAAAGTTATTTTCATCATACCGTCTTTAAACTAACTTAAGTTATTTTACAGGGAAAGATACCAAAGAAGAACCAATTAGTTCGAGAAAAACTCACTAAAACGTTGATGCAATATTTCAGGTCTGGAGCATACTGAAAGGGCACGGAAAAAGGTTGTCCGCAAAGGTGAAACTATGAATGAAGTTAAGGTCGAGCGCAACAGTGAACCATTTTGTAATAACCACACCCTAAGTGTATCTATTTGTATGAAGTGTGGCCAAAGTAAAGGACAAGAGAAAGATGGGGGACTAAGTTGCAATTTAATAAAGGTATAAAAAGGGAGGAAATCCCTAATTTAATCTCATTATTGGTTTTGTGCGGCTGGAACCGAGAGCTTAAGAAGAGGAGAAAGAGGATTGAAGGTTTGCAAGGGTTTGACTGAGTATCTCATGGGATAAATCGATTTCAAGTAAGTTATTCATTCTATCACAACTTCTTTATGCTTTGTAGTGGTTGCTTTGTAGGGTTAGACCATTAGGTCTAGTGAATTCCCTTTGCATCAAGGAATGGATTAATGTATTGTTATGGGATTAGATGGGTAGCTTACCGAATAGCCAAAAAAGAGAATTTTCGGATGTGGGTGTCGGGTAGCTTACCGGATAGCCAGACTTCCGGACAAGCATCCGGAGAGTATTAGTATCCGGAAAAGTATTTTTTCCGAGTGGGTCGCTTATTGACAAGTGGTTTGTAAATTTTAGGTGTTGGGTTGGTTCGTTCGAAAATAAGACGTGTACGTAGCATATTACATCGATCAGGTGAGTTCTCTTGTACCCTTTTTATAAATGAGATGACTTGTTAAACGTTGTTGTTTATTACTGAATATGGTATGAGATGCGAGCATGCTTTAATTTATAAATCTTTATAAATTTCTCGCATAAAAGACATGTTTCGTGAACGCTTATTTCGCATGTTATTAGATATTTTGTAAAGATGCATGCATTGCTATTTATACTCCTAGCCTTGCTTGTATACCTATGTGGAGTCGGCTTGCACAATGGGAGTAGTGTACCTTGGGATTTTAACAATCCCTTCGGAGTTGAATTATTGACCCAGTGAGCTTGGAATCCGTTTCCTGCACACGTGGGGATGGGGAGTCTGCTTGGGCCCCAGAGGCGAAAGGGGAGTCTGCTTGGGCCCCGATCGCGGTTATTATCGGACGTGGTGGTGGTCTATGAACACTGTGCAAATACCCCTGTTTGTTATGGATTTATTGTTGGGCTGTATGGCGTGTAAAGTGATGTTTTATGCATGTTTCATATAAACTTCTTTTCAGAGGGAATTCACTAGACCTCATGGTCTAACCCTCGCTTTTCAAAACTAAAACCATTTTCAAGGAAGCGCATTAGTGGTGTTTCGTCTAAAGGAAAAGTGAATGCATGAAGATTATAGATGGAGGAGATCTTGTGTAGAACAGTCTAGTTCTTAATCTAGTATTGCTTTAGTATATCTAGTTCTCGGCTGTGGAAGTTTGTTTCGCTGCAAGTGTTTTAACCTCTTATTTGGGATGTCGTGTATGTACTGGGACCCTTGTTTTGGGATATTTTAATAAAATGTATGTTATGGATTTTGGGCCGTTACAAATGGTATCAGAGCCATAGTTTAAGGGGTTTAGGTGACCGGTGATGAAGCTTGATGTCGCGAAATATGTGGAGAGATGTACCATTTGCCTTCTAGTCAAGGCGGACCATCAAAAGCCGTATGGGAATTTTCATCCTTTGACGATTCCAGAATAGAAGTGGGATAATGTCACCATGGACTTTGTGACGAAGCTACCAAAGACGTTGCGGGGTCATGATACAATTTGGGTAATAGTGGACCGTTTGACCATAGCGCACACTTACTAACCATGAGGGAAACCTTGCCAATAGAGAAATTGGCTAGGCTCTACATCAACGAAATCGTGTCAAGACACGACGTACCAGTATCTATTGTATCCGATCGGGACAATTGATTCACTTCTAACTTTTGGGCTAGTTTCCAAAAGAGATTGGAAACAAAAGTTAAGTTAAGCACGACTTATCACCCCCAAACAGACGGTCAAAGCGAAAGAACTATACAAACTCTTGAAGATATGTTGAGATCGTGCGTCATTGACTTCGGGGGAAGTTGGGACACACATCTACCCTTAGTGGAGTTTGCATACAACAACAACTACCATTCGAAGCTTTGTACGGCCGAAGGTGTAGAACTCCAGTATGTTGGATTGAAGTGGAGAGAAACAATTTCCCGGACCGAAGATTGCGCAAGAGACCGCAGACAAAGTGAAAGAAATTCGAGAACGCCTAAAAGCGTCACAAAATCGGCAAAAGAGCTACGCGGAGAAGAAACGTCGATCGATTGAATTTCAAGTGGGTTCTCGAGTCATGCTAAAAGTGTCTCCATGGAAAGGCATCATCCGGTTTGGGAAGCATGGGTAGCTTAGCCCCCATTTCCTTGGACCCTTCACTATTTTGGAGCGAATTGGACTCCAAGCTTATAAGTTGGACTTACCACCGGAAATGGACGGGATTCATCCTACCTTCCATGTTTGCTACCTACGGAAGTGCTTATCCGAAAAGGAGAACGCCATTCCTTTGACGGTGATTCGAGTGGACAAGGGGAGCCGATGCGTGGAGGAACCGGAGGCGATACTCGAGTCGAAAACGAAGAAACTTCGACACAAGGACGTGACGATGGTCAAGGTCCAATGGAAGACACCATTGGGGTGCTAATGTCACACGGGAAGCCGAAGAAGGCATGAAACGACGATATCCACACTTGTTTTCCTAGAAGAAGATTTCGAGGACGAAATTCTATTCAAGGTGGGGAGGATTGTAACACCCGCAAATTTCCAAGTAAGTAAAACGTCTTTTTATGCTCGATTATCCTTAAACCATTCGTTTGAAGACCGGTAATTAATCGTATCATGGAAACTTGGCCAGACGGAGAGTTGAAACGAGCGGAAATCGGGTCGGGAAGAACCCGGGCGACTTTGCCCGCGACTATGACAGGTGTCATTGTCGCCCGTGGAACAATCGCGTGGAGAAGGGTGGCCATGATACATAAGCCGCGAGCCCGCGACTGTGACCCGCGACATTGACATGAGCATAGTCGACGTGTCATAGTCGCTCAACCTGTACCGAAGGTGGGGGTCGGGAAGCGACATTGACCCGCGACATTGACACTGGCATAGTCGCCGTGTCATAGTCGCCATCAGGGTCCAGGACTATAAAAACACCCTTTGACCGATTTTTAAGCTCACTTTACCAAAATCAGATTATGGTTTCGTTGGCGAAGCTTCTTAGAAGCGATTTTCTCTCATTTTGCTCTCTCTCTCTCTCTCTCTCTCTCTCTTCATTGAATGAGCTAAGGTTTCACTTGGTAGTATTTACTTCACTTCAACAATATTCTAGAGTGCATTTAAGAGCATTCACTCTTGCTTGGGAGCTTCAATCTCAAGTGTTCTTCTCCAAATCATCTAGGGTTCATATACTTTTCTAGGTTTTGGCTTAAAAAAACTAGATTGTGAGTTCCTAAACCTTTGATAACATTAAATACAAGTCGTTTATTAGTTCTCATCTTATTTACTAACATTTTCTTGAAAAGTTTCACATTTGTGGTATTAAGCTCATGTCTCCACATTTTTGGGGATGAGGTGCTTAATGGAGAAGGAAAAGGTTATGTGGAAGTATATTGTCCTTGAAACTTACATTACATAATGTTATCTATTTTAAGAGTATGATGTCTTAATTTGGGGTTTTGGGCTTAACGACTTGGCTTATGGCTTAATGAGAACATGTATGGCTTAATGATGATATTTTGCCTTAATATGATTATTGCTACATGTATTGTTACATTAAATGCTATAACTCATGTTTATACATATTTATGTATGAGGATATGCTTTGGAAGTATGTATATGGAGTTTATGTGCTTAATAAGTTTAAGTTTACCATGTGGAAATACATGTTAATAGGATGGTTGGATCATGTCTTATGCGAATGATATACATTGGTATATATGTACTACTTGGAGTAGTTGTTTGATGGTATTGACACTTTGGATGAATCATTAAGTAGGCACTATAGTCTTGGGCACCACCTTGGAGGTATGTGCCTAGATCTCCACCTTTGGGGTAATGCCTTGGAGGTAGTCCCCAATATGTCGGGCCTTGTGGTGTTACTCGTGGGAGTAGACGCTAAGGCATATCGTCTCTTGCGATGTAACTTGATTTGGTGTTTTGGGTCTCCCCCATTGATTCCAATTGTGAATGACCATTTGTATGCACCATGTTATGAATTATTGCATGCTATGTTAATTGTTCAACTCACTAGGCTTCTTGGCCTAACACTTGCTTGTTTGTATAACGTGTATCTCATATTCTATTGGAGTCGCCTTTAAGAAGGCTTAGGCGGGAGCATATGAGCTTGGGGATACACTTTTTGGATGCCGATGTTAGAAGACTTAATCGGACTAGAGATGACACCCCTTTTGTAATATTATTTCTACTTTAGAAAATAGATTAGTTGGTTGTCATTTTCTTTCCGATATTATACATTTGTAATTAAACAGACATTTGTATATTCCCCTTTTTGGGAAGCTCGTGCTATGACATTATATACCGCTCTTTCGTTTCATGTAAGTTTTTGTTTACCCCTATTTTTAGGGTGTTACACACTTCTTTTTTGATTTAATGGATTCGTTATATGTTGTCTAAGTTAACTTTGCCTGATTTTAAAAAAAATATGAATGGTACAACATTCAACTAAGGCAATGTAGGCTAAGACGTTGCTTAAGATAGTTTGACACAACAAACAATCATTTATACATTGCCTAAGATCACAGTTAGGCAACATAGAACTACATTTTTCCTAAGAGGAAACTTAGGCAACATATAATAGCCTTTGTTGCCTAAGCTTATATATCTTAAACAACATAGGTAATTAACATTTGCTGCTTAAAACAACATTTGGTGTAGTAGGATAAGAGATGTTGTTTTGGATTACTACAAATGCATTTAATGGGAACCACATTTGTTTTTCTCGGTATATATTTTGGTATATCCTTTAGAAGAAGTATATACAAGTATTTATAAGTTATAATATGCTAATTTTAGTAGTGCAAGTCTAACTCACATATTATTTGTTAAAAATCATTATATATTGACGGATGATTCTTGCCTATTAATTAAAAGAGACGAAACTTGTCTCATTTATAGAGGGGCCTTATATAAACCACATGAATCAAGTTGACGATAATGATTTCGGATTACAGAATTCCTCTTTTTGTTAATCTCGAGATCTTCATCCTAAAATATGCAACGCTTAATTTCACATATGATTTAAAAAAAATTATTTGACTATATATTGATTAAATTCTAAAAATGCATCTTAATAAATGACAAGAATATTAGGGGGTCTGGGAGTAGTATTACTTCCCAATCCCATTTATTCTGCCTTTTCGTTGGGATTGGTTTTTATTTGTATATCTTTATTAAAAAAATGAGTAAACTATGATTTTTGTCCATATGATTTGATGTCTATAATGATTTTAGTCTATGGTCTTTAAAAACTGCTTTTTTCATCCCTGTGGTTTCCATTTTGCTTCGATTTTCTTCCCTGGAGTTAATTCTGTTAAAAAAAATCTGTTAAGCTAGTGGCAATTTGGTCTTTTCACTTTAAAAATACTTTCTCTATTAAAAATTACTTTTCACCTAAATTTACTTTATATATAATATAACTCGGACAACACTCCTCAATCCACAACCTGACGCTGGGCCTCCCTTCCATCTCCGGTGGTCACCACCAACACGCTTATACACCGACGATCTTCATCCTCAGGTTTCTCCAGTCGTTCTCCTTTACTACAATGTGTTCTTTCTCTCCCTCTCTTCGCTCTCTCTTGACCTGTTTTCATCCTCACTCCCCCATCATTGTAAACCCAAAATCGCACCACTCTGAACTCGATATTCAACCATGTTCTCTTCCTCCCTCGATTGGCGAAAGTCGGCTACGTTACAACCTTTCTGTTTTGTTGCTGAGCTGGATATCCAACCGACTTGTTTTCTTTAACCGACATGTTTTCTTCGTCCCTGAATTGTTAGCTACTAAGTTGGATGCTAATAACTCGGTAACCATCTCAACTGGGCACCGTTTTCATTAAGGCTTTGTCAACATGTAGTCTTTGGTTGTGATGGAATATGTTCTCCCTTAAGACCTTGCATCTCCATTTGGGTTTTATTTCCATTTTGGGTTTTGTCTCCATCAAGAAAATGGAATCACATCTACAAATATGATGGTTCATATGTTCAATTGGGTTTCACATGTCTTCAAGGTTTCGATCGATAAGGTTTGTTGGGTTCAAGAAAGTTTTGATCGATCAGTAAAGGAATCTATATAGGGGTTTTGTTAGGTTGAATTTGATTTAGGGTTATTGAAGTTTGAGGTCTATATTGGTTGATTGGGATTGTTTGATCTGAGAAAATATGATGGTTCATCGGGGAAACAACTTTGATCGGGATGGGTAGGAAAGATGAAGTTATCGACAGTAGAGAGACAGGCAGGCTGGAGCATGGGGAAGGACAAAGAAAAACATACGTAAGACGGGGGGTCTCGTAAGGTACATTAAATGTGTTGGTGGTTGGTTATGGTAACAGTGGAGCTTGGAGGGAAGGAAAATGGTGCACGCGGTAATTGAAGAAGAAGAAGAAGATGGGTTTGGGGTGGGGCGTGGGCAATGTTCTAAAAAACTCTTCGCACAGCCGCCATAGCGCGCCATGACACCAAGGCTTGTGTCTCACGCCACGTTAAGCCTGTGGCACACCATGGCCTAATGCGCAGTTTTCATAATGCTAATTTGATTTTTCTTTGCGTTTTTAATGTCTTATTTGCAAGTTTTGTAACATATAACCTAATTTAACTTGCTTACTACTATTGGCTCATTGAGTAATATTACAAAACACATGTTTTTATATATAATATTATATATGAATTAGAAATTTGACGTCATAAGTCACGCCTTAAAAACGTCATGGCTTCGCCGTGACTCCTAAGGCTTGAGGCTTGGCCTTGCCGCCAAGCCATGCCTCACGCTATTTAGAACCTTGGGCGTGGGAGTTTGTGTGGTAGGTTTTTTGTTTTAGTCAATAGTATATAGTGCAATTAAATATAAAAAGAGTAAAAAGACCATATTATCCCCAATTTAACTGATTTGTTTTAACTTTGTTTGGATGAAGGACGAAAAGCAAAATGAAATAAAAACCATATGGATGAAAAAAACAGTTTTAAATTACAGGGACGAAAATAGTTATAAACACTAAACCATAGTGACGAAAATTGTAGTTTTGCAGATCAAAACAAAGCTATTAAATTTTAAGTAATGATTACTAAAAGACAAAAAAGTAACATAAAATCTTACCAAGAAACAAGCCTTATATTTTATGGGGCAACTTCAAATGGCAACGAAGATTTTTTGGAAACATTTTAGTTTCTTGTGATGACAAATATAAATAATCATGTAATATTAGGGTATTGTAGGGATGTTCGGTTTTTGTAAAATTTATAGTGAAATTGAATTTGGTTTGACTAATGCAAGGGTAGTACAATGCTAAGAGCATCCACAACAATGAAATTTCATTCCAATTGCAAATAGGTCACGTCAGTGCCACATCAGTTTTACAATTATTTTGAAATTATCCCCTACAACAATGAAATTTCACCCAATTTCTAAAGTACCTCATCATAAAAAACTATATTTTAATCAAATAATAAAAAACTACAATTAAATACTATTTATTATAATTTAATATGAAATATTTTATTAATTAAATAACTATAATTAAATACTCTCTACAAAACTACAATTAAATACTCTCTACAAAACATGATTTGACATAAAGCAATTTCTAATTTAGTAATTATTCCCTACAATTTCTTATACTATTCACTGCTACATCAGCAAAAAGTACTGATTTGACATTTGCAAATTACCAAAACCAATTTCTAATTTAGCAATCATACTCACAACCACTACAATTTCTAATTTAGCAATCCTACATGGCACTTTTGCAATCCAAATGAAATTCTAATGAAATCCCTATTGTGGATGCTCTAATGGTCTTTGGACTTTTTGGTGAAATTTATTTTGGTCAGCTGTTCACGGTTGGATGTCACCAATAAAGCTTCATATAGCTTTTGCCAATGAGATATCTTCGACGATGATGGTCGAGATCTTCTTCTTTTTCTAATAAATGTTTTATTGACAAAAAATAAAATGAAATTTAGTCTTGTTTATTTGGAATTTATCTTTGATATATAATGAATTTTGGAAATTTCATAGTGAATAACGGATATTTCTACACTTTAATGATATTTTATAATTTTTTATTGGTAAGCGTATTAAACCTGCTAAGTGCTTATCATGTAATAATCTTTCTCCTCACTTATTCGGTAAAACTCTCGATCCTTGTTATATATATCTTTTACCGGGTAAGATTCTTAATTAATCTTTGTCATACTCAATCAATAACGTAATTGATATCAATAAACACTTAGCTGGTAAACATTTAATAAATTGGACATTATCTCTTAAACATACAATTGTTTTCCTATTAAAATATGCACAAACGACCATTAATAAAGCGGATATGAATGTGGTTCTTCAAAACCAATACATATTTAAATTCAAGAAAGGAGAATATGCTATTGGAATAGTTAAGGTGCAAGATGAGACCATGAAACCATCCGCCATAAACTTAGTGTCCATCGGGACTAATAATAAAGACAAAAGGTTTTCGGATTATAGAATTTTAGACTAATTTTGACTTTAAAAAAATATACATGTCTTGTAAAATATCGTTAAGGGTGCGTTTGGTACGTAGACAAGATATGACAAGACATGACAGGACAGAACACATGTCCAACGTTTGGTACGACATGTGTTTGGTACGACATGCGTTTGGTACGACATTATATGACTGGACAGAACAAGACATGACCGGTTAAAATGACCAATTTACCCCTGTTGAGTGAATATTAACAAAATTTGCAACTAAACAAAACTACAATCAGATTCAATTATACAAAGCAACAATCGTGTATGATGTATCAACAATCAGATTCAATTACGCATTTCGTAAAAGAAGAACACTAGAAAATCAAACTCCATTGATGAACACTCAAATTTCTCTAACAATTGGAATTCAATCTTATTTTTAACTTAACCCATGATGATTAGTTCCACTAATCAACTTCACTTCTTATTACTAAAAAGTGATTGTGGAAATTTGGTGTTGGATTAATGCTTGTAGTTCAGTCTTGATAGAAGAAAAAAATAGAAGCAGTCGATTGACAGCAGAAAAAGAGAGAAATCGACGAGAGGATTTGATTAATAGAAACCGACAAATCGATTAGAGGAACCGATTAACAAAAACAGAGAAATCGATTAAAGCAGAAAGTTACCTGAGGAATCGATTGAGAAAGAAATTACCAACATAAATCGATTTTCAGACCTGAGGAGAAATCGAACAGAAGCAGCGATAACTGAGGAGAAATCGACCAGTGTGGAATCGATTGAGAAAGAAACTACCAACATAAATCGATTTTCAGACCTGCGGAGAAATCGACCAGAAGTAGCGATAACTGAGGAGAAATCGACCAGTGAAGAAACCGTGTGGAAATCGAAAGAAGAAAGAACACAGTGAAGAAATCGAAAGAAGAAGAAGAAATCAAAAGCAGAAGAAATCGGAAGAAGAATCGCAGAAGGGGAAATCGGAAGAAGAAGAAGAATTCGGAAGCAAACCTATCGAGAAGACGATCTGATGGAAAAGATGATCTGATGGAGGCGACGATGGGATGGAGGAGGGGCGAGTCTGATTAGGTTTAATTCAAAGGGTATTTTTGTACAAAATGTCTTGTTCTATCTTGTTCTGGGGGAGGGGTGGACAAGCGTGTCCCACTCTTGTTCAACTTAGTTCCACCTAGTCCCACATATGGACACACCAAACATTGTATAAACCTGTTCTGTCCTGTCCTGTCCCATCCTGTCTAGTGTACCAAACGCCCCCTAAAGTTATATGTTTCTGAAGAATTTAAACATAAAAAATGTCGGCCAGAATACAATGCCTTCAATTATCATAGTAACATTTAAATACCATATAAGTAAAAATGTAATCAACAATTCAACATAACAAAATAATCATATTTACATGAATAAGTCTGTTATGTCTCGGGTAAGTTCGTAATTTTGATTTGGGTTCAGTTTTATTTATTTAGTTTATTTTATTAGTTTAGGGTGTTTTGGGTTGGTTTATAAGTTTAGGGTTGTTTTTGTCATTTTTTTTTAAGTTCGAATCCTTAATGGCAATTTAGAATCCTTATAAGTTTGAGTCACCTCCTACTTGTATTTCATTAAGGCGGTTTCTTTCAGTGTGAGTGTGAGTGTGTGTGTTTTTGAGTCGAGCGAAGTAGAGAGAAAGAAGTGTCCGTTTGATTAGGGCCATAGAAGGAACTCTATTGAAGCGATTTGAGGTATGTATTCCTTTTCAAATTATGTTCATAGTAGATGGTATTAGATTTCTACCGGTTTAGAATTGTCAATTTATGATTTTGTTGTGGTTTCGATCGAGCGTGAGATTCAGATGTCGTCCAGATTCTTCAATATCCGGATTCGATTTATCCGGATTCTCCTAAGTTTCCGGATATGAATTTTATTCGAATTTGGTGTTTTCCGGATAAGTTGTCCGAATGAGTTTCCGGATAAGTTGTCCGGATGAGTTTCTGGATTCCATGACTTTTCGGATAAGGGTTTCCGATTAAGATTTCCGGATACAAAAGTATCCGGATGGTTTGTAGTTTCCGGATAGGTTATCCGGATAAGTTAATTCCGGTTTCCGGGTATTTGTTTCCGGGAAAGTTTCCGGGATAGTTCCGGATTGGTTTCCGGATGAGTTACCCGGATAAGATTTTATAAAAAAATTATGGGGGCTCTGCCCCCATACCCCGCAAGGGCGTTGCCCCTTGACCCCACCCGCCAACCGTGTAGCGAGACCCTCGTACTAAGTCGCCGAAGAGGGACATTTGTGGATAAGGGTATGATAGGCTTATTTAGGATTCTTAGCCTGTCATTGAGCTTTATGTGGTAAATAGTTATATGTATTTTGTGTAATTCAGATTTCGTGAAGTTTGTGGAAAAGTAAGGTTCTTACAAGTTTTCAAGAGAAAGTGTTATTACATTACTTCTTTCAGGTGAGTTTTACTTTAATCATTAAACTGGAATACATATACTGGATAATTATGTGATAGGTAGTGTGATAATGTGCATATATTGAGATGTATGTTATATTATATAAGCATTACACTACATGAGTGTACGTTGGTCGGACTTAGGGCCGGTGGAGTTTGGCTGTACGGAGGGACAACGGAGTTGGGTGTATTTTAGTGCAGCGGAGTAAATTGAGTAGTTGGTTTAACGCAACCAACTAATATGGCCATGTGATAGAGTTGTACACATTGCATACGAGTCATGCTTGGTATCCAAATACTTGTTGTATATCTGTATTTTACAAAACGGTTACTAAACTGACATGGATTTTCTCACTTAGACCAATTAGTCTAACCCTCATTCTGTTTTCAAAAAATATGTATTCCAGGTCGAGAAACTTAAAAAGGCAAAGGAAAGTATGCTTTTGAAGGTTGATTGTGATTAAGAAGTTTTTTTGAATAGTTTTGTGGAATGTAATGTAAATTATTAGCAAAAAGTTGTACTGAAACATGTATTGTATAGTTTTGAGACGAAGGGACCGTATGTCCGTATATGATCTAATATGTATCTTTTGTTATGAAATGATGAGATGTATATTATGTTATATGATGTATGTTTGGGATGGGTTGTTACAAAGACAAAAATAACACATGAAATACTTTGTATATAGTCTCGGTCTTAAGAAGCTTATCATCTCATTAACGAAGCTTCTACAAATTCGTTAATAACTGACTAAAGCTTCCCAATAGTGCTAAACATGCAAAAGCTACTATAAATTCTCAATTAATTAACCAAGTTTCCAATAATTAGTTATTTCGGGTTATAACTTAACTGCAAAATCCCTTCTCATCACACACCAAATACACATACGCATACAACATGCCTTTCACCTCTTGCACATCGACATCATTTTCTCTAGCAATATGGTACAATATAGCCCACATCGGGTCGAAAAAGTTTGGATAGATATTTTATATTATCACATAACTTATTAAGTTATGTATAAAACTAAAAGTTTTAATTTGATGAAACAAATTGGATATTTAGTTTTCACTACAATAAAATTAGTTTGTTAGGACATCTACAACCATTTTAATAATTCATAACAACATTCAAAAATCAGATCTTCTTATTTAGTATTTGTATATGGCACCTTTAAATAATCTCATATGAAAACGTGTTAAAAAATTAAATTTTGTTGTAGTGTTCATGGGATAACTACAAGAGCCTCGTGACATCATTGAGTCATTGACAAATGTGTGACCAGTTATTAAGCAAAATGTCTTTGAGTTTCTTCCGTTAAAACTAGCATGCGCCACACGAATTTCCTATAAAAGCTGGTCTTTGGCCTAGAGGTATTCTGTTAGTTCTAGATGGCTTAAACAAGTATTGTAGAAGGGGGGGGGGGGAGTTGAATACATTACACAAATTTTCACTTAATTTAATTCTTTTATTGAATTTTCAAATCAAGAATTACACATAGAAAAACTTAGATTGTTGCGGAAAGAACAGATAAACTATTCTAACAATCTTCATAAAGTAAACTGGAAAACAAAACAACCTATAATGCACAAAGATTGAAAGCTATAAAGTTCAAAGGAGAGAAAACCTTGTTGCACTGAGAAAATTCTTCAGGAACGCTTAACCTTGCATGGAGAGCCCTCTTCTCTTTATATAGTGCTTGAAGCATTAAATGCTTAGGACACTTGTCATCTGGAGATTCAAGAATAGGAGTTGACTCTGAAAAGTTGATAAGTCACTTTCACAATTTTTCTCAGTACTAGGATATTGTCCTTAGATATCGTCCCATTAGATATTGTCCCATAATAAATGATCTTCATTTTTCTTCATTGTCACACTTTTTCTCATCACATTTTTCTTGACATTAGATATTGTCCCATAATAAATGATCTTCATCTGCCAGCTTTCACAAGGAGGGATCTCACCGATTTTCAACTTGAAATCGATGAGATAAAAATGAGAGGCTTTGGCCATGTGCTCATCGATTTTTCAAGATGAAAATCGGTGGCCAAATAACTTAGTTGTTGGTTGAGAATTGTATCTTCATTTCCACAATGGGATACTTCTTCTGACTTGATTTCGGTTGATCTTCGACTTCACTGAACTTTTGATGACTTGGCTAAGTTATTATAAAGAACCAAAAGAAAATATTCTAAGTAAGATTTTAAGGATATAATCGATGGGTCAATTTCAAATCCTTCGTGACCCAACAATCTTCCCCTATTTGAATTTGAGCTCCATACTTAGAATTTATTAAGAGTATCTGATCATGAAATGCATTTTGACCCATTTTACTCTTTTTGGGTTCTTTTTACATAGACCATTATTTTTGTCTTTTTGGTCTATTTTGTCTTTTATGGATTTGTTAAGTATATCCAATATTTACAGAAGAAATAAAACTAGTGCAACAATGAAATGGAATTCAAATAGAGTCTAAGATTATGAAAAGGAAAGTACTTGTATTTATTATCCAATCCGATACACCTGGAAAGAAAATTACAAGTACTTAGGAAAAATATCAAACATGTCACTTGGAGTCTCTTATTTTTCGGCGCTTGATTTCGGTGACAATGTTTTGATAAAATGATTGGGCTTCTGGCAGATTAGGCATAAGGTTGGAGATGCCTTCCAGGAAGAAGATATCTGCGAGATGGATCTGAGAAAATCGGAAGAAGCGTCGGTGACCGAATCCATCATTGAAGAAAGGACCTGCAATCGGTGAAAGTGACAAGGTGGTGGAAGGATATGCTACCGAAGTTGGGATAGTTAATTCAAGATTATCAACATAAGGGACCTTTCCTTTACCGTTTTGGTTCTGGTGGCTGGAAGTTTCACTTCTTCTTTCAATGTTCGGACGCGTGCAGCTTCCTCGGAGGAGAGAACAATCTGGTGCTTCTTCTTGATTTCTTTCATCCGATTCACCAACCCACTGATATAGTTGATGAAGATTTTTTCTTTGGATTTGAACACCTTACTAGAAGCTTTGACAATTCAAGCCATTCGGAGAGGGCCAAATTGCTTCAGGTGATAATCTTTGATGCTTCTTGATGATCCATCCTCTCTTTCTATAATGAGTCGAACATCATAAGGAGTTAATTTGGAGGTTGCAATTTTTACACAAGAAATTGTTGACCGATCAGTTCGATAGGACATAGACTTCTTGTACCAACTGATTTCTCTCTCCTTTAATTCCTCAAATTTTTGAGCTTCAATAAGATCTGGAGTTTTGGCTTTGACGGCTTCTTCCTTAGCAACTTTCAAAGATAAAGCTTTGTCAGCATCCAAAAGTTTTTGAGCCTGGAGAGCTTCTCAATTTCTTGAGGAGAGAGCCCTAAATCGGAGACAACTCCTTGGGAAGGAGGTTTAAGTCTCAAGGATTCAGCATCGGTGGGGCGAGCTCCATACTTGGCAATTTCTTTCTTCTTTTTCTCTTCTAAGGCTTCATCCTCAGCATAAAGTATACCCTTTCCTTTGTCTTTCGGGCCATCGGTCGGACCAAATTTCTCCCCTTGAGCTGGTCCGCCGGTTCCCTCCACCGATGGATTTTCATGTTCCACCGAAATGACCTGAGTAGCAGCCACCGAAATTGTCTGAGGAGTGGTCACCGATTTCTGAGGAGTGGCCATCGATTTCTGAGCTTGAGTAGGAGGTTCCACCGATTTTAAAGGTTCAATGAAGATTTCGGTGGCTTTCGGTTGTGTGGAGAATTTAATTGATGGAGTGTCGAAAGGATGTCCGGTGCTGGAAGCTTGTGTGACAGAAGGTTTTCTAGGATCCTTCTTCGGACTTTTCTCCCCCTCAGCAGCGGGCGGAGAGAAGAAACCCAGATGATCGGAGACCCTATCCATCCTCCGATGGATCTGATGTAGCATTTCACGATCCACATTATCAAAGGAATAATCTCCCAGATCCAAGTTCTAGTCAAGTTTGTTGTTGAAGTCATCTACCTTGCTATGGAGAGACTTGAGGGAGTCCAGAATAGCAGAGTTAAGGGATTGTTACTTAGAGTCCCTATCACGAAGACGTTGGATTTTGGTGTCCCGTGCATTGGCAGAAGCTTTCAAAGCCCCCAATGATAAAGCCAAACTAGAATTGGAGGTTGTCAAGTCCTCCAATTTTCTGTTGACTGTACCTAAGGAATCGGTGAGAGGCTAAAGTAGAGCTTGAAGAGTAGCCTCAAAAGGTGGATGTCGGGCCTGGTCTTCCAATACACGAACTCTGTCAGCTGTTTGGGAGATGAAGGTTAAAGAGGCCTGCTTGAAAGCCTCAAATTGAGAACCCACCAACTGACTTTGGCGAGCACCCTCCTGGATATCTGCAAGAATGTCTGATGGAAACCAGAGAGTGGAAGCATAAGAAGTGTCCACATGTATATCAGGCAAGGTTCAAAATGACGTGAGGCGTGGCGTGGCGGCAAGGCCAAGTTTCAAGCCTTATGAGCCACGACGAGGCCATGACGTTTATCAAGGCGTGACTTATGGCGACAAATCTTTAAATCATATATACTATTATATGTAAAAACATATGTTTTGTACTATTAATCGATGAGTCAATGACAATAAACAAGTTAAATTAGGTTATATATTAAAAACTAACAAGGAAGACATTAAAAACGTACATAAAAATCAAATATCGCGTTATAAAAGACCGCACATTAGGCCATGGCGTGCCACGGGCATAACGTGGCGTGAGACACAAGCCTTGAGCCACGGCGTGCCATGGTGGTTGTCGCGGCAAGCCTTTTAGAACAGTGATATCAGAGATGTGGAATCGGGGAGTAGTGGGGCATAATGGAGTGTGGGGAAGTGTTCTTGAGTCGGCTATAGGTGAGGAGGATGGTTGATCAGATAAAGGATCAGGGAAAAGTGTTCTTGGGGGTGAGGGAGAAGGAGAGGATGATGAGCTATCTTCAGATGAAGGTTGAGATTGGTGTGATCGGTGGGATGATGTCGGCAAGGTTGCGTTTTTCGGTGAGGGTTTCGTCAGTGAAAGGGAGTTTCGGTGGTGATAGGTTGTGTGTTTCAGTGAGGATGGTGCCTTCGGTGGCGATGGTGCCTTCGGTGGGGATGCTTTCGTTGATGGTACTTTCGGTGAGGATAGTTTTGGTGGAGAGACTGTTCGTTCGGTGGAGATATTCAGTGGTGATTGAGAACCTTGTTGATGCGGAGTGGTATCCTGTAACAAGAAATCCAGAAAGTCCAAGCCCTCCGGAACGACCGCTGGATCGGCCGAACCTTCACGGGGTTGTGCATCATCGACCATAAATTGGTCGGGTGATAGGCCGTGTAGTGAAAAATCGGAGCCTCTGTGTTGAGAGACCTCAAAGTCATCTACACCACCAAAAGATATAGGTGATGAGGAAAGTTGTGGGTTCTCCAGATGTACAACTGAAGTCTTTTGAGAGACATCGGAGGAGGTGGTTCGGGGGATAGCAGATTCCTTTGGCCCGGATGGGACAATTTCAACAGCCACCGATTTTTGAGAATCGGTGACTGATGTGTGCGGCTTGGTCGAAGGTTTCCTAGATCTCTTTAGAGGAGAACTAGGAGGGGATTTTGAGTGCCTCCGTTTGTGAGAAGGGATGGGGTCTTGGGTAGCCTCCGAAGGAGATTTCAGAGGCATAGTCCGTGAAGCAGATACGGAGGTATCGGTGGCCTTTGAAGATTTCTTCTTAGAGCCTCCCAATTTCACTCGGGTAGTGGGGATAGGGGCCACTACAGCTGGAGGAACTTCCGAAACCTCTGGGTGTACAAACCCGGGGATTTCAGCGTCACCCCAGTGCAGATCGAGAGAGTGAGCAAAAGTAACCATACCTGGGCATAAAGGAGAGTCGGAGTCGCGAGGTGGCACATCAAGAACGGTTTTCCCAACCACAGGAGCGGACCAGTCATAGACAAATTTTGGGGAAATAGATTTCCTATCAGCATCGAAGGCAGCAGCCATCTTATGGTTGATGATCGTGGAGATGAACCGCGGGTAGGCAACATGGCATTTTTTAGGACGGGAGATTACAGTTCTCAACTCAGAGAAGAAATACAGTGCAAAATCGATTTTGTGCTGAAAGATAAGAGCATGGGCGAGAGAGTTGATGTAAGAGGGGGACTGATCCTGTCCACTGGTCTTGCGAGATAGACAGTAGATGATGTGGGTGAAGAAGTTCCAAATACCACCCATGTTTTTCCTTAGAAGTGTACTTGGGCCTTTTGATGTTTTGGAGGAGGTGTCATGTTGATAGTTCAAAGCACGAACCACTTCTTCATGTTCATTGCTGAGGGGGAAATCATCAAACTCGGGAAATGAGGGAATTCTTAGTGCATCACCAACATCATTGACGCCAAAAGTGAGGTCATGATCTTCATCTCCAGAGAGAATGGAGGCATTGATAGAATCATTTGATGGGTCATACACACAAGTAAGCCAAAACTGGCCAACTAGAAACTTGCTCATCTTGGGATTGCAAGTGAAAGCATGGAGTAGAGGTGATCTAGCCAAACACTTTGAAACCTTGGTGAACTCTTGATGATTGGGATCAATGTCGAAACGTGCAACGTGGTTGCATTGGTTGAACTTGAGATCTTCAAAACATGTGGGTATTTCTTTGGTGATTTGGGATTCTTTGTAGGTTTGGAGGAAGTTGAGGATGCCATTGATGAAGAATCGAAAGAGAAGTTGCAGGTTTTGCTCGTGAGATAGTTTTAGTGGGTGCAGGTTTGCGAAAAGAAACAATGAAGAAGAAGAAGAGTTTAAATAGGAAGGGAAGTTGAGGGGTTTGAAAATGAGCGGCAATGGTTATATGGAAAGCAAAGGGTTCTAGATTTTAAATAAACTTAAATGTGATATAAACGGTAATGATGACAATTGATAAGGAATACGGCTGAAGAAAAAGGATTCATGAATAGGGAATGGGAAGGGTCACATCGAGTTGACCAGTAGGTATAAGGATGATGTCATCATCGATATATGTGAAAGATAAGGATGAGAAATCGGAGATGAGGGAATTGGTGGAACAATGAATCGGAGAGAAGATCTTACCGAACCAAAATATCGGAGATAGCATCGGAGATGGCCTTTCGATGAGAGCTAAAGGGGTTTTTAGTGAAATTGGAGTTTCAGTGGCGTTGGTCACCGAAGAGGGGCGTCGGTAAGAAATTCATTGTGGATGTGGTTTTGTGGGTCGGTAAGAGGATTGGTGATCGGTAGGGTTTCGGTGAGATTTAGGGTTTCACCGATAATCGAGTGTTTGGAGTGTTAGAAGATCGGAGAGACTCGGGTTTCGGTGAGCTTAGGTGCCACCGATGTTTGTAAGGGTTTTGGTGAAAGGAGGTCGGTGAGGGGTATTAGAGATTTGATCTCACCGATACGAGGACAAGAGAGTTTTGGAGGTATGAACTCACCGATGGGATCGGTAGCATTGGCAATCTTCGGAGAGATGATTTCACCGAAATTTCGGTGAGAGATTCCGCCGATTGAAAATAAAATAATTTTTTTTAAATGTCTAAGTACAACATGCCAAGTTCTCCAATCAGAAAGTTGAATCTGGCCTCATCAAGTGGCTTAGTGAATAAATCAGCAAACTGAAGATCAGTAGGAATGAAATGCAACTCAATGTCACCTTTGGAGATGCGATCCCTGATGAAGTGATATTTGATGGCTATATGTTTTGATCTTGAGTGAAGAACTGGATTATTTGCAATTGCGATTGCACTAGAGTTGTCACATAGAATAGGTACTTGTGAGAAGACTTGATTATAGTCCGTTAGTTGATTCTTCATCCACAAGATTTGAGCACAACAACTTCCAGCAGCAACATATTCAGCTTCTGCAGTTGAGGTTGAAACAGAGTTCTGTTTCTTACTGGACCAACTGACCAGCTTGCCACCAAGAAGTTGACAACTACCTGTGGTGCTATTTCTATCAACTTTAGAACCTGCATAGTCAGCATCTAAATACCCTATTAGATCAAAACTTGAGTCTTTGGGATACCAAACCTTTCAGGTACCGGAAAATGTGTTTTACAGCTGCCAAATGAGATTCTTTTGGATTGGCCTGATAACGCGCACAAAGACAGGTAGCAAACATAATGTCGGGTCTACTAGTAGTAAGATAACGAAGGGACCCTATCATGCCTCGATAATTCGTCACATCAACAGATTTACCATCTGGATCAACATGAATTTTCAAGGGTGGTGCCATGGGAGAGCAATTTTCAAAGTTAAATTTCTTCAGAAGGTCACGAATATATTTGCTTTGATTTATAAAGATCCCTTATGAAGTTTGTTTGACCTGAAGGCCTAAGAAAAATGTGAGCTCTCCCATCATGCACATCTCATATTGACTCATCATGAGTGAGGCAAACTCATCACAAAGTGATTCATCAGTGGCACCATAGATGATGTCATCCACATAGATTTGAACAAGTATAAGATTACCTGAAGTATGCTTGATGAACAAGGTGTTGTCAATTTTACCTCTGGAATACTCATTCTTCAAGAGAAAGTCAGCAAGAGTATCATACCAGGCACGAGGGGCCTGCTTGAGACAATAGAGAGCTTTGTCCAACTGGTACACATAGTTAGGATGTGTGGGGTCTTTAAATCTAGGTGGCTGTTTCACATAGACTTCTTCTGCCAATTCACCATTGAGGAAGGCACTTTTAACATCCATCTGGAAGACTCTGAAGTTTTGGTAAGCAGCATGAGCCAGAAAGATCCTTATGGCCTCAAGTCTAGCAACAGGAGCAAAAGTTTCATCATAATCAATTCCTTCTTCCTGTCTGTATCCTTGAGCAACCAGTCTGGCTTTGTTTCTGATTACTGTACCTTCTTCATCCATTTTATTCCTGAAAACCCACTTAGTTCCAATAATGGTTTTCTTTGGAGGTCTAGGAACCAATCTCCAAACCCTATTTCTTGTGAATTGAGAAAATTGTTCTTGCATGGCAGTGATCCAACATGGATCAGCTAATGCTTCCTCAATTTTCTTTGGTTCTATCAAAGATAGAAAGTTCACATTGAGGCATATATTTCCAATTCCTCTTCTGGTTTGGACTCCAGCTTGTTGATCACCGATAATTTGATCAATGGGGTGATCTTTGGTCCATTTGGTAGCAGGAGGTAGAGTAGGAAAAAGGATTGAAGAGGGAAGAGATGGAGGATCCTGGATGGTTGGAATGGGATCTTGAATATCGGTAGGAGAGGAGGTGTTTGGGTCAATTTCGATGGGAGAGGGATTTGGTGAGGTAGAAGGTGCCCAACTTGTTGGAGAGAATTAGAAGGATTAGAGAGAGTGAAAGGGATAGAAGAGGAATTGGTGGGAGCTGCTATAGGAGCATCACCAATACATGATGAAATCCATCTATTGAGCTCATCATCATCATTTGAAAGAGATGATGATCTGAGGTCATCAAACTTTACATGAATAGATTCATCAATGCATTTTCTTCTGAGGTTGTAAACACGGTATGCTTTTGAGGACAAGAAGTATCCCACAAATATGCCTTCATCATCCTTAGGATCAAATTTCCCAAGGTTCTCACGATCATTCAGAATAAAGCACACACAACCAAAGATATGAAGAAACCCTATATTTGGTTTTCGGCCATGGAAGGCTTCATAAGGAGTTTTCCCATGTCTTTTGGTGATCATCGGTCTGTTTTGGGTAAAACAAGCAGTATTAATAGAACCCAAAAATAGGTGGGAAGATTTGATTCACTTAGCATCGATCTAGCAGCTTCACAAAGAGTCCAATTCTTTCTTTCAACTACCCCATTCTGTTGAGGAGTTCTGACAGCAGAGAAATTTTGAGAGATTCCTTTGTCATTGAAGAACTCTTCTAAGGCACTGTTTCTGAATTCAGTGCCATTGTCACTTCTCATGGAACGTACATGCTGACCATTCAGAACTTCATTCTTCTTGATGAAGTTGATGATCTCATCAGTTGTGTCACTTTTGTACATGAGAAAACATACCCAAGTATATCTGGTAAATTCATCAACAATTACAAGAATGTACCTTTTTCCACCTAGACTAGGAGTGCTGACTGGTCCACATAGATCCATGTGCAGCATTTGTAGAGGAAGAGTGATGGAGGAGCACTGCTTTGTCTTGAAGGAAGTTTTGGTGAGTTTTCATTTCTCACATGCATCACATAGCTTTTCTTTCACAAAGTTCAGCTTTGGCAAACCAGTTACTAACTCTTTGTTGGAGAGAATGTGCAGAGTCTTAAAATTTAGATGAGGCAGACGTTTGTGCCATAACCAGTTTCTCTTGGCTGTATCATCAGACACAAAGCAAACATTTGATGCACCATGACTTTGACCCATGTCAATGGCATAGACATTTTCCTTCCTTTTTCCAGAGAGAACCACCTTCATGTCTTTATCAACAATTGTATAGATACAAAGTTCAAAGATAACTTTGTAACCCAGATCACACAGTTTTCTTATACTTAGAAGATTGTGCATCAACCCTTCAACAAGCGCTACTTTGTAGAATGTGACAGACCCATTTGTGAGAGTACCATAACCTTTTGTGTAACCTCTAGAATTGTCTCCAAAAGTTACTGATGGACCCTTTTCAGACACATAGTTTATAAGAAGAGATTTGTTTCCAGTCATATGACGTGAGCACCCACTATCCAGATACCAAATCTGATGATGCTCATGGACCTGTAGTCACAGACAGATTAGTTTCTTGGTACCCATTTGGTGGTGGGTCCTTTTGGGTTAGAAGAAGAAGAGTCCTTAGCCTTTGTTCGGTCAATTCTATCCTTAGGACAGTCTTTGGCAAGATGAAAAGTGTCTCCGCGGTTGTAACATTTTCTATAAATGAACACCTTTTTAGATTTTTGAATCTTTTCTTTGCCTTTTCCTTTGACATCAATTTGAATAGCTTTTGGACCAAAGGTGGACATGAGGGGAGGAAAACCTATGACCCCTTTTCCAGACTTAGTGGTTGCATTTCTTGGAGTGAGGTCTGTAGATAACATTTTAAAAGGACCTTTTGAAAGAGCTGAGGACTTTCTTTTTAAAGATAGGCTAGTTTTATCCTTTTTAGGCTCTTTAGGACCTATGGATTCAAAGAAAGAAGCTTCATCTAGTGTCAAAAGTTTCAAAATATCATGAATGGGTTTCGGAGAATCATTGGAGTCATGAGTCTCATTGTTTGGAAAAGAGATTGGATCTTTGGCTTTTATGAACATTCCAAATTTTAAGGCTTCAGATAAATCAGCAGAGTTCATAGACACAAACCCAATGGAGATGGACTCAGAGGACTCATAAAGGTTTGGAGAAACACAAGATGTGGAAGCAAGAGTTTGAGAAGAGAGGTCAATGTCCATCTTTCTGAAACCTATACCAGTTTTATCCTCACAAGAGATTTGAACTTGAAAATGTTTCTCAAGGTTCTTAGAAGAGCTGGTCCATTTTCTTACAGTTTCTTCTCTCTTTTCAGTCTCTTAAAGAGTTTATTTTTCTCTTTAGATACGATGTGATTTATGGTTTTCAAGTCCTCTTATTCAGCTTTGATCTTATCAAACGGTTCAAGTTGGGAAAGGCATATTTGAAGTTAAGAAGAGAGAGTTTTAACTTGAGCTGATTTCTTTTTCTTTGCATCTTTTGCATTATAAAAATCATTTGTCAAAGACTCATAAGGATCAATCTTTTCAGATTCAGACATGGAGTTGAAAGGATGTATTTGAGAATAAGATGACGAGCACCCAGTTGACACCAAAGCTGTTAATGTAGTTGCCTTCTCAGGGTTTTCCACATCATCAGATTTAGCCATGAAGCACATGTTGGGAGAGTCCTTGTCACTCTCAGAAGTTGGTTCATCAGTCCAGCCATGGACTTCAGCAAGAAGTCCATTTCCCTTTCTGTAAAGTCCCTCATTTCTTTCTTTCTCTCTCTTGTATTTGGCTTTATATTTCTCAGCACGTTCCAAATGTTCAAGAGAGGAAGTGTGACCATCTTTTCTAGAAAAAGTCTGTTTTGAAAAGTTGTTCTTGGACTTGTTATTTTTGGAATAAAGTTTGTCAGAGGAAGTGGGTCTAGTTCTTTCAATGCATTTGTTTCTACATTCAGAAGCAAAGTGGCATTTTTTTACCACAATTGAAACATTCCTCATTTGACTTGTCAGTCGAGGAACCTTTTGTGAAAGAAGAGGGTTTTCTGAAAGTTCTAGATTTGCCAGAAAAACGAGGTTTGTTTTTGAATCCAGCCACCATAGCCACTTCATCAGTCATCTGTTCGACAGAGGTTTCCTCACCTTCATCATCAGCATCACTTAGATATGCCTCCGTTTGGTAAGCAGAGTCATTTTGACTATCAATGTCAGATTCAGATGAAGGGTAGGCGATTCTAGGCACACACTGAGCTTTCTTGGAAGTATCACTGACAAGGGCTACAGAAGAGCCTTTTATCTCCTTTATGATAGACTTCCTTTGTATTTTGGTTTGTTCATAATTAAATAAACTTCCATAGAGAACCGTGAGAGGCATGTATTCAAGATCCTTTGTTGTCTTGATGTAAGTACAGATGTTTTCCCAAAAGTCAGGAAGACAGTCCATAAATTTGCACAAGACTTCCTCATTTTCATATACTCTGCCTAACAACTTTAAATCATTCAGGAGACTATTAAAACGATTATAGTAACTGGAAAGAGATTCTCCCTTTTCATGAGTAAAAAGCTCATACTTTCTAATAAGAGCAATTTTCTTGCTTTTCTTGACTTTCTCTGTACCTTCGTACAGAACACACAGAGTAGTCTACATTTCTTTAGCTGTAGAGAAATTAACTAAAGAGTGATAGACCTCATCAGGAAGAGAAAGTGAAGTGATTGCCCTAACTTTAGAGTCAAGGGAGTCAAGACGTTTTTCTTCATCCGTATATTTTTTTGGATTTTTAAGAATGTAACGACCAGTAGCAACAAAATTTTCTTCATCAGAGGAATCATCAGAATCATCTTTGTCAACAACTTCCTTACCGGATTTTTATGTTTCATAACGAGCCCAGACTCTAGGTACTATGAGTCCCTCACCGAGAATGGTTGGATATCTACTATCCATTCCTTCCATGAAAAGCATCATCCGGCTTTTCCACAGAGAAAAGTTGTTGTGGTTAAACTTGGGAGGTTTGGCTATAGAGCCATTTTCTGAGAATCTATTTTGAGAAGAAACTTCATTGTTTGAAGAAGAGGCAGCCATTGCAGATCAAGTTTATTGAGATTAAACTTTCTGCTCTGATACCACTTGTTAGTCCCAGATGGCTTAAACAAGTATTGTAGAAAGGGGGGGGGGGTTTGAATACAATACCCAAATTTTCACTTAATTTAATTCTTTTATTGATTTTTCAAATCAAGAATTACATATAGAAAACTTAGATTGTTGCGAAAAAAACAGATAAACTATTCTAACAATCTTCACAAAGTAAACTGGAAAACAAAACAACTTCTAATGCACAAAGATTGAAAGCTATAAAGTTCAAAGGAGAGAAAGCCTTGTTGCATTGAGAAAATTCTTCAGGAACGCGTAACTTTTCATGAAGAGCCCTCTTCTCTTTATATAGTGCTTGAAGCATTAAATGCTTAGGACACTTGTCATCTGGAGATTCAAGAATAGGAGTTGACTCTGAAAATTTGATAAGTCACTTTCACACATTTTCTCAGTACTAGGAAGATCAAGCATGCTTGGTTGAGACATTATCTGATGGATAAAACGACAAATAGTTACTTTTTCCTGACAGTAGATATTGTCCCATAATAAATGATCTTCATCTGCCAGCTTTCACCAGGAGGGATCTCACCGATTTTCAACTTGAAATCGGTGAGATAGTTGACCAAAAATGAGAGGCGTGATCCCAGAACAAGTAATCAGATAATCAATAAACTCAGATAGCCATCCATATATTCATCAATGAAGATCTTCCAAGTATACACAATATGATGTAGAGAGAAAGTGCAACTGTGTGTGTACTTGAGTGTGTAAGAATGGAATGACTTGATCCAAAATTACAAGGGTAAAAACCTTATAATGTTTCAATAAGGCCCCTCTACTTGGTACAATATGACAAATATAGCATTAACAATCTCCCCCTTTGTACCAAAGTAGAGGCATCGGAATTTAGACGTTCACCGGGTTCACATGCTTCTTTCGGATCCTAAAGATGATCTCAAATCTCCTTAGCGCGTTCCGGTACTCCTTTCGATAGGTGATAGCATCCAAGGCTTGTTTAATCAACTTCTTCTCTTTTTCTTTGAGCTTTACCTCCCCGTTTTCATCCAGTCTGATCTTGCTTTCCAGATTGACCTGAATCACCTTGAAGGTTCCGTCACAGTACTTGTTGGCTTCACGTATTATCAGGAATCTTTTCTTCATCTCTTGGTTGAAGTAAACGACTCCGAGTTCTGCTTTCTCCAAGACCGTGTAGACCAGAATTCCTTCGATGTCAGATAGATGCCTGTTTGGTGCTCTGAGGTGTACTCTGGTTTGGTGTGCTTCCAAGGCCATTTGAAAATCCATAAGGTAAGAAAATTTTAGGATATTCCGCATGAACCTCTTGACACTCTGATACGCGGCAGACCATTCAACAGACTTATCTGGATGCTGACTAGGGAATGGTAGAGGCTCAGGAAGTCATCTAACTTTAATCTCTTGAAGTCTGCTTCTGAGAAGACGCATTCGGAGCCATCAGATCTTCTAACAGTGAACTGCGGGTACCAGACATTGAGAAGCTTGTATGACTCTATCTTTAACACCTTCATAATGACTTTATCGGATCTTACCACGTATGTATCTAGATCTTTGTTGCCCATGACGTGTAGAAATTCAATCTTGCGAAGTGATGGCCAGTTCTCAATGTCGTATACCTTTTCTAAGTTGATCTTCTGGACGTCTTTAACAAATAAGTCTTTTCTGGAGCTTTCTTGGAATGGCGTTAAGATCCTCACCCTTTCTCCACTCGTGACATACCGAGGTTCAACGACAATCACATCATGAATTAGTCTAAGCTCAGCTTCTAGAATTGGATCTCGTATCCTGCCATCGGTATTCACTGGAACCTATTGGGCTGAGGAGCTTGTACCTTGATCGGCTTGTTGTGGCGGTTGAGGAGTATAAATAGGAGAATCATCATCAGAATCCGAAGCAATTACATGAGCCCCAGTTGTATCAAATATGTCGTCTATATCTTCTTTTATCTGAACAGTCGCTGTCTTTGGCTCTTCCTCAGAATCGATGTAAATGTAGTTGTTCAGCATATTATCCGCCATCCTTTCCTCCTCCGTTCTATTCTCAATAACCGTAGGATTTTCAACCCTAGTTATGACATCAGCTAGAACTGTGTCATCATCAACCTGGACTACATCAGTTTTCGGTCCGCTTGCCCCCTCTGCCCCCTCTGTTGTTGTTGCCTGATCTGATCCACCCACATTTTCAGCGTTTGCACCGCTAGATTCTCCAACTTTGGCTCTCTTCTCCCCCTCATGTTGATCACGGTCATCTTGATCATCATGTCTACGTCTTTTGGAGCCTTGAGCCTGGACCCTACAAGCCTGTTCGACAACTGTGATTATCTCGGATAAGGATTGGTAGCCGGTAAGCATGGCTTGAGTCATTTCTTTGATAGAGTCATTCAGAGTTTGGAAGTCTAAGCTGGTGGGTAATGGGGTTTGGGCTTCAGATTGTTGTCAGAGCAAACCTACCAATTCTACTTCTTCATTGGTATTGGAGTCTCCTTGGGCTAATAGGCGGGCTAACATCTCTGATTTGAGCTGATGGGTAGGAATAGTATGTAACAGTTGAGATGGTGGAGGTTGAGATCTGGGTGGGGAGTTGGATGGCTGATCCTGTGGAGTTGCCGAAGACTCTGCTACCCACTTTCCTTTGATAGCTCTGCTCACTTCATTGGCAAGTCTATCAACGATTTGTTGCATAGCGTTAAGATGTTGCTTGTAGGTATTTTTGATAGACGCCAATGCTACACCTAGAAGAGGTAGAGTGATGTAATGCGGGGGCGGGCCGAGCATTTGTGCAGCCTGTTCAGGTGAAATAGATGGGAAAAGTGAACTAACGCCCGGACCACTTAGGTTACCGGTTGAAGTAGCAGTTGTAATAACTATACTGCCTGTGTTCAAAGCTGGCACGGTGTAACCCGGGTGGAACCAACAAATGGCGACCGCACTCTAGGTGTTCCGGTTGGGGCACGAAAGCCCGCAACTTGGTGATATTCCAACGCTCGTGGCCTAGGAAAGGTTGTTCGTCCAAATGGCTCAAGACTCAACATGCTCGAAATAAAGGTCGGTGGTTGGGGCAGGAGCCTACCTTGTTCAATACCATCAAACACCGAATGTGTCGCCGATAGCGTATGAGCTTGATCCCCTGTGTAAAATGAAACATCGGCAAATCGAGAAGCCGATGAGTGGCTGAGAGGGGTTGTGCATTGAATGGCTGGGTCCACTATGTCTGTTTCAATACGCAATGGCGACGAACGCTCGTTGGTAGTAGATGTGGCTACCCGGCTAGTAACGGTTTAGGGAGGGTCGGTAGTTAAAACTTTCTCTGACCCTGTCACAATCACTCCCAATTCTTTTCTCACCTTCTATCGGCTCACTACATTCTCATTTTCTACTTCAACTCCCTCTTCCCGCCTTATGTCACCGAGATCGCCTGAGAGTCCGATGTTTCAGGTGGAATCAGCATCGAAACTCTCTATACGTTGTCTCCGAACAACGTGTCTAGGAATAAGATCAGCATTAGGATCATGGCTGGAATCTGAGTCCGAGTTGCCATCATCATCTTGTCTAGGTTGGGTAGAAGCTTCATCTTCAGATGACGAAGCAGATGGTACATAATCAGCATCCTCGGTAGAGTTCCATGAGATATCATCAGCAAATATTTGAACTCTTTCAGCTCGAGTAGCTCCGGAAGTAGATGCCACACCAGCAGTCCTCTCCACAACCCCAACTCTCTTTCTTATCGTTCGCCTCACCTCTCACTGTTCAGGAACCCCGTGTTCTTGAACCTGCTCGACATTGATACCCTCACCTCCTAATTGGTTTGCACCTTGGGCAGGTCTCTCCGGTTCTGGCTGGACCATTAGTGCATTATCTAACCTATAATGCCTAACTACCTCAGACTGTTGGTCGGCATAGGCGAGCACGACTTTGGGTATCACTGCAATATGAGCAATGTTGATGTGTGCAGGCATCTTCAGGAAGTGCATCCATTGGCTCGGGCCTTGGAATGTATTTGGGCGTCGTGGAATCTCTTGGTTGTCTTATGTTAATGCCAAAAATCGCACCAAAGGGACAACTTAAGGTCGATGTGGACTTTAACAACTAAAGAAAGGAATCGTTCGACCAAGGCGTGCGACAAAGACAAAAATGTAAATGAGACAAAGGATTTGATGACGCAGGAAAAACCTCAACGAGGAAAAAACCTGCGGACGACAGTGGATGTCGTCGCTGCACTATGTTCGCCAATCAGGGGCGATGTCCTTGGTGTTCCGGGTGTCGATCGTACAGAGATTACAATACAAATGAAGAGAAAGACTTCGAAATGTAAAGTACGAGTGTTTGAAATGTAAAAACAGTGTGCGTCGTGTGTGAAAACAATGTGTGAACTGTTGGTCAAGAGTGAATGTCGTGCGTCGAGAGCGATCTTCTATGAATGATCTCTTTGTTTCGAAATGTAAAGTACGAGTGTTTGCGTTTGCTTCTGTTGTTCGATGCTCTTGTTCTCTCTCTCTCTGTGTTATTCGATGTTGATTAGATATCTTGAACTGATGATTGAGCTGGGAATTTATAGTCTTCGGATGATTTTAATTGAATTATTAAGATCTTTGATGATTGTTGTAATGGTCGTCGTCTTCAATGTGGGATTAGATGCTCATAACTGATTTCGTCGGTTATAGCCGTTGACCATTAATGACTTTGACTCCTGCATTAATCACTGAACAAATATAACAGTCGTATAACGCGTTAGTCGGTCGAGGTTGCATTGTTTTATGCGACGGTCGTGTGAGCTAGGCGACGTCGAGGTCGAGTGTCGTGAGGAACTCTCGACTTACCTTTTAGGAGGGACGACGGAGGTTTTTTAGGTCTTTGTCGGGACCTTATCTTAATACAAGATATAGCCCATAACATGTGTCTTACCTTTTCTGGTCGTGGTCGAGACTGGTGAAATTTTGCCCAAACATCTTCCATGATCTGTTGAATGATGATCTGGAAGAATCTTTGATAAGGCACGAAGTTCTGGCTCTTTATCGGTCTGGCTTTATCTTCTACTAGCTCTATCATCTCGTTCCATATGAGTATGGCATAGTCTATGCGTCGGTTGAAGGCGACAACATGGAACATCTTTAGAGTTGCAAGGTTGCACTTGTCGAGGCCGGTATGTTTTGAGGTCATGCAACGGTTAATGATAGAGCACAGAGTGTACCAGACTCTGGGTAGAAACCTTCTTTGGAATTTTGACGAGGTGGTAAGCACTGAGTTGTTGGATCTTGATAACCCAGACTTCGGATGTCGGCGAAGAGTTGTTCTTCTAGGACCATGTCTTCAAAATCCGCGCTGTAGGGTAGGTCTAAGGATCGACGGAGTCGCTTAAGGGTAAGTCGAACATCGAAATGATCGACTTTCGCAGTGAAATGCGGACCCCGTCTGTGTACCGGATGAAAACGTAGTGTGTGCCAGAATTGTTGCAGGTATATAAGTGGAACAGTGACTACCTTTGTAAGTACTGTATGGAGAGGATGGCCACGGATGATCTCCAGGATGATTCGGTGGTCGAACGCCACGCTGAGATCAAGATGGTGATTGTTGTCAAGGAGGGAAAGATGGAGACTTCTCGGTAGAAGCTCCTCGTCTAGGTCTCTGGCGTTCACCGACGGATGCGACGACCGGTGAGATGGAATGACATTGTTCTCGTCAAAGGAGTGTCCGTCTTTTTGTGCCATCTGAATAGTGACAAATCAGTACCGGGCTTAGTATGAGGGTTGTTGATTTTTTTAAGTCTGTCGAAAATAGCCTAAGTACTGGAGTTATCGCAACACACATCAACACATTGTCGCAAGAGTTATTTTATCGCAAGGAAGGGGTTGCGAGGAAAGGTTATCGCAACAAACGTATTGCGATAAACTATTATCGCAACACGAAGGTTGAGATAAAATGTTATCGCAACATGTAGGTTGCGATAATGATGAACACTATTGGGTTGCGACAATGATGAGCACTAAGAACACTGAAGGTTGCGATATCTTTGAATCTTGAGATATATTCTAAGTGTTTAGGCCCAGATTCTAACTCGTAATGAACACAGAAGACTAACCCTATCAATGTTAACACATAACAAACACATAAGCATGGATTCATAAGTCGAAAAATGAAAAAAAAACAGATATGATTTCGAACAGATAAACCCTAAATCTATTCTAGAACATGATTTAACGGATGAAATCGATTAAAAGACAAGGAATACTAACCTCGATGTGATCTGAGATGTATGAACTTGATTTGAACTCGAAAAACGTATAAAATCTCAGATTCGTATGTTGATAGTTGAGAGTGTTGATCCAAACCCTCAATGATTTGATAATGACTCTTTGAGAAACACTTAGTGAAAATTGTAAGTAGACAATATGTATTAGAGTTTCACTATCGCTGATAAGTACTATGTCTCTACAGTACCGCTGATAGGAAACTCATGCTCTTTAATTTACACATTCAGCGAAACTGTTCATCAGCAAGCCCTGAGTCTGTTCAGTCTTACTGATGATCGCTGATAGTTTTAATGGTTTACTTATGATCCCTGAAGAAAAGTTTCACGTCAACAAAGTTCTATGCTGAAGTCGAAGATCAAGCCAAAGAATCAGCGACAAGTCTACTAATGAACTGATGCGGATATCAGCGAAGCCAAGACCTGTCCACTCAACGTGACGTTTCAAGTAGAAGACTTCAGCGATCGCTGAACTTTGTCACTCGCTGATAAAGTACTGTTTAGTGAACGCTGATCATGAAGTTTCCTCTACAAGTTACTTTTGTCTTATCCCCTTGCACGTCTCCGTACGGTCTGTCAGAACGGACATCCCTTTTGTCCAGAATCATACAACCAACTCTGATTCTACATTGTTCGTCATGCGGCTACTAGGTTGTCTACCAAGGTCAAAACATGCAACCAATCAGCTGCTGCCATGTGTAAAGTTGTACTGATATGCATTTAATGCATGCAGTATATAAGAAAAAACCCTACTTCAAATTGAAGTGTTCGGGCATCTTCTTCTCCCTACTACTTTGTGTTAGAATATTATACTTAATATTCTTATCTCCTTTCTAGCTTAATTCTAGTGCAAGAAACCTTAGTGTTCTCTTAACTTGTTTAGATTAGGATTATTCCTTAATCTTGTTCCACAGTTGTAAATTGTTTGATATATATCAATAAACAATTTAGAAAGTAAAAATCGTGTGTTTGTATTCAACCCCCCCTTCTACAAACTTATATAACCCTTCGGGACCAACAAGTGGTATCAGAGCGGATTGTTTAATCTCATAAACAAGATCTTGCTTATACTAACCTTTTCTCTTCCTTGCTATTATCTAAAATGGCAAACACCACAAACACAGACTACATTGACAATGGTTTTCTTGCAAAACACCCTAGATTCTCCAGAGATAACTTTAATTTGTGGACAAATAGGATGATACTCTTCTTAGAAGGTGTAGACCCTACTATGCCTTTCTACATCGAAAATGGCCCATATATCCCTGTTATGATTGATCCTGAAGTTCCAGGCACTACTACAAGAGCTGCCATTCCTGAAAGGATCATTCCTAAGGAACCTCACAATTGGTCTGATGAAGATAAGAAGAAGGTGGCTATCGACACAAAATCCATATATATCATCTCTATGGCTCTTCCTGACGAAGTCTACCATTCCGTCATGAACCTGAGAACATCCAAAGCCATGTGGGACACAATCTATGTTCAATATGAAGGTATATCTGAAGTCCAGGACTCAAGAAAGATCAACCTGGTAAGACAGTACGAAAGCTTCATTTGTGGTAAGAATGAATCTCTCTCTGAAGTATATCAGCGGTTTAACTGTTTAATTATTGATCTGAAACCGTTGGTAAGGAATATTCTAACTTTGAAGTTCTGACAAAGTTCCTAGAATGTTTACCTGAAAGCTGGGACAGTTATTCAATGTGTCTCAAGCTATCAAAGGATCTAAAATCTATGACTCTCTCTACCTTATATGGCACTATGCTCAATCATGAGCAGTCGTGCCATCTTAAGAAGAATCTTGTAAAAGATTCCAAAAGCACACCTGTTGCTTTACTCTCAGAGTTACCCTCCACTCAGCGATCAACTGTCACTATCACTGAGTTGGAAACTAACTCTGAATGCTCATCAGATGCTGATTCTTCAGATCTTGATGAATCTATGGCACTCCTATCTAATAAGTTCAAGAGATTCGCCAAAAAGAATAACTTCAGAAGAAACAAACCCCTTGCACTCACTGACAAGCCAAGATCATCAACCCCTATTGATAAGGCTACTGCTACCTGCTTTAACTGTGAAAAAGTAGGACACTTTGCTAGTGAATGCAAGTCAAAGAAAGTCTTTAGAACCTCATCTTCCTCCCATAAGAAATCCTCTAACCCCAGGGCTAGAGATGAAAAATACAAGAAGCTGAAAGAAAAATATTCTAAGCTGAAAAGCATAAAGAAGAAAGGCAAAGGCTTAGTTGCTGACTTTGACTGGGCTGCCTCTAATGAAGAATCATTTGACTCTTAAGATGATGATGAGGCCAATCTCTGCCTCATGGCTAAAATTGAAGAAGAGGAAGAAAATTCTGACATTCCCTCTGCTTCAACCTCTGCCTCTAAGGTATCAACTTCTTTCTTTACTAATATTTCAGATATTGATGAAGCTGATAGTCTTCGGAAAATCGATCTCCTGACTATGAATTTATATGATGCCATGAATGGCAAAACCATAGTTGAAAATCAAAACCTTGATCTCGCTGAACAACTTAAAAACTGTCACCTTCAAATAGAAAAGCTTTCTAAAATTGAAGAAGATTTAAAAGATCAGGTTCATATAAATCAGCTAGTCAAAATCGAACGTGAAGAAGCTATCGCTGCATTAAAAGCTGAAAAGTCTACTGTTGAAGGATGGTGTAAATCCTCAACAACGATCACTGAGATAATTAAGTGTCAGATTCCCCTGAGTGACAAACGTGGTCTTGGTTACAAAGATGACGCTGAAGAACCAACCAATGATCATTCCATGCTTAAGTTTGGAATGTTTGTGTCCTTAATCCCTGACACTTCCTCATCTCAGTGTTCCTCTTTAAAAACTCCCATTCCTGAGGAAAAACCTACCTTAATCTCTAAAGGAAAAGGTAAAGAAAAACCTTTCAACCAAAAACCTCAGAAGGGTACCTTTGTACCTAAGCTGAATGCATCTAAAGCTTCAGTAACTTATCCCTCTACTTCTAAGAACAAGATCCCTGGATTTATTCGGCGATCTACTCCTAGAATCAGAGTGGATATTATTGGTAAGAAATCTGAAGAACTGGTTGTTCCTCCCATTTCCAATGCCAAAGGTATACTTGGTGCTGGCCCTGCTCATTTAAAATTCACGGCTAAGCATGCAAATGGTCCTAAAGCTACTTTTAGCTATAGAAAATGTTATCACTGTGGACTTACCGATCACATTGCTAGTAAGTGCCCCACAACCACCAAAGCTGAAAAGTTAGCTAAGGTGAAGATCAATGCCCCCAAGGCAAAGAAGACCATTGAGGTTAAGAAATTAACCAAAGTGAAGACTAGTTCTGAAGCTGAATCTTCAAATGCTGCGAAGATTGCTGAACCTTCCACTTCCTCTACCACCACTGACAAGTGTGGGCTCATGGTAAAATGAGTGCCCAAGTCAAACTAATCTTCCTTTGTTTGCAGGTTCGGAAGGGTATCTGGTATCTTGATAGCGGATGCTCTAAACACATGACTGGAAAGAAAAACCTGCTCACTGAGTATAAGGAAGAGAAGGGTCCCTCAGTGACCTTCGGTGGAAACGGAAAAGGCTATACCCGAGGGTTTGGTGTACTCTCTAATGGTACAACAACCTTCAGAAGAGTCGCATATGTTGAAGGACTGAAGCATAATCTTCTAAGCATCAGTCAGCTGTGTGACAAGGATAACAAAGTGATTTTCACTAAGGAATACTGCTTTGTCACTGACAAAAAGGAGAAGATAGCTCTCAGCGGATACCGTATGGAAAATGTTTATTTTATAGACATGGACTCTACAACCACTGAGAACTCCTGTTTCTTCTTAAAAGCCTCATCTGATGTCAATTGGCTATGGCATAAGAGGCTCTCCCATCTAAACTTCAAGACACTGAATACTCTTTCTTCTAAAGAGTTGGTTACTGGTCTACCTCAACACTCATACGCTAAGGAGTCGTTATGTTCAGCATGTGAGAAAGGGAAACAAACTAAGGCAAGCTTCAAGTCTAAGCAAGTTTCCTCAGTGTCATCACTTCTTCAACTCCTCCATATGGATTTGTTTGGCCCTGTTAACAAACAATCCATCGCTGGAAAGAAATATACATTGGTCATAGTTGATGAATTCTCTCGCTATACCTGGGTAATGTTTCTCCGTTCTAAGAGTGACACCCCTGAAGAACTCATCACTTTTGTCAGGAAAATGGAAGTCCTGAACAACATGACTGTTCGCTCAATAAGGAGTGATCATAGGACTGAATTCAAATACAGTTCTCTTGATTCCTTCTTTGAAAGTAAGGGTATTTCTCACAACTTTTCCTCAGTGAGAACACCACAACAAAATGGAGTCACTGAAAAAAGAAATCGAACAATCATTGAAGCTGCACGTTCAATGCTCAGCGATTCTCATCTACCTACTCAGTTTTGGGCAGAAGCTGTCAACACTGATTGTTTTACTCAAAACAGGTCGCTGATTGTCAAAAGATTCAAGAAAACAGCCAATGAACTTTTCCATGGGAGAAAGCCTTCAATTAGCTTTCTTCACATATTTGGATGTCAGTGTTTCATACTAAACAACAAAGTTGCCCTTGGAAAGTTTGATCCTAAGGCTGATGATGGAATCTTTCTTGGATATTCTTCAGTTTCTAAAGCCTTCAGAGTCTTCAACCGAAGAAGACAAACTGTAGAAGAAACAATCCACGTCACTTTTGACGAATCCCGCTCAGCGAACTCTAGACCTTCTGCTGATACTGAAGAACTGAATCAATTGATGTTTTCTCATCTTAGTGATTCAGAAGATGTTCCCACTCCTCCATCTCACACTCATCCCGCTAAAGATGATGATCCTACTATCATCCCAAGCATGCAAACAAGTGAAGCTGAAACATCATGAGTCTCAACTGTTCCTATTAACACTATGCATGACTCTGAACCTTCTATCTCAGACATACCATCTACTTCTCAGCAATCAGTGAATGAAATGACATCTGAACCTCTTCCTCTCTTGGCTGATATACCAGAAGTTGCTGAAGCCTCATCTTCAGCTCCTCCAGAAGTTCAGGTTGAGCCATCGACTCATGCTCCGGCTCAGCGATGTACTATAAGTCACCCTATTGATCAGATTCTTAGTGATCCAAACGCTGGTGTTCGGACTCGATGAAGTGCAGGTAACATTTGTTTATTTGTTAACTTTATTTCTTTGATTGGACCAAAGAAAATAGATGATGCCCTCCAAGATCCAAACTGGGTCAGCGCTATGCAAGAAGAGCTGACTGAATTCGAAAGAAACAAAGTTTGGAAGCTTGTTCCTAGACCATCCGACAAGGCAGTGATAGGCACTAAATGGGTCTATCGAAACAAGTTGGATGAACATGGAACCGTAACCCGCAACAAGGCTCGTCTTGTTGCTCAGGGATATAGACAAGAGGAAGGTATAGATTACGACGAAACATTTGCCCCAGTGACAAGACTAGAATCCATTCGTCTATTCTTAGCTTACGCAGTACACAAAGACTTCAAGGTTTATCAAATGGATGTTAAATCAGCGTTCCTAAATGGAAAGCTGAATGAAGAGGTCTACGTGGAACAACCTCCAGGATTCTCAGATCCTAAACATCCAGGTAATGTTTATAAACTGGATAAGACACTTTATGGCTTAAAGCAAGCTCCTCGTGCATGGTATGACACTCTCTCCTCTTATCTCCAAATCGAAAAATTTGAGCGAGGTAAAATCGATAAAACTCTATTTTTCAGGAATGTAAAAGGTCATATTATTCTTGTTCAAATATATGTCGATGACATTATATTTTGTTCCACTAACCCTGGACTTTGTACTCGTTTCACTGATAGAATGAAAGCAGAATATAAAATGAGTATGATGGGTGAGCTACCATATTTCCTTGGTCTTCAAATCAAACATAATGAAAAAGGAACTTTCATTCATCAGGGAAAATATGTTAAAGATATGCTGAAGAAATTTGATTTAACTCAAAGCTCAGCTATGAAAACCCCTATGGCACCGCCACTGACACTAAACAAGGATCCCTCTGGAAAACCTGTTAATGTCACGACGTACCGTGGGATGATCGGCTCTCTTCTGTATCTTACAGCGAGCCGACCTGATATTATGTACGCAACCTGTTTGTGTGCACGATATCAAGCTGAACCTAAGGAATCTCATTTGATCGCTGTAAAGCGAATCTTTCGTTACCTTAAGGGTACTCCTAACCTAGGTCTTTGGTATCCCAAAGACTCAGGATTTGATCTAATAGCCTATTCAGATAGTGATTTTGCAGGTTGCAAATTGGATAGGAAAAGCACCACAGGAGGATGTCAGCTCCTGGGTGGAAAGCTGGTGAGTTGGACAAGTAAAAAGCAAAACTCAGTGTCCACCTCAACCGCTGAACCTGAGTATGTAGCTGCTGGAAGTTGTTGTTCTCAGGTCTTGTGGGTGAGAAATCAACTACTGGACTATGACCTTCAGCTATCGAAAATTCCAATCTATTGCGACAGCACTAGTGCCATCGCTATAGCCAATAATCCAGTGCTACACTCAAAGACCAAACACATCGAAATCAGGTATCATTTTATCAGAGATCATGTGATGAATGGTGATATAGAACTTCATTTTATCCCAACTGACTTTCAGTTAGCTGGTCTTAGAAGAGTAAAATCTTCAGCGGTTCACATTTTGATCAGCGCTTATAAAATGAACTTGTATAACCCTATTCATCACCTACTCTCTAAACAAAATTGATTCGCTGATCTCAAGGTATGTTCTATCTTACTCGCTGACGTTCGCCTAAGAACTGAATGATTTCAAAACAAATTACATCGCTGAATATCTCTTCCTTATCAACGTTTATTTTGAAATTTCTAAAACTATCACTGGTATTTCTATTCAATGCTTCGTTTTTTCTTAAATGTCCCTGAGTTTTTCAAAACCCTCAGAGACACTTTGAAATATGAAAGGACGTTGTTGGTCCCGAAGGGTTATACAAGTTTGTAGAAGGGGGGGGGGGGGGGGTTGAATACAAACACACAGATTTTACTTTTCTAAATTGTTTATTGATAAATCATTAACAATTTACAGCTTGTTGCGGAAACAAGATTAAGGATAAATCCTAAATCTAAACAAGTTGGAACACTAAGTTTCTTGCACTAAGAAGGAGAAGGAAATTACTAATAATAACCTATCTCAAGATAAGAAGGATGAACTTGTCCAGAGTTAGCAAGTTACTTCAAAATGAAGTGAGTTCTTCTTCTTATATACTGCATGCATTTAATGCATTGCAGTTTATACTTTACACGTGGCAGCAGCTGATTGGTTGCATGTCATTGACCTTTGTTGACAACCTTAGTAGCCGCATGCTTGAACAGTGTAGTATCAGAGTGGTTGTACGATTTCAGACAATAAGGAGGTTCTATTCTGACATATCGTACGGAGTCGTGCAAGGGTGGATGAGACAAAAAGTACTTTCTACGGAAGACTTCATGATCAGCTTTTCGATGATTCAGCGATCTATCATTCTTTATCAGCGAATGATAGAGTTCAGCGATAGCTGAAGTCTTGTACTTGACACTTCACGTTGAGTGGACAAATCCGAGTCTTCGCTGATCCGCATCAGTTCATTAGGAGACTTGTCGCTGGTTCTTGAGCTTGATCTTCGACTTCAGCGTAGAACCTATGTTGACGTGAAACTTGTCTTCAGGGATCATAAGTAAACAACTAACTTATCAGCGATCACCATAAGTACTGAACAGACTCAGAGTATTATGGTGAACAATTTCGCTGAATGTTTAATCTAAAGAGCGAGAGTTCCTATCAGCGGCACTGGAAGATCTTAGTACTTATCAGCGATAGTGAAACTCTGATACATATTGTTTACTTACAATTTTCACTAAGTATATAAGAGAGGGTCATTATCAAATCACTGAGGGTTTGGATCAACAGACGTTTATGACATCATCAAACGGATAACAATGGCACACTTTCCTCTGACACGTTTGCCTGTTTCGACTTCCTTGTCCAATCAAATTCAAGGGACGTGTCCGTGTCATCCTGAAAAACTTTCCCGCTCATAGTTTCTCTCTCTCTATACTCTCACTATATAAACCCATTTGAGTTTATATTTTTAGCTTTTACGCGAACATCTCCTTCAAGCAAGAACATCACTGTTGCATTTTGAACTCTTTATTTCCAGAAATTGTTCATCTTCGTCTTCAACAATCAAGGTTAATATTCTTATTATTTACCTTCATAAACTTGTTTTTGATCTTATTATTGTTTTTACAAGATCAAACAAAAGAACTTTCTTAAAATGAAATCATCTTCTCTTCATGATTTTATGCATATAATCTGGAAACAGATTGTTCTTCAAGTTTAAAACCAGAAATCTTAAACTTGTCTCTTAATACGTTTTTCCAGAATCCCATTTTTAAAAGGAAACTGGAAAACATGAACATTCACTAGATTTTGTCATTTTGTCAAAACTAGAAAAACCCTAATTTCCATTTCTTTCTCTAAATGGGAATTATAAAACCCTAAAAACCCTTATTTTGGAACTTTATCCATTTTAAGAACTTTTGTCCATATTCTTCATACCTATCTTGTATAAACAGAAATGGCATCTACTGGAGCTCTTACTGCAAAGTCCCCCACTGCTGTTGAGGTTACTGTACTCACAAAAGCTCCTCAGGTTGTTTTTAAAGTCGTGCAAGTTACCTTTCAAAGGAACAACCCTTATGCTCTCTTCGACTTCCCTCAAAAGAAGCAGGTCACACACCTTGATGACGCTGTAAACTTTCTCAAGACCTGTCCTCTATCGACAGCTCTGACCATCGCAGCCCCGCTCATCGGAATCTACTAGCTCAGTTCTGGTATACTGCCAGAAGAGCTCAGATCACCTCCACCAAAGACCCAGAGAAGAAAATCGATGTCATCCTCTTTGACACCGACCATGGTACCTCCAAGATCACCCCTGGTACTATCCGGTGTGCCCTAAACCTCCCCGCCAGCACAAAAGAAAAACGTTTTGTCCCTCTACCTGACCCCAAGAATCCTGCTGACAGAGAAACCCTCATTGCCTTCTTCGATGCAATGCAGTACGCATGGGAAACAAGGAGAGGCAAACTCTCTGAGAAGAAGCTGACCGCCATCAAAAAGTAAAAAATGCCCAGCGAGATGAACTTCATCTTCGCTCATCTAATCAGCTGCATGACAGCTAAGGTGGGGTCTACTGACCAAGCATCAAAACCCCAACAGGCTATGGGGTACTCACTACTGAAAGGTCTCCACATTGATTGGGCAAAGATCATTTACGATGATATGGTGCTCAGGGTGGATGCAGCTGACAGACCAGCAACTGTTCCATATCCTCGGTTTGTCAATGCTCTCTTCGCACAAGGCCTGAAAGACAAATACCCGAAGGTGGGCGACCTGGGGCTCTCAAAGGTTGGCCCTAAAGTTCTTGACTTCAAGCCCCTGCCAAACGAAGTACGCCTTTCTAAACTCTTATCTATTTTCAATCCCCCCACTTCTTCTACTTCTGCGGCTACCACATCGGCAGCGGTAATCCCCGTCGCTGATACCCAGGCTGCAACTCCCATTCCTCGAAAGAGAAAACACTCTTACACCTCTCTTGATGCTCAAAGGATCAAGAAAACCAAGGAGCAACCCTTCAAGCCTTCACCGACTGAAGACTCCGCGGCTCACTCTTCTCAAAAGCCGTTGGAAAGTTCAGTGGTACGCTCTGCCACAGCTGATGACGCCACCCCTTCCATACCGACTTCAGCCTCTCTAAACGCTGAGGTTATTAACTTGAAACAGAACACCCTTCCTTCAGACTCTCTAAGGACTGAAGAAGTAATTCTCAGCAGATCCAACGCTGAACCTGCTTCCCAAACCCTCTTCTCAACCATCATTCCTCCCACCATTTCTTTGGACACTCCACCTATTATCCCCACACCATTCACTACAACAAACATCATCCTCAGCGATACATCTGCTGAAGTTTTACAGAGGATGATGGCCAAAAATACAGGACTTGCGGGCACCTCCAGTCGTCAAGGAACTCTGGAAGACGACATGGAAAGATTCTCAGGTTATCGAAGTTTCGAGGAAGTTTTTGTTCGATAAAAATAAATACCAAATCAAAATCAAAGAAAACTGAAATCGGCTAAATCAAGTTAATCAACCTACTAACCTTTAGGCTATGTTTGAAAAACTAGCTGTTAAACTAACCGAAGAATTATAAGCTAACTGGTAGCTGATAAGCTAGTTAGTAGCTGATAAGCTAGTTGTTGAAGAAGTCATGTTTGACAAAAACTAGATTATGAGCATGTAAAAGGACCAAAAAAGACATCTTCAAAAAATTATCAATTACAAATATGTAATTATATAATTAAAATAAATTTATAGCAATATAATATGTTAATTAATACAACCAATGTATAGTAAAGAAAAATTAAATAATATAACATGTTAATTAAAAGAATTTAAAATTTATTATTACATATATACTAGTATAAATTTTGAATTTGTTAAAATAAGTTTTAGAAAAATATATATATTAACTTATGATTTTAAATAGCCGTTACAACTAATATAAAAAAAAATCAAATAATAATTAAAAAGATAATAATAATTGATAATTAAAATATATTGATTAATATTAAAAAAAAAAAATAATTTATATGATTAACAATAACTCTAAATAATTAAAAATTAATATCAATGTACAATTAAAACTTAATTTAATAATTTTCAGTGGAATATTATTATTATTTATTAATTAATAATAGTTAAATTTACAAAACTAATATTATTTATAATAATAGTTTCTAAATAATAATTAATATTAATGAGGGTAATATTGGAATATTTATAAAAAGTTACTTCAAGTAGCGTTTTAATAAACTAGCTTATGATAAAAAAAAGTTAGCTTATAAGCTAGTTTTTTGTTTTGTTTTGACCAGACGATGCCGTAATTAAATTATAAGGTGCATATGTGAACAATGTGCATATACATATGCATACATGCAAGAATAGACATAGAATATATAGGATAATCCATATATGCATCTTAAATTATGCACACATTATTCATATATATATACATTGGTTTGTAAGAGAAGCAACAAATACATGATTTGTATTTGATTTGTATCCCAAATAAATATACATATAACTAACATCATATCCAAAAATAATTTTTGTTGGATAAAAATCAAAGCCAACAAATCAAAATCAAAGAAAACTAAAATCGGCTAAATCAAGTTAATCAACCTACTAAGGCCTTCCGTACCCCAGCGGGGAAGGGGCTCGGGATGGGGGATGTGGCAGCGGGGTGAGGGCGGGGTTGGGCTACGGCCCGGGATGGAGTTGCGGGGCGGGATGGTGAGCGGGGTTGGGTTCCCGAGCCATCCCGAGGGTTTTATAAAAAAAAAAAAATTTTAATTAAATTTTTAAAAAAATAACCGTTGAACGGCTCTTTCTTAAAAAAAAAAAATTCTCAATTTAATCCCACTATATATTTAACCCTCAACCTCTTATTTCTCACACCTCTCAACCTCTTATTTCTCACACCTCTCAACCTCTTATTCTCTCAACCTCTTATTTCTCACACTTTGGTGTTGCCGGTTCCAACAATGACATCAATGTTCTCAATCAGTCGCCCATCTTCAACGATGTATATGATGGAAAAGCACCCGACTGCCCTTTTGAGGTGAATGGAGCCACCTACAAGCATGGATATTATCTAACGGATGGGATATATCCGGAATGGGCTACTTTCGTAAAATCATTTACGTGCCCACAAGACTCTAAACGACAAAAGTTCAAGTCCGCGCAAGAATCCGCACGTAAAGATGTTGAACGAGCTTTTGGCGTGCTTAAACAACGTTGGCATATACTTCATAACCCGGCACGCGGATGGGAACCGGCAATATTGGGAAACATTATGTACGCTTGTGTCATATTACACAATATGATACTCGAAGACGAAAACCATGCTATTTGTGGTGACGTGGAAAACGACTTTTTCACGAATGATATCGAAAGCCAAATCAGTGAGACACAACGCGCGGCAAATTTTCGAGAAGTCATAAACCGGGAAACTCATAATAACCTTCGGTCGGATTTGGTCGAACATATTTGGCGTATCCAAGTTCCCAACAATGACGACGAGTAGATTTTTAAATTTATTTTGTAATTTTTAATTTTTTAATGAATGATATGAATTTTAATTTTTATTATTTATCTTATTTTTATTTATTAAATATATATATATATATATATATATTTATTTTGTTAAATAATTAAATGTATAAATAAAAGAATTAAAATAAATGAGGTGGCAAAGGAGTTTGAGGGAATGGGGTACGGATGTTTAGGGATCGTGAGGGATGGAGTGAGGGATGGAAGAAAAGCTGATGTGGCGATGATGTGGAGGGGAATCTTTCACAGATAGGAGGGATGGGGTACGGATGGCCTAACCTTTAATCAAATTGCAAGTTGCATATACAAACCTATTAAATCCCTCCATAATTGATATTCCTTTTATGTCCCCGAGGAAGAACCAATGCAATGACGACAAAAACAACCCCTTTCATTTGACACAGAGGTTCTTAACCCTGGATATGTCCTCCCCAAGACAAACTGCTTTTAACTCCTAATAAACCCACTTTGGATTTTCAAACACTTCCCAAGAAACACGGCAAAACCCTTGTTAATCTCGACAATAAACACAGAAATAGGTGAGAGACAAAGTTTGGATTTTGTTATGTGGGATTAAATGGGGTTTCAATGAATTTCAATACCCTGTTTGGAATTTGATTGGAATCGCCCGAATCGACCCAGGTATTTTCAGCTGTGACTCCATTCTTATTCATCGAAATTTCTTCTTCTGGTTGTATAATTCATCGAACCCATTTTCATGTATGCAAATTTGTTCTTCGAGTGATCATTTATTTCGATAAAACATGATTCCCTAATTTGATATTTCAATTGGGTTTTGGTAATTCTGTTGATTTTCATCTTTCTGTACACTGATAGAATGTTTCTTGCTGTTTAACTCTACAATTTTGATGATATATGTTCATCAACTATAATTTCTGTAGAAGAAGTTCAAATTATTTGAGTTTTTGTCGAATATTGGGTATTCCCTTTCATATTCATATAGAATCCACTGTTTCCATCTTTCTGTATGAAAGACTGATTTCATGGGAACTTTTCTGCAAAATTCAAAGCAAGAGCATCTCCAACAGCTTTTGCTAAAATAGAAATGATTATTTTATTCAATTCTATCAACAATATTGAACTTTTATCATTTTATATTTTTTTTTAAGTGTATTGGAAAAATAAATTAGAGAATATATTATATTAATATAACTTGTGTTGAAATCTGTAAAATAGAGATGAATGTAAATCTTTTTAGAGATTTTAACTTTTGGTTCTTTATTTTACAAAAGTAATAGAAAACCTGATGGAGATGCTCTAAAGATTGTATACAAAGATTTCCCTTACATGATATGAAGTGCATTAAACTTCTTTGTGAATCTGTTCGATAATCCTTCGAATCTTGTTTTTGTGCCTTCTTTGCAGTCCAAATTTGAAATTTGACAGTTATATATAATTATATATAATCTGTTTATTTAATGTCAGGAATGGCTCAAGAAGACTCGCCAATAAGCTCATCTCCCCTTCACTTATTCTCATTAATGTCACTTTCACCTGGAATCGGATCGCCATATCCATGGCTAAGAGAAATGGAATCCGAAGAAAGAGGTCTTTACCTTATTCATCTTCTTGTAGCCTGTGCAAACCACGTGGCTGCTGGTAGCATCGAGAATGCCAACATTGGGCTTGAGCAGATTAACCATCTTGCATCTGCCGATGGTGACACAATGCAGCGAATCGCAGCTTATTTCACTGAAGCACTCGCTAATCGCATGCTTAAAGGGTGGCCTGGTTTATATAAAGCAATTAACTCCACAAGAATAACTTCTGTTTCCGAAGAGATTATGGTGAAAAGATTGTTTTTCGATCTCTGCCCCTTTTTGAGACTATCTTATCTCATCACTAATCAAGCGATTCTTGAATCAATGGAAGGCGAAAAGATGGTTCACATTATTGATCTTTGTTCTTCTGAGCCTGCACAGTGGATTAATCTTCTCCAATCATTAAGATCGCGCCCAGAAGGTCCACCACATTTGCGGATTACTGGAATTCATCAACAAAAAGAGGTTTTAGAGCAAATGGCGCTTCGACTGAATGAAGCAGCCGAGAAATTAGATATCCCGTTTCAGTTTAATCCCATTGTTAGTCGATTAGATAATCTTGATATTGAGTCTTTACGTTATAAATCAGGCGAAGCTTTAGCAATAAGCTCGGTTCTTCAACTTCACACCCTTTTGGCTTTTGATGATGAAATGGTAAAAAAAAGCCCGCCTTCAAAGCGGGTTATTCAGATGAATTCACAGACATTAGGCGATTTCCTCAAGAAAGATGTCACTAATGTGTTCAGCCCGAGTCCAGATTCGACTTCATCATCACCACTTTCTTTAGCCCATTCAGCTAAAATGATGAACTTTTTGAACGCCCTTTGGACCCTTTCGCCAAAACTAATGGTGGTAACTGAGCAAGAATCAAACCATAACAAATTCAGCTTGATGGAAAGAGTACTCGAAGCGTTAATCTTTTACGCAGCACTATTCGATTGCTTAGAATCAACTGTTCCACGAGCATCATTAGAACGCCAAAAAGTCGAAAAGATGTTATTTGGGGAGGAAATCAAGAATATTATAGCTTGTGAAGGGGTCGAAAGAAGGGTGAGACACGAAAAGTTAGAGAAATGGGTTCCGAGGCTTGAATTGGCTGGATTCGGGCGGGTTCCTTTGAGCTACAATGGCATGTTGCTAGCTACAAGATTGTTACAGAATTATGGATATGATGGGTATAAGATGAAAGAAGAAAATGGTTGTTTGGTTATTTGTTGGCATAATCAACCATTGTTTTCGATATCGGCATGGACAATTAGAAGGTACAGTTAGTTTATAATCGTGTTGAATTCTTCGGTTTCTTTGTTTTAACTTATATTTTGTTTGCTTACTTCTGTGTATAAATCAACTATCTCCCTCTTTGATGTGCTCATAAATGTATGATCATCTGTTTAATTAATAAAAATCTTCATGATCTGTGTTGTAGATCATTTTCTATCAAGAAATGAATGATATGAAACAATTTCTTCAAAATAAACAATTTTATGAAAAAATTTCATTAAAAAATCTATGAAATTCAAAGTTTACACGATTTTTTTTACAAAATAGTGAGCCTCTCTCTCTCTCTATATATATATAGGGAGGTTCAGGGGAAAACCTCAAAAAAATGAAAAACTGAAGAACACCCTTATAGCCCTTCATCTACACGGTATGCATTTGTGCATACATGTAACTTAAGTTGTTTTTTTGGTTTTATGTACAAGTGCATCATGCATTTGTGCATATATGCATGCGTGCATGTTACAATTACATGTATGCACTTGTGCATACGGTCCAGATGGAGGGCTACCAAAGTGTTCCTTAGTTTTCCGTTTTTTTAGGTTTTCCCTTGAACCTGACCCTATATATATATATATATATATATATATATATATATATATATATATATATATATATATATATATATATATAGAGAGAGAGAGAGAGAGAGAGAGAGAGAGAGAGAGAGAGGGAGATTCAAGGGAAAACCTCAAAAAAAATCAAAATTGAAGAACACCCTGGTGGCCCTTCATCTGGACGGTATGCACTTGTGCATACAGGTAAATAGTTGACTTTTTGGTTTTAAGCACAAGTGCATTATGCATTTCTGCATATATGCACAAATGCATGTTACAAATAACCTGTATGCACAAGTGCATACCGCCCAAATGAAGGGCTACCAGAGTGTTCCTTAGTTTTCCGTTTATTTGAGGTTTTCCCTTGAACCAGACCCTATATATATATAGGCATGGGATGATGTGAAAAGTATCATTTTTGGTGAAAAGTACTTTTAAACCGCTGATCACTTTTAATCAAATACCCTCCCATGTTTTGCGGCTTAAAAGGGAATTGATCCGGTGCATCTCATCCAATGGTTGATAACCGCTTCTCACGCTTTTCACCAAATTTGGTACTTATCACCGGAACCCAACCCTATATATATATATAGGGAGGTTCAGGGGAAAAACTTAAATAAATGAAAAACTGAGGAAGATCTTGGTGACCATTCATTGGACGGTATGCACATGTGAAGTTGTTATTTTTTGGTTTTTATGCACAAGTGCATGATGTGCATGTGCATAATACAAATTACTTGTATTCACATGTGCACGTGATTCTACCTATATATATATAGGTGGAATCATGCGAGAAGCCAACTTACAATAAGTGCGAGAAGCCAACTTACAATAAGTGCGAGAAAGGCCAAATCACATGTGATTCTAAAGCAAAATCACATCACATGGGTCAAACGCCACCATTGACAATTCATTCTTAAAGACATGGTTCGAATCCGTGTTTAAACCTAAACGTCAAGAAAACACAACCACGCGATAATTAAAAGCCTGGGATTCAACTCCTCTTTTTACTTTGAAGTTGATCGGATCTCCCTAATAATGTTTTACATAAACATTGTATTCGACAATGGCATCAGCCGTCTTAGGATCAATCCAAACCGTGTGCGCCAAAGCATAGCCGCTGGCATACCGAAACCGCCCACTGCCGCCAACGATTGGCATCTCCCGCACATCCACCATCACCGGATTCCGGCCAAGAACACTAATACTACTCCCGTTGAAGTCTCCGTGGGTGAACTCATAGTTCACCACCATAAGCAAAGCTATTTCCTTTCGGGCTGCAAATGCATATAATCCTTGTGCCTTTCCGACCACCTTTGATGCCGCCTCTTGGCCTTCGGTCAACATGTTATCCATCATATATGTGTCGCCAAAGAGGCCGGAATCTGGCGTTCCGGCGATCTTGATTGCTGATGGGGTTTCACCGCTGTGGATGTCATGGAAGAAGAAATGTAGGTGGGTCGTTTTCTCCATTCGTTTCATGGATATGGCTTCGAAAAGCTCCTCGGAGAAGGCTCCGTGGGAGGGATGTGAAAAGTATGAAAGGAGGAGGATGAAGTAGAAGGTGGTTTTAAGAGTGTTTTGGAGAAGAGAAGCCATTGTTTTTTAATTGGGTTTCTAAGTGATTTTGAAAGTAGAAGTGTGAGATGGTTTTATAGAAATAAAAATCAGTTTCTTTAAATTTCATGTTTCTTTCTTGTCCAACAATCAACCTCCGACACATCATCATTTCATTAAAGAGAAATAATATAAAGATGAATTATATAAATATAATGAGAGGTTCAAATAAGAAGATTAAATATGGTGAAAAGATGGGATGGAGATTGTTTATAAGTGAATTATTGAAAAAATCTATTTAAAGATTATACGCATGGATTCACACGTGCATTTTAACTGGAATTTCTGAAGTGAAAGAATTCACATATGAATTGATGAGACATGAGTACAAGTCGTTTTACAGGATGATCTTTATTGACGTGGTGTGGAGAGGGGTGGTAATGATGTCGAGAGGGTGTGGTGCTTGCTTTCGATTGAAGGTCAAGTAATACCCTTTTGATATGAGTGTGTCTCATAAAGAAACCGATGGTCATATTGCATGAAATACTCTTTAAAACCTATTAAAATATTTACAAATTTCATGTTTATAAGTTATGACTGTATATATAATTTGTCAACGTTTTACATTTGAATTTTATAAAATTGGCTTAGTAAACAATTGATAAACATCATCAAATATAATATAACTGTTGAACCCTACCAATTAATACAACAAAATACTCTATAAAACTGATAACCATACAAAACTACAGAAGTAAAATCGAGTATCATACCGACTATAGTTGATTGACAAAAAATTTGATATCAATACTAATCACCCAAGTTTGTAGATTTGACTTATTTGGTTAATACTAATTTTGATTGATACAAGTTGGTAATGATACAAATATCACAAACTTGTAATTAACCTTTTTATGTTTTGCCTTGAGAAAAAAACACAAGGAGCAACAAATAAGAGATATTGTCATTACCGATAGAATGAGGTCAAGAAATTACACCATGATACACCCTAGGTGGAATACCAAACACTACTAAACGAAAGACTTTTGCCTACAAACTTTTCTCTGAGAAATCTGTTGCTAAAGAATGATTCGTCGCAAAACTGTCACAAAAGTTGGTGGATAAATTGTTGGTGGGTAATGCAAATCAGGGACAGATTGCCCAATGATTCTCTGGGTGATCCATGGGCATTTTCTCGAAAAACGTTTGATTCTATCAAACCATTAGTATTTTCTGGGGGATCTGTAGGTAATCACCTACGGAAATTTCTCTTTCTTCGGATGAATTTTATGGGTAAAAGAAATTTGTTTTGTAGTGAAACTATGTATAACTTTTAGGGTGAAAGCTACTAAAACAGTGAAACCATGTATAACTTTTAGGGTGAAAGCTACTAAAACACTTTCAGATTCTCAACTTTTAAAGAATGACAATTTTGTTTAATGATTTTCTGATTTCCATCTTAACAAACCTTTGCTTAAATACTACTCATACTAGGCTAATCAAAAAACTAAAAATAAAGATAAAGACTAATCGAAGATTGTTTGGGTAAAATTTCACCAGTCTCGACCACGACCGAAAAAGGTAAGATTTATGTTACACGACACATCTTGGATTAAGATAAGGCCCTGTCAAACACCTTTAAAACATCCGTCGCCCTCCTTAAAGTTTAGGTCGAGAGCTCCTCACGACGTTCGACCACGTTATCACCCGATTCACAGGATCATCGTAAGATACCTTTCGACCTCGACGAATTAACTAACGACACAATTGTTATGATTTCTCTGTTTAATGCAGGACCAACGCCATTAATGACCAACGACTATAACCGACAAAATCATTATAAGCATTAAACTATGGAGTCCGTTACGACCGTTACTTAAAGCTTTTATGGGATCATTCAAAGCATTCGAAGGCTATATAAACAAATGCTCCCACACCAATTGCACACATCTGAGAATCCCCAAATCACCTACAGCACACTGAAAGTTATAAACGAAGTATTCTCTCTCGAGCAGACGACGCACGACGCGCAATCCTCACGCACGACGCACTTGTTTTCACACACGATATACTTGTTACTTTACAAATTAGCTCATTTCTATTATTTGTATTGTAATCATTGTACTCTCGACATCCGGAACATAAGGACATCGCCCCTGTTTGGCGACCATAGTGCAGTGACGACCATCATAGTCGTCCGCGGGTTTTTTCCTCGTTGAGGTTTTTCCCGCGTCACCAAAATCCCTTATCCCATTTACATTTTTTGTCTTTGTCGCATTGCTTTGTCGAACGATTTCTATCTTTAGTTGGTAAGCTCCACAATCAACCTTAAGTTATCCTTCTGGACGATTTTTGGCATTAACAGTTTGGCGCCCACCGTGGGGTCCCGTCTAGAGAAAGTCTTCGACAAATGTGCGTCTGACTAACCGTTTCTTGGAGTTTCCTCTTTTTTCTTTTGTTTCAGGAAAATGGCAGGCCATAGAAATCAAGAGCAGCTCATTGTCCAAATGTATCAGGAGTTGGAAGCTGTGCGTAACCAAATCAACGCCCTTGTTGAGCAAAGTCGAAGGGCAGCTGAGAAAATTGCGCGGCTGAGGAATCAGTACCCTAAGGTATCCTCCTATGGATTCAAAGGAACTACTAAGGACTTGGTCGAGGCCCTGAAGACCGTTCAGGCGACCATCCGGTGGCCGAAGAAGTCCGACAAAGATGACAGTAAGAATGACAAATCGAAGTGGTGCGATTTACACATCGACCACGGTCATATGACGGACGATTGCATAGCTCTCAAAAAGGAGCTGACATACCACGTCCCTAAAGGCAATCTCAAAGATAACATCGAAAACGTCGTTGCTCCAGCCAACGATGTTCGACCGCCGACTACCGAGCATTCAAAGGTCGTCAACTGCATAACTGGTGGTTCCGACGTGTGCGGTCTGACATATTCCGCAGCCAAACGTCACGCCAGCCAAGCACTTGACGACCGACCTACCCCTCGTTCATCAATACCCAAAGAAGATCTGGAATTAGAAGCCGTGAAGATTTCATTCGACCAAGACGACCTCGGCGACTCGTATCAGAAGCATCATGACGGGTTGATCATTCAACTCACGATTGGTAATTGTTTAACCCAACGAGTCTTGGTCGACGGAGGCAGTTCAACAAATGTCATCTTCCTTGATACCATCAAGGCCATGAAAATCGGTCGATCGGAAATCACCCAACGCTCGACAACCTTGGTCGGTTTCAATGGAGACGCGACGAGTACCTTTGGAGAGATCATCCTGCCTGTCTATGCTGTTGGGATCAATAAATCGACAAAGTTCAACTTCATCGATTGCTCGTCGGCCTATAAAATCATCTTAGGTCGACCGTGGATCCATGACATGAAAGCCGTTCCCTCGACGTATCATCAGACCATGAAGTTCCCTACGCCGTGGGGAGTCCAGGAGATCAAAAGTGAGCCGAAAGTCGCCCGCGACTGTTACAAGACGACCCTGAAGCCGCAGAAGCAGGACATCTAGCAATTACAGGTCCAGGATGCTCCTGGGACAGCCGACGACTATCGCCTGGAGGAAGTCGTCCTGGACCAGAGCAAGCCTGACCAAGTCTTCTTTATAGGTTCGTCCCTCGATCCCTGCCTTAAAGAAAAGCTAATATCTTTTTTGCAGGAACATGCCGACTGTTTTGCCTGGTCGCACGAAGATATGGTCGGCATAGACCTCAGTGTTATTTCCCACAAGCTCAATGTCGACCCTTCATCTAAGCCTGTTGTTTGGGCAAAATTTCACAGGTCTCGACCACGACCAGAAAAGGTAAGACACATGTTATGAACTATATCTTGTATTAAGATAAGGCCCCGACAAAGACCCAAAAAACCTCCGTCGTCCCTCCTAAAAGGTAAGTCGAGAGTTCCTCACGACACTCGACCTCGACGTTGCCCGTTCCGCACGACTGTCGCACAAGACCGTACGACCTTGACTAACTCAATATACGACTGTTACGTTTGTTCAATGATTAATGCAGGAGTCAAAGTCATTAATGGGCAACGGTCATAACCGATGAAGAGCAATTATGAAGAGTTACAACTGGCGACCGTTATAGTTGTTATCAAAGCAATCAATGAGCTAATCAAAGCACCCGAAGGTTATAAAAGATCAAGTTAAACTTCAGTTCCGAGGACCGAACATCAAATAATAGAAGATAAGCATCCCAGCTCAGAAGAACACTACAACCAAAGAACTCTCCCTCGAAGAATCGCTCCCGACGCACGACTTTCACTCTCGACCAACAGTTTACACATTGTTTTCACACACGACGCACATTTTTACATTTCAAACACTTGTACTTTACATTTCGAAGTCTTTCCCTTCATTTGTATTGTAATCTCTGTACGATCGACACCCAGAACACCAAGGACATCGCCCCTGATTGGCGACCATAGTGCAGTGACGACATCCACTGTCGTTCACAGGTTTTTTCCTCGTTGAGGTTTTTCCTGCGTCATCAAATCATCTGTCTCATTTACATTTTTGTCTTTGTCGCACGTCTTTGTCGAATGATTCCTTTCTTCAGTTGTTAAAGTCCACATCGACCTTAAGTTGTCCCTTTGGTGCGATTTTTGGCATTAACAGTTTGCCACCATCCGTGGGACCACATCTAGAGAAAATCTTCGACAAACGTGCGTTTTACTAACGGTTTCTTGGAGTTTTCTTTGTTCTCTGTTTCAGGAAAATGGCAGCCCCTGGAAATCAGCAGCATGTCATTGCCCAGATGTACCAGGAGCTTGAAATCGCTCGAAATCAAATCAACGCCATGGCGGAGCAAAGCCGTAGAGCAGCTGAGGAGATCGCACGACTAAGGAATCCCTCTGGACCTCAAAATGGTCCTAGGCCATTCGTTCAGAATCCAGGCCAAGGATCGTTCGGTCAGAATGGTCCTCGACCATTCGCGCATAATCCAGGTCCAGGATCAGGTCCGTTCGCTCAGAATCAGCATCCAGGTCCGTTCATGAAGAACCAACAGCCGGGACCGTTCAATCCAAATCCCCAGTTCGGGACGGTTCCTCCTCAGCATATAAGGCCACCACCCATGCAGAATGGATCGCAGCCGTTTCAGAATGGGTCGCAGTCATTTCAGAATGGGTCGCAGCCGTATTTTGTTCCTTTCAACGGAGACGCCAATGACTCGTTGCATGGCAATGGCACCAGTTCAGGAATCAATCCGCAAGCAGGGGCAAATCTCGACCCCAATGACCCCGTCGCCCAGCGATTGAAAATACTAGAAGATCAGAACGAGCGCGTCCTATCTTTGCTCGCCAAGCTACCTGGGGCAGCCGTGCCCGTTGACGTCGAACCTCGATCAGAATTTCAGGCGTCACCCTTTATCGATGAGATCACGACCATCGAGGTCCCAAAAAAATACAACGTCCCCGCCTTCACGCCCAAGTATTCGGGAGTGACCGATCCAACAGAGCACATCGCGCAGTATAAGCAGCTCATGTGGACGATCTCGATCCCACACATGTATCAGGAGGTCTGTATGTGCAAAAGCTTCGGTGCGACTCTCATCGGTCCTGCTCTCCAATGGTTGATCAATCTTAAACCCAAGTCCATCGGGTCGTTCGCTGAATTGGTCAACCAATTCTCCCAGCAATTCGCCAGCAGTCGCAAGATGGAGAAGTAGACCAGTGACCTGTATTACGTCGTGCAGAAGACCAGTGAGTCTATCCATAGTTATTTCAATCGATTCAATGCGGAGATGATCAGCATTCGCAATTGTGACGTCAAGACTGCAATTGAAGCTTATAAGCGTGGTCTGGACGACAGAACAGGTTTATACACTGACCTGACCAAGTATCCTCCGGAAAATTTTGAAGACGTCCGAGCTCAAACCCTAGCGTACATGAGAGTAGAGGACGACGCTTCCTTTCGTCGCAAACATACCGACGACAAGAGGTCGTTAGGTGCAAGGAAGTCACAGTTCAAGACGAAAGCAATTTCCAAAATAGAGCCCGCGTGTCATATCTCGAACGTCCGATTTAAGACGAAAGCGGAAGCCAAGACCGCGACCAAGTTTTCTCAGTACCCCAAGATATCCTCTTATGGATTCAAAGGATCCACTAAAGATTTGGTCGAAGCTCTGAAAACTGCCCAGGCGACTATTCGATGGCCTAAGAAGTCCGATCAGGACGACGTTACGAAAGACAAATCTAAATGGTGTGACTTTCATGTCGACCATGGTCATGTGACGGATGATTGCATAGCTCTAAAAAAGGAACTAGCGTATCATGTCCCGAAAGGAAATCTCAAAGATATCATCGATGATGTCGTTACTCCAACTAGCGACCATCAACCGTCAACCCCCGAGCATGCGAAAGTCGTCAATTGTATCACCGGTGGTTCCGATGTATGTGGTCTGACGTATTCCGCGGCCAAACGTCACACCAGTTAGGGGTGCTCAAATTTCCGACCAACCCGACCAACCCGGCCAACCCAACCCAACCCGAGGCAAAAAAAACCGAACCGCACGAACCCGATGTAGCATCGATAATTTTTTTGAGTAAACCGCATGTATTGGGTTGATAACGGGTTAGGCCCAAAAATTTCCGGCCCAACCCGTGAACCCGTGAGAAAATAGCAACTTGTATTAGGTTTTTCATATTTCCATTTGCCAAGCCGCCTCCTGCCTCTCCTTTCTCGTATTCATTTTCTTCCAAATTTTAATTTCACCTCTCTGATAAATCGAAGCTCTCACCTTCTTCGTGACGACGTGATAAATCGAAGCTCGCACCTTCTTCGTGACGACGTGATAAATCGAAGCTCTCACCTCTCCTTTCTCGTATTCATCTTCTTCGATTTGGTGCTCAAGTTTGTTCATATTCGTGAATCTCACTCGATTTGGTGCTGAAATTACTTGGTCTTCGTGAATCTCGATTTGGTGCTGAAATTACTTGGTATTGTTGTCAATTTGGTGCTGAAATTACTTGGTATTGTTGTCAATTTGGTGCTGAAATTACTTGTATTGCTGTCAATTTGGTGCTGAAATTACTTGCTGTCAATTTGGTGCTGAAATTACTTGTATTGCTGTCAATTTGGTGCTGAAATTTTAAGTGCTGAAATTTTAAGTTGTGTCATTTTGGTGCTGAAAGTTTAAGTGCTGTCATTTTGATCGATTTAGTGCTGTCATTAGACAACTTTCTGTTTCTGTTTGGTTTGGGGTAGTAATAAAAATGCTGTCATTTTGATCGATTTGGTGCTGAAATTTGCTGTAATTTTAAGTGCTATAATTTGGTGCTGAAAGTTTAAGTGCTGTCATTTTGATCGATTTGGTGCTGAAATTACTTGGTATTGCTGTCAATTTGGTGCTGAAATTACTTGGTATTGCTGTCAATTTGGTGCTGAAATTACTTGGTATTGCTGTCAATTTGGTGCTGAAATTTTAAGTGCTGAAATTTTACTGATTCTTGTTGTTTTTATTTGTAAATAGGCAAATTCTCAATGGATGCTAATGCTACCCCGCCTACCCCTTTTGATGTTGACAAAGAGATCAAACAAGAAGAACCAATCACAAATAAAAAACAATCAGGTAGAGTTTCTGATATTTGGATTCACTTTACCAAAGTAGTGGAAGGTTAATGCAAGTAAGTATGCCGTTTTGTCTATGATTTCAAAAAGTATTCTTGCTATTCCCGTATCTACGGTTGCTTCCGAATCCGCATTTAGTACTAGTGGACGTATTTTGGACTCATTTAGGAGTTCATTGAGTCCTAAAATTGTCGAAGCGCTAATATGTACACAAAGTTGGTTGAGAGCGGGTCACCAAGGGATTCAAACAAAGGAGTATTTGGATGAAACATCATGCTACGATTTTTTGGACGAAGGTAAACAAGTTTAACAAATTAATTAGATAATATTACTTCTATTATTTTATTTATTTATAATTTTGTTACTTTTGTTTTGAATCTTAGATGACAAGAAAAACCTCAAGACCAAGAAAGCGAGACTATCGGAGACCGAGACGTTAAATGCGGTCATTGTTGATTGAGAGTCTCATTAGTTTTAAATCGTTTTGGTTGTATGTCATTTGATGGAACTTGCATACTAAGTCTTTTGAATGTTTGTTGTATTTTATTGGTTTAAACTTTGAAACTATTTAGACATTGGAGTTGATTTAATTTTGGTTTGTTAAGATTCGATAATTTAGTTGAATGTTTGGCAGCACTATACTGCTGTTTGGCAGCATTAAGTTGCAGTTTGGCAGCAATAAGGTGTTGTTTGGCAGATTAAGCTGCTGTTTGGCAGCATTATGCTGCTGTTTGGTGCAACAATAAGGTGCTGTTTGGCCGATTAACCTCAACCCGACCAACCCGACCAACCCAACCCAACCCGAACGGTTTGGGTTGGGTTGGGTTGCACTTCTAATTGGGTTGGATTGGGTTGAGAATTTTTAAACCGCAATGATTGGGTTGGGTTGTTAAAGTGCCGTCAAACCGGCCAACCCAACCCGTGAGCACCCCTAACGCCAGTCAAGTGCCTGACGATCGGCCTATTCCGCGTTCATCAAGGCCTAAAGGAGATTTGGAATTGGAAGCTATGAAGATCGTATTCGACTAAGACGACCTCGGTGACTCGTACCAGAAACATCATGACGGGTTGATCATTCAACTCACGGTTGGTAATTGTTTAACCCGACGAGTCTTGATCGATGGGGGCAGTTCAGCGAACGTCATCTTCCTTGACACCATCAAGGCCATGGGAATCGATCGTTCGGAAATCACCCGACGTTCGACAACTTTGGTCGGTTTCAATGGAGAAGCGACGAGCACCTACGGAGATATCGTCTTTCCAGTCTACGCCGGAGGAATCAACAAGCAGACCAAGTTCATCGTCATCGACTGTGCGTCGTCCTATAACATCATCTTAGGCCGACCATGGATCCATGAGATGAAGGCCGTTCCCTCGACGTATCATCGGACTCTGAAGTTCCCTACGCCGTGGGGAATCCAGGAGATAAAAAAGTGAGCCGAAAGTCGCTCGTGATTGCTATAAAACCACCCTGAAGCCGCTAAAATAGACCTTCTATTGTGGCGATTCACGACGACATTTAGTGTTGTTAATGCCAAAAATCGCACCAAAGGGACAACTTAAGGTCGATGTGGACTTTAACAACTAAAGAAAGGAATCTATCGACAAAAGCGTGCGACAAAGATAAAAATGCAAATGAGACAGAGGATTTCATGACGCAGGAAAAACCTCAACGAGGAAAAAACCTCAACGAGGAAAAAACCTGCGGACGACAGTGGATGTCGTCGTTGCACTATGGTCGCCAATCAGGGGCGATGTCCTTGGTGTTACTGGTGTCGATCGTACAGAGATTACAATACAAATGAAGGAAAGGCTTTGAAATGTAAAGTACAAGTGTATGGAATGTAAAACAAGTGCATGTCATGTGTGAAAACAATGTGTAAAACTATTGGTCGAGAGCGAAAGTCGTGCGTCGAGTGCAGTTCTTCGAGTGAGAGGCTTTCGCTTGTAGTGTTCTTCTGAGCTCGGATGTTTAGCTTCTGTGTTTGATGTTATTTGATACTTTGGTGTTGATCAGGTGTCTTGAATTGATGATTGAGCTGGGATTTTATAGTCTTCGGATGACTTTAATTGAATCATTAAGATCTTTGATGATTGTTGTAACGGTCGTCGTCTTCAATGTGAGTTTAGATGCTCATAACTGATTTCGTCGGTTATAGCTTTTGTCCATTAATAACTTTGACTCCTGCATTAAACACTTGAACAAACATAACAGTTGTTAACGCGTTAGTCGGTCGAGGTCGTACGGTTTTATGCGACGGTCGTGCGGAACGGGCGACGTCGAGGTCGAGTGTCGTGAGGAACTCTCGACTTACCTTTTAGGAGAGACGACATAGGTTTTTTGGGTCTTCGTCGGGACCTTATCTTAATACAAGGTATAGCTCATGACACACGTCTTACCTTCTCTGGTCGTGGTCAAGACCTGTGAAATTTTGCCCAAACAGTTTGCCCCAAAAATTTGAAAGTAGGATGGCAAATTCGAATTTTAAATTTTGCTCGTCGGGCGCTTAGGGTTTTACGTTAAAAATACATTGGTTGTTTCGGAATTGAATTGGTTTAATTCTAACCGAACGAGAAGTCGAAGAGAAAACGAGGTCGTGATGTCATACTGACGTACGATTGTGCTTACCAGCTCTCTTTGACAGGTGTCGACGATCCGTGTGGTCATACGTAGGGACGAGGGCATGCGGTGATCATCAAAGGGATTGACCTGACATGATCGATTGCATAAATAGGGATCGTAGTGGATCACTTCCTTTTATATCTTCTTGAAAAGTTTCTTAGTGAGGAATTTTTCTTTGATCCCTTGTTGTTCTTTGTTCAATACTTTTCAAAAAATTTGGAGTGTCCGTATGAGGTATAACTTCTCGATTTCTCTCAAGCTTTCCAAGATTGGAAGCTATTTGAGAATGATTATGTCCGAGTCGATGAAGACTTTGATTGCGATAGACGCGACGTTCGTGGATCTTGCGCATCTGGCGACGATGTCCTCTGTATCCACGTCGACCCCTTTGTCAGCCGTCGGGGGCAAGGGTATAAGGACGGGAGAGGGTGAGGAGGAAGTTATGACGATCAACTTTACGTTGTCGTCGATCCTCTTGACTGACCGTGTCCTTGACGGGACAAAGTCATTTCCGTATCTGGGGAAATATCAGCTCTTGTCTTTCAAGGAGCGTTTTCAAAAGATCTCCATCGAAGAGACGGGATCGCGTTTAGCTGGACTAGCGTTTTTTGTGAGTTTTTCTTTCGAAACTCGTGTTCATAATGTTTTCGCTGAATGTTTGTGTAATAGACTTCTTTTGTATTTTACAGACGCTTCGATCTTCTTTTGTTAGATACACGAAGATGGAAAAGATGTTGGACTGGAAGTCGACCGTCGGGAAGAACATATTCCTTCCTCCAATCTTAACATTAATCTTAAGAGCCACATTCTTGGAATGTCGTGGCGTAATAAGTCGGGAGACAACTTCTATCATACCCGTTTGATCCTTGCATCAGTTGTTTCAGCATGCTTCGGGGTCGAGACTTTTGAGGCAGAGTGCGTGATCGATACTCTTCCTAGTTTTAGGATAGACTTCTGTCTTACGATTTGTGCCCGGTCGTGTGTGATCGAGCTATATAATGAACCTTGTTTTTTTTGGATATTCGACCGTTGGTCGCTCGTATGTAATCGTTCGTTTTATGAATGAGATTGAACTCGTCTTTTTAACGTAATATCGACCGTACAATTCATCAAGCATAGAATGAGAAAAAACCGTGCGACTTAGGCATTCATTGTAGTATAACAATTGGAATACATTTGCATTGCGTTGATGAACTCGAATATCGATGTGTTAGAACGTACAAAGTAATGTTTAAAAACTTGAGTCGGAGGATCATTTAGACTTTACGATCGTGCAACTAGATCGTTCGATGAGATTTGCATTATGTGCCCCTGTGATAAAACGATCAAGTCTTAAACTTGGGCACTTATGTCGTGCGTTCCCGCGTAAGGTCGGTCGTTGGCTAGTCAACGGCCCTCCAATGTTTAAACGAGACGAATAGAAATACTTTTTCAGGTGTGTTGCGTTCCAACTGCGTGGGATTTCCTGATCGTCGAGAGTTCGAAGTCGATAGGCTCCTTTACCCACGACTTCGGAGATGCGGAATGGACCTTCCCATTTAATAGAAAGCTTTCCAACATTGAGCTCTTGGGAGTTTTGGAACATTCGACGGAGGACGTAATCGCCTTCTTGAAAGACTTTGGCTTTGACGTGCTTATTGAAATATCGTTCGACTGCTTGCTTCTGTGATGCCATTCTGATCAAGGCTGATTCCCTAAGCTCTTCAAGGGCATCGAGGTCATAATTTAAGTCGACCAGGCTGTGATCGACGGAAGTATGCCTCGAGGTTGGGAGTTGGACTTCAATTGGTAAGACTGCTTCGCAACCGTAGACGAGGGAGAAAGGGGTTTGTCCTGTGGATGTGCGTGGCGTCGTGCGATTTGCCCACAGGACTGAAGGGAGTTCTTCGACCCATTTTCCCTTTGCAACTTTTAGCCTTTTCTTGATCGATGCGACGATGGTTTTATTGCTCGACTCAGCGAGTCCGTTAGCTTGAGGATATTTGGGCGTCGAGGTCGTTAACTTGATGCTTCTATCCTCACAGAATTGTTGGGTCCTGTCACTTATGAACTGTGATCCATTGTCGCAGACAATTTCAGACGGAATCCCAAACCTGCATATGATGTTAGTTTGGATAAAAGAGATGACTTCTTTATCCCTGACTTGGGAAAAAGCAGCTGCTTCGACCCATTTGGAAAAGTAATCTGTAAGTACGAGGAGGAATACTTTTTGGCCAGGGGCGGGTGGTAATTTTCCGACAATATCCATCCCCCACCTCATGAAGGGCCATGGAATAAGTGTCGAGTGCAAAGGCTCAGAGGGTTTATGAGTCATACCAGAGTGTCATTGACAGGGGTCACAACTTTGGACGTACTTGGTGGCGTCTTGTCGCAGTGTTGGCCAAAAATACCCTTGTCGTGAGATACGATTAGCAAGACTGCGACCTCCTGAATGATTTCCGCACTCTCCATCGTGCATTTCTTGAAGGATTTTTTGGGTTTGATTTTTGCGGACGACGCATCTCAGATTTAATCCTGTCGATGATCGTTGATAGAGCCTATCTCCGATCATGACGTATTTGGGCGCTTTGAATCTGATCTTCCGGGCTTCCATCTTGTCTTCTGGGAGTTGGCCGTGCGTAAGAAAATTTCTGATGTCGCACGACCAATCATCCTCTTCGTCTTCGATCTGGACGACCTCGATGTTCTCGATGGACGATGTCGCCATATGGATCATAGGAATAGCATCGAATATTGGTTCGACCAAAGCAGATCCAAGGTTTGCTAAAGCGTCGGCTTGAGTATTCTTGTCTCTTGGAATCTGTTCAATTGAGAAAGATTTAAATTTTTTGGAAATTTCTTTTGCTACCTTTAGGTATGCTGTCATTTTTGAATCCTTGGCTGCGAATTCTCCATTGATTTGGTTTACCACCAGGAGCGAGTCCTGAGCCTCTAATGTTAGATGATCCGTCGACATGTAAGATCCAAGGTACGTTGTCGTGAGTCGCCACAGCTGACACTTCGAGCTCTGCTTCTTTTTCCAATTCAGGGTTGAAATCAGCAATAAAATCTGCCAAGGGTTGCGATTTGATCGCAGTCCTGGGTTTGAAATCTATGTCGTAACTGCTGAGATATATGCTCCATTTTGCTAAGCGACCTGTCAACTCAGGTTTTCTTAAGACAGACTTAAGAGGGAAGTTAGTTACGACAGTAATGGGATGCGACTCAAAATAGTGTCGCAGTTTTTTAGCAACTGTGACTAGCGACAAAAGCAATTTTTCCATAGAGGAATACCTGGTTTCCGCGTCCAAAAGAGATTTACTTACATAATATATCGGCAATTGCTGCTTTTCATCTTCTTGTGTCAAGATTGCACTTGCGGCTGTTTGGGCAAAAATTCACGTCGTACGACCACGACCAGAGCAGGTAAGACGCGCGTTATAATCCAAATCTTGTATTAAGATAAGGTCTCGACGAGAACCCAGAAAACATCCGTCATCGCCCGTAAAAGGTAAGTCGTACGTTCCCCATGACGCTTGACCATAGTATCGCCCGTCCCGTACGACCATCGCGTAAGATCATTGTACCGATGACCAAAGCTAACGTTAACCTTGACTGTTACCTTTGTTAAGTGTTTAATGCAGCAGTCAAAGTCATTAAAGAGCAACGGATATAACCGGCGCAACCATCAACGATCGATAGCCGTAACGGACGAAAATCATCATGGATAATCACTCCGACGACCTTTTCCAGCCGTTGATTGAATCATTAATGGAGTTAATTAATGATGCGAAGGCTATAAAAGACAAGCTAAAGCTTCATTTTAAGGGACATCGGTTAACATCCAATACACCTCAGCGAACATCATCATACAGCAGAGAAAATCATCCAAACTCATAGCAAAGAACATTCAAACTCTGGAGATTAAGTATTGAAAGCCAGAATCTTACAGCGAACTCAAGAACACTCGAAGGAAAGCTCAAGTATCGCTCTCGACGCACGACAACAGCCCTCGACCAACAGTTTACACTTTGTATTCACACACGACAAACACCTGTTTTCACATTTAAACACTTGTACTTTACATTTCGAAGTATTTCCTTCATTTGTATTGTAATCATTGTACGATCGACACCAGTACCGAAGGACATCGCCCCTGATTGGCGACCATAGTGCAGCGACGACACCCACTGTCGTCCACATGTTTTTTCCTCGTTTGAGGTTTTTCCTGCGTCATCAAATTCCTTGTCTCGTTTATTTTTTCCCTCGTCGCACGTCTCATCGAAAGATCCTTTCTTTAGTTGATTAAGTCCACATCGACCATAAGTTGTCCCTTTTGTGCGATTTTTGGCATTAACAGTTTGGCGCCATCCGTGGGACCTCATCTAGAGAAAATCCTCGACGAACGTGCACCCTACTAATAGTTTCTTGGAGTTTTCTTCTATTTTCTGTTGCAGGAAAATGGCAGCCTCTGGGAATCCGCAGCAAGCCGTCGCTCAGATGTATCAGGAGCTCGAAGTCGCCAGGAATCAGCTCAATGCAATGGCGGAGCAGAATCGCAGAGCAGCTGAGGAGATCGCACGGTTAAGAAATCCTCTTGGGCCTCAAAATGGTCCTAGGCCGTTTGTGCAGAACCCAATTCCAAGATCGTTCGACCAGAATGGCCCTAGACCATTTGTCCCGAATCCAGGTTCATTCGCGCAGAATCAGCATCCAGGCCCGATCATGCAGAATCAACAGCCAGGGACGTTCAACCCAAATCCTCAGTTTGGGACAGTTCCTCCTCAGCACATAAGGCCACCACCCATGAATAATGGGTCTCAGCCATTACAAGGGTCACAGCCTTTCCAGCAAGGATCGCAGCCGTTTCAGAGTGGACCGCATCAATTCCACTATGGGTCGCAACCATATTTCGTCCCGTTCAACGGGGATACCAATGGTTCGTCACATGGTAATGGGGCTAGTCCAGGGACCAATCCCTCGACAGGGGCAAATCCTGATCTTAACGATCTCGTCGCCTAGCGTTTGAAGATGTTAGAAGACCAAAATGAGCGTGTCCTATCCTTGCTCGCCAGGTTGCCTGGGGCAGCCGTGCCTGTCGACGTCGAGCCTCGCTCGGGGTATCAGGCGTCACCCTTCATCGACGAGATTGCCACCGTCGAGGTCCCAAAGAAGTATAACATTCCTGCCTTCACTCCCAAATATTCTAGTGTGACTGATCCGACTGAGCACGTCGCGCAGTACAAGCAGCTCATGTGGACGATCTCGATCCCATTTATGTACCAGGAGGTATGCATGTGTAAGAGTTTTAGAGCAACTCTCACTGGTCCAGCTCTCCAATGGTTAATCCATCTCAAACCCAAGTCCATCGGGTCGTTTGCTGAGTTGGTTAACCAGTTCTCGCAGCAATTCGCCAACAGTCGTAAGATGGAGAAGCATACATCGTGCAGAAAGCTAATGAGTCTATTCGAAGTTATTTTAATAGATTCAATGCCGAAATGATCAGCATCCGCAATTGCGACGTAAAAACCGCAATCGAAGCCTATAAGCGTGGTCTGGACGATAATTCGGGTTTATACACCGACCTGACCAAATATCCCCTGGAGAATTTCGAAGACGTCCGAGCTCGGACCTTAGCATATATGAGGGTCGAAGACGATGAAGCCTTTCGTCGCAAGCACACTGATGACAAGAAGTCACTAGGCGTCAGAAAGCCAGAATTCAAGACAAAGGCTGTTTCTAGAGTAGAGCCAGTGCACCAAATTTCATGTTCGTTTCAAGACGAAAGCAGAGGCCAAGACCGCAGCTAAGTTCACTCAGTACCCCAAGATATCCTCTTACGGATTCAAAGGATCCACAAAGGACCTAGTCGAAGCTCTGAAAAGTTCCCAAGCTACCATTCGATGGCCAAAGAAGTCCGACCTGGAAGATGCTAAGAAGGGCAAATCAAAGTGGTGCGACTTTCATGCCGATCATGGTCATGCGACAAACGACTGTATCGCATTGAAGAAGGAACTAGCTGTTACGTGCGAAATGTGTGTTTTAATCGCAGTGGGTTGCAAACTGTCCACAGTGGGAAGTGCAAGTGTACACTGTCCACTATGATCGTCACAGCAAGTAATAGTTGGTAAAATACCAGAATCGAATCCACAGAGACTGGACAATCAAGACAATACGGTTCTCATGAGCTCCTTTTACAAGTTTCAACTAGAGAGGAAAATAATACTTTGGTTTGGTTTGGTAAAATAGCTACTTGAAACGATTTACTAAATGCTAAAAAGGAGGAATGTAGGTTGGATTTTCCCTAAATTTTATCTCAAATACTCGGTCCTTAGAGTGATCCTCGTATTCGTGGTGGACATTTTCGCTAGAAAAGCCCGGTTACAAAATACTCACACCGTTAGATAAAAATCCCATACTCTTAGTACTTGTTGTTTTGTCAATGGTAATCTCTAAATGGACCTTTTCAGGCCTCGATGGAATGTGTAGAGACAAATACTCTAAGTGTTTTTAATACACAAATTAGCTTGCCTACTACTCCAGTGGGCAGAGATTAGCTCACTGTGCCGACCTCACTTTCGTAAGTGTCAAAAGAATTCTTTCGAATCCCCTAGCATCATTCAAGCTCGTGTCACTGCGCTCTACTTATTTCTAAGTTAAGAACTAGACTTTAGATCCTTGCAAGTGATCAGCTTGTTCGCATCCTTGGGTAAATATCGAGAATGAAAGACCAAAACAACAAATATTCTAAGTATAAAGATTACTCAAGCATTTTTGATAAAAATCCAGGTACTTCTCCTTCCTACATCCCAAAGGATGTTTAGCCTAACATTTCCGAAGTAAAGAAAACAAAAGATGAAGATTTGCACATAATAAAACTGAAAGTGACTTGAATTAACTGCTCACAGTGGGGAACGAGAAGTCGTCCCTGCACTGTGTAATACGAACTACAATTTAAACTAAGAAAGTAAATTACTGAAAATTAAAGCTAGTTACTGCAGTAAATAAAAGACTAAAGCTAATGTGGTAGTTGAGAGAATTTGAGACTAAAAGTATTCAAGGATGATAACCAAGCATTTTTTAATGGCACCCAAGTGCTCCTTTATATACTAGGAGAAGGAGTTGGGTATTACACAAAAGAGGTGGGTCTTCCAATGGGTAAAGACTGCTGAGTTGTGGCAGAATTCAGCTCCTTGTGCAATTCTTTTATCCAATGGTCCCTTCTCCAAGTCAATCTCCAAGTACAAAGAGGTGTACTTGATGCTATCTTCAATGAGAACTACCTTGTACTTCTCCAGCCATTTCTCTGCCATATGAACCTTCCTCCTCCAGAAAATTAGATCCCAACTAAAAGTTTCTTTTTGATTTCTTTTTGATCAGCTCGAAGAGTGGGGAACCGGAGTGGGCACTGTATACGTCACTGCGGATGAAAAATCGTGAAAACACCCAAAACTTCCCCAAATAATTTATTAAAGACCATGGTTCACTCCTTTTGCTCGTTTTCGTAAATCATACCAAGAATGGGGGTTTTTAGAAGTGAAATGGCTAAAATTGACAAAATAAAGTGGAAAATAAATGGAAATAATAACTCTAAAAATAGAGTTATCACAACCTCAAACTTAAATCATTACTTGTCCCCAAGTAATAAAAAGAAAGAAATAAAATGAAACACAATGCATAAAAGGTCTTTGAGGGACTTACATATTTCTTGACTTGAATGGGCGTTGATCTCCTTCCTTCGATACTTCCTTCGGTTCCAAACTTGAAAATTTCACTTTTGTGTTTGACGAAACCTTTCCCTTGTTTACCTTTTGATCAATAGGGCTTTCTTGGGTTTGAAGGGTTTATGGCTTTGAATCTTTTCCCAAGGGTTTTGGCAAAAATTTCCAAACATGGACCGAAGATCTCGCTTTGAGATTTTTATTTCAAGAAGTGGGTGTTTAGTATTTTGCTATGATAAGAACGTACACTTTCAGGCTTTATTTGGGTATAATGAGTATGGCTATTTTTTGTGAGGGTGGGTATTCTGATGGTCCAGAATAGGCACACCATCGTTTTCTGGGAGTGAGCACTTTGATGGTCCAGAAAAGGCACACCATCAATTTTGTTAGTGCTACTCCGATTTTCTTCTGTTTTTGTATTTTTGTGTTTTCTCTTTTTTTTTTTTTTTTTTGGGAGGGGGGTACGGCTTACCCACCTCAAACTTGGACTTCACAGTGTCCTCACTGTGAGCAAACTGGAGGTCACTCTGGAAGTTCCCACCTCAAACTTAAAATCTCACAGTGTCCCCACTGTGACATTGAATTAATGAACAAAGGTGGTGGTTTGGGGTACAAAAAGGGTCGTGTTTAGATGCGAAAAATGGCCTAAATCATTTCACGGGACAAGTTGAGATTCGTACTTACAAAAGGGACCTTTTTAAGTTGGAAGCCGAAAGTTGTACCTTGAAATGGAAACGAGGTCAAACAAGCATTCAAACAATCAATACGTTAGTACCCAAAAGTACCTACCTACCGGTAGGATTTTCATGCATCGATATTTAAAAAGTTAAAACAGCAAATAGTGTCAATGCCTAGCCATAGGCACAAAAAGATCAACCAAACAAAATAAAATTGTTTTTGGTGAGCAAAAGAGCGAAACCATTGTTTTAAAACAAACCATTCACGGGGTTTGGGTGGCTTGCGGTGACAGATCCGCATCATCATCATCGAACTCATCCTCACTGTCATTAACCGGGCAGATATCTTTCGGGAATTCTGGTAGCTGAGCAGCTAGCATTGGGTTGGCCTCTTTCATCATCAGGCCCGTCACCTCATCTCGTTCTCTTGTATACATCCAAAATTTCTGCGTGGCCCGGTTCTGATATCGCTGCTCACTTTCCAGCAACTCGATCCTGTATGTGAGCTTCTTTAAAGCTGCCAAAATCTCTCCCATTTGGTTGCTTGATGATCCGGCCTCGGTTGAATGGAGTGGGGTACCCTTCTTCTCCACAGTGGGCACTTCAGTGCCCACTATGTGCTCGTCGGCTATTCACACATTGGGCTGTACCTGGGCAGGCTCAACAGACGGGCCTCCTATCTCTCTTCTCATCTTCTTAATTGTCTGAATACTGATGTTTTTCGTGGAAATGATCCACTGGTCTTCTTCAGCTGTGGGCACTCCGGCATCTATTAGCAATAGTGTAATAAGGCAAGGAAGGGGTAGGATTACCTTGGTTCGTGTTCTGGCCTGATGGATGGCACCATGCATTATGATTCCCAGATTGATCTTCTTTTTAGTGAGAACGCAGTAAAGCATGGCACACTTATGCATGGAGAGAGTCGTGTCGTGCGATGTTGGGGCCACCGAGGCCCTTAGGAATTGGAACCACACAGCAGCCTCAGTGGTGAGGCTGCCAGCATATAGACACCTTCTTTGGCCATCCTGATTCCATGGCCTTCCCTCAACTGCTATTTCTTTTAAAATCAATTCCTCATCAGCCGGAGTCATCTTTGCCAGGAACCGTCCGAAAGCACAAGGTTCCGGAGCTCCTCTACCTAACACTCGGTTTATATTGCCTGGAGTAAAGTCCACAACCTTTCCTCTGATCTTAACAAATGATTCTTTGGCTTGGGAGGCCTCAGCATAAAATTCTCGGACTAATGATGCATTAGCGCGGCGATTGGCAGTGGCAATGGTTGCCCAATCTTGCGCTACAAGTTTATCTTTGACAAAGGGATTTGCTTCTACAAAGTCGGGGTCGAAACCCCTCTCTAAATTCAACTTCCGAGTGTAAATACACTCAAAGTGGGTTCTAGCAGCTGGGGAAGTGAATTGCCTCGGTATCCCACTGGGGGCATGAGCAGTCCCCACAGTGGACAGATGTGGATTTTCAGAAAGGTTTTGTTCACTTCCCGTATTAGTATCACTAGAAGAAGAACTTAAAGAGGGTTCGATACCCTTACCTTTCCTCGACGCTTTTCTTTTCGGTTTTGCAGACGATGCCTTCTTGGATGCACCAGATCGTGTAACCATTCCCCTGTTCCTCTGGAGTGCTCTGGTTGGGGTTTCTTCACTGTGGGCAGTGGTGTGGACATCCTCCACACTATCAGCATTTTTGTTCTGGGGAATGTCTAATGTCTGAGTCTGCTCCTTAATCTTCTTCTGTCTTTCTTCTTCCTCACGAGCCAAACACTCCTCCTCTGCTTGTTTCTTTTTCTGCTCGAATATCCTTGCTTCTTCATCCTTCTTTCGTTCTTCCTCTTTCAATCGCTCCTCCTCCTCTCTAGCCAATCTTGCGGCTTCTTCCCTCCTCAATCTCTCTTCCTCCTCTCTTTTTAATCTTTCTTCCTCCTCTCGTTTGATTCTTTCCTCTTCTTCCTTTCTGATTCTTTCTTCTTCCTCTCGACGCCTCCTCTCGACCTCTTCCTTTCTTTTTCTAATGGCTTCCATTTTCTGTTTGAACTCCTCTGCTAACCGTCTCTCTTCTTCTTCGGCTAGAAGTGTCTCGGTCTCGAAATGGGTGATACTGTTGTCTGAGACTTGCGATGATGAAGTAGCTTTTGGGCTTTCGTGCTTTGAAGAACCCTCGTCGGCCGCACCGGAGATGATCGGGTTTTCGCCGGAGACCGGTGGCGGTTCGTTCAGGTCATTGGTGACGGCTTCCGGTGGTTGTTCCTCGGCGGTCCTGCGGCGGACGGCCGCACGTGTTAGTGCATCGGGGTTGGTGTTCATTCTCTTGGTTCTTGCCATTTTTAGGGTTTTGGAAGGGTTTTGCTGGTGGGTTTTTCGTAGAGAGAGAAATGAAGAAGAGAAAGTTTGTTGGGTAAATTTTGGAAGCAAAGGAGGTTAAGGTGGTTTTTGGAAATGTTTTCTTTTCAAAAATGGGGGGAAACAGCCGATTTTAGGAGAGAGGGAGAGGATTGACAATGATAGCTTTGCTTGGGAAATGATGAACTATGACACCATGGCCTAAAAGTAGACTTGATGGCAGCAAAAGGTGAAAGCTTGTCAGCATTGGGCCCCAAAAATAGTCCTTTCATTCGTCAGGTGGGGAGTGGGGAGCGCAGTGACCTGAGCCTTCCCCACTGCAAAGTACTTTCCTTGATTTTTCTTCAAAAGGTGGCACGTTCTTCTACACACATTAAAACAAACTACCATGCAGAATTAAAAAGACCAAAAATAATAAAAAGACAACAAATAAGTGAAATAAAATATTTACAAACGGTTGTGAATTTCTCTAACCATAGCGAGGCGGAGAGTGGGCAGGGATGTGGGCACTTTCATGCAAAAAATGCTTTACCCTTTGCCCATTGACTTTAAAGGTTTGACCCGATTGTGGGGATTTCAACTCCACTGTTCCGAAAGGACTCACCTTGACAATGGTGTATGGTCCCGTCCATCTTGATTTAAGTTTACCTGGAAAGAGTTTGAGACGGGAATTGAACAATAGTACCTGTTGTCCTTCCATGAACTCCCTATGGTTGATTCGACGATCGTGCCACATCTTGGTCTTTTCCTTGTACAACTTTGCATTCTCATAGGAGTGATATCGCAACTCCTCTAGCTCATGTATTTGCAGACTCCTTTTGATTCCCGCGGCATCCTCACTCATGTTAAGCTCTTTAAGGGCCCAGAACGCCTTGTGCTCTAATTCAATCGGTAAATGGCAAGCTTTGCCAAAAACTAATTTGAATGGAGACATTCCCAGAGGAGTTTTATAGGCTGTTCGATAGGCCCAAAGAGCATCATCGAGTTTGATTGACCAATCTTTACGGTGTGGCTTAACAACTTTTTCCAAAATTCCCTTGATCTCACGATTTGAAAGCTCGGCCAACCCATTGGTTTGTGGGTGGTATGCGGTGGCCACTCTATGATGAATATCATATTTAGCAAGAACCGAGGCCATGACTTTGTTTACAAAATGGGTGCCTTCGTCACTAATTAATGCTCGTGGTGTTCCGAAGCGAGTGAATATATTTTTGTGTAAGAACTTCACCACAGTGTTAGCATCATTGGAGTGACAAGCAATGGCTTCTACCCATTTTGAAACATAATCTACCGCAACCAAGATGTAAAAGTTATTGTTGGAATTTGGAAAAGGTCCCATAAAATCTATCCCCCATACATCAAAAAGTTCGACCTCTAGAATGTTGTTAAGAGGCATTTCATTTCTTTGCGATATATTCCCCGTACGTTGACATTGCTCACAATTTTTCACGAATTCAAATGAGTCTTTAAAAACAGTGGGCCAAAAGAATCCACTTTGCAAAATTTTTGCTGCGGTACGGTTTCCACCGAAGTGGCCACCGTAGTGGGATGTGTGACAACCATGGAGTATTTGATGTTGTTCACTCCCATGGACACAACGCCTTAATATTTGGTCCGCCCCTATCTTGTACAAGAAGGGATCGTCCCAAACGTATTGTCGTGTGTCGTGTAAAAATTTCTTGAATGGTTGTCCACTCATCCCGTGGGGCTTAAGTCCACTTGCTAAAAAGTTTGCAATATCAGCATACCAAGGAGTTTCATTATGATGTTGCGCAGATAATAATTGTTCATCGGGAAAAGTTTCTTTTACCGGAGTGGGGTCAGGAGTGGGGTCAACAGTGCCCACTGTCTTCTCGCGCCTGGACAGATGATCAGCAACCTGATTGCTTGTTCCTTTTCTGTCGACGATCTGGAGGTCAAATTCCTGCAGCAACAGCACCCATCTGATCAACCTCGGTTTAGAGTCAGCCTTGTTGATCAAATATTTGATGGCTGCGTGATCGGTGTGTACTATGACCTTTGCTCCAATTAAGTAAGACCTGAAACGATCAAAAGCAAAAACTACTGCAAGTAGTTCTTTTTCGGTTACAGTGTAGTTGATTTGAGCCTCGATCAAAGTCTTGCTTGCATAGTATATTGGATGAAAAATCTTATCTTTTCGTTGGCCTAGTACTGCACCTATAGCCCAATCGCTGGCGTCACACATGACTTCAAATGAGAGTGACCAGTCAGGAGTGGTCACTATGGGTGCAGTAACTAAGGCTTTTTTGATTATTTCAAATGCGTTTCTACATTCTTTGGTAAAAACAAACTCTCTTTCATGTTGCAGCATGTTACATAGGGGTTTAGTTATTTTGGAAAAATCTTTTATGAACCTCCTATAGAAACCTGCGTGACCTAAAAAACTGCGAATGCCTTTTACCGTTGTGGGCTCGGGAAGTTGGGAGATTACTTCTAGTTTTGCTTCATCAACTTCCAAACCCTTTTTCGACACAAGATGACCCAAAACGATGCCCTCTTCGACCATGAAATGACATTTTTCCCAATTTAGAATAAGGTCGTGGGTTTCACATCTCACCAAACTTTTTTCTAGATTCCTCAAACAGTTATCAAATGATGTGCCGATCACAGAAAAATCGTCCATAAAAACTTCTATGGTATCTTCTATCATATCAGTAAAAATGGCCATCATACAGCGTTGAAAAGTAGCGGGAGCATTACATAAACCAAAAGGCATTCTCCGGAATGCAAAAGTACCATATGGACAAGTAAAGGTGGTCTTTTCTTGGTCTTCGGGTGCGATGTGGATTTGGTTATATCCGGAGTATCCATCTAGAAAACAATAAAATTCCTTTCCCGCTAATCTATCAAGCATTTGATCAATAAAAGGTAACGGGAAATGGTCTTTCTTTGTTGCTAGATTCAGTTGCCTATAGTCCATGCATATTCTCCATCCCGTAACAGTCCTAGTTGGAATGAGTTCGTTCTTTTCATTTCTGACCACTGTTGTTCCTCCCTTTTTAGGGACACATTGAACGGGGCTCACCCAACTACTACTGGCAATGGGATAGATAATACCGGCATCTAACCATTTCAAGACTTCTTTCTTAACTACCTCCTTCATGATGGGGTTCAACCTTCTTTGGGGTTGGACTTTCCCCGGGTGGTCACTCTCCAAGTTAATCTTATGTTGACATAAAGAGGGGCTAATCCCTCGAATGTCCGCTATGGTCCAACCAATTGCTCCCTTATGCTTTATCAACAAATCAATCAGAAGTTGTTCTTGTTTCTCACTAAGTTTGGAAGAGATAATGACGGGAAGTTTATTATCCTTAGCGAGATAAGCATACTTTAAATGGGAAGGCAATGGTTTAAGCTCTAACTCGGGAGGTTGTTCTATTGAAGGGGATTGAACATCTCTATCTTTGAAGTCCAGAGGTTCAAAAGCTGCAACCATTTCATTACACTCATCCTTAAAAGTGTCATTACTCTCTGATTCAGAGTGCTCACTGTCAATCCCCACTGTGGGAACTGTACTCCCCACTGTGGGCAAATTGCCAAAATTGTGGGTTTGATAAATCGAACTTAAGGCAAAACAATCTTCGGTGTCTATATATTTGAGAGATTTGAAAACATTAAAAGTTACCTCTTGGTCATTAACTCGCATCGTGAGTTCTCCTTTGTGCACATCGATCAAAGTACGTCCGGTTGCAAGAAACGGACGTCCTAAGATGATTGGGATTTCTTTATCGGCCTCATAATCTAAAACAAGAAAATCGGCGGGGAAGATAAATTTATCCACTTGGACCAAAACGTCTTCTATTTTTCCCTTGGGGTAGGCAATGGATCGGTCGGCTAGTTGTAATGTCACGGTTGTGGGTCTAGCCTCTCCAATCCCTAACTTGTTAAAAATGGACAAAGGCATCAAGTTGACACTAGCTCCTAAATCACAGAGTGCTTGGCCTACTTCTTGTCCTCCTATAATGCATGGAATGGTGAAACTACCCGGGTCTTTCAACTTAGGTGGAATCTTGCTTGTTAGGAGGGCACTACATTCTTCGGTCAAAGCCACAGTTTCAAATTCACCCAACTTCCTCTTTTTGTTCAAAATATCTTTTAAGAATTTAACATAGCTTGGCATCTGCTCGAGAGCTTCTACCAAGGGTATGTTAATGTGAAGTTGCTTAAAAATGTCTAAGAATTTTTTAAACTGAACATCGACATTTTTAGGCTTCATTCTTTGAGGAAATGGAATGTTTCGTGGGTCAATCTGAGTTTGCTGTGGTATTGGCTTTGGAACAGTAGTCTTTGGGACAGGTCCAAAAGTGGGAAGGTCAGGGATGTCGGTCCCCACTGTGGGGATCACAGTGACTTGAGGAGTGCCCACTGTGGTGCTCACAGTGGGTTTTTGAGGCGAATCATCAGATTCAAAAATGATATTTTTCAGATCCTTTCCACTCCTTAAAGTTATGGACTTGACATGTTCTGGTCCTTTTCCTATCACTCTAGCTTGCTCGGTATCACTCGGTAACGTTCCTGGTGGTCTATTCTTAACTTCAACGGCTAGCTGTCCTACTTGGGTCTCTATATTCCTAATGGCTGCTTGGGTTTGATTCATAAAACCTTTGAGAATCGACTCGATCGATTGTTGAGCCTCAACTGGTTGGTTGGATCGTGGTTGGTATGGTTGTGGGGACTGCCCACTGTGATGTGGGGATTGCCCACTGTGATGTTGCTGAAATCCCGGGGGATTGTATGGTCTTTGCTGGATGTGACTCGGTCCTTGGGGTTGGAGTCCTTGATTACCGGACCAAGAGAAATTCGGATGATTTCTCCAACCTGGATTATAAGTCTGCGAATAAGGGTTGTTCCTTTGGTTGGTCCCTATGACATTAACAGATTCGGGGTTTGGTGGACAATAGTCGAAAACATGCTCCTCTCCACAAAGGGAGCAGTTATCAGCGAGATGGGTTGCGGAATTGACTTGGCTTCGATTTTGATTTAAAACGATTTTTGTCAAGGCCACTAATTGTGCATTCATGGTTTTGAGTGCTTCGGAATCTATGGTGTTGGTCTTAGACATGGGTGCTCTCGGATTTGACCATTCGGTATTGTTGTTGGACACTTTTTCTAAGATTTGATATCCTTCGTTGTAAGTCATACTCGTAAATGTTCCACCGGCTGTTGCATCTAAGATGATTTTGGCTGCATTGGAAAGACCATTGTAAAAGGTCTCCAATTGGATGCAATGTGGGATGCCATGATGTGGGCACTTTCGAAGTAAATCTTTAAATCGTTCCCATGCATCCGAAACAGCCTCATCTTCCTCTTGCCTAAATAAAATTATATCATTTCGAAATCTAACATTCCTTGTTGGAGGAAAGTATTTTTGCAAAAATCTATCAGCAAGTTCTTGCCAAGTGGTTATCGAGTGAGGTGCATGTGCGTTCAGCCAAGATTTTGCTTTGTCCCTTAATGAAAAAGGGAAAAGCCTTAGTCTTAATGCCTCATCACTAACACCTTGCAATTGAAAGGAATCGGTCATTTCTAAAAAAGATTTTAAGTGCGAGTGCGGATCCTCAGATGGCGATCCTCCAAATTGACCCATGGCTTGGATCATTTGAAACATCACCGGTTTGAGTTCAAAATGCGTTGCAACAATATTGGGTCTCAAAATTCCGGAGCTTAAATCACCAACTCCGGAAGTAGCATAGTCCCGTATTTTTCGATCTTTGTTATCGGCAATCGTGATTGTGGTCTCCACTATAGGTGGCGGTACTGCAGCCATGTTCACAGTGGGGATCACAGGAGGTTGTCGATTTGTTTTCTTGCTTCTTCGTGTTTTTCGCAACGTTTTTTCTATTTCGAGATCTATTGGAACCAAATGTTCGAGTTGTCGCCGTGGCATACAATACGAACAGCTTAGAAAAACTAGTTACTCGGGCTCGAACAAAAACTAATGTCTTGAGATTTAAAATCACGCCAGTCCCCGGCAACGGCGCCAAAAACTTGTTACGTGCGAAATGTGTGTTTTAATCGCAGTGGGTTGCAAACTGTCCACAGTGGGAAGTGCAAGTGTACACTGTCCACTATGATCGTCACAGCAAGTAATAGTTGGTAAAATACCAGAATCGAATCCACAGAGACTGGACAATCAAGACAATACGGTTCTCATGAGCTCCTTTTACAAGTTTCAACTAGAGAGGAAAATAATACTTTGGTTTGGTTTGGTAAAATAGCTACTTGAAACGATTTACTAAATGCTAAAAAGGAGGAATGTAGGTTGGATTTTCCCTAAATTTTATCTCAAATACTCGGTCCTTAGAGTGATCCTCGTATTCGTGGTGGACATTTTCGCTAGAAAAGCCCGGTTACAAAATACTCACACCGTTAGATAAAAATCCCATACTCTTAGTACTTGTTGTTTTGTCAATGGTAATCTCTAAATGGACCTTTTCAGGCCTCGATGGAATGTGTAGAGACAAATACTCTAAGTGTTTTTAATACACAAATTAGCTTGCCTACTACTCCAGTGGGCAGAGATTAGCTCACTGTGCCGACCTCACTTTCGTAAGTGTCAAAAGAATTCTTTCGAATCCCCTAGCATCATTCAAGCTCGTGTCACTGCGCTCTACTTATTTCTAAGTTAAGAACTAGACTTTAGATCCTTGCAAGTGATCAGCTTGTTCGCATCCTTGGGTAAATATCGAGAATGAAAGACCAAAACAACAAATATTCTAAGTATAAAGATTACTCAAGCATTTTTGATAAAAATCCAGGTACTTCTCCTTCCTACATCCCAAAGGATGTTTAGCCTAACATTTCCGAAGTAAAGAAAACAAAAGATGAAGATTTGCACATAATAAAACTGAAAGTGACTTGAATTAACTGCTCACAGTGGGGAACGAGAAGTCGTCCCTGCACTGTGTAATACGAACTACAATTTAAACTAAGAAAGTAAATTACTGAAAATTAAAGCTAGTTACTGCAGTAAATAAAAGACTAAAGCTAATGTGGTAGTTGAGAGAATTTGAGACTAAAAGTATTCAAGGATGATAACCAAGCATTTTTTAATGGCACCCAAGTGCTCCTTTATATACTAGGAGAAGGAGTTGGGTATTACACAAAAGAGGTGGGTCTTCTAATGGGTAAAGACTGCTGAGTTGTGGCAGAATTCAGCTCCTTGTGCAATTCTTTTATCCAATGGTCCCTTCTCCAAGTCAATCTCCAAGTACAAAGAGGTGTACTTGATGCTATCTTCAATGAGAACTACCTTGTACTTCTCCAGCCATTTCTCTGCCATATGAACCTTCCTCCTCCAGAAAATTAGATCCCAACTAAAAGTTTCTTTTTGATTTCTTTTTGATCAGCTCGAAGAGTGGGGAACCGGAGTGGGCACTGTATACGTCACTGCGGATGAAAAATCGTGAAAACACCCAAAACTTCCCCAAATAATTTATTAAAGACCATGGTTCACTCCTTTTGCTCGTTTTCGTAAATCATACCAAGAATGGGGGTTTTTAGAAGTGAAATGGCTAAAATTGACAAAATAAAGTGGAAAATAAATGGAAATAATAACTCTAAAAATAGAGTTATCACTAGCATATCATTTTCCGAAAGGAAATCTCAAAGATATCATCGACAATGTCGCTATTCCAGCTAATAGCCATCGACCGTCGACCCCCGAGCACGCGAAAGTCGTCAATTGCATCACTGGTGGTTCAGATATGTGTGGCCAAGCGTCATGCCAGCCAGGCGCCCGATGATCGGCCTATTCCTCGCTCGTCTAGACCCAAAGGAGATTTGGAGCTAGAAGCTATGAAGATTGTGTTCGACTACGTCGACCTGGGCGACTCGTATCAGAAGCATCATGACGGGCTAATCATTCAGCTCACAGTCGGTAACTGCCTAACGCATCGAGTCTTGATTGACGGGGGCAGCTCAGCAAATGTCATTTTTCTCAACACAATCAAAGCCATGGGAATTGATCGCTCAGAAATCACCCGACGTTCGACAACTTTGGTCGGTTTCAATGGAGAAACGACGGGCACCTTTGGAGAGATAATCTTGCCCGTCTACGCCGGAGGAGTCAACAAGAAGACCAAGTTCTGTGTCATCGATTGTGCATCAGCCTATAACATCATCTTAGGGCGACCGTGGATCAATGATATGAAAGTTGTTCCTTCGATATATCATCAAATGTTGTAATTCCCGACGCCATGGGGAATCCAGGAGATCAAGAGTGAGCCAAAAGTCGCTCGTGAGTGCTACAAGTCTACCTTGAAGCCGCGAAATAAACTAAAGTCACAAGATCAGGCTCTCGACAGGTTTATTTCTTCTATCCCTAAATTAATATCTTTTCCACAGGGATAAATCTACTATGGTGCCTCGTCGCACGACAACATAGTCGACCGCAGGACAATATTTCACAGGATCGCCGTGTCATTCTGTCATTTAAAACCTATCTTTTCCTGCCAAAGAGAATAAGGTAATAAATGACAGGGGGCAAATAGAGAGAGTCTGAAACGATATGTTCCTAAATTTTTTTCATACGATTTTTTCTCACAACTGACTTCAGCGAACATCATCATACAGTAGAGAAAATCATCCAAACTAATAGCAAAGAACATTCAAACTCTGGAGATTAAGTATTGAAAGCCAGAATCTTACAGCGAACTCAAGAACACTCGAAGGAAAGCTCAAGTATCCCTCTCGACGCACGACAACAGCCCTCGACCAACAGTTTACACTTTGTATTCACACACGACAAACACCTGTTTTCACATTTAAACACTTGTACTTTACATTTCGAAGTATTTCCTTCATTTGTATTGTAATCATTGTACGATCGACACCAGTACCGAAGGACATCGCCCCTGATTGGCGACCATAGTGCAGCGACAACACCCACTGTCGTCCGCATGTTTTTTCCTCGTTTGAGGTTTTTCCTGCGTCATCAAATTCCTTGTCTCGTTTATTTTTCCCTCACCGCACGTCTCGTCGAAAGATCCTTTCTTTAGTTGATTAAGTCCACATCGACCTTAAGTTGTCCCTTTGGTGCGATTTTTGGCATTAACAACGGCGTTAGGACTGACAGCCAAATATAGCTGTAGTATTTCATGATCGTAAGGTTTTGACAACAAAGGAGGTGACGCCATGTAATCTTTGAGTTTTTGCAATGCTTGCTCATGATCGTCGGTCCAGTCGAAACCTCTGTTCTTCTTGAGGACATTATAAAATAGGTGACATTTATCTGAGGATCGGGAGATGAACCTGTTTAGAGCCGCTACCCGGCCAGTGAGCCTTTAGACTTCTTTGAAATTTCGGGGAGATTTGATCTCGACAATGGCCTTGATCTGGTCGGGATTAGCTTCGATGCCACGGTGAGTGATCATATAACCCAGGAATTTTCTAGCACTGACGCCGAAGGAACATTTCGTCGGGTTGAGCTTCATGCTGTACTTTCTAAGGATATCGAACGATTGCCTCTGATGCTCGACATGGTCGATCGCTTGCTTTGACTTGACCAGCATGTCGTCGATATATACCTCCATCGTGTCGCCGAGATGGTCTTTGAACATTTTATTTACTAGACGCTGGTAGGTAGATCCTGCATTTTTTAGTCCGAAAGGCATAACTTTATAACAGTAAATACCTCGGTCCGTCATGAAAGCGGTCTTCTCCTGATCTTCGACGTGCATTAAGATCTGATTATACCCGGAATAGGCATCCATGAATGTCAATAGTTCATGTCCTGCGGTTGCGTCGACCATGGCGTCGATATGTGGCAATGGGAAAGGATCTTTTGGACAGGCTTTATTGAGATCCGTGAAGTCGATACATACCCTCCATTTTCCATTTTTCTTTGCTACGACCACGACGTTGGCGAGCCAGTCGGGATACTTTACCTCACGAATCTTTCCTGTTTTAAGGAGGTTATCAACTTCATCATTTATTACCTTATTCCTCTCAGGAGCGAATTTGCGTCGCTTTTGTTTGATGGGTTTAAACGACGGATCGACGTTAATCTTATGGGAAATAACGCTGGGGTCGATCCCGACCATGTCTTCGTGCGACCAGGCAAAGTAGTCAGCATACTCCTGCAAAAAAAGATATGAGTCTTTCTCTAATGCTGGGGTCGAGGGACGATCCCACGAGGATTTTTTGGTCAGGTTTGCTTTGATCCAGAATGATTTCTTCCAGGTGATAATCATCGACTACCGCTGGGGGATTCTACACATCTTCGAGCCCTTCATGCACCGGAATAGCGACTTGTTTAGGGTTTCCATTATCTGCCATTTTTCCTGAAATAGAGAGCAGGGGAAACTCCAAGAAACTGTTAGTACGACGCACGTTTGTCGAAGATTTTCTCTAGATGGGGTCCCACGGATGGCGCCAAACTGTTAATGCCAAAAATCGCACCAAAGGGACAACTTAAGGTCGATGTGGACTATAACAACTAAAGAAAGGAATCTCTCGACAAAAGCGTGCGACAAAGATAAAAATGCAAATGAGACAGAGGATTTGATGACGCAGGAAAAACCTCAATGAGGAAAAAACCTGCGGACGACAGTGGATGTCGTCGCTGCACTATGGTCGCCAATCAGGGGCGATGTCCTTGGTGTTACTGGTGTTGATCGTACAGAGATTACAATACAAATGAAGGAAAGACTTCGAAATGTAAAGTACAAGTGTATGGAATGTAAAACAAGTGTATGTCGTGTGTGAAAACAATGTGTAAAACTGTTGGTTGAGAGCGAAAGTCGTGCGTCGAGTGCAGTTCTTCGAGTGAGAGCCTTTCGCTGGTAGTGTTCTTCTGAGCTCGGATGTTTAGCTTCTGTGTTTGATGTTCTTTGATACTTTGGTGTTGATCAGGTGTCTTGAATTGATGATTGACCTGGGATTTTATAGTCTTCGGATGACTTTAATTGAATCATTAAGATCTTTGATGATTGTTGTAACGGTCGTCGTCTTCAATGTGAGTTTAGATGCTCATAACTGATTTCGTCGGTTATAGCCGTTGTCCATTAATAACTTTGACTTCTGCATTAAACACTTGAACAAACATAACAGTTGTTAACGCGTTAGTCGGTCGAGGTCGTACGGTTTTATGCGACGGTCGTGCGGAACGGGCGACGTCGAGGTCGAGTGTCATGAGGAACTCTCGACTTACCTTTTAGGAGGGACGACTGAGGTTTTTTGGGTCTTCGTCGGGACCTTATCTTAATACAAGGTATAGCTCATGACATACGTCTTACCTTCTCTGGTCGTGCTCGAGACCTGTGAAATTTTGCCCTAACGAGTGTATCGTCTTAAAATCGCCACAAGGGGGCAAGATGGTAGCAATAATCAAGACGTCCCACGTAGTTGGGCACGACGTGTCAGAAAAGGTACGTCTTCTAAACCCTTTTCTATTTTTTCATACGATTTTTTAACAACGATGGTTACTGACTTAAGCATCGGAGGGTCGTTGGTTAGCCAACGACCAACCTCTGACATTGTTTATTCCGCATAATCGCACGACAATAATCAAACGACTCTAGTTTCGCAAGGTCGCACGGCATAAACGATCAGGTATATGACTTGATCATCCTTCTACAGGGGCACACGATTCGAATTAATCCCACGACTTAGTCGTACGATCGCGAGGTCTAGCGATCCCATGATCTAAGTTTCTTGACTTAGAAAAAATTTTCATACTCCGAATGTATGCTTTAGTCGGATGTGCTTATATTTATATACACGATTTAAAAGTCTATTGGCTTACGTTCCAGTTATTGTGTTACAATAGATGCCTAAGTCGCATGATTCCTTGTATATTTTTATGAATTTGACAGTCGATGTGTTATTTTATAAAGCGCAAGTTCAAAAGAAGCCCAAATTTCATTCACCGAATAAACCGTCAATTACATTTCGACCACCAACGGTCGATCAGTAAACGCGGAAACAACAAAATTTCTAAACTTGAGGAGGAGCATCAGTCGCATCCTTGCCTGAGGTCCCGCCCTGAAGACCTCCGTCCACCACCTCCTCCTCGATCTCCTTCTCATCATCCGAATCAAGGTCTCTCACCGACCCGACGCCCTTCAAGTAAATGTCGAGCTCTTCCGATGCCGAAGCAAGAGGGTCCTTCCCCGATAGATGTCGCCTCATGATCGTTGCCCTAGCAGTCAGACGAGCTATGGCAAAAACAGACTTACCCTCTGTTAATGCCAAAAATCGCACCAAAGGGACAACTTAAGGTCGATGTGGACTTTATCAACTAAAGAAAGAAAAATCGTTCGACAAAGGCGTGCGGCAAAGACAAAAATGTAAATAAGACAGAGGATTTGATGACGTAGGAAAAATCTCAACGAGGAAAAAACCTGCGGACGATAATGGATGTCATCGCTGCACTATGGTCGCCAATCAGGGGCGATGTCCTTGGTGTTCCAGGTGTCGATCGTACAGAGATTACAATACAAATGAAGGGAAGACTTCGAAATGTAAAGTACAAGTGTTTGAAATGTAAAAACAGTGTGCGTCGTGTGTGAAAACAATATGTAAACTGTTGGTCGAGAGTGATTGTCGTGCGTTGAGAGCGATCTTCTATGAATGATCTCTTCACTTCGAATGAATATTCTTCGAGTGTTTGCATTTGCTTCTGTTGTTCGATGCTCTTGTTCTATCTCTCCCTGTGTTATCCGATGTTGATCAGATGTCCTGAACTGATGATTGAGCTGGGAATTTATAGTCTTTGGGCACTTTAATTGGATCATTAAGTGCCTCGTCGTAACGGTCATCGTCTTCAATGTGGGATTAGATGCTCATAACTAATTATGTCGGTTATAGCCGTTGTCCATTAATGATGTTTGACTCCTGCATTAAACATTGAACAAACGTAACAGTCGTATAGCGCGCTAGTCGGTCGAGGTCGCACGGTTTTATGCGACGGTCGTGCGGAACGGGCGACGTCGAGGTCGAGTGTCGTGAGGAACTCTCGACTTACCTTTTAGGAGGGACGACAAAGGTTTTTTGGGTCTTCGATGGGACCTTATCTTAATACGAGATATAGCTCATAACATACGTCTTACCTTTTCTGGTCGTGGTCGAGACTTGTGAAATTTTGCCCAAACAGTTTGCCCCCAAAATTTGAAAGTAGGATGGAAAATTCGAATTTTAAATTTTGTTTGTCGGGTGCCCAGGATCATGACACGTGTTGAGAGTTACCTTGGTTGTCTCGGAACCGGATTGGTTCAATTTTAACTGAACGAGAAGTCGAAGAGAAAACGAAGTGACGTCATACTGACGCACAATTGTGCTTACCAGCTGTCTTTGACAGGTGTCGACGATCCATGTGGCTATACGAAAAAACGAGGACACGCGGTGATCATCAAGGGACTTGACCTGACACGATCGAGTGCATAAATAGGGATCATAATGGATCATTTCCTCTTATATCCTCTTGAAAAGTTTCTTATTGCGGAATTCTTCTTTGATCCCTTGCTGTTCTTTGCTCAATACTTTTCGAAGTTTCTTGAGTGTCCATACGAGGTATAGTTTCTCAATTTCTCTCAAGCCTTCAAGGATTGGAGACTTTTTGAGAACGATTATGTCCGAGTCGGTGAAGACTTTGATTGCGATAGACGCGACCTTCGTGGATCTTGCGCATCTGGCGACGGTGTCCTCTGTATCCACGTCGACCCTTTCGTCAGCCGTCGGGGGCAAGGGTATAAGGACGGGAGAGGGTGAGGAGGAAGTCATGACGATCAACTTTACGTTGCCGTCGATCCTCTTGACTGACTGTGTCCTTGACGGGACGAAGTCATTTCCGTATCTGGGGAAATATCAGCTCTTATCTTTCAAGGAGCGTTTTCAAAAGATCTCCATCGAAGAGACGGGATCGCGTTTAGCTGGACTAGCGTTCTTTGTGAGTTTTTCTTTCGAAACTCATGTTCCCAATATTTCCACCGAATGTTTGTTTAACATACCCCTTTTGTATTTTACAGATGTTTCAATCTTCTTTTGTTAGACACACGAAGATAGAGGAGATGTTGGACTGGAAGTCGACCGTCGAGAAGATCATATTCCTTCCTCTAACCTTAACATTAATCTTAAGAGTAGCATTCTGAAAATGTCGCGGCGTAGGGCGTCAGATAACGCCTAACATACTCGTTTGATCCTTACATTAGCTTCTTAGCGTGTTTTCGGGTACGACGAGGACTCGAAGGTCGAGACTGAGCATACGATCGACGCTCTTCTCTAGATTTAGGAGATGCTATGTTTTTTTTAACTTTGTACACTCGACCGTCGGTCGTTCCTATGTAATCGTTCGTTTCGTAAATGAAGTTCATCCTTTTGTCAAATTTTTATTTCGATTTACATATGTCGTAGATAGATGTAATATCAACCATATAACTTTGTTAAGTATAGAACGAGCGAAGAATCATGCGATTGAAATATCATACGTTTGACTTGTATTGTGTTTGGGCAAAAAATCACGTCGTTCGACCGCGACCAGAACAGATAAGACGTATGATTAGGGACTATATCTTGTATTAAGATAAGGTCTCGACAAAGACCTAGAACACCATCGTCGTCCCTCATAAAAGATAAGTCGAGAGTCCCTTACGACGCTCGACCATAGCGTCGCCCGATCCGCACGACTATTATATAAGGACGTGCGACCTCGACCAAAGCTAACATTAACCATGACCGTTTATTAAGTGTTTAATGCAGGAGTAAAAGTCATTAAGGAGCAACGACTATAACCGACGCAATCATTAAACAGCCGGCGACCGTAACGGACGATGATCATTACTCCGGCGACCGTTTCCAACCGTTAAGGCCATTAAAGGAGCATTCATGGATGAAGCTAAGAACGCGAAGACTATAAATATCAAGCTCAATCAACATTTCAAGACATCGAATATCCGGCGATTAACAACCGAAGCATTATTCAAGAACACCTGAAGTGAAGAACCATTATTCTAAATATCACTCTCGACGCACGACAACAGCCCTCGACCAGCAGTTCACACTTTGCCCTCGACCTGAAGTGAATGCCTTATTTTTTCTTTTATAAACGCCTTGGTCGCATGATTTCTATGTATCTTATGTTCAATCGATGCGATAGTTGTTTACCAATAAAGTTCAAAAAAAAAAAGTGCATTCATCAGAAAAATTGTCAAAAACGCGCTCGACCACCAACGGTCGAGCAGTAAAACAAAAAAGAAAGAGAAAATTCTTAAACTAAAGAAGGAACATCCGTTGCATTCGTGCCCGAAGTCCCATCCAGAAGGTTTTCGCCTGCCATCTCTTATTCGACATCTTTCTCATCATCTAAGTCAAGATCTCTCTCGGTCCCAACGCCATTCAGATAGATGTCCAACTCCTCCTTCGCCAAAGCAAGAGGGTCTTTTCCTAGCAGGTGTCGTCGCATGATAGCAGCACGCGCAGTAAGTCGAGCGTAAGAAAAGAAAGACCTATTCTCAACCTTCAACTCCTCGAACTCTTCCTCCAAGTTCGTCGCTTTAATCTTGGATTCATCAACCTCCTTTTTCTTCGCAGCTAAAGATGCCTTCATCCCCTCCAGCTCCTCTCTCGGATCACGCATCAAAGATAGAGATTCCTTCAAACGGGAATCCACCTTGTCCCTTGCATGACCGAGGGCATCTAGCTCATCAAAAGCATGGTCAAGGCGCATTGACACCGCCTCTTCGTGCTCTAGGGCAGCTTTTTCCTTAGCCAACGCTGCTTCTTCGTCCTTGATAACAGAAGCCGTCAATCTCTCTACATTCGCCGTCTTAGCCTGTAATGCTAAGCAAGCTTGAAGTGCCTGCAAAATCATAAAGACGAACATCGTCAATAAACAACGACAACGACTGCGACAAAACAAGTTTTGAAAGAAAAACTTACCAAGAATACGAGTCCAGCTGCATGGAACTCTTTTTTCTCAAAAGAAAACCCGTCAAAACGCTCCCTGAAAAACAGGAGCAAATATTTTTCTAAGTGGGGAAACAACTTCGTCTCGTCCAAGACATTGTCGTCCAGAAAATCCGACGGCAACGTAAAGTTGACCGTCGTCTCCCCCACAGATCCTTTCTGCGCACCTTTGCCCATGTCGGCCGACGAAGGGCCGGATAGGATGACGGGAAACATCGTCGCCGATTGCGCAATATCCACGGATATTACGCTGGTCGTGTCAAACGCAACCGACGCCATCGCCTTCCTGGACAGGGCAACCCTCAGTGGGTTACCCGTCTTCAGAGACGGTTCCCTCAGAATGGACATCATTGTCCTCTTCGAGAAGTCAGACCCAGCCGTCGGGACTTCTTTTCTTTTCAAGAGACCCGACCCATATGTCGAGACCTCTTTCTTCTTCAGGACCCCTGACCTAGTCGTCGAAGTGTCCTTCTTTCTATTATCCCTCGCCTTGCGAGTCGGTTCAGCCTGAGTCATCATCCTAGTAACAGAAGATGACATCCGTGCATGAGATTCCCCTGTATGGGCGAAAACAAAGGATTAGACACTCGAAGAATAAAAACAGATTAAGTTAAGAAGAGAAGAGAAGAACAATTACCGGTTATCTCTACTTCCAGATCATCTTCTTCAGTCCCCTCGGACTCCTCTTCTTCTTCATCATTTTCTCCCTTTCCTCTCGACCCATTCTGATCCTATCACTCAAGAAAACAGTGTCGTCATCCTCATCTACCAGGTGCCGATTAACGTACGTCCGATCCCTGCCACTGAACTCTAAAAATTTCTTGATCTTAGCCTTGGATTCTTGATCAGGTTTTACTTTGTCAAAATTAATATCTGAGTATAAGAGAAAAGAACAGTCAAAGAGGAATCAGATAAGAACCGGTTAAAAAGATATAGATAGACAACTCACCCGTCATATTCCAGCCCTCTCTGATCCAGTCACTATCAGAGTCGAGCGTTGCCAACCGTACGAATACATATTTCTTCTTCCAACCACGATCATTGACTGATGTATTTAAAACCAAAGTACGATCACCTTTATGTCTCGAAAACAAACTATAGCGCCAATACTGATCCTTCGTGACTTTGTACGCCGTCAGAAGGTCCCTCACACCCATCGGTGAATCCCAACCGGAAGTAAGTCGTTCAATGACCAAAATGACTCGCCAAAACTGGGGCATCAGTTGTCCTGGCGAGAGGTCAAATTCGCACATAAACCCCTTGGCTAGAGGCGAATATGACCAGCGGAAACCTATCCTAAACGAGTACTCATATATAACAGCATACCCTTTAGCACACATTTCAGGACGAACGCCGCCAACCCTGTTAATACTGATCCCCATGGGAATCCTAGCCAGGCTTTTGAAGTCATCTAGATCGTCCTCGATTTCTATAATACTCTTAGGCTCCGTCGGCTTCTCTAAACCTGTCAAATTAATAAGCAAGTCCGAAAAACCCCAGATATCCCAGTTCTTCTTAGGTTTCCTGGCAATGGACTTGCGGCGCATACGACGGCTAAAGAATTTGTATCTTATATGATCCCGAAAATTGATAATTCCGAACAGGGTAATCGAACGAAAAGCGACAAAGAAACCCTAAGAGAAAGCTCTTCTCAACACTGTCCTGAATCGTAAACAGAAGAAAACCAATCGCAATCTCTATATATGCGGACGGATATGTCAGATCTAGTCCTTCGGCAAATCAACACGCGTCCATGTCCTTTCGTATATCCGCCCGGATCTTCGACACCTGTCCTCGACAGCTGGTAAGCATCATCGCGCGTCAGTATGACGTCACAACTTTTCAACTTCTCGTTCAGTTAAAGGCGAACCCGTCTAGTTCCACGACAACCAGGTAAGTCCCTCAACCCAGGTCACGAGCCTAAGCGCTCGACAAGCAAAATTTAAAACTTAAATTTGACATTCAATTTTCAAAATTTGGGGGCAAACTGTTTGGGCAAAAAATCACGTCGCTCGACCGCGACCAGAACAGATAAGACGTATGATTAGGGACTATATCTTGTATTAAGATAAGGTCTCGACAAGGACCTAGAACACCATCGTCGTCCCTCATAAAAGATAAGTCGAGAGTCCCTTACGACGCTCGACCATAGCGTCGCCCGATCCGCACGACTATTATATAAGGACGTGCGACCTCGACCAAAGCTAACATTAACCATGGCCGTTTATTAAGTGTTTAATGCTGGAGTAAAAGTCATTAAGGAGCAACGACTATAACCGACGCAATCATTAAACAGCCGGCGACCGTAACGGACGAAGATCATTACTCCGGCGACCGTTTCCAACCGTTAAGGCCATTAAAGGAGCATTCATGGATGAAGCTAAGGACGCGAAGACTATAAATATCAAGCTCAATCAACATTTCAAGACATCAAATATCCGGCGATTAACAACCGAAGCAATATTCAAGAACACCTGAAGTGAAGAACCATTATTCTAAATATCGCTCTCGACGCACGACAACAGCCCTCGACTAGCAGTTCACACTTTGTTTCGTACACGGCAAACACCTATTTTTACATTCAAACGCTTGTACTTTACATTTCGAAGCATTTCCTTCATTTGTATTGTAATTACTGTACGATCGACACTAGTATCCAAGGACATCGCCCCTGATTGGCGACCATAGTGCAACGACGACACCCCCTGTCGTCCGCAGGTTTTTTCCTCGATTGAGGTTTTTCCTGCGTCATCAAATCCCTTGTTTCTTTATTTTATTTATCGTCGCACGTCTCGTCGAAAGATTCTTTCTTTAGTTGTTTAAGTCCACATCGACCTTAAGTTGTCCCTTTGGTGCGATTTTTGGCATTAACATATTGATAGGCTCAATTATTGACGTGTTAAAATGTACAAAATTTTTCTGAGTCCAGAAACTCATATCGAGAGGTCGCTCAAACCTTATGATCGTGTAACCAAATTTCATGATGAAATTTGAATCATGTATGTTTGGGCAAAATTTCACAGGTTTCGACCACGACCAGAGAAGGTAAGACGTATGTCATGAGCTATACCTTGTATTAAGATAAGGTCCCGACGAAGACCCAAAAAACCTCCGTCGTCCCTCCTAAAAGGTAAGTCGAGAGTTCCTCATGACACTCGACCTCGACGTCGCCCGTTCCGCACGGCCGTCGCATAAAACCGTACGACCTCGAACGACTAACGCGTTAACAACTGTTATGTTTGTTCAAGTGTTTAATGCAGGAGTCAAAGTTATTAATGGACAACGGCTATAACCGACGAAATCAGTTATGAGCATCTAAACTCACATTGAAGACGACGACCGTTACAACAATCATCAAAGATCTTAATGATTCAGTTAAAGTCATCCGAAGACTATAAAATCCAAGCTCAATCATCAATTCAAGACACCTGATCAACACCAAAGTATCAAAGAACATCAAACACAGAAGCTAAACATCCGAGCTCAGAAGAACACTACAAGCGAAAGGCTCTCACTCGAAGAACTGCACTCGACACACGACTCTCGCTCTCGACCAACAGTTTAACACATTGTTTTCACACACGACATACACTTGTTTTACATTCCATACACTTGTACTTTATATTTCGAAGTCTTTCCTTCATTTGTATTGTAATCTCTGTACGATCGACAACAGTAACACCAAGGACATCGCCCCTGATTGGCGACCATAGTGCAGCGACGACATCCACTGTCGTCTACAGGTTTTTTCCTCGTTGAGGTTTTTCCTGCCTCATCAAATCCTCTGTCTCATTTGCATTTTTATCTTTGTCGCACGCTTTTGTCGAGAGATTCCTTTCTTTAGTTGTTAAAGTCCACATCGTCCTTAAGTTGTCCCTTTGGTGCGATTTTTGGCATTAACAGTTTGGCGCCATCCGTGGGACCCCATCTAGAGAAAATATTCGACAAACGTGCGTCGTACTAACAGTTTCTTGGAGTTTCCCCTGCTCTCTATTTCAGGAAAAATGACAGATAATGGAAACCCTAAACAAGTCGCTATTCCGGTGCATGAAGGGCTCGATGATTTGCAGAATCCCCCAGCGGTAGTCGATGATTATCACCTGGAAGAAATCATTCTGGATCAAAGCAAACCCGACTAAAAAATCCTCGTGGGATCGTCCCTCGACCCCAACATTAGAGAAAGACTCATATCTTTTTTGCAGGAGTATGCTGACTGCTTTGCCTGGTCGTATGAAGACATGGTCGGGATCGACCCCAGCGTTATTTCCCATAAGCTTAACGTCGATCCGTCGTTTAAACCCATCAAACAAAAGCGACGCAAATTCGCTCCTGAGAGGAATAAGGTAATAAATGACGAAGTTGATAACCTCCTTAAAACAGGAAAGATTCGAGAGGTAAAGTATCCCGACTGGCTCGCCAACGTCGTGGTTGTAGCAAAGAAAAATGGAAAATGGAGGGTATGTATCGACTTCATGGATCTCAATAAAGCCTGTCCAAAAGATCCTTTCCCATTGCCACATATCGACGCCATGGTCCACGCAACCACTGGGCATGAACTATTGACATTCATGGATGCCTATTCCGGGTATAATCAGATCCTAAAGCACGTCGAAGATCAGGAGAAGACCACTTTCATGACGGACCGAGGTATTTATTGTTATAAAGTTATGCCTTTCGGACTAAAAAATGCAGGATCTACCTACCAGCGTCTAGTAAATAAAATGTTCAAAGACCGTCTCGGCGACACGATGGAGGTATATATCGACGACATGATGGTCAAGTTAAAGCAAGCGATCGACCATGTCGAGCATCTGAGGCAATCGTTCGATATCCTTAGAAAGTACAGCATGAAGCTCAACCCGACGAAATGTTCCTTCGGCGTCAGTGCTGGAAAATTCCTGGGTTATATGGTCACTCGCCGTGGCATCGAAGCTAATCCCGACCAGATCAAGGCCATTGTCGAGATAAAATCTCCCCAAAATTTCAAAGAAGTCCAAAGGCTCACTAGCCGGGTAGCGGCTCTAAACAGGTTCATCTCCCGATCCTCAAATAAGTGTCACCTATTTTATAATGTCCTCAGGAAGAAGAGAGATTTCGACTGGACCGACGATCATGAGCAAGCATTGCAAAAATCAAAGATTACATGGCATCACCTCCTTTGTTGTCAAAACCTCACGATCATGAAATACTACAGCTATATTTGGCTGTCAGTCCTAACGCCGTAAGTGCAGTCTTGACACGAGAAGATGAAAAGCAGCAATTGCCGATTTACTATGTAAGTAAATCTCTTTTGGACGTGGAAACCAGGTATTCCTCTATGGAAAAATTGCTTTTGTCGCTAGTCACAGATGCTAAAAAACTGCGACACTATTTTGAGTCGCATCCCATTACTGTCGTAACTAACTTCCCTCTTAAGTCTGTCTTAAGAAAACCTGAGTTGACAGGTCGCTTAGCAAAATGGAGCATATATCTCAGCAGTTACGACATAGATTTCAAACCCAGGACTGCGATCAAATCGCAAGCCTTGGCAGATTTTTCTGCTGATTTCAGCCCGGAACTGGAAAAAGAAGCAGAGCTCGAAGTGTCAGCTGTGGCGACTCACGACGACGTACCTTGGATCTTACATGTCGATGGATCATCTAACATTAGAGGCTCAGGACTAGGCGTCGTCTTAAAGTCGCCACATGGGGGGCAAGATGGTATACTCAGTTCGATGCAATTTCAAGACTACCAACAACGAAGCTGAATACGAAGCCCTGATCATGGGAATGAATATGGCCCACGACTTGGGGGCAACCGCGTTGCACGTCAAGAGCGACTCGCTCCTGGTGGTAAACCAAATCAATGGAGAATTCGCAGCCAAGGATTCAAAAATGACAGCATACCTAAAGGTAGGAAAAGAAATTTCCGAAAAATTTAAATCTTTCTCAATTGAACAGATTCCAAGAGACCAGAATACTCAAGCCGATGCTTTAGCAAACCTTGGATCTGCTTTGGTCAAACCAATATTCGATGCTATTCCTATGATCCATATGGCGACATCGTCCATCGAGAACATCGAGGTCGTCCAGATCGAAGACGAAGATGATGATTGGTCGTGCGACATCAGAAATTTTCTTACGCACGGCCAAGTCCCAGAAGACAAGATGGAAGCCCGGAAGATCAGATTCAAAGCGTCCAAATACGTCATGATCGGAGATAGGCTCTATCGACGATCACCGACAGTATTAAATCTGAGATGCGTCGTCAGCAAATATCAAACCCAAAAAATCCTTCAAGAAATGCACGATGGAGAGTGCGGAAATCATTCAGGAGGTCGCAGTCTTGCTAATCGTATCTCACGACAAGGGTATTTTTTGCCAACACTGCGACAAGACGCCACCAAGTACGTCCAAAGTTGTGACCCCTGTCAACGACACTCTGGTATGACTCATAAACCCTCTGAGCCTTTGCACTCGATACTTATTCCATGGCCCTTCATGAGGTGGGGGATGGATATTGTCTGCAAATTACCACCTGCCCGTGGCCAAAAAGTATTCCTCCTCGTACTTACAGATTACTTTTCCAGGTGGGTCGAAACAGCTGCTTTTTCCCAAGTCAGGGATAAAGAAGTCATCTCTTTTATCCAAACTAACATCATATGCAGGATTGGGATTCCGTCTGAAATTGTCTGCGACAATGGATCACAGTTCATAAGTGACAGGTGTTAATGCCAAAAATTGCACCAAAGGGACAACTTAAGGTCGATGTGGACTTAAACAACTAAAGAAAGAATATTTCGATGAGACGTGCGACGATAAATAATATAAAGAAACAAGGGATTTGATGACGCATGAAAAACCTCAATCGAGGAAAAAACCTGCAGACGACAGGGGGTGTCGTCGCTATACTATGGTCGCCAATCGAGGGCGATGTCCTTGGATACTGGTGTCGATCGTACAGTGATTACAATACAAATGAAGAAAATGCTTCGAAAAATAAAGTACAAGTGTTTGAATGTAAAAATAAGTGTTTGTCGTGTACGAAACAAAGTGTGAACTGCTGGTCGAGGGCTGTTGTCGTGCGTCGAGAGCGATACTTAGAATAATGGTTATTCACTTCAGGTGTTCTTGAATATTGCTTCGGTTGTTAATCGCCGGATATTCGATGTGTTGAAATGTTGATTGAGCTTGATATTTATAGTCTTCGCGTCCTTAGCTTCATCCATGAATGTTCCTTTAATGGCCTTAACGGTTGGAAACGGTCGCCGGAGTAATGATCTTCGTCCGTTACGGTCGCCGGGTGTTTAATGATTGCGTCGGTTATAGTCGTTGCTCCTTAATGACTTTTACTCCTGTATTAAACACTTAATAAACGGTCATGGTTAACGTTAGCTTTGGTCGAGGTCGCGCGTCTTTATATAATTGTCGTGCGGATCGGGCGACGCTATGGTCGAGCGTCGTGAGGAACTCTCGACTTACCTTTTATGAGGGATGACGATGGTGTTCTGGGTCTTTGTCGAGACTTTATCTTAATACAAGACATAGTCCTTAATCATACGTCTTACCTGTTCTGGTCGCGGTCGAGCAACGTGATTTTTTGCCCAAACAGTTTGCCCCCAAAATTTGAAAATTGAATTTCAAATTTAAGTTTTAAATTTTGCTTGTCGAACACTTAGACTTGTGACCTGGGTTGAGGGACTTACCTGGTTGTCGTGGAACTAGACCGGTTCGCCTTTAACTGAACGAGAAGTTGAAAAGTTGTGACGTCATACTGACGCGCGATGATGCTTACCAGCTGTCGAGGACAGGTGTCGAAGATCCGGGTGGGTATACGAAAGGGCATGGACGCGTGTTGATTTATCGAAACACTCATACTGATATGATCGGTTGCATAAATAGAGATCACGACGGATCTTTTCTTGATACGTTTTCAAAGTGTTTTTTGAGAAGGGATTTTGTTCTGATTTTTTACCAATTTTCACTCGAACTTATTCGAATCTTTGCGAATCTTCGGCTAGCAGTTTAAAGAGTTTATCTTGTTCTGTCCTCCGATTCACAATGTCGACGGAACCTGTTAGCCTTATCATGAATCACGTAGACTTAGATGCTTTTAGGAGTTTGGCAAAAATCTCGGCAAATATAGAGTTGCGGTGTCCGGGGATTGTTCGTTCTATGGACTGCCCCGAGGGATATATTGCTTTGTATGAGTATCCGTTTAGGATAGGGTTTCAGTGGCCATTTTCTGGTTTATCTAAGTCATTCATGCAGGATTTCGATGTGTCGCCGGGACAATTGATTCCCCAACTTTGGCGAGTTCTACTGGTTATTGAGCAAGCGTCCGCAAAATGGGAGTCTCCTATGATCATGAATGATTTCTTGGCGGCGTATCAAGTTAAAAAGGATAAGAACTGGCGTTATAGTCCTTATTCTAAGTTCAGGGGTGATCGTTCTTTGGTTTTGGGAACTGATGTTAATGATCGTGGGTGGAAGTCGAGGTATGTGTTTGTTCTTGCCGATTCACTGGATTCCAGCAGCGATTGGATGCGGTCAGGCTGGAATAAGACAGGTATGCTTCGCCATTTTTTGAGTTTCATTTTTATGGCTTTTACTTACCATTCTTCTCCTGTTATCCTCAGAGATTCAGTTTGACGAAGTGAAACCGACTGCGGATTCCCAGGCTAAGATCAACAAGTTCTTGAGTCTTAGCGTTGACGAACGATCTTTCGTTACGTGGCAATTGGTGGCCGAAGACGAGGACGTGGCGGTGGACGCTGAACGAGAGGAAACGACCGGTAAACATTTTACGATTGTTGATTTTCACCATTTATATTTTCCATCTGATGTTTCATGTATTTCTTGGTTAGTGTCGACTGAGAGGAAATCAGTCTCTAAGGCGAGAGGGAACCAGATCATGCGTGCCCTTCGAGGTGAAGACGTTTCGACAGCTGGGTCGAGCCAAAAGAGAACCAGGAAGACGTTCCTGAGGGAACCGTCATCGAGGGTTGATAACTCATCGAGAGTTGTTCTGCCTAAAAAGGCGAATGCGTCATCCAGCCGTCCTGGCGCGATGGACGCGACACCGGTAAGTTCGGCGCTTCCGGCGACAATGACAAGACCGGTGTTTAAGATGTCAACCCCATCATCTGCCGTCAGGGGCGAGGGGTCATCGGCCGAAGTCACGTCGGTTAATTTTTCATTGCCGTCGGACTTTATGGCGGATGATGTCCTAGACGGGACGACGTTGTTTCCTCACTTAGAGAGGTGTTTGCTTCCATCTTTCAGGGAGCGTTTTCACGGGGTTCCGGCCGGAGAGATAGGATCTCAGGTTGCCAGTCTGGCGTTCTCAGTAAGTGTCAATCTTTCATGACTTGTTTCAACGTTCGATGTCGTTCGTTGTCTAACACTTTTTCGTGTATTTTTAGACGTTCCAATCGTCTCTGGCATTGTACGCCGAGATGTCGAAAGCCGAGGAGTTGGTGGCGTCTGCTTTGAAAAGGGAGGAGGCGGCGTTGGAGAGGGAGAGGTTGGCTTTGGCACGCGCCGATGAGTTAGCTATTCATCTTTTCGATGCTCAGTACGAACTGCAAGACCTAAGTCGAACGAGGGAAATGGCAGATGATGATCCTCAGGTCGGGACCTCAGGCAATAATGCGATGGATGCTCCTCCTGCAGTTTAGGAATTTTTACTTCCTTTGTTTTTACTGGCCGTTGGTGGTCAATTTTTTGGATGTAACATATTGACCTGATGAAATGGAAGTTGTTTTTTTTTATCGAATTGACAATCTCGTCACATAAATGTTGTTAGTTATGTAACTGATTGTGGAATACATGATAAGTCATGCAACTACGTCGCCTATTGTTAGAGCAAGAGTAAGAGCGTAATATGAGAGCATGCGATTAAAGTACCCATTGACACATAAATCGTAAGGTTTTTTATTACGCTGACAAACATAAATACATGCGACTAAGGCATACATTTAAAACGCAAAGTTTTTCTAAGTTAAGAAACTCTGACTGCAAAGTCGTTTAGACTATAAGATCGTGCGATTAAGTCGTTCGACGAGCTATGAGGCGTGATCAAGTCATGGACCTGATCATCTATGTCGTTCGATCCTGCGATAAAGCGATGTCGGGGGTTTGGTCGTTGGCTAACCAATGACCCTCCGATGCTTAAGTCAGTAATTGTCTTGGTAAATAATCATATGTAAAAAATGAAAAAGGGTAAGGAACGTACCTTCTTGTCGAGTGTTCTGAAATACTTTGAATTTTTGGTTTTCATGTTGGGCCTCTGGATATATTGTATCATCTTGTCCCCTTGTGGTGGATTTGAGATGATATGCTAGATCTGGGACATGTCGTCGCAAATCACCACAATATACGCGTCGCACGACCTGGAGAACCTGTTATTTCAAAAAAAAGAAACAAACCTGTCGTGACTCTTATGATCGTGTTTTGCCTTGGGTTGGAGTGACGTTCTTGACGGCCTATTTTCGCGGCTTCAAGGTGGCTTTATAGCAATCTCGAGCGACTTTTTGCTCGCTTTTGATCTCTTGGATTCCCCACGGCGTAGGGAATTTCATGATTTGATGATATGTCGAGGGAACGACTTTCATTTCATGAATCCATGGTCGACCTAAGATGATGTTATAGGCTGACGCACAGTCGATAACACTGAACTTAGTCTGCTTATTGACTCCTCCGGCATAGACGGGCAAAATTATCTCTCCAAAGGTGCTCGTCGCTTCTCCATTAAAACCGACCAAAGTTGTCGAACGTCGGGTGATTTCTGAGCGATCAATTCCCATGGCTTTGATAGTGTTGAGAAAAATGACGTTTGCTGAACTTCCCCCGTCTACCAATACTCGACGCGTCAAACAATTACCGACCGTGAGTTGAATGATCAACCCGTCGTGATGCTTTTGGTACGAGTCGCCGAGGTCGACTTGATCGAACACGATCTTCATGGCTTCTAGTTCCAAATCTCCTTTGGGTCTGGATGAACGAGGAATAGGCCGGTCGTCGGGCGCTTGACTGGCATGACGCTTAGCTGCGGAGTACGTCAGACCACACACGTCCGAACCACCAGTGATGCAATTGATGATCTTTGCAAGCTTGGGCACTGACGATCGGTGGCTATTAGCTGGAAAAACGACATCATCAATAATATCTTTGAGATTACCTTGTGGAACATGATATGCCAATTCCTTCTTGAGTGCGATACAGTCATCTTTCGCATGACCATGGTCGACGTGGAAGTCGCACCACTTTGATTTATCCTTCTTAGCATCGTCCAAGTCAGACTTCTTCGGCCACCGGATGGTTGCTTGGGTGGTCTTCAGAGCTTCGAATAAGTCTTTAGCTGACCCTTTGAACCCATAAGAGGAGATCTTGGGGTACACGGGGAATTTAGTCGCGGTTTTGGCTTCTGCCTTCGTCTTGAAACGAACGTTTGAAATCTGACGCGATGGCTCTATTCTGGATATGGCTTTCGGCTTGAATTCTGGCTTCTCGTCGATGAAGGGCGACGCCTGATACCCCGAGCGAGGCTCGACGTCGACAGGCACGGCTGCCCCAGGCAACTTGGCGAGCAAGGATAGGACGCGCTCATTTTGGTCTTCTAACATCTTCAAACGCTGGGCGACGGGATCGTTAAGATCAGGATTTGCCTCTGTCGAGGGATTGGTCCCTGGACTAGTGCCATTACCATGCGACGAACCATTGGTGTCCCCGTTGAACGGAACAAAATATGGCTGCGACCCATAGTGGAATTGTTGCGGTCCATTCTGAAACGATTGTGGTCCATGCTGAAATGGCTGCGATCTCTGGTGGAAAGATTGCGGACCACTTTGGAACGGCTGGGAAAACGACTGGGATTCATTCTGAAACGGCTGGGAGCCACCTTGCAATGGTTGGGATCCATTGTTCAAGGGTGGTGGTCGGATGTGCTAAGGGGGAATCTGCCCAGACTGGGGATTCGGAATGAACGGACCCGGCTGCTGATTCTGCATGAATGGACCTGGATGCTGGTTCTGCGCGGACGGGCCTGGTTCCGGACCTGGATTCTGGATGAATGGTCTAGGACCATTCTGGGGTCCAAAAGGATTCCTTAGCCGCGCGATCTCTTCAGCTGCTCTGCGATTCTGCTCTGCCATTGCATTGAGTTGATTCCTGGCAACCTCGAGCTCCTGATACATCTGAGCGACGGCTTGCTGCAGATTTCCAGGGGCTGCCATTTTCCTGCAACAGAAAATAGAAGAAACTCCAAGAAACTATTAGTAGAATGCACGTTCGTCGAGGATTTTCTCTAGATGTAGTCCCACGGATGGCGCCAAACTGTTAATGCCAAAAATCGCACCAAAGGGACAAATTAAGGTCGATGTGGACTTAAACAACTAAAGAAAGAATCTTTCGACGAGACGTGCGACGATAAATAAAATAAAGAAACAAGGGATTTCATGACGCAGGAAAAACCTCAATCGAGGAAAAAACCTGCGGACGACAAGGGTGTCGTCGCTCTACTATGGTCGCCAATCAGGGGCGATGTCCTTGGATACTGGTGTCGATCGTACCGTGATTACAATACAAACGAAGAAAATGCTTCGAAATGTAAAGTACAAGTGTTTGAATGTAAAACTAACTGTTTGTCGTGTACGAAACAAAGTGTGAACTGCTGGTCGAGGGTTGTTGTCGTACGTCGAGAGCGATACTTAGAATAATGGTTCTTCACTTCAGGTGTTCTTGAATATTGCTTCGGTTGTTAATCGCCGGATATTCGATGTGTTGAAATGTTGATTGAGCTTGATATTTATAGTCCTCGCGTCCTTAGCTTCATCCATGAATGTTCCTTTAATGGCCTTAACGGTTGGAAACGGTCGCCGGAGTAATGATCTTCGTCCGTTACGGTCGCCGGCTGTTTAATGATTGCGTCGGTTATAGCCGTTGCTCCTTAATGACTTTTACTCCTGTATTAAACACTTAATAAACGGTCATGGTTAACGTTAGCTTTGTTCGAGGGCGCGCGTCTTTATATAATAGTCGTGCGGATCGGGCGACGCTATGGTCGAGCGTCGTGACTCACCTTTTATGAGGGATGACGATGGTGTTCTGGGTCTTTGTCGAGACCTTATCTTAATACAAGACATAGTCCTTAATCATACGTCTTACCGGTTCTGGTCGCGGTCGAGCGACGTGATTTTTTGCCCAAACAACAGGACCCAACAATTCTGTAAGGATAGAAGCATCAAGTTGACGACCTCGACGCCCAGATATCCTCAAGCTAACGGACTCGCTGAGTCGAGCAATAAAACCATCGTCGCATCGATCAAGAAAAGGCTAAAAGCTGCAAAGGGAAAATGGGTCGAAGAACTCCCTTCAGTCCTGTGGGCAAATCGCACGACGCCACGCACATCCACAGGACAAACCCCTTTCTCCCTCGTCTACGGTTGCGAAGCAGTCTTACCAATCGAAGTCCAACTCCCAACCTCGAGGCATACTTCCGTCGATCACAACCTGGTCGACTTAAATTATGACCTCGATGCCCTTGAAGAGCTTAGGGAATCAGCCTTGATCAGAATGGCATCACAGAAGCAAGCAGTCGAACGATATTTCAATAAGCACGTCAAAGCCAAAGTCTTTCAAGAAGGCGATTACGTCCTCCGTCGAGTGTTCCAAAACACTCAAGAGCTCAATGCTAGTAAGCTTTCTATTAAATGGGAAGGTCCATTTCGCATCTCCGAAGTCGTGGGTAAAGGAGCCTATCGACTTCGAACTCTGGACGATCAGGAAATCCCACGCAGTTGGAACGCAACACACCTGAAATAGTATTTCTTAAAAAAACACTTTCTTCTCATACGAATTTCTATTCGTCTCGTTTAAACATTGGAGGGTCGTTGACTAGCCAATGACCGACCTTACGCGGGAATGCACGACATAAGTGCCCAAGTTTAAGACTTGATCGTTTTATCACAGGGGCACATAATGCAAATCTCACCGAACGATCTAGTTGCACGATCGTAAAGTCTAAATGATCCTCCGACTCAAGTTTTTAAACATTACTTTGTACGTTCTAACACATCGATATTCGAGTTCATCAACGCAATGCAAATGTATTCCAATTGTTATACTACAATGAATGCCTAAGTCGCACAGTTTTTTCTCATTCTATGCTTGATGAATTGTACGGTCGATATTTCGTTAAAAACACGAGTTCAATCTCATTCATGAAACGAACGATTACATACGAGCGACCAACGGTCGAATATAAAAAAAAACAAGGTTCGTTATATAGCTCGATCACACACGACCGGGCACAATTCGTAAGACAGAAGTCTATCCTAAAACTAGGAAGAGTATCGATCACGCACTCTGCCTCAAAAGTCTCGACCCCGAAGCATGCTGAAACAACTGATGCAAGGATCAAACGAGTATGATAGAAGTTGTCTCCCGACTTATTACGCCACGACATTCTGAGAATGTTGCTCTTAAGATTAATGTTAAGATTGAAGGAAGGAATATGTTCTTCCCGACGGTCGACTTCCAGTCCAACATCTTCTCAATCTTCGCGTATCTAACAAAAGAAGATCTAAGCGTCTGTAAAATACAAAAGAAGTCTATTACACAAACATTCAGCGAAAACATTAGGAACCTGAGTTTCGAAAGAAAAACCAACAAAAAACGCTAGTCCAGCTAAACGCGATCCCGTCTCTTCGATGGAGATCTTTTGAAAACGCTCCTTGAAAGACAAGAGCTGATATTTCCTCAGATACGGAAATGACTTCGTCCCGTCAAGGACACGGTCAGTCAAGAGGATCGACGACAACGTAAAGTTGATCGTCATAACTTCCTCCTCACCCTTTCCCGTCCTTATAACTCTGCCCCCGACGGCTGACAAAGGGGTCGACGTGGATACAGAGGACATCGTCGCCAGATGCGCAAGATCCACGAACGTCGCGTCTATCGCAATCAAAGTCTTCATCGACTCGAACATAATCATTCTCAAATAGCTTCCAATCTTGGAAAGCTTGCAAGAAATCGAGAAGCTATACCTCGTACGGACACTCCAAAAATTTCGAAAAGTATTGAACAAAGAACAACAAGGGATCAAAGAAAAAGTCCTCACTAAGAAACTTTTCAAGAGGATATAAAAGGAAGTGATACATTACGATCCCTATTTATGCAATCGATCATGTCAGGTCAATCCCTTTGATGATCACCGCGTGCCCTCGTCCCTACGTATGACCACACAGATCGTCGACACCTGTCAAAGACAACTGGTAAGCACAATCGTACGTCAGTATGACGTCACGACCTCGTTTTCTCTTCGACTTCTCGTTCGGTTAGAATTAAACCAATTCAATTCCGAAACAACCAAGGTATTTTTAACGCAAAACCCTAAGCGCCCGACGAGCAAAATTTAAAATTCGAATTTGCCATCCTACTTTCAAATTTTGGGGGCAAACTGTTTGGGCAAAATTTCACAGGTCTCGACCACGACCAGAGAAGGTAAGACGTATGTCATGAGCTATACCTTGTATTAAGATAAGGTCCCGACGAAGACCCAAAAAACCTCCGTCGTCCCTCCTAAAAGGTAAGTCGAGAGTTCTTCACGACACTCGACCTCGACGTCGCCCGTTCCGCACGACCGTCGCATAAAACCGTACGACCTCGACCGACTAACGCATTAACAATAGTTATGTTTGTTCAAGTGTTTAATGCATGAGTCAAAGTTATTAATGGACAACGGCTATAACCGACGAAATCAGTTATGAGCATCTAAACTCACAGTGAAGACGACGACCGTTACAACAATCATCAAAGATCTTAATGATTCAATTAAAGTCATCCGAAGACTATAAAATCCCAGCTCAATCATCAATTCAAGACACCTGATCAACACCAAAGTATCAAAGAACATCAAACACAGAAGCTAAACATCCGAGCTCAGAAGAACACTACAAGCGAAAGGCTCTCACTCGAAGAACTTCACTCGACGCACGACTTTCGCTCTCGACCAACAGTTTTACACATTGTTTTCACACACGACATACACTTGTTTTACATTCCATACACTTGTACTTTACATTTCGAAGTCTTTCCTTCATTTGTATTGTAATCTTTGTACGATCGACACCAGTAACACCAAGGACATCGCCCCTGATTGGCGACCATAGTGCAGCGACGACATCCACTGTCGTCCGTAGGTTTTTTCCTCGTTGAGGTTTTTCCTGCGTCATCAAATCCTCTGTCTCATTTGCATTTTTATCTTTGTCGCACGCTTTTGTCGAGAGATTCCTTTCTGTAGTTGTTAAAGTCCACATCGACCTTAAGTTGTCCCTTTGGTGCGATTTTTGTCATTAACAGTTTGGCGCCATCCGTGGGACCCCATCTAGAGAAAATCTTTGACAAACGTGCGTCGTACTAACAGTTTCTTGGAGTTTCCCCTGCTCTCTATTTCAGGAAAAATGGCAGATAATGGAAACCCTAAACAAGTCGCTATTCCGGTGCATGAAGGGTTCGATGATGTGCAGAATCCCCCAGCGGTAGTCGATGATTATCACCTGGAAGAAATCATTCGGGATCAAAGCAAACCCGACCAAAAAATCCTCGTGGGATCGTCCCTCGACCCCAGCATTAGCGAAAGACTCATATCTTTTTTGCAGGAGTATGCTGACTGCTTTGCCTGGTCGCACGAAGACATGGTCGGGATAGACCCCGACGTTATTTCCCATAAGCTTAACGTCGACCCGTCGTTTAAACCCATCAAACAAAAGCGACGCAAATTCGCTCCTGAGAGGAATAAGGTAATAAATGACGAAGTTGATAACCTCCTTTAAACAGGAAAGATTCGAGAGGTAAAGTATCCCGACAGGCTCACCAACAGCGTGGTCGTAGCAAAGAAAAATGGAAAATGGAGGGTATGTACCGACTTCACGGATCTCAATAAAGCATGTCCAAAAGATCCTTTCCCATTTCCACATATCGACGCCATGGTCGACGCAACCGCAGGGCATGAACTATTGACATTCATGGATGTCTATTCCGGGTATAATCAGATCTTAATGCACGTCGAAGATCGGGAGAAGACCGCTTTCATGACAGACCGAGGTATTTACTGTTATAAAGTTATGCCTTTCAGACTAAAAAATGCAGGATCTACCTACCAGCGTCTAGTAAATAAAATGTTCAAAGACCATCTCGGCGACACGATGGAGGTATATATCGACGACATGCTGGTCAAGTAAAAGCAAGCGATCGACCATTTTGAGCATCTGAGGCAATCGTTCGATATCCTTAGAAAGTACAGCATGAATCTCAACCCGACGAAATGTTCCTTCGGCGTCAGTGCTGGAAAATTCTTGGGTTATATTGTCACTCGTCGTGGCATCGAAGCTAATCCCGACCAGATCAAGGCCATTGTCGAGATCAAATCTCCCCGAAATTTCAAAGAAGTCCAAAGGCTCACTGGCCGGGTAGCGGCTCTAAACAGGTTCATCTCCCGATCCTCAAATAAATGTCACCTATTTTATAATGTCCTCAGGAAGAACAGAGGTTTCGACTGGACCGACGATCATGGGCAAGCATTGCAAAAACTCAAAGATTACATGGCATCACCTCTTTTGTTGTCAAAACATCACGATCATGAAATACTACAGCTATATTTGGCTGTCAGTCCTAACGCCGTAAGTGCAGTCTTGACACGAGAAGATGAAAAGCAGCAATTGCCGATTTACTATGTAAGTAAATCTCTTTTGGACGCGGAAACCAGATATTCCTCCATGGAAAAATTTCTTTTGTCGCTAGTCACAGCTGCTAAAAAACTACAACACTATTTTGAGTCGCATCCCATTACTGTCGTAACTAACTTCCCTCTTAAGTCTGTCTTAAGAAAACCCGAGTTGACAGGTCGCTTAGCAAAATGGAGCATATATCTCAGCAGTTACGACATAGATTTCAAACCCAGGACTGCGATCAAATCGCAAGCCTTGGCAGATTTTATTGATGATTTCAGCCCTGAACTGGAAAAAGAAGCAGAGCTCGAAGTGTCAGCTGTGGCGACTCACGACGACGTACCTTGGATCTTACATGTCGACGGATCATCTAACATTAGAGGCTCAGGACTAGGCGTCGTCTTAAAGTCGCCACATGGGGGGCAAGATGGTATACTCAGTTCGATGCGATTTCAAGACTACCAACAACGAAGCTGAATACGAAGCCCTGATCATGGTGGTAAACCGCGCTGCATGTCAAGAGCGACTCGCTCCTGGTGGTAAACCAAATCAATGGAGAATTCGCAGCCAAGGATTCAAAAATGACAGCATACCTAAAGGTAGCAAAAGAAATTTCCGAAAAATTTAAATCTTTCTCAATTGAACAGATTCCAAGAGACCAGAATACTCAAGCCGATGCTTTAGCAAACCTTGGATCTGCTTTGGTCGAACCAATATTCAATGCTATTCCTATGATCCATATGGAGACATCGTCCATCGAGAACATCGAGGTCGTCCAGATCGAAGACGAAGAGGATGATTGGTCGTGTGACATCAGAAATTTTCTTACGCACGGCCAACTCCCAGAAGACAAGATGGAAGCCCGGAAGATCAGATTCAAAGCATCCAAATACGTCATGATCGGAGATATGCTCTATCGACGATCATCGACAGGATTAAATCTGAGATACGTCGTCAGCAAAAATCAAACCCAAAAAATCCTTCAAGAAATGCACGATGGAGAGTGCGGAAATCATTCAGGAGGTCGCAGTCTTGCTAATCGTATCTCACGACAAGGGTATTTTTTGCCAACACTGCGACAAGACGCCACAAAGTACGTCCAAAGTTGTGACCCCTGTCAACGACACTCTGGTATGACTCATAAACCCTCTGAGCCTTTGCACTCGACACTTATTCCATGGCCCTTCATGAGGTCGGGGATGGATATTGTCGGCAAATTACCACCCGCCCCAGGCCAAAAAGTATTCCTCCTCGTACTTACAGATTACTTTTCCAAGTGGGTCGAAGCAGCTGCTTTTTCCCAAGTCAGGGATAAAGAAGTCATCTCTTTTATCCAAACTAACATCATATGCAGGTTTGGGATTCCGTCTGAAATTGTCTGCGACAATATATCACAGTTCATAAGTGACAGGACCCAACAATTCTGTGAGGATAGAAGCATCAAGTTGACGACCTCGACGCCCAGATATCCTCAAGCTAACGGACTCGCTGAGTCGAGCAATAAAACCATCGTCGCATCGATCAAGAAAAGGCTAAAAGCTGCAAAGGGAAAATGGGTTGAAGAACTCCCTTAAGTCCTGTGGGCAAATCGCACGACGCCACACACATCCACAGGACAAACCCCTTTCTCCCTCGTCTACGGTTGCGAAGCAGTCTTACCAATCGAAGTCCAACTCCCAACCTCGAGGCATACTTCCGTCGATCACAACCTGGTCGACTTAAATTATGACCTCGATGCCCTTGAAGAGCTTAGGGAATCAGCCTTGATCAGAATGGCATCACAGAAGCAAGCAGTCGAATGATATTTCAATAAGCACGTCAAAGCCAAAGTCTTTCAAGAAGGCGATTACGTCCTCCGTCGAGTGTTCCAAAACACTCAAGAACTCAATGCTGGTAAGCTTTCTATTAAATGGGAAGGTCCATTCCGCATCTCCGAAGTCGTGGGTAAAGGAGCCTATCGACTTCGAACTCTCGGCGATCAGGAAATCCCACGCAGTTGGAACGCAACACACCTAAAAAAGTATTTCTTTTAAAAAAAACACTTTCTTCTCATACGAATTTCTATTCGTCTCGTTTAAACATTGGAGGGCCGTTGACTAGCCAACGAACGACCTTACGCGGGAACGCACGACATAAGTGCACAAGTTTAAGACTTAATCTTTTTATCACAGGGGCACATAATGCAAATCTCACCGAACGATCTAGTTGCACGATCGTAAAGTCTAAATGATCCTCCGACTCAAGTTTTTAAACATTACTTTGTACATTCTAACACATCGATATTCGAGTTCATCAACGCAATGCAAATGTATTCCAATTATTATACTACAATGAATGCCTAAGTCGCACGGTTTTTTCTCATTATATGCTTGATGAATTGTACGGTCGATATTACGTTAAAAAACACGAGTTCAATCTCATTCATGAAACGAACGATTACATACGAACGTCGCGTCTATCGCAATCAAAGTCTTCATCGACTCGGACATAATCATTCTCAAATAGCTTCCAATCTTGGAAAGCTTGCGAGAAATCGAGAAGCTATACCTCGTACGGACACTCCAAAAATTTCGAAAAGTATTGAACAAAGAACAACAAGGGATCAAAGAAAAATTCCTCACTAAGAAACTTTTTAAGAAGATATAAAAGGAATTGATCCATTACGATCCCTATTTATGCAATCGATCATGTCAGGTCAATCCCTTTGATGATCACCGCGTGCCCTCGTCCCTACGTATGACCACACAGATCGTCGACACCTGTCAAAGACAGCTGGTAAGCACAATCGTACGTCAGTATGACGTCACGACCTCGTTTTCTCTTCGACTTCTCGTTCGGTTAGAATTAAACCAATTCAATTCCGAAACAACCAAGGTATTTTTAACGCAAAACCCTAAGCGCCCGACGAGCAAAATTTAAAATTCGAATTTGCCATCCTACTTTCAAATTTTGGGGGCAAACTGTTTGGGCAAAATTTCACAAGTCTCGACCACGACCAGAGAAGGTAAGACGTATGTCATGAGCTATACCTTGTATTAAGATAAGGTCCCGACGAAGACCCAAAAAACCACCGTCGTCCCTCCTAAAAGGTAAGTCGAGAGTTCCTCACGACACTCGACCTCGACGTCGCCCGTTCCGCACGACCGTCGCATAAAACCGTACGACCTCGACCGACTAACGCATTAACAACTGTTATGTTTGTTCAAGTGTTTAATGCAGGAGTCAAAGTTATTAATGGACAACGACTATAACCGACGAAATCAGTTATGAGCATCTAAACTCACATTGAAGACGACGACCGTTACAACAATCATCAAAGATCTTAATGATTCAATTAAAGTCATCCGAACACTATAAAATCCCAGGTCAATCATCAATTCAAGACACCTGATCAACACCAAAGTATCAAAGAACATCAAACACAGAAGCTAAACATCCGATCTCAGAAGAACACTACAAGTGAAAGGCTTTCACTCGAAGAACTGCACTCGACGCACGACTTTCGCTCTCGACCAACAATTTTACACATTGTTTTCACACACGACATACACTTGTTTCACATTCCATACACTTGTACTTTACATTTCGAAGTCTTTCCTTCATTTGTATTGTAATCTCTGTACGATCGACACCAGTAACACCAAGGACATCTCCCATGATTGGCGACCATAGTGCAGCGACGACATCCACCGTCGCCCGCAAGTTTTTTCCTCGTTGAGGTTTTTCCTGCGTCATCAAATCCTCTGTCTCATTTGCATTTTTATCTTTGTCGCACGCTTTTGTCGAGAGATTCCTTTCTTTAGTTGTTAAAGTCCACATCGACCTTAAGTTGTCCCTTTGGTGTGATTTTTGGCATTAACAATGTGCCCCTGTGATAAAACAAGTAAGTTGCATGAGAGGAAGGTGATTTTAGAAAAAAAATACTTTTTCAAGTGCGTCGCATTCCAACTGTGTGGGATTTCTTGATTGTCGAGAGTCTGGAGTCGATAGGCTCCTTTACCAACGACTTCGGAGATGCGGTAAGGACCTTCCCATTTAATAGAAAGCTTGCCGGCATTGAGTTCTTGAGTGTTTTGGAACACTCGACGGAAGACGTAATCTCCTTCTTGAAAGACTTTGACTTTGACGTGTTTATTGAAATGTCGCTCGACTGCTTGCTTCTGAGATGCCATTCTGATCAAGGCTGATTCTCTAAGCTCCTAGAGGACGTCGATATCATAATTTAAATCAATCATGTTGTGGTCGATGGAAGTATGCCTCAAAGTTGGGAGTTGGACTTCGATTGGCAGGACTGTTTCGCAACCGTAGACGAGAGAGAAAGGCGTTTGTCATGTGGACGTGCGCGGTGTCGTGCGATTTGCCCATAGGACTGAAGGGAGTTCTTCGACCCATCTTCCTTTTGCAGCTTTTAACCTTTTCTTGATCGAAGCTATAATGGTCTTATTACTTGATTCGGCAAGTCCGTTCGCTTGAGGGTATCTGGGAGTCGAGGTTGTTAACTTGATACTCCTGTCTTCGCAAAATTGTTGGGTCCTATCGCTTATGAACTGGGATCCGTTGTCACAGACGATTTTGGATGGAATCCAAAATCTGCATATGATGTTAGTCTGGATTAAAGAGATGACCTCCTTGTCCCTGATTTGGGAAAAAGCAGTCGCCTCAACCCACTTGGAAAAATAATCGGTGAGTACAAGGAGGAATACCTTTTGCCCCGGGGCCGGGGGTAGCTTGCCTACAATATCCATTCCCCACCTCATGAAGGGCCATGGGATAAGTGTCGAGTGCAAAGGTTCATACCTGCATGTCGCTGACAAGGGTCACAGTTCTGGACGTACTTGACGGCGTCTTGTCGCAATGTTGGCCAAAAACACCCTTGTCGAGAGATACGATTAGCCAAACTGCGACCACCGGAATGATTGCCACATTTTCCGTCGTGCATTTCGTGAAGGATTTTTTGGACCTGACTCTTGCTAATGACGCATCTTAGGTTTAATCCTATCGATGATCGTCGATAGAGCTTATCTCGAATTATGGTGTATTTAGATGCTTTGAATCTGATCTTCCGGGCTTCCATCTTGTCTTCTGGGAGTTGGTCGTGCATAAGGAAATTTCGGATGTCGCACGACCAATCATCTTTTTCGTCCTCGACCTAGACGACATCGATGTTTTCGATAGATGATGTCGCCAGATGGATCATGGGAATAACGTCGAATATGGGTTCGACTAAAGCAGACCCGAGATTTGCTAAAGCGTCGGCTTGAGTTTTTTGGTCTCTCGGGATTTGTTCAATAGAAAATGTTTTAAACATTTTTTATTTTTCTTTTGCTACCTTCAGGTATGCTGTCATTTTTGAATCTTTGGCCACGAATTCTCCATTCATCTGGTTCACGACCAGGAGAGAATCGCTTTTGACATGTAGCGCGGTTGCCCCCAATTCGTAGGCCATATTCATCCCTACGATCAGGGCCTCGTACTCGGCTTCGTTGTTGGTGGTCTTGAAATCGCATCGAACTGAGTATACCATCTTGCCCCCCTGTGGCGACTTTAAGACGACGCCTAGTGCTGAGCCTCTAATGTTGGATGACCCATCGACGTGAAAGATCCAGGGCACGTCGTCGTGAGTCGCCACAGTCGATATCTCGAGCTCTACTTCTTTCACCAATTCAGGGCCGAAGTCAGCAATGAAGTCGGCCAAGGCTTGCGACTTGATCGCGGTCCTGGGCTTGAAGTCAATGTCGTAGCTGCTGAGATATATGCTCCATTTTGCTATGCGGCCTGTCAACTCAGGTTTTCTTAAGACATACTTAAGAGGGAAGTTAGTTACGACAGTAATGGGATGCGACTCAAAATAATGTCGCAGTTTTTTAGCAGCTGTGACTAGCGACAAGAGCAATTTTTCCATAGAGGAATACCTGGTTTCTGCGTCCAGAAGAGATTTACTTACATAATAGATTGGCACTTGCTGTTTTTCATCTTCTCGTGCTAGGACAACACTTACCGCGTTTGGGCTAACAGCCAGATATAGTTGCAAGATTTCATGATCGCGAGGTTTCGACAATAAGGGAGGCGACGTCATGTATTCTTTGAGCTTTTGCAATGCCTGTTCATGATCGTCGGTCCAGTCGAAGCCTCTGTTTTTCCTGAGGACGTTGTAAAATAGGTGACATTTATCTGAAGACCGGGAGATGAACATGTTTAGAGCTGCTACCCGACCAGTGAGCCTTTGGACTTCTTTGAAATTTCGAGGGGATTTGATCTCGACAATGGCTTTGATCTGGTCGGGATTGGCTTCGATGCCTCGGCGAGTGACAATATATCCTAAGAATTTCCCAGCACTGACGCCAAAGGAACATTTCGTCGGGTTTAGCTTCATGCTATACTTTCTAACGATATCAAACGATTGCCTCAGATGCTCGACATGGTCGATCGCTTGTTTTTACTTGACCAGCATGTCGTCGATATACACCTCCATCGTGTCGTCGAGATGGTCTTTGAACATTTTATTCACTAGACGCTGGTAGGTAGAACCTGCATTTTTAGTCCGAAAGGCATAACTTTATAACAGTAAATACCTCGGTCCGTCATAAATGCGGTTTTTACTTGGTCCTCGACATGCATTATGATTTGATTGTATCCGGAATAAGCATCCATGAACGTTAGTAGTTCGTGCCCCGCTGTCGCGTCGACCATGGTGTCGATATGAGGTAATGGAAAAGGATCTTTTGGACAAGCTTTATTGAGGTCTGTGAAGTCGATACAGACCCTCCACTTTCCATTCTTCTTTGCTACAACCACGACGTTAGCAAGCCAATCGGGGTATTTTACCTCTCGAATCTTCCCTGTCTTGAGAAGGTTGTCGACTTCGTCATTTATCACCTTATTCCTTTCAGGAGCAAATTTACGTCGCTTCTGCTTGATAGGTTTGAACGATGGGTCGACGTTGAGCTTGTAAGAGATGACGTCAGGATCTATGCCGACCATATCTTCATGTGACCAGGCGAAACAATCAGCATGTTCCTGCAAAAACGATATTAACTTTTCCCTGAGGCAAGGATTGAGAGACGACCTGATTAAGACTTTTTGGTCAGGCTTGCTTGAATCTAGAATGACTTCCTCCAGGCGATAATCGTTGACTGCTTTAAGTGCATCTTGTGCATTTTTGAGTCCTTCATGTGCTGGGTCGGCGGATTGTTCGTTATTCGCCATTTTCCTGAAACAGAGAACAGAAGAAACTTCAAGAAAACGTAAGTAGGACGCACGTTTGTCGAATATTTTCTCTAGATGGGGTCCCACGGATGGCGCCAAACTGTTAATGCCAAAAATCGCACCAAAGGGACAACTTAAGGTCGATGTGGACTTTATCAACTAAAAAAAGGAATCGTTCGACAAAGGCATGCGACAAAGATAAAAATGTAAATAAGACAGAGGATTTGATGACGCAGGAAAAACCTCAACGAGGAAAAAACCTGCGGACGACAGTGGATGTCGTCGCTGCACTATGGTCGCTAATCCGGGGCGATGTCCTTGGTGTTTCGGGTGTCGATCGTACAGAGATTACAATACAAATGAAGGGAAAGACTTCAAAATGTAAACTACAAGTGTTTGAAATGTAAAAACAGTGTGCGTCGTGTGTGAAAACAATACGTAAACTGTTGGTCGAGAGTGATTGTCGTGCGTTGAGAGCGATCTTCTATGAATGATCTCTTTGCTTCGAATGAATATTCTTCGAGTGTTTGCGATTGCTTCTGTTGTTCAATGCTCTTGTTCTATCTCTCTCCCTGTGTTATCCGATGTTGATTAGATGTCCTGAACTGATGGATCATTAAGTGCCTTGTCGTAACGGTCGTCGTCTTCAATGTGGGATTAGATGCTCATAACTGATTCTGTCTGTTATAGCCGTTGTCCATTAATGATGTTTGACTCCTGTATTAAACATTGAACAAATGTAACAGTCGTATAGCGCGCTGGTCGGTCGAGGTCGCACGGTTTTATGCGACGGTCGTGCGGAACGGGCGACGTCGAGGTCGAGGGTCGTGAGGAACTCTCGACTTACCTTTTAGGAGGGACGACGGAGGTTTTTTGGGTCTTCGACGGGACCTTATCTTAATATGAGATATAGCTCATAACATACGTCTTACCTTTTCTGGTCGTGGTCGAGACCTGTGAAATTTTGCCCAAACACCCTCGTCCTTAGCAGCTTGTACCTCTCTCTCCAGACCCTCTATCTTGGACTTGGAATCCTCAGCTTCCTTTGTAGATGCAGCTAAAGATTCTTTAATCCTCTCTATCTCCTACCTCTGGTCGGCAATCATGGATAAGGACTGCGCTAGGCGATGACTGACATCATCCTTCACACGACCGACGACCTCTAAATGTTTTCGGGCGTCATTCAGACGTTTTAACAGAGCCTCTTTGTGCTCTACGGCGACCTTCGCCCTATCCGACGCCGCATTCTCCCTCTCGTGCGCAGCAGACATTAAATCCTTTATCTTCATTGTCTCATCCCACAAAGCTAGGGAAGCCTGGAACGCCTGCAAAACCATAAAATGACTATGGTAAAAAAAAACTTACGACACCGACACCGACAACGACAACGACGAATGAACCAAGTTTGAAAGAAAGACTTACCATGAAAGCCAGCCCGATGACATGAGCTCCCGTCTCCTCGATAGGAAACCCCACGAAACGCTCCCTGAAAGAAGGGAGCAGATATTTCCCCAGATGAGGAAATAAGTTCGTCCCGTCTAGGACACTGCTGGCCATAAAGTCCGATGGCAATGTAAAATTAACCGTCGTGACCTTAGCCCCTCCCGTCGGCTGATCCTTGCCCTTGCCGGCCGACAAAGGATTCGACGTGGCTGACGGGGACTTCGCTATTTCCGCCGGAGGCACAGAACTAATAGGTGTCGCAGCGATCGCATCAGAAGACGACTTCTTGGGCGATGCGACCTTCGCCTTCTCAGGCGTAACGACTCTAGAAGAGTCGTGAACTCCCGAAGACGGTTTCCTCAGAATCGTCGTCCGCGTCTTCTTTGGAACATCTGGACTAGCGGACATAAGCTTCTGCCTCTGCTCCTTGCCCTTACGAGCAAGCTCGAGCTCAGCTGCTCTTTTAGCAGAGACACGCGACATCCGTGGTTGAGACTCCCCTGGAAACCACAGAAGAATAAAAATTATGAAAATCAAGGGAAGAAGAATCGAATTAACACAGAAAGAAATAAGAAGGTACGCTTGTTAATGCCAAAAATTGCACCAAAGGGACAACTTAAGGTCGATGTGGATTTAAACAACTAAAGAAAGAATCTTTCGACGAGACGTGCGACGATAAATAAAATAAAGAAACAAGGGATTTGATGACGCAGGAAAAACCTCAATCGAGGAAAAAACCTGCGGACGACAGGGGGTGTCGTCGCTGCATTATGGTCGCCAATCAGGGGCGATGTCCTTGGATACTGGTGTCGATCGTACAGAGATTACAATACAAATGAAGGAAATGCTTCGAAATGTAAAGTACAAGTGTTTGAATGTAAAAATAAGTGTTTGTCGTGTACGAAACAAAGTGTGAACTGCTGGTCGAGGGCTGTTGTCGTGCGTCGAGAGCGATACTTAGAATAATGGTTTTTCACTTCAGGTGTTCTTGAATATTGCTTCGGTTGTTAATTGTCGGATATTCGATGTGTTGAAATGTTGATTGAGCTTGATATTTATAGTTTTCGCGTCCTTAGCTTCATCCATGAATGTTCCTTTAATGGCCTTAACGGTTGGAAACGGTCGCCGGAGTAATGATCTTCATCCGTTACGGTCGCCGGCTGTTTAATGATTGCGTCGGTTATAGTCGTTGCTCCTTAATGACTTTTACTCCTGCATTAAACACTTAATAAACGATCATGGTTAACGTTAGCTTTGGTCGAAGTCGCACGTCCTTATATAATAGTCGTGCGGATCGGGCGACGCTATGGTCGAGCGTCGTAAGGAACTCTCGACTTACCTTTTATGAGGGACGACGATGGTGTTCTGGGTCTTTGTCGAGACTTTATCTTAATACAATATATAGTCCCTAATCATACGTCTTACCTGTTCTGGTCGTGGTCGAGCGACGTGATTTGTTGCCCAACAGTTTGCCCCCAAAATTTGAAAATTGAATGTCAAATTTAAGTTTTAAATTTTGCTTGTCGAACGCTTAGACTTACCTGGGTTGAGGGACTTACCTGGTTGTCGTGGAACTAGACCGGTTCGCCTTTAACTGAACGGGAAGTTGAAAAGTTATGACGTCATACTGACGCGCGATGATGCTTACCAGCTGTCGAAGACAAGTGTCGAAGATCCGGGCGGATATACGAAAGGACATGGACGCGTGTTGATTTGCTGAAGGACTCGATCTGACATATCCGTCCGCATAAATAGAGATTGCAATTTGGCTTTCTTCTGTTTACGATTTAGGAGAGTGTTGAGCAGAGTTTTTTTTAGGGTTTCTTTGTCACTTTTCGTTCGATGACCCTGTTCGGAATTATCAATTTTCGGGATCATATAAGATACAAATTCTTTAGTCGTCGTATGTGCCGCAAGTCCATTGCCAGGAAACCTAAGAAGAACTGGGATATCTGGGGTTTTTCGGACTTGCTTATTAATTTGACAGGTTTAGAGATGTCGATGGAGCCTAAGAGTATTATAGAAACCGAGGACGATCTAGACGACTTCAGAAGCCTGGCTAGGAATCCCATGGGGATCATTATAAACAGGGCTGGTAGTGTTCGTCCTGAAATGTGTGCTAAAGGGTATGCTGTTATATATGAGTACCCATTTAGGATAGGCTTCCGCTGGCCATATTCGCCTCTAGCCAAGGAGTTTATGTGCGAATTTGACCTCTCGCCAGGACAACTGATGCCCCAGTTTTGGCGAGTCATTTTGGTCATTGAACGACTTACTTCCGGTTGGGATTCACCGATAGGTGTGAGGGACCTTCTGACGGCGTACAAAGTCACAAAGGACCAGTATTGGCGCTATAGCTTGTTTTCGAGATATAAAGGTGATCGTACTTTGGTTTTAAACACATCAGTCAATGATCGTGGGTGGAAGAAGAAATATGTATTCGTACGGTCGGCGACGCTCGACTCTGATAGTGACTGGATCAGAGAGGGCTGGAATATGACGGGTGGGTTGTCGATCTATAACTTTTTAACCGGTTCTTATCTGATTTCTCTTTGACTGTTCTTTTCTCTTATGCTCAGATATTAATTTTGACAAAGTAAAACCTGATCAAGAATCCAAGGCTAAGATCAAGAAATTTTTAGAGTTCAGTGGCAGGGATCGGACGTACGTTAATCGTCACCTGGTAGATGAGGATGACGACACTGAGTGATAGGATCAGAATGGGTCGAGAGGAAAGGGAGAAAAATGATGAAGAAGAAGAGGAGTCCGAGGGGACTGAAGGAGATGATCTGGAAGTAGAGATAACCGGTAATTGTTCTTCTCTTCTCTTCTTAACTTAATCTGTTTTTATTCTTCGAGTGTCTAATCCTTTGTTTTCACCCATACAGGGGAATCTCATGCACGGGTGTCATCTTCTGTTACTAGGATGATGACTCAGGCTGAATCGACTCGCAAGGCGAGGGATAATAGAAAGAAGGACACTTCGACGACTGGGTCAAGGGTCCTGAAGAAGAAAGAGGTCTCGACATCTGGGTCGGGTCTCTTGAAAAGAAAAGAAGTCCCGACGGCTGGGTCTGACTTCTCGAAGAGGACAAAGATGTCCATTCTGAGGGAACCGTCTCTGAAGATGGGTAACCCACTGAGGGTTGCCTTGTCCAGGAAGGCGATGGCGTCGGTTGCGTTTGACACGACCGACGTAAAATCCGTGGATACTGCGCAACCGGCGACTATGTTTCCCGTCGTCCTATCCGGCCCTTCGTCGGCCGACATGGGCAAAGGCGCGTAGAAAGGATCTGTGGGGGAGACGACGGTCAACTTTACGTTGCCGTCGGATTTTCTGGACGACAATGTCTTGGACGAGACGAAGTTGTTTCCCCACTTAGAAAAATATTTGCTCCCGTCTTTCAGGGAGCGTTTTGACGGGTTTTCTTTTTAGAAAAAAGAGTTCCATGCAGCTGGACTCGTATTCTTGGTAAGTTTTTCTTTCAAAACTTGTTTTGTCGCAGTCGTTGTCGTTGTTTATTGACGATGTTCGTCTTTATGATTTTGCAGGCACTTCAAGCTTGCTTAGCATTACAGGCTGAGACGACGAATGTAGGGAGCATGACGGCTTCTGTTATCAAGGACGAAGAAGCAGCGTTGGCTAAGGAAAAAGCTGCCCTGGAGCACGAAGAGGCGGTGTCAATGCGTCTTGACCATGCTTTTGATGAGCTAGATGCCCTCGGTCATGCAAGGGACAAGGTGGATTCCCGTTTGAAGGAATCTCTATCTTTGATGCGTGATCAGAGAGAGGAGCTGGAGGGGATGAAGGCATCTTTAGCTGTGAAGAAAAAGGACGTTGAAGAATCCAAGATTAAAGCGACGAATTTGGAGGAAGAGTTTGAGGATTTGAAGGTTGAGAATAGGTCTTTCTTTTCTTACGCTCGACTTACTGCGTGTGCTGCTATCATGCGACGACACCTGCTAGGAAAAGACCCTCTTGCTTTGGCGAATGAGGAGTTGGACACCTATCTGAATGGCGTTGGGACCGAGAGAGATCTTGACTTAGATGATGAGAAAGATGTCGAAGAAGAGATGGCAGGCAAAAACCTTCTGGATGGGACTTCAGCCAAGGATGCAGCGGATGCTCCTTCTTTAGTTTAAGAATTTTCTCTTTCTTTTTTGTTTTACTGCTCGACCGTTGGTGGTCGAGCGCGTTTTTGACAATTTTTCTGATGAATGCACTTTTTTTATCTTTATTGGTAAACAACTATCGCATCGATTGAACATAAGATACATAGAAATCATGCGACCAAGGCGTTTATAAAATATCAGAACATACGATCAAATATCCATACAGGGTATAAGAAAGAAAAAATAAGGCATTCGTTTAGAATGTATGCTAATCAAACACCAATACATGCGACTAAGGTACTTATTCAAAACGCGAAGTTTTTCTAAGTTAAGAAGCTCAGGCTGCGAAGCCGTCTATGCGATCGTGAGACCAAGTCGTTCGACTAGCTGTAAGGTGTGATCAAGTCATGGACCTGATTGTCTATGTCGTGCGATCCTGCGATAAAACGATGTCGAGGGTTGGTCGTTGGCTCACCAACGACCCTTCGATGCTTAAGTTAGTAGCTATTTGTGAGAAAAATTTGTATGGAAAAGAGTTAGAAATCATACCTTTCTCCTTCATGGGGTATTGCCCCCCTGACATTTATTATCCTATTCTTTTTGGAAAGAAAGATAGGTTTTAAATGACAGGACGACACGACTGTTAATTCCAAAAATCGCACCAAAGGGACAACTTAAGGCCGATGTGGACTTAATCAACTAAAGAAAGGATCTTTCGACGAGACGTGCGACGAGGGAAAAAATAAACGAGACAAGGGATTTGATGACGCAGGAAAAACCTCAATCGAGGAAAAAACCTGCGGACGACAAGGGGTGTCGTCGCTGCACTATGGTCGCCAATCAGGGGCGACGTCCTTGGTACTGGCGTCGGTCGTACGATGATTACAATACAAATGAACGAAATACTTCGAAATGTAAAGTACAAGTGTTTAAATATGATGACAAGTGTTTGTCGTGTGTGAATACAAAGTGTGAACTATCTGTCGAAGGCTGATGTCGTGCGTCGAGACTGATACTTGAGCTTTTCCTTCGAGTGTTCTTGAGTTCGCTGTAGGATTCTGGCTTTCAGTACTCAATCTCCAGAGTTTGAATGTTTTTTGCTATGAGTTTGGGTGATTTTCTCTGCTGTATGATGATGTTCGCTGAAGTGTATTGGATGTTAATCGATGTGTCTTGAAATAAGGCTTTAGCTTGCCTTTTATAGTCTTCACGTCATTAATTAGCTCCATTAATGATTCAATCAATGGCTACAACGGCTGGAAACGGTCGTCGGAGTGATTATCCATGATGATCTTCGTCCGTTACAGCTATCGATCGTTGATGGTTGCGTCGGTTATATCCGTTGCTCTTTAATGACTTTGACTCCTGCATTAAACACTTAAAAAACGTAACAGTCAAGGTTAACGTTAGTTCGGTCGAAGGTACAATGATCTTACGCGATGGTCGTACAGGATGGGCGATACTATGGTCGAGCGTCGTGGGGAACGTACGACTTACCATTTACGGGCGACGACGGATGTTTTATGGGTTCCTGTCGAGACCTTATCTTAATACAAGATTTTACTTATGACGTGCGATTTACCTTCTCTGGTCGTGGTCGTACGACGTGATTTTTTTCCCAAACAGTTTGCCCCCAAAATTTGAAAGAAGGATAGCAAATCCGAGTTTTAAATTTTGTCAGACGAAAATATGACAAGTGATGGAAATTACCTTGGTTACCTTGGAGCTAGACTGGTTCGTTTCTAACTGAAGGAGAAGTTGAAAAGGAAACGAGGTCATGATGTCATACTGACACATGATGATGCTTACCAGCTGTCGAGGACAGGTGTCGTCGATCCCTGCGGTCATACGAAAGGACGGGGACGCGCAGCGGTTATCCGGGAATTCGACTTGACATAATCGACTGCATAAATAAAGATTACGATGGATCTTTTCTTGGCGATTTCCGTTCGATTAAAACTTATCAGGGTTCTTTGACCTAATTTAAGTTTTTCTGAGATCATATAAGATACGACCTTCCAGTTTGCGTATGCGTCGCAAGTCTATTGCTAGAAAGCCTAGAAAAAACTGGGATATTTGGGGTTTTTCTGATTGTCAAATCTTGTTGACGGGCTTAGCGATGTCGACGGAGCCTAGGAGCACTATCCGGGATCAAGACGCCCTAGACGACTTTAGGGTTTTGGCAAAAATCCTTGCGGAGGTTACTGTGAGTAAAGCCGGTAATATTCGACCGGAGATGTGTACCGAGGGGTACATTGTTATATACGAATACCCGTTCAAAATAGGCTTTCACTGGCCATATTCGCCTTTAGTCAAAGAATTTATGTGTGAATTTGATCTTTCGCCGGGGCAACTGATGCCCAGTTCTGGCGAGTTATCTTGATCATCGAACGACTTACCTCCAACTGGAATCCACCGATGAATGTGAGGGACCTTCAGACGGCGTATAAGGTCAAGAATGACCAGTACCGTCGCTACAACTTGTTTTCAAGGTTCAAGGGTGATCGTACCCTGGTTTTAAATACTACGGTAAAATGATCGTGGATGGAAGAAGAGGTATGTATTCGTACGGGCGTCGATGCTGGACACTGATAGTGACTGGATTAGGGAGGGTTGGAATATGACAGGTGAGCTTTTGACTGTACGTTTTCATGTTATTCTGTTGCTCGATTGTTTCTTCGACTAATCTTCTTTTTTGTGCGTAGATATTGATTTCGAGAAGGTAAAGCCGGATGATGCTTCTCGGGCTAAGGTCGAAAAGTTCTTGGAATTTAGTACCGAAGACCAGTCGTATGTCACGCGTCATTTGATAGACGAGGACATCATTTTCTTGAGCGACAGAATGAGGATGGGCCGAGAGGAGAAAGAAGAAGAGGAAGACTCTGAGGAGACTGAGGAGGAAGAGAAGGGCGAAGAACCAGAGGTAGAGATAATTAGTAAGTATCCTTTTGTCTTCTTTTTGCTTGACCTGGTCTTTCTCTGTTCTGAATCGTCTAACTTCTTTCTTTTACCGTTCAGGTGAATCTCAGGCACAGGCGACATCTTCTGTTGCTAGGAAGATGGCTCAAGTCGAAGCAGCTCACGTTTCGACAACTAGGTCGGGAGTCCTGAAGAGAAAAGAGGTTCCGACAGTCGGGTCGGGCCTCTTAAAGAGGACAAAGGTGTCCGTTCTGAGGGAACCGTCTTTGAAGACGGGTAACCCATCGAGGGTTGCCTTGTCCAGGAAGGCAAAGGCATTGGTTGCGACCGGTGCGGAATCTGTGGATACTGCGCAACTGGCGATGATGTCTCCCATCGTCCTATCCGGCCCTTCATCGGTCGACAGGGGCAAAGGCGCGCAGAAGGGACCTTTGGGGGAAACGACGGTAAACTTTACGTCGCCGTCGGGTTTTCTAGACGACAATGTCTTGGACGAGACGAAGTTGTTCCCCCATTTGGAAAAATATTTGCTTCCGTCTTTCAGGGAGCGTTTTGACGGGTTTTCTTTCGAGAAGAAAGACTTCCATACAGCTGGACTCTTGTTCTTGGTAAGCCTTTCTTTCAAGACCTGTCGTTTGTCGTTGTCGTTGTTTACTAATGCTGCTCATATTATGATTCTTCAGGCGTTCCAAGCTTCCTTGGCATTGCATGCCGAAATGACGAATATAGAGGTTTCAACGGCTTCTGTTACCAAAGATGAAGATGCAGCGTTAGCTAAAGAGAAATCTTATTTGGAACATGAAGAAGCGATGTCAGCGCGCCTTGACCATGCTCTGGACGAATTGGATGCCCTTAGTCATACAAGAGACGAGATAAACTCGCGTTTGAAGGAGTCCATGACTTTGATGCGCAACCAGAGAGAGAAGCTGGAAGGGATGAAGGAATTCGTAACCGCGAAAAGGAAGGAAGTCGAGGGAATCAAGGCTAAGGTGATAAGTTTGCAGAAGGAGTCTGATGAGTTGATGGACGAAAATAAATCTTTCCTTTGTTATGCTCGACTTACTACGCGTGCGGCAATTATGCGACGTCACCTGCAGGGTAAGGATCCTTTGGCTTCAGCGTCAGATGAGCTACGTCTCTTTTATGAGAAAGTCGGGACCGAGAGAGATCTCGACTTGGATGACCAGAGGGAGGTCGAAGAGGAGGCGGTTGATGAGGGTTTTCAAGATGAGGTATCAGACAAGGTCGTGATCGATGCTCCTCCACAACCTTAGAAAAAATGTATTTGTTTGTTCATGCTGCTCGACCGTCAGTGGTCGATTATGTATACGATGGCTTATATAATGAACACAACTTTTGCTTATGCTTTATCCAAACCATGTTTAATTATGAGGTCGAACACGAAATCATGCGACTAAGGCATTCATTGTAATACGATGACAAGAACGTGAAACAAATATAAAAACACGCGATTAAAGCATCCATTCAGTTAAGAAACTTAGGGGTAAAGTCGTTTAGACTCTGTGATCATACGACCAGATCGTTCAGCGAGTTTCTATCGTATGCCCCTGTGGAGAAATAATCAAGTTAGAGACCTGATTCTTTATGTCGTTCGACCTTGCGATATTAAAGTCATATAGTAGATTTAATTATTACTGTCGTGCGACTCTGCGATAACCTGTCGTGTGATTCTGCGATAAAACGATGTCGGGGGTTGGTCGTTGGCTAACCAACGACCCTCCGATGCTTAAGTCAGTAAATGTTTTGCGAGAAAAAATCGAGAAAAAATCGTATGAGAAAGAGTTAGAGAACGTACCATTTCAGACTCTTTCTATTTGCCCCCTGTCATTTATTACCATACTCTTTTTGGGAGCAAAAGATAGGTTTTAAATGACAGAATGACACGGAGAAATATTGTCCTGCGGTTGACTATGTTGTCGTGCGACAAGGCACCATAGTAGACTTATCCCTGTGGAAAAGACATTGTTATATTAGGGATAGAAAAACGAACCTGTCGAGTGCTTGACCTTACGACTTCAGTTTATTTTCTCTTTTGATCTCCTGGATTCCCCATGGCATAGGGAATTTCAATTAATAACTTTTGCATGCTCGGGAGTCGACGGTCGATGGCTATTAGTTGGAACAGCGACGTTGTCAATGACATCTTTGAGATTTCCTTTCGAAAAATGATATGCTAGTTCCTTCTTCAATGCGATACAGTCGTCCGTCGCATGACCATGATCGGCATGGAAGTCGTACCACTTTGATTTGTCTTTCTTAGCATCGTCCAGGTCGGACTTCTTTGGCCATCGAATGGTAGCTTGGGAACTTTTCAGAGCTTCGACTAGGTCCTTTGTGGATCCTTTGAATCCGTAAGAGGATATCTTGGGGTACTTAATGAACTTAGCCACGGTCTTGGCCTCTGCTTTCGTCTTGAAACGAACATTTGAAATTTGGCGCGCTGGCTCTACTCTAGAAATAGCCTTTGTCTTGAACTCTGGCTTTCTGACGCCTAGTGACTTCTTGTCGTCAGTGTGCTTGCGACGAAAGGCGGCATCATCTTCCACCCTCATATATGCTAAGGTTCGAGCTCGGACGTCTTCGAAATTCTCCGGGGGATATTTGGTCAGGTCGGTGTATAGACCCGAACTATCGTCTAGACCACGCTTATAGGCTTCGATCGCGGTTTTGACGTCGCAATTGCGGATGCTGATCATTTCGGCATTGAATCTATTAAAATAACTTCGAATAGACTCATTGGCTTTCTACACGATGTAATATAGGTCGCTGGTCTGCTTCTCCATCTTACGACTACTGGCGAATTGCTGGGAGAATTGATGAACCAAATCAGCAAACGACCCGATGGATTTGGGTTTGAGATTGATCAACCATTGGAGAGCAGGACCAGTGAGGGTTGCTCCAAAACTCTTACACATGCATACTTCCTGGTACATAAATGGGATCAAGATCGTCCACATGAGCTGCTTATATTGCGCGACGTGCTCAGTTGGATCGGTCACACCCGAATACTTGGGAGTGAAGGCAGGAATGTTATACTTCTTTGGGACCTCGACGGTGGCAATCTCGTCGACGAAAGGCGACGCCTGATATCCCGAGCGAGGCTCGACGTCGACAGGCACGGCTGCCCCAGGCAACTTGGCGAGCAAGGACAGGACGCGCTCATTTTGGTCTTCTAACATCTTCAAACGCTGAGCGACGGGATCGTTAAGATCGGGATTTGCCCCTGTCGAGGGATTGGCCCCTGGGCTAGTGCCATTACCATGCGATGAACCATTGGTGTCCCCGTTGAACGGGATGAAGTACGGTTGCGGCCCATAGTGGAATTGCTGCGGTCCATTCTGAAACGGTTGCGATCCTTGCTGGAGAGGCTGCGATTCACCTTGAGGTCCATTATGAAATGGCTGCTGAAATGGTTGCGACCCTTGCTGGAAAGGCTGCGACCCTTGTGATGGTTTAGACCCATTATTCACGGGTGGTGGCCTTATGTGCTGAGGAGGAATTGTCCTAAACTGAGGATTTGAGTTGAACGACCCTGGCTGTTGATTCTGCATGAACGGGCTCGGATGCTGATTCTGCGTGGATGAACCTGGATTCGGAACAAATGGTCTAGGGCCATTCTGGTCGAACGGTTTTGGAACTGGGTTTTGCACGAACGGCCTAGGACCATTTTGAGGCCCAAGAGGATTTCTTAACCGTGCGATCTCCTCAGTTGCTCTGCGATTCTGCTCTGCCATTGCATTGAGCTGATTCCTGGCGACTTCGAGCTCCTAATACATCTGAGCAACAGCTTGCTGCGGATTTCCAGAGGCTGCCATTTTCCTACAACAGAAAATAGAAGAAACTCCAAGGAACTATTAGTAGGGTGCACGTTCGTCGAGGATTTTCTCTAGATGAGGTCCCACGGATGGCGCCAAACTGTTAATGCCAAAAATCGCACCAAAGGGACAACTTAAGGTCGACGTGGACTTAATCAACTAAAGAAAGGATCTTTCGACGAGACGTGCGACGAGGGAAAAAATAAACGAGACAAGGGATTTGATGACGCAGGAAAAACCTCAATCGAGGAAAAAACCTGCGGACGACAGGGGGTGTCGTCGCTGCACTATGGTCGCCAATCAGGGGCGACGTCCTTTGTACTAGCGTCGGTCGTACGATGATTACAATACAAATGAACGAAATACTTCGAAATGTAAAGTACAAGTGTTTAAATGTGATGACAAATGTTTGTCGTGTGTGAATACAAAGTGTGAACTATCTGTCGAAGGCTGATGTCGTGCGTCGAGACTGATACTTGAGCTTTTCCTTCGAGTGTTCTTGAGTTCGCTGTAGGATTCTGGCTTTCAGTACTCAATCTCCAGAGTTTGATTGTTTTTTGCTATGAGTTTGGGTGATTTTCTCTGTTGTATGATGATGTTCGCTGAAGTGTATTGGATGTTAATCGATGTGTCTTGAAATGAGGCTTTAGCTTGTCTTTTATAGTATTCATGTCATTAGTTAGCTCCATTAATGATTCAATCAATGGCTACAACGGCTGGAAACGGTCGCCGGAGTGATTATCCATGATGATCTTCGTCCGTTACAGCTATCGATCGTTGATGGTTGCGTCGGTTATATCCGTTGCTCTTTAATGACTTTGACTCCTGTATTAAACACTTAACAAACGTAACAGTCAAGGTTAACGTTAGTTCGGTCGAAAGTACAATGATCTTACGCGATGGTCGTACAGGATGGGCGATACTATGGTCGAGCGTCGTGGGGAACGTACGACTTACCTTTTACGGGCGACGACGGATGTTTTATGGGTTCCTGTCGAGACCTTATCTTAATACAAGATTTTACTTATGACGTGCGATTTACCTTCTCTGGTCGTGGTCGTACGACGTGATTTTTTGCCCAAACAACGACGATCCGATGAGATACTGTATGTGATTGATCATGTCGTCGTACGACAGGGTACCATAGCGACTTTTCGACTCATTCTCGATCTTCAGGGTTCCCAATGGCGTAGGGGATTTTAATTGACAACTTTTGCATGCTCGGGAGTCGACGGTCGATGGCTGTTAATAACGACATTATCAATAATATCTTTGAGATTGCCTTGCGGAACATGATATGCCAATTCCTTCTTGAGTGCGATACAATCATCTGTCGCATGACCATGGTCGACGTGGAAGTCGCACCACTTTGATTTATCCTTCTTAGCATCGTCCAAGTCAGACTTCTTCGGCCACCGGATGGTTGCTTGGGTGGTCTTCAGAGCTTCGACTAAGTCTTTAGCTGACCCTTTGAACCCATAAGAGGAGATCTTGGGGTACATGGGGAATTTAATCGCGGTTTTAGCTTCTGCCTTCGTCTTGAAACGAACGTTTGAAATCTGACGCGCTGGCTCTATTCTGGATATGGCTTTCAACTTGAATTCTGGCTTCTTGACATCTAACGGCTTCTTGTCGTCAGTGTGTTTGCGACGATAGGCTTCATCTTCTTCGACCCTCATATATGCTAAGGTTCGAGCTCGGACGTCTTCGAAAGTCTCTGGGGGATACTTGGTCAGATCGATATATAAACCTGAACTATCGTCTAGACCACGCTTATAAGCTTTGATCGCAGTTTTGATGTCACAATTGCGGATACTGATCATTTCAGCATTGAATCTATTGAAATAACTTCGAATAGACTCATCGGTCTTCTGCACGACATAGTACAGATCACTAGTCTGCTTTTCCATCTTACGACTGCTGGCGAATTGCCGGGAGAATTGGTTGACCAATTCGGCGAACGACCCGATAGATTTGGGTTTGAGATTGATCAACCACTGGAGAGCTGGACCAGTGAGAGTCGCCCCGAAACTCTTGCACATGCATACTTCCTGGTACATGTGTGGAATCGATATTGTCCACATGAGCTGCTTATACTGCGCTACATGCTCGGTTGGATTGGTAACACCCGAATACTTGGGAGTGAAGGCAGGAATGTTATACTTTTTTGGGACCTCGACGGTGGCGATCTCGTCGATGAAGGGCGACGCCTGATACCCCGAGCGAGGCTCGACGTCGACAGGCACGACTTCCCCAGGCAACTTAGCGAGCAAGGACAGGACGCGCTAATTTTGGTCTTCTAACATCTTCAAACGCTGGGCGACGGGATCGTTAAGATCAGGATTTGCCCCTTGTCGAGGGATTGGTCCCTGGACTAGTGCCATTACCATGCGACGAACCATTGGTGTCCCCGTTGAACGGAACAAAATATGGTTGCGACCCATAGTGGAATTGTTGCGGTCCATTCTGAAACGATTGTGGTCCATGCTGAAATGGTTGCGATCTCTGCTGGAAAGATTGCGGACCACTTTGGAACGGCTGGGAGCCACCTTGCAATGGTTGGGATCCATTGTTCAAGGGTGGTGGTCGAATGTGCTGAGGGGGAATCTGCCCAGACTGGGGATTCGGAATGAACGGACCCGGCTGCTGATTCTGCATGAATGGACCTGGATGCTGGTTCTACGCGGACGGGCCTGGTCCCGGACCTGGATTCTGGATGAATGGTCTAGGACCATTCTGGGGTCCAAAAGGATTCCTTAGCCGCGCGATCTCTTCAGCTGCTCTGCGATTCTGCTCTGCCATTGCATTGAGTTGATTCCTGGCAACCTCGAGCTCCTGATACATCTGAGCGACGGCTTGCTGCGGATTTCCAGGGGCTGCCATTTTCCTGCAACAGAAAATAGAAGAAACTCCAAGAAACTATTAGTAGAATGCACTTTTGTCGAGGATTTTCTCTAGATGTAGTCCCACGGATGGCGCCAAACTGTTAATGCCAAAAATCGCACCAAAGGGACAACTTAAGGTCGATGTAGATTTAAACAACTAAAGAAAGAATCTTTCGACGAGACGTTCGATGATAAATAAAATAAAGAAACAAGGGATTTGATGACGCAGGAAAAACCTCAATCGAGGAAAAAACCTACGGACGACAGGGGGTGTCGTCGCTGCACTATGATCGCTAATCAGGGGCGATGTCCTTGGATACTGGTGTCGATCGTACAGAGATTACAATACAAATGAAGGAAATGCTTCGAAATGTAAAGTACAAGTGTTTGAATGTAAAAATAAGTGTTTGTCGTGTACGAAACAAAGTGTGAACTGCTGGTCGAGGGCTGTTGTCGTGCGTCGAGAGCGATACTTAGAATAATGGTTCTTCACTTCAGGTGTTCTTGAATATTGCTTCGGTTGTTAATCGCCGGATATTCGATGTGTTGAAATGTTGATTGAGCTTGATATTTATAGTCTTCGCGTCCTTAGCTTCATCCATGAATGTTCCTTTAATGGCCTTAACGGTTGGAAACGGTCGCCGGAGTAATGATCTTCGTCCGTTACGGTCGCCGGCTGTTTAATGATTGCGTCGGTTATAGTCGTTGCTCCTTAATGACTTTTACTCCTGCATTAAACACTTAATAAACGGTCATGGTTAACGCTATCTTTGGTCGAAGTCGCACGTCCTTATATAATAGTCGTGCGGATTGGGCGACGCTATGGTCGAGCGTCGTAAGGAACTCTCGACTTACATTTTATGAGGGACGACGATGGTGTTCTGGGTCTTTGTCGAGACCTTATCTTAATACAAGATATAGTCCCTAATCATACGTCTTACCTGTTCTGGTCGTGGTCGAGCGACGTGATTTTTTGCCCAAACAACGCTTACCAGTCATCTCTCTTTCTTCTTTCGACTCCCCTTCTTCCTCGCGTTTCTCCCCCTGATTTTCTCCTAAGTATACTAAATCCTCGTCGTCGTCCACCAATTGTCGTACGACAAACGACCGTTCCCCAGTGCTGAACTCTAAGAACACGTCGATCTTTGCTTGAGAATTAGCGTAAGGCTTCACGTCCTCGAACTTTATGACTGTCGACATATAAAAAAACAAGTTAAAAACCAAAAAACGCAGACGACAGACAACAAAAAAGTACAAAGCTCACCCGATGTATTCCAGCTGGCCCTGATCCAATCACTCTCAGAGTCAAGGGTCGACTTACGCACAAATGCGTACCGAGTCTTCCACCCACGATCGTTCACAGCGGTCCTAAGGACCAGAACCCGATCACCTTTAAGTCTAGAGTATAAACTGCAGCGATGACTCCCATCCTTCTTGGCTTGATAAGCCAAAAGGAGGTCGCGTACATTCATGGGAGATTCCCAATTCTTAGTGACACGCTCAATCACTTGTACAACTCGCCAAAACTGGGGCATTAGCTGACCCGGTGGTAAGTCAAATTCTAGCATAAAAGCCTTAGCTAGAGGTGAGTAGGGCCATTCAAAGCCAATCTTAAAGGGATATTCGTATATCACGATATAAACCTCGGGACATTCGTTCGATCGAATCTGACCTGCGCAAATTAATTCGACCCACGCAGGGATTTTAGCTAACCTCCTAAAGTCATCAAGATCCGACTGTTCTTAAATTTTGCTCTCAGGGTCCATCGACACCTCTAAAAATAGATTGGAGAAATCGAAGAAATTGTACCTTATATATAAGCGCTCTAAGACCTCGAAAATCCTAACTGAGTCGCAGATTCTCACAGGATTAGTAATTATCGGGCAAAGAACAGCAAGAAGATCGAGAGGAAATCTTCGCTTGAGACTCTTTGAAATCGTAAAACAGAATAGACTCATTGAGGTCTCTATTTATGCAAACGATTGAATCCCTTAATGATTGCCAAGCGTCCTCGTCTTTTCGTATAGCCACGCGGATCACTGACACCTGGCCATGACAGCTGCTAAGCACCATCGTGCGTCGGCATGATGTCACTACTTCTCTCTTCGATTTCCCTCTCTAGTTTGAATTAAACCGATTCAGTTCCAAAACAACCAAGGTATTTTTCAACACAAAACCCTGAACACCCGACAAGCAAAATTTAAAATTCGAATTTACCATCCTACTTTCAAATTTTGGGGGCAAACTGTTTGGGCAAAATTTCACAGGTCTCGACCACGACCATAAAAGGTAAGACACATGTTATGAACTATATCTTGTATTAAGATAAGGCCCCGATAAAGACCCAAAAAACCTCCGTCGTCCCTCCTAAAGGGTAAGTCGAGAGTTCCTCACGACACTCGACCTCGACGTCGCCCGTTCCGCACGACCGTCGCACAAGACCGTACGACCTTGACTAACTCAATATACGACTGTTACGTTTGTTCAATGATTAATGCAGGAGTCAAAGTCATTAATGGGCAACGGTCATAAGCGACGAAGAGCAATTATGAAGAGTTACAACTGGCGACCGTTATAGCTGTTATCAAAGCAATCAATGAGCTAATCAAAGCACCCGAAGGTTATAAAAGATCAAGTTAAACTTCAGTTCCGGGGACCGAACATCGAACAATAGAAGATAAGCATCCCAGCTCTGAAGAACACTACAAGCAAAGAACTCTCCCTCGAAGAATCGCTCCTGACGCACGACTTTCACTCTCGACCAACAGTTTACACTTTGTTTTCACACACGACGCACACTGTTTTTACATTTCAAACACTTGTACTTTACATTTCGAAGTCTTTCCCTTCATTTGTATTGTAATCTCTGTACGATCGACACCCAGAACACCAAGGACATCGCTCCTGATTGGCGACCATAGTGCAGCGACGACATCCACTGTCGTCCGCAGGTTTTTTCCTCGTTGAGGTTTTTCCTGCGTCATCAAGTCCTCTGTCTCATTTACATTTTTGTCTTTTTTCGCACGTCTTTGTCGAATGATTCCTTTCTTTAGTTGTTAAAGTCCACATCGACCTTAAGTTGTCCCTTTGGTGCGATTTTTGGCATTAACACCTGTCAAACAAAAGCGACGAAAATTTGCTCCTGAAAGGAATAAGGTGATAAATGAAGAGGTCGACAACCTTCTCAAGACAGGGAAAATCCGAGAAGTAAAGTACCCCGACTGGCTTGCAAATGTCGTGGTCGTACAGAAGAAAAATGGCAAATGGAGGGTCTGTATCGATTTCACAGATCTCAACAGAGCCTGTCCAAAGGACCCTTTTCCATTGCCACATATCAATGCCATGGTCGACGCCACAGCAGGACATGAACTATTGACGTTTATGGATGCTTATTCTGGATACAATCAAATCCTGATGCACGTCGAGGAACAGGAAAAGACTGCATTCATGACAGATCGAGGTATTTATTGTTATAAATTTATGCCATTTGGACTAAAAAATGCAGGTTCTACATACCAGCGTCTCGTGAATCAAATGTTCAAAGATCACATTGGCGACACGATCGAGGTGTATATCGACGACATGCTCGTCAAGTCAAAGCAAGCAGTCGACCACGTCGATCATTTGAGGTAGTCGTTCGACATCCTCCGAAAGCATAGCATGAAGCTCAACCCGACAAAGTGTTCCTTTGGTGTCAGTGCCGAGAAATTCCTGGGTTACATGGTCACTCGTCGCGGAATCGAGGCCAACCCCGACCAGATCATAGCCATCATCGAGATCAAATCTTCGAGAAATTTTAAAGAGGTCCAAAGGCTTACTAGTCGGGTGGCAGCTCTGAACAGGTTTATCTCTCGATCCTTGGATAGATGTCATCTATTTTATAATGTCCTCAGGAAAAATAAAGGCTTCACTGGACCGACGATCATGAGCAAGCATTGCAAAAACTGAAGGAGTACATGACGTCGCCTCCTTTGCTATCAAAGCCTCATGATCATGAGGTCTTGCAGCTATATTTGGCTGTTAGTCCTAATGCAGTAAGTGCCGTCCTGACGCAAGAAGACGAAAAGCAGCAACTGCCGATCTACTATGTAAGTAAATCTCTCTTGGACGCTGAAACCAGGTATTCCTCTATGGAAAAATTGCTTTTGTCGCTTGTTACAGCCGCAAAGAAATTGTGTCACTACTTTGAATCGCATCCTATTACTGTCGTGACTAACTTTCCTCTTAAGTCTGTCTTGAGGAAACCTGAGTTGACAGGTTGATTAGCGAAATGGAGCATATATCTCGGCAGTTACGACGTCGATTTCAAGCCCATGACCGCGATCAAATCGCAAGCTTTGGCAGATTTCATTGCTGATTTCAGCCCTGAGCTGGAAAAAGAAGCAGAACTTGAAGTGTCTACTGTGGCGACTCATGACGACGTACCCTAGACTCTGCATGTCGGCGGGTCATCCAACTCTAGAGGTTCAGGACTAGGTGTCGTCTTAAAGTCGCCACAGGGGGTATTCCGTGCGATGCGACTTCAAAACCACCAATAATGAAGCCGAGTACGAAGCCCTGATTGTGGGAATGAATATGGCCCACGACTCGGGGGCAACCGCGCTACATGTCAAAAACGATTCTCTACTGGTCGTGAACCAGATGAATGGAGAATTCTCCGCCAAAGATTCAAAGATGACAGCGTTTCTAAAGGTAGCAAAAGAAAATTCAGAAAAGTTTAAATCATTTTCCATTGAACAGATTCCAAGGGATCAGAACACTCAAGCCGACGCTTTAGCAAACCGTGGGTCTGCATTAGTCGAACCAATATTCGACAATATTCCGATGATCCACCTGGCGACGTCGTCCATCGAAAATGACGATGTCGTCCAGATCGAAGATCAAGAAGATGATTGGTCGTGCGACATCCGGAATTTCGTTATGCACGACCAACTCCCAGAAGACAAGATGGAAGATCGGAAGATCAGGTTCAAGGCATCCAGGTATGTCATGACCGGAGATAGGCTCTATCGACGATCATCGACAGGCTTAAACCTGAGATGCATCGTCAGTAAGAGTCAAGTTCAGAAGATCCTTCAAGATATGCACGATGGGGAGTGTGGCAATCACTCAGGAGGTCACAGTCTGGCTAATCGTATCTCTCGACAAGTCTACTTTTGGCCAACACTGCGATAAGACGCCGTCAAGTATGTCCAGAACTGTGATCCCTGTCAACGACATTCAGGTACGTCCCATAAACCTTCTGAACCTTTACATTCGACATTGAACCCATGGCCCTTCATGAGATGGGGGATGGACATTGTCGGCAAGCTACCACCTGCCCCAGGGCAAAAGGTATTTCTTCTTGTACTTACGGATTATTTTTCTAAGTGGGTAGAAGCAGCTGCCTTTTCCCAAGTTCGGGACAAGGAAGTCGTCTCTTTTATCCAGACTAACATCATATGCAGGTTTGGGATTCCATCCAAAATTGTCTGCGACAATGGATCCCAGTTCATAAGCAACAGGACTCGACAGTTCTGTGAAGACCGCAATATCAAACTGACGACCGCGACCCCCAGGTATCCCTAGGAAAATAGACTTGCAGAGTCGAGCAATAAGACCATTATTGCTTCGATCAAGAAAAGGTTAAAAGCTGCAAATGGAAAGTGGGTCGAAGAACTCCCTTCGGTCCTGTGGGCAAATCGCACGACGCCTCGCACGTCCACAAGACAAACCCCTTTCTCTTTGGTCTATGGTTGCGAAGCAGTCTTGCCGATCGAGGTCCAGCTCCCAACCTCGAGGCATATTTTCATCGACCACAACCTGGTTGATTTAAGTTATGACCTCGAAGCCCTTGAAAAGCTTAGATAATCAGCACTGATCAGAATGTCATCGCAGAGGCAAGCGGTCGAACGACATTTCAATAAGAGCGTCAAGGCTAAAGTCTTTCAAGAAGGAGACTACGCCCTCCGACGAGTGTTTCAGAGCACTCAAGAGCTCAATGCAGGTAAGCTTTCCACCAAGTGGGAGGGTCCTTATCATATCTCAGAAGTCGTGGGTAAAGGTGCCTATCGGCTCCAAACCCTCGACAATCGAGATGTCCCACGTAGCTGGAATGCAACTCATCTGAAAAGGTATTTCTTCTAAACCCTATTTTCTTATACGATTTTTTATTCATCACGACGATTACTGACTTAAGCATCGGAGGGTCGTTGGTTAGCCAACGACCAAACTCTGACCATGTTTTATCGCATGACCGCATGACATAAGTTACTAAGTCTATTACACGACTTCAGTACATTTTCGCAAGATCGCACGACATAAGCAATCAGGTCTACAATATAACTTGACCACATTATCGCAGGGACGCATGACTCAAATTTATCGCACGATTTAATGACGCGATCGTAAGGTTTAACGACTTCACGATCTAAGTTTTTTAATTTAGAAATTTTTTCACATTTTGGATAAATGCCTAAGTCGCATGTACCTATGTTTGCTTTGCACGATTCAAAAATCTCAAGATCTCATAGTCTACCCTTTAACCCTGAAAAGTTGATGTGTTGTAGTGAATGCTTATGTCGCAAGTCTTATATTAAATTTTTACACGACGTGTATTTACTTGGTGAGTCTCACGACTTATATTGTAATTTTTCTTATGAATGAAATAACGCAATTGTTTAAGACTAAGAACTTTCATTTCATATCCGAAAGACGATTACAGTAAAAGATTCGACCCCTAACGGTCGATCGGAAAAAACAAAAAATAAAAATTTTCTAAGGCTGAGGAGGATCATCGGTCGCGTCCTTGCCTGAAGCTTCACCCTTGGAGCCTTCATTTATCTCCTCCTCCTCGACCTCCTTCTCGTCGTCTGAGTCGAGATCCCTTTCAATCCCGACATTCGACAAGAAGAATGCCAGCTCATCCGGCGCAGAGGCAAGGGGATTCTTGCCCGACAGGTGTTGTCGCATGATCTCCGCCCGCGCGGTCAATCGAGCAAGAGCGAAGACGGACGTCGCCTCATCCTTGAGCTCCTTTACCTCCCCTTCCAGCTTTACCACCCTGGACTTGGAATCTTCATCTTCTTTTTCACTTGCAGCTAAAGACTCCTTAGTCTTGTCCAGCTCAACCCTTTGGTCGGCGATCAAAGACAAGGACTGCTTCAGACGAAAGTTCGCTTCGTCCCTTGCACGTCCGACGGCCTCTGATTCATTCTGGGCGTCATCAAGTCGAATGGACATGTTGTTAGCTTTAATTAGCTCCTAATTAAATGAATGTTTTATAAAGATATTTTAATGTTTTAGATATTTTCTTATAGATATTTACTTAGATGTTTTATATAGATATTTTAGATATTGTCTAGATTTTAGATATCTTAAATATCTAATGTGTAAATGGCCCTATATAAGAGGTGTCCATAGTCTTATTTCAGAGTGAGAGATATGGAAAGCACACAAAAACACACATAGACTAGTTTCTTATGAGAGTCGTTTCATGTTTAGTGTGGTGTTCTTCAACATTTCTCCTCTCCATATTTAATCATCAATGAATATGAGATAAGTTTCTTTATGATTGTTCTTCATGTATATCTTATCTCTATATTTAAATATGGACTTTATATTTCTTCTATTGTTGCTCAAAAAGGGGATCAACAATTGGTATCAGAGCCGATTGAAGAAACTTTTCTTCAAAATCGATCATCTATGCAACAATGGAAGTTTTAGATGGTTTAGTTTATGATATACTTCATGTGTGTGTTTTGATTCTTTCTCATTCATTGGTTTTATTTGATAAGCACTAAGTAGATGGTTGATCTATGATCTCATCCTTGTGTGTGCTTAAGTCCATAGCAATTCTTTTTGCATCTTGGTAGTAAGGTTGTTGATCTTTGTTTGATCTGACCTTTATTTTCAAGATTGGTCTATCTTTGATCCAGATTTTGTTTGTCTTCCGCTGCTCATAAACATTTATATATGGATAACAAAATCATTTGGGTCTTGAGAAAGTTGTTTGAGAAAGATTTGATGTTTTGTTACATGTTCAAAGTCTGATCTGAAACGTTTTTCTAAAAACTTTGAGTTCTTCTAATTAGTTTTCTGACTTGATCAATTAGAGATCGAATTATTTGCACTCACGGTTTTAAAAATTATATGAAGATCGTCTAATCTTTTACATCAAATCAGATTTAATGACAGATTTGCGCTGCTGTATTAAACTGATCATATCTCACTCATAAAAACACCGATTGATGCGATTCAAAAGGCCCTGGATTCAAAACACATTGATGAACATCTTTCGTGTTTTGAGAAATCAGAGATTCGAAATTTATAAGGGTCATAGGCATCGTTGAAGTAGACAACAGTGTGCTGATGGAAAGCTGATGGACAGATCTGCGCGACTGTGGTAAATCAACCATATCTTTGTCGTACGAGCTCGAAAAGAGGTGATTCAAGATGATCTGAACAGATAACAAACTAATGAAAGTTGTTTGTGTTTTGAGTTTTTGCAAACTCCAGAGGTAAAATGGTCTAAATCAGTGTCAAAGTAAGTGTAACACTTCTGTTAAGCTTCTGCCGAGCGGCGACCAAACCTCTGCCGCACGCGACCAACCTCTGTGGTACTGTTCACCACAGAGCCTCTGTGAAATCCGACAGAGCCTCTGTGGACTGAACCTCTGCGACTCAACCTCAGAGCCTGATTTTTGTTTACTTGCTGTCAGCTTTGCACTGTTTCAGAAACACGCGCATAACTTCCTACTCGGTGCTCCGATTCGCATGAGTCCAGTTGCGTTGAATTCCTAAGACACAGGTGAAACTTTTTCATGTTTTGATTTTGGTCTGAATCAGTGTGCTTAATGGTCAGAATCTGTGTCAAAGTCAATGGACTCTTGCTGCACCGAAAGCATCGCATTTCACTCATGCTCTTTCCGCTTTCAAGAACGGTGTTCTCTCAACGGTTCTTCATGGTGTCAAGCTACATTTGTCACATTTTAAATGTCACTCCATCCTCTGTTATTCACGTTTAAAGCTCGGTGGATGAGCCTACATTTGAGGGGGAGCACATGATGCTTTGAAGACTTGAAGAACGGAACATCAAAGGTTCTAAAGAAAGCAAAGAGGAGACTATAAGATGATGCTTTCTTTATAAAACATTAGGGGGAGATTGTTAGCTTTAATTAGCTCCTAATTAAATGAATATTTTATAAAGATATTTTAATGTTTTAGATATTTTCTTATAGATATTTACTTAGATATTTTATATAGATATTTTAGATATTGTCTAGATTTTAGATATCTTAAATATCTAATGTGTAAATGGCCCTATATAAGAGGTGTCCATAGTCTTATTTCAGAGTGAGAGATATGGAAAGCACACAAAAACACACATAGACTAGTTTCTTATGAGAGTCGTTTCATGTTTGGTGTGGTGTTCTTCAACATTTCTCCTCTCCATATTTAATCATCAATGAATATGAGATAAGTTTCTTTATGATTGTTCTTCATGTATATCTTATCTCTATATTTAAATATGGACTTTATATTTCTTCTATTGTTGCTCAAAAAGGGGATCAACACATGTCCTCGACACGCGCCAGAGCGGCCTTCTCCCTATCCAGTGCCGCATTCTCTCTTTCGAGAGCAGAGGACACCAGACCCCTTATCTTCTCCGTTTCGGAGTGCAAGGCAAGGGAGGACTGAAACGCCTGAAAAACACAAAACGACATAAGTTAATAAACATGCGATAAAGTTATAAACATCGGAAAAAAAGACAAGTCTTGAAAGAAAGACTTACCATGAATGCGAGTCCCGCGACGTGGGATCTCGTTTCTTCGACATCGACCCCCTGAAAGCGCTCCTTGAAAGTAGGGAGCTGGTATTTCCCCAGAGGGGGGAAAAGCTTCGTCCCGTCTAGGACATTGTCAGCCATGAAGTCTGACGGCAACGTAGAGTTGACCGTCATGACCTCAACCTCTCCTGTCGCATGCCCTTTGCCTTTGTCGGCCGACGAAGGGGTCGACGTGGTAGACGGCGACATCGTCGTTTTCGCCGGAGGCGCAGAACTCAACGGCGTCGCATCGATCGCACCAGAAGACGTCCTCGTATTCTCAGGTGATGCGACCGACACCTTCGTCTTCTCGGGGGTAACGACTCTCGACGAGTCGCTTACTTTCGAAGACGGTTCCCTCAGGACCGTCATCCTCGTCTTTTTTAAAAACCCCGACCCAGTGGTCGAGGTCCCCTTCCTTTTCTCTCTGCCCCTGCGGGCCAGTTCAGCTTGGGCCGCCTTCTTGGCAGCCGCAGACGTCACCTTCGTCTGAGATTCACCTGAAACATAAGAAGAAAGGAGCATCGTAAGATTGGAATAACAGAAAGACTAAGTCGAGCAGAAGGAATAGGGTATACTTACCAATCATCTCTTCCTCCTTTTCTCTCGACTCTTCTCTCTCTGCTTCCTCTTCCTCCTCTTCCTCGTCCTCCTCTTCTTCTCGTCTTCCCTCTCGGTTTTCACCCAAGTAGACCACATCGTCGTCCTCGTCTATCAAATGTCGTGTGATGAACGACCGTTCGTCGGTGCTGAATTCCAAGAACTTGTTGATCTTGGCCTGAGAATCGTCTTCCGACTTCACGTCCTCGAATTTGATGTCTGAAGGCACAAAAGAGAGAAGGTCAGTTGAAAAGCAAATCAATAAATATAGACGCTCGACAAAATCTAAACTCACCCGCCATATTCCAGCCGGATCTAATCCAGTCGCTGTCAGGGTCCAAAGTCGCCACACGCACGAATGCGTATCTGGTCTTCCACTTACGGTCGTTGACCGCAGTTTTGAGAACCAAGGTACGATCACCTTTGTGTTTTGAGAACATGCTATAGCGACGGTACCCATCCATTTTTACTTGATAGGCTGTCAAAAGATCGTTCACGTTCATCGGCGACTCCCAATTCTTGGTAAGTCGCTCGACGACCTGGATAACACGCCAGAATTGGGGCATCAACTGCCCCGGCGAGAGGTCAAACTTGCACATGAATGCCTTGGCCAGAGGCGAATAGAGCCATTCGAAGCCTATCTTGAATGGGTATTCGTATATCACGAAATGCCCTTCGGGACACATTTCGGGTCGGACCTGACCCGCTCTACTTAATGCAATCCCCGCAGGGATTTTTGCTAATCTCCTAAGGGAGTCTAGATCGTCTTGATCTCTAATAGTACTCTGGGGCTCGGTCGACATCGCTAGACCAGTTAACCAAATTTTTATATCGGACAGGGCAAAAATATCCCAGTTCTTCCTAGGTTTTCTCGCAACAGACTTACAACGCATACAAAGGGATGAGAAGTCGTACCTTATATAGGCGCTCTAATCCTCAAGAACTCTAAAAACCGACTTAAGAGTTTTGCAGGTCTTGGAAATGATTCGCTGAAAATTGGCAAGAAATCAGGAAGGAAAACTCGCTCTAAAACTCTCAGAAATCGTAAAAAGAAAAAGATCCTCCGAAGGCCTCTATTTATGCAATCGATCGTGTCAGGTCGAGACTCTCGATGATCGACACGTGGCCATACCTTTTCGAATACTCGACAGATCATCGACACCTGGCGTTCACATCTGTTTAACATGATCGTGCGTCACCATGACGTCACGACCTTATCCTCTTTTCGACTTCCCATTCAGTTGGAATTGAACCGATTCAGTTCCAAACCAACGACTTTCGACACATGTCACGCCTCTTGACATTCCCTTAGACGAAGATTTTAAAAATATTTTTCTCTGACAAAAATTTAAAATAAAATTGCCTTTTTATTTTAAATTTTGGGGGCAAACTGTTTGGGTAAAATTTCACCAGTCTCGACTGTTTGGGTAAAATTTCACCAGTCTCGACCACGACCAAAACAAGGAAAACATTTATTACACTTTTCCATGATAAGACAGAATCATAAGCACTTTATCTTTTGACCAAAGTTAAAATCGAAAGTTACTCACGACACTCGACCGTCGTATGGAACCTCACGACCTCGACCGACTAACATGTGATATTGCTGTTACATTTTCAGTGTTTAATGCAGGATTAATATCATTAACGACCAACGGCCATAACCGACAGAGGCAATTACGAGCATTGAATTCAGCAACCGTTACGACCGTTACCAAGAGTCTTTATGGAATCATTCAAGGTGCCCGAAGACTATAAAAGCAAAGGCTAGAGCATCATTTCAGATATCTTGAATCATCTGGAAATATCTGAACTCCAAAGAACATTTGAAGCAAAGGATTTTCTCTCAAGTGATCGCTCACGACACACGACTTATACGCACGACACTTAGTTTCTACACACGACGCACCAGTTTTTTCATTCGATACACCTGTTTACTTTACATTAAAAGTCTTTCTTTCATTTGTATTGTAATCATTGTACTCTCGACACCGGAAACATAAGGACATCGCCCCTGTTTGGCGACCATAGTGCAGCGACGACACCATCATTGTCGTCCGCGGGTTTTTTCCTCGTTGAGGTTTTTCCCGCGTCACCAAAATCTTTGTCTCATTTACATTTCTGTCTTTATCGCATTGCTTTGTCGAAAGATTCCCATCTTTAGTTGTTAAGCTCCACAATCAACCTTAAGTTATCCTTCTGGACGATTTTTGGCATTAACAGTTTGGCGCCCACCGTGGGGCCCCATCTAGAGAAAATCTTCGACAGACGTGCGTCTTACTAACGGTTTCTTGGAGTCTCTTCTTGTTTTTATTTCAGGAAAATGGCAGCCCATGGAAATCAAGAGCATCTCATTGCCCAGATGTATCAGGAGTTGGAAGTTGCGCGAAATCAAATCAATGTCATGGCTGAGCAATGTCGAAGGGCAGCTGAGGAAATCGCGCGGCTAAGGAATCCATTCGGACCGCATAACGGTCCAAGACTATTCGTTTAGAACCCAGGTCCAGGACCGTTCGGTCAGAATCCAGGATCCGCTCCTTTCGTCCATAACCCAGGGTCCGCTCCATTCGTTCAGAACCCAGGTCCAGGATCGTTCGGTCAGAATCAGCAACCAGGCCCATTCATGCAGAACCAGTAGCCGGGGTCGTTCAACCCAAATCCCCAGTATGGGCAAATTCCTCCTCAACACATAAGGCCACCACCCATGCAGAATGGGTCTCAACCATTTCAGAATGGGTCTCAACCATTTCAAAATGGATCTCAGCCATATTCCGTCCCTTTCAACGGGGACGCTAATGGCTCATCGTACGAAAATGGCACTAGTTCAGGAGTTAATCCTCCAACAGGTGCGAATCCCGATCCTAACGACCCCGTCGCCCAGCGGTTGAAGATGCTAGAAGATCAGAACGAACGCGTCATGTCCTTGCTCGCTAAATTGCCGGGGGCAGCCATACCCGTCGATGTCGAGCCTCGTTCGGGATTTAAGGCGTCGCCTTTCGTCGATACGATAGCGACCGTCGACGTCCCAAAGAAGTACAATATTCCCTCTTTCGCACCCAAGTATTCAGGGATAACTGATCCGACGGAGCACATCGCGCAGTACAAACAGATGATGTTGACAATCTCGATCCCACATATGTATCAAGAAGTCTGCATGTGCAAGAGCTTCGGAGCGACCCTCACAGGTCCTGTCCTCCAGTGGATGATTAACCTCAAACCCAGATCCATTGGGACGTTCGCCGTGTTAGTAAACCAGTTCTCTCATAAATTCGCCAGTAGTCGCAAGATGGAGAGGCAGACCAGTGACCTCTATTATGTCATTTAGAAGACCGATGAATCCATCCATAGTTATTTCAACAGGTTCAATGCAGAAATGATCAGTGTCCGTAATTGTGATGTCAAGACCGCGATCGAAGCCTACAAGCGTGGTCTAGACGACAGTTCGGGTTTATACACCGATCTGACCAAATATCCACCAGAGAATTTCGAAGACGTCCGAGCCAGAACCCTCGCCTATATGAGGGTGGAAGACGACGCGGCCTTCCGCCATAAGCACTTTGACGATAAGAGGTCGCTTGGTGTATGTTTGGGCAAAAAATCACGTCGTACGACCACGACCGGAACAGATAAGACGCACGTCATAATCCAAATCTTGTATTAAGATAAGGTCTCGACGAGAACCCAGAAAACATCCGTCGTCGCCCGTAAAAGGTAAGTCGTACGTCCCCCATGACGCTCGACCATAGTATCGCCCGTCCCGTACGACCATCGCGTAAGATCATTGTACCTTCGACCAAAACTAACGTTAACCTTGACTGTTACGTTTGTTAAGTGTTTAATGCAGGAGTCAAAGTCATGAAAGAGCAACGGACATAACCGACGCAACCATTAACGATCGATAGCCGTAATGGACGAAGAGTATTATGAACATTCATCTCGGCGACCGTTTCCAGCCGTTATAGCCGTTGATCAAATCATTAATGGAACTAATTAATGACGTGAAGACTATAAAAGACAAGATAAAGCTTCATTACAAGGGACATCAGTTAACATCGAATATACATCAGCGAGCATCACCAAACAGCAGAGAAAATCATCCCAACTCATAGCAAAGAACATTCAAACTCTGGAGATTAAGTACTGAAAGCCAGAATACTACAGCGCATTCAAGAATAACAGCGGTGAAGAGCTTTCTCTCGAAGAATCAGTCTCGACGCACGACATCAGCCCTTGACCAACAGTTTACACTTTATATTCACACACGACAAACACCTGTTTTTACATTCAAACACTTGTACTTTACATTTCGAAGTATTACATTGGTCGTATCCCTGCTCGAAGTCCCGACCTGAGGATCGAAAAGTTGGACAGCCAGCTCATCGGCACGCGCCATGGCCAACTTCTCCCTATCTAAAGCCGCTCTCTCCCTCTCCAACGTTGCAGCTTCCCTCTCAAGAGCAGATGCCACCAGATCTTCAACTTTTGACGTCTCAGCATGTAACGCCAAGGAAGACTGGAATGTCTGTGAAAAATAAAAGGTGCATTCAAGAACATTCGACAAAGATTACAAATTACACAAGTCATGAAAGATTGACACTCACCATGAACGCCAGACTGGCAACTCGAGATCTCATCTCTCCGGCCGGAACTCCACGAAAACGCTCCCCGAAAGACGGGAGCAAATACTTCCCCAGATGAGGGAACGACGTCGTCCCGTCTAGGACATCATCCGCCATAAAGTCAGACGGAAATGTAAAATTTACCGTCATAACTTCGGCCGATGATCCCTCGCCCCTGTCAGCAGACGTTGGAATCGACACTTTGGACACCGGCTTCGTCCCCGTCGCCGGAAGCGCAGAACTTGCTGGTGTCGCGTCCATCGCGCCAGGACGGCTGGATGACGCCTTCGCCTTCTTAGGGAGAACAACTCCCGGTGAGTTATCAACCCTCGACGATGGTTCCCTCAGGACTGTCCTCCGGGTTCTCTTTGCGCTCGACCCAGCTGTCGAAACATTTTCACCCCAAAGGGCACGCATGACCTGCTTCCCTCTCGCCCGAGAAACTGATTTCCTCTCGGTTGGCACTGATCAGGAGATACATGAAGCGTCAGACAGACATAATCAACAAGATAAAATAGAGACTACGGTACGCTTACCAGTTGCCTCTTCCTGCACGTCCTCATCTCCTTCTTCTATCACGTCCTCATCCTCGGTCGTCGATTGCCATGTCGCGAAAGACCGGTCGTCAACACTAAGACTCAAGAACTTGTTAATCTTAGCTTGGGAATCCACATTTGGCTTCACTTCGTCGAACTGGATCTCTGAAGGCAACAAGAGGAGAATGATAAATAAAAATCATAAAAGTAGATGAAACTTAGAAACAAACGAAGCATACCTGTCTTATTCCAGTCCGACCGCATCCAATCGCTGCTAGAATCCAATGACTCGATAAGAACAAATACATACCTCGACTTCCACCCACGATCATTGACGCCATTTCCCAAAACCAAGGCACGATCACCCCTGAACTTAGAATAAGGGCTATAACGCCAGTTCTTATCCCTTTTAGTTTGATACGCCGCCAAGAAATCATTCATGATCATAGGGGATTCCCATTTCGCGGACGCTCGCTCAATAACCAGCAAAACTCGCCAAAGTTGAGGCATCAATTGTCCCGGCGACACATCGAAATCCTGCATGAATGACTTGGCTAAACCAGAAAACGGCCATTGAAACCCTATCTTAAAAGGATACTCGTACAAAACGAGATATCCCTCAGGGCAATCCTTAGAACGAACAATCCCAGGACACCGCAACTCTACATTTGCAGGAATTTTTGCTAAACTCCTAAAAGCATCTAAGTCTATGTGATTCATGATAAGACTAGCAGGCTCTGTCGACATTATGAATCAAAGGACAGAACAAGGTCTTATATAAACGCTCTCAACGGAGGTTTGAAGATCTGCAACGATTCGAGCAAGTTCGGACGTAGAATGGAAAGGAATCAAGGCGAAATCTATTCCCAAATAAACACTTCAAAAGTATAGCAAGAAAAGATCCGTCGTGATCTTTATTTATGCAAACAATCGCATCAAGTCAAATCCCGGGATAACCACCGTGCATCCCCGTCCTTCCGTTTGACCGCAGGGATCGTCGCCACCTGTCCTTCACAGCTGGTAAGCATCATCGTGTGTCAGTATGACGTCACGGCCTCGTTTCCTTTTCAACTTCTCGTTCAGTTAAGAGCAGACCAGCCTAATTCCAAGGTAACAAAGGTAATTCCCATCACTTGTCATATTTTTTCGACTGACAAAATTTAAAACTCGGATTTGCTATCCATCTTTCAAATTTTGGGGGCAAACTGTTGGGCAAAAAATCACGTCGTACGACCACGACCAGAACAGATAAGACGCACGTCATAATCCAAATCTTGTATTAAGATAAGGTCTCGACGAGAACCCAGAAAACATCCGTCGTCGCTGTTTGGGCAAAAAACCACGTCGTACGACCACGACCAGAACAGGTAAGACGCACGTCATAATCCAAATCTTGTATTAAGATAAGGTCTCAACAAGAACCCATAAAAACGTCCGTCGTCGCCCGTAAAAGGTAAGTCGTACGTCCTCCATGATGCTCGACCATAGTATCGCCCGTCCCGTACGACCATCGCGTAAGATCATTGTACCTTCGACCAAAGCTAACGTTAACCTTGACTGTTACGTTTGTTAAGTGTTTAATGCAGGAGTCAAAGTCATTAAAGAGCAACGGATATAACCGACGCAACCATCAACGATCGATAGCTGTAACGGACGAAGAGTATTATGAACATTCATCTCAGCGACCGTTTCCAGCCGTTGATCAAATCATTAATGGAGCTAATTAATGACGCGAAGACTATAAAAGATAAGCTAAAGCCTCATTTCAGGGGACATCAGTTAACATCCGGTATACATCAGCGAACATCACCAGACAGCAGAGAAGATCATCCAAACTCATAGCAAAGAACATTCAAACTCTGGAGATCAAGTACTGAAAGCCAGAACCCTACTGCGAACTCAAGAACACTCGAAGGAAAGCTCAAGTATCGCTCTCGACGCACGACAACAGCCCTCGACCAGAAGTTCACACTTTGTATTCACACACGACAAACACCTGTTTTTACATTCAAACACTTGTACTTTACATTTCGAAGTATTTCCTTCATTTGTATTGTAATCATCGTACGACCGACGCCAGTACCAAGGACGTCGCCCCTGATTGGCGACCATAGTGCAGCGACGACATCCCTTGTCGTCCGCAGGTTTTTTCCTCGATTGAGGTTTTTCCTGCGTCATCAAATCCCTTGTCTCGTTTATTTTTTCCCTCGTCGCACGTCTCGTCGAAAGATCCTTTCTTCAGTTGATTAAGTCCACATTGACCTTAAGTTGTCCCTTTGGTGCGATTTTTGGCATTAACAGTTTGGCGCCATCCGTGGGACCTCATCTAGAGAAAATCATCGACGAACGTACACCCTACTAATAGTTTCTTGGAGTTTCTTCTATTTTCTGTTGCAGGAAAAATGGCAGCCTCTGGAAATCCGCAGCAAGCTGTTGCTCAGATGTATCAGGAGCTCGAAGTCGCCAGGAATCAGCTCAATGCAATGGCAGAGCAGAATCGCAGAGCAGCTGAGGAGATCACGCGGTTAAGAAATCCTCTTGGGCCTCAAAATGGTCTTAGGCCGTTCGTAGAACCCAATTCCAAGACCGTTCGACCAGAATGGCCCTAGGCCATTTGTCCCGAATCCAGGTTCATCCGCACAGAATCCGCATCCAAGCCCGTTCATGCAGAATCAACAGCCAGGGCCGTTCAACTCAAATCCTCAGTTTGGGACAGTTCCTCCTCAGCACATAACGCCACCACCCATGAATAATGGGTCTCAGCCATTACAAGGGTCGCAGCCTTTCCAGCAAGGATCGCAGCCGTTTCAGAATGGACCGCAGCAATTCCACTATGGGTCGCAGTCATATTTCGTCCCGTTCAACGGGGACACCAATGGTTTGTTGCATGGTAATGGCACTAGCCCAGGGGCCAATCCCTCGACAGGGGCAAATCCCGATCTTACCGATCCCGTCGCTCAGCGTTTGAAGATGTTAGAAGACCAAAATGAGTGTGTCCTGTCCTTGCTCGCCAAATTTCCTGGGGCAGTCGTGCCCGTCGACGTCGAGCCTCGCTCGGGATATCAGGCGTCGCCTTTCATCGACGAGATTGCCACCGTCAAGGTCCCAAAGAAGTATAACATTCATGCCTTCACTCCCAAGTATTCGGGTGTAACCGATCCAACTGAGCACGTCGCGCAATATAAACAGCTCATGTGGACGATCTTGATCCCATTTATGTACCAGGAAGTATGCATGTGTAAGAGTTTTAGAGCAACTCTCACTGGTCCAGCTCTCCAATGGTTAATCAATCTCAAACCCAAATCCATCGGGTCGTTTGCTGAGTTGGTTAATCAATTCTCCCAGCAATTCGCCAGCAGTCGTAAGATGGAGAAGCAGACTAGCGACCTATATTACATCATGCAGAAAGCTAATGAGTCTATTCAAAGTTATTTTAATAGATTCAATGCCGAAATGATCAGCATCCGCAATTGCGACGTAAAAACCTCAATCGAAGCCTATAAGCGTGGTCTGGACGATAATTCGGGTTTATATACCGACGTGACCAGATATCCCCCGGAGAATTTCGAAGACGTCCGAGCTCGGACCTTAGCATATATGAGGGTCGAAGACGATGCAGCCTTTCGTCGCAAGCACACTGACAAAAAGAAGTCGTTAGGCGTCAGAAAGCCAGAGTTCAAGACAAAGGCTGTTTCCAGAATAGCAACTAAGTTCACTCAGTACCCCCAATATAAGCAGCTAAGTTCACTCAGTACCCCCAATATATCCTCTTACGGATTCAAAGGACCCACAAAGGACCTAGTCGAAGCTCTGAAAAGTTCCCAAGCTACCATTCGATGGCCAAAGAAGTCCGACCTGGACGATGCTAAGAAAGACAAATCAAAGTGGTGCGACTTCCATGCCGATCATGGTCATGCGACAGACGACTGTATCGCATTGAAGAAGGAACTAGAATATCAGTTTCCGAAAGGAAATCTCAAAGATATCATCGACGATGTCGCTATTCCAACTAATGGCCATCGACCGTCGACTCCCGAGCATGCAAAAGTTATTAATTGAAATTCCCTACGCCATGGGGAATCTAGGAGATCAAAAGAGAAAATAAACTGAAGTCGTAAGATCAAGCTCTCGACAGGTTCGTTTTTCTATCCCTAAATTAACAATATCTTTTCCACAGGGATAAATCTACTATGGTGCTTCGTCGCACGACAACATAGTCAACCACAAGACAATATTTCTCCGTGTCATTCTGTCATTTAAAACCTATCTTTTCCTCCCAAAAACAGTACGGTAATAAATGACAGGGGGCAAATAGAGAGAGTCTGAAATGGTACGTTCTCTAACTCTTTCTCGCAAAACATTTACTGACTTAAGCATTGGAGGGTCGTTGGCTAGCCAACGACCAACCCCCGACATCGTTTTATCGCAGAATCGCACGACAGATTATCGCAGAGTCGTACGACAGTAATCATTAAGTCTACTTTATGACTTTAATATCGCAAGGTCGAACGACATAAACAATCAGGTCTCTAACTTGATCATTTCTCCACAGGGGCATACGACACAAACTCTTTGTACGATCCGGTCGTACGATCGCAGAGTCTAAACGACTTTACCCCTAAGTTTCTTAAACTTTCATACACTGAATGAATGCTTTAATTGGGTGTTTTTATATTTGTTTTACGTTCTTATCATCGTATTACAATGAATACCTTGGTCGCATGATTTCGTATGTATTCTATGACTGAATCCATAACTAATGTGATATTTGCTTACCAAATATATGAAAACACAAGTTCAAACAAAAAAGTGCATTTAAAAAGATCGTCAGGTGCACACTCAACGACCAACGATCGAGCAGCAAAGAAAATAAAATTCTTAGATTAAAGAGGAGCATCCGTCGCGTTCATGCCCGAAGTCCCGTCCTGAAGGCTTTCACCTGCCACCTCCTCCTCAGCATCCTTCTCATCGTCCGAGTCAAGATCCCTCTCGGTCCCAACACCATTCAGATAGATGTCCAGCTCCTCCATCGCCGAAGCAAGAGGGTCTTTTCCCAGCAAATGTCGTCGCATGATCGCCGTCCGAGCAGTCAGACGAGCTATGGCAAAAACCGACTTACCCTCGTCCTTTACGGATTGCACCTCCTTCTCCAAAATCTTCACCTTGGATTTATAATCCTCAGCCTCTTTCGAAACAGCAACCAAGGATTCCTTAATTTTTTCAATCTCCTCCCTTTGTTCGGCAGCCATGGACAAAGATTGCGTCAGACGATGACTAAGATCTTCCTTGGCAAAATGAACGATCTTCAAATGTTCTAAAGCATCGTCAAGCCGCTTCGAAAACTCCTCAGCACGACTTGTAGAGGCACTCGCTCTGTCCAGCGCCACTTTCTCTCTTTCACGAGCAGCAGACAAGAGATCTTTTACCTTCGCCGCTCCACTTCGTGAGGCCAAAGCAGCCTGAAGTGCCTGCGAAAACATCATCAGTGGACAACGACAACGACAACGACAACGAAACCTGGGCCTAGATAAACTAAGTCTTGAAAGAAAGACTTACCATGAACGACAAGCCGGCTATATGGGCACACGTCTCCTCGATAGGGAAACCCCTCAAAACGCTCCCTGAAAGATGGAAGCATGAAATTATCCAGGTGAGGGAACAGGTTCGTCCCGTCTAGGACATCACCTGTCATAAAATCCGATGGCAGCAAAAAGTTGACCGTCGTAACCTTCTCCCCTCCCGTCGAGTGATCCTCGCCCTTGTCGGTTGACAAAGGATTCGACGCGGCAGACGGGGACTTCACCGTTTCCGCCGGAGGCGCAGAATTGATGGGTGTCGCTGCGATCACCTTCTTAGGTGATCCGACCCCTACCTTCTCAGGTGAAGCGACTCTCGACGAGTCATTAACCCCAGTCGACGACTCCCTCAGAGTCGTCGTCCTCGTCTTCTTAGGAATTTCATGGCAAGCGGACATGGATTTTAGCCTCCTCTCCCTGCCCTGATGAGCATACTCCAGCTCAGCTGCTCTCTTAGCAGAAACCTTCAACACTTTAGGTTGAGATGCTCCTGGAAAAAAGGAATGTCATAAAGCACACAAAGGAAAAAGACTCGAGAAAAAGTAAGTAAAACTTACCCGTCATCCCTCTCCCTCCTCTCGACTTATCTTCTTCCTCTTCTTTTCCTTTCTCTTCACACTTCTCCCCCTGATTCTCTCCTGAAGATACTAAATCATCGTCATCCACCGTATGTCGCACGATGAAAGACCTCTCGGTGACGCTAAATTCTAGAAACGAATTAATCTTCGCTTGAGAGTTAGCGTCTGGCTTCACGACCTCGAACTTTATGGCTGTCAACATACAAAAACAAGTTAAAAATCATATATAAATCGTCTACAGCGCACGACAGATGAAATAACGAGGCTCACCCGACGTATTCCCGCTCGTCCTAATCCACTCACTCTCAGAGTCAAGGGACAACTTACGCACGAAAACATATCGAGACTTCCACCCACGGTCATTCACACCCGTTCCTAAAACCAAAACGCGATCGCCCTTGAATCTAGAATGTAAACTACATCGATGACATCATTCCATCTTGGCTTGATAATCCGAGAGGAGGTCCTGTACATTCATGGGAGAATCCCATTTCTTAGTATCACGCTCGATCACTCGTACGACTCGCCAGAACTGGGGCATCAACTGACTCGGTGCCAAGTCAAACTCTAACATGAACGCCTTGGCCAGAGGAGAAAAAGGCTATTCGAAACCTATCTTAAAAGGGTATTCATAGATTACGATGTATCCCTCGGGACACTCATTTGATCGGATCTGGCCTGGACGGATCAATTCGACCCACGCAGGAATTTTCGCTAACTTTCTAAAGTCCCGAAGGTCCGATGACTCTTGAATGACACTTTCAGGATCCCTCGACATTTCTAAACAAAATATGCAGAAGTCAGAGAAATCGTACCTTACTTATAGGCGCATTTATCCCTGAAGAAACCTAACCAGGTCAGAGATTTTCACAAGTTCGGAAGATATCAGACAAAGAATGGCAAGGAAATCACAGCACAAACTCTTCAAGGGCGAAATAAGGAAAGGATCCGTCAACATCCCTATTTAGACCGAAAAACAGGGTTGGATCGAATCCCTGGATAACCGCTGTGCGTCCCCGTCCTTTCGTATGACCGCAGGGATCGTCGACACCTGTCCTCGACAGCTGGTAAGCATCATCGTGTGTCAGTATGACGTCACGACCTCGTTACCTTTTCAACTTCTCGTTCAGTTAGAAACAAACCAGTCTAGCTCCAAGGCGATTGAAGTAATTTTTAACTCTTGTCTTATTTTCTATGCGTCTGATGGACAAAATTTAAAACTTAAATTTGACATTCATTTTTCAAATTTTGGGGGCAAACTGTTTCGGAAAAAAACCACGTCGTACGACCACGACCAGAAAAGGTAAGACGCACGTCATAATCCAAATCTTGTATTAAGATAAGGTCTCGACAAGAACCCATAAAAACGTCCATCGTCGCCCGTAAAAGGTAAGTCGTACGTCCTCCATGACGCTCGACCATAGTATCGCCTGTCCCGTACGACCATCGCGTAAGATCATTGTACCTTCGACCAAAGCTAACGTTAACCTTGACTGTTACGTTTGTTAAGTGTTTAATGCAGGAGTCAAAGTCATTAAAGAGCAACGGATATAACCGACGCAACCATCAACGATCGATAGCTGTAACGAACGAAGAGTATTATGAACATTCATCTCAGCGACCGTTTCCAGCCGTTGTAGCCGTTGATCAAATCATTAATGGAGCTAATTAATGACGCGAAGACTATAAAACACAAGCTAAAGCCTCATTTCAGGGGACATCAGTTAACATCCGGTATACATCAGCAAACATCACCAAACAGCAGAGAAGATCACCCAAACTCATAGCAAAGAACATTCAAACTCTGGAGATCAAGTACTGAAAGCCAGAACCCTAATGCGAACTCAAGAACACTCGAAGGAAAGCTCAGGTATCGCTCTCGACGCACGACAACAGCCCTCGACCAGAAGTTCACAATTTGTATTCACACACGACAAACACCTGTTTTTACATGCAAACACTTGTACTTTACATTTCGAAGTATTTCCTTCATTTGTATTGTAATCATCATACGACCGACGCCAGTACCAAGGACGTCGCCCCTGATTGGCGACCATAGTGCAGCGACGATATCCCTTGTCGTCCGCAGGTTTTTTCCTCGATTGAGGTTTTTCCTGTGTCATCAAATCCCTTGTCTCGTTTATTTTTTCCCTCGTCGCACGTCTCGTCGAAAGATCCTTTCTTTAGTTGATTAAGTCCACATCGACCTTAAGTTGTCCCTTTGGTGCGATTTTTGGCATTAACAGTCGCCCGTAAAAGGTAAGTCGTACGTCCCCCATGACGCTCGACCATAGTATCGCCCGTCCCGTACGACCATCGCGTAAGATCATTGTACCTTCGACCAAAACTAACGTTAACCTTGACTGTTATGTTTGTTAAGTGTTTAATGCAGGAGTCAAAGTCATTAAAGAGCAACGGACTTAACCTACGCAACCATTAACGATCGATAGCCGTAACGGACGAAGTGTATTATGAACATTCATCTCGGCGACCGTTTCCAGCCGTTATAGCCGTTGATCAAATCATTAATGGAACTAATTAATGACGCGAAGACTATAAAAGACAAGCTAAAGCTTCATTACAAGGGACATCAGTTAACATCGAATATACATCAGCGAGCATCACCAAACAGCAGAGAAAATCATCCCAACTCATAGCAAAGAACATTCAAACTCTGGAGATTAAGTACTGAAAGCCAGAATACTACAGCGCATTCAAGAATAACAGCGGTGAAGAGCTTTCTCTCGAAGAATCAGTCTCGACGCACGACATCAGCCCTTGACCAACAGTTTACACTTTATATTCACAAACGACAAACACCTGTTTTTACATTCAAACACTTGTACTTTACATTTCGAAGTATTTCCTTCATTTGTATTGTAATCATCGTACGATCGACGCCAGTACCAAGGACATCGCCCCTGATTGGCGACCATAGTGCAGCGACGACATCCCTTGTCGTCCGCAGGTTTTTTCCTCGATTGAGGTTTTTCCTGCGTCATCAAATCCCTTGTCTCGTTTTTTTTTCCCTCATCGCACGTCTCGTCGAAAGATCCTTTCTATAGTTGATTAAGTCCACATCGACCTTAAGTTGTCCCTTTGGTGCGATTTTTGGCATTAACAGTGTAAAGAAGCCAGAGTTCAAAACGAAGGCAACATCTAAGTCAGAGCCTGCGCGCCAAATCTCGAACATCCGGTTCAAGACGAAAGCAGAGTTCAAAACCGCGACCAAATTCCCTCAGTACCCTAAGATATCCTCCTACGGATTCAAAGGGATGTAACATCCCAGGCCAACCGTACCAGATATTGTCCGCTTTGTCCACACACCCGGACTCACGGTTTTAAAACGCGTTTGATAGGGGAGGTATCAAGTTCCTTTTATAAGGCAGCCTTTGTTCCCCTCCCCAACCAATGTGGGATCTTAGAATCCACCCCCCTTGGGAGCCCAGCGTCCTCGCTGGCACACCAGTCCGGTTCCCGGCTCTGATACCATCTGTAACATCCCAGGCCAACTGTACCAGATATTATCCGCTTTGTCCACACACCCGGACTCACAGTTTTAAAACGCGTCTGACAGGGGAGGTATCAAGTTCCTCTTATACGGCAACCTTTGTTCCCCTCCCCAACCAATGTGGGATCTTACAAGGGACCACTAAGGACTTGGTCTAGGCCCTGAAGACCGTCCAGACGACCATCCGGTGGCCGAAGAAGTCTGATCAGGATGACGGTAGGAAGGATCAGTCAAAGTGGTGCGACTTCCATGTCGACCACGGTCACCTGACGGACGATTGTATAGCTCTCAAAAAGGAGCTGGCATTTCACGTCCCGAAGGGTAATCTCAAGAGTATCATTGACGACGTCGTTATTCCAGCTAACGACGCTCGACCACCGACCCCCGAGCATGCGAAAGTCGTCAACTACATCACTGGTGGTTCCGACATATGCGGTCTGACGTATTTCGCAGCCAAACGTCACGCCAGCCAAGCACCTGACGACCGGCGCATCTCGCGTTAATCAAGACCCAAAGGAGATCTGGAGTTAGAAGCCCTAAAAATCAAATTCGACCAAGACGACCTTGGTGACTCATATCAGAAGCATCATGATGGGTTGATCATTCAACTCGCGATTGGTAATTGTTTAACCCGATGAGTCTTAGTCGACGGAGGCAGTTCAGCAAACATCATCTTCCTCGACACCATCAAGGCCATGGGAATCGATCGATCGGAAATCACCCGACGCTCGACAACCTTGGTCGGTTTCAATGGAGACGCGACGAGTACCTTTGGAGAGATCACCTTGCCTGTCTATGCTGGAGGAATCAATAAGCAGACCAAGTTCAACGTTATTGATTGCTCGTCGTCCTATAACATTGTTAATGCCTAAAATCATCCAGAAGGATAACTTAAGGTTGATTGTGGAGATTAACAACTAAAGAATGGAGATCTTACGACAAACCGTGCGACAAAGACAGAAAGCGTAAATGAGACAAAGATTTTGGTGACGCGGGAAAACCCTCAACGAGGAAAAAACCCGCGGACGACTACTGAGGTCGTCGCTGCACTATGATCACCAATCAGGGGCGATGTCCTTATGATTCGGGTGTCGAGAGTACAAAGATTACAATACAAATGAAAGAAAGACTTTAAATGTAAAGTAACAGGTGTATCGAATGTAAAAACGAGTGCGTCGTGTGTAAAAACTTTGTGTCTTGTGTGTACGTCGTGTGTCGAGAGCGTTCTTTCGAGAGAGAGTTCTTTGCTTTGAATGAGTGTTCCTGAGAGTTTGGATGCTTCGAGATGATGAAGATGATAGAGATGATCCGCAAATGAGGATGGAATTCCTGTACTTATAGTCTTCGAACGCCTTTATTGACTCCATAAAAGCTTCGTGTAACAGCTGTAACGGCCATTGAGTTTAATGCTGTTAATGGCCTTTGCCGGTTATAGCCGTTGATCATCAATGTCATTGATTCCTGCATTTAAACATTGAAAAGTAACAGTAATATCGTATTTTAGTCGGTCGAGGTTGTGTGGTTCCATACGACGGTCGTACGAACGAAACGACGTCATGGTCGAGTGTCGTGAGGTGAGTAACTTTCGATTTCAACTTTGATCAGGGAGTAAAGTATTTATGATTTTACCTCATTATAGAAAAGTATAATAAATGTTCTCAGTGTTTTGGTCGTGGTCGAGACTGGTGTATTTTTACCCAAACAGTTTGCCCCCAAAATTTAAAAATGGAGTGGCAAATTCAAATTTTAAAATTTTAAAATTTGTTAGTCGGACGCCTAGGGTCGTGACACATGTAGAAAGTCTCTTCGGTTACCTTGGAACTGGATCGGTCCAATTCTAACTAAAGAGGAAGTCAAAAAGGGGATAAGATCGTGACATCATGCTGACGCACGATCATGCTTAGCAGCTGTCATCGCCAGGTGTCGACGATCTGTCGAGTATTCGAAAAGACAAGGGCACGTGTCGATCATCGGGTGATATGACCTGACACGATCTTTTAAATAAATAGCGACCCTCGATGGATCTTTTCCATCTTACGATTTTAGAGAGTTTTAAGATAGAGATTTCTTCTTGATTTCTTATTGTTCTTCGTTCAATCCTTTCCAAACCTGCAAGAATCTTCGACCAAGTTAGAAATTTTGAGGTTTTAGAGCGCCTATATAAGGTACGATTTCTCGTTATTTTCTTAAGTCTATTGTTAGAAAACATGTCGATTGAGCCTGTAAGTCCCATTCGAGATCAAGAGGATCTCGACGACCTTAGAATCTTAGCAAAAATCCATGCGAAGATTACATTGATTAGGGCAGGTCAGACCCAACCAAATAAGTGTCCTGAGGGGTATTTCGTGATATACGAATACCCCTTTAAGGTAGGTTTCGAATGGCCTTACTCGCCTTTGGCCAAGGCTTTTATGCTTGAATTCGATTTTGCGTCGGGCCAGTTAATGCCCCATCTCTAGAGGGTCATACAGGTGATTGAGCGTCTTACCGTAGAATGGGAATCTTCCATGAATGTGCGTGACCTCCTCTTGGCTTATCAAGTCAAGAAGGACAAATATCATCGCTACAGCCTATTTTCTAGGTTTAAGGGCGATCAAACCTTGGTCCTAAAGACTGCTGTAAATGATCCTAAGTGGAAGACTAGATACGAATTCGTGCGTAAGTCGACTCTTGACTCTGAGAGTTGTTGGATTAGGGCTGGCTGGAATGTGGCGTGTGAGAATTTCTAGTTTTTTGGCGTACGTTGTATGTTAATTTCGACCGATTATTAACCTGTTTTTTATGTGTCAACAGATATAAAGTTTGAGGACGTGAAGCCCTATGCCAACTCTCAAGCGAAGGTTGACGCGTTTTTAGAGTTTAGCACCGTCGAGCGATCGTTTATCACGCGACATTCGGTGGACGACGACGACGAGGACTTGGTATTCCTAGGAGAAAATCAGGGAGAGAAACGTGTGGAGGAAGAGGAAGAGTCGAGAGAAGAAGAAGAGATGACCGGTAAGTTTACCTTCACATTCCTTTCTGCTCGATCCCGACCTTCTTATGTTTATCGTGTAACGCTTCTCTCTTCTTTGCTTCCAGGAGAGTCTCAGATGAAAGTGCCGACTGTCTCTGCTAAAAGAGCAGCTCAACTTGAGCTTGCCCGTAAGGGGAAGGAAAAGAGGCAAAGGACCTTGATGTAACATCCCTTATCTTTAAAACACTCATTTAACGGAAAGTAACCTTAAAATACAGCGGAAGATTTGTAATTAAAACATTTAGATAAAATCCCATAATCTTATAGAAAAGAGTACAAGTTTGCAACTTAAAACCAATAAGTTTGAGACAAACAATATTCAACTGAAAAGCTTAGATAATCCAAAACTATCATTCATCAAAAGAAAATATAAGTTGTTGAGCTGCCGCAAATCCAAAAGCTTCAAGCTGGAGCCTTTCCTTTATTCTTCGAAGATGTACCTGCCACTAAAAGATGAATAACAACGGGGTAAGCTTTCGCTTAGTGAGCACGCACCTATACCACGTATCATCATGCATACATACTCGCATAAACATAGCAATCACATACATGTAACATCCTTCCATTCCTTAAGGCACAAAGCCAATAAGGAAGGTCATAAGTAGACACTGGTACCAGGCCTCTTCATACATAACATATTCCCTAGGGGTATTATTACCACCATAGGTACTCTTTCCTTTGGCAAAGCCAACATACACATAATCACACATGCAATCCAACTACATACACATAACTTACATAATATAGGTAGAGTACTCACCTGTCAAGATGTCAATTACCAAGTACTTCACAGTGTATAATAATCACCTCGTACCACCTATAACATTCATACATACACATATCATAACAAGCCCAAAAATGGAACTCTAATTCTATCCCATCTCTCATCCCGAAATGACATAGCTAGGATAGTCCAAATACCATAAAACTTTGCCAAACATCCAATTTCATACGCCCCATTTCTATTGATTTCTAAACATAATACACATACCTTGCAATTCTAGACCGCGAACAACAATCCTCCTAGAACCTTTCACAACTTGAATCTTCCAAAATCACCAAATCTTTCGCCTGGAAAATACAGAAACTTCGGACACTTGGTTCTCTCTACTGGGAACACCGATGCCAAATCCCTCCAGTCAGAATGTATATTAGAGGGTCGTGAAGTCGCTGTCCAAATTTCACGACGATCCAACGGTTAACGAAGGAGAATCGGTCGATCTTTCACAGCAGCTCACAAGAACTCCGCCTGGAAAAATACAGCAACTTCGGACACTTGGTTCTCTCTACTGGGAACTCCGATGCCAAATCCCTCCGGTCAGAATGTATATTAGAGGGTCGTGAAGTCGCTGTCCAAATATCACGACGATCCAACGGTTAACGAAGGAGAATCGGTCGGTCTTTCACAGCAGCTCACAAGAACTCCGAAAATCCCTTTCTCTTTTCTCTCTTCTTTGCTAAAGAAACAAATGGCTGCAAATGAGGGTGTTTAGGGTTTCCATCCCCTTTACATACATGCCAAAACACACCCTCATCTTACAAAATTGATAAACTGGCCCCTAGATTCCTGAACACGTACATAACGACCCAAAAATTAACTCAACCCCAAAAGAGACAGTTAATTCACGTAAATTGGGAAACGGGGTGTTACAACTCTCCCCCACTTACCAGCATTTCGTCCTCGAAATCGACCAGACTTGGAAGAGTTCCGGATAATTCGATCTCATCTCAGCTTCCGGTTCCCATGTCCATTCTGATCCTTTTCGGTGTTCCCACTGAACTTTCATTAAGCTGATCTCCTTGTTTCGCAAGGATTTGGTCTTCCTTTCCAAGATTGCTATCGGTCTCTCAATATAATTCAACCGTTCGTCGACCTGTATGTCATTTATAGGGACATGCGCCGACTCGTCAGCTAAACACTTCCTCAACTGAGACACGTGGAAGGTGTTGTGTATCAGACTGAGTTCCGGCGGAAGCTCCAGCCGGTACGCAACCTTCCCAACCCGTGCTATCACCTTGAAAGGTCCGATAAACCTAGGGCCTAGCTTGCCCCTCTTCCGGAATCGGATCACCCCTTTCCAAGGTGATACCTTCAACAAAACATTATCTCCCACGTTGAACTCCAGATCCGACCTTCGCTTGTCGGCGTAACTCTTTTGACGACTCTGTGCGGTTCGTAGCCTATCCCGAATCATCTCAATACTTTCCGTCGTTTTCTGAACCACTTCTGTGCTGCTTAACTCCCGCTGGCCTACCTCTCCCCAACAGATAGGAGTCATACACCTTCTCCCGTACAACATCTCATACGGAGGCATGCCAATACTGGCATGGAAACTGTTGTTGTATGAGAACTCAGCCAACGGTAAATACGTATCCCAGCTGCCCCCAAAATCCAAAACACAGGCTCTCAACATATCCTCAAGAGTCTGAATTGTTCTCTCGCTTTGCCCGTCCGTCTGTGGGTGAAAGGCTGTACTGAACTGAAGTCTCGTACCCAAATCTTCATGGAACTTCCCCCAAAACCGCGACGTAAACCGAACATCCCTGTCTGATATCACTGTTACCGGTACCCCATGCCTTGCTACAATTTCACTGACATAGATGTCATCTAACTTTTCTGCAGATGAACTTTCACGGATCGCGATAAAATGGGCACTCTTTGTCAGCCTATCTACAACCACCCAAATGGCATCATGATTCCTAGGTGTTCGAGGCAACTTGGTAATCAGATCCATTGTTGTATGCTCCCACTTCCACTCTGGTATCTCTAATGGCTGTAACTTCCCGTGCGGTCTCTGATGCTCTGCTTTGACCCTTAAACAAGTCAAACATTTCTCCACGTACTTAGCCACGTCCCTCTTCATCCCCGGCCACCAGTAGTCAGTCTTCAGATCTCTATACATCTTAGTAGCACCGGGATGGATAGAGAACCTTGACTTATGCGCCTCGTCCAGAAGTGTCTGCCTTGCCTCACACGATACTGGAACCCATACCCGACCGTACCGAGTCAATAGACCTCGACTGTCGGGCACTAACTGATCCACCTGTCCCTTTATCCGTTCCTTCTTCTGGTTCTCACCCTTGATCGCTTCCTCTTGAGACCTTCTTACCAAGTCGTGAAGCGACGTTTATACTGTTAGTCTCATCAACGGTACCCGAAGTAGAACACTACTCGCTCTTCTACTCAAGGCATCCGCTACGACATTTGCCTTCCCCGGGTGATAAAGAATCTCGCAATCATAATCCTTCACCACATCCAACCACCTCCGCTGTCTCATGTTCAAATTCTGTTGATCCATGAAATAACGAAGACTCTTGTGGTCCGTATAGATAGTACACTTCACCCCATACAGGTAGTGCCGCCATAACTTGAGAGCGAACACCACTGCCGCAAGCTCCAAATCGTGAGTCGGGTAATTCACCTCATGCGTCTTCAGTTGACGAGATGCATAGGCAATCACCCTTCCCCTCTGCATAAGAACGCAGCCTAGCCCGTGATAAGACGCATCACAGAGGACTGTCATGTCTTCAACTCCTTCCGGTAGTGTCAACACCGGAGCCTCGCATAACTTTCTCCTTAAGGTTTCGAACGCTGTTTTCTGTTCCTCTCCCCAAACGAAACGTTCATTCTTCCTCGTCAGCTTCGTCAACGGAACTGCTATCTTGGAGAAATCCTGGATGAACCGGCGGTAGTACCCGGCTAATCCAAGGAAACTCCTAATCTCAGTGGGAGTCTTCGGGGTTTCCCACTTCATCACTGCCTCCACCTTCGCTGGGTCTACCTTGATACCCTCTCGGTTCACAAGATGTCCAAGAAATTGAACCTCTTGTAACCAGAAATCACACTTGGAGAACTTTGCATATAACTGCTCCTTACGCAAAATCTCCAAAACCTCTCGTAGATGCTCCATATGATCCTCCTTCGACTTGGAGTAGATCAGTATATCGTCTATAAACACGATGACTGACCTATCCAACATCGGTCTGCAAACTCTATTCATAAGATCCATGAATGCCGCCGGTGCGTTCGTCAGTCCAAATGGCATCACGATGAACTCGAAATGCCCGTACCTGGTTCTGAACGCTGTCTTGTGAACATCCTCTTCCCTGACCTTCAACTGGTGGTACCCTGAGCGAAGATCTATCTTAGAGAACCAAACGGCTCCCTGAAGTTGATCGAAGAGATCGTCGATCCTCGGCAACGGGTATCTGTTCTTCACCGTAAGCTTGTTAAGCTCTCTATAGTCGATGCACATCCGCATCGACCCGTCCTTCTTTTTCACGAAAAGGATAGGGGCTCCCCAAGGTGAACTACTGGGGCGGATGAAACCCTTATCCAACAGTTCCTCCAGCTGCTTAGACAGTTCATGCATCTCCGGAGGTGCCAAACGGTAAGGAGCCTTTGCTACCGGTGTCGCCCCCGGAATCAAGTCTATTCGGAACTCCACTTGCCTCCCGGGAGGAATGCCAGGCAAGTCATCCGGGAAAACATCCGGAAACTCGCTGACCACTGGTACATCTGCCACTGTTCTCTTCTTTTCTCCTCCCGTTCATCAACAATATACGCCAAGTAACTGCTACCACCATGGTGCACATATCTTCTAGCTTTGGCCAAAGTGCACACCTTTGGTACCCCTTTTCTTCCTTCACTCGAGATAGTGAATTCTCCCCCACTTGGGGTTCGAATCACTACCTGCTGTTTTTCACAATCAATGCGCGCTCCATTCCGACTAAGCCAATCTATCCCAACTACTACATTTATTTCCCTCATCGCAATAGGAATAAGATCTATACTAAACTTCACTCCGGCTATCTCTATTACATTACCTTTATACACATCACTCACAAAACGAAACTCCTCGTCCGCTATTTCTACTTCTAGCGGACTCTCTAACTTGTCCTTTACAATAGCAAAGTCTTTACAAAACGATAAAGAAACAAAAGATTTAGTAGCTCCTGAGTCAAATAAGACAAGGGCAGGTGATGCATTAACAGGAAAAATACCTGTCACGACATCTGGCTCCTCCTTTGCTTCATCTACGGTCATCTGGAACACTCGCCCCCGAGTCCTGGGTGCGTCGTTCTTCTTTCCCAATCCACCCTCTAGCATCTTCACCAGTGCGGTTCCCGAGTTCTGGACCGACCCGGTATTCATTGGGCACTCGTCAGCAAAGTGGCCCGGCTTGTAGCACTTAAAACATATATTTGCGGTCGCCTTGCAGTCTCGACTGATATGACCCGGTTGCCCGCATTTGTAACAGGTTCCGGAGCCCATACGACATTCTCCCGGATGCTGTCGTCCACACTTCCCACAGCGGGGATGCTCTCTCTTGAACTCTTTCTTTACCTCCGGTTTATGACTCCCAGTTTTGAACCTCTTAGTCTGCTGAGGTTGAGAGTGAACCGTTTCTGCCCTTCTTGTCTTTCTTTGGCTCTCTAATTCGAGCTCTCTAGCCCGAGCCGCCTCGTGCATCTGCTGAAAATCAGTGCACCTTGCCATAACAACAAATTCTCTAATCTCCTGTTTCAAAACTCTCCCATATCTGTACATTTTGGCCTTTTCATTCCTGACATACTCAGGACAGAAAAGGGACCGCTCCAAAAACTTGTCAGTGATCTCGTTCACCGACTCCGTAGTTTGCTCCATAGATAGAAACTCATTTGGGAGTCTCTCTACCTCAATTTGGGGCACATACTGTTCCATGAACAGTTCCTTGAACTGTTCCCAAGTCATGCTATCCACTTGTTCTGGCGTCCGAGCACGAACAATAAGGTTCCACCAGTCTTTCGCTGCCTTCCTCAGAAGGTTCGATGCGTAGCGAACCTTGACTTCCTCGGTACAAAAACTGGTGCGGAAAGCACCCTCCACCTCAGCTATCCAACGAGTGCTGGTTACGGGGTCCTTCTGCCCCTCAAACTGTGGCGGCTGACAGGCCGAGAAATCTCTGTAGCTTGTCCCCCGTGGTTGTACGCCTGACAAGCCCCCTGATCCACTGGCCCTGCTGGCCACAGCTGCCTCTACCTGACTACGAATTTCATTAGCCAGTTCCTGCTTTACCTGCTTAAAGAGACTTGGGAGTAACTCGTGAAGAACCTCCCCGACCTCAGCAGCGATCACACCTCTCAGATCAGGAATTTCCTGATCCTCTTCAATAATCGGTCTCTTGCCTTGCCTTCTAGTGTTCACCATTCTGATACATAAACATGATACTTTAGAATAATTCATCTACATCCCCCCCCCCCCCCTGAGCAAACTCCTAGCATAGTCCAGAGGTCCTAGCTTAGTTGTCTTTCTTTCTAACATGCTCCTTAGAAACCTTCTGCTTATACTCTCTTAACAAAATCCCTTTCTAGCATGTTACTACCCAACCCTCAACCTTGTCTGGTTCATAGAATTCTTTTGCAACTATATCAAGTCCCGGCATGTACAATGTAATTGCAATGGTATGGGCCCTTATACCATTATAATTACACCCTCCATGTTTAGACTCAACACCGTCACTAAGGTTCCAATTCCCAGCTTAGTTGGTACCTTTAACATATATATCACAACATTTTCCATATCTACCACTTATCATATAAACATTATAATCATATTCTAATTCACATTATGCATCAACAAAACATACTTGAAATCATAACCTTGTCACATTGACCATATCTAGCATACATAAACATAATTACTCATCCAATACAGTTATAAAACTGGTCTTTCACAAAAACTGAACATGCTTTATCATAAATCCTAATATGGAATAGTGTGCTCACCCCCGTCTTGATGCTCTGGACCGCAGCTCAACCGTGAAAACTTTTTCTTTTAAAACACCCTTTCCTTATAAACCATTTTCTTACACGAAACAGTTTTTTTTTTAAAGGTTACTTATTTGAAAACTTGAGCACTTGGGTTTAAGTTCAAACACTCACCACTTGTGAATGCCCGAATCCCTTAAACCAAGGCTCTGATACCAACTGTAACATCCCTTATCTTTAAAACACTCATTTAACGGAAAGTAACCTTAAAATACAGCGGAAGATTTGTAATTAAAACATTTAGATAAAATCCCATAATCTTATAGAAAAGAGTACAAGTTTGCAACTTAAAACCAATAAGTTTGAGACAAACAATATTCAACTGAAAAGCTTAGATAATCCAAAACTATCATTCATCAAAAGAAAATATAAGTTGTTGAGCTGCCGCAAATCCAAAAGCTTCAAGCTGGAGCCTTTCCTTTATTCTTCGAAGATGTACCTGCCACTAAAAGATGAATAACAACGGGGTAAGCTTTCGCTTAGTGAGCACGCACCTATACCACGTATCATCATGCATACATACTCGCATAAACATAGCAATCACATACATGTAACATCCTTCCATTCCTTAAGGCACAAAGCCAATAAGGAAGGTCATAACTAGACACTGGTACCAGGCCTCTTCATACATAACATATTCCCTAGGGGTATTACTACCACCATAGGTACTCTTTCCTTTGGCAAAGCCAACATACACATAATCACACATGCAATCCAACTACATACACATAACTTACATAATATAGGTAGAGTACTCACCTGTCAAGATGTCAATTACCAAGTACTTCACAGTGTATAATAATCACCTCGTACCACCTATAACATTCATACATACACATATCATAACAAGCCCAAAAATGGAACTCTAATTCTATCCCATCTCTCATCCCGAAATGACATAGCTAGGATAGTCCAAATACCATAAAACTTTGCCAAACATCCAATTTCATACGCCCCATTTCTATTGATTTCTAAACATAATACACATACCTTGCAATTCTATACCGCGAACAACAATCCTCCTAGAACCTTTCACAACTTGAATCTTCCAAAATCACCAAATCTTTCGTCTGGAAAATACAGCAACTTAGGACACTTGGTTCTCTCTACTGGGAATTCCGATGCCAAATCCCTCCGGTCAGAATGTATATTAGAGGGTCGTGAAGTCTCTGTCTAAATTTCACGACGATCCAACGGTTAACGAAGGAGAATCGGTCGATCTTTCACAGCAGCTCACAAGAACTCCGAAAATCCCTTTCTTTTTTCTCTCTTCTTTGCTAAAGAAACAAATGGCTGCAAATGAGGGTGTTTAGGGTTTCCATCCCCTTTACATACATGCCAAAACACACCCTCATCTTACAAAATTGATAAACTGGCCCCTAGATTCCTGAACACGTACATAACGACCCAAAAATTAACTCAACCCCAAAAGAGACAGTTAATTCACGTAAATTGGGAAACGGGGTGTTACACTTGACCACCGAGTCAGGGGTTTTAAAGAAGTCGAGGACGACGATTCCGAGGGAACCGTTTCCAAGGGCTGATGACTCGTCAAGAGTCGTTACGCCTGAGAAGGCGAAGGTCGCATCGCCTATGAAGACGAAGACGTCTTCTAGCGCGATAGCTGTGACACCTATCAGTTCGGCGCCTCCGGTGAAAACGACGAAGTCCCCTTCTACCACGTCGGTCCCTTCGTCGGCCGACAAAGGCAGGGGTCACGCGACGGGGGGGGGGGGGGGCAAGGTCACGAAGGTCAATTTTACGTTGCCGTCGGACTTTATGGTCGATGATGTCCTAGCCGGGACGGATTTATTTCCTCATCTGGGGAAATATTTGCTCCCTTCTTTCAAGGAGCATTTCGAGGGATTCCCAATCGAGGAGACGGGATCCCATGTTGTCGGGCTGGCGTTTCTGGTATGTTTCTCTTTCAAAACTTGTTTTTCGATGTTTTAAATATTTATCGAGCGTCTATTAACACGTTTTCTTATGTTTTACAGGCATTTCAATCTTCTCTTGCCCTGCGTGCTGAAACAGAGAAGATAAAGGGTTTGGTGTCTTCTGCCCATGAGAGGGGGAACGCGGCATTGAACAGGGCGAATGTCAACGTAGAGCGTGAAGAGGCTAAGTCCAAACGTCTTGACGAAGCCCAGAAAGAGTTAGAGGTCGTCGGTCGTGCGAAGGATGAGGCGAATCATCGTCTGACGTAGTCTTTGTCCATGATCGATGATCAAAGAGATGAGCTGAGCAGGATGAAGGAGTCCTTGGCTACGAAGGATAAAGAAGCCGAGGAATCCAAGTCCAAGATGGCAGGTCTGGAGAAGGAGGTAGGAGAGCTCAAAGATGAGGTTGCGTCTACCTTTGCCTTGGCTCGACTGACCGCACGTGTTGCTATAATGAGACAACATTTGTCAGGCAAAAATCCTCTGGCCTTGGCGTCGGACGAGCTTGCCTACTTCTTGAGAGAGGTCAGGACTGAAAGAGACCTCGACTCCGACGACGAGAAAGAAGTCGAGGAGGAAGAGGTGGATGAAGGTTCCAAGGTCGAGGCTTCGGGTGAAGGCGCGACCGACACTCCTCCTCAGCCGTAAGCGAAATTTTCTTTTTATGATTTTTGTTTTTCTTGCTCGATCGTTGGTGATCGAGCTATCTAATGTAGTTGACAATTTGATGAATGAAATTTTGTCTTGCATCTCGCTCTGTTTTATACGTCTTGTAAGTAAACACGACATTAATTGTGAAATTCATTAAGCGTAGAACGAACAAGAAAACGTGCGACTTAGGCATCTATTGTAATATAACGACTAAGTCGTAAGTCATACATTTAAATCGTGTTGGCAATCATAAGCACACGCGATCGATACATCCATTCAGAATGTGCAAATTTTTCTAAGTATAAAAACTTAGATCGAGGGGTCATTAGACCTTACGATCGTACAACTATATCGTGTGACGTTCTTGGATCGTGCGTCCCTGCGATAGAATAGTCAAGTTATAGACCTGATCACTTATGTCGTGCGACTTTGCGGGATTAAAGTCGTGTAGTAGACTTAGCAATCTTATGGCATGCGATTTGCGATAGAACAATGTCAGAGGTTGGTCGTTGGCTAGCCAACGACCCTCCGATGCTTAAGTCAGTAATCGTCGCAATGAATAAAAAACGTATGAGAAAAGGAAAAAGACTTAGAAGAAATATCTTTTCAAATGTGTCGCATTCTAGCTGCGTGGGACATCTTGATTGTCGAGGGCTTGGAGTCGATAGGCACCCTTACCCACGAATTCTGAGATATGATAAGGACCTTCCCATTTGGTGGAAAGCTTACCAGCATTGAGCTCTTGAGTGCTTTGGAACACTAGTCACAGGACATAGTCGCCCACTTGAAAGACTTTAACGTTGACATTTTTGTTGAAATGTCGCTCGACCACTTGCCTCTGTGATGCCATTCTGATCAATGCCGATTCTCTGAGTTCTTCGAGGGCATCGAGGTAATAACTTAAGTCAACCAGGTTGTGGTCGACGGAAGTATGTCTCGAGGTTGGGAGTTGAACCTCGACCGGCAAAACTGCTTCACAACCATAGACCAAAGAGAAGGGAGTCTGCCTTGTGGACGTGCGAGGTGTCGTGCGGTTTGCCCACAGGACCGAAGGTGAGTTCTTCGACCCACCTTCCCTTTGCGACTTTTAACCTCTTCTTAATTGAAGCAATGATGGTATTATTGCTTGATACAGCAAGTCCATTGGCCTGGGGATACCTGGGTGTCGAGGTCGTCAGCTTGAAGTTGCGGTCTTCACAGAACTGTCGAGTCTTGTTGCTTATGAATTGGGATCCATTGTCGCAGACAATTTCGGAGGGAATCCCAAACCTGCATATAATGTTAGTTTGGATAAAAGACATGACTTCTGTTTGGGCAAAAAACCACGTCGTACGACCACGACCAGAACAGGTAAGACGCACGTCATAATCCAAATCTTGTATTAAGATAAGGTCTCGACAAGAACCCATAAAAACGTCCGTCGTCGCCCGTAAAAGGTAAGTCGTACGTCCTCCATGACGCTCGACCATAGTATCGCCCGTCCGGTACGACCATCGCGTAAGATCATTGTACCTTCGACCAAAGCTAACGTTAACCTTGAATGTTACGTTTGTTAAGTGTTTAATGCAGGAGTCAAAGTCATTAAAGAGCAACGGATATAACCGACGCAACCATCAACGATCGATAGCTGTAACGAACGAAGACTATTATGAACATTCATCTCAGCGACCGTTTCCAGCCGTTGTAGCCGTTGATCAAATCATTAATGGAGCTAATTAATGACGCGAAGACTATAAAAGACAAGCTAAAGCCTCATTTTAGGGGACATCGGTTAACATCCAATACACTTCAGCGAACATCATCACACAGCAGAGAAAATCATCCAAACTCATAGCAAAGAAAATTCAAACTCTGGAGATTAAGTACTGAAAGCCAGAATCTTACAGCGAACTCAAGAACACTCGAAGGAAAAGCTCAAGTATCAGTCTCGACGCACGACATCAGTCCTCGACCAGAAGTTCACACTTTGTATTCACACACGACAAACACTTGTTTTCACATTTAAACACTTGTACTTTACATTTCGAGGTATTTCCTTCATTTGTATTGTAATCATCGTACGACCGACGCCAGTACCAAGGACGTCGCCCCTGATTGGCGACCATAGTGCAGCGACGACATCCCTTGTCATCCGCAGGTTTTTTCCTCGATTGAGGTTTTTCTTGCATCATCAAATCCCTTGTCTCGTTTATTTTTTGCCACATCGCACGTCTCGTCGAAAGATCCTTTCTTTAGTTGATTAAGTCCACATCGACCTTAAGTTGTCCCTTTGGTGCGATTTTTGGCATTAACAGTTTGGTGCCATCCGTGGGACCTCATCTAGAGAAAATCCTCGACGAACGTGCACCCTACTAATAGTTTCTTGGAGTTTCTTCTATTTTCTGTTGCAGGAAAAATGGCAGCCTCTGGAAATCCGCAGCAAGCTGTTGCTCAGATGTATCAGGAGCTCGAAGTCGCCAGGAATCAGCTCAATGCAATGGCAGAGCAGAATCGCAGAGCAGCTGAGAAGATCGCGCGGTTAAGAAATCCTCTTGGGCCTCAAAATGGTCCTAGGCCGTTCGTACAGAACCCAATTCCAAGACCGTTCGACCAGAATGGCCCTAGGTCATTTATCCCGAATCTAGGTTCATCCGCGCAGAAACAGCATCCAGGCCCGTTCATGCAGAATCAACAGCCAGGGCCGTTCAACTCAAATCCTCAGTTTGGGACAGTTCCTCCTCAGCACATAAGGCCACCACCCATGAATAATGGGTCTCAGCCATTACAAGGGTCGCAACTTTTCCAACAAGGCTCACAACCATTTCAGCAGCCATTTCAGAATGGACCTCAAGGTAGATCGCAGCCTTTCCAGCAAGGATCGCAGCCGTTTCAGAATGGACCGCAGCAATTGCACTATGGGTCGCAGCCATATTTCGTCCCATTCAACGGGGACTCCAATGGTTCATCGCATGGTAATGGCACTAGCCCAGGGGCCAATCCCTCGACAGGGGCAAATCCCAATCTTAATGATCCCGTCGCTCAGCGTTTGAAGATGTTAGAAGACCAAAATGAGCGTGTCCTGTCCTTGCTCGCCAAATTGCCTGGGGCAGTCGTGCCCGTTGACGTCGAGCCTCGCTCGGGATATCAGGCATCGCCTTTCATCGACGAGATTGCCACCGTCGAGGTCCCACTGGTCCTGCTCTCCAATGGTTAATCAATCTCAAACCCAAATCCATCGGGTCGTTTGCTGAGTTGGTTAATAAATTCTCCCAGCAATTCGCCAACAGTCGTAAGATGGAGAAGCAGACTAGAGACCTATATTACATCGTGCAGAAAGCTAATGAGTCTATTCGAAGTTATTTTAATAGATTCAATGCCGAAATGATCAGCATCCGCAATTGCTACGTAAAAACCGCAATCGAAGCCTATAAGCGTGGTCTGGACGATAATTCGGGTTTATACACCGACCTGACCAAATATCCCTCGAAGAATTTCGAAGACGTCCGAGCTCGGACCTTAGCATATATGAGGGTCGAAGACGATGCAGCCTTTCGTCGCAAGCGCACCGACGACAAGAAGTCGCTAGGCGTCAGAAAGCCAGAGTTCAAGACAAAGATTATTTCTAGAGTAGAGCCAGCGCGCCAAATTTCAAATGTTCGTTTCAAAACGAAAGCAGAGGCCAAGACCGCGGCTAAGTTCACTCAGTACCCCAATATATCCTCTTACGGATTCAAAGGACCCACAAAGGACCTAGTCGAAGCTCTGAAAAGTTCCTAAGCTACCATTCGATGGCCAAAGAAGTCCGACTTGGACGATGCTAAGAAAGACAAATCAAAGTGGTGCGACTTCTATGCCGATCATGGTCATGTGACAGACGACTGTATCGCATTGAAGAAGGAACTAGTATATCATTTTTCGAAAGGAAATCTCAAAGATATCATCGACAACGTCGCTGTTCCAGCTAATAGCCATCGACCCTCGAGCACGCGAATGTCGTTAATTGCATCACCGGTGGTTCAGATGTGTGTGGTCTGACGTATTCAGCGGCCAAACGTCATGCCAGCCAGGCGTCCGATGATCGGCCTATTCCTCGCTCGTCTAGACCCAAAGGAGATTTGGAGCTAGAAGCTATGAAGATTGTGTTCGACCACGTATACCTAGGCGACTCGTATCAGAAGCATCATGACGGTTTGATCATTCAGCTTACAGTCGGTAACTGTCTAACACGTCGAGTCTTGATCGACGGGGGCAGCTCAGCAAATGTCTATTTTCGCAACACTATCAAAGACATGGGAATCGATCGCTCGGAAATCACCCGACGTTCGACGACTTTGGTCGGTTTCAATGGAGAAGCGACGAGCACCTTTGGAGAGATAATTTTGCCCGTCTACGCTGGAGGAGTCAACAAGCAGACCAAGTTCAGCGTCATCGATTGTGCATCGGCCTATAACATCATCTTAGGTCGACCATGGATCCATGATATGAAAGCTGTTCCTTCGACGTATCATCAAATGTTGAAATTCCCGACGCCATGGGGAATCCAGGAGATCAAGAGTGAGCCAAAAGTCGCTCGTGAATGCTACAAGTCTACCTTAAAGCCGAGAAAAGAAACTGAAGTCGCAATATCAAGCTCTCGACAGGTTCGTTTTTCTATCCCTAAATTAACAATATCTTTTCCACAGTGATAAATCTACTATGGTGCCTCGTCGCACGACAACATAGTCAACCGCAGGACAATATTTCTCCGTGTCATTCTGTCATTTAAAACCTATCTTTTCCTCCCAAAAAGAGTACGGTAATAAATGACAGGGGGCAAATAGAGAGAGTCTGAAATGGTACGTTCTCTAACTCTTTCTCATACGATTTTTTCTCGATTTTTCTCGCAAAACATTTACTGACTTAAGCATCGGAGGGTCGTTGGCTAGCCAACGACCAACCCCCGACATCGTTTTATCGCAGAATCGCACGACAGATTATCGCAGAGTCGCACGACAGTAATCATTAAATCTACTATATGACTTTAATAGCGCAAGGTCGAACGACATAAACGATCAGGTCTCTAACTTGATTATTTCTCCACAGGGGCATACGATACAAACTCGCTGTACGATCCGGTCATACGATCATAAAGTCTAAACGAATTTACCCTTGGTTTCTTAACTGAATGGATGCTTTAATCGCGTGTTTTTATATTTGTTTTACGTTCTTGTCATCGTATTACAATGAATGCCTTAGTCGCATGATTTCGTGTTCGACCTCATAATTAAACATGGTTTGGATAAAGCATAAGCAAAAGTTGCGTTCATTATATAAGCCATCGTATACATAATCGACCACTGACGGTCGAGCAGCATGAACAAACCAGTCTAGCTCCAAGGCGATTGAGGTAAGCATGAACAAACCACTGACGGTCGACAGCTGGTAAGCATCATCGTGTGTCAGTATGACATCACGACGTCGTTCCCTTTTCAACTTCTCGTTCAGTTAGAAACGAACCAGTCTAGCTCCAAGGCGATTGAGGTAATTTCTAACTCTTGTCTTATTTCCTATGCGTCTGATGGTCAAAATTTAAAACTTAAATTTGACATTCAATTTTCAAATTTTGGGGGCAAACTGTTTGGGCAAAAAACCACGTCGTACGACCACGACTAGAACAGGTAAGACGCACGTCATAATCCAAATCTTGTATTAAGATAAGGTCTCGACAAGAACCCATAAAAACGTCTGTCGTCGCCCGTAAAAGGTAAGTCGTACGTCCTCCATGACGCTCGACCATAGTATCGCCCGTCCCGTACGACCATCACGTAAGATCATTGTACCTTCGACCAAAGCTAACGTTAACCTTGACTGTTACGTTTGTTAAGTGTTTAATGCAGGAGTCAAAGTCATTAAAGAGCAATGGATATAACCGACGCAACCATCAACGAACGATAGCTGTAACGGACGAAGAGTATTATGAACATTCATCTCAGCGACCGTTTCCAGCCATTGTAGCCGTTGATTAAATCATTAATGGAGCTAATTAATGACGCGAAGACTATAAAAGACAAGCTAAAGCCTCATTTCAGGGGACATCGGTTAACATCCAATACACTTCAGCGAACATCATCACACAGCAGAGAAAATCATCCAAACTCATAGCAAAGAACATTCAAACTCTGGAGATTAAGTACTGAAAGCCAGAATCTTACAGCGAACTCAAGAACACTCGAAGGAAAAGCTCAAGTATCAGTCTCGACGCACGACATCAGTCCTCGACCAGAAGTTCACACTTTGTATTCACACACGACAAACACTTGTTTTCACATTTAAACACTTGTACTTTACATTTCGAGGTATTTCCTTCATTTGTATTGTAATCATCGTACGACCGACGCCAGTACCAAGGACGTCGCCCCTGATTGGCGACCATAGTGCAGCGACGACATCCCTTGTCGTCCGCAGGTTTTTTCCTCGATTGAGGTTTTTCCTGCGTCATCAAATCCCCTGTCTCGTTTATTTTTTCCCTCGTCGCACGTCTCGTCGAAAGATCCTTTCTTTAGTTGATTAAGTCCACATCGACCTTAAGTTGTCTCTTTGGTGCGATTTTTGGCATTAACAGCTTCCTTATCCCGAACTTGGGAAAAGGCAGCTGCTTCCAGCCATTTGGAAATATAATCTGTAAGTACGAGGATAAATACCTTTTGCCCAGGGGCAGGTAGTAACTTGCCGACAATATCCATACCCCATCTCATGAAGGGCCACGGGATCAGTGTCGAATGTAAAGGTTCAGATGGTTTATGTGATGTACCTGAATGTCGTTGACAGGGATCACAATTCTGGACGTACCTGACGGCGTCTTGTCGCAGTGTTGGCCAAAAGTAGCCTTGTCGAGAGATATGATTAGCCAGACTGCGACCTCCTGAATGGTTGCTGTTAATGCCAAAAATCGCACCAAAGGGACAACTTAAGGTCGATGTGGACTTTAACAACTAAAGAAAGGAATCTCTCGACAAAAGCGTGCGATAGAGATAAAAATGTAAATGAGACAAAGGATTTGATGACGCAGGAAAAACCTCAACGAGGAAAAAACCAGTGGACGACAGTGGATGTCGTCGCTGCACTATGGTCGCCAATCAGGGGCGATGTCCATGGTGTTACTGGTGTCGATCGTACAGAGATTACAATACAAATGAAGGAAAGACTTCGAAATGTAAAGTACAAGTGTATGGAATGTAAAACAAGTGTATGTCGTATGTGAAAACAATGTGTAAAACTGTTGGTCGAGAGCGAAAGTCGTGCGTCGAATGCAGTTCTTCGAGTGAGAGCCTTTCGCTTGTAGTGTTCTTCTGAGCTCGGATGTTTAGCTTCTGTGTTTGACGTTCTCTGATACTTTGGTGTTGATCAGGTGTCTTGAATTGATGATTGAGCTGGGATTTTATAGTCTTCGGATGACTTTAATTTAATCATTAAGATCTTTGATGATTGTAGTAACGGTCGTCGTCTTCAATGTGAGTTTAGATGCTCATAATTGATTTCTTCGGTTATAGCCATTATCCATTAATAACTTTGACTCCTGCATTAAAGACTTGAACAAACATAACAGTTATTAACACGTTAGTCGGTCGAGGTCGTACAGTTTTATGCGACGGTAGTGCGGAACGGGCGACGTCGAGGTCGAGTGTCGTGAGGAATCTCGTCTTACCTTTTAGGAGGGATGGCGGAGGTTCTTTGGGTCTTCATCGGGACCTTATCTTAATACAAGGTATAGCTCATGGCATACGTCTTACCTTCTCTGGTCGTGCTCGAGACCTGTGAAATTTTGCCCAAACAGTTTGCCCCCAAAATTTGAAAGTAGGATGGCAAATTCGAATTTTAAATTTTGCTTGTCGGGTGCTCAGGGTCTTGCGTTGAAAATACCTTGGTTGTTTAGGAATTGAATTGGTTTAATTCTAACCGAACGAGAAGTCGAAGAGAAAACGAGGTCGTGACGTCATACTGACGTACGATTGTGCTTACCAGCTGTCTTTGACAGGTGTCGACGATCCGTGCAGTTATTCCAAAGGTCGGGGACACGTGGTGATCATCAAGGGATTCGATCGTTTGCATAAATAGAGACCTTAATAGGTCTATTCTGATTTACGATTTCGAAGCGTCTTTGAGCAAAGATTTCCCTTTGATCTTCTTGCTGCTCTTTACCTGCTTATTCACAAATCCTGCGAGAATCTGCGACTCAGTTAGGTTTTTCGAGGTCTTTGAGTGCTTATATATAAGGTACGATTTCTTCGATTTCTACAATCTGTTTAGAGATGTCGATGGACCCCGAGAGTAATATTCGAGATCAGTCGGATCTTGATGACTTTAGGAGGTTATCTAAGCTCCCTGCGTGGGTTGAATTGATCAGCCCAGGTCAAAGGTCTTGAATTGACTGGTAAGCGTACTTTCTTATTTCTTTCTGTGTTGATTCGATTCTTCTTCCCTCGATTTTCATAATTTTTATTCTTCTGTGGTTTCCAGTGGAGTCTCAACCACGGATGTCGCGTGTCTCTGCTAAAAGAGCAGCTGAGCTCGAGCTTGCTCGTAAGGGCAAGGAGCAGAGACAGAAGCTTATGTCCACTGGTCCAGATGTACCGAAGAAGACACGGACAAAGATTCAGAGGGAACCGTCTTCGCGAGTCCCCGACTCGTCTAGAGTCGTTACGCCTGAGAAGGCAAAGTTCGCATCGCCCAAGAAGTCGTCTTCTGATGCGTTCGCTGCGAAACCTATTAGTTCTGCGCCTCCGGCGGAAACAGTGAAGTCCCCGTCAGCCACGTCGGATCCCTTGTCGGCCGGCAAGGGCAAGGATCAGTCGACGGGAGGGGTTAAGGTCACGACGGTTAATTTTACATTGCCGTCAGACTTTATGGCCAGCAGTGTCCTAGACGGGATGAATTTATTTCCTCACCTGGGGAAATATCTGCTCCCTTCTTTCAAGGAGCGTTTCGTGGGATTTCCTATCGAGGAGACGGGGGCTCATGTCGCCGGGCTGGCATTCATGGTAAGTCTCTCTTTCAAGACTTAGTTTTATCGTTGTTTCGTTGTCGTTGTTCGTTGTCGTTGTTCGTTGTCATTGTATACTAACAATGTTTGTTTTATGATTTTGCAGGCGTTCCAGTTTTCTCTGGCTTTGCGGGTGAGACGATGAAGATAAAGGATCTAACGTCTGCTGCGCAAGAGAGGGAGAACGCGGCGTTGGATAGGGCGAAGGTCACCGCAGAGCGTAAAGAGGCTTTGTTAAAACGTCTGGACGACGCTCGAACCCATTTAGAGGTCGTCGGTCATGCGAAGGATGATGTCAGTCATCGTTTAGCGCAGTCCTTATCCATGATTTCCGACCAGAGGGAGGAGATAGAGAGGATTAAAGGATCTTTGTCTGTAGCTACAAAGGAAGCTGAGGATTCCAAATCCAAGGTAGAAAGTCTGGAGAGAGCTGTACAAGTTGCTAAGAACGAGGGTAAGTCTGTTTTTGCCATAGCTCGTCTGACTGCTAGGGCGGCGATCATGAGGTGACATCTGTTGGGGAAAGATCCTCTTGCTTCGGCGTCAGAAGAGCTCGATATTTACTTAAACGGCGTCGGGACGATGAGAGACCTTGATTCGGATGACGAGAAGGATGTCGAGGAGGAGGTGGTAGACGAAGGTCTTCAGGGAGGGACCTCAGGCAAGGATGTGACTGATGCCCCTCCTCAAATCTAACCGCAAAAATTCTTTATTTTTGTTTTTATCGATCGACCGTTGGTGGTCGAGATGTAATTGACGTTTATTTGGTGAATGAAATTTGGGTTTCTTTTGTGCTTTATAAAATATCACATCGACTGTCAAATTCATAAAAAATATACAAGGAATCATGCGACTAAGGCATTCATTGTAACACAATAACTGGAACGTAAGCCATAAGACTTTTAAATCGTGTGTATAAACATAAGCACATGCGACTAAAGCATACATTCAGAGTAAAAAAAATTCCAAGTAAAGAAACATAGATCACGAGATCGTTAAACTTTGCAATCGTATGGCTGAGTCATGCGATGAATTTGAATCGTGCGTCCCTGTAAAGGGTGATCAAGTCATAGACTTGGTCGTTTATGTCGTGCGACCTGGCGAAACTAGAGTCGTTTGATTATTGTCGTGCGATTCTGCGGAATAAATGGTACGTGCGAAATATGTGTTTTAATCGCAGTGGGTTGCAAACTGTCCACAGTGGGAAGTGCAAGTGTACATTGTCCACTATGATCGTCACAGCAAGTAATAGTTGGTAAAATACCATAATCGAATCCATAGAGACTGGACAATCAAGACAATATGGTTCTCATGAGCTCCTTTTGCAAGTTTCAATTAGAGAGGAAGCAATAGTTTGGTTTGTTTGGCGAAATAGCTATTTTTACGATTTTACTAAGGTTTAAAAGGAGGAATGTTGGTTAGATTTTCCCTAGATTTTATACTAAATACCTGGTCGTAAAAAGTGATCCTTGTACTTGAGGTAGGCATTTTCGCTAGAAAAGCCCGGTTACAAAATACTCACACCGTTAGATAAAAATCCCATACTCTTAGTATTTATTGTTCTGTCAATGGTAATCTCAAAAATGGACCTTTTCGGGTCTCGATGGAATGTGTAGAGACAAATACTCTAAGTGTTTTTAATACACAAATTAGCTTGCCTACTACTCCAGTGGGCTGAGATTAGCTCACTGTGCCGACCTCACTTTCGTAAGTGTCATAAGAATTCTTTCGAATCCCCTAGCATCATTCAAGCTCGTGTCACTACGTTCTACTTATTTCTAAGTTAAGAACTAGACTTTAGATCCTAGCAAGTGATCGGCTTGTTCGCATCCTTGGGTAAAAATCAAGAATGAATGACCAAAACAACAAATATTCTAAGTATAAAGATTACTCAAGCATTTTTAATAAAATCCAAGTACTTCTCCTTCCTACATCCCAAAGGATGTTTAGCCCATACTTAAAGTAAAGAAAACAAAAGAGTAGAAGTTGCACATAATTAAACTGAAAGTGACTTGAATTGAACTCACAGTGGGGAACGAGAAGTCGTCCCTGTCACTGTGTACTTCAAACTACAATTAAACTAAGAAATTAAGATACAAAATTTTAAAGCTAGCTACTGCAGTAAATGAAAGACTAACACTAATGTAGTAGTTGAGAGAATTTAAGACTAAGCCAAGCATATCATAAATGGCACCCAAGTGCTCCTTTATATACTAGGAGAAAGAGTTGGGTATTACACAAAGAGGTGAGTTTTTCTAATGGCTAAAGACTGCAGTATAATGACAGAAATCAGCACTTTGGACAATCCTTTTACCCAATAGGCCCTTCACCAAGTCAATCTCTAAGTACAAGAAGGTGTACTTGTTGTCATCTTTAAGGAAACTACTTTGTACTTCTCCAGCCCATATTTCCATGCCATTTGAACCTTCTAAACTCCAGAATACTTGCATCCCAACTACTAGTTTCTTTTGTCTTCTTGCTCTGCTCGAATAGTGGGAAACCGGAGTGGGCACAACAGTGGTCACTGCAGGATAAATCGTGAAAAACACCCAAATTCCACCAAATAATTTATTAAAGACTATGGTTCACTCTTTTTGCTCATTTTCGAGAATTGTTCCAAGAATGGGGTTTTTAGAAGCGGAATGGCTAAAATTGACAAAATAAAATAGAAAATTCAAGGAAATAATAACTCCAAAAATAGAGTTATCACAACCTCAAACTTAAACCATTACTTGTCCCCAAGTAATAAAAAGAAAGAAAATAAAATAATAATATATATATATATATAAAATAATGCACAAGAGCTTTCAGGGACTTTCTGACTTCTCACTCTGACTAGATGTTGATCTCCCTCCACAGGTACTTCTTTCGGTTCCAAAATCAAAGCTTCACTTTTGTACTTGACGAAATCTTTCCCTTGTTCACAATTGATCAATAGGACTTTTCTTGGGTTCGAAAGGTTTGTGGCTTTGAATATTTTTCCAGGGGTTTTGACACGAAATTCCAAACATGGACCGACGATCTCGCTTTGAGATTTTTATTTCCAAAAGTGAATGGTTTGTATTTTGCATGGGTAAGTACGTACACTTTCAGGCTTTATTTGGGTATGGATATTTTTTTCTTGAAAGTGGGTATTCTGATGGTCCAGAATAGGCACACCATCTTTTTCTGGGAGTGAGCACTTTGATGGTCCAGAAAAGGTACACCATCAATTTTGTTAGTGATACTCCATTTTTCTTCTGTTTTTGTATTTTTGTGTTTTTCTCTTCTTCTTTTTTGGAGGTGGGTATAGTTTACCCACCTCAAACTTATGACCACACAGTGTCCCCACTGTGGGAAGACTGGAAGTCATTCTGGAAGTTCCCACCTCAAACTTAAAACTGCACAGTGTCCCCACTGTGATATGGAAATAGGGATGAACGAGGTGTTTTGGGGATGCAAAAAGGGTCGTGTTTGGATGCGAAAAATGGCCTATATCATTTCATGGTGACAAGTTGAGATTTGTACTTACAAAAGTGACCTTTTAAGTCGGCAGCTGAAAGTTGTACCTTGATATGGAAACGAGATCAAACAAGCATTCAACTAAGAAAATACGTTAGTAACCCAAAATCACCTACTCAGCAGTAGGATTTCCATGCATCATTAACCAAAAGTTGAAAAGCAGCAAATAGTGTCAAATGCCTAGCCATAGGCGGAATACGAACATCATACAGAAAAATAAACTTGTTTTTGGAGCAGCAAAAGAGTGGAATCAAAGTTTTAACAAACCATTAGTGGGTCGGGGTTGCTTGCGGTGAACTGTCGCCAGAATCTTCCTCCTCGAAATCATCCTCACTGTCATATGAGGGGCAAATACCTTCTGGAAACTCTGGGAGCTGTGCAGCGAGCAGGGGATCAGCACCCTGGTACATCTGATTGAGAACTGCATCACGGTCCCGAGTATACATCCAGAATAACTCATTGGCTCGGTTGGCATGCTTCTGCTGGGCCTCCATTAGTTCAACGCGATAGGTGAGAGATGTCAATGCTTGCATAATTGCTGTCAGGGGGTTGCTTGTGCTTGCGGTTCCTGTAGTTGGCTGGTGCAGTGGGGTACCAGTTCTTCTCACAGTGGGATCATCAGTGTTGCCCACTATGTGATCATCAGCGATGATCACAGTGGGATTGTCAGCGGGATTATCGGTTGGGACAGTGATTACTCTTCCCATTTTGCGTATGGTTGCCACACTGATATTGCTTGTTGAAACAAGCCACTGATCATCTGCAGCTGAGGGTACTCCAGCATCGATTAGTAATGAAGTGATTAAACAAGGGAGTGGCAAGATTACCCTTTTACGAGTGCGGGCTTGATGAATGGCAGCGTGCATGACAATCCCCAGATTGATCTTTTTCCCAGTGAGGATGCAATATAACAAGGCACACTTGTGCATTGAAAGAGTCGTATCATGTGATGTTGGGGATACAGAGGAACGGAGAAATTGGAACCACACAGCGACCTCTGTGGTTAGGGAGCTAGCGTGCAGACACTTCCTCTGGCCATCTCTATCCCATGGCTTTCCTTCAACTGCTATCTCTTTTAAAATAAGATCCTCATCTGCCGGGGTCATTTTCTTCAGAAACTGTGAAAAGTCACAAGCTTCCGGGATCCTTCCTAGAACCCGATTAATTTAATCTGATGTATAGTTCACGGTTCGACCCCGGACTTTTACAATGGGGTCCTTCTTTTGGGAAGCCTCGGCGTAAAACTCCCGCACCAACGAGGCATTTGCTCGACGATTGGCGGATGCCAATGTCGACCAATCTTGCACTAAAATTCTATCTTTGACAAATGGGTTGGCCTCTATAAAGTCGGGGTCGAAACCCCTCTGTAAGTTCAACTTTTGATTAGAAATAAAAGCATAGTGGGCTGCTGCTGCTGGAGTGGTAAATTGTATGGGCACCCCACTGGGGGCATGTTCAGTCCCCACAGTGGAATGGTGTGGGTTTTCAGATGGCATTTGCCCATCTCCAGCATCAGTTTCAACAGATGAACTCAAAGAGGGTTGGAGACCCTTACCTTTCCCAGACAATGCTTTTCTCAGCTTCTTGGTGGGTGTTTTCTTTGACATGGTCACCCCAGACCTGGTGACCATTCCTCTTTTCCTCATAGCCCGAGTGATGGGGTTCTCCCCACTGTGGGCAGCCTTCCACAGTGCTTCCATATCCACGGTATTGTCCATTTGGCTGTAATGGTGTTGGTATTCTTCCTCTACCTTTCTTCTCAACTCTTCTTCTTCATGGAACACTTCAGCCTCTGCCCTTTTTATTTCTTCCTCGAATATCCTCTCTTTTTCGGCCTTAATCCTTGCTTCTTCCAATCTCTTTTCTTCCTCCTCTTTTCGCACCCTTTCCTCTTCCTCTCGCCGCCGTTTCTCGACTTCTTCTTTTCTTTTTCGAATGGCAGCCCTTCTTAGGGAAAACTCTTCTTCCAATCTCCTTTCTTCTTCTTCGGTCTGCAATGCCTCTTCATCGAGGTGGCTAGAACTATAGTCCGCAACTTTCGATGAAGAAACACGCCTTGGACTCCCTTGCTTGGACGAACCTGTGTCTGGAATATCGGGCACGATCGTAGGTTGGCCGGAGATCGGCGGCGGTTCATTTAGGTCGCCGGTGATGGTTTCCGGTGGGTGGTCTTCGGTGGTTCGGCGGCGGACCGCCGGACGTGTGGGTGCCTCAGGGTTGGTGCTTAGCCTTTCGCTTCTAGCCATTGTTAGGGTTTGGGAAGGGTCTTTCTGTTATGGTTCGTGAGAAATGAAGAACAAGGAGAGAGGGTAAGTATTTTGAATTTTGGGGGAGAGTTTGTGGGTGGTTTGGTGTCTTTGAGAGAATGGAGAAGAAGAGTCTTTTTGAAAATTTGGAAGTGAAAGTAGTTTTTAGGAGTTAAGTGGTTTTTGGAATTGAAGAGGTTTTGTTTTTCTTTTGGTATTGGAGGGAACGGTTGGGGAAGAGAGAAAAAGAAAAGAAATGATGGCTTTTTTTTCTTGGGACAAGGCAATAGGACATGTGGCAGCAAAAAGGTGACACCTTGTGTAAGAAAAGTTGATGTGTGTCAGCCTTGGGCCCCCTAAAAACTGTCATATCGTCCGTCAGATTGGAAGTGGGGAACGCAGGGACTTGTATCTGCCCACTGCGAATCTTTCTCTTGACTTTTCCTTTAAAAGTTGAAAATCTCTCCTACACACATTCAAACTGAACTACCATGCAGAATTAAAAATACTAAAAATAATAAAAGGGCAGCAAAGAACTGAAATCAAATATTTACAAGCGGTTCCGATATTTCTTAACCATAGTGGGGTGGAGAGTGGGGTACAATGTGAGCACTCTCACTCAGAAAATGCTTCACTCTCTACCCATTGACTTTGAACGTTTGACCAGACTGTGGGGACTTTAACTCCACTGTGCCAAAGGGACTCACTTTGACAATGGTGTATGGCCCCGTCCATCGTGATTTTAGCTTACCCGGAAAGAGTTTAAGACGGGAATTGAACAATAATACATGTTGTCCTTCCATGAACTCCCTATGGTTGATTCTTCGATCATGCCACATCTTGGTCTTTTCTTTGTATAACTTTGCGTTTTCATAAGAATGGTATCATAACTATTCTAGCTCATGCAATTGTAAACTCCATTTAATTCCCGCAGCGTCCTCACTCATGTTAAGCTCTTTAAGGGCCCAAAATGCCTTATGCTCCAATTCAATCGGTAAATGGCAAGCTTTGCCAAAAACTAATTTAAATGGAGACATTCCCAAAGGAGTTTTGTAGGCCGTGCGATAGGCCCAAAGAGCATCATCAAGTTTGGTTGACCAATCTTTACGATGTGGTTTAACGACTTTTTCTAAAATACTTTTGATTTCATGATTTGAAAGTTCGGCTAAACCGTTGGTTTGCGGGTGGTATGCGGTGGCCACTCTATGATGTATATCATATTTAGCAAGGACCGAGGCCATGACTTTGTTTACAAAATGGGTGCCTTCGTCACTGATCAATGCCCGTGGTGTTCCGAATCGAGTGAAAATATTTTTATGCAAAAATTTCACCACGGTATTGGCATCATTAGAATGACACGCAATGGCTTCCACCCATTTCGAAACATAGTCTACCGCAACCAAGATATAAAAATTATTATTAGAATTTGGAAAGGGTCCTATGAAATCGATCCCCCAAACATCAAAAAGTTCTACCTCTAAGATGTTGTTAAGAGGCATCTCGTTCCTTTGCGAAATGTTCTCGGTGCGTTGACATTGCTCACAACTTTTCACAAATTCATAAGAGTCTTTAAACATAGTGGGCCAAAAGTACCCATTTTGCAAGATTTTTGCAGCAGTGTGGTTTCCACCAAAGTGGCCACCGTAGTGGGATGTGTGACAACCATGGAGTATTTGATGTTGCTCACTCCCGTGGATACAACGCCTCAATATTTGGTCCGTCCCTATCTTATACAAGAAAGGGTCATCCCAAACATATTGTCGTGTATCATGTAAAAACTTTTTATATGGTTGTCCACTCATCCCATGGGGTTTTAGTCCACTTGCTAAAAAGTTGGCAATGTCAGCATACCAAGGAATATTATTTTCGAGATGTTGGGCTAATAACAATTGTTCATCGGGAAAATTCTCTTTGACCGGAGTGGGATCAACAGTGCCCACTATCTTCTCGAGCCTGGACAAATCGTCAGCTATCTGATTGCTTGTTCCTTTTCTATCAACGATCTCAAGGTCAAATTCTTGCAGCAATAAAACCCACCTAATCAAGCGTGGCTTGGAATCAGCCTTGTTGATCAAGTATTTTATCGCTGCATGATCCGTGTGCACTATGACCTTCGTCCCTATCAAGTACGACCTGAAACGATCAAAAGCAAACACCACTGCAAGTAACTCTTTTTCAGTTACTGTGTAATTAATCTGAGCTTCAATCAGTGTTTTACTTGCATAATAAATGGGGTGAAAAACTTTGTTCTTTTTCTGTCCGAGAACAGCCCCCACAGCCCACTCGCTGGCATCACACATCACTTCGAATGGGAGTGACCAGTCAGGAGTGGTCACTATGGGTGATGTGACTAAGGCTTCCTTGATTGTTTCAAAAGCATCTTGGCATTCTTTCGTAAAAATGAAATATTTTTCGTGTTGTAACAGGTTGCATAGGGGTTTTGTTATTTTTGAAAAATCTTGGATGAACCTCCTATAAAAACCTGCGTGACCCAAGAAACTGCGAATACCTTTTACTGTTGTGGGTTCGGGAAGTTGTGCCACTACCTCAAGCTTGGCTTTGTCAACTTCCAAATGACCTAGGACAATACCTTCTTCTACCATAAAATGGCATTTTTCCCAATTCAAAATAAGGTCGTGGGTCTCACATCTCACTAGGCTTTTCTCTAAATTTTCTAGGCAGTTATCGAATGATGTCCCTATCACAGAAAAGTCATCCATAAAAACTTCTATGGTATCCTCAATCATGTCGGTGAAAATGGCCATCATACAACGTTGGAAAGTGGCTGGGGCATTACATAATCCAAATGGCATCCTCCGGAATGCAAAAGTACCGTAGGGACAAGTAAAGGTGGTCTTTTCTTGGTCCTCGGGGGCGATGTGGATTTGGTTGTATCCGGAGTATCCATCTAGAAAACAATAGAATTCCTTTCCCGCTAACCGATCAAGCATTTGGTCGATGAAAGGTAGGGGGAAGTGGTCTTTCTTAGTGGCCAAGTTGAGTTGTCTATAGTCCATGCATATCCTCCACCCCGTTACAGTTCTAGTGGGAATGAGCTCATTATTTTCGTTCTTCACTACGGTCGTCCCTCCCTTTTCAGGGACACATTGGACGGGGCTCACCCAACTACTACTAGCAATGGGATAGATAATACCGGCATCTAACCACTTCAAAACTTCTTTCTTAACTACCTCCTTCATGATGGGGTTCAACCTTCTTTGAGGTTGGACTTTCCCAGGATGGTCACTCTCCAAGTTAATCTTATGTTGACAGGGGGAGGGGCTAATACCTCGAATGTCTGCTATGGTCCAACCAATTGCCTTCTTATGCTTTATCAACAAATCGATTAGAAGTTGTTCTTGTTTCTCACTAAGTTTAGAAGAGATAATAACGGGAAGTTTATTATTCTTAGCGAGATAAGCATATTTCAAGTGGGAAGGCAATGGTTTAATCTCTAACTCGGGAGGTTGTTCTATTGAAGGGGGTTGAACATCTCTATCCTTAAAGTCCAGAGGTTCAAAGGCTGCCACTACTTCGTTACACTCATCCTCAAAAGTGTCCTCACTTTCTAAGTCGGAGTGCTCACTCTCACTTCCCACTGTGGGGACGGAGTCAAAACAGTGGGTTTCACTAATCGAACTCAAAGCAAAGCAGTCTTCGGTGTCTATATACTTAAGGGACTTGAAGACATTGAATGTCACCTCTTGGTCATTAACTCTCATCGTGAGTTCACCTTTGTGCACATCAATCAAAGTTTGTCCGGTTGTAAGAAACGGACGTCCTAAGATGATTGGGATTTCTTTATCGGCCTCATAATCTAGAACTAGAAAATCGGCTAGGAAGATAAATGTATCCACTTGGACCAGAACGTCTTCTATTTTACCCTTTGGGTAGGCAATGGACCGATCGGCTAATTGTAATGTCACGGTTGTGGGTCTAGCCTCTCCAATACCTAACTTGTTAAAAATGGATAGCGGCATCAAATTGACACTAGCTCCCAAATCACAAAGTGCTTGACCTACTTCTTGTCCTCCTATTGTGCATGGAATGGTGAAACTACCCGGGTCTTTCAACTTAGGTGGAATCTTGCTAGTAAGGAGGGCACTACATTCTTCGGTCAAAGCCACAGTCTCAAACTCACCCAACTTTCTTTTTTTGTTCAAAATATCCTTTAAAAATTTAACATAGCTTGGCATTTGCTCGAGAGCTTCTACCAAGGGTATGTTAATGCGAAGCTGTTTAAAAATGTCTAAGAATTTTTTAAATTGAACATCGGCATTTTTAGGCTTTATTCTGTCAGGAAAAGGTATGCTTCGTGGGTCAATTTGAGTTTGTTGTGGTATTGGCTTTGGAACAGGTCCAAAAGTGGGAAGGTCAGGGATGTCGTTCCCCACTGTGGGGATGACAGTGACTTGAGGAGTGCCCACTGTGGGTATTTGAGGCGAATCATCAGACTCGAAAATGATATCTTTCAGATCCTTTCCACTCCTCAGTGTTATGGACTTGACATGTTCATATCCTATCACCTTAGCATGTTCGGTGTCACTAGGCAATGTCCCTGGTGGTCTATTCTTAACTTCAATGGCTAGTTGTCCTACTTGAGTCTCTATGTTCCTAATGGCTGCTTGAGTTTGATTCATAAAACCCTTAAGAATTGATTCAATCGATTGTTGAACCTCAGCTGGTTGATTGGATCGTGGTTGGTATGGTTGTGAGGACTGCCCTTGGTGAAAGTTCTGTGGGGACTGCCCACTGTGATGTGGGGACTGCCCACTGTGATGTTGCTGAAATCCAGGGGGATTGTGTGGTCTTTGCTAGGCATGACTCGCTCCGTGGGGTTGGAGTCCTGGATTACCAGCCCAAGAGAAATTTGGGTGATTTCTCCAACTTGGATTATAAGTCTGTGAGTATGGGTTGTTTCTCGGATTTGTTCCTATAACATTAACGGCTTCGGGATTTGCTGGGCAATAGTCAAAAAGATGCTCTTCTCCACAGAGGGAGCAGTTTTCGGCTAGATGAGTTGCAGAATTGACTTGGCCTCTATTTTGGTTCAACACGATTTTTGTTAAGGCCACTAACTGTGCATTCATGGTTTTGAGTGCTTCGGAATCGATGGTGTTGGTCTTTGGTACTATTGCTCTAGGATTGGACCACTCGGTATTTTTGTTGGACACTTTTTCTAAGATTTGATATCCTTCATTGTAGGTTTTACTCGTGAATGTTCCACCGGCTGTTGCATCTAATATGATTTTGGCTGCATTGGAAAGACCATTGTAAAAGGTCTCCAATTGGATGCAATGTGGGATGCCATGATGTGGGCACTTTCGAAGTAAATCTTTAAATCGTTCCCATGCATCCGAAACAGCCTCATCTTCTTCTTGCCTAAACAAAATTATATCATTTCGAAACCTTACATTCCTCGTTGGCGGAAAGTATTTTTGCAAAAAATTATCGGCAAGTTCTTGCCAAGTGGTTATCGAGTGAGGTGCATGTGAGTTCAGCCATGACTTCGCCTTATGCCTTAGTGAAAAAGGAAAAAGTCTTAGTCTTAATGCTTCATCACTCACACCTTGTAACTGAAAGGAATAGGTCATTTCCAAGAAAGATTTTAAGTGCGAGTGCGGATCCTCAGATGGTGATCCTCCAAACTGACCCATGGCTTGGATCATTTGAAACATCACCGGTTTGAGTTCAAAATGAGTTGCAACAATGTTGGGTCTTAAAATTCCGGAGCTCAAATCACCAACTCCGGAAGTAGCGTAGTCCCGTATTTTTCGATCTTTGCTATCGGCAATCGTCACTGTGGTCTCCACTATAGGTGGTGGTATTGCTGCCATGTTTACAGTGGGGATCACAGGGGGTTGTCGATTTGTGTTCTTGTTTTTACGTCTTCTTCAAAAAGTTTTTTCTATTTCAAGATCGATTGGTACCAAAGGTTCGTGTTGTTGCCGTGGCGTGCAACACGAACAACTTAGAAAAACGAGTTACTCGGGCTCGAACAAAAACTAATGTCTTGAGATTTAAAATCACGCCAGTCCCCGGCAACGGCGCCAAAACTTGGTACGTGCGAAATATGTGTTTTAATCGCAGTGGGTTGCAAACTGTCCACAGTGGGAAGTGCAAGTGTACACTGTCCACTATGATCGTCACAGCAAGTAATAGTTGGTAAAATACCAGAATCGAATCCACAGAGACTAGACAATCAAGACAATATGGTTCTCATGAGCTCCTTTTGCAAGTTTCAATTAGAGAGGAAGCAATAGTTTGGTTTGTTTAGCGAAATAGCTATTTTGACGATTTTACTAAGGTTTAAAAGGAGGAATGTAGGTTAGATTTTCCCTAGATTTTATACTAAATACCTAGTCCTAAAAAGTGATCCTTGTACTTGAGGTAGGCATTTTCGCTAGAAAAGCCCGGTTACAAAATACTCACACCGTTAGATAAAAAGCCCATACTCTTAGTATTTATTGTTCGTCAATGGTAATCTCAAAAATGGACCTTTTCAGGTCTCGATGGAATGTGTAGAGACAAATACTCTAGGTGTTTTTAATACACAAATTAGCTTGCCTACTACTCCAGTGGGTTGAGATTAGCTCATTGTGCCGACCTCACTTTCGTAAGTGTCATAAGAATTCTTTCGAATCCCCTAGCATCATTCAAGCTCGTGTCACTACGTTCTACTTATTTCTAAGTTAAGAACTAGACTTTAGATCCTAGCAAGTGATCGGCTTGTTCGCATCCTTGGGTAAAAATCGAGAATGAATGACCAAAACAACAAATATTCTAAGTATAAAGATTACTCAAGCATTTCTAATAAAATCCAGGTACTTCTCCTTCCTACATCCCAAAGGATGTTTAGCCCATACTTAAAGTAAAGAAAACAAAAGAGTAGACGTTGCATATAATTAAACTGAAAGTGACTTGAATTGAACTCACAGTGGGGAACGAGAAGTCGTCCCTGTCACTGTGTACTTCGAACTACAATTAAACTAAGAAATTAAGATACAGAATTTTAAAGCTAGCTACTGCAGTAAATGAAAGACTAACACTAATGTAGTAGTTGAGAGAATTTAAGACTAAGCCAAGCATATCATAAATGGCACCCAAGTGCTCCTTTATATACTAGGATAAAGAGTTGGGTATTACACAAAGAGGTGGGTTTTTCTAATGGGTAAAGACTGCAGTATAATGACAGAAATCAGCACTTTGGACAATCCTTTTACCCAATAGACCCTTCACCAAGTCAATCTCTAAGTACAAGAAGGTATACTTGTTGTCATCTTTAAGGAAACTACTTTGTACTTCTCCAGCCCATATTTCCCTGCCATTTGAACCTTCTAAACTCCAGAATACTTGCATCCCAACTACTAGTTTCTTTTGTCTTCTTGCTGTGCTCGAATAGTGGGAAACCGGAGTGGGCACAACAGTGGTCATTGCAGGATAAATCGTGAAAAACACCCAAATAATTTATTAAAGACTATGGTTCACTCTTTTTGCTCATTTTCGAGAATTGTTCCAAGAATGTGGGTTTTTAGAAGCGGAATGGCTAAAATTGACAAAATAAAATAGAAAATTCAAGGAAATAATAACTCTAAAAATAGAGTTATCAATAAACAATGTCAGGGGTTGGTCGTTGGCTGACCAACGACCCTTCGATGCTTAAGTCAGTAGTCGTTCGTGATGATAAACCGTTTGAAAGAACAAAGGGGTTTAGAAAACATATCTGTTTGAATTCTTCTTTTCTTGGTATTTGCCCCCCGTCATTTATTATTTATTTTTTCGGGAAAAATAGATTATGAATGACGGATTGATACAGAGATCTTGGGAAGTATCATTTACGTCTGGGTCGACCGTGTTTTCGCGCGACAAGGCAAGACGGTCGTTTTATTCCTGTAGGACAAGCATAAGTTCGTGTTCAAGGATAGAAGGACAAACCTGTCGAGACCTTAATGTCGTGTCGCGTTTGCTGGATAGTTCATTTTCGCGGCTTCAAGGTAGACTTGTAGCATTCTCGAGCGACTTTCGGCTCGCTTCTGATTTCTTGGATTCCCCATGGCGTAGGGAATTTCAGGGTCTGATGACACGTCGAGGGGACGGCTTTCATTTCATGGATCCATGGTCGACCTAAGATGAGGTTATAGGCCGACGTACAATCGATGACGCTGAACTTGGTCTGCTTGTTGATTCCTCCAGCATAGACGGGCAAGATAATATCTCCATAGGTGCTTGTCGCTTCTCCATTGAAACCGACCAAAGTTGTCGAGCGTCGGGTGATTTCCGAACGATCGATTCCCATGGCCTTGAGGGTGTCGAGAAAGATAACATTCGCTGAACTGCCCCCATCGATCAAGACTCGTCGGGTCAGACAGTTACCAATCATGAGTTGAATGATCAACCCGTCATGATGCTTCTGATATGAGTCGCCGAGGTCGTCTTGGTCGAATACGATCTTCATAGCTTCCAACTCCAAATCTCCTTTGGGTCTTGATGAACGCGTAATAGGTCGATCTTCGGGCGCTTGACTGGCGTGACGCTTGGCTGCGGAATACGTTAGACCACATACGTCGGAGCCACCAGTGATGCAATTGACGACCTTCGCATGCTCGGGGGTTGACGGTCGATGGTCGGTAGCTGAGGTCACGTCTTCGATGACATCTTTGAGATTGCCCTTCGGGACGTGATATGCTAACTCCTTTTTGAGAGCTATACAATCGTCTGTCGTGTGACCATGGTCGACATGGAAGTCGCACCACTTGGATTTGTCTTTCTTGGCATCGTCTTGATCGGATTTCTTTGGCCATCGAATAGTTGCTTGGGCGGTCTTCAGAGCTTCAACCAAGTCCTTAGTGGACCCTTTGAATCCATAAGAGGATATCTTGGGGTACTGAGGAAACTTGGTCGCGGTCTTGGTCTCCGCTTTCGTCTTGAATCGGACGTTCGAAATCTGACACGCTGGCTCTGCTTTGGAAATTGCCTTTGTCTTGAACTCTGGATTTCTCACACCTAGCGACCTTTTGTCGTCGGTATGTTTGCGACGAAAGGCAGCGTCGTCCTCTACCCTCATATACGCTAGGGTTCGGGCTCGGACGTCTTCGAAATTCTCTGGAGGATACTTGGTCAGGCTGGTATATAAACCTGAGCTGTCGTCCAGACCACGCTTGTAGGCTTCGATCGCGTTCTTGTTGTCGCAGTTGCGGATACTAATCATCTCTGCATTGAATCTATTGAAATAACTTCGGATAGACTCATTAGTCTTCTGCACGACATAATATAGGTCGTTGGTCTGCTTCTCCATCTTGCGACTGCTGGCGAACTGCTGAGAGAACTGGTTGACCAACTTGGCGAACGACCCGATGGATTTGGGTTTGAGATTGATCAACCATTGGAGAGCAGGACTAGTGAGAGTTGCACCAAAGCTTTTGCACATGCAGACCTCCTGATACATGTGTGGGATCGAGATCGTCCACATCAGTTGCTTATACTGCGTGACGTGCTCTGTCGGATCAGTCACACCTGAATACTTAGGTGTGAAAGCGGGGATGTTATATTTCTTTGGAACTTCGAAAGTCGCGATCTCGTCGATGAAGGGTGACGCTTGAAAGCCTGATCGAGGCTCGACGTCGACGGGTACGGCTGCCCCAGGTAGCTTGGCGAGCAAAGATAAGACGCGCTCGTTCTGATCTTCTAGCATCTTTAGCCGTTGGGCGACGGGGTCAGGAGGTACGCCCGTCCGCGGATTGACACCTGAACTGGTGCCATTGCCATGCGACGAACCATTGGTGTCCCCGTTGAGAGGGACAGAATATGGCTGCGACCCATAATGAAACTGCTGCGATCCATTCTGAAACGGCGGTGGCCTTATGTGCTGAGGAGGAACCGTCCCGAAATGGGGATTTGGGTTGAACGGCCCCGACTGCGGGTTCTGCATAAACGGACCTGGATGCTGATTTTGAGCGAACGGACCTGATCCTGGACCCGGATTTTGCACTAATGGCCTAGGACCATTTTGGCCGAATGACCCTGGACTGGGATTCTGGACGAATGGTCTAGGACCATTCTGAGGTCCAAAAGGATTTCTCAGCCGCGCAATTTCTTCAGCTGCTCTGCGACTCTACTCGGCCATGGCATTGATTTGATTTCGGGCGACTTCAAGCTCCTGATACATCTGGGCAATAACATGCTGCTGATCTCCAGGGGCTGCCATTTTCCTGTAACAGAAAACAAGAGAAAACTCCAAGAAACTGTTAGTACCACGCACGTTTGTCGAAGATTTTCTCTAGATGGGGTCCCATGGATGGCGCCAAACTGTTAATGCCAAAAATTGCACCAAAGGGACAACTTAAGGTTGATGTGGACTTTAACAACTAAAGAAAGGAATCTCTCGACAAAAGCGTGCGACAAAGATAAAAATGTAAATGAGACAAAGGATTTGATGACGCAGGAAAAACCTCAACGAGGAAAAAACCTGCGGACGACAGTGGATGTCGTCGCTGCACTATGGTCGCCAATCAGGGGCGATGTCCTTGGTGTTACTAGTGTCGATCGTACAGAGATTACAATACAAATGAAGGAAAGACTTCGAAATGTAAAGTACAAGTGTATGGAATGTAAAACAAGTGTATGTCGTATGTGAAAACAATGTGTAAAACTGTTGGTCGAGAGCGAAAGTCGTGCGTCGAGTGCAGTTCTTCGAGTGAGAGCCTTTCGCTTGTAGTGTTCTTCTGAGCTCGGATGTTTAGCTTCTGTGATTGATGTTCTCTGATACTTTGGTGTTGATCAGGTGTCTTGAATTGATGATTGAGCTGGGATTTTATAGTCTTCAGATGACTTTAATTGAATCATTAAGATCTTTGATGATTGTTGTAACGGTCGTCGTCTTCAATGTGAGTTTAGATGCTCATAACTGATTTCGCCGATTATAGTCGTTGTCCATTAATAACTTTGACTCCTGCCTTAAACACTTGAACAAACATAACAGTTGTTAACGCGTTAGTCGGTCGAGGTCGTACGGTTTTATGCGACGGTCGTGCGGAACGGGCGACGTTGAGGTCGAGTGTCGTGAGGAACTCTCGTCTTACCTTTTAGGAGGGATGGCGGAGGTTCTTTGGGTCTTCGTCGGGACCTTATCTTAATACAAGGTATAGCTCATGGCATACGTCTTACCTTCTCTGGTCGTGGTCGAGACCTGTGAAATTTTGCCCAAACAGTTGCCACACTCCCCATCGTGCATTTCTTGAAGGATCTTTTGACTTTGAGCCTTACTGATGACGCATCTTAGATTTAAACCTGTCGATGATCGTCGATAGAGTCTATCTCTGATCATGACGTACTTGGATGCTTTGAATCTGATCTTCTGAGCTTCCATCTTGTCTTCTGGGAGTTGGTCGTGCATGCGAAAATTTCGGATGTCGCACGACCAATCATCTTCTTGCTCTTCAATTTGAACGACGTCGTCATCTTCAATGGATTATAGGAATACTGTCGAATATTGGTTCGGCTAGAGCAGATCCAAGGTTTTCTAGAGCGTCGGCTTTAGTGTTCTGGTCTCTTGGAATCTGTTCAATGGAAAAAGATTTGTAGAATCCAGATCCGTGCAACTAATATGAAATCGAATATGATAAAGCAATACGAAATATGATTTCAACTGGTCATCCCATTCATTAACTTTCAGAGAGAATATTACAGTATGAATTGAAAGCTAAAAGGGATGATTAGCTTGTTTTTCCAAGCTAATCAACATTAAATACAATGGGCCCGTGGTTAACAACCCCACGGCCCGTTCACTAATAAGCTCTATTTTAATCAAATACAGTTTAACCCTTGAACTTTAAATCAACATTAAAATCTGCCCTAACAATCTCCCCCTTTGATTTGAAGTTCGAGTTCGCGCTCTAGCTCTTGCCAGTTGAATACGTATCGTTTGCGCAACGCGAAGTGAACCTCAAAGAATCTGATAGCACGGCGATAGTCGATGCGGTCTTCAATCATTTCCAAAGCTTCCCGAGCAGTTGTTTCATTAGGATTTGGGACATACGAATGCTTTGGATTCTCATACTCGTGTTGAATAATCTTTCGAAGAGCATCTCTGACTTTTAGAAGCGTGCCATCACAAAATCTGTCTACCTGACTGAAACGCAGAAACTTCTTTTCGTTTTTTTCGTTGTTGTAGACTATCCCGAATTCAAGTTGTAGAAGCAGAGAGTTCTCGGGATACATCTTCAGTTCAGGAGCTTTCAGATTTGGTTTTATCAGATTGACTTTCTTAGCCCTGTTCTCGACAGCCATTTGAAAATCCGTTAAGTATGATATCATGATAGTACGGACCAGGTGTCGACGAACGGCTTCGAACGCCTTTGTAATCTCTAGCGGTCGGACGGTTCTTGAACGTAAGTCTTTCAGTAATACCAGAAAGTCGAGCGGTCGGAGGTTCTTGAAGTCGGCTTCAGAGAATCTCCATTCATTACCATCTTCGCGGCGAACGGTGAAGACTGGATAGACGATCCTCATGATGCGGCGTGAATGGATGTTAAGAACCTCTGTGATCTGATGCTTTGTTCTGACTTGACTGACTGGAAGTATATAACGCCGTTGGTATTCGGGGTCGAGGTTGTAAATACCAAGGCAAAAGGTTGGCTCGATCGGGCGAAGTTTGTGGACGAACAGCTTTTTCAAAGATTCCTCCAGATGAGGGATAAATACCTTGATCTTCTCCCAGTGGTTTTGTTGCTGTTGAGGAAGGGGAGGAAGATCAGAAGCTGTCGTAGGAGGAGTAGTTGTCAGTTGATCGGAAGGAGTAGACTCGGGTCTAGTTGATGATGTTCCGGCGGGTTAAGCATAGTGAACGGGAGTTGCTCCATATAAATTTTGGAGCAGGAACTGGTCGTAGTCAATATTGTCGTCCTCATCAGTAGGGAAGACCAAATTTACCTGGAGGTTTACGGCACTGGCGGCTTTTTTGTACCATGCGTCTTCGGTCTCCGGGATGGTCTCACACTCTGGATCTATTATGTCCAGTATCGTTCTGTCGGATGAGTCAAAATCGACCAGTTCCTGTGTTGAACCCTCGGGCTTTTCAACCGTCGGGTCTTATTCATCTGAAATCTTCATATCTATGACCATATCTGCTAGTGGCAACTCGGCTTCGGGTGCTTCTGATGTAGTTGCCGCAGTTGGGGGTTCCTGTTGAACCACTGTTGTAGTTTCGGCAGGCGTGATCTGGACGGTCTCGGTTTGGCGTAGACGCTTCTCCCCCTCACGGTGATCAGGATCATCCTGGTCATCGTGCTTGCGTTTGAGACCGCCGGCTTGACTCTTACAAGTGTCTTCAAGTGAGCGGACCCTGTCAGAGAGCGTGGTTAGCTCTTTGTTGTAGTCGTTGAGCGCCGAGTCGATGGAGTCGAGGCGAGAGGTAATGGATGAAGACGGAGCAGTGACCTGTGATCGGAGAACTGAGATCAGGTCTGCTTCGGTAGATGCGGTGGTGTCGGATTCCTGGAGCAGCTAGGCCAACAGCATCGTCTTCAGGGTCTCCACCGAATAGATTGGTTCCTGTTGAATCGGTGGAGGTGCAGAGGCGGTTTTGGGTTCGACGACGTGGCCCTTTCCTTTGATAGCACGCATTGCTTTGGCAAGATCAGCAGCTACATGTTGTTGCATCTGTTGCTCCATATCCTGGCGGACAGCCTTAAGGGTGCTGTCCAGAGACCCTGGTGACACGAAGTCGGGTAAATTAACGCCGGGATCACTTAGATTGCCCGTTGAGGCGTCTACCACAGGGGTAGAGCCACCTACGTTCACAGTTGGCTTGATGTTAGCTGTGGTAGGATTTCCCGCCGATCCTTGTGTTTCACCAAGAGGTGAAGACACTACGGTGGTTTCGGTCGAGTCACAAAGATTATCGACTTGGTGTTGTACCTCTTCAAGTGTCCTAGTCAAAGAATCTTCAATAACAAGTGGATCTAGACTCGATGGTGCACTGAAAGAAGTCGAGACCGGGGGTTGCTGGTCTCTTGTTTCAACACCAGTATTCTCCGAGTGAGAGACCGGTGGAAGTTGTGTTATTTCCCCGTGTGAGACTGAAACATCCGTCTTTTGAGAGACGGATGAGTGGCTGAGGGGGTCGTGCATTTGCTCCGCTGGGTCCACGGAGTCTTCTTCAATACCCCGTCCCAACAAATGAGACGGGATAGCAGATGTGGCAACCCGGATATGACGTGGCTGGTTTCGCTCAGGAGCCTCGATATCTTTACGGCTCAATCTTTCTTGGTTTGCGTTCGACCTTAACATCCTCCTTTTCACATGTTCTATGTCCCGGGGAAGGTCCCTCCGGCGCTGGCTGTACCATGGGATTGCCTAACTCTCGTCTATATGCTATCATAGGTAGGGCTTTAGGTATATGCATAGCTAGGGTATTATCTTGCTCCCCCTCAAAACATACATGGGGATTGACTTGCTCCCCCTCGAAGTGAGAGGTTGTTGATCCGCCATGGAATATGTGTAAGAGACCCAAAGTTAGTAAAGCGGACGGATAAACATGTTCCAACGCGTACCTTTGCATTAAATGGCTCAATCTTAGACAGATGGAGGACTGGCAGTGATGAAACAGGTACTGAGTTGACAAAGCAGGGGTATCCGGATAAAGGATGGAAAAATATTCCGGACAAACCAAAGTATCCGGATAACATGTGTCCGGACAGCAAAGGTTTCCGGACATAGTAGGGATTCCGGATAGTCCTACCCGGATACCCATCCGGTCCGGAAAGTCATCCGGACTGATGGGTGTCCGGACACTTTTACACTTTAAAGAATGATTCCATTTTTCAAAGATATGAAACCTGTAGAATTTTGAGAAAATGGATCTCTCGCTCCCCCTCAAACTGAGAATGGGGAAAAACTTGCTCCCCCTCGGATAGTGCAATGGAGAGTCCGACACACATAAAAACTTTTAGGCATTGAAAGAAAAAAAAACTGTGTCGCTCCCCCTCAAATGATGAGCATTAGATGACATGCTCCCCCTTAGAATGTGCGCGTAGAGTGAAGTGCACACGGGAGTATCCACACACACAAAAAACTTTTTAACATTTTTAAGAAAAAATGTGTGTGACGCTCCCCCTCAACAGTAGAGTAACATACTTGATAGCTGATTATGCTCCCCCTAAACACATGAGCAGCTTGTTAAAGCACAGGTATGGACAAACCTCACGTCTTCTTAATATTGTTCCTTGTAGATCGTGAGCAGCTCCCTCCTTGCGATCATGTGTGTGGAGCATCCAGTGTCTAAGGACCACACATGACCGTCCTGCAAAACAAGTTTAGCGGAACTTCGGTACCCAGATTTGCCTGGGTCCGGGAGGGTTAGGTTTGGCACTGTTTGGGGAAGCTTGCTTTGTCCCAGCTTTCCCGTTAGGTGTAGGATTTATACCGGTGGAGGGAACTGGTTTTGGCACTTGTTTCCTCTTCGGTGCAGAATTTACACTTTTAGGAGGAACAGTATTTGTAGCAGCTTTCCACCTGGGTGCCGGTCTAACCTCAGTGGGAGAAGCCCGTTTTGGAATGGGGTTGGTCTCCCGCTGTGGTTTAACCTCTGTTTGAGAACCCCGTTGTTTATGATATTTTCTCTTGTTATTACGGGGTTTGTGTTTGGGTGTATGATTGTACATGTGATATGACCCAAACCAATCATTGTTTTTGATATCATAAGGTCATTCCAACCACAACTAGAACAGCATAAGCAATCATGCGATAATTGAATCAATTGCTGAATTGAGTAGAGGTTAATTGGAAAATTAACATCTCGTTTAACAAAATTATTCCTATGATTCCATTCGCAATCATGCTTATGCATCCTAGGATAGAAAACATCGTTAAATGACTTCGATGCCTCTTTCTCAATAGATTCCCTACCTAGCCTCTTTGGTTTATCTTGTTTAGTGCGACCGGTTTTATCCGAAATAACAGGGACAGTGCAGTCAGTGACTTTTGAGGAAACAGGAATCTTAGTGTTGGTTGGCAAAGGTCCGGTCTCTTGCCTCGGCTGTGGTTGCCTTTTAGAAACTGGTTTAGAAGTTGGTTTTGATTGAGAAATCTTGATCACAGCTGGGGCCTTTGTGTTAGAACATTGACCTTTTTGAAAATCGACCGTATGATTCACCACAGGAGATAAAAAATCAGTGTGACTTGGAAGAGGTTTGTCAAAGCGGAATGACTCAAACTCTTCATCACAGTTACCTTCGGAGTTCATGTACTCTGAAAAATCTATATTGGGAAGTACTGGACTAGGATCAGGTGAGGAAGGCGAGGAACACTTTGTGCTTTCGGTTGTGTGCTCTGGGAGTTCGGTGCGGAAGCGTATGAAAAATCAGAATTTAAATTCCTTTTAACACACTCATCTTGAGAAACTTCATTTTCTTGCAAAGAGATATTTCCTATAAAGGCTTTACACGAAGATGTTTCAGATGAGTTAGAGGAAAGTTCAGGTGAAAATTGCTTCGCAGTTTGGAGCAAGTCAAGCTGCACTTGGAGTTGACTATTTATCATATGCTCTTTCATCGTTTCTCTTGTCACCTCAGACAGTTTTGATGAGAGCGTATTGATTTCCCACTGAAATTTTTCCTTTTCCTCCCTTGACACACCGTCGGATTTCTCAGATTTGAGTTTCTCAATCTCAGACATGAGCACTTTCTTTTCGTTTTGAAAAATAGACCTTTCTTTCTCAAACGACTCCTCCAACTCAACAATCTTTGCTTCCAAGATGAGAGGGAGAACATAGAGTTTAAACTCATCCGTCTCAGTCTTGGTTGCAGGTGCTAGATCCTCATCCTTTTTGGAGGAATCCTTGGGACTAGCTACCTTGTAGGGGTCGAAGTAGTCATTGGAAAGGTACTTTTTGTCCTTTTGATATGAGTAGTTTAAAGGTTCATAACAAAATGGGAGTTGAATTCCTCGTTTGTGTGTGCGCTTATGTTCCTCGGTGTCCTCCTCTTTTTCGGGTTCAAGAGGACCAGTCCATTGAATTGCGTATTCTGGATACTTTTTATCTAATCCAAAACAAGAAAAATCATACAGAGTGGGTAAATGCCATCTTCCCTTTTTCAAATAGTGTGGGTTATCATATCCGATTCCCCACTCTTTGTTAAAGTATGTGAACTCTTTAGGTTTATTCAGAAAGATGGTTTGATCAGTTTGACCCCTTTTGTGGAGTTTGTTTTCAAGATCAAGGATTTTAGTCACAAACTCCTTGTGTTGAATTTGAAGAGAAGAACATTGATAAAAAATTTCTTCTTTCTCATTCAAGCACTTATCAAACTGAGACTGAAGATCAGATAACTTGGCCCTTAAGTCCTTAGGTGCTAATGAAAGATTTTTGCATTTGTCTTTTAGATTAGCATTTTCAGACTTATATTTTTCAGTTATTCTCCTTTGAACATCTAGCTTTTCAGATAGTGATCTAATCTCAAGCAGTTGTTCATTAGAGGTGGCCTTAAAGGAATCTACCCGTTCAGCAAGAGGTTTCATTCGGTCATAAAGTTCTGAAAAGATAGGTTCACATACCTGACACGGCTTTGCCATGTCTTCTTCAGCAGGAGACATCTTCAGTTGCACTGGAGTGATCGTCAGACGATTGTTCGATTCAAAGTGGAATAGTATCAAAGATACTTAAATGTCCCCCTCCTGCGACTTAGCACGGGGATTGTGGAATCCGGGTGGTTTCCGGATAAAGAATCTGGAAAAAATAAGCTTACCGGGTGAAGAGCAACTTCATTCTTTCACACATGCACGAGTCTTTGTGATTCCATTTGCATATCTTTGTGATACTGCCGGAACAGTTTGAGAAGTTAAATTTTTAAATTTTCTTCAGTGATAACTGGAAGTCCTATCAGAGATTCCCCTTTGCCAACTCTGAACATAGGCCACACAATTTTTAAATTGTTGTGATAACAGTTACTTTTGTGTTTCTGTGTTAGATGATTACCTCATTTCTGGCTACTTAATGTTTTATATGGATTCTTTTGCTACTCGTCATTTTTGTCTTTGAACGTGCATGATGCTCCGGATGCTCCTACTCATCATGAGGGGGAGAAAGGGTACAGATTCAAAGACATGGATTATCAAGTTGAGGGGGAGTTAGCAATAGCCGAGGGGGAGTAAAGAAGTCCCCATGCAAAAGCTGAGGGGGAGTAACGGTCAAGTTCCGAAATCCGATTCTCTTCGTTTATCAAGTGGTGTTCGCTACAATTCAGTATTTCCTCCTTCAAGCATTTCGATTCTACAAAGTTCTTAAAGCTGAAGCTGAAAGCAAATTCAAATCGCGATTCAAAGACAGATTCGTTGAAGATTTGAAGACCAAGAGCTTTATTCAAGGGGGGGCGCTGAAATGACATGAAGACAAGCAACATCATTGCATTTCAAAGATTCAAGAAGAAGAGAAGATCAAGATTTGAAGGTTTCAAGACCGATTTTTATTTATATATCTTTAGGGGGAGATTGTTAGGATAATAAATGTCCTACATATTAGAAAGATATATAAATAATTACAGTGTTTAATTATAGAGTTTATTTAATTATTCGTAAAAGCCTTTAATCATAAATGGGCTTAGATTAGCTTGATGGGCCATGGGCCTTAGTGTTTAAAGCCTAGGTATTTAAGGTTAATGTTAACCTTGAATTAGTTAGACGATTCATTAGAGAAATTAGAGTTTAATTGTTTTAGAGAGAGATAGTTGTTTTTCATTCAAACATTTGTAAACTATCTTGATTAATGAATATGAGAGGGATGACAAGTTGAAATCGTTATTTGTTATTGTTATTCCTCAATGAATCGTTATTACCTGATCAAACTGGGTCTAACAATTGTAGAATCCAGATCCGTGCAACTAATATGAAATCGAATATGATAAAGCAATACGAAATATGATTTCAACTGGTCATCCCTTTCATTAACTTTCAGAGAGAATATTACAGTATGAATTGAAAGCTAAAAGAGATGATTAGCTTGTTTTTCCAAGCTAATCAACATTAAATACAATGGGCCCGTTGTTAACAAGCCCACGGCCCGTTCACTAATAAGCTCTATTTTAATCAAATACATTTTAACCCTTGAACTTTAAATCAACATTAAAATCTGCCCTAACAAGATTTAAACTTTTTAGAATTTTCTTTTGCTACCTTTAGGTACGCTGACATTTTTGAATCTTTGGCCGTGAATTCTCCATTGATCTGGTTCACCACCAGAATAGAATCGCTTTTGACATGTAGAGCGGTTGCCCCCGAGTCTTGGGCCATATTCATCCCCACGATCAGGGCTTCATACTCAGCTTCGTTGGTGGTGGTTTTGAAGTCGCATCGGACTGAATATACCACCTTGCCCCCTGTGGCGACTTTAAGATGATGCGTAGTCCTGAACCTCTAGTGTTGGATGAACCGTCGACATACAGAGTCCAAGGCACGTCGTCGTGAGTCGCCACAGTTGACACTTTGAGCTTTGCTTCTTTCTCCAATTCAGGGCTGAAATCAGCAATAAAATCCGCCAGGGCTTGCGATTTGATTGTAGTCATGGGCTTAAAATCGATGTCGTAACTGCTGAGATATATGCTCCATTTTGCTAAATGACCTGTCAACTCAGGTTTCCTCAAGACAGACTTAAGAGGGAAGTTAGTCACAACAGTAATAGGATGCGACTCAAAATAGTGACGTAGTTTCTTCGCAGCTGTAACAAGCGATAAAAGTAGTTTTTCCATGGAGGAATACCTGGTTTCGGCGTCCAAGAGAGATTTACTTACGTAGTAGATTAGCAATTGCTACTTTTCATCTTCTCGCGTCAGGACGGCGCTTACTGCATTTGGACTAACAGCTAAATATAGCTGCAAGACTTCATGGTCGTCAGGTTTTGACAACAAAGGAGGCGACATCATATACTCCTTTAGATTTTGCAGTGCTTGCTCATGATCGTCGGTCCAGTCGAAGCCTTTGTTTTTCCTGAGGACGTTATAGAATAAATGACATCTATCTGAGGACCGAGAGATGAACCTGTTCAGAGCTGCCACTCGACCAGTGAGTCTTTGGACCTCTTTGAAATTTCTCGGAGATTTGATTTCGATGATAGCTTTGATCTGGTCGGGGTTGGCTTCGATTCCTCGTCGAGTGACCATATATCCCAGGAATTTCCCAGCACTGACACCAAAGGAATACTTCGTCGGGTTGAGCTTCATGCTATATTTCCGAAGGATGTCGAACGACTGCCTTAAATGCTCAACGTGGTTGATTGCTTGCTTTGACTTGACGAGCATGTCGTCGATATAAACTTCCATCGTGTCGCCAAGATGATCTTTGAACATCTTATTCACGAGGCACTGGTAGGTAGAACCTGCATTTTTCAATCCGAAAGGCATAACCTTATAACAGTAAATACCTCGATCTGTCATGAACGCAGTTTTTTCTTGGTTTTCGATGTGCATCAGGATCTGATTATACCCAAAATAAGCATCCATGAACGTCAATAGTTCATGTCCTGCGGGAATAAGCATCCATGAACGTCAATACCCAGAATAAGCATCCATGAACGTCAATACCCAGAATAAGCATCCATGGCATCGATATGGGGCAGCGGGAATGGATCTTTTGGGCAAGCTTTGTTGAGATCTGTAAAATCGATACAGACCCTCCATTTGCCATTTTTCTTCGCCACGACCACGACATTAGCAAGCCAGTCGGGGTATTTTACTTCTTGATTTTTCCCTGTCTTGAGGAGGTTATCGACCTCATCATTTATCACCTTATTCCTTTCAGGAGCAAATTTTCGCCGCTTTTGTTAGATTGGATTAAATGATGGATCGATATTGAGCTTATGTGAAATGACGTTGGGGTCTATGCCGACCATGTCTTCGTGCGACCAGGCAAAACAATCGGCATGTTCCTGCAAAAAAGATATTAGCTTTTCCTTAAGGCATGGATCGAGGGATGATCCTACAAAGACTTTTTGGTCAGGCCTGCTCTGGTCCAGGACAACTTCCTCCAGGCGATAGTCGTCGACTGCTTCAAGGGCATCTTGCTCATCCTCAAGCTCCCCATGCCTCTGGGCAATGATCTACTCTGGGATTCCATTACCTGCCATCTTGCTGAAACAGAAAAGAGGGAACTCCAAGAAAATGTAAAAAACGCACGTTTGCCGAAGATTTTCTCTAGATGAGGTCCCATGGATGGCGCCAAACTGTTAATGCCAAAAATTGTCTAGAAGGATAACTTAAGGTTGATTGTGGAGATTAACAACTAAAGAATGGAGATCTTGCGAAAAACCGTGCGACAAAGACATAAAGCGTAAATGAGACAAAGATTTTGGTGTGCGGGAAAAACCTCAACGAGGAAAAAACCCGCGGACAACTACTGAGGTCGTCGCTGCACTATGATCACTAATCAGGGGCGATGTCCTTATGATTCGGGTGTCGAAAGTACAAAGATTACAATACAAATGAAAGAAAGACTTTAAATGTAAAGTAACAGGTGTATCGAATGTAAAAACGAGTGCGTCGTGTGTAAAAACTTTGTGTCGTGTGTGTAAGTCGTGCGTCGAGAGCGTTCTTTCGAGAGAGAGTTATTTGCTTTGAATGAGTGTTCCTGAGAGTTCGGATGTATTCGGACGCTTCAAGATGATGAAGATGATAGAGATGATCCGCAAATGAGGATGGAATTCCTGTACTTATAGTCTTCGAACGCCTTTATTGACTCCATAAAAGCTTCGTGTAACAGCTGTAACGGCCGTTGAGTTTAATGCTGTTAATGGCATTTGCCGGTTATAGCCGTTGATCATCAATGTCATTGATTCCTGCATTTAAACACTGAAAAAGTAACAGTAATATCGTATGTTAGTCGGTCGAGGTCGTGTGGTTCCATACGACGGTCGTACGAACGAACCGACGTCATGGTCGAGTGTCATGAGGTGAGTAACTTTCGATTTCAACTTTGATCAGGGAGTAAAGTATTTATGATTTTACCTCATTATAGAAAAGTATAATAAATGTTCTCAGTGTTTTGGTCGTGGTCGAGACTGGTGTATTTTTAACCAAACAAACATCATCTTAGGTCGACCGTGGATCCATGAAATGAAAGCCGTCCCCTCGACGTACCACCAGACCATGAAGTTCCCTATGTCGTGGGGAATCCAAGAGATCAAAAGTGAGCCGAAAGTCGCCCGTGACTGCTATAAGATCACCCTGAAGCCGCCAAAGTAGGTCATCTAGCAGTCACAGGTCCAGGATGCTCCCGGGACAACCGACGACTATCGCCTGGGATAACTCGTCCTGGATCAGAGCAAGCCTGATCAGAAAAGTCTTAACAGGTTCGTCTCTCGGTCCCTGCCTTTAAAGACAAACTAATATATATCTTACAGGAACATGCCGATTGTTTTGCCTGGTCGCACGAAGGCATGGTCAACATAGACCCCAGTGTTATTTCCCATAAGCTCAATGACGACCTGTTATTTAAGCCTGTCAAACAAAAGCAACGAAAATTTGCTCCTGAAGGGAATAAGGTGATAGGCGCCAAAGTCGAAATGTCCACTGTGGCGACTCACGACGACGTGCCCTGGACTCTGTATGTCGACGGTTCATCCAACATTAGGGGTTCCAGACTAGGCGTCGTCTTACAGTCGCCACAGGGGGGCAATATGGTGTATTTCAATCGGGATATCCCATGTAGCTAGAGTGCAACACATTTAAGAAGGTATTTCTTTTAACTCTCTTTCCTTCCTGTTAGGACACTGTAGTTGTCCTTAATATTAGAAAGTTTTGTAAAGCAAAGGCTTTGTAAATGGGCTTATGCTTAAGCAGTGTAACAAGTGATGTAGACTATAAATAGGACATGTAATGTAGTTTGTAATAACAACTTTCATAATTCAAGATGTAGCTCTCTAATCACATTGTGTTCTCTCTAGTTTAGATTTACTTTTCTAATAATGTTTCTACATCATCTTTTTACTAGTTCTTGGATTGTATGAAGATCATGACCTAACACTTCCTTCATACGATTTTTCATCACAACGATTACTGACTTAAGCATCGGAGGGTCGTTGGCTAGCCAACGACCAAACTCTGACCTTATTTTATTGCAGGATCGCATGACATAAATTAGTAAGTCTATCGTACGACTTTAGTACACTCTCGCATGACATCATTTGCTAAATTCTCCTATACAACTTTGGTTTCGCAAGGTCGCACGACATAAGCGATCAGGTCTATGACTTGATTATCCTTTCGCATGGACGTATGATTCAAGTTCGTCGTACGATCTAATTGTACGATCATAAGGTCTAACGACTCTTCAATCTAAGTTTCTTAACTTAGAAAAGTTTCATATTTTGAATGAATGCTTCGGTCGTATGTACTTATGTTTGCCAACATGATCTGAAAGTATAAAAGTCTTATGACTTGTGTGCTAATTGTTGTAATTACAATGGATGCCTAAGTCGCACGATTCCTTGTTTGTTCTATACTTAATGAATTTCGCAATTGATGTTACATTTATCCGCGACACATATGAGTCGAAATAACACGTGAGTTCAACAGAAAGCTAAAGTTTCATTCACAAAATAAACGATTACATCTAAGTAACTCGACCACCAACGATCGAGCTTTCAAAAAACAAAACTCAAAATGAAAATTTTTCTAAGGCAAAGGAGGATCAACAGCCGCGTCTTTGCCCGAAGCTTCACCCTGGAGGCCCTCGTCCACCTCTTCCTCCTCGGCCTCCTTCTCATCGTCAGAATCGAGATCTCTCTTAGACCCGACTTTGGCCAAGAAGAAGGCTAGCTCGTTCGTCGCGGACGCGAGGGGATTCTTCCCCGACAGGTGCTGCCGCATGATCGCCGCCCGAGCTGTCAAACGAGCTAAGGCAAAAGTGGACGCAGCCTCGTCCTTGAGCTCCCTCACCTCCTTCTCCAGGGTCGCCGCCTTGGACTTGGATTCCTCGACCTCTCTATCTTTCATTGCCAAAGAATCCTTCGTCCTATCCAACTCCTCCCTTTGGCCGGCAATCAGAGACAGTGATTGCTTCAGACGAGAGTTCACCTCGTCCTTAGCATGTCCGACGGCCTCCAGCTCGTTCAACACATCGTCCAGTCGTACCGACATATCTTTGGAACGTGCCAAAGCGGACTTCTCCCTCTCCAACGTCGCGTCTTCTCTCTTAAGAGCAGAAGACACTAGACCCTCGATCCTCGTCGTCTCGGCATGCAGGGCCAAAGAAGACTGAAACGTCTGAAAAACATGAAAATCATTGTTAATAAATATTCGACAAAGTAAACATCGATAAAATAAAACAAAGTCTCGAAAGAAAGACTTACCATGAACGCTAGTCCAACAACATGGGACCCCGCGTCTTCGACAGAGACCCCATGGAAGCGCTCCCTGAAAGAGGGGAGCTGATATTTTCCCAAGTGAGGGAACAGTTTCGTCCTGTCCAAGACATTGTCGACCAAAAAGTCTGACGGCAACGTGAAGTTTACCGTCGTGACCTCTTTCTCTCCCTCTCCCGTCTGCGCGCCCTTGCCCTTGTCGGCCGACGAGGGGGCCGGCGTGGCAGTAGGGGACACCGTCGAATTCGCCGGATGCGCAGGGTCGACAGGTGTTGCGTCGATCGATGAGCCACCCGTCTTCAAAGACGGTTCCCTCGGGACGGAAATCCTTGTCCTCTTCAGGACCCCCGACCCAGTTGTCGGGACCTCTTTCCTCTTTAGGACCCCCGACGCCTCCTTTCTCTTTTCTCTCGCCTTGCGAGCCAGTTCGGCTTGGGCCGCCCTCTTAGCCATCGCAGACGATACTTTCGGCTGGGATTCTCCTGCGGAATAAGAAGGGAAGAGCAATTAAACAACTGAAACAAGAGAAGAAATATGTCAAAATAAGTAGGGTACACTTACCGGTCATCTCTACCTCTGCCTCTTCTTTCGACTCCTCTTTCTTCTCTTCTTTTTCAGTCTCCTCAGACTCCTCTTCTTCTTCTTCTTCTTCTTCTGCTTCCTCTCGACTCTCTTGACGATTTTCACCCAAACACACCAGGTCGTCGTCCTCGTCCACTAAGTGTCGTGTGACGAACGATCGGTCGTCGGGACTAATCTCCAGGAACTTCTCGATCTTGGCCTTGGAGTCGTCGTTGGACTTCACCTTGTCGAAATTGATATCTGAAAGCGTATAAGGGAGAAGATTAGTCGAAGAACGAATAAACAAATATAACAAAAGCGCTCGACCAAAGATAGAAACTCACCCGCCATGTTCCATCCGGACCTGATCCAATCACTGTCGGGGTCCAGTGTCGCTACCCGCACAAACACGTACCTGGTCTTCCATTTGCGGTCGTTGACCGCATTTTTTAGAACCAAGGTACGGTCGCCCTTATGCTTTGAGAAAAGTGTAAGATTCCACATTGGTTGGGGAGGGTAACAAATGTTGCCTTATAATAGGAACTTGATACCTCTCCTATCAGACACGTTTTAAAACCGTTAGTCTAGGTGTGTGGACAAAGCGGACAATATCTGGTACGGTTGGCCTGGGATGTTACAGTTGGTATCAGAGCCGGGAACCGAACCGGTGTGCCAACGAGGACGTTGGGCTCCCAAGGGGGGTGGATTGTAAGATTCCACATTGGTTGGGGAGGGGAACAAAGGTTTCCTTATAATAGGAACTTGATACCTCTCCTATCAGACGCGTTTTAAAACCGTGAGTCTAGGTGTGTGGACAAAGCGGACAATATCTGGTACGGTTGGCCTGGGATGTTACAAAAAGGCTGCAGCGACGGTACGTATCCATCTTGACCTGATAAGCGGTTAAGAGGTCTTTCACATTCATCGGCGACTCCCAGTTTCTGGTAAGTCGCTCGACGACCTGGATGACCCTCCAGAACTGGGGCATCAGTTGCCCCGGCGAGAGGTCGAACTCGCACATGAAAGATTTCTCCAAAGGCGAGTAGGGCCACTCGAAACCTATTCTAAAAGGGTATTCGTATATCACGATGTACCCCTCGGGAGACATCTCCGGTCGAATCTGACCGGCCTTGCACGCTGAAATCCCCGCAGGGATTTTCGCTAGATTTCTAAAGCTATCAAGATCATCCTGATCTTGAATGGTACTCCTAGGTTATGTCGACATCGATAATCCCGTTAACCAAATTTGAAGGTCAGAAAAACCCCAAATGTCCTAGTTCTTTCTAGGTTTCCTAGCAATCGACTTACGACGCATACAAAGACTGAAGAGTTGTACCTTATATAGGCGCTCTAAAACCTCGAAAATCCTAAACAGGTCGAAGATCTCTTGCAGGTTTAGAACAACAACAAAATCAAGAAGAATCTTGCTCTAAAAAACTCCCTAAAATAGTAAAATGGAAAAGATCCATCGTAGGTCGCTATTTATGTAAATAATCGTGTCAGGTCGGATCACCCGATGTTCGACACGTACCATTGTCTTTTCAAAAGCTCGACAGATCGTCGACACCTGGCGTTAACAGCTGTTTAGCACGATCATGCGTCAGCATGACGTCAAGATCTTATCCCCTTTCTCGACTTCCTCTTTAGTTGGAATTGGACCAATCCAGTTCCAAGGCAACTGAAGAGACTTTCGACACGTGTCACGACCCTAGGCGTCCGACTGACAAAATTTAAAATTCGAATTTGCCACTCCATTTTTAAATTTTGGGGGCAAACTGTTTGGGTAAAATTTCACCAGTCTCGACCACGACCAAAACAAGGAAAACATTTATTACACTTTTCCATGATAAGACAGAATCATAAGCACTTTATCTTTTGACCAAAGTTGAAATCGAAAGTTACTCACGACACTCGACCGTCGTATGGAACCTCACGACCTCGACCGACTAACATGTGATATTGCTGTTACATTTTCAGTGTTTAATGCAGGATTAATATCATTAACGACCAACGGCCATAACCGACAGGGGAAATTACGAGCATTGAATTCAGCAACCGTTACGACCGTTACCAAGAGTCTTTATGGAATCATTCAAGGTGCCCGAAGACTATAAAAGCAAAGGCTAGAGCATCATTTCAGATATCTTGAATCATCTGGAAATATCTGAACTCCGAAGAACATTTGAAGCAAATGATTTTCTCTCAAGTGATCGCTCACGACGCAAGACTTATACGCACGACACTTAGTTTCTACACATGACGCACCAGTTTTTTCATTCGATACACCTGTTTACTTTACATTAAAAGTCTTTCTTTCATTTGTATTGTAATCATTGTACTCTCGACACCCGAAACATAAGGACATCACCCATGTTTGGCAACCATAGTGCAGCGACGACACTATCATTGTCGTCCGCGGGTTTTTTCCTCGTTGAGGTTTTTCCTGCGTCACCAAAATCTTTGTCTCATTTACATTTCCGTCTTTATCGCATTGCTTTGTCGAAAGATTCCCATATTTAGTTGTTAAGCTCTACAATCAACCTTAAGTTATCCTTATGGACGATTTTTGGCATTAACATCGACCACGACCGGAAAATGTAAGATTTATGTTACACGACACATCTTGGATTAAGATAAGGCCCTGTCAAACACCTTTAAAACATTCGCCGCCCTCCTTAAAGTTTAGGTCGAGAGCTCCTCACGACGCTCGACCACGTTATCACCCGATTCACAGGATCGTCGTAAGATACCTTACGACCTCGACCAATTAACTAACGACACAATTGTTATGATTTCTCTGTTTAATGCAGGATCAACGCCATTAATGACAAACAACTATAACCGACGAAATCATTATAAGCATTAAACTATGGAGTCCGTTACGACCGTTACTTAAAGCTTTTATGGGATCATTCAAAGCATTCGAAGGCTATATAAACAAAGGCACCCACACCAATTGCGCACATCTGAGAATCCCCGAATCACCTACAGCATACTGAAAATTATAAACGAAGTATTCTCTCTCGAGCAGACGACGCACGACGCGCAATCCTCACGCACTTGTTTTCACACACGATATACTTGTTACTTTACAAATTAGCTCATTTCTATTATTTGTATTGTAATCATTGTACTCTCGGCATCCGGAACATAAGGACATCGCCCCTGTTTGGCGACCATAGTGCAGCGACGACCATCATAGTCGTTCGCGAGTTTTTTCCTCGTTGAGGTTTTTCCCGCGTCACCAAAATCCCTTGTCCCATTTACATTTTTTTGTCTTTGTCGCACTGCTTTGTCGAACGATTTCTATCTTTAGTTGTTAAGCTCCACAATCAACCTTAAGTTATCCTTCTGGACGATTTTTGGCATTAACAAAGATAAAGATAAAGAGCACTAATGAGAGATAAGTACGCTATTCTTATTCAACGAAGTCTGGACCACAAATGCAGGTCAGATTTTGGGTTTAACTCGATCTCCTCAATCTCCTCTTTTGTTTTGTGGAACTGTGCTTAGTTGTATCACTCGTTGCTAGGACAATCACCTTGTCCTTAAGGTGGTAACCTGGAAATGTGTTTTTGAAGTCGTATAGATCTTCCCAAAAAACATCTTCTACCATTTTACCGTGCCACTATACTAAAATATCTTTTGTACCACTTAGGTCTTTCAGTCCATTCCAAAATTGACTCATGAAAGTCGGGTCTTGGTCGGTTATAATGGAGCTCGAGTAGCCATGTTGTTTTTCTACGATATTGATAAAACTTAGACCACCTTTGTAGTTGTAAAACTTTGAAGAAAGGCCACAAAATGGGATCCCCACGAACCAGACAAACCCACCATGTAATCCATCATCATGTTTTCCCATATATATACCTTATTTGGTATGGTAGGGGTTGGAGTAATGTTGTCGCCGTTTGTGCAGAAAACATTGTTTGTTAACATACGAAGCAACCATCCGCAAAAGATTTGACATCATCTTGTATTTTTTGCCAAAAAAAGAGTTGGGAGAGTCATACCATGGTCCTTTTCATGCCCCATGGCCCTCCATTAGCAAGTTGTGAAACTCTTCCAACAATGGTTTTGGTAATGAAGAGTTAGCACCTGTATGAATGTGGCCCTTATAATATGAGGTGCCATTTTTTATGTCATAGTCAGGGGTAGAATACAAACCTTTTAACATAGGGGTCGAACCTAATATTTTTCTACAAATGAATCACATAAACAAGTCTAATTTGCTTCGGTGTATAATAGATGTGTATTTTAAAAAACATAAAAGATACATTATCCAAAGTATATTAAAACTCTAAACCAAGACAAAAAGTTGTGAAATCTTCGAACATTATTTTCAAAGTGGAACTTCTCTATATTTTACGGATTTGAAATGTTGCGCAATTTCCTTCAAACAAACTTTTCAACAACTTATATTTCGGTAAACAAACAAATAAGCCATTTAAAAACTAACCTTACATTTTATGTTGCATTTAAAGTCTTTGAACATTCAAGAGATAAGTTAAATCAAGAAAAGCTATGTTTATGAGTTTATAGTCCGGAACTCCGGATCTTGAATATATGAAAAAAGTTGGTTAAAGTGGACAATGATTCAATCTAGAACTATGTATCAATTATTAATCAAAAATAACAAATAACAAATAATAGCAATAACTAAAATCTAGTAAACCTCAAAAAATTTAGAGTTATAAACAATCACTAAAAATATTATGGTCCTAATTACTATAAGAAACACTATTTATTTCTAAATAACAATAAACAAAAGAACGAGTCCAATATAATCTATATCTATATATATCTAAAAGTAAAATGTAAAGTTGCTTAAGTGGCATAATAAGAAGCTTTCATTCACATTTTTCTATTTTCTCATAATTTTGATTTTTAAAAAAAACTAGCTTCTTATTAAATGACTTTAACTCTTCATTTAATATATAATTTTCTTTATTATTTTATAATTATTTTACTTGCACAACATAAAGACATCAACAAATATATTTTTACTTACCTTACATTTTTTTTATTTAACATCTAATTTTCTTTATTATTTTATAATTATTTTTATCTGCACAATATAAAGACATCGACAAATATAGTTTATATTTACCTTACATCTTTTAATTTAATCAAACATTTATTAATTGAATAAACCATCTTTTAATTAAATTTATAGGATTATAAGCTATATATCTATATAAAGGAGAGTCATTAATAGATGATATGGTATGTTGAGAGAACTTGATACATTAGTTATTATTTTTTTTCTAATTTTTGAGTTATTTCAAAATAAAATATAGTATTAAATGAATGAACATTTCATTTGCTTTTTACAAGTTTCATGTAAAATTTTATTATACAAATATACATGCTAATTTACATAATAAATCTGTATAAATATATAGGCTAACCAATATATAGACAAATTTACATAAGCAGAAGTGACATTTTGACAATGTTTATATCTATAAAAGAGTATCCTAAAAAATGATGTGATACATTCTAATACTTAGAATGTCTTCTCCTTTTCTTATCAATTTTTTGATTTTTTAAAATGATGAAAATATTAAAGACTTTTTCATTAATCTTACATATTCATTGTAATTTAGTTATTAACCATTTGTTTTCCTCTTTTTATGTTATTAACTATTGTTTTCCATTATTTATTTTAATTAATTATTCAATTTAATGCAATTTATATAAATTAACCCTTTAAGTTTTCTTTCTTTATGTTACCAACCATTTATTTTCTTTTCTTTATTATAATTAATCATTCATTTCATTTATTTAAGCATAAGTGTTTATTTGGTTTTTGTTGGTTATCTTATTGGTTTTTTAACCTTTTTTTTGTCATACAACAAACTACCTCTCAATCTCTCTCTCTAACACATTTTCTCTCACTAGATTTGTATTGCTATTATATCGACTTTGTATGTTTTCTCATGTTGTCTTTTTAGTAGTAAGTGACAAGGGAAACGTGTTATCTAAACATATCGAAGAACATCAAAGTTTTATCATCAAGGCGCACACGTTATTATTTCATGTAAGTCTTTCATTCAAGTACTCCTTCAATTTCAATGTATTCTTTGATTTTGTCTATTTTGTAATTTCGTAATTTATGGCGACCTTAATTCTCATTTCTATGTATTTTTTTCCAGAAATGTAACCAACAATGCTAAAAGAACATTTAGGCGATATTACATTATTACTCGCAAACGACAATAAATCTTCATTTGTATATTCACTTCTTGATTTAATATATACTAATATGTTTTGAGTGTTCATTTAAAAAAGGGAATTTAATTAAAATACCCAAAGTTTGACTTTGACTTACCAAAATACCTATTTCTCCCCTGAATTTGCCAAAATACCCATTTTTCCGCGATTGGGGTCCGCGATCGCGGATAGGGACTAATTTTGAAAATATGCATCCGGCATCGCGAAATAAATTCCCACGACTGTAAAGCCCGTGTCCCGGTATGTTTATATATATATTTTAATTAATTGCTTTAATATCGTTCTTTTAGCGAATCTTTACTAACGGGGTTAGCAAGTTTGACCAAATGCGTAATAAATCTTTAAACCATTTTAAACTGTTGCCTTTAATTATTCTTGGTTAGTGGATTGGTGTTAAAGAGGACCAAAATTCTAAGATCAATATATTAATGGTGGATGGTGAAGAGTCTTGGATTTTCAAGGGACCATAGGTGCAAATTTGGGAAAAACTTGCATGGGTCTCGGCCCATGGCCGATTTCCGATCTCGTTTCTTTTCTTTTCCTTGTAAGCCAAGCAAACCAACCATCCTAACCCTATTCGTCCCTTTCCTTTGTCTGGTGGTGCGGCCGTGAGAAAGAAACGAGAGAGAGGAGCGTCGAAGAGAGAGAGGGAGCGCGAGAAAGAGAGAGAGGAGAAGGAAGAACGCAGCGGCAGCCCCTTTCGCCGCCGCTGCTGCTGTCGCCGGAGATCGCCACCACCTGCTGTCGTCGGAGGAGTCGAGAGAGAGAGGTTTGGTTGTGGTGGCGAGACGTCGTCGTGAGGTAAGTAGCTCTCTCGTTCGTCTCGTTCTTTTCCTTTTTTTTTCCTTTTCGTTTTCCGGCGAGACCACCACCGCCGCACGCCGTCGCTGCGGTGGCTGTGGGTGGAAGGCGGTGTCTGTGGGTGACACTCGTAGCGTAAAACCCGAATCGATTAAGCCTTGAACCGTTTTTATAAATCGTGATTTTATGAAAATTCTAAGTGTGCTGTCCAGTTTTCGCGTGATCATAACTTTTCTGTCGTAACTCCGTTTGAGCCGAAACTGGCGCCCACGGTTCAAGTTCGGGGTCGGGCACGTTTTCCGTGTTTTAGCGGAAAACTGGTTCGGTCTCTAGCTGGGCGAAAAAGTGGTCGCAAGTTCGGTGTTTCGTCATTTCATGTGGAAAACTCTGGAATCTGCCACTGTTTTGTGTAGACCATAACTTTTTACTCGTAACTCGTTTTGAGGTGAAATTGGTGCCCAAAATTTCCTAATAGAGTTGGGAAGGTTTTTCGTGTTTTGCTGAAAGTCCGATTAAGCCCGTAGCTAGGCTGTATTGGGCTGTTTGTGCAGGCTGGACCGAAAACTGGCAGTTTTGGTAGTCGCTCATATTTAATCCATAATAAATTGTAGAAAAATCGTTAGGAGGCGTATAATATGTCCTTGAAACCCTATCTCTGAGTACTTTCTAATCATGAAATAATATTGGGAATTTTCTGGGCTTAAAGGGGTCGAAACAGGTCCCGAACAGACCTGTTTGGCGAGAGCGGAAAATGGTTTTAGTGACGGTTTAAGCGTGTGTCGTATCATAGGGTCCGGGTCTTGTATTGACACGTTTTAACATGCGTTTAGGTGCTGGGAAGTGACCGTAATTGTGAAGATTGAATTGTATTGTTAAGCTAGGCGCGCATTCGAGGTGAGTTCTCTCACTATATCTAATAACGGTTGTTTTATCATTGCTGTAGTACGTGTGTGGTAGCTTTATGTGATTGTGTTGTGGAACTAGATAGTGGGGTGTCTAGTTGATACTATGTTGTCATGTTAACTCGGTGGGACCGAGGGTCCGGCGGGGCCGGAGATTTTATACGCGGGTGGCGTAGAGACTCGGTGGGACCGAGGGTCCGGCGGGGCCGGAGATTTTATACGCGGGTGGCGTAGAGACTCGGTGGGACCGGGGATTCGGCGGGGCCGAAGATGTTATCATGTGGTCGGTGGGACCGACTTGTGCCTTTTAGGTGGGTGGTTGTGGATATACATGTTTATGATTTGTTCGTAGACCTGTATGATCGTTATGTGTCACTATCTGTTTTAGGGGTAGTGTGGAATAACTGTATTATTTATGGTGTTTGAATTCACTAAGCTTCGTGCTTACCCTTTCCCAATAAACTGTGGTTTCAGGTACGAGTGGCTCTAAGGCGTGACGGGTACACACTGGCGCGCGAGGAGAGCTGGTTGCTTTCTGGTTTTAATAATTAAACGTTTATTCCGCTGGTTTTATTTTATAAAGATATTAATTATGAGTTTGCAAACGAAACGTTGGGATCATCTAATGAGTTGTTATGAATGAAATGTTTATTTTAAAATTTTAAATTTGCTTGTAATTTTTGGGACGTTACAACTTGGTATCAGAGCACAGCTTGAGTGAATCAAATGCACCTCGATGTGTTTGATCTCAAGTTTGCGGCTATAAAATTTTCTTTAAAATTTTTGGAAAATAAAAGAAAGGAAAACCCGTTTGAGAAACGGTGATCGATGGCGCAGTGTGTACAGTCAGCCGGAGCCAGGGGAAAAGGTACAGTACTTAGTGTTTTATTGCTTTCTAGATCATAGAGTATGCATGCTAGATTGCCTGTTGTGGACACTATGCTGTATGTTGAACTACTTGCTATTAGGAATTTATGCTAATTATGATAGGTTACTAAGTGGATGCCCTCTAGGTTGTATGCAGTAAGAGATTTATAGCCTTAGAATATTCGATTTAGTTCTATTGCGCAGCTCTTGTTTGAGTCCAACCGTTCTAGGATAGAGTCTTGTATTCGACTGTCTATTTGTTTCGCACTGCATATAATCGGGTATTCGCGAGGTCACCCGTTATAATTAGTAGGGATTCGGTAGTAGCAAGGGTAGTGGGATAAGAGGAAGTTCCTAGAGAGCTGGGAAGGGTGTTTATGTATGAGTACGTGTGCTAGATTGCTTTCTAGAACATAGGAGTATGTATGCTAAATTGCTTGGTTCTTATTACATTGTATTGCATATCTGTTGCTTGCTATTAGGGATTTGGCAGTAGCAAGGGTAGTGGTTTGGATGGAATTCCTAGGGAGCTAGGAAGAGTGTGTACATATGCCGGTGCGGGCATATGTGTATAGTTTCGGCGAGAAACTACTTGGACCCCTTGGGATGGAACTCGGAACGGGCGATGATAGGTGTGGATGGTAGTAGTAGAGCTCCTACTACCGGAAGCACAAGATCAATGCTCGAGTCGGGGAAGTAACGAGGAATCCAAGGAGTTGAGCGTGAGTGTTGTTAGTATGAGTTATTATGTGCTAATAACGCGTTGTATTGTCTACCCAGAATAGCCATCACAAGGAGGAACAACTATAGTAAACCTACTAGTACAGGTGTGTACTCGAAGTGTTTTGAGGTGATGATCGTTGGGGGTAGTGATGAAGGTCCTAAACTAGTAGTCGTTGGAATAGAAAGACGATTCTAATATTAGTCACTTGGAGTGACGATAGGGATGATATTTGTTGTAAGCAGATCATTTCGGGCCAAGATGGAAGATTGTGCTAGGGTCATAGGCTCATAGAGCCGACTTTGATTTGAGGAAAACCCGTAAGATGATTTGATGTGATTTCCCAACTTGCCTTAAGAGGTTTAAATGTCTGGATGACAATAGTAGACCGGAGAGTTTCGGAGTAGTAGGGGTCGAGACGTTGAATGCCGAATGAGTCATGCACGAAGTTATTTTGAAAATAAGATTGCATTAACAAATTCTTGTGTTTCAAATCTTTGTATGGACGGTGTTTTGGAATTTTGGGAACTGCTCAGCACACGCACAAGATTTTGAAATATGGTTTTGAAAGTGTATGAAATCGTTTTATCACGGGAGTGCAAACTTTGTTAGAATTTGTCTCATTTTCGTTATTTTTCCAACGGTTCTTTCCGGTACGATGTTATCCGTGTTTTGGTGGTGGTTAAGATGTTGGGTAAGTGACTACGGATTGAGACTCTAACATTGGAACTCCTCCACATGTGTTAGAGTTGAGACGAAAAGTTACAATCCACGATGTCTGTATAAAGGCTATTTTGGTGATTTGTTTAAAATGAGTTTGGAATTCCAGTGTCGCTTAACTTTTCGTTCGAGAGTTTGTATTACTAAGTGTTTTATTGCAAATAGTTCAGTGTGTGGATTGATTCATGCGTGACATAAGTGATGCATGGAGGAATTTTGGTAACATTTCATAAGGAGTTGTTTAGTGCGCTTTTTAGTCAGCTAAAGGTTTTATTGACATTTCCATGAAAATGTGATTTATCGACTTAGGGGTATGCATACTGGGGTAACCTTTGTTCTCGACATTTTGATGAACGAGTCGTGCATGAAAATGTTTTAGTTCCTTTTTGTCGAAATGAAAGACCATTTGATCCAAGGAGTGTTTTAATGTTGTAAACATCATGCATACGATTACAATGTGTTATATTTTGGAAATATAAATGCGTAGATTTTTGACATTCGGTTAATTTAGAATTACCGATCATTTTTTTTGGGAAATTAAAAACTTTTGCTTTGGAGGAAACGAGTATTTTGAGCATTTTCGATAAATACATTTTTAAACTATAATGTTTTGACGTTATATGTCCCAAGTACGAAACTTGGGGAAGTGTTACAACCTTGCATGCTTGCCCCCAGTTTGAGATTTTATGAGGTTTTAGTCGATATTTCCAATTAATAGAAGCGGACTGGTTTCTGTCTTCAAGTTTGAAACTTACACGAGACAGTTGTGTTTTAACAAAAATATATTTGTAAACCGTGTCATCGTTTTGTGTGATTAGCTGACGCGCGAAAAATTTGTGGCGAACCCTGTGCCACGTCATTTTTATGATTAAAAAGAAGAATTTTTGAATCAAATGTCGTGAAACTTATTTTGAATTATGTGCACACCTTTGTCGCACCCTGTTTAAGGTCAAGCGGTTACTTTAAGTGCACGTCATGAGTCAATCCATACTGGAATCGAGGCGGTTCATTTTAAAGAAATTATTTATTACGCTTGCTTTTGTGTGAGTAAACTGAACTGCAATGGAACGATTTTCAACATGATTTTCCTATGTGGGACGAGCGTGTCCAGTTTTGCGTAACTATCGATCAGGTAATAGTAGTTTTATTACATACGATCTTTTGAGATGAAAATCCTGATGTTGAAAATATTTTGTAAATGATTTTGTAAACCATTTGGGGAAATGTGCTTTTAAGTGTCATGTGTCATTTCGAGAATTTTTAGGGTGTGAGTCCTTTTGGAAAACTCTTTTGTTTAACCCGTGTTGAGTCTGAGACTAAGGTTGATTTCAGAGTATTGCTTGCTTAAACTTTGTTTAAACGCATTTTCCGACCTATGGGTCTAGCAAGCGTGGAGCATTTTGCTCGGTTTTGACTTGGAGTTAGTCATGGGCCAATTGCCCGGTTTTAATGGCTCGATGTGGAGTCTAGTTGATGAGTTGTTTTTGTCGCACCGTTTGGCATTCTTTGCACGTTGAGTGTTTACATGTTTGGGTGAGTGAGTCAATCCGGAATAGGCATGTTGTTGGTAGGCTGTTTGCTTTAGATCCTTAGACACGTTAGTCAATCGTTGGTAATGGTCGGTTGGGTATCTCGGGGTGGGACCCCGGTATTCATGTGTTTTAACCTAGACTTTCCAGTAGGTACTAGGAGGATATAGTTGTGGGCACTTACCTGGGAGGTAGTTCCGGTGTACTGGGTCTTGAGGCGTTACCTAGGAGGTAGACGTCAAGGGGTATCCTCGATACGGTGTGACTTGGCTTTGTAGAGCAAGTGTGGATGATACGTCGACGGTGGAAGGTAGATATTCCACGCGCGTTAGTACTGTAGGCCGAATAGTATCGGTTAAGGGATTGATGCCCTTTGTTATTAAGAGAATAAATGCGCATCAACCTTTTTGAGGTAGGTGGTATATTTAGGTGTCGACTTTTGGGCTTGAGGCCAAACACCTTTAGTATAATCGGAGAGTTGTAGCCGATTTTAAGATAATCATGGTGACGGTAGTAGTAACCCTGAAATGATCACTTGTGATGGATGGTTATGGTGGAATGACCTACGTGTGTGTTAGTTGATTTGGTTGTGGGGGATATCTATTTGTGTTAGTGTCTAGGATAATACCACGCTTATGTGAGTTATTGTAATCGGTTGGACCGATGTTCGGCGGGTGGCCGATGTGAGTTATTGTAATCGGTTGGACCGATGTTCGGCGGGTGGCCGATGTTTGTTATTGTAATCGGTTGGACCGATGTTCGGCGGGTGGCCGATGTTTGTTATTGTAATCGGTTGGACCGATGTTCGGCGGGTGGCCGATGTTTGTTATTGTAATCGGTTGGACCGACGTTCGGCAGGGGGTCGATGTTTTGTTAATATAAGTTATTGAAAATCTTTGGAGTCTATTAGAATTCGTAGAAGTTAATCGTCAATTAATGATAGGAGGGATCGTAATCGAGTATCCTGTGGAGTATACTGGTGAGCAGCTTTAGAGTGGTTAGAGCTTGAGATTTGACTCGGGATGTATGGAATATCTAAGGTTGGGGGACAACCGTAGTCGCTTGGCTAGGAATGATTTCAATTGTCGGGGTGTTCTGCCGATCATAATCCCAGTGTCTTAGAAAGAGTACGTTAGTAAGAATAGTATTCGAGAAGTTTAGTAGGGGTTTCAAGTGGACTTAGGAACCTGAGGTTGAGATGAGGGAGAACTATCCGGAGCTATTCGTAGGCAGAGACTTCGAGGGCGAAGTCTAATCCAAGTGGGGGAGAGTTGTAAAGCCCGTGTCCCGGTATGTTTATATATATATATTTTAATTAATTGCTTTAATATCGTTCTTTTAGCGAATCTTTACTAACGGGGTTAGCAAGTTTGACCAAATGCGTAATAAATCTTTAAACCATTTTAAATTGTTGCCTTTAATTATTCTTGGTTAGTGGATTGGTGTTAAAGAGGACCAAAATGCTAAGATCAATATATTAATGGTGGATGGTGAAGAGTCTTGGATTTTCAAGGGACCATAGGTGCAAATTTGGGAAAAACTTGCATGGGTCTCGGCCCATGGCCGATTTCCGATCTCGTTTCTTTTCTTTTCCTTGTAAGCCAAGCAAACCAACCATCCTAACCCTATTCGTCCCTTTCCTTTGTCTGGTGGTGCGGCCGTGAGAAAGAAACGAGAGAGAGGAGCGTCGAAGAGAGAGAGGGAGCGCGAGAAAGAGAGAGAGGAGAAGGAAGAACGCAGCGGCAGCCCCTTTCGCCGCCACTGCTGCTGTCGCCGGAGATCGCCACCACCTGCTGTCGTCGGAGGAGTCGAGAGAGAGAGGTTTGGTTGTGGTGGCGAGACGTCGTCGTGAGGTAAGTAGCTCTCTCGTTCGTCTCGTTCTTTTCCTTTTTTTTCCTTTTCGTTTTCCGGCGAGACCAACACCGCCGCACGCCGTCGCTGCGGTGGCTGTGGGTGGAAGGCGGTGGCTGTGGGTGACACTCGTAGCGTAAAACCCGAATCGATTAAGCCTTGAACCGTTTTTATAAATCGTGATTTTATGAAAATTCTAAGTGTGTTGTCCAGTTTTCGCGTGATCATAACTTTTCTGTCGTAACTCCGTTTGAGCCGAAACTGGCGCCCACGGTTCAAGGTCAGGGTCGGGCACGTTTTCCATGTTTTAGCGGAAAACTGGTTCGGTCTCTAGCTGGGCGAAAAAGTGGTCGCAAGTTCGGTGTTTCGTCATTTCATGTGGAAAACTCTGGAATCTTCCACTGTTTTGTGTAGACCATAAATTTTTACTCGTAAATCGTTTTGAGGTGAAATTGGTGCCCAAAATTCCCTAATCGAGTTGGGAAGGTTTTTCGTGTTTTGCCGAAAGTCCGATTAAGCCCGTAGCTAGGCTGTATTGGGCTGTTTGTGCAGGTTGGACCGAAAACTGGCAGTTTTGGTAGTCGCTCATATTTAATCCATAATAAATTGTAGAAAAATCGTTAGGAGGCGTATAATATGTCCTTGAAACCCTATCTCTGAGTAATTTCTAATCATGAAATAATATTGGGAATTTTCTGGGCTTAAAGGGGTCGAAACAGGTCCCGAACAGACCTATTTGGCGAGAGCGGAAAATGGTTTTAGTGACGGTTTAAGCGTGTGTCGTGTCATAGGGTCCGGGTCTTGTATTGACACGTTTTAACATGCGTTTAGGTGCTGGGAAGTGACCGTAATTGTGAAGCTTGAATTGTATTGTTAAGCTAGGCGCGCATTCGAGGTGAGTTCTCTCACTATATCTAATAACGGTTGTTTTATCATTGCTGTAGTACGTGTGTGGTAGCTTTATGTGATTGTGTTGTGGAACTAGATAGTGGGGTGTCTAGTTGATACTATGTTGTCATGTTAACTCGGTGGGACCGAGGGTCCGGCGGGGCCGGAGATTTTATACGCGGGTGGCGTAGAGACTCGGTGGGACCGAGGGTCCGGCGGGGCCGGAGATTTTATACGCGGGTGGCGTAGAGACTCGGTGGGACCGGGGATTCGGCAGGGCCGAAGATGTTATCATGTGGTCGGTGGGACCGACTTGTGCCTTTTAGGTGGGTGGTTGTGGATATACATGTTTATGATTTGTTCGTAGACCTGTATGATCGTTATGTGTCACTATCTGTTTTAGGGGTAGTGTGGAATAACTGTATTATTTATGGTGTTTGAATTCACTAAGCTTCGTGCTTACCCTTTCCCAATAAACTGTGGTTTCAGGTACGAGTGGCTCTAAGGCGTGACGGGTACACACTGGCGCGCGAGGAGAGCTGGTTGCTTTCTGGTTTTAATAATTAAACGTTTATTCCGCTGGTTTTATTTTATAAAGATATTAATTATGAGTTTGCAAACAAAACGTTGGGATCATTTAATGAGTTGTTATGAATGAAATGTTTATTTTAAAAATTTTAATTTGCTTGTAATTTTTGGGACGTTACAACGACACACCCAATTCTTGAGATTTGATGACTTTTGAATTGAAATGTTACACTTTCAACCCCTATACTTATTTACTTACTTTACTTTATATCTTTTACTTTCATAATTTTAATTTTACATTTAACACATATAATCGTTTATTAACTAAAATACGTTAAAAAATACATTTTAATTTTAACAACTTACACCATTATAATCGTCCCTTCGATACGTTCGAAATGAGCCCAATATTGAATATTTTTGGATTTATTTATTTTATTATATATCATATATACTACATAAAAATATTTTTTATATTTACAATTCATACCCTTATAGTTAATTATTTAATTTATGGTACTCTTATAGTTAAAATACGTTTTATTTATTTTATTATCGATGGTCCAAGTGTAAGTATTAAAAATTGGCAGAGGCTTTGTGATGGACAGACATCGATCCTTTTGTGTATACTCTGTAACTGCAAATACTTCAGCTCCAAACACACATGAATCATCATTCGCCAAATACCCATTTTCACAATTCTTAAATGAGTCCAGTGATACCAACTTGTCAAAACCCCATTTCATATTCTTCTCGTGAAAACTTGTCCTATTGTCATTCACGATATCTATAAACAATACAAATAATAATTTAAAACGATTTAATGAATTAGTTAATATAAGATTATTATGTTAATGCGATAGGAGTGTAAAACAAAATTAAAAAAAAATAAGAGATGTGCCATAAGTCCGAGTAGGAAAAAATGAACTAAGAAGTAGGGCATAGAACAATGGATCAATTCATTCAACAAGATCCGTTCGGATCAGACCAGGATGAATGGGATTGGTTTGACCTCTCGCTCGGAATTAACCCGCCGCCGACAGATGTCCCATGCCACGTTTCGTGAACAGCTATGCCCGAGAATGAATGAATTGTGATATAGCGCCGAATAAGTCACAGCTCTATTCCCGACTTGAAATCCATAAAGGACTTTAAGGGAGATAAAATAGGGGCCCTAAAATGCCTCGGGACGTAAATAATTAACTATAAGGGTATGAATTGTAAATATTAAAAATATTTTTATGTAGTATATATATGATATATAATAAAATAAATAAATCCAAAAATATTCAATATTGGGCTCATTTCGAACGTATCGAAGGGACGATTATAATGATGTAACTTGTTAAAATTAAAACGTATTTTTTTAACGTATTTTAGTTCATAAACGATTATATGTGTTAAATGTAAAATTAAATTTATGAAAGTAAAAGATATAAAGTAAAGTAAGTAAATAAGTATAGGGGTTGAAAGTGTAACATTTCAATTCAAAAGTCATCAAATCTCAAGAATTGGGTGTATCGCGGGAATTTATTTCGCGATCGCGGGATGCATATTTTCAAAATTGGTCCCTGTTAATGCCAAAAATCGCACCAAAGGGACAACTTAAGGTCGATGTGGACTTAATCAACTAAAGAAAGGATCTTTCGACGAGACGTGCGACGAGGGAAAAAATAAACGAGACAAGGGATTTGATGACGCAGGAAAAACCTCAATCGAGGAAAAAACCTGCGGACGACAAGGGATGTCGTCGCTGCACTATGGTCGCCAATTAGGGGCGACGTCCTTGGTACTGGCGTCGGTCATACGATGATTACAATACAAATGAAGGAAATACTTCGAAATGTAAAGTACAAGTGTTTGTCGTGTGTGAATACAAAGTGTGAACTATCTGTCGAAGGCTGATGTCGTGCGTCGAGACTGATACTTGAGCTTTTCCTTCGAGTGTTCTTGAGTTCGCTGTAGGATTCTGGCTTTCAGTATTCAATCTCCAGAGTTTGAATGTTCTTTGCTACGAGTTTGGGTGATTTTCTCTGCTATATGATGATGTTCGCTGAAGTGTATTGGATGTTAATCGATGTCCCTTGAAATGAGGCTTTAGCTTGTCTTTTATAGTCTTCACGTCATTAATTAGCTCCATTAATGATTCAATCAACGGCTGGAAACGGTCGCCGGAGTGATTATCCATGATGATCTTCGTCCGTTACAGCTATCGATCGTTGATGGTTGCGTCGGTTATATCCGTTGCTCTTTAATGACTTTGACTCCTGCATTAAACACTTAACAAACGTAACAGCCAAGGTTAACGTTAGTTCGGTCGAAGGTACAATGATCTTACGCGATGGTCGTACAGGATGGGCGATACTATGGTCGAGCGTCGTGGGGAACGTACGCCTTACCTTTTACGGGCGACGACGGATGTTTTATGGGTTCCTGTCGAGACCTTATCTTAATACAAGATTTTACTTATGACGTGCGATTTACCTTCTCTGGTCGTGGTCGTACGACGTGATTTTTTGCCCAAACAGTTTGCCCCCAAATTTTGAAAGAAGGATAGCAAATCCGAGTTTTAAATTTTGTCAGTCGAAAATATGACAAGTGATGGAAATTACCTTGGTTACCTTGGAGCCAGATTGGTTCGTTTCTAACTGAACGAGAAGTTGAAAAGGAAACGAGGTCGTGATGTCATACTGACACATGATGATGCTTACCAGCTGTCGAGGACAGGTGTCGTCGATCCCTGCGGTCATACGAAAGAACGGGGACGCGCAGCGGTTATCCGGGAATTCGACTTGACATAATCGACTGCATAAATAAAGATTACGATGGATCTTTTCTTGGCGATTTCCGTTCGATTAAAACTTGTCAGGGTTCTTTGACCTAATTTAAGTTTTTCTGAGATCATATAAGATACGACCTTCCAGTTTGCGTATGCGTCGCAAGTCTATTGCTAGAAAGCCTAGAAAAAACTGGGATATTTGGGGTTTTTCTGAGCGTCAAATCTTGTTTGACGGGCTTAGCGATGTCGACGGAGCCTAGGAGCACTATCCGGGATCAAGACGCCCTAGACGACTTTAGGGTTTTGGCAAAAATCCCTGCGGAGGTTACTTTGAGTAAAGCCGGTAATATTCGACCGGAGATGTGTACCGAGGGGTACATTGTTATATACGAATACCCGTTCAAAATAGGCTTTCACTGGCCATATTCGCCTTTAGTCAAAGAATTTATGTGTGAATTTGATCTTTCGTCGGGGCAACTGATGCCCCAGTTCTGGCGAGTTATCTTGATCATCGAACGACTTACCTTCAACTGGAATCCACCGATGAATGTGAGGGACCTTCTGACGGCGTATAAGGTCAAGAATGACCAGTACCGTCGCTACAGAGCTTGTTTTCAAGGTTCAAGGGTGATCGTACCCTGGTTTTAAATACTGCGATCAATGATCGTGGATGGAAGAAGAGGTATGTATTCGTACGGGCGTCGACGCTGGACACTGATAGTGACTGGATTAGGGAGGGTTGGAATATGACAGGTGAGCTTTTGACTGTACGTTTTCATGTTATTCTGTTGCTCGATTGTTTCTTCGACTAATCTTCTTTTTTGTGCGTAGATATTGATTTCGAGAAGGTAAAGCCGGATGATGCTTCTCGGGCTAAGGTCGAAAAGTTCTTGGAATTTAGTACCGAAGACCGGTCGTATGTCACGCGTCATTTGATAGACGAGGACGATGACATCATTTTCTTGAGCGACAGAATGAGGATGGGTCGAGAGGAGAAAGAAGAAGAGGAAGACTCTGAGGAGATTGAGGAGGAAGAGAAGAGCGAAGAACCAGAGGTAGAGATAATTAGTAAGTATCCTTTTGTCTTCTTTTCGCTTGACCTGGTCTTTCTCTGTTCTGAATCGTCTAACTTCTTTATTTTACCGTTCAGGTGAATCTCAAGCACAGGCGACATCTTCTGTTGCTAGGAAGATGGCCCAAGTCGAAGCAGCTCGCGAGGCGAGGGAGAAGGACATTTCGACAACTAGGTCGGGAGTCCTGAAGAGAAAAGAGGTTCCGACAGCCGGGTCGGGCCTCTTAAAGAGGACAAAGGTGTCCGTTCTGAGGGAACCGTCTTTGAAGACGGGTAACCCATCGAGGGTTGCCTTGTCCAGGAAGGCGAAGGCATCGGTTGTGACCGGCGCAGAATCTGTGGATACTGCGCAACTGGCGACGATGTCTCCCGTCGTCCTATCCGGCCCTTCATCGGCCGACAGGGGCAAAGGCGCGCAGAAGGGACCTTTAGGGGAAACGACAGTCAACTTTACGTTGCCGTTGGGTTTTCTGGACGACAATGTCTTGGACGAGATGAAGTTGTTCCCCCATTTGGAAAAATATTTGCTTCCGTCTTTCAGGGAGCGTTTTGACGGGTTTTCTTTCGAGAAGAAAGAGTTCCATACAGCTGGACTCTTGTTCTTGGTAAGCCTTTCTTTCAAGACTTGTCATTTGTCGTTGTCGTTGTCGTTGTTTACTAATGCTGCTCATATTATGATTCTTCAGGCGTTCCAAGCTTCCTTGGCATTGCATGCCGAAATGACGAATATAGAGGTTTCACCGACTTCTGTTACCAAAGATGAAGATGCAGCGTTAGCTAAAGAGAAAGCTGCTTTGGAACATGAAGAAGCGATGTCAGCGCGCCTTGACCATGCTCTGGACGAATTGGATGCCCTTAGTCATACAAGAGACGAGATAAACTCGCGTTTGAAGGAGTCCCTGACTTTGATGCGCGACCAGAGAGAGAAGCTGGAAGGGATGAAGGAATCCGTAACCGCGAAAAGGAAGGAAGTCGAGGGAATCAATGCTAAGGTGATAAGTTTGTAGAAGGAGTCTGATGAGTTAAAGGACGAAAATATATCTTTCCTTTGTTATGCTCGACTTACTGCGCGTGCGGCAATTATGTGACGTCACCTATAGGGTAAGGATCCTTTGGCTTCAGCGTCAGATGAGCTGCGTCTCTTTTATGAGAAAGTCGGGACCGAGAGAGATCTCGACTTGGATGACCAGAGGGAGGTCGAAGAGGAGGCGGTTGATGAGGGTTTTCAAGATGAGGTATCGGACAAGGTCGTGATCGATGCTCCTCCACAACCTTAGAAAAAATGTATTTGTTTGTTCATGCTGCTCGACCGTCAGTGGTCGATTATGTATACGATGGCTTATATAATGAACGCAACTTTTGCTTATGCTTTATCCAAATCATGTTTAATTATGAGGTCGAACACGAAATCATGCGACTAAGGCATTCATTGTAATACAATGACAAGAACGTGAAACAAATATAAAAACACGCGATTAAAGCATCCATTCAGTTAAGAAACTTAGGGTTAAAGTCGTTTAGACTCTGTGATCGTACGACTAGATTGTTCAGCGAGTTTGTATCGTATACCCCTGTGGAGAAATAATCAAGTTATAGATCTGATTCTTTATGTCGTTCGACCTTGCGATATTAAAGTCATATAGTAGACTTAATGATTATTGTCGTGCGACTCTGCGATAATCTGTCGTGAAATTCTGCGATAAAATAATGTCAGGGGTTGGTCGTTGGCTAACCAACGACCCTTCGATGCTTAAGTCAGTAAATGTTTTGCGAGAAAAAATCGAGAAAAAATCGTATGAGAAAGAGTTAGAGAACGTACCATTTCAGACTCTCTCTATTTGCCCCCTGTCATTTATTACCATACTCTTTTTGGGAGGAAAAGATAGGTTTTAAATGACAGAATGACACGGAGAAATATTGTCCTGCGGTTGACTATGTTGTCGTGCGACCAGGCACCATAGTAGACTTATCCCTGTGGAAAAGACATTGTTAATTTAGGGATAGAAAAACGAACCTGTCGAGAGCTTGACCTTACGACTTCAGTTTATTTTCTCTTTTGATCTCCTGGATTCTCCATGGCATAGGGAATTTCAATTAATAACTTTTGCATGCTCGGGAGTCGACGGTCGATGGCTATTAGCTGGAACGACGTTGTCAATGACATCTTTGAGATTTCCTTTCAAAAAATGATATGCTAGTTCCTTCTTCAATGCGATACAGTCGTCCGTCGCATGACCATGATCGGCATGGAAGTCGCACCACTTTGATTTGTCTTTCTTAGCATCGTCCAGGTCGGACTTCTTTGGCCATCGAATGGTAGCTTGGGAACTTTTCAGAGCTTCGACTAGGTCCTTTGTGGATCCTTTGAATCCGTAAGAGGATATCTTGGGGTACTGAATGAACTTAGCCGCGGTCTTGGCCTCTGCTTTCGTCTTGAAACGAACATTTGAAATTTGGCGCGCTGGCTCTACTCTAGAAACAGCCTTTGTCTTGAACTCTGGCTTTCGGACGCCTAGTGACTTCTTGTCGTCAGTGTGCTTGCGACAAAAGGCGGCATCATCTTCCTCCCTCATATATGCTAAGGTTCGAGCTCGGACGTCTTCGAAATTTTCCGGGGGATATTTGGTCAGGTCGGTGTATAGACCCGAACTATCGTCCAGACCACGCTTATAGGCTTCGATCGCGGTTTTGACGTCGCAATTGCGGATGCTGATCATTTCGGCATTGAATCTATTAAAATAACTTCGAATAGACTCATTGGCTTTCTGCACGATGTAATATAGGTCGCTGGTCTGCTTCTCCATCTTACGACTGCTGACGAATTGCTGGGAGAATTGATTAACCAACTCAGCAAACGACCCGATGGATTTGGGTTTGAGATTGATCAACCATTGGAGAGCAGGACCAGTGAGGGTTGCTCCAAAACTCTTACACATGCATACTTCCTGGTACATAAATGGGATCGAGATCGTCCACATGAGCTGCTTATATTGCGCGACGTGCTCAGTTGGATCGGTCACACCCGAATACTTGGGAGTGAAGGCGGGAATGTTATACTTCTTTGGGACCTCGACGGTGGCAATCTCGTCGATGAAAGGCGACGCCTGATATCCCGAGCGAGGCTCGACGTTGACAGGAACGGCTGCCCCAGGCAACTTGGCGAGCAAGGACAGGACGCACTCATTTTGGTCTTCTAACATCTTCAAACGCTGAGCGACGGGATCGATAAGATCGGGATTTGCCCCTGTCGAGGGATTGGCCCCTGGGCTAGTGCCATTACCATGTGATGAACCATTGGTGTCCCCGTTGAACGGGACGAAATACGGCTGCGGCCCATAGTGGAATTGTTGCGGTCCATTCTGAAACGGCTGCGATCCTTGCTAGAGAGGCTGCGATCCACCTTGAGGTCCATTATGAAATGGCTGCTGAAATGGTTGCGACCCTTGCTGGAAAGGTTGCGACCCTTGTGATGGTTGAGACCCATTATTCACGGGTGGTGGCCTTATGTGCTGAGGAGGAACTGTCCCAAACTGAGGATTTAGGTTGAACGACCCTGGCTGTTGATTCTGCATGAACGGGCCTAGATGCTGATTCTGCGCGGATGAACCTGGATTCGGGACAAATGGTCTAGGGCCATTCTGGTCGAACAATCTTGGAACTGGGTTTTGCACGAACGGCCTAGGACCATTTTGAGGCCCAAGAGGATTTCTTAACCGTGCGATCTCCTCAGCTGCTCTGCGATTCTGCTCTGCCATTGCATTGAGCTAATTCCTGGCGACTTCGAGTTCCTGATACATCTGAGCAACAGCTTGCTGCGGATTTCCAGAGGCTGCCATTTTCCTGCAACAGAAAATAGAATAAACTCCAAGAAACTATTAGTAGGGTGCACGTTCGTCGAGGATTTTCTCTAGATGAGGTCCCACGGTGGGCGCCAAACTGTTAATGCCAAAAATCGCACCAAAGGGACAACTTAAGGTCGATGTGGACTTAATCAACTAAAGAAAGGATCTTTCGACGAGACGTGCGACGAGGGAAAAAATAAACAAGACAAGGGATTTGATGACGCAGGAAAAACCTCAATCGAGGAAAAAACCTGCGGACGACAAGGGATGTCGTCGCTGCACTATGGTCGCCAATCAGGGGCGACGTCCTTGGTACTGGCGTCGGTCATACGATGATTACAATACAAATGAAGGAAATACTTCGAAATGTAAAGTACAAGTGTTTGTCGTGTGTGAATACAGATAACGCCACTTTTTGGCGTTATTTCCGGTTCTTAAACCAATGAGATTGGCTTGTATTCAAGTAAAAAGGCGTGTATTTTACGGTCTATCTAGTGAATTATGCAGGTTAGCTAAAAGGCGGCATTTCTCGAGAAAGAAGCTAAAAAGAGCCCAAAATGAGTCAAAACGAAGCCTAACGGGAGCCCAAAAGCCAAGCCCAAAACCCGCGACCGAACCAGGACCCGACCCGCGAACCAGAAATCGACCCACACAGCAAAAAGCATACGCGCGACTTAGCCCGCGACTTGCAAGTCGCGTGGCAAGTCGCGTAAGTCACTGTTTGTCGAAAATCAGCTTTATTTTCCGAGGTTTAGGTCATTATTCGAAATCGAACTTTCACGAGACAGCCAGGAGCGATTTTAGGGCGATTTCCGGCGACTTTTCGGAGCTTTCGGAGTCACGTTAGAGGGCCGATCACGGAGACAATCATCACGGAACGTAGATACAAGCACGATTGAAGGGAGTTCATCGCGTTATTTTTCATGTTTTTAATCTTTCGCGTTACCATGTTTACATACGTAGTTTCATCTTTCTCTCTTGTGTTTGAATCCACCACCGACATGAACAAACCGGTTCGTGTTGGGGGTTGGAATGAATTCGGTTTATAAAGCATGTAACCAGATGATTTGAACTTTTATTGGTTTTTCCTTGATTAATGAAGCATGTGATTTTGTGTTTAATGCCTTTGAAAGTCTAGCTAGCTTTTAATTGATTTATTATTTTCAGTTGAGTTCGAGAGAATTAACTGTTAAATAGAACTAGGAATTGCATGCCTAAGACGATAAATCAGTGATAGAGATATACTGAATAAGTCTTAGTCCCAATTAAACCGTTAGGTTGATATCGAGAGATAAAATCTAGCCAATTTAACATAAATCGAGTACTTAATGTGTTTTGGAATCCATAGGTGAGATCGAGAGATTAAACTTATCCTTTTCAAAGTAAAACCCGTTGTGGCTTGAAAGAGAACAACGACGACTTTAAAAGATTTGGGAATCATTAAGGGGATAAACTGGTAATTGTTTGAGTTGTTTGTGTGCATGTGTAGAACCGGAGGATTTCCAACCCTCAACTTTTCTCTCTATCGAAGTTCCTAAATTGTTCTTTACCTTGTTTGCGTTTAAGTTGTGATTTGCTAGAATTTAGTTTAAAACCCATCTTCCAAATTTGACAGTTCAGTTAATAGTTCGTATAGTAATTGTGATACTTAGTTCCTAGTTCCCCGTGATTCGATACTCGTACTTCTAAAGTACTATTACTTGACTTCGACCCGTACACTTGCGGTAAGATTCGCGGGGTGTCAATACCCCGTGTCAAATACAAAGTGTGAACTATCTGTCGAAGGCTGATGTCGTGCGTCGAGACTGATACTTGAGCTTTTCCTTCGAGTGTTCTTGAGTTCGATGTAGGATTCTGGCTTTCAGTATTCAATCTCCAGAGTTTGAATGTTCTTTGCTATGAGTTTGGGTGATTTTCTCTGCTGTATGATGATGTTCGCTGAAGTGTATTGGATGTTAATCGATGTCCCTTGAAATGAGGCTTTAGCTTGTCTTTTATAGTCTTCACGTCATTAATTAGCTCCATTAATGATTCAATCAACGGCTGGAAACGGTCGCCGAAGTGATTATCCATGATGATCTTCGTCCGTTACAGCTATCGATCGTTGATGGTTGCGTCGGTTATATCCGTTGCTCTTTAATGACTTTGACTCCTGCATTAAACACTTAACAAACGTAACAGCCAAGGTTAACGTTAGTTCGGTCGAAGGTACAATGATCTTACGCGATGGTCGTACAGGATGGGCGATACTATGGTCGAGCGTCGTGGGGAACGTACGACTTACCTTTTACGGGCGACGACGGATGTTTTATGGGTTCCTGTCGAGACCTTATCTTAATACAAGATTTTACTTATGACGTGCGATTTACCTTCTCTGGTCGTGGTCGTACGACGTGATTTTTTGCCCAAACAGTCCCTATCCGCGATCGCGGACCCCAGTCGCGGAAAAAATGGGTATTTTGGCAAATTCAGGAGAGAAATGGGTATTTTGGTAAGTCAAAGTCAAACTTTGGGTATTTTAATTAAATTCTCTTTAAAAAATCAATGTTCTACTAAAATGTAAACCCGCTAATATTCTTCAAGTTTGTTTTCTTAACCTTCAATTATCTTGAATGATGTTCAAAATTAGATCGATTTCATTTTGTGAACTTACTTTTTGCTACATACACCTTATAAGTTTCAACATCAAAATTTTGCTAAAACTTAATGAGATCGATACTATTGGCCGGTAACAATGTATCCGAGACAATCAATTTAGAAAATGAAGCTGATGAGTCACATTTAAACAAGAAAAGTGAAAACCTACAATGCTGTGTAATCGTGTTCATGTGACTCATGCATTAATACAAACTTTGACCCAAATTGCCAAAAGAATTAAGAAATTGATGATAAAGGAAGAGAAAATATGGAAGAAAAGTCAATGACTAAAAGCAATGGATTCTTGATTAAAACATTCCTTAGAATTTAAAGACTTCAACGTCTTTCTTAAAAAAAATTAATAATATTGATAAATATAAACATTTTATTACATTTAATCACCTGTTGTCGTTTTTTAAAGATGATTAATTTTTTGAAATAATCATATTATTGGTCTTTTATATAAAGATTATTTAAATTATTTATTTTAATGAGAACATAAATATTTGATGTGATTTTATTCATAATTGTTGATACAGTTTGTATATATTTTGCTTCTTTAAAATATTTAAAGAAATATAGAATATTTATTCTAAATATAAATCTAAATATTTTTAATTTTTATTTATTATACTGTTGAGTCTTGGTTATCCGATATCTTTCACTCCGTTATTTTTCAATTTATGTTATTTTTTATATTGATTTAGTTTAACGACGTCCTTTAATGTTATATATAAATATTTAAATTACAACTATAACTAATAATTTTTCATCACACATCCAACATCTTTCATAATTCTGTTAATTGAATATGCTAAAAGTCAATCTTTATCTAAAATAAATTACTGTATATGCATTTGCAACATATTCCATATCTATGAAAACAATAAAAACAAATTTTATAGTTTTGCTAACATAAAATTTGATCATCGCAGAACGCGCGATATCGAACACTAGTATTTAATTAAAGTTGTTACTTAATTTTGTGCCTTGTTCGTGCCCCTCCTTTATATTCAAGTTAAAAGCCCAATAATTATTGAATGTAATAGGGTCTCTATCATTGTTGAAATAGCCTTGTTAAACTTTTATGGCTTGTGCAATCACAGGCACAGCTAGAATTCACATATATAGAGGGGTGGGGCTTGAATATCTAATTAGTTTGCGGATCAAAGTTATTCAAATAAAAGGTTAATATGAGATATGTGATCAATGTTGGTTCAATCCGAGTCCGGGGCTGGTTTGGTGGTCCATAGGGCCCTTATACCTGACCGGTCGGGTCGATCCTTTGGGTCGGCCGGGACGACGGGGATTAGTCGGGTGACACCCTTAAGTGGGAGCCCGGATACCTCGGAAACGTGTGTGTATGTTAACTTTCCGTTCAAAAAAAAATGTTGGTTCTAGTGAGACTTAGTGAAATTTTAACAGAAAATTGTGATTTGTACATAAAAAAATCACCATGAATATTATAGTCTTTGTTTGTGAAATAGTATAAGAAGATAACTATTTTATATTATAAATATATCTAAGAGTAGACTACAAATTTGGTTCATGAGGTTTGTCAAAAATAACACTTTTCGTCCTTGCAACTTTAAAATTATAAGATGAGCATCGTAGTTTATAAAAACGTCCGGATTTAGTTCCTCTCTCTAACAAGAATTAAAAGTTTTTGTTAAATGAAAAGAATTTTTGTTCTTTTATCCATTCTTTGTCCTTTATCAAATCAAAAATCATAAAACCGATAAAATGAAACAACTACCTCTCATTTAATAAAATATTTTAACGGTTGTTGAAGAGAGGAAATAAATCCAGACTCTTTTACAAACCACGATGACCATTTTGTAAGTTCAAAACTAAATGGATGAAAAATGTTATTTTTGACAAACCATAGGGGCCAAACTTGTAGTTTACTCTTTATCTAAAACATTAAGAGGCAAACATCTGATTAGAGCGGATGTTATTTTGGCAACAGATTTTTCAAGCGTCTGAACGACTCAATACATCTGAATTGGACCATGGCTCGAGGCTGATGACTCCCCGTACGATTCAGAGCCCGATTTATCCAAACTTACCGTCGCCCCTTCATTCATCGCCTCTTCTCTCTGGTTCAGTGGTTTCCTCCTTCGCCGATTGAAAATCGACCACCACCATTCGCTGATTAAAAAGGTAACCACCTGTTCTACACTTTGCTTGATGTGGTAATGATTTGGAACTTGATGTTCAATGTGTTTGATGTGTGCGTTTAATCTGCGTCTTACCTGATGTTTCTTTATGTGTTTGGATTTGATTCACTTTCACCTTATCAAATAACTGAAAACAGTGAAATGTCAGAAAAACACATGAAACCTTAGCATCCAATTCCATATAAATCAAATTAAAAAAAAGTCTAATTCAGCTCTGCAAATCTTCTCTTCAACTAACCCAGCAGTCATTAGCTATCTACACATATATCTTAATTGCACCATGCTTCTTTTGATAATCGAATTCGAAATCAAATATGATAAGAAGTATAAAATTGCACCTGAATCATATATATGATATCATGGGGGTTCAATATATGCAAACTAGGTGTTTGATGAAATGTCTTAGTGAGTAGTGATTCCCAAATCCTAGTTCTTTTTTCCGAATTTCATTGCTCAATTAATACTCTCGGTTTGTTGATGTGTTTACACTTGAATTTGAGCATATGTTTTACAAACAATAGTTTAATGGATTTGCAAATTAGACTTTGAGTCAGAACTTAATTGTGGTAGCTTACCAAAAATGCAACTTGAAGATAACCTAAATGAACAATAGCATTTGTGAATTGTCTGAGAATGGAGTAGGATATTGCTGTTTTAAGAACCCAGTGGAGATGAAGATGAAATGGATTCCTGGATCTATATGTAGTAGGGGTGGTAAACTAATGGGTGGCTTGGATGGGAAACATCTTCTGCATAGTTTGTATGATCAAAGTAGTTGGTAATTGCATGCTTGTTCTGTTTTGGTGGTCTTAAATCCAACTGTCCAGAAGCAGCATATGGTGTTTCCAGTTGAAAATATACTGTAATTGATCAACACTAAAGCAGAAAAGTAGCTTCAGGCAATAATTTGAGCTTGTGTTGTAAGAAATATGATTGTGTTAGTTGTGTGTTTTGAATGCGTAATGCTATGTTTGTAGTTTATATTTGTAATAGTATATGGTGAATTGGTGATTTATATTTTTCTTGAACATGTAATGTGCTATAATAGTGGCGATTATATTCTTTTTGTAATTGATATTTGGAAAGTTATCAAACAGTTGCCAAACAGTCATTTTTCATTTAGCACTAAATCATACAGAGGGTTAAAATGGTAATTTTATGTCATTCAGACTGTCAATTCAGAATACTTACCCAACAGTCATTTTTATTGTGTACTAAATCATGCCAAGTCTCTTAATCACTCTAATCACTTAATCATTCTGCATCAAATCATTCGGTATCTACCAAAAGATGTAATAAAATTTTTACTTGTTCTAAACCCATTATACCCATTTAGCCGTGTTAGTTACATGAGACTGGCCTGAACAAGACAGTATAAAAACTCACTGTCCCACGTTTAGTGTAACATAGGACAAAACTCACTGTTCCACTTTCGAATATGAAAATTATGTAAGAATGTTTATAAATTAAACTATTTAAATATTACTTGATTTATTTCATTTATAAGTACTCTATGATATATAATCATTTAACAACATTTAAGAAGTCGTGCCATATATTAGACAGATAACTTCTCCAATCCAATACTGTCTGGTTCAATATGTCTTGTCTAAAATGAATTGTGTTTCAAAATTACATTCCTTCCACGAAAATCATGTGAATAAAAGGGTTGTTTAAGATTCTTTTAAGACTTAAGAGGCAACCATTCAGTCAGACCATCATCTTGCTTTTGTAAAATTTCGCAAGGGTCCTGAATCGTTCAAACCCCGTCTGTATCGCTCATTCTCTTCAGAGCAGCCAAATATTGTCGAAGGGGGTGGCGGTTGGCAACTGAACAAAGCTCTCCTACTGTGAAGAACATAGCGACGAGGTTCAAATCCCACCTCTCATATTTGCTTGTTGTAGACTTCAGATTCGACTAGTGTTCAATCTCACATCGTGTGTTAAATTCCTCTGATTTCTCTATGTGCTCGGTTTCTTGTGTAATATTTATTTGTTTCTGTGATGAGCACCAAGTGTTCGATAAAAGTATCCAATATGTGATTTTGGTCTTGACTGGTCCTTCAATTTTAAAACAGTCAACCAATGTGGCCTATTGCTAGTATTGGAGTGATAAGCTTTCTTATTGGCTTTTCAAGTTGTTATGGTACACTTATATTACACTAAATGTTCCATGTTCCTAGATGATTCCTCAGATCGATACTTTGTTGTCCATCCTTATAAATGACAAACAATTTTATGGTATGCAGATGGAGAGAAGAAGTATAGCTGATGAGCTCTACTCAGAAATCTTGGAACCAAAAGTAGAATTGGGTCAAAGTCAAACATCGGTTCCTGATATAAAGGAATTCAATTCACTAGGTATGAGTTTGAGGATCGCTTTTTGCTTATTTTATACAGTACCTTTGGTATCCCGTCCCTGATCTGCTGTTTAATTTCAGACGGTGAGGACGAACAGTGGTGTGAAGATGGATCATCATGGAATGATACTGATGGGAAATTTGATCCATCATCCGACTTAGACAGGGAATGGCAAAGAAGAAAAGATCAATTTCATGCAGTATCCTCAATATATATATATATATATATATATATATATATACGCAAATCATTACATATATTGGTGTATCTGTTTTTAGCAAAATCTTAATCATTCATAGATTGGATATCGCGATGGCATTATAGCAGGAAAAGAAGCTTCAGCACAAGTAGGTTTCAATGTTGGCTTTAAGGAATCTGTAGTTGTTGGATTTAACTTGGGTCTCGTTAGAGGTGTTACCGGGTACATTCCTTTTTTTTCTTTCTATATTTGACTAACTTGTGAGTTATATTATATTTACTCTTTTCTATGTTCTAACCATCTGGTTTCTGAATTGGTGATTGTGATGTGGTCCAGAGCTCTGGATTGCCTTCCTGGTGAATTAAGAAAGAAGATCATTGAATCACAGGAAACAAGAAACAAGTTCCACGACTTGTATGAATCCGTGAATAAACTATCAACAACAGATGCATTGAAGGTGTTCCATGATGGCCTCTCCCAAAGAAGGGTAAATCTGGAAGAACAAAATTCAGATGGCAGTGTTCTTGATGGTTACTATGGACAGCTTCAGTCTCTCATTGTTGAGTCCCCTGCAATTGTGGTGCAATCAAGGGATAAAGCAATCGACGTTTGAAACAGGCCAAGATCCTTCACTAATAGCTTGTGATTAATTATTATCTTATTTGTGCAAAATTACTTATTATGATATGATATATGGCACAATTTGATTGGTTGTAGCCACAGGGTACAGATAGATGATTTGGCTCCAAACTGATACTTATGTGAACATTTTAAGTGTACTAGTAATTTGTGAAATTGAATAATTTGTTTTGAAAAACTGAAACTTCTGTTCTTTGTTGAGATGATTGAGTTGCAGCATAACATGATTGACTTTGCTAGCTACTCAAGAAGTCAACTAAGGCTTATCCCCTTATTAGATTGTAATTTTAGTATTACCTGGATTATGCTCTCTTGTCTTTTAATTGAGTTAATGTTGACAATTATACAAAGAGGTACCGTCTTTTGCCGAATCTCATTCTAGGGTACAAACCCATCTCTATATAGGATTGGGTTCTGGTGAGAGGTTGAGGTTAACGTGAAAAGCGTGAGAAGTGGTTATCAGTCGATGGATGAGAAATGGACGCACATTAGAATGAGATGCACCGAGATAAGATGCACCAGATGAATTCCCTTCTAAGGTGCAACATGGAAGGGCATGAGAATAAAAGTATTCAAGGGTTCAGATCCACCCATGCTTCTCACACGATTTTTCGCCCTCTCTCTCTCTCTATATATATATATATATGTACAAACCCTTAGTCTAGACAGGTACAAACGCGGAGCTCGTACAGATGCAAATAATCCAAGAAATAGAAGGCAGTAGAATGGATTTTAGTCAATAGATGCATAAACATTTTATGCCCATTTCCTTGCACTGAACTGCCTTGGGCATGCAAATAATTTGCTAACAAGACTTCTGAAATAAAATGAACAACAAGACTAGCACACCAATAACATTACACACTTGATTGATAGATAATAAGAGGCAAGAGTGCCACTTCAACAACACATATAGATAGATAGATAGATAGATATAAGCCTTCTCCAGAGGAAACTAAACTTAAGTTTTATAGAACAATATCAGCTGCAAGCTTGCATGGGTCGTGCATTTGCGAAAGCCTTTGAAGTATGTCTACTATGGGTATCATACTTGGGTATTGGCATCACCTTTTCGAAAGCTTCAACGAGCAAAGCGACTTTTCTTTTCCGTGCTGGTGCAAGTGTCGTGACTGCTTGTTGTAAAGCAAAGTCAACCATCCATTCCTCTGCTTGTTTTCTTTCATCCACCATCTGGTGTCTCAAGTCCACTGTTTCTGCATCCGGATCCGCCACTTCTGGCAGGAAATTCGGTCCTCGTGGGTTGAACTCCCTACAATCCTCCATCTCGTGCTCAGCTTGTGTTGACCCTCTTAGATTAATGGAGGGATCAGGCTGGGAAGCTCTTTCCTTTAAAAGAGAAGAATTTGTTGCATCCATGGATGTTTTTTCTTCCAATTTATTTTCATCCATTATATCCTTGCCTTCTTCAGCGACTCCAAGTCCCAAACACTCTGAATCTGTATTGTTATCAGGATCATCCCACTTTTTGGTGAAGAAACTGGCACTCAATTGCTCGTTTTCAATGATTTCTTGAGCATCAAAGGGAAGTTCTTCATCGGTGACCATTTGATTCACCTCTCTAGCTTCGTGAAAACTAGCAAGGTTGTTGGCATCATTATTTTCACTACTTAATTTGATTCCCTGTTCTTCTGTCAGGTGAGAAGCTTGAGTTCCAATCATGGCTTCATTGACTTCCTCTGTTTCCATCTTATCAGCAGCAACAGTAGTTGCAGGTACTTGTACAGTGACACCTTTATCTGTCTCTGAATGCTCTGTTTTTTCTCCATTTATATAAATAGAGATGTTAAATTGTATGATGTTGTAGATTATCGTGGTGTGACACTTTTCAGTTCCCTCCCGCGAGTTCTCTGCAAAATTCGGGGCAGTTTCGGATTTTTGACAAGTTTTTTCTTGCTTATAATTGATGCTGCACTTGATATTCTGATCTCCGATTGGAAAGCCTTGAATTTCATCCTTTTTTGCTTCGATGATTCTTGTGATCTTATCCTCATCCATTTTATCATTAAAATCCGCTTCATTAGTTGTTGATTGAAAATCTTGATCTTCGGTTTGGTTGTTGATCTTCGTTTGCTGATACGAACTTTCTGACTCTGAATCACCATCCTCCTCTGACCAACCTCCTGAACTCACACTTTGTTCGTCATATGAATCTTGAAGCTCGACACCCGTCTTCTGAATCTTCTCTTCGCAAACATCACCATCATTAAGACATGAATCAGAGCCGCACCCTTCCTCCCAATCTATATCTGAACTTTCCGAATCCTTGCTGCCTTTACTGTAGATTTCAATAAAGAAATCTTTACGTTCTTCTTCCATTAAAGGATCAACAAGTGTGTCCTTCATACCCACTTTTTCTAGAGCTTCCTCCGGCAAGATCACCGCCAGAGGCCCGCCGACGATTTCCTCAGTCTTCTTTACAACAGGCTTTGTGTGACGTGGCGATAAACACCCGAGCTTGAAACTCTTTTGTGTCTTCATAGCACGTCTCCTTGCCGCCAAGAAACACCTCAATGGCGGCAAAGGAGGGTGGTGATGACCGTTGAGTGAACAGTAAGTATACGGGCATACTTTCATGGCTGAAGTCCCGTTTAACTCGGTCCCACCCGGACTCAGTTCAAGGCTACTCGGAAACTTGGAGTCTTTTAGAGTCGAAGAACATGTTGCTCTTTGAGCATTTAAATCTTCACATAGAATCCCCGAAGAAGAACACTTTTTCGAAGACCTCAATGGTTTAAAACTAGGACTCTTTGTTAAAGTCCTCAAAGTCGACGTTCTTGATCCTTTATTCCCAGAAGCTAAAACCTCTTTTTTCGACTTATTTTCAGCCTTCGGACTCTGAATCTTGTTTACCAAAGGCGAACGTTCTTTTCTTGCCTCAAAACTACTTGTGGACTTCATGTAGTTTGGTGATTGTTTCTGTGAAGTTGCTACTCGCGCTCCATCTTCATCCAACGGCTGTGATCGCTTCTTTTTCGAGGATCGTAAGTTGGTTGATTCATCAGGGCGTTTGATGGATCTTGATTTCTTCATGATTTTCTTGAGATCATGGGTTTGTGGAGATGATGGTCTGAGGTTGACCAAATGGGTGGTATCTGGTTTAAGATGATATGGTTTGATACCAAGCTTGTTGGGAGCCTTTTTTTGAACCATTTTCAAAGGCAAAAGAGTGGCAGAAACATGAAGAAATTGAGGAGGCAGGTTTTAGGGGAAATGTGTATATGGGGGAAATCTATGGGAGGTTGGGTGGTGGGTTCTTTTTGTTTGATAACAAACAGAAAGGTGATGTTTTAGTGACCAAATTTGAAAGAGATTTGAATATATGTATATAAAAGATAAAGGATGATGCTGACCTCCACTAATGGGCGGTTTGCGTGAATGGCCCTCAACTTTTGGCTACTTATTTAATAACAAAACACCATTTTTAAATTATTTGAAACTAACTTTTTGTGATAATTTTATAAATAATTAAACGTATTATGTATGGTGAAGCATAATCGTTTATAAACTCAATAACTCGTGCAAGTTTATAAATCAGTTTCATGTGTTGTTTTATATGTGACACTATACATGTGAAAACGCAGTGTTTATACAACGTTGTTTCATATCTGAAACGTTTAGTAGTATGTGAAAAAAAAAGCAATCCTGAATGTTTCACATATAAAATATCATTGAGCAAACACTGGATTTTTACACGTGCTGTTTCATATACGTAAAACAACACATGAAAACTAATTTGTAAGTTTGTATGAGTTATTGGGTTTGTAATTCCCTGAAAATTGGGAAGCGTTGCATTGAGAATAATTTCATCGTTGGAGTTATCATTTCACTCTGGTACCAATGCATTTGATGTTAAGAAAAGATCTTCCGTAGGAAAGTTGGCTGGAGATTTCTTGTAAAAAACCCTAGCCCTACTCGGTTTGTATGGTCGTGGACAAATGAAACAATGTTTTACATGTTTTTAGGGTTAGCTATGATGATACGAGCTTTCGAGGGTATGAGGGTTGTGTCAAGTGACATATGTGGTATTATATGTATATGGTGTGCATATTAAGTGTGAGAGGACATGTCGGAGGCTTGTGCATGTGTTGGCATGGTTTACGAGCAAGATGATTATGGTTTTGTTCATCTGTTAAGTAAAGTTACCGATTAATCGTAAAGAATGGAATGAAGAGAGCGAATTGTATGAAAATAGAATTGACTTCGCTTTTCATTTCTATTTTGGAAACCCGGTTTTTCTAAATCTCAATTTTGTATAAACCAACATTTGAAACTTTTTATTTTGGAATATCAAAATAGAACTAAGTTTGCTCTATTTTGAAAAATGTGCATGTGATTATAAGGTATAAATTAGAAGTTTAAAAAAATGGTTTCTATCTTGAAAATTAGTATTAAGAATAACAAAAAGATTAAAATAAAGTTAATTATATTTTGATACAGTATGAATATATATGTCCATTATATATATATATATATATAGAGAGAGAGAGAGAGGAAGGTTCACGTGAGGAGCGCATCAAAACGTGAGAAGCGTGAGGAGCAGCTCCATGTTGTTGATCACATGTGATCAACAACTGCGAAAATCTCGGATAGCGCGCATGGTGGGGCGCGACCTAGTTCGCGAGCCAGCCAAGTCGCCCGGATCACATATGATTTTAGTTGTGAATCATATGTGATCCACTACATGGTCGGAAGCCCTCCAGATCAGTTGTTAATCACATGTGATTGGCAGTTGTGGATCACATGTGATCAACAACATGGATCTGCTCCTCACGCTTCTCACGTTTTGATGCGCTCCTCATTTGAACCCGCCCCTATATATATATATATATATATATATATATATTCTAACACGTATGCATATGCATATGTATATGCACATTGTTCAAAAATGCACATTGATTTGTAAGGGGTGCAACAAATACATGGTTTCTATTTATATATATATATATATATATATATATATATATATATGGGAAATTAATTAAAATGCCACAAGTTTGAAAGAGACTTACCAAAATACCCCAAAAAGTTAATTTCTTACCAAAATGCCCCTTTTCCCCGCGATAAGAGCCCGCGATCGCGGGCAAGGACCAATTGTGAAATTTTTTGTAAGATATATTTACACTTTCAGTCCCTGGCCCCCGCGATCAAGGCCCGCGATGGCTCTATCGAGGCCCGCGATGGCCCGCTATGGGGACTAAAAGTGTAAATAATCTTGCAAAATTTTACACTTTCAGTCCCTGCCCGCTATAGAGGGCTCCCTCCGCGGAAAAAAGGTCATTTTGGTAAGAAATTAATTTTTTGGGGTATTTTGGTAACTCACTTTCAAACATGTGGCATTTTAATTAATTTCCCTATATATATATATATATACTTTATTATATATTTTTACTTTGTATTAATAGAAAAATGAAAGAGGGTAAGAAAGTAGGGTTGCAAGTCCAAAGGACATGAATCATGAATTCAGGATGGAATGATGTTTTAGATATTAGGTATGAAGTGGTTGGTTTTTTGGCTTAAAAAATCCAAATAAATCTATTCGGTTACATTACTGATTGAAGGTTAATTTATATTGATATTAATGTCAAGTTAAAAATGTAATAGTTGTCGTTTTTTGGTAAATTTTTGTTTAATTCAGATTTTTATCATAATTTAAATATTTTAATTAAACAAAGATATAACTTAATTTATTTTTAATGATTAAATATTCCTCTGTATATATATATCAATATTATAGCTCAATAATGGTGAAGAAATTGTGTCTGCTTATCAAGTGAGAATTAATTAATTTTATAGAATTTTAAGTTTTTGTTATATAAATTGTATGTGTAAACTTGAAATTCAAAAAACTATAGAGTAAATTACACGATTGGTCCCTGTGGTTTACACTTTTTACCTATAGTGGTCCCAAAAACAAAATAATTACGCAAAAAGCCCTATGATAAGCATTTTCGCACCCTTTTGGTCCCTCCCTCTAACAAACTCAGTTAACCCTGTTAACTCAAAGGGGTATTTTGGTCATTTCTCACTATTTTGTCTTTTTCTAGTTTGTCTTTTTCTCACTTCATCTTCCCCAAACTCTTTTCTCTCTCTCTTATTAACCTACATCTACAAAAAATTTATATATATATATACACACACATACATACATATACAAAACACATACACAGGTTGCTATGTGGTCACCTAAAAAGGATACACGTGCTATTCTTTAACCACATGGTAGATCTGTAACTCCATGGATGTCACCTTCTTTAAACACTAGCATTCCTTCCTAAACCTCTTACTGAGGGGAGTCTTTAAGGGAATATTAGTTTTGGAAATTACTTAGGATAATCAAGCGGTCACCTCCACACTTCCAGTCTTCACCAGATCAAAACCCCCACGAAGAATTAGAAGAAAACGAGACAGAGAGGAGATCGAGAAATCGAGGGGAGTATGAGATATCGAGAGAAGAGATCTGAGAGAGAGAGAGAGAGAAATGCAGTCGTTTTTCCGACGTCTTCTTCGTCGTAATCTCCGGCGAACTTCGATTTTCCGGCGTCATCTCCTTTTCTCTTTCTCTACCTGTTCTATCTCCATTCACCTTTCTCTACCATTTTGAGTTTTAGTTTTGATTGTTCTTGTTTAGGATTTTTAATTAATGGATTGTTCTTTGATAGATTTTCATTTTTTCTTATAAATGTTGTTCTTAATTTTAGTTATGGTTCTTGATTTTTATTTAGGTTATTATATATGGGTTTGATTTGGGTATTTAAATCTAAATTGTTATTGGTGCTATGTGTTCTTGATCATGGTGTTCTTGCGTTCTTGATCATGGTGTTCTTGAAGGAGATGAATGTGTAAAAGACAAAATAGAAAAAGACAAAATACTAGGAAATGACCAAAATACCCTTTTGAGTTAACAGGGTTAACTGAGTTTGTTAGAGGGAGGGACCAAAAGGGTGCGAAAATGCATACCAAAGGGCCCTTTTGCGTAATTATTTTGTTTTTGGGACCACTATGGGTAGAAAGTGTAAACCACAGGGACCAAACAGGTAATTTACTCAAAACTATATATTAATAAACAAAACATAGTGCTTATAAATTGTTCTTAATATTTTACATAAATATTTTATAATATTATATAAATAATAAAACTTATAAATTCACGTGAGGACCAATTTTAGCCATTGATCAAAATTTAAAAAACTAATCAATAGTTAAAACATAATAAGATTAATTGAGAAGTGATTAGGGACAAAGCTGGAAATTTGAATCAGTGTGTATCTTATTTGACTTTTTATTTTATTTTTGAATTAATTTTTTTACCTCCTTAAACTTTAAAATAAATTATCTTAAATCATTACTAATATTTTAATCAAGCAAATTTATCAATAAAACGAGAATTTTGTGCTATTCGATATGACATCCATCTCGATATAGTTTTTTATTCATTTTAACCATTTTTTTATGTGAAATATTATATATGTGTTATATTCATTATGAATATGTATGCACGTACCCGGGTGTCCACATTCCATATGAATAACAAAAGTGAATGTTTATTCGTTATTCATGATGAATAATACAGTATTTAGAATAAATTATACAACACTCGGGATGAATAATACACGAATTCATGAATCCTGTATTATTCACCTTGAATATTGTATTATTCATGATGAATAATACATGAATGACCCGTGAATGTGTGGAGACGTGACACGCTCTTTTTTGTTCCCCGGTTCACAACCGAATCTCGATAGGTTCTCAATTCGTCTCGATGGGTGTTGGGTTACAGTGATGAAGAACATGATGTCATACGACGTTGAAGAAAGTTGTGAATAATGTGATGTCGAATTACGGACTTACGGTGTCGTGGTGTTGTACACACTTGAACGTACATAAATATTCATAATGAATATAATACGTATATAGCATTTCACGTAAAAACGGTTAAAACAACAAAAAACTATATCGAGATGAATGTCATATCGAAGAGCATGAAATTCTCGTTTTTATGATGTAATTTGTTTAACTAAAATATTAGTAACTTTTAAGATAATTTATTTTAAACTTTAAGGGGGTAAATTTTTTAATTAAAAAATAAAATAAAAAGTCAAATATGGTAGACGTGAGTTTAAATTATATTCCTTTTATACCCTAATTATCTTGATTGATAATTTTAATTAAAATCTCTATTTAATATGAGTTGATGGATCAATATAGATAGACGGGCCGAGATTCGTCCTCACATGCACACTTTGAAGTGCATTTGTTTAAGGCATTGTTTGGCAAAAAAAACTAGCTTATAAACTAGCTTGGTTTACATGTTTGGATGACCATAAACTAACTTTTAAGCTAGCTTTTTGAAACGCTACTTGGCAAACTAGCTGATAAGCTAACTGGTAGCTAATGAACTAGATACGTTTGGCAAAAACTAGCTGATAAGCTAGCTGGCAAATGTAAAATGACCAAAAAGGACATTCTTTCAATTAAAGTGTTTTTTAATAAAAGGAATGGATAGTTTTGTTATTTACATAAAAAGACAAGGGTATTTTTGGAAGAAAAAAAATCAAAAGCTCCATAAGCTCATGAAACGCTAGTGAGAGTAGCGTTTTGAAAAGCTAGCTTATGGTCATCCAAACATGTATCAGAAAAATAAGCTAGCTTTGTTTTGCCAAACAATGTCGGAGTAGCGTTTCAGTAGCTTTTTGTGAATATATTCCAATATTGCCCCTTATTATTATTTACTAACTATTATTATTAATAAATATTAATTTTTAAATTTAATTATCATTAATTAATAAAAATTAATTAATATTAACTAAAAACTATTGAATTAAAATTTAATTATATATTGATATTATTTTTTAATTATTTAGAGTTATTGTTAATCATATAAATTATTTTTATATATTTTATAATATTAATTAATATATTTTAATTACCAACTATTATTATCTTTTTATGTATTACTTGATTATTTTTTCATATTATATGTAACGGTTATTTAAAATCATAAGTTAATATATAATTTTTTCTAAAACCTATTTTAACAAATTAAAACTTTATGGTATATATGTAATAATAAATTTTAAATCTTTTTAATTAACATATTGTGTTATTTAATTTTTCTTTACTACATTGATTGTATTAATTAACATATTATAATTTTCTAAATTTGTTTTAAGTATATAATTAAATATCCTAATTGATAATTTATTTGAAGATGTCATTTTTTGTCATTTTACATGTTTATAAGCTAGTTTTGTCAAACGTGACTTTTTCATCAGCTAGCTTATCAGCTACCAACTAGCTTATGAGTCAACAACTAGCTTATCAACTACCAGCTAGCTTATCAGCTAGTTTACCAAACATAGCCTAAGTTTTATACACCTTTTGATTTAGAAATTAGTGATTTGAAATATTGAATTATTTGTTGATCCCACAACAATCAATCAAAAGGGCCGCTCTTATCTTTCTACAAGAGCCATGAGTGGATTGTGATTCCTTTTCTTTCATATATGTCAATTTTAATTAAATTAATTTATAAAGTTCGTATATATCATTCGAATATATATATAGGGAAATTAATTAAAATACCATAAGTCAAACAAAGTGTTACCAAAATACCCAAAATCTCTCTCACTTTGCAAAAATACCCATTTTTTCCGCGATGGGAGCCCGCGATCGCGAGCCAGGGACCATTTCTGACACTTTTTTAAACTTGCAGGGACCATTTTTGAAAAATGCAATCCCGCGATCGCGGGCTCATCCCGCGATGGGGTACTTTTTGTGACTTTTCAATTGCAAGGGACCATTTTTGAAAAATTCCAGGGAACATTTATGAAAATTTGGAATCCACTGTTCACCCCGCGTTTTGTCAAATTTTATGAATTTAAAATGAAATGTTACACTTTCAACCCCTATACTTATTTACTAAATTTACTTTATACCTTTTAGTTTCATTATTTTAATTTTACATTTAACACATATAATCGTTTATTAACTAAAATACGTTAAAAAAATACGTTTTAATTTTAACAAATTACACCATTATAATCGTCTCTTCGATACGTTCGAAATGAGCCCAATCTTGAATTTTTTTGGATTTATATATTTTAATATATATCATATACAGTTATACACTACATAAAAAAATATTTTTTATATTTAAAATTCACACCCTTATAGTTAATTATTTAATTTATGGTACATCTCTTATTTTTTTTTTCAATTTTGTTTTACACTCCTATTGCATTAACATAATAATCATATATTAACTAATTCATTAAATCGTTTTAAATTATTATTATTTGAATGTGTTTATAGATATCGTGAATGACAATAGGAGAAGGTGAAACGAGAAGAATATTAAATGGGGTTTTGACAAGTTGGTATCACTGGACTCATTTAAGAATTGTGAAAATGAGTATTTGGCGAATGATGATTCATGTGTGTTTGGAGCTGAAGTATTTGCAGTTACAGAGTATGCACAAAATGATCGATGTATTTCCAACGTAACTTAGATTAAAATTATTTCCTTCAGTTCAGTCCCATCCCGTCCCATCCAGTTCAGTCCCGTCCAGTTCCGTCCCGTCCCATCTAGTATGCGTACCAAACGCTACCTAAGAGTACCGTAAATTAAATAATTAACTATAGTTTGTCTAAATTGTAAATATTAAAAATATTTTGATGTAGTGTATAACTGTATATGATATATATTAATATATATAAATCAAAAAAATTCAAGATTGAGCTCATTTCGAACGTATCGAAGAGACGATTATAATGGTGTAACTTATTAAAATTAAAACGTAATTTTTTAACGTATTTTTGTTGATAAACGATTATATGTGTTAAATGTAAAATTAAACTATGAAACTAAAAGGTATAAAGTAAAGTTAGTAAATAAGTATAGGGGTTGAAATTGTAAATATCAAATCAAAATCACAATTTCGAATTGAAATGAGCCCGCGATCGCGGGATTCCATTTTTCAAAAATGGTCCCTGCAAGTTTAAAAAAGTGTCAGAAATGGTCCTTGGCCCGCGATCGCGGGCTCCCATCGCGAAAAAAAGGGGTATTTTTGCAAAGTGGGAGAGATTTTGGGTATTTTGGTAATACTTGGTCAAACTTAAGGTATTTTAATTAATTTCCCATATATATATAATGTTAGTTTTCGTTTTTCACGAAATAGTGACCAAATTATAATATTGAAAAACCAATCATTAAAAAGTTGTGGTATATACATTAGGGTCGTTTATCTGTTATGTGATCTTAAATAATCGTAAAGGGAGAATCCACATATGTGACAAAGTTAGAATTAAAATTTCTATGTGAAAATTCTATGCATAAATGAGTTGTACAACATGAAATATAAATTGTACCATTACATAGCCTTTATAGACCTGCCTTTATTTGTCCCATTCGCATCTACAATGTTTAAATACCATATTTTGACCATATCTTTCTCTCTTCCAAAGACAACTATACATAGAGAGAGGGACTGAGGGAGGTCCAGAGGAAAAATAGTAAAAAAATGAAAACTGAAGAACACGATGGTAAATCGTTCATCTGGATGGTATGTACATGTGATACAAGTAATTAAACCGTTTTTTGGTTCTTATGCACGTGTGCATGTTACAAGTTACTTGTATTCATATGTGTATACTGTCAAGATGAACGGTTACCAGGGTGTTCCTCAGTTTTCATTGTTTTGCGTTTTCCCTTGAACCTGACCATATATATAGGAGTGGGTTCCGGTGGGAAGGGAAGTTATGGTAAGAAGCGTAAAAAATGATCTGGACCCTTTGATCAATTATAACTGAAGATTAACACTCATGAGATGGATCGAGATGCACCAGATCAATTCCCGTGAGAAGCGCAATTCATGGGTGCGTATGAGATTAAAAGTGATCAAAGATCCAGATCCCTTCTTATTTTTCTCGCCTTAATTTTTTTTTCACACGATCCTTCGTCTATGTGTGTGTGTATATATATATATACATGTTCTTTCATTAACTGTCTATTAGCACAAACTATAGTAGTTGGAGTATTTTCGTTTGTCTTCATATATTGATACCATATTGTTTAATTATCCCATTCACTTAATTATCATATTTCTTTATTATCTCATTCACTTAATTATTGCATCTTTAATTATCTCACTCATTTACCATTTTGAAACAAAACTGTAACGAATTTAAATAAAAAATCATTGTTTCAATTATATAAATTTTAGACAAAAACCATTGTTTCACGTATGAAATTTCTAGTTTCACATATTAACTTTGTTTAAACTTTCTTAATTATCTTATTTACTTTCTGGCTTCACCTATGAACCCTTGTAAAAAATTTGGAACTACCAAACACTACAAAACAAATGACTTTTACCCACAAAATACAGTTGGTTTCAGTAGAATCCAATGTTTTCAAAGAAATAAATAAATCAGGGCCCGGGTAAGTTGTCACTGATTTGAGTTTCCCTCCAACAATACCACCAACTTCTGTGACGATTTTGTGACTAATCAGCGTTTTAGCGACAGATTTTCCAAGGAAAAGTTTGTAGGTAAAAGTCTTCCATTAAATAGTGAAATTTTAGAGACGAAACAATATTATAACTTTAAACAAAAATCATTGTTTCACCATTGAACTTTTTTAAGCTAACTTAATTATCTCATTCATTTTTTTGTTTCACCTATGAACTTTGGTAACACTTTTGGAACAAGCAAAGTTCTTACACGAACGAAAAAGAATTTAATTCCAAAAATAACCGAATTTTAATGATAAATGAAATTAAAAATCGAATTTAAGAGATAAGTGAAAGAAATTTAATTCCAAAAATAACCGAAGTTATCATCCAAAAATAACCGAGTTTATCTTCAAAAAATAAATTACAATTTGTTCCAAAACTGTCCATTTAATTCCATTTATGCATTTTTTTTTTCATCTATGATTGTATATATGTACGCATTTATGCATGTATGGATTACAACTTAAACACTATAATAATTCAAATAAATTTAAATCTAAAAATAAACAGAGTTTACAACAAAACCATCAAAAGTTTCATTCATAATAGAGAATTAGTAATGAAGATTCATAATTACAGATGAAACACTATAAACAACCTATTAATCTAAACTATAACTACACCGGTCTAGATTATAATTGATCGTCTAGAGGGTCTCCAAAAATCTTCTAATCAAATCTATTTTCTCCATTTACATCCTTAAAAAGATGTAGACCCAAAAGTACTCCCCTCACACTCATCCCTTGCTTACCCTGTTTGCTTTGAAACCTGTTGCAGAAAACAGTTTTTGAAAATATTAGGCTTATGCCTAGCGAGAACATCCAAAATATAGTTCAGAACACTATTAACATTTCTGAAGTGGTAATTTAAACAATATTTATAAATTGACCATTACTTCTTTCAATAACATTCACATAACATCATTCGATGACGGGAAGACCCAATTTCATGAGTGTGACAAACACAAAATAAATCACACAATCACGTTAAGAGCGCCACTACGAATCAATAAAGATTCTATATTTCAGCTCACACCCAAGAAATTACAATTAACCCATGCCTATTTCTTGGTATAGAAATGAGAATTACAGTTAGACCATGCCTATTCCTCATTTCAAATTACAAAAATGGGAATTACAATTTAACCATGCCTATTCCACTTTTAACAATAACTTAGTGCTTATGGATCCATTACACATATTCATCCTCGGCTGTTATCATAACATACGGTTTCATGCTTAGAGTAAATAATTTTTCTCATAATGTTAATGAATTTAATATAAAGAATTTTCATCAAATATTCAAAATATTCCTACATGTAGTTTTTAAAATTACCAAGCTTATCTGATATTAAGAGAGTCAAGAATTTAACTAAAATTATCCAAATATTTATTTATTCAATGATTAGCTATCGGAAAAATAACACCCGAAAGCCCATTATTCCACACGAAAACGTTCGGCCTGTGCATCGAATTCTCAAAACAATCCACAAATAATCCAATTTAAATCTCTTACACGAACAACTAAGGTTTACAAAACATTTGTAAAATCAAACCATTCAAATATTTTGATATGAATACTTAGGAATATAACAAGGAGGATGAACTCACAGTGATCAAAATTCAATTCCAGGGTCGAACTAAAATCACCTCAACTCCAATTCCTATTTCATTAAATGACCGATTGAAATTCCAATCTGAATTTGAGATTACTAAAGCTTAACGAAAATCAAAGAAACTGGTCAAGCTCTTACCAAATCAAATCTGGATATCGACCTTTTTCTCTCTCGTCCTAACTTGAAACCGACTTTAGGAGTAACAAAATCAGATATTTTTGCTACAAACCAAATTCTCCGAATTTTATACCTCAAGTTTCAAGTTTTCACAATTAGTCCAACACTTTAACTATTTACACCTTCGGTCCTTCAACACCATCATTTAACTGATTTATATTTCAGTTTTATCTTTATCTTAAGTGAAACACCCAAAATTCACAACAAATTTAAACCTTAAATTTTATCGGAGTTTACTACAACACTTTCTAAAATTTCATTTACAACTAGAGAATTAGTGGTAAGATTCATAATTACAAATGATCTATTGTGAACAACCAATTAATCTAATCCAAAGTCAACAAAATCAGATTATAAGGTTGTCTACAATATCTCCAAAATATCATCGATGACACTAATTCTCCATCATGTATCCAAAAAGCATAACTCTGTACCCCTCTTCACTCATCCCCTTGTATCCTTTCCCGAGCTAGTACCTGGTAAGAAAATTTAATTTGAAAAGATTAGGCTTGCGCCTAGTGAGAACATCAAATTTTCAAATCAAAATCTTTATAAGCTTTGAAAACCAAATTTGTAAACAAAGCATATAAATTAACCTGATTGCAAACTTTCTTACTGTACACATAACATCTTTCGATGACGGGAATCATACCCGATTCCATGAACACGACAAACACTAAGTAAGTCATAATATCATGTTAAGAGCAACACTACGAATCACTATTGATTCTAGATTACAGCTCCTATCCAAGAAATTACAATTAAACCATGCCTATTCTTGGAGTGGAAGTAGAAATAGCAATTATACCTTGCTGTAACAACCGAACTCAAAGATAACAGTTGAACAACGAGAAATAAACAACTCGCCGAAACGGCTCCGGAATATAACATAACCATACGAGTACAATACAAGGTTTGTGGAAACAACCCAATACACAGCTGAGATTTCTAGTATACTAAGCCTAGCATACTATACTATGCTGACTTCCTTCTAGTCCCAAGCTTCACGCTCACGCCTTCTCCTTGCGCTTACCAGTTAGGCCTATGCATCGGTCGGGTCGGGTCGGGCCCAAAAGTAACCAACCCGATCGGGTTTCGGGTAGAGGGTTTAGGCCCCGAAACCCGTCCGTAACACATTTCGGGTTTCAGGTGTATTCGGGCTCGGTCGGGTTACGGTCGGGTTACAGTCGGGTCAGTCAGGTTGGGCTGGTCCAGGCCCGTTTTTTGCTGCTTTAATTCCAGCCCAATCTAATATTGTAAACAACTTAACATATCAATTCAAAGTAAAAAGTGAGAAACAGGAAACAACTCAAAGTCTCAACTCTCAAACAAGTAATGAAGTAAACCCAAAACAAGAAACAGGAACAAATCACTAAATCAGAAACATTCGATGGTCACTTATAAATCAGAAACGTTCGTTGGTTTGAGAGAGGGCAGAAACGTTCGATGGTTCGATGGTTTCAGGAACAAATCACTGAAAAATCGTCCTCTACTCCTCTTCGACCTTCGTGGGTTATGGCTTCGTCAATCGTCACCAGGCTCATCACTCACCTTCTTCGTCCCCTTCGTGGCTAATGGCTTCGTACTCACCACTCACCTTCGTCTTTGAAGTTTGAAATTAGGACAGAAAATGATAAAATGGGACTGAATGAAATTAGGGAAGAAGGTGAGTATTTACGATTTGTACTGAGAGAAAGTGGTGTACTGAGTAAGTGAATAGTATTTACGATTTATATATTTTTTTAATTTGTTCGGGTTTCATACGGGTTCAGGTTCAGGAAAACCCAACCCAAACCGAACCGTAGTATTCGAACAAAAAGTCCGGGTTCGGGCAATTCGGGTTTCGCGGTGTCGGGTGATGAAACTTCGGGTCAAATCGGTTTCGGGGCGGTCGGGTTGTTCAGGTTCAAAGTCAACAAAATTAGATTATAAGGTTGTCTACAATATCTCCAAAATATATCACTGATGACACTAATTCTCCATAATGTATCCAAAAAGCATAACTCTGTACCCCTCTTCACTCATCCCCTTGTATCCTTTTTCGAGCTAGTACCTGGTAAGAAATTTTAATTTGAAAAGATTAGGCTTGCGCCTAGTGAGAACATCAAATTTTCAAATCAAAATCTTTATAAGCTTTGAAAACCAAATTTGTATACAAAGCATATAAACTAACATGATCACAAACTTTCTTACTGTACACATAACATCTTTCGATGACGGGAATCATACCCGATTCCATGAACACGACGAACACTAAGTAAGTCATAATATCATGTTAAGAGCAACACTACGAATCACTATTGATTCTAGATTACAGCTCCTATCCAAGAAATTACAATTAAACCATGCCTATTCTTGGAGTGGAAGTAGAAATAGCAATTATACCTTGTTGTAACAACCCAACTCAAAGATAACAGTTGAACAACAAGAAATAAATAACTCGCCAAAACAGCTCCGGAATATAACATAACCATACGAGTACAATACAAGGTTTGCGGAAATAACCCAATACACAGCTGAGATTTCTAGAATACTAAGCCTGGCATACTATAGTATGCTGACTTCCTTCTAGTCCCAAGCTTCAAGCTCACGCCTTCTCCTTGCGCTTACCAGTTAGGCCTGTGCATCGGTCGGGTCGGGCCCAAAAACAACCAACCCGATCGGGTTTCGGGTGGAGGGTTTAGGCCCCGAAACCCGTCCGTAACACATTTCGGGTTTCGGGTGTATTCGGGCTCGGTCGGGTTACGATCGGGTTGGGCTGGTCCAGGCCCGTTTTTTGCTGCTTTAATTCCAGCCCAATCTAATATTGTAAACAACTTAACATATCAATTCAAAGTAAAAAGTGAGAAACAGGAAACAACTCAAAGTCTCAACTCTCAAATAAGTAATGAAGTAAACACAAAACCAGAAACAGGAACAAATCCCTGAATCATAAACTTTCGATGGTCACTTACAAATCAGAAACGTTCAATGGTTTCAGGAACAAATCACTGAAAAATCGTCCTCTACTCCTCTTCGACCTTCGTGGGTTGTGGCTTCGTCAATCGTCACCAGGCTCACCGCTCACCTTCTTCGTCCCCTTCGTGGATAATGGCTTCGTACTCACCAATCACCCTCGTCTATGAAGTTTGAAATTAGGGCAGAAAATGATAAAATGGGACTGAATGAAATTAGGGCAGAAGGTGAGTATTTACGATTTGTACTGAGAGAAAGTGGTGTACTGAGTAAGTGAATAGTATTTACGATTTATAATTTTTTTTAATTTGTTAGGGTTTCGGACGGGTTCGGGTTCAGGAAAACCCAACACAAACCGAACCGTAGTATCCGAATAAAAAGTCCGGGTTCGGGCAATTCGGGTTTCGCGGTGTTGGGTGATGAAACTTCGGGTCAAACGGGTTTCGGGGCGGTCGGGTTGTTCAGGTTCAAAGTCAACAAAATTAGATTATAAGTCTGTCTACAATATCTCCAAAATATCACCGATGACACTAATTCTCCATAATGTATCCAAAAAGCATAACTCTGTACCCCTCCCCTTGTATCCTTTTCCGAGCTAGTACCTGGTAAGAAAATTTAATTTGAAAAGATTAGGCTTGCGCCTAGTGAGAACATCAAAGTTTCAAATCAAAATCTTTATAAGCTTTGAAAACCAAATTTGTAAACAAAGCATATAAACTAACCTGATCACAAACTTTCTTACTGTACACATAACATCTTTCGATGACGGGAATCATACCCGATTCCATGAACACGACGAACACTAAGTAAGTCATAATATCATGTTAAGAGCAACACTACGAATCACTATTGATTCTACATTACAGCTCCTATCCAAGAAATTACAATTAAACCATGCCTATTTCTTGGAGTGGAAGTAGAAATAGCAATTATACCTTGCTGTAACAACCCAACTCAAAGATAACAGTTGAACAACGAGAAATAAATAACTCGCCGAAACGGCTCCGGAATATAACATAACCATACGAGTACAATACAAGGTTTGTGGAAACAACCCAATACACAGCTGAGATTTCTAGTATACTAAGCCTGGCATACTATACTATGCTGACTTCCTTCAAGTCCCAAGCTTCACGCTCACGCCTTCTCCTTGCGCTTACCAGTTAGGCCTGTGCATCGGTCGGGTTGGGTCGGGCCCAAAAGCAACCAACCCGATCGGGTTTCGGGTGGAGGGTTTAGGCCCCGAAACCCGTCCGTAACACATTTCGGGTGTATTCGGGCTCGGTCAGGTTACGGTCGGGTCAGTCGGGTTGGGCTGGTCCAGGCCCGTTTTCTGCTGCTTTAATTCCAGCCCAATCTAATATTGTAAACAACTTAACATATCAATTCAAAGTAAAAAGTGAGAAATAGGAAACAACTCAAAGTCTCAACTCTCAAACAAGTAATGAAGTAAACCCAAAACAAGAAACAGGAACAAATCACTAAATCAGAAACTTTCGATGGTCACTTACAAATCAGAAACGTTCGTTGGTTTGAGAGAGGGCAGAAACGTTCGATGGTTCGATGGTTTCAGGAACAAATCACTGAAAAATCGTCCTCTACTCCTCTTCGACCTTCGTGGGTTATGGCTTCGTCAATCGTCACCAGGCTCATCACTCACCTTCTTCGTCCCCTTCGTGGCTAATGGCTTCGTACTCACCACTCACCTTCGTCTTTGAAGTTTGAAATTAGGACCGAAAATGATAAAATGGGACTGAATGAAATTAGGGAAGAATGTGAGTATTTACGATTTGTACTGAGAGAAAGTGGTGTACTGAGTAAGTGAATAGTATTTACGATTTATATATATTTTTTAATTTGTTCGGGTTTCGTACGGGTTCGGGTTCAGGAAAACCCAACCCAAACCGAACCGTAGTATTCGAACAAAAAGTCCGGGTTCGGGCAATTCGGGTTTCGCGGTGTCGGGTGATGAAACTTCGGGTCAAATCGGTTTCGGGCGGTCGGGTTGTTCAGGTTCAAAGTCAACAAAATTAGATTATAAGGTTGTCTACAATATCTCCAAAATATATCACCGATGACACTAATTCTCCATAATGTATCCAAAAAGCATAACTCTGTACCCCTCTTCACTCATCCCCTTGTATCCTTTTCCGAGCTAGTACCTGGTAAGAAAATTTAATTTGAAAAGATTAGGCTTGCGCCTAGTGAGAACATCAAATTTTCAAATCAAAATCTTTATAAGCTTTGAAAACCAAATTTGTAAACAAAGCATATAAACTAACCTGATCACAAACTTTCTCACTGTACACATAACATCTTTCGATGACGGGAATCATACCCGATTCCATGAACACGACGAACACTAAGTAAGTCATAATATCATGTTAAGAGCAACACTACGAATCACTATTGATTCTAGATTACAGCTCCTATCCAAGAAATTACAATTAAACCATGCCTATTCTTGGAGTGGAAGTAGAAATAGCAATTATACCTTGTTGTAACAACCCAACTCAAAGATAACAGTTGAACAACAAGAAATAAATAACTCGCCAAAACAGCTCCGGAATATAACATAACCATACGAGTACAATACAAGGTTTGCGGAAATAACCCAATACACAGCTGAGATTTCTAGAATACTAAGCCTGACATACTATAGTATGCTGACTTCCTTCTAGTCCCAAGCTTCAAGCTCACGCCTTCTCCTTGCGCTTACCAGTTAGGCCTGTGCATCGGTCGGGTCGGGCCCAAAAACAACCAACCCGATCGGGTTTCGGGTGGAGGGTTTAGGCCCCGAAACCCGTCCGTAACACGTTTCGGGTGTATTCGGGCTCGGTCAGGTTGGGCTGGTCCAGGCCCGTTTTCTGCTGCTTTAATTCCAGCCCAATCTAATATTGTAAACAACTTAACATATCAATTCAAAGTAAAAAGTGAGAAACTGGAAACAACTCAAAGTCTCAACTCTCAAATAAGTAATGAAGTAAACACAAAACCAGAAACAGGAACAAATCCCTGAATCAGAAACTTTCGATGGTCACTTAAAAATCAGAAACGTTCGTTGGTTTGAGAGAGGGCAGAAACGTTCGATGGTTCGATGGTTTCAAGAACAAATCACTGAAAAATCGTCCTCTACTCCTATTCGACCTTCGTGGGTTGTGGCTTCGTCAATCGTCACCAGGCTCACCGCGCACCTTCTTCGTCCCCTTCGTGGCTAATGGCTTCGTACTCACCAATCACCCTCGTCTATGAAGTTTGAAATTAGGGTAGAAAATGATAAAATGGTACTGAATGAAATTAGGGCAGAAGGTGAGTATTTACGATTTGTACTGAGAGAAAGTGGTGTACTGAGTAAGTAAATAGTATTTACGATTTATAATTTTTTTAATTTGTTCGGGTTTCGGACGGGTTCGGGTTCAGGAAAACCCAACACAAACCGAACCGTAGTATCCGAATAAAAAGTCCGGGTTCGGGCAATTCGGGTTTCGCGGTGTCGGGTGATGAAACTTCGGGTCAAACGGGTTTTGGGGCGGTCGGGTTGTTCAGGTTCAAAGTCAACAAAATTTGATTATAAGGTTGTCTACAATATCTCCAAAATATCACCGATGACACTAATTCTCCATAATGTATCCAAAAAGAATAACTCTGTACCCTCTTCACTCATCCCCTTGTATCCTTTTCCGAGCTAGTACCTGGTAAGAAAATTTAATTTGAAAAGATTAGGCTTGCGCCTAGTGAGAACATCAAATTTTCAAATCAAAATCTTTATAAGCTTTGAAAACCAAATTTGTAAACAAAGCATATAAACTAACCTAATCACAAACTTTCTTACTGTACACATAACATCTTTCGATGACGGGAATCATACCGATTCCATGAACACGACGAACACTAAGTAAGTCATAATATCATGTTAAGAGCAACACTACGAATCACTATTGATTCTAGATTACTGTAACGTCCCAAAAATTACAATCAAATTTAAATTTTTAAAAAAACAATTCATTTATAACAACTCATTAATTGATACCAACGTTTCGTTTGCAAACTCATAATTAATATCTTTATAATAAAAACCAGCGGAATAAACGTTTAATTATTAAAACCATAAAACAACCAGCTCTCCTCGCGCGCCAGTGTGTACTCGTCACGCCTGGGAGCCGCCCGTACCTGAAACCACAGTTTATTGGGAAAGGGTAAGCACGGAGCTTAGTGAATTCAATCCATACATAGAATCGCAATTATATCAGCATCACCCTTAAACATACCGGCACATAAATTTCTTGGAACATCCATCAAGAAAAATATAACACGATTAATAATAATCCTTATGCTCCTTGGAACCACCATCAAGAAGACATAATCACAACACATTACACCAATACACCTACTCCTTGGAACAACCATCAAGAAGTGGCCTTATACTTCTTGGAACAACCCTCAAGAAAATATAATCACAACACATTATACCAATACACCTACTCCTTGGAACAACCATCAAGAAGTGGCCTTATACTTCTTGGAACAACCCTCAAGAAGATATAATCACAGCTCATTATACAAACGCATATACCTCTTGGAACATCCATCAAGAAGTACATCAATCACAGTTCAATATATACACACAAATATATATATTCCACACCACAATAATATCAGCAAACAATCATAATCAACACAACTCGAACTATAGCAACACAAATATAATTCCCATTCTATATAGTGAGAGAACTCACCTCGAATGCGCGCCTAGCTTAACAATACAATTCAAGCTTCACAATTACGGTCACTTCCCAGCACCTAAACGCATGTTAAAACGTGTCAATACGAGACTCGGACCCTATGACACGACACACGCTTAAACCGTCACTAAAACTACTTTCCGTTCCCGCCAAACAGGTCTGTTCGGGACCTGTTTCGACCCCTTTAAACCCAGAAAATTCCCAATATTGATTCATGACCAGAAATTACTCTGCGTTAGGGTTCCAAGGACATATTATACGCCTCCAAACGATTTTTCTACAATTTACTACGGATTTTACAAAAACAGTTTCTAGAACAGCGAAATTCAGCACCTTTCAGTATAAAACGACAATTTGACCCATGCTACGTCCCCAACTGGGTTTTGCACAAAACACAAAAACGTTTCTAGACTCAAAAATGGAACTTTTGACACCGGTTTCACCCTAAACCGAGTTACGAGCAGAAAGTTATGGTTTTCGCAAGATCAAGGCAGATTCCAGAAATTTTCACATGAAATGACGAAACACCGAACTTGCGACCACTTTTTCGCCCAGCTAGAGACCGAACCAGTTTTCCGCTAAAACACGGAAAACGTGCCCGATCCCGAACCTGAACCGTGGGCGCCAGTTTCGGCTCAAACGGAGTTACGACAGAAAAGTTACGATCACACGAAAACTGGACAGCACACTTAGAATTTTCATAAAATCACGATTTATAAAAACGGTTCAAGGCTTAACGGTTCGGGTTACAACTAGGGCTGGACACCCCACGCACCACCCACTGCCACCTCCGGCAGTGGTGGTCGGCGGCGGCGGCGGCCACCACCGGTGGTGGTTTCACGGCGACATCAAAGAAACAACAAGGGGGGGAAAACACTTACCTACGACGACGTCTCACCACCGCAACCAAACCTCTCTCTCTCGATCTCCGACGAAACCAGGGTGGTGGCGCCCTCCGGCGACAGCAGCAGCGGCGGCGACGACTGCCGCTGTGTTCTTTTTTCTCTTCTCTCTCTTTCTCGCGATCTCTCTCCCGGCTCTTCTCTCTTCGACCGGCAACCACAAGAAAAACAAAGGAGCCGTAGGGTTTGGTTTTTGACAAACTTATTCTTTCTTTTCTTGTGTGTCCCTCACGTTACCACACCTAAACCCAAAACAAAAAGAGCCGTGGGTTTTTTTTTTCTTTCCTATTCCTATTTCTTTTCTTTTCTTACTAATCACGACAAACACACACAAAACACAAAGAAAAGATTTCGGCCATTGGGTGCATGGGCCGAAACTTAGACTTTTGGCCCGTGACACTTCTAGTCCCTCCACTTAAACCTTCTCGCAACTAACCAAAATTCCAACATTTTTCGATTAGGTCTAACCCGACTAACCCCGTTAACGGCAACCACATTAAATCAAACTTAAAAGAAAAGAATTAATAAAAGAAATTACATACCGGAATACGGGCTTTACAACTCTCCCCCACTTGGATTAGACTTCGTCCTCGAAGTCTATGCCCGTGCATAGCTAAAGATAGTTCTCCCACATCTCAACCTCAGGTTCCCAAGTCCACTCAGAACCCTCTCTGAGTTGCCACTGGACTTTCACTAACTGGAACCTAATTTCTCACACCGTCTAAAAATCTCCCGACTTCAGTTAAACGACTTCAGTTGTCTCCTAACCTTAGATGATTCATACCTCCCGATTAAATTTTCCAAGCTCTAACCATTCTAAAGATGCTCACCAATATACCCTACAAGATACTCGAATCCGATCTTTTCTACCATTAACTGCCGATTAACTTCTACGAATTCTAATAGACTCCAAAGATTTTCAATAACTTATATTAACAAAACATCGACCCCCTGCCGAACATCGGTCCAACCGATTACAATAACAAACAGCGGCCACCCGCCGAACATCGGTCCAACCGATTACAATAACAAACATCGGCCACCCGCCGAACATCGGTCCAACCGATTACCATGAATCACATAAGCGTGGTATTATCCTAGACACTAACACAAGTAGATATCCCCTACAATCAAGTCAACTAACACACACGTAGGTCATTCCCTTAACCGATACTACCCGTCCTACATTACCAACACGCGTGGAATACCCAACCTCCTACCGTCGACGTATCCCCCACACTCGCTCTACAAAGCTAATTTATCTGAACCGAGGATACACCTCGACGCCTACCTCTCAGGTAACGCCACAGGGCCCCTCACATCGGAATTACCTCTCAGGTAAGTGCCCACAACTATATCCTCCTAGCACCTACTAGAAAGCCTAGGCTATAACACCTGAACACCGGGGTCTCACCCCGAGATACCCAACCGACCACTACCAGCGACTGACTAACGTTCCTAAGGATCCAGAGCAAAACAGCCTACCCACAAGTGCCTATCTCGGATTGTCTCCCTCACCCAAACGTGTAAATACTCGACGTGCAATGAATGCCAAATAGTGCGACAAAACAATTCATCAACAAGACTCCACCTTGAGTCATTAAAACCGGGCAATTAGCCCATGACTAATTCCAAGTCAAAACCGAGCAAAATGCTCCACGCTTGCTAGACCCATAAGTCGGTCAAAAACGCGTTTAAATAAAGTCTAAGCAAGCAATACTCTGAAATCAACCTTAGTCCCAGACTCAACACGGGTTAAACAAAAGAGTTTTCCAAAAGGACTCACACCCTTAAAATTCTCGAAATGACACATGACACTTAAAAGCACATTTCCCCAAATGGTTTACAAAATCATTTACAAAGTATTTTCAACATCAGGATTTTCATCTCAAAAAGATCGTATGTAATAAAACTACTATTACCAGATCGATAGTTACGCAAAACTGGACACGCTCGTCCCACATAGGAAAATCATGTTGAAAATCGTTCCATTGCAGTTCGGGTTACTCACACAAAAGCAAAGCGTAATAAATAATTTCTTTAAAATGAACCGCCTCGATTCCAGTATGGATTGACTCATGACATGCACTTAAAGTAACCGCTTGACCTTAAACAGGGTGCGACAAAGGTGTGCACCTAATTCAAAATAAGTTTCACGACATTTGATTTAAAAATTCTTCTTTTAACCATAAAATGACGTGGCACAGGGTTCACCACGAATTTTCGCGCGTCAGCTAATCACACAAAACGATGACACGGTTTACAAATATATTTTTTTTGTTAAAACACGACTGTCTCGTGTAAGTTTCAAACTTGAAGACAGAAACCAGTCCGCTTCTATTAATTGGAAATATCGACTAAAACCTCATAAAATCTCAAACTGGGGGCAGGCATGCAAGCTTGTAACACTTCCTCAAGTTTCGTACTTGGGACATATAACGTCAAAACATTATAGTTTAAAAATGTATTTATCGAAAATGCTCAAAATACTCGTTTCCTCCAAAGCAAAAGTTTTTAATTTCCCAAAAAAAAAAATGACCGGTAATTCTAAATTAACCGAATGTCAAAAATCTACGCATTTATATTTCCAAAATATTACACATTGTAATCGTATGCATGATGTTCACAACATTAAAACACTCCTTGGATCAAATGGTCTTTCACTTCGACAAAAAGGAACTAAAACATTTTCATGCACGACTCGTTCATCAAAATGTCGAGAACAAAGGTTACCTCAGTATGCATACCCCTAAGTCGATAAATCGCATTTTCATGGAAATGTCAATAAAACCTTTAGCTGACTAAAAAGCGCACTAAACAACTCCTTATGAAATGTTACCAAAATTCCTCCATGCATCACTTATGTCACGCATTTATCAATCCACACGCTGAACTATTTGCAATAAAACACTTAGTAATACAAACTCTCGAACGAAAAGTTAAGCGAAACTGGAATTCCAAACTCATTTTAAACAAATCACCAAAATAGCCTTTATACAGACATCGTGGAATGTAACTTTTCGTCTCAACTTTAACACATGTGGAGGAGTTCCAATGTTAGAGTCTCAATCCGTAGTCACTTACCCAACATCTTAACCACTACCAAAACACGGATAACATCGTACCCGAAAGAGCCGTTGGAAAAATAACGAAAATGAGACAAATTCTAACAAAGTTTGCACTCCCGTGATAAAACGATTTCATACACTTTCAAAACCATATTTCAAAATCTTGTGCGTGTGCTGAGCAGTTCCCAAAATTCCAAAACACCGTCCATACAAAGATTTGAAACACAAGAATCTGTTAATGCAATCTTATTTTCAAAATAACTTCGTGCATGACTCATTCGGCATTCAACGTCTCGACCCCTACTACTCCGAAACTCTCCGGTCTACTATTGTCATCCAGACATTTAAACCTCTTAAGGCAAGTTGGGAAATCACATCAAATCATCTTACGGGTTTTCCTCAAATCAAAGTCGGCTCTATGAGCCTATGACCCTAGCACAATCTTCCATCTTGGCCCGAAATGATCTGCTTACAACAAATATCATCCCTATCGTCACTCCAAGTGACTAATATTAGAATCGTCTTTCTATTCCAACGACTACTAGTTTAGGACCTTCATCACTACCCCCAACGATCATCACCTCAAAACACTTCGAGTACACACCTGTACCAGTAGGTTTACTATAGTTGTTCCTCCTTGTGATGGCTATTCTGGGTAGACAATACAACGCGTTATTAGCGCATAATAACTCATACTAACAACACTCACGCTCAACTCCTTGGATTCCTCGTGACTTCCCTGACTCGAGCATTGATCCTGTGCTTCCGGTAGTAGGAGCTCTACTACTACCATCAACACCTATCATCGCCCGTTCCGAGTTCCATCCCAAGGGGTCCAAGTAGTTTCTCGCCGAAACTATACACATATGCCCGCGCCGGCATATGTACACACTCTTCCTAGCTCCCTAGGAATTCCATCCAAACCACTACCCGTGCTACAACCAAATCCCTAATAGCAAGCAGCAGACATGCAATACAGTGTAATAAGCACCAAGCAATTTAGCATACATACTCCTATGTTCTAGAAAGCAATCTAGCACACGCACTCATACATAAACACCCTTCCCAGCTCTCTAGGAACTTCCTCTTATCCCACTACCCTTGCTACTACCGAATCCCTACTAATTATAACGGGTGACCTTGCGAATACCCGATTATATGTAGTGCGAAACAAATAGACAGTCGAATACAAGACTCTATCCTAGAACGGTTGGACTCAAACAAGAGCTGCGCAATAGAACTAAATTGAATATTCTAAGGCTATAAATCTCTTACTGCATACAACCTAGAGGGCATCCACTTAGTAACCTATCATAATTAGCATAAATTCCTAATAGCAAGTAGTTCAACATACAGCATAGTGTCCACAACAGGCAATCTAGCATGCATACTCTATGATCTAGAAAGCAATAAAACACTAAGTACTGTACCTTTTCCCCTGGCTTCGGCTGACTGTACACACTGCGCCATCGATCACCGTTTCTCAAACGGGTTTTCCTTTCTTTTATTTTCCAAAAATTTTAAAGAAAATTTTATAGCCGTAAACTTGAGATCAAACACACCGAGGTACATTTGATTCACTCAAGCTGTGCTCTGATACCAAGTTGTAACGTCCCAAAAATTACAAGCAAATTTAAATTTTTAAATAAACAATTCATTTATAACAACTCATTAATTGATATCAACGTTTCGTTTGCAAACTCATAATTAATATCTTTATAATAAAAACCAGCGGAATAAACGTTTAATTATTAAAACCATAAAACAACCAGCTCTCCTCGTGCGCCAGTGTGTACTCGTCACGCCTGGGAGCCGCCCGTACCTGAAACCACAGTTTATTGGGAAAGGGTAAGCACGGAGCTTAGTGAATTCAATCCATACATAGAATCGCAATTATATCAGCATCACCCTTAAACATACCAGCACATAAATTTCTTGGAACATCCATCAAGAAAAATATAACACGATTAATAATAATCCTTATGCTCCTTGGAACCACCATCAAGAAGACATAATCACAACACATTACACCAATACACCTACTCCTTGGAACAACCATCAAGAAGTGGCCTTATACTTCTTGGAACAACCCTCAAGAAAATATAATCACAACACATTATACCAATACACCTACTCCTTGGAACAACCATCAAGAAGTGGCCTTATACTTCTTGGAACAACCCTCAAGAAGATATAATCACAGCTCATTATACAAACGCATATACCTCTTGGAACATCCATCAAGAAGTACATCAATCACAGTTCAATATATACACACAAATATATATATTCCACACCACAATAATATCAGCAAACAATCATAATCAACACAACTCGAACTATAGCAACACAAATATAATTCCCATTCTATATAGTGAGAGAACTCACCTCGAATGCGCGCCTAGCTTAACAATACAATTCAAGCTTCACAATTACGGTCACTTCCCAGCACCTAAACGCATGTTAAAACATGTCAATACGAGACTCGGACCCTATGACACGACACACGCTTAAACCGTCACTAAAACTACTTTCCGTTCCCGCCAAACAGGTCTGTTCGGGACCTGTTTCGACCTCTTTAAACCCAGAAAATTCCAAATATTATTTCATGACCAGAAAGTACTCTGAGTTAGGGTTCCAAGGACATATTATACGCCTCCTAACGATTTTTCTACAATTTACTACGGATTTTACAAAAACAGTTTCCAGAACAGCGAAATTCAGCACCTTTCAGTATAAAACGACAATTTGACCCATGCTACGTCCCGAACTGGGTTTTGCACAAAACACATAAAAGTTTCTAGACTCAAAAAGGGAACTTTTGACACCGGTTTCATCCCAAACCGAGTTACGAGCAGAAAGTAATGGTTTTCGCAAGATCAAGGCAGATTTCAGAAATTTTCACATGAAATGACGAAACACCGAACTTGCGACCACTTTTTCGCCCAGCTAGAGACCGAACCAGTTTTCCGCTAAAACACGGAAAACGTGCCCGATCCCGAACTTGAACCGTGGGCGCCAGTTTCGGCTCAAACGGAGTTACGACAGAAAAGTTACGATCACACGAAAACTGGACAGCACACTTATAATTTTCATAAAATCACGATTTATAAAAACGGTTCAAGGCTTAACGGTTCGGGTTACAACTAGGGCTGGACACCCCACGCACCACCCACTGCCACCTCCGGCAGTGGTGGTCGGCGGCGGCGGCGGCCACCGCCGGTGGTGGTTTCACGGCGACATCAAAGAAACAACAAGGGGGGGAAAACACTTACCTACGACGACGTCTCACCACCGCAACCAAACCTCTCTCTCTCGATCTCCGACGAAACCAGGGTGGTGGCGCCCTCCGGCGACAGCAGCAGCGGCGGCGACGACTGCCGCTGTGTTCTTTTTTCTCTTCTCTCTCTTTCTCGCGATCTCTCTCCCGGCTCTTCTCTCTTCGACCGGCAACCACAAGAAAAACAAAGGAGCCGTAGGGTTTGGTTTTTGACAAACTTATTCTTTCTTTTCTTGTGTGTCCCTCACGTTACCACACCTAAACCCAAAACAAAAAGAGCCGTGGGTTTTTTTTTCTTTCCTATTCCTATTTCTTTTCTTTTCTTACTAATCACGACAAACACACACAAAACACAAAGAAAAGATTTCGGCCATTGGGTGCATGGGCCGAAACTTAGACTTTTGGCCCGTGACACTTCTAGTCCCTCCACTTAAACCTTCTCGCAACTAACCAAAATTCCAACATTTTTCGATTAGGTCTAACCCGACTAACCCCGTTAACGGCAACCACATTAAATCAAACTTAAAAGAAAAGAATTAATAAAAGAAATTACATACCGGAATACGGGCTTTACAACTCTCCCCCACTTGGATTAGACTTCGTCCTCGAAGTCTATGCCCGTGCATAGCTAAAGATAGTTCTCCCACATCTCAACCTCAGGTTCCCAAGTCCACTCAGAACCCTCTCTGAGTTGCCACTGGACTTTCACTAACTGGAACCTAATTTCTCACACCGTCTAAAAATCTACCGAATACTTCCTTACTAACAACACTCCTTCAAGAACACTGATAACGCGTTTGGAAGAACACTCCAACAATCGGGATCATTCTTAGTTAAACGACTTCAGTTGTCTCCTAACCTTAGATGATTCATACCTCTCGATTAAATTTTCCAAGCTCTAACCATTCTAAAGATGCTCACCAATATACCCTACAAGATACTCGAATCCGATCTTTTCTACCATTAACTGCCGATTAACTTCTACGAATTCTAATAGACTCCAAAGATTTTCAATAACTTATATTAACAAAACATCGACCCCCTGCCGAACATCGGTCCAACCGATTACAATAACAAACAGCGGCCACCCGCCGAACATCGGTCCAACCGATTACAATAACAAACATCGGCCACCCGCCGAACATCGGTCCAACCGATTACAATAACAAACATCGGCCACCCGCCGAACATCGGTCCAACCGATTACCATGAATCACATAAGCGTGGTATTATCCTAGACACTAACACAAGTAGATATCCCCTACAATCAAGTCAACTAACACACACGTAGGTCATTCCCTTAACCGATACTACCCGGCCTACATTACCAACACGCGTGGAATACCCAACCTCCTACCGTCGACGTATCCCGCACACTCGCTCTACAAAGCTAATTTATCTGAACCGAGGATACACCTCGACGCCTACCTCTCAGGTAACGCCACAGGGCCCCTCACATCGGAATTACCTCTCAGGTAAGTGCCCACAACTATATCCTCCTAGCACCTACTAGAAAGCCTAGGCTATAACACCTGAACACCGGGGTCTCACCCCGAGATACCCAACCGACCACTACCAGCGACTGACTAACGTGCCTAAGGATCCAGAGAAAAACAGCCTACCCACAAGTGCCTATCTCGGATTGTCTCCCTCACCCAAACGTGTAAATACTCGACGTGCAATGAATGCCAAATAGTGCGACAAAACAATTCATCAACAAGACTCGACCTTGAGTCATTAAAACCGGGCAATTAGCCCATGACTAATTCCAAGTCAAAACCGAGCAAAATGCTCCACGCTTGCTAGACCCATAAGTCGGTCAAAAACGCGTTTAAATAAAGTCTAAGCAAGCAATACTCTGAAATCAACCTTAGTCCCAGACTCAACACGGGTTAAACAAAAGAGTTTTCCAAAAGGACTCACACCCTTAAAATTCTCGAAATGACACATGACACTTAAAAGCACATTTCCCCAAATGGTTTACAAAATCATTTACAAAGTATTTTCAACATCAGGATTTTCATCTCAAAAAGATCGTATGTAATAAAACTACTATTACCAGATCGATAGTTACGCAAAACTGGACACGCTCGTCCCACATAGGAAAATCATGTTGAAAATCGTTCCATTGCAGTTCGGGTTACTCACACAAAAGCAAAGCGTAATAAATAATTTCTTTAAAATGAACCGCCTCGATTCCAGTATGGATTGACTCATGACATGCACTTAAAGTAACCGCTTGACCTTAAACAGGGTGCGACAAAGGTGTGCACCTAATTCAAAATAAGTTTCACGACATTTGATTTAAAAATTCTTCTTTTTAACCATAAAATGACGTGGCACAGGGTTCACCACGAATTTTCGCGCGTCAGCTAATCACACAAAACGATGACACGGTTTACAAATATATTTTTTTTTGTTAAAACACGACTGTCTCGTGTAAGTTTCAAACTTGAAGACAGAAACCAGTCCGCTTCTATTAATTGGAAATATCGACTAAAACCTCATAAAATCTCAAACTGGGGGCAGGCATGCAAGCTTGTAACACTTCCTCAAGTTTCGTACTTGGGACATATAACGTCAAAACATTATAGTTTAAAAATGTATTTATCGAAAATGCTCAAAATACTCGTTTCCTCCAAAGCAAAAGTTTTTAATTTCCCAAAAAAAAAAATGATCGGTAATTCTAAATTAACCGAATGTCAAAAATCTACGCATTTATATTTCCAAAATATAACACATTGTAATCGTATGCATGATGTTCACAACATTAAAACACTCCTTGGATCAAATGGTCTTTCACTTCGACAAAAAGGAACTAAAACATTTTCATGCACGACTCGTTCATCAAAATGTCGAGAACAAAGGTTACCCCAGTATGCATACCCCTAAGTCGATAAATCGCATTTTCATGGAAATGTCAATAAAACCTTTAGCTGACTAAAAAGCGCACTAAACAACTCCTTATGAAATGTTACCAAAATTCCTCCATGCATCACTTATGTCACGCATGAATCAATCCACACGCTGAACTATTTGCAATAAAACACTTAGTAATACAAACTCTCGAACGAAAAGTTAAGCGACACTGGAATTCCAAACTCATTTTAAACAAATCACCAAAATAGCCTTTATACAGACATCGTGGAATGTAACTTTTCGTCTCAACTCTAACACATGTGGAGGAGTTCCAATGTTAGAGTCTCAATCCGTAGTCACTTACCCAACATCTTAACCACTACCAAAACACGGATAACATCGTACCCGAAAGAGCCGTTGGAAAAATAACGAAAATGAGACAAATTCCAACAAAGTTTGCACTCCCGTGATAAAACGATTTCATACACTTTCAAAACCATATTTCAAAATCTTGTGCGTGTGCTGAGCAGTTCCCAAAATTCCAAAACACCGTCCATACAAAGATTTGAAACACAAGAATTTGTTAATGCAATCTTATTTTCAAAATAACTTCGTGCATGACTCATTCGGCATTCAACGTCTCGACCCCTACTACTCCGAAACTCTCCGGTCTACTATTGTCATCCAGACATTTAAACCTCTTAAGGCAAGTTGGGAAATCACATCAAATCATCTTACGGGTTTTCCTCAAATCAAAGTCGGCTCTATGAGCCTATGACCCTAGCACAATCTTCCATCTTGGCCCGAAATGACCTGCTTACAACAAATATCATCCCTATCGTCACTCCAAGTGACTAATATTAGAATCGTCTTTCTATTCCAACGACTACTAGTTTAGGACCTTCATCACTACCCCCAACGATCATCACCTCAAAACACTTCGAGTACACACCTGTACCAGTAGGTTTACTATAGTTGTTCCTCCTTGTGATGGCTATTCTGGGTAGACAATACAACGCGTTATTAGCACATAATAACTCATACTAACAACACTCACGCTCAACTCCTTGGATTCCTCGTGACTTCCCCGACTCGAGCATTGATCCTGTGCTTCCGGTAGTAGGAGCTCTACTACTACCATCCACACCTATCATCGCCCGTTCCGAGTTCCATCCCAAGGGGTCCAAGTAGTTTCTCGCCGAAACTATACACATATGCCCGCGCCGGCATATGTACACACTCTTCCTAGCTCCCTAGGATTTCCATCCAAACCACTACCCTTGCTACAACCAAATCCCTAATAGCAAGCAGCAGACATGCAATACAGTGTAATAAGCACCAAGCAATTTAACATACATACTCCTATGTTCTAGAAAGCAATCTAGCACACGTACTCATACATAAACACCCTTCCCAGCTCTCTAGGAACTTCCTCTTATCCCACTACCCTTGCTACTACCGAATCCCTACTAATTATAACGGGTGACCTCGCGAATACCCGATTATATGCAGTGCGAAACAAATAGACAGTCGAATACAAGACTCTATCCTAGAACGGTTGGACTCAAACAAGAGCTGCGCAATAGAACTAAATCGAATATTCTAAGGCTATAAATCTCTTACTGCATACAACCTAGAGGGCATCCACTTAGTAACCTATCATAATTAGCATAAATTCCTAATAGCAAGTAGTTCAACATACAGCATAGTGTCCACAACAGGCAATCTAGCATGCATACTCTATGATCTAGAAAGCAATAAAACACTAAGTACTGTACCTTTTCCCCTGGCTTCGGCTGACTGTACACACTGCGCCATCGATCACCGTTTCTCAAACGGGTTTTCCTTTCTTTTATTTTCCAAAAATTTTAAAGAAAATTTTATAGCCGTAAACTTGAGATCAAACACACCGAGGTACATTTGATTCACTCAAGCTGTGCTCTGATACCAAGTTGTAACGTCCCAAAAATTACAAGCAAATTTAATTTTTTAAATAAACAATTCATTTATAACAACTCATTAATTGATACCAACGTTTCGTTTGCAAACTCATAATTAATATCTTTATAATAAAAACCAGCGGAATAAACGTTTAATTATTAAAACCATAAAACAACCAGCTCTCCTCGCGCGCCAGTGTGTACTCGTCACGCCTGGGAGCCGCCCGTACCTGAAACCACAGTTTATTGGGAAAGGGTAAGCACGAAGCTTAGTGAATTCAATCCATACATAGAATCGCAATTATATCAGCATCACCCTTAAACATACCAGCACATAAATTTCTTGGAACATCCATCAAGAAAAATATAACACGATTAATAATAATCCTTATGCTCCTTGGAACCACCATCAAGAAGACATAATCACAACACATTACACCAATACACCTACTCCTTGGAACAACCATCAAGAAGTGGCCTTATACTTCTTGGAACAACCCTCAAGAAGATATAATCACAACACATTATACCAATACACCTACTCCTTGGAACAACCATCAAGAAGTGGCCTTATACTTCTTGGAACAACCCTCAAGAAGATATAATCACAGCTCATTATACAAACGCATATACCTCTTGGAACATCCATCAAGAAGTACATCAATCACAGTTCAATATATACACACAAATATATATATTCCACACCACAATAATATCAGCAAACAATCATAATCAATACAACTCGAACTATAGCAACACAAATATAATTCCCATTCTATATAGTGAGAGAACTCACCTCGAATGCGCGCCTAGCTTAACAATACAATTCAAGCTTCACAATTACGGTCACTTCCCAGCATCTAAACGCATGTTAAAACGTGTCAATACGAGACTCGGACCCTATGACACGACACACGCTTAAACCGTCACTAAAACTACTTTCCGTTCCCGCCAAACAGGTCTGTTCGGGACCTGTTTCGACCCCTTTAAACCCAGAAAATTCCCAATATTATTTCATGACCAGAAAGTACTCTGAGTTAGGGTTCCAAGGACATATTATACGCCTCCTAACGATTTTTCTACAATTTACTACGGATTTTACAAAAACAGTTTCCAGAACAGCGAAATTCAGCACCTTTCAGTATAAAACGACAATTTGACCCATGCTACGTCCCGAACTGGGTTTTGCACAAAACACAGAAAAGTTTCTAGACTCAAAAAGGGAACTTTTGACACCGGTTTCACCCCAAACCGAGTTACGAGCAGAAAGTTATGGTTTTCGCAAGATCAAGGCAGATTCCAGAAATTTTCACATGAAATGACGAAACACCGAACTTGCGACCGCTTTTTCGCCCAGCTAGAGACCGAACCAGTTTTCCGCTAAAACACGGAAAACGTGCCCGATCCCGAACTTGAACCGTGGACGCCAGTTTCGGCTCAAACGGAGTTACGACAGAAAAGTTACGATCACACGAAAACTGGACAGCACACTTAGAATTTTCATAAAATCACGATTTATAAAAACGGTTCAAGGCTTAACGGTTCGGGTTACAACTAGGGCTGGACACCCCACGCACCACCCACTGCCACCTCCGGCAGTGGTGGTCGGCGGCGGCGGCGGCCACCGCCGGTGGTGGTTTCACGGCGACATCAAAGAAACAACAAGGGGGGGGAAAACACTTACCTACGACGACGTCTCACCACCGCAACCAAACCTCTCTCTCTCGATCTCCGACGAAACCAGGGTGGTGGCGCCCTCCGGCGACAGCAGCAGCGGCGGCGACGACTGCCGCTGTGTTCTTTTTTCTCTTCTCTCTCTTTCTCGCGATCTCTCTCCCGGCTCTTCTCTCTTCGACCGGCAACCACAAGAAAAACAAAGGAGCCGTAGGGTTTGGTTTTTGACAAACTTATTCTTTCTTTTCTTGTGTGTCCCTCACGTTACCACACCTAAACCCAAAACAAAAAGAGCCGTGGGTTTTTTTTTTCTTTCCTATTCCTATTTCTTTTCTTTTCTTCCTAATCACGACAAACACACACAAAACACAAAGAAAAGATTTCGGCCATTGGGTGCATGGGCCGAAACTTAGACTTTTGGCCCGTGACACTTCTAGTCCCTCCACTTAAACCTTCTCGCAACTAACCAAAATTTCAACATTTTTCGATTAGGTCTAACCCGACTAACCCCGTTAACGGCAACCACATTAAATCAAACTTAAAAGAAAAGAATTAATAAAAGAAATTACATACCGGAATACGGGCTTTACAATTACAGCTCCTATCCAAGAAATTACAATTAAACCATGCCTATTTCTTGGAGTGGAAGTAGAAATAGCAATTTTACCTTGCTGTAACAACCCAACTCAAAGATAACAGTTGAACAACGAGAAATTAATTACCCGCCGAAACGGCTTCGGAATATAACATAACCATACGAGTACAATACAAGGTTTGCGGAAACAACCCAATACACAGCTGAGATTTCTAGAATACTAAGCCTGGCATACTATAATATGTTGACTTCCTTCTAGTCCCAAGCTTCACGCTCACGCCTTCTCCTTGCGCTTACCAGTACTAAGCGCTTTCCTAAAAATGGTTTAGTTTTGAAAAGCGAGGGTTAGACCATGAGGTCTATTGAGCTCCCTCTAGTGGCAACAGTTTCATCAACAAATATAAAACATTCATAACCATTATAAACAACAACTTTAAACAATAAGCTTTCACATAAACTGCACATGTAAATGGCACACTAAAGTCCCGCAATGGCGACAACGTGTCAGTCTCACACTGCCTTACTGGGTCACACCTCCCATGGCATAAACGGGACACCCCCGGTATGAGTACTAGCGGGCCACACCCCCGACTTAGCCATGTTACATCTAACAACAATGCATGCATACATCTCAAGTAAACTTCTATACACGCATTTTCATGTAATAAAACATATCAGTTCATATTCATTTACTTACTTTAGAAAACACGTTTAAAATACGTATTTAGTTAGAAAAACTCATGTGTCGTCCTGGTCACTACTCCTTACTTTGCTTTGGGTTTGCGATTCGGTCTCCTAAGAATTAAGAGTAAAAGTGGGAATTAGTCCTTCGAAGTTCCTCTTAATTACCCCTCCAATACACCCCGAAGACATAGGAGTGTCCCCAAAACGGTTCCCGGAAACTCTATCCGATCACTTGTCCGGAAGTCCTAATCGGACACATATCCGGAATACACTACATCCGGAACTTATAAAATCCGTAATCCGCCAAACCCGGAACACGCTAATCTGGAACCCACCGGATCCGAAACTCGCTAATCCGGAACCCACCGGATCCGAAACTCGCTAATCCGGACAACATTCCGGAACTCGCATCCGGACACTCGGGGTTCTGCATCGAATTCTATTTTTTTGCCAAAACACTCAACTCGCGGCATACACTAGTTTTAATGCTCCAAATACAATAAGGTTAAAGTCCCAATTGTTCTTTACCCCTATAACTGTACCCGATAACTCAACACTCCAAAAATCTAAACCCAAAATAAGCAAACGATCAATACATTTTCCACCAAAACCCATTTCTAGATTTCTTTATCTAAAAGGAGCAGAGATTGAGTATTAGAGTTTACCTTTGTGAAGATTGATGCCGGCTCCACCTCTAGCTCAGCAACTCGTCCAATTTCCCTTCTCAATTGCACGAACCAAATACACACACACACACACACACATTTCCTTACGTTCTCTTCCCAGCCTCCACAAAAGGTTATGTTTAGGAAATAAAGGTTTTAGGTTTTAACCCCAATCCCACTATTTACCACTTAGCCCTTAAACTTTCAGTTTTCTTTAAAGTTCCACTAAGCTTCCTTTTTTTTGAATAATAGGATCCCGGTTATTACAATACCTCCCCCTCAAAAGAATTTCGTCCTCGGAATTCCATCACTGAAACGAATTGCACCTCATGACCGCCTCTACCTCCCAAGTTGCCACCCGTCTTTAGTGATATCGCCCCTGCACCTTCTTAAGGGCAATTCCTTTTGTCCTCATCTTCTTGACTCTACAATCACTGATTGTCCCCGACTCCATGACAAGGTTAACTTCTTATTGTTGCACTCTTGGTAAAGTTAACGTCACACAAACTTCCATCAACTGCTCTTTGACATAGAAGCATGAAACACATGATGGATTTCTCCAAAATCTCATATATCACGACCAGGTCATACACTAACTCCCGACTCTTTACATAATTTCTACGGATCCAAAATATGGCACAACTCCACTTTTCTCCTATACGCACCAGTCCAATCTAGAGGATATCTTCCTCATCGAGTTGTCCCCCAACTTGCGATTCACAAGACTCACGCTTTTCAGCCCAATCAACTTAGCTCCACCCAGCTGCCCAAACCATTCTGATTGAAATCATAGTCGCTCCAAATCCTTCGGATCCACCCCTCGGTCAACCACCACTTTCTTACGTTGGGTTATTTCATATGACATACTTGCAACATCTCTGCTCGACTGCACTGCGTTAGATATTGTCCGCTTTGCCCACACCTGGACTTCCGTTTTTAAAACGCGTCTAAACAAGGTTTTCCTCGAGCAACTCCACTTCCTTAAAAGAAAGAACTTTGTTGAATTCCATGCCACAATAATGTCAATTCTCTACCAAACGTAACCACTCAACTTGTCAGCTTGGCACAAGGCCAACCTTGAATATCCCAACAAACTCGCCGCCAAGAGTTCCCTCATCGAATAACATGCAATTCTAGATTATTTCCCCAATGCGACTTATGTCCTACGAAAATAGTGCTTCCCCTCCCGAATCACTTTGACTACACCACATCAGTGTAAATATATTCATACGCTCCCACCACGTCATCACCCCACACATACATAGCTGAAAGCAGGAAACCTCCACAATCCATCGTCTGACGTGTCTACCAATCCTGAAGACATACATTCCAACTCTCGTTGCATCCGACAATCGTCCAACCATACACAACATAAGTTCAAGTTTTACTCGCTCAACGAGGAACGACCATGTTCACCCGAAACTACTCCCATTAGCTTAGCATTGAACAACAAGTTTACTTGAAATATCTCTCACAATCACACCAAGTCAAATCCAGTGGTCATTCATTCCGAGTACTACGTTAATCTACCCTTTTCCTCTTCCTTCTCGAAACATAATGCCTTTAACAAACAGCTCACTAGAAGGTGCACGCTTTCGACCAGTCGCCTAAGTTTAATTTTCCACCACCCTTGAACCATAACACATCCAAAACCCCTTCCTCCATACTCTTACCAGGAGTTCGTATACCCACTAATGACAATCTATACACACTACTCCACCTTTTTGGTGTCACTTGCCAAACTTCCTGCTTCCAACCTACTCACTTATTCCGACATACTATCTTCACCTTCCCACGTTAGCATGGAACACCGCCCACCAAACATTACTCGCCCCTTCCTCCGACCTTCCTACATGCACCGATACACCTCCTCATTACTATACATAACCAAACGGTTTCACCAGAATTCTAACTTGAGGTATCCATCCAAGTCATCCCAACATGACACCGGTAATCGAAGTCACCACACACTTCTTGCTCTCCAAACTGATACCTTCTCAGATAATTCTTTCGTACACAAGAAACAATTCACACTCCTTAAAGATTCCGCATCTACTACACCACATCGCAAACTAACCTATCCAACATTTTCTTTATACTTTCAATGATCCCAAAATATACTCACCCAACGACTCACACAACCAAAAACACCTGGTTCCTTATTTGGGTAACCACCCACTACCGCTCCGCCATTTTATTCGAAGAATAGCCATATCCTAACGCCAACTTACAATTCACGTGTCCCAGCACTTGCTTAACAAATTGTATAACTCGTCCGAAATTTCTGGAAAGAACTTCCATCTGATGCTTAACCTTCTTTATCAACACATTACTATAACACTGGCTTGCATAACCACCTTGGCAAAAGATGCCACTAACTTGTCCGCACGTTCTCCACCCACAACACCCCACCACAGACCAGGTTCTCACGGTTACTTGTACGCATACTCAACCTTGCCTTCATAATCTCCTGCATAAATGTAACCAAGTGTATCCCACGACTTCGTCTTTTTCCACATCTAGATGAACCACAACTCGCGATTCCAAATTTTCTCAAAACTAATGGTTTCGGTTCATTGCGATTCCTAAGAAACCATTCCTAATTTATAGGGCACATTCTCTTTCCGATCGATATAATCAATGCATCCACTTCGGTCGCGCTAATTACCTTATCCTTTTACGAATCATCAAAAGTCAAAACCTCGTAGGGAAACACTACTCTAAGTAGCAATCTTTCACAATCACAACGCCCACACAAGGTGATCCACCATCAAGCAAGTATGCATATTTTCTGGATGACCCCTTACGTCTACACACCCGGGTAATTTTCTAAACTTTCAACCACCTGATCCAAGGATTCTGCTTCAAACATCTTAAACAGTTGTCGACTTCAACATCAATAGACAACATGATGATGCTTCCAAAATCTTCCCGTCAACAAGGGTTCCTAACGGAACCTACTCCTTCCAACACATCATAATCAACTTTATACTCCGCCGTCCTCACTTGAAGAAAATTCAAGACTCACCTGGTGCGAGGTCGCATTACAAGGCCACTCCCAAATTCTCAGGCTCAACGCCGACAATATTCATCAAGGAATCTCAATGCTATAAAAACGAGTTACTAAAATAAATATCTTGACGAATTCCAGTCCTTTCCCCGGGCACAACCGTCCCTCGACGATCGCATCTCAAGTTACCGAACAAACTACCACCGTAGAACCAACCCCAAGCCCAATTCTGACCTTTCCACTGTTCACCACTCTTCCTTAACATGAATACCAAAATAACAATCATTCACCACTGGTTTGACCGACACATCTCCACCCTCGAAATCCTTCCTTATCTTAAAATGTAATAACTCTACGACCTAGTGAGTTCATAGCCTTCATGCATGACGACGTGATAATTTAAATCATTTCTCACATTTTAACATTTAAAAGAAAACAACACTTGGACACAACTTGGGTACACATGACCCAACGCTCTCATAACTACCAATTCATGCACAATGATCTCGAGAATCGTCCGCACACAACTTTTCAGTAAACACAACCTTAACCATTCAAAATGATGTCGTTACCTCAGAACAATTTGAATGAAACTTTTCCTATACGGCTAGAAAAGTTCTGTATGAAATCACTGACACGAAGTAAACCAGTCGGCTCCCATACTCATTCATATGATATGAACATGTCAATAATCATTTTGATTATAAAAGTTTTGCGGTCAAATGCTTTAATGATTTTCGCAACGAAGATTTTCTCAACATGAAAAACAGCGATATAATTCGCAAATCACTAAGTTTCAAAAAATTTATTGTGCAACGTAAATAGTTCCGTCTTTTCCTTTAAATACACGCTTGCACGCGTCGACTCATTTCCAAACAAGAATTTTTTTATTTACGCAATTACTTTTAATCGTGAAAAGCTCATGTAACCCTTATAAGGACACAATGCATGAAACTCAACTTGCAATTGAAGGCTATTCACTCTAACAAGGTCAACCGTTGTACTCACACAACTTATCATTGGCACTCTACCTTGACCAACGGTCGCCCTCTCATCCTTGCAACAACTTGTTGTACATGCGTTTCATCGCCTACTTGCTCAACCATCCATACAGTTTTCGTCTTGACCAATTACTTCACATGCTACCCCTACACGTATTTCAACCCAACACTGACATCTTCCCTTCATTGATCCTGCCACTGAAAATCTCGACTAAAGAGTCAGGGCTCCAATCCTCCACTCGCTCTTGAATTGAAGCTTTCAAGATTCCGACACCGTCCTTCCTTATCATCCCAACTGATCTACACAACAGTTTCGAGAACGAGGACCCACTAGAAAGCAGGAGTTTTTTTACCCTTAATCAGTCGTTCACTCTTTTTGAAACCAAGAAGTTCTTCCTCTAGACGCCTCATAACATTCCAAACAACACTTCTTCTAGAAGATATACACATTATATCTTGTGCGATCTCTCACGATACCTCAACCCTTTGCTATCATTGCAAGGTCATAACTCACTACATACTACCACACCCCTCGACCTTCTCAACAAGGGCAATTGAGCACACTAATGTACCTGTAAATTCGCGATTACATTGGCCAGATATAATTCCAAACTTACCTTACATGACGGTCCTCGCTACTCTATCACTAATGCACTAAAGTGATCTTTCCTACAGTATCATATATCTAAGTTGTGCTCCCCACTACCCTACAGTTTAAGTTTAGGCCCATCTGGTCACCTAAGTCCCTTAAACTATGGCTCTGATACCAATTGTAACAACCCAACTCAAAGATAACACTTGAACAACGAGAAATAAACAACTCACCGAAACGGCTCCGGAATATAACATAAACATACGAGTACAATACAAGGTTTGCGAAAACAACCCAATACACAGCTGAGATTTCTAGAATACTAAGCCTGGCATACTATACTATGCTGACTTCCTTCTAGTCCCAAACTTCACGCTCACGCCTTCTCCTTGCGCTTACCAGTAACCCCTACTAAGCGCTTTCATGAAAATGGTTTAGTTTTGAAAAGCAAGGATTAGACCATGAGGTCTAGTGAGCTCCCTCTAGTGGCAACAATTTCATCAACAAATATAAAAAAATTCATAACCATTATAAACAATAACTTTAAACAATAAGCTTTCATATAAACTGCACATGTAAATGGCACACTGAAGTCCTGCAATGGCGACAACGTGTCAGTCTCACACTGCCTTACTGGGTCACACCTCCCATGGCATAAACGGGACACACCCCCCGGTATGAGTACTGGCGGGCCACACCCCCGACTTAGCCACGTTACATCTAACAACAATGCATGCATACATCTTAAGTAAACTTCCATACATGCATTTTCATGTAATAAAACATATCAGTTCATATTCATTTACTTACTTCAGAAAACACGTTTAAAATACGTATTTAGTTAGAAAAACTCACCTGTCGTCCTAGTCACTACTCCTTTTGCTTCGGGTTTGCGATTCGGTCTCTTAAGAATTAAGAGTAAAAGTGGGAATTAGTCCTTCGAAGTTCCTTTTAATTACCCCTCCAATACACCCCGAAGACACAAGAGTGTCCCCAAAACGGTTCCCAAAAACTCTATCCGATCACTTGTCCGGAAGTCCTAATCGGACACATATCCGGAATACACTACATCCAGAACTTACAAAATCCGGAACCCGCTAGTCCGTAATCCGCCAGACCCGAAACACGCTAATTCAGAACCCACCAGATCCGGAACTCGCTAATCCGGAATCCACCGGATCCGGAACTCGCTAATCCAGACAACATTCCGGAACTCGCATCTGGACACTCAGGGTTCTGCATCGAATTCGATTTTTTTGCCAAAACACTCAACTCGCGGCGGCATACACTAGTTTTAATGCTCCAAATACAATAAGGTTAAAGTCCCAATTGTTCTTTACCCCCATAACTGTACCCGATAACCCAACACTCCAAAAATCCAAACCCAAAATAAGCAATCGATCAATACATTTGCCACCAAAACCCATTTCTAGATTTCTTTATCTAAAATGAGCAGAGATTGAGTATTAGAGTTTACATTTGTGAAGATTGATGCCGGCTCCACCTCTAACTCAACAACTCGTCCAATTTCCCTTCTCGATTGCACGAACCAAATACACACACACACCCCTTTCCTTGCGTTCTCTTCCCAGCCTCCACAAAAGGTTATGTTTAGGAAATAAAGGTTTTAGGGTTTTAACCCTAATCCCACTATTTACCACTTAGCCCTTAAACTTTCAGTTTTCTTTAAAGTTCCACTAAGCTTCCTTTTCTTTTGAATAATAGGATCCCGGTTATTACACTTGCCTATTCCTAATCTCCCAATAAAAGCGGAAATAAAAATTATGCCTTGCCTATTTCTCATCTCCCAATAGAAAAACAGAAATAGCAATTATACCTTGCCTATTTCTCAAGTTCACATGACAATACAAAAAGGGAATAACAATTATACCTTGTCCATTCCTCAATTCCAAATAGAAACGAGAATAGAGATTATACCTTGTCTACGCTACGTTTATCGATTAATGCTAGTGCCTATGGATCCATTACACTTACTAGCATACGTGCACATAAGACCAAATCACACCTCAAATCATATCATATGCTTAAAGTCGAGTTGTATGTATATTCATACTATTAAACTTGAAATCCAACTGATTAATAATATTCCCTGTCAATAGTTACCGGAAACTCACTAGTTACCGGAACATCAATATTTACCGGACACTTCCGGTAAAAATATCCGGACAAGGTGTCCGGAACTCATCTCCGGAAACAATCCGGAAACCAAAGTAACCCGTGAAACATTATCCGGAACTTCCATCCGGAAAACACAACTTACCGGATAGTTCCGAAGAACATACCGAGTACTTCCGGGAAATAGTGCTTACCAGATACTATCGGAAAATAAAACTTACCGGATAATTCCTGAAAATTATTCCGGATTCTTCCAAAAAACACCAAGTTCCGGATACTTCCGGGAAATGATACTTACCCGGACACTTCGATCTGCACCTCGATTTTTGTCTCAAAACTCACTGTAAATTCAGTTCTCAAGCGTATACTTACCACTAAAGTATTTACAAACACTTAGACACTTTAGAATCATAGGAATTTATCAATTTCAATTTCAATAACTTTAAAAGTAAGATGAACTCACCTGCAGAACTTCAAAGTCAGAATTCAATTCTTTTTTCACCCACAGATTCGATAACCTAATTGAAAGATGATTAAACTTGTGATTACCAGACTTTACAGAAATTAATCAGAGAAGAGGATTGAAAATCCTTACCGAAAGGAACCAAAATACTTAATTTCTTCTTCTCTCTTTCACTGCTTCAGGGAACCGACTTCACAAAACAAAATTGAGATAAAATATCAATTGTAGCGGACTCCCATTTTTTATACATAAACAACTCTCCTCAAAAGCTCAGACCAACCCCAAAGTTTCGTAAATCCACCAAATAGCTTAAACTTTGGTCAATTACACTTTCAACCCTTTCAACATTCCGTTTAAAATAACACCTTCCCATTACTTTAAACATTCTCCCAAAATAAAAGTACAATAATTATGGAAATTTCGAGGTGTTACAAATCTCCCCAATTTGAAAATGATTTCGTCCCCGAAATCAAAGTTAGGTAAATAAATGAGGATATATATTATTCATATCCTCTTCAGCTTCCAGTTTGGGCAAAAAATCATGTCGTACGACTACGACCAAAACAGGTAAGACGCACGTTATAATCCAAATCTTGTATTAAGATAAAGTCTCGACAAGAACCCAGAAAACATCCGTCGTCTCCCGTAAAAGGTAAGTCGTACGTCCCTCATGACGCTCGACCACAGCGTCGCCCGTCCCGCACGACCGTCGCGTAAGATTATGTAACCTCGGCCTAAGCTAACGTTAACCATGACTGTTACGTTTGTTAAGTATTTAATGCAGGCATCAAAGCCATTAACAGTGAGCAGCCGTAACGGACGAAGAACATTATGGATAATCACTCCGGCGACCGTTTCCAGCCGTTGTAGCCGTTGATCAAAGCATTAATGGAGCTAATTAATGACGCGAAGACTATAAATACCAAGCTAAGTCTTCACATCAAGGAGAAGTTAACATCCGATACACATCAGCAATCATCAGCGAACATCACCGAACAACAGAGAAAAACATTCAAGCTCATAGCCAAGAACCCTACAGCGAACTCAAGAATACTCGAAGAAAAGCTCAAGTCATCGCTCTCGACGCACACCAACAGCTTTCGACCAACAGTTGTTTACACTTTGTATTCACACGACAAACACCTGTTTTTACGTTCAAACACTTGTACTTTACATTTCGAAGCATTTCCTTCATTTGTATTGTAATCATCATACGACCGACGCCAGTACCAAGGACATCGCCCCTGATTGGCGACCATAGTGCAGCGACGACACCGAATGTCGTCCGCAGGTTTTTTCCTCGTTTGAGGTTTTTCCTGCGTCATCAAATCCCTTGTCTCATTTATTTTATTCCTCGTCGCACGTCTCGTCGAAAGATTCTTTCTTTATTTGTTTAAGTCCACATCGACCTTAAGTTGTCCCTTTGGTGCGATTTTCGGCATTAACAGTTTGGCGCCATCTGTGGGACTACATCTAGAGAAAATCCTCGACGAACGTGCATTCTACTAATAGTTTCTTGGAGTTTCTTCTATTTTCTGTTGCAGGAAAATGGCAACCCCTGGAAATCCGCAGCAAGCTGTCGCTCAGATGTATCAGGAGCTCGAGGTTGCCAGGAATCAACTCAATGCAATGGCAGAGCAGAATCACAGAGCAGCTGAAGAGATCGCGCGGCTAAGGAATCCTTTTGGACCCCAGAATGGTCCTAGACCATTCATCCAGAATCCATGTCTGGGACCAGGCCCGTACGCACAGAATCAGCATCCAGGTCCATTCATACAGAATCAGCAGCCGGGCCCGTTCATTCCGAATCCCCAGTCTGGGCAGATTCCCCCTCAGCACATCCGACCACCACCCTTGAACAATGGATCCCAACCATTGCAAGGTGGCGCCCAGCCGTTTCAGAATGGATCCCAACCGTTTTCCCAGCCGTTCCAAAGTGGTCGACAACCTTTCCAGCAAGGATCGCAATCTTTCCAGTAGAGATCGCAGCCATTTCAGCATGGGCCGCAATCGTTTCAGAATGGACCGCAGCAATTCCACTATGGGTCGCAGCCATATTTTGTTCCGTTCAACGGGGACACCAATGGTTCGTCGCATGGTAATGGCATTAGTCCAGGGACCAATCCCTCGACAGGGGCAAATCCTGATCTTAACGATCCCGTCGCCCAGCGTTTGAAGATGTTAGAAGACCAAAATGAGCGCGTCCTGTCCTTGCTCACCAAGTTGCCTGGGGCAGCCGTACCTGTTGACGTCGAGCCTCGCTCGGGGTATCAGGCATCGCCCTTCATCGACGAGATCGCCATCGTCGAGGTCCCAAAGAAGTATAACATTCCTGCCTTCACTCCCAAGTATTCGAGTGTGACCGATCCAACCGAGCATGTCGCGCAGTATAAGCAACTCATGTGGACAATCTTGATTCCACACATGTACCAGGAAGTATGCATGTGCAAGAGTTTCGGGGCGACTCTCACTGGTCCAGCTCTCTAGTGGTTGATCAATCTCAAACCCAAATCTATCAGGTCGTTCGCCGAATTGGTCAACCAATTCTCCCGGCAATTCGCCAGCAGTCGTAAGATGGAAAAGCAGACTAGTGATCTGTACTATGTCGTGCAGAAGACCAATGAGTCTATTCGAAGTTATTTCAATAGATTCAATGCCGAAATTATCAGTATCCGCAATTGTGACATCAAAACCGCGATCGAAGCTTATAAGCGTAGTCTAGACGATAGTTCAGGTTTATATATCGATTTGACCAAATATCCTCCAGAGACTTTCGAAGACGCCCAAGCTCGAACCTTAGCATATATGAGGGTCGAAGACGACGTAGCCTTTCGTCGCAAACACACTAACGACAAGAAGTCGTTAGGTGTCAAGAAGCTAGAATTCAAGCCGAAAGCCATATCCAGAATAGAGCCAGGGCGTCAAATTTCAAACGTTCGTTTCAAGACGAAGGCAGAAGCTAAGACCGCGACTAAATTCCTCATGTACCCCAAGATCTCCTCTTATGGGTTCAAAGGGTCAGCTGAAGACTTAGTCGAAGCTCTGAAGACCACCCAAGCAACCATCCGGTGGCCGAAGAAGTCTGACTTGGACGATGCTAAGAAGGATAAATCAAAGTGGTGCGACTTCCACGTCGACCATGGTCATGCGACAGATGATTGTATCACAGTCAAGTAGGAATTGGCATATCATGTTCCACAAGGTAATCTCAAAGATATTATTGATAATGTCGTTATTAACAGCCATCGACCGTCGACTCCTGAGCATGCAAAAGTTATCAATTAAAATCCCCTATGCCATTGGGAATCCTGAAGATCGAGAATGAGTCGAAACGTCGCTATGGTGCCCTGTCGTACGACGATATGATCAATCACAGACAGTATATCATCGGATCGTCGTGTCATCCTGTCATTTAAAACTTATCTTTCTTTCCAAAAAGAATAGGATAATAAATGACAGGGGGGCAATACCCCATGAAGGAGAAAGGTATGATTTCTAACTCTTTTCCATACAAATTTTTCTCACAAACAGCTACTGACTTAAGCATCGGAGGGTCGTTGGTGAGCCAACGACCCACCCTCGACATCGTTTTATCGCAGGATCGCACGACATAGACGATCAGGTCCATGACTTGATCACGCCTTACAGCTAGTCGAACGACTTGGTCGCACGATCGCATAGACGGCTTCGCAGCCTGAGCTTATTAACTTAGAAAAACTTCGCGTTTTGAATAAATACCTTAGTCGCATGTATTGGTGTTTGATTAGCATACATTCTAAACGAATGCCTTATTTTTTCTTTCTTATACCCTGTATGGATACTTTGATCGTATGTTCTCATATTTTATAAACGCTTTGGTCGCATGATTTCTATGTATCTTATGTTCAATCGACGCGATAGTTATTTACCAAGTATATAAAACACAAGTTCAAACAAAAAGTGCATTTATTAAAGGATCGTCAGGTACACGCTCGACCACCGACGGTCGAGCAGCGAAGCAAACAAAATATAATTCTTAAACTAAAGAAGGAACATCCGTTACATTCGTGCCCGAAGTCCCATCCAGAAGGTTATTGCCTGCCATCTCTTCTTCGACATCTTTCTCATCATCTAAGTCAAGATCTCTCTCGGTCCCAACGCCATTCAGATAGGTGTCCAACTCCTCCTTCGCCAAAGCAAGAGGGTCTTTTCCTAGCAGGTGTCGTCGCATGATAGCAGCACGCGCAGTAAGTCGAGCGTAAGAAAATAAAGACCTATTCTCAACCTTCAACTCCTCGAACTCTTCCTCCAAGTTCGTCGCTTTAATCTTGGATTCTTCAACCTCCTTTTTCTTCGCAGCTAAAGATGCCTTCATCCCCTCCAGCTCCTCTCTCTAATCACGCATCAAAGATAGAGATTCCTTCAAACGGGAATCTACCTCGTCCCTTGCATGACTGAGGGCATCTAGCTTATCAAAAGCATGGTCAAGACGCATTGACACCGCCTCTTCATGCTCCAGGGCAACTTTTTCCTTAGCCAACGCTGCTTCTTCGTCCTTGATAACAGAAGCCGTCAAGCTCCCTACATTCGTCGTCTCAGGCTGTAATGCTAAGCAAGCTTGAAGTGCCTGCAAAATCATAAAGACGAACATCGTCAATAAACAACGACAACGACTGTGACAAAACAAGTTTTGAAAGAGAAACTTACCAAGAATACGAGTCCAGCTGCATGGAACTCTTTTTTCTCAAAAGAAAACCCGTCAAAACGCTCCCTGAAAGACGGGAGAAAATATTTTTCTAAGTGGGGAAACAACTTCGTCTCGTCCAAGACATTGTCATCCAGAAAATCCGACGGCAACGTAAAGTTGACCGTCGTCTCCCCCACAGATCCTTTCTGCGCGCCTTTGCCCATGTCGGCCGACGAAGGGCCGGATAGGACGACGGGAAACATCGTCGCCGGTTGTGCAGTATCCATGGATTTTGCGCCGGTCGTGTCAAAGGCAACCGACGCCATCGCCTTCCTAGACAAGGCAACCCTCGGTGGGTTACCCGTCTTCAGAGACGGTTCCCTCAGAATGGACATCCTTGTCCTCTTCGAGAAGTCAGACCCAACCGTCCAAACTTCTTTTCTTTTCAAGAGACCCGACCCAGATGTCGAGACCTCTTTCAGGACTCCTGACCCAGTCGTCGAAGTGTCCTTCTTTCTGTCATCCCTCGCCTTGCGAATCGGATCAGCCTGAGTCATCATCCTAGTAACAGAAGATGACATCCGTGCATGAGATTCCCCTGTATGGGCGAAAACAAAGGATTAGGCACTCGAAGAATAAAAATAGATTAAGTTAAGAAGAGAAGAGAATAACAATTACCGGTTATCTCTACTTCCAGATCATCTCCTTCAGTCCCTTCGGACTCCTCTTCTTCTTCATCATTTTTCTCCCTTTCCTCTCGACCCGTTCTGATCCTATCACTCAAGAAAACAGTGTCGTCATCCTCATCTACTAGGTGACGATTAACGTACGTCCGATCCCTGCCACTGAACTCTAAAAATTTATTGATCTTAGCCTTGGATTCTTGATCAGGTTTTACTTTGTCAAAATTAATATCTGAGCATAAGAGAAAAGAACAGTCAAAGAGGAATCAAATAAGAACCGGTTAAAAAGATATAGATCGACAACTCAACCGTCATATTCCAGCCCTCTCTGATCCAGTCACTATCAGAGTCGAGCGTCGCCAACCGCACGAATACATATTTCTTCTTCCACCCACGATCATTGACTGATGTATTTAAAACAAAGTACGATCACCTTTATGTCTCGAAAACAAGCTATAGCGCCAATACTGGTCCTTCATGACTTTGTACGCCGTCAGAAGGTCCCTCACACCCATCGGTGAATCCCAACCGGAAGTAAGTCGTTCAATGACCAAGATGACTCGCCAAAACTGGGGCATCAGTTGTCCTGGCGAGAGGTCAAATTCGCACATAAACTCCTTGGCTAGACGCGAATATGGCCAGCGGAAACCTATATTAAACGGGTACTCATATATAACAACATACCCATTAGCACACATTTCACGACGAACACCACCATCCCTGTTTATAATGATCCCCATGGGAATCCTAGCCAGGCTTCTGAAGTCGTCTAGATCGTCCTCGGTTTTTATAATACTCTTAGGCTCCGTCGACATCTCTAAACCTGTCAAATTAATAAGCAAGTCCGAAAAACCCCAGATATCCCAGTTCTTCTTAGGTTTCCTGGAAATGGACTTGCGGCGCATACGTCGACTAAAGAATTGGTATCTTATATGATCCCGAAAATTGATTCCGAACAGGGTAATCGAACGAAAAGTGACAAAGAAACCCTAAGAAAAAGCTCTGCTCAACACTCTCCCAAATCGTAAACAGAAGAAAGCCAAATCGCAGTCTCTATTTATGCGGATGGATATGTCAGATCGAGTCCTTCAGCAAATCAACACGCGTCCATGTCCTTTCGTATATCCGCCCGGATCTTCGACACTTGTCTTCGACAGCTGGTAAACATCATCGCGCGTCAGTATGACGTCATAACTTTTCAACTTCTCGTTCAGTTAAAGGCGAACCGGTCTAGTTCCACGACAACCAGGTAAGTCCCTCAACCCAGGTCACAAGTCTAAACGTTCGACAAGCAAAATTTAAAACTTAAATTTGACATTCAATTTTCAAATTTTGGGGGCAAACTGTTTGGGAAAAAAATCACGTCGTACGACTACGACCAAAACAGGTAAGACACACGTTATAATCCAAATCTTGTATTAAGATAAGGTCTCGACAAGAACCCAGAAAACATCCGTCGTCTCCCGTAAAAGGTAAGTCGTACGTCCCTCGTGACGCTCGACCACAGCGTCGCCCGTCCCGCACGACCGTCGCGTAAGATTATGTAACCTCGGCCTAAGCTAACGTTAACCATGACTGTTACGTTTGTTAAGTATTTAATGCAGGAATCAAAGCCATTAACAGTGAGCAGCCGTAACGGACGAAGAACATTATGGATAATCACTCCGGCGACCGTTTCCAGCCGTTGTAGCCGTTGATCAAAGCATTAATAGAGCTAATTAATGACACGAAGACTATAAATACCAAGCTAAGTCTTCACATCAAGGAGAAGTTAGCATCCGATACACATCAACAATCATCAGCGAACATCAGCGAACAGCAGAGAAAAACATTCAAGCTCATAGCCAAGAACCCTACAGCGAACTCAAGAACACTCGAAAAAAAAGCTCAAGTCATCGCTCTCGACGTACACCAACAACTTTCGACCAACAGTTGTTTACACTTTGTATTCACACGACAAACACCTGTTTTTACGTTCAAACACTTGTACTTTACATTTCGAAGCATTTCCTTCATTTGTATTGTAATCATCGTACGACCGACGCCAGTACCAAGGACATCGCCCCTGATTGGCGACCATAGTGCAGCGACGACACCCAATGTCGTCTGCAGGTTTTTTCCTCGTTTGAGGTTTTTCCTGCGTCATGAAATCCCTTGTCTCATTTATTTTATTCCTCGTCGCGCGTCTCGTCGAAAGATTCTTTCTTTAGTTGTTTAAGTCCACATCGACTTAAGTTGTCCCTTTGGTGCGATTTTTGGCATTAACACTTCCCACGTCACGTTAGCACCTTTATGATGTTTCCATTGTACTTTAACCATGATCACTTCTTTTTGTCTTAATTTCTTAGTCGTCCTTTCCAAAATTGCTTTAGGTTCCTCAACACAACGACTTTTCTCATCCACTTTTATACCAAACTGAAACACCCAAAATTCACAACTTAAACCTTAAAATTTATCGGAGTTTACTACAACACTTTCTAAACTTACATTTACAACTAGAGAATTAGTGGCAAGATTCATAATTACAAATGATCTATTGTGAACAACCAACTAATCTAATCCAAAGTCAACAAAATTAGATGATAAGGTTGTCTACAATATCTCCAAAATATCACCGATGACACTAATTCTCCATCATGTATCCAAAAAGCATAACTCTGTACCCCTCTTCACTCATCCCCTTGTATCCTTTCCCGAGCTAGTACCTGGTAAGAAATTTTAATTTGAAAAGATTAGGCTTGCGCCTAGTGAGAACATCAAATTTTCAAATCAAAATTTTATAAGCTTTGAAAACCAAATTTGTAAACAAAGCATATAAATTAACGTGATCGAAAACTTTCTTACCGAACACATAACATCTTTCGATGACGGGAATCATACCCGATTCCATGAACACGACGGACACTAAGTAAGTCATAATATCATGTTAAGAGCAACACTACGAATCACTATTGATTCTAGATTACAGCTCCTATCCAAGAATTTACAATTAAACCATGTCTATTTCTTGGAGTGGAAGTAGAAATAGAAATTATACCTTGCCTATTCCTAATCTCCCAATAAAAGCGGAAATATAAATTACACATTGCCTATTTCTCATCTCCTAATAGAAAAACGGAAATAACAAGTATACCTTGCCTATTTCTCATTCTCACATCACAATACAAAAAGGGAATAACAATTATACCTTGTCTATTCCTCAATTCCAAATAGAAACGAGAGTAACAATTATACCTTGCCTACTCTACGTTTATCGATTAATGTTAGTGCCTATAGATCCATTAAACTTACTAGCATACGTGCACATAAGACCAAATCACACCTAAAATCATATCATATACCTAAAGTCGAGTTGTAAGTATATTCATACTATTAAAACTGAAATCCAACTGATTAATAATATTCCCTGTCAATAGTTACCAGAAACTCACTAGTTACCGGAACATCAATACTTACCGGACACTTCCGGTAAAACTATCCGGACAAGGTGTCCGGGACTCATATCCGGAAACTACTGGAATCCGGAAACAATCCGGAAACTAAAGTAATCCGGGAAACATTATCTAGAACTTCTATCCGGAAAACACAACTTACCGGATACTTCCGGAGAACATACCGGGTACTTCCGGGAAATAGTGCTTACCGGATACTATCGAAAAATAAAACTTACCGGATAATTCCTGAAAATTATTCCGGATTCTTCCGAAAAATACCAAGCTCCGGATACTTCCGGGAAATGATACTTACCCGGACACTTCGATCTACACCTCGATTTTTGTCTCAAAACTCACTGTAAATTCAATTCTCAAGCGTATACTTACTACTAAAGTATTTACAAACACTTAGACACTTTAGAATCATAGGAATTTATCAATTTCAATTTTAATAACTTTAAAAGTAAGATGAACTCACCTGCATAACTTCAAAGTCGATAACCAAAATCAGAATTCAATTCTTTTTCACCCACTAACCAATCCATACCAACAATTACATCAAACCTACCTATCTCCATTAGGATTAAGTCAATTGGAAATTATTTTCCTTCTATCATGAATGTACAACCTTCAGGTCTTTCACGCACTAAGACTTGAATACCGTTAGCTACTTCAACAACTAAAGTATCTTTCAAAGTAGTGACATGCATAACTAACTTTTGAAAGAAAGAATGCGACACAAAAGACCAAACCAACCCCAAAGTTTCGTAAATCCACCAAATAGCTTAAACTTTGGTCAATTACACTTTCAACCCTTTCAACATTCCGTTTAAAATAACACCTTCCCATTATTTTAAACATTCTCCCAAAATAAAAGTACAATAATTATGGAATTTTCGAGGTGTTACATTAAGATCAAAACTGAACAATTCCTACCACCCAACTTAATTCTCTATATAAATTATAATATTTAACCTACTCACATTTAAGACGGATTTTTCTATAACAATATTCATGATAATTATGGTAAAGTTTGAGGTGTTACAATTCTCCCCAACTTGAAAATGATTTCGTCCTCGAAATCCGAGTTATGCAAACAAGTGAGGATATCTATTCTTCATGTCCTCTTCTGCTTCCCAGGTCATATTGGCAACTCTATGATGTTTCCATTGCACTTTAATCATGATATTTCCTTATTTCGTAACTTCTTGGATTTTCTCTCCAAGATGGCTTCAGGTTCTTCCACGCAACGATTCTTTTCATCTATCTTTATTTCGGAGAGTGGTATAACATTTTCCTCTACAGCTACACATTTTCGAAGATAACAAACATGGAAAGTATTATGAATCCCTTCCAATTCTGGTGGAAGCTCTAACTGGTAAGCTTGAAGTCCTACTCGCTTAATTATAGTGAAGGGTCCAAGAAAACGAGGACTCAATTTTCCACGCTTTCCAAATCTTATTATACCTTTCCAAGGGGATACTTTTAACATCACCCGCTCCCCAACTTGAAATTCTATAGTTCTCCTCTTCTGGTCGGTGTAACTTTTTTGTCGGTCTTGAGCCGCCTTTAGATGTTTCCGAATCTCCTTAGCTTTATCCGCCGTTTGTTGAACATATCGGAGTCCTATACTTCCGTCCATATAATGCTTCAAAAGGCTCCCTCCCGATACTTGAATGATAACTATTATTATACGCAAACGTCACTAAGGGTAAATGCGTATCACAGTTACCTCCGAAATCAATTACACAAGATCTTAGCATGTCTTCCAAGGTATGAATTGTCCTTTCACTTTGCCCATCCATCTGTGGATGGTATATCGTGCTCAGATTTACCCTTTTACTCAATTCTTCTTGTAGTGTCTGCCAAAATCTTGAGGTAAATCGTCTATCACGATCCGAAACTATAGATATAGGTATACCATGTCGGGATATTACTTCATCAATGTATAATTTAACTAGCTTATCTATTGGTGAAGCTTCTCACATTGGTAAGAAGTGAGCACTCTTGGTCAAACGATTTATTTTCACCCAAATAGTATCGTTACCTCTTGACGTCTTTGGAACCCTAGTCACGAAATACATGGTAATCTTATCCCACTTCCATTCAGGAATTTCCAAAGATTGTAGACTCCCATAAGGTCGTTGATGTTCAGCCTTTACTAACAAACATGTCACACATTTTTCTATACACCGCGCCACATCTAGCTTCATAGCCGGCCACAGAGGCGAAGCCAGAATTTTTGATGAAGGTGGTCCTTTTGCTTCAACCATATTTTTCGCAAGATCACTGATCACTTTTAGGGGTCGTTTACCTAATCACCTACCTGGTAAGTGCTTACTGGTAAAATTCAACACCATCACTTACTTCACCGGTAAGATTTTAGTCCACCAAAATGGCATCGTATGCAACAATTTAGCCGGTAAGCGCTAACCGTGGTAAGAGCCATCGCACTCACTTACCGGGTAAGACTGTCGGTCCTTGCTTCCGCTCTTACCAGGTAAGATTCTTAGTCCTTGTCATATTCATCCGGTAAGCTAATGTGACTTGGTAAGCGCTTACCTCGGTAAACGTTTTGTAAACGGCCCCTTAGATTGTGTCAAGTTCCTCTTTCAATCTTTTTTAAAAAAAAATTCTTAAATGGGATATATATATATATATATATATACATAGGGTTGGGTTCCGGTGAGAAATGCAAATATGGTGAGAAGCGTGAGAAGTGGGTGGACTAGAGATTAAAATTGCTCAAGGGTTTAAATCCACTTCTCAGATGATCCTGCACACACATATATAGTGATATATATATATATATATATATATATATATATATATATATATATATATATATATATATATATATATAGGGAGGGAGGGAGGGTTGCAATAAATAAAAATAAGCAACTTCTTGTAAAACTTAGTAGAATCGTTTTCTAATTCCATAAGACATACATAAATACATGTCTATTGTTGTCTTAAAAAAATACATGTATATTGTAATTTTTTATAAACTAAAATATCATATAAATATAGTTATTACAGATAGAATTAAAGAGATAATGACCAAGTGATAAGTGCAGCGGTTACCAACTATGGAGTTCATCACTCCCAAGAACAATATATATAGCCCTATTTCACAATATATAGCAGGTGTTTTTAAAAGGTTGAGGGTGATCCAAGGATAACCCTAGGCCTACATTATCTCTGCCCATGGCCGGCCACCAATATTGTAACTTTAAGTCTCTATACATTTTAGTACTTCCAGGGTGCATAGAATATTTGGACTTGTGAGCGTCTTCAAGAAGTAATTCTCGATTTCCCCCAATATTTGGCAACCATACGCGACCTTGAAAAAGTTTATCTCCTAGACCATCTTCCGTCAATTGAAGATGTTGCTTAACCATAACTTCACTCTTATGATTTTCTTCCAATAAGGCCTCTGTTTAAGCCATCTTGATCTTTTCAATCAGACTTGACATTAAATCAATTCTAGCGTTAATCGCTTTCAAACACCCTCTATATTCTTTTCTACTTAAGTCATCAGCTACTACATTTTCTTTACCAGGATGGTAATGCAATTCACAATCATAATCTTTAAGTAGCTCTAACCATCACCTTTGTCTCATATTCAGTTCTTTCTGATCAAAGACATGTTTCAAGCTTTTATGGTCAGTAAAGAGTGTGCACTTTGTTCCATACAAATAATGTCGCCATAGCTTCAAAGCAAACACTACTGCTGCCAATTCTAAATAATGGGTAGGATAATTCTTTTCATTCTCTTTGAGTTGTCTTGATGCATAAGCAATCACTTTGCCGCGTTGCATCAATACACACCCCAAACCCATCTTGGATGCATCACTATATACCACCAAATCTTCTGTTCGTTCTAGTAGTGCAAGAATAGGGGCTTCACATAATTTCTTTTGTAAAGTTCTAAAAGTCGTTTATTACTTTTCAGTCCATACAAACTTTACATTCTTCCGTGTTAAAACTGTTAGAGAAGAGACAGTCTAAGAAAAGCCTTTTATAAATCTTCGGTAATAACCTGTTAGGCCCAAAAAGCTTTGAATCTCCGATGAGTTTTTCGTGGTTCCCAGATCATCATTGCTTCTATTTTCTCCGGATCCACCTTGACTCCTTCGGAAGTAATTACATGTCCTATAAATTGTACCTCCTTCAACCAAAACTCACATTTTGAGAATTTGGCGTACAATTTCTCTTTTTTAGAACATCTAAGACTTTACGAAGGTGGCATTCGTGATCAGTTTCATTCTTTGAATAAACAAGTATGTCATCTATGAACACGATGACTGACTTGTCTAAGAAAGGTCGACACACCCTATTCATTAAATCCATGAACACGACGGGGGCATTTGTTAAACCAAAAGGCATTACAAGAAATTCATAATACCCATACTACGTTCTAAATGCCGTCTTGGGAACATCTTCATTCCTCACGTTTACTTGATGGTAGCCCGACCGTAGATCAATCTTTGAAAAACACCCAACACCTTGAAGTTGGTCAAATAAGTTGTCAATCCTTGGAAGTGGATACTTATTCTTAATGGATACTTTATTCAATTCTCCATAGTCAATGCACATTCTCATAGTGTCGTCTTTCTTCTTGACAAATAGAACTGGAGCTTGCCAGGGTGATGAACTTGGCCTAATAAAACCCTTCTTAAGCAATTCTTGGAGTTGAGACATCATTTCCTTCATTTCCGTTGGGGCTAGTCTGTACGGTGCACGTATTATCGATGACGCTCCTGGAACAAGATTAATCTTGAATTCCACTTGCCGTTCTGGTGGTAAGCCTGGAAGATCATCAGGAAATACATCTGGAAATTCACATACCACCTTTATATCCTCTATCCACTTTTTCTCTACCTTAGCATCCAGCACATATTCCAAATATGCTGAATACCCTTTTACTAAACACTTGCGTGCTTTGGCTATTGAAATCAGCGGAACATCCCCTTTTCTCTTCTCCCCATAAATGATTACAACATCACTTTCGGATATAGGAATCTGAATCAACTTTTTAGCACAAAGAATTTCTGCTTGGTTATTTACTAACCAATCCATACCAACAATTACATCAAACCTACCTATCTCCATTAGGATTAAGTCAATTGGAAATTATTTTCCTTCTATCATGAATGTACAACCTTCAGGTCTTTCACGCACTAAGACTTGAATACCGTTAGCTACTTCAACAACTAAAGTATCTTTCAAAGTAGTGACATGCATAACTAACTTTTGAAAGAAAGATTGCGACACAAAAGACCAAACCAACCCCAAAGTTTCGTAAATCCACCAAATAGCTTAAACTTTGGTCAATTACACTTTCAACCCTTTCAACATTCCGTTTAAAATAACACCTTCCCATTATTTTAAACATTCTCCCAAAATAAAAGTACAATAATTATGGAATTTTCGAGGTGTTACATTAAGATCAAAACTGAACAATTCCTACCACCCAACTTAATTCTCTATATAAATTATAATATTTAACCTACTCACAATTAAGACGGATTTTTCTATAACAATATTCATGATAATTATGGTAAAGTTTGAGGTGTTACAATTCTCCCCAACTTGAAAATGATTTCGTCCTCGAAATCCGAGTTATGCAAACAAGTGAGGATATCTATTCTTCATGTCCTCTTCTGCTTCCCAGGTCATATTGGCAACTCTATGATGTTTCCATTGCACTTTAATCATGATATTTCCTTATTTCGTAACTTCTTGGATTTTCTCTCCAAGATGGCTTCAGGTTCTTCCACGCAACGATTCTTTTCATCTATCTTTATTTCGGAGAGTGGTATAACATTTTCCTCTACAGCTACACATTTTCGAAGATAACAAACATGGAAAGTATTATGAATCCCTTCCAATTCTGGTGGAAGCTCTAACTGGTAAGCTTGAAGTCCTACTCGCTTAATTATAGTGAAGGGTCCAAGAAAACGAGGACTCAATTTTCCACGCTTTCCAAATCTTATTATACCTTTCCAAGGGGATACTTTTAACATCACCCGCTCCCCAACTTGAAATTCTATAGTTCTCCTCTTCTGGTCGGTGTAACTTTTTTGTCGGTCTTGAGCCGCCTTTAGATGTTTCCGAATCTCCTTAGCTTTATCCGCCGTTTGTTGAACATATCGGAGTCCTATACTTCCGTCCATATAATGCTTCAAAAGGCTCCCTCCCGATACTTGAATGATAACTATTATTATACGCAAACGTCACTAAGGGTAAATGCGTATCACAGTTACCTCCGAAATCAATTACACAAGATCTTAGCATGTCTTCCAAGGTATGAATTGTCCTTTCACTTTGCCCATCCATCTGTGGATGGTATATCGTGCTCAGATTTACCCTTTTACTCAATTCTTCTTGTAGTGTCTGCCAAAATCTTGAGGTAAATCGTCTATCACGATCCGAAACTATAGATATAGGTATACCATGTCGGGATATTACTTCATCAATGTATAATTTAACTAGCTTATCTATTGGTGAAGCTTCTCACATTGGTAAGAAGTGAGCACTCTTGGTCAAACGATTTATTTTCACCCAAATAGTATCGTTACCTCTTGACGTCTTTGGAACCCTAGTCACGAAATACATGGTAATCTTATCCCACTTCCATTCAGGAATTTCCAAAGATTGTAGACTCCCATAAGGTCGTTGATGTTCAGCCTTTACTAACAAACATGTCACACATTTTTCTATACACCGCGCCACATCTAGCTTCATAGCCGGCCACAGAGGCGAAGCCAGAATTTTTGATGAAGGTGGTCCTTTTGCTTCAACCATATTTTTCGCAAGATCACTGATCACTTTTAGGGGTCGTTTACCTAATCACCTACCTGGTAAGTGCTTACTGGTAAAATTCAACACCATCACTTACTTCACCGGTAAGATTTTAGTCCACCAAAATGGCATCGTATGCAACAATTTAGCCGGTAAGCGCTAACCGTGGTAAGAGCCATCGCACTCACTTACCGGGTAAGACTGTCGGTCCTTGCTTTCGACTCTCGGTCCTTGCTTCCGCTCTTACCGGGTAAGATTCTTAGTCCTTGTCATATTCATCCGGTAAGCTAATGTGACTTGGTAAGCGCTTACCTCGGTAAACGTTTTGTAAACGGCCCCTTAGATTGTGTCAAGTTCCTCTTTCAATCTTTTTAAAAAAAAAATCTTAAATGGGATATATATATATATATATACATAGGGTTGGGTTCCGGTGAGAAATGCAAATATGGTGAGAAGCGTGAGAAGTGGGTGGACTAGAGATTAAAATTGCTCAAGGGTTTAAATCCACTTCTCAGATGATCCTGCACACACATATATAGTGATATATATATATATATATATATATAGGGAGGGAGGGAGGGAGGGTTGCAATAAATAAAAATAAGCAACTTCTTGTAAAACTTAGTAGAATCGTTTTCTAATTCCATAAGACATACATAAATACATGTATATTGTTGTCTTAAAAAAATACATGTATATTGTAATTTTTTATAAACTAAAATATCATATAAATATAGTTATTACAGATAGAATTAAAGAGATAATGACCAAGTGATAAGTGCAGCGGTTACCAACTATGGAGTTCATCACTCCCAAGAACAATATATATAGCCCTATTTCACAATATATAGCAGGTGTTTTTAAAAGGTTGAGGGTGATCCAAGGATAACCCTAGGCCTACATTATCTCTGCCCATGGCCGGCCACCAATATTGTAACTTTAAGTCTCTATACATTTTAGTACTTCCAGGGTGCATAGAATATTTGGACTTGTGAGCGTCTTCAAGAAGTAATTCTCGATTTCCCCCAATATTTGGCAACCATACGCGACCTTGAAAAAGTTTAACTCCTAGACCATCTTCCGTCAATTGAAGATGTTGCTTAACCATAACTTCACTCTTATGATTTTCTTCCAATAAGGCCTCTGTTTAAGCCATCTTGATCTTTTCAATCAGACTTGACATTAAATCAATTCTAGCGTTAATCGCTTTCAAACACCCTCTATATTCTTTTCTACTTAAGTCATCAGCTACTACATTTTCTTTACCAGGATGGTAATGCAATTCACAATCATAATCTTTAAGTAGCTCTAACCATCGCCTTTGTCTCATATTCAGTTCTTTCTGATCAAAGACATGTTTCAAGCTTTTATGGTTAGTAAAGAGTGTGCACTTTGTTCCATACAAATAATGTCGCCATAGCTTCAAAGCAAACACTACTGCTGCCAATTCTAAATAATGGGTAGGATAATTCTTTTCGTTCTCTTTGAGTTGTCTTGATGCATAAGCAATCACTTTGCCGCGTTGCATCAATACACACCCCAAACCCATCTTGGATGCATCACTATATACCACCAAATCTTCTGTTCGTTCTAGTAGTGCAAGAATAGGGGCTTCACATAATTTCTTTTGTAAAGTTCTAAAAGTCGTTTATTACTTTTCAGTCCATACAAACTTTACATTCTTCATTGTTAAAACTGTTAGAGAAGAGACAGTCTAAGAAAAGCCTTTTATAAATCTTCGGTAATAACCTGTTAGGCCCAAAAAGCTTTGAATCTCCGATGAGTTTTTCGTGGTTCCCAGATCATCATTGCTTCTATTTTCGCCGGATCCACCATGACTCCTTCGGAAGTAATTACATGTCCTATAAATTGTACCTCCTTCAACCAAAACTCACATTTTGAAAATTTGGCGTACAATTTCTCCTTTTTAGAACATCTAAGACTTTACGAAGGTGGCATTCGTGATCAGTTTCATTCTTTGAATAAACAAGTATGTCATCTATGAACACGATGACTGACTTGTCTAAGAAAGGTCGACACACCCTATTCATTAAATCCATGAACACGACGGGGGCATTTGTTAAACCAAAAGGCATTACAAGAAATTCATAATACCCATACTACGTTCAAAATGCCGTCTTGGGAACATCTTCATTCCTCACGTTTACTTGATGGTAGCCCGACCGTAGATCAATCTTTGAAAAACACCCAACACCTTGAAGTTGGTCAAATAAGTCGTCAATCCTTGGAAGTGGATACTTATTCTTAATGGACACTTTATTCAATTCTCCATAGTCAATGCACATTCTCATAGTGTCGTCTTTCTTCTTGACAAATAGAACTGGAGCTCGCCAGGGTGATGAACTTGGCCTAATAAAACCCTTCTTAAGCAATTCTTGGAGTTGAGACATCATTTCCTTCATTTCCGTTGGGGCTAGTCTGTACGGTGCACGTATTATCGATGACGCTCCTGGAACAAGATTAATCTTGAATTCCACTTGCCGTTCTGGTGGTAAGCCTGGAAGATCATCAGGAAATACATCTGGAAATTCACATACCACCTTTATATCCTCTATCCACTTTTTCTCTACCTTAGCATCCAGCACATATTCCAAATATGCTGAATACCCTTTTACTAAACACTTGCGTGCTTTGGCTATTGAAATCAGCGGAACATCCCCTTTTCTCTTCTCCCCATAAATGATTACAACATCACTTTCGGATATAGGAATCTGAATCAACTTTTTAGCACAAAGAATTTCTGCTTGGTTATTTACTAACCAATCCATACCAACAATTACATCAAACCTACCTATCTCCATTAGGATTAAGTCAATTGGAAATTATTTTCCTTCTATCATGAATGTACAACCTTCAGGTCTTTCACGCACTAAGACTTGAATACCGTTAGCTACTTCAACAACTAAAGTATCTTTCAAAGTAGTGACATGCATAACTAACTTTTGAAAGAAAGATTGCGACACAAAAGACAAGTTGGCACCACAATCAAACAATATATGTACAGGTATAGAATTAACAAGAAGGGTACCAGAAACCACATCCGCCGATTCTTTTGCTTCTTCGGCCGTCATATGAAACGCCCTACCCGTGGGTTTTGGTGTATTTGGCTTATTTTCTTGACTCCAAATATTTTTCAATTTTGGGCAATCTTTGTGAAAATGTCCAGGTTTCTTACATTCAAAACACGTTGGTCCTTGAATGGGACAGTTCCCAATCGTATGGCCGCTCTTTCCACACTTGAAACATTCATTCGAAATTACACGACACGAGCCAAAATGTTTAGTTTTGCATTTCTGACACCAGTTTGGTTCCCAACGAGGTTCAAAACGGGCGTTCTTGACAAAAGGCTTTGATCTTTGCAAAGGTTCTAATCGACTTCCCACTTTCTCTTCTCCCCCACCCGTGCTTTCTCAGCTTTATCTCTAGCGTATACTTCTTCCATAATCTTGGCTTCTTCAATCGTCTCCCTCATAGTCGAAGCTTTAGAATTTCGAACCCTGGACATCATATCAGTCGGCAAGCCTTTCAGATAAGCTTTAATATCTTCTTGTTCAGTTGGGGCCACATGCCCCACTAAGTTAAGTTTCTCCAAGAAAAGCAGATGTACTCTCGTACTGATGAATTACCTTTCTTAAGTGCTCAGAATTCTTCTTCAGTACGATCCATTTCATTTTCATTACAATATTCTTCCAAAATTTTCTTTTTGAACGACTCCCAGTTCATTGCCGCTAAAACTAGAGCCTCTACAATCGATGTAACAATATTCCACCACGTTAGAGCATTTCCTCTTAGCATTTGAGATCCAAACCAGAATTTTGAATTTTCATCACATTCACATGCTCTAAAAGCGTGTTCCATTTCCCTAATCCAGTTCATACACTCAATCGGGTTATCTGACCCCACAAACTCTGGTGGCTTGCAACTTCGGAACGTCTTGTAAGAGCAAACTTTCTTCATTATCCTATTAGGCGTATGCCTAGTGAGAACATCCAAAATATAGTTCACTACACTATTAACATTTCTGAAATGGTAATTTAAACTATATTTATAAATTGACCATTAACTTCTTTCAATAACATTCACATAGCATCATTCGATGACGGAAAGACCCGATTCCATGAGTGTGACAAATACAAAGTAAGTCACACAATCACGTTAAGAGCGCCATTACGAATCAATAAAGATTCTAGATTTCAGCTCACACCCAAGAAATTACAATTAATCCATGCCTATTTCTTGGTATAGAAATGAGAATTACAATTAGACCTTGCCTATTCCTCATTTCAAATTACAGAAACGGGAATTACAATTTAACCATGCCTATTCCACGTTTAACGATAATTCAGTGCTTATGGATCCATTACACATATTCATCCTCGGCTGTTATCATAACATACGGTTTCATGCTTAGAGTAAATCATTTTTCTTATATTGTTAATGAATTTAATATAAAGAATTTTCATCAAATATTCAAAATATTCCTACATGTAGTTTTTAAAATTATGAAGCTTATCTGATATTAAGAGAGTCAAGAATTTAACTACAATTATCCAAATATTAGTTTATTCAATGATTAGCTATCGGAAAAATAACACCTGAAAGCCCATTATTTCACACGGAAACATTTTATCCGGAAACGCTCGGAAATCAAGTCTGGAAAAATTGTCCGAAAATCAATACCAGAAACCATCTGGAAATCAATACCGGGAAACTATATATTACCGGGAAATTGATGTTTACCCGGAAAACGTTCGGCCTGTACATCAAATTCTCAAAACAATCCACAAATAATCCAATTTAAATCTCTTACACGAACAACTAAGGTTTACAAAACATTTGTAAAATCAAACCATTCAAGTATTTTGATATGAATACTTAGGAATATAACAGGGAGGATGAACTCACAATGATCAAAATTCAATTCTAGGGTCGAACTAAAATCACCTAAGCTCCAATTCCTATTTCATTAAATGACCGATTGAAATTCCAATCTGAATTTGAGATTACTAAAGCTTAAAGAAAATCAAAGAAACTGATCAAGCTCTTACCAAATCAAATTAGGATATCGACCTTTTTCTCTCTCGCCCTAACTTGTAACCGACTTTAGGAATCAGATATTTTTGCTAAAAACCAAATTCTCCTAATTTTATACCTCAAGTTTCAAGTTTTCATAATTAGTCCAACACTTTTACTACTTACACCTTCGGTTCTTCAACACCAACATTTAACCGATTTATATTTCAGTTTTATCTTTTTCTTAAGATCAACTAAAAAATTCCTACCACCCAACTTAAATGTTTATATAAATTCTAAAATTTAACCAACTCACAATTAAGACGGATTTTCTATAACAATACGCACGATAATTATGGAAAGGTTTGAGGTGTTACAACATATATGTATGTATGTATGTATGCATGTATGCATGTATGTATGTATGTATGTACCAACCGACATCTCAGCTCGGTTCCTTAAGTGCTCCTAGTTGCACCAACCAGCATCTCAGCCCATCCTAGACTCGCCGCTAGTGGGACCTGTAAACTAATAAAAACCACCAAAAGTGTTATGCTAGAACCTAGTGAGATCTTACATAAAAACAATTATATATGGATATCAATTTGCATAATTTAATTGTTACTGGATCCGAGTTGGTAGCACATTGCCATATTTACATTATATTTCACATGTTGTTCCACACCTAAACATAATTACGAGAGCTAACTCTTGAAATACGGGGAGACCCTTTTCCATCAAGGTGACAAGAACACGTGAGTGAGAGTCACCTAATGATGTTATTGGGTTACACCACAGGTTACGGCTTTAGTGCGCATGCCATCGAGACATCACAACCTCAAGCCGTTTCATGTCTTTATTGCTTACTCCGTAGAGTTACACCTCAAGGTCTTACAGAACCTTATTGCATATCCAAGCTAGACAAGTTCCACCTCAAGGACATCGATGTCCTTTATTGTATACTTGCTAGTGGTCCACAACATTGGCCTACACAAAAATGAACATGTAATTCATAATCTCTAAATCCTCATGCATAAGGATTTAGACCACAATTCATATATGATAGTTCACAACTTGTATGCAATGAAACGGTTTATACTCATGCCTTTCTCATATCTCATAAAATGACTACACTTATTTCAACCAAGTAACATCATGATTCCATATTTTAGGCAAAGGACCATAGGACACTAATTACCCAAACCCATTTTCATAAACAAGTCACAACTTACTCTTTTAGTCAAAATCATCAATTATCATTACTTTGGTTGCAATAATTATCGTACAATTCAAACACGGAGAAAACGATGTCATAGTCCACACTTGATTGAAAATCATAAACTACCATCAGTAGATGGACATGTGAAGTTAAAAGGTACACAACGTGACCCAAAACTCATAAAACTCATCTTATAGGTCAAAATCCATAATATTTGAAATATGTAATAGTCCTCAACTAAATAGCATTAAATGAAAGTATTTGATAAAGAAAACTCATCAAATGGGTTTGTAAGTGAAAACCCTAGAAGATAGAGAAAACTCTAGAAATGAGGTAAAAGCCTGGAGCTTTTAATGAACTTGAATCTAGATACCAAGAAGTAAAGGGAACCTAGAATCAACATTTAATAACCATAAGATGGTCAGGGTTTCATTGAATGCAAGAAAATGGGTGAGAGGGAGAGGAAATCACACCTAGAATGGAGAGGAACTCGTTTTTCATCAAATCCTAAAATGATACAATGACTCTCCAAAAATCGGATTCCTATTTAAAACTCAGCCCCCCCCCCCCCCCCGACGACTATGCCATGCAAGAGTGACAATGACAATGTCGCTAGTCACTATCACAACAATTGTATCGTAACCCTAAGCTTCCCTGCGATAATGGCCCGCGAGAGTGACCATGGCAAGGTCATCGGTCACCCTCACATGAAGTGTGTCGTGCCCTGTGGTTCATGCGCGATTGTGCCCCCTACGACTATGCCCATGCCAAGGTCGCCGAGAGCATAGTCGCCGAGTATACCCCCGACCTCCAAAACTCCAAATTCGACCCTATACAATCCTAGTTTTGAAGGTTAGTGATAACTATCACAAATCTCAATCGCTAATAGTATCCAATACATAAACGTAACTATATAGTCATATATACGTATGTATACATATCTAACATACGAACACACCTTCCTTAAGATTGTCACATACTTACAAGATTAGAAGGAGAAACTCACCAAAATTCGGGGTGTTACTATATGTATGTACGTATGTATTTATATGTATGCATGCCTTCATACATGTATGTGATAAGTCCCAACTATAGGATTTGTACATAATACATATAGATATATAAAGTTCATACACTTAGCAATAAATTGTCTTCTTTGTCAACTAAAATAGTCCAATCCGATGTATACTCAAATCATAGGATTAGACATTCAATAAGGTTTAAATCCGATGAAGGAATCAAATCTGTATCAGATTTATGGCCTTCAGATTTAATGTATTTGAATAAAAGTCATATCCGATGAAAGCTCTCGTGGAAGCATTGGATTGTTACTGTCATCGGATTCTCATACTCCTTTGAATTATTTCATGCATTAAATATCAGACACGTCTATCTTTCAAATATGATTAACTGGTAACCGTTGTATACCTTATACTTCGGAATAGACAAATATGATTTTTATTTGTAAACTTCTTGTTACTTTCTGTATTTTTCCAAGAGCAAAGACCTTTCAGCAAAAACGAAGATTAGTTGAAGAGTGGTTAAGATTGTCACCAAAGCATATTGGTTTGTTTCCTAGCCAAAAGAAGATCAATATAAGATATAGTTAGTATGCAGTATGACAAATACTACTACCGACTAGAGGTGTGCAGAAAGTCTACCGATCCAATCATAACCAATCGATCCGATTAGAACCAACTGACCATGATTGGTGTAACAACCATCCCAAACATACATTATATAACACCATTTACATCTCAATATAAGATAACAAGGATACATATTATGTCATATAAGGTCTCTTGGTCCCAAAACTATACAATACATATATCAGTACAAAATTTTCACTAATATATTAAATTACAAATCACCAAAAACTATTCATACAAAACATTTCAGGAAAACTACTTAATCACGAACAGTCTTCGAAAGCATATCACATTTTATCCTTTCATTTGCTCTTACTCGCTCCTTGACCTGGAATACATATTTTTGAAAACAAAATGAGGGTTAGACCAATTGGTCTAAGTGAGAAAATCCCTGTCAGTTTAGTAATCATTTTTGTAAAACGTAGATATACAACAAGTATTAGAATACCAAGCATGACTGGTATGCACTGTGTACAACTCTTTCACATGGCCATATTAGTTGGTTGCGCTAAACCAACTAATCAATTTACTCCGCTGCACTAAAATACATCCAACTCCGTTGTCCCTCCGTAAAGCCAAACTCCATCGGCCCTAAGCCCGTCCAACGTGCAATTGTGTAGTGTAATGCTTATATAAATACAACATACATCTCAATATATCATCTTTCAATCATAAGCATATCATCACACTACATACCACATATTTATTCAATATATATGTATTCCAGTTTGAAAATGATTAAAGTAAAACTCAATTGATTGCTATCAAAATACTTCCAAGATTTTCTCAAATAAACTGATGGTACGATCTCCTTAGGGGTGTTAACGAGCCGAGCCGAGTCGAGTAGCAGGTTATTCGAGCCGAGCTCGAAAAAATATTACCAGGCTCGACTCGGCTCGATTAATTTTTCAATGTCGGGATCGAGCTCGAGCTCAAATATTTTTTCAATGGTCGAGCTCGATGCTCGTTTATGAGCTCGAATTCGAGATCGATTAACTCGTTTATGTAGTCAAGATCAATAATTTTTATATTTTGATTATATAGTTTGTAAACATATTAATATGTCAGGCTCGAAAAAGTGTATTCTCGAATGGCTCGACTCGACTCGACTCGACTCGTAAAGCTTAATCGAGCTTTCGAACGAGTCGAGCCGAACATCGGTGTTACTGAGCTCGACTCGTTAACTCATCCGGAAACCCAATCGAAAAACCTAAATCTGGTACACAATCCGGATACATATCATCCTGAAACTGTAAAGAATCTTGGAATAATTATCCGGATAAACCATTCGGAAATCCATCCGAACTTACCCGGAAATCCCAAGAATCCGAATACTCCCGGTCCGGACAATGAGAATCCGGTAATCAAGTCCGGACACCATACAGAAATATCCTACCCGGAAAACATTGTAATCCGGGTAATATTGCTTCCGGAAAAACATTTATCCGGAAAAAACTCGAATCCGGACACTTAAAAATCCGAACAACTGATCGAAACCCCAGACTCGATCGAAACTACTAAAAATCATGAAATTGACAAATATAAACCATTAGAGATCTGTTACTACTTGATACAAACACAACTTGAAAAGGATTATACCTCAAAATCGATTACACAACTCTTTCCACGACGTAACTCGATCTTATCTCTCGGCTTCAACACACACATATACCAAATCATGAACCGACTTAAATGAAATAAAGAGGAGGCGATATTCGTATATACTAAGTCTGGAGTGCAACTAAGGGTCTCAACTATACTAAATCTATCCCAACACCCTTGAACTTACAAACCAACTCAAACATACCCTAAACTAATAAACAAAAATTAAATAAATAAAACGGGGATGAAATTTAAATAACGAACTTACCCAAGACATTACAATATCTCTCCCTTTAAAGAATTCAGTCCCGGAATTCGTTCAAGCGAAAAGGTAAGGATACTTAGTTCTCTATCTGATTCTGTCTCCCAAGTAGCATCCTGCCCTTTATGGTATCGCCACTAGAGTTTTACCAATTTGATCTTCTTGTTCCGCAAGACTTTAAATTTACGATTAGCAATGGCCTCAAGTTCTTCTACGAAAGACAACTTATCATCAACCTGGATTTATAGTAGGGAAACTGCCTGATCTGGAGTAACCAAGCACTTTCTTAAATTTGAAACATGAAAAGCGTTATGGATACCACTTAACTCTGGCGGAAGTTCTAATCTGTAAGCTACTTCACATATTCTTTCTGTAATTGCAAACGATCCGATATATCTTGGGCTTAGTTTACCTTGTTTCCCAAATCGAATTACCCCTTTCCAAGGCGAGACTTTTAACATTACACAATCTCCAACTTGGAATTCTAATAGTTTTCGGCGTCGGTCAGCGTAGCTATTCTGTCGATCCTGTGCCACTTTCAGTCTTTCACGAATTTAAGTAATCTTGTCAGCGGTTAACTGAACTATTTCTGGCCTAGCTAGTTGTTTTCTCCCACTTCGTTCCAACATAGAGGAGTTCATCATTTTCTACCATACAGAACTTCAAACGGTGCCGCTTGTATACTGGAGTGATAACTGTTATTGTAGGCAAATTCAATCAAAGGCAAGTGCTTATCCCACGATCCCCTAAAATCAATAATACAGGCCCGCAACATATCTTCTAAAGTCTGAATCGTTCGTTCACTTTGACCTTTAGTTTGAGAATGATATGTAGTACTTAGCTTTATTTGCTTTCCCATTTCCCTTTGAAAACTTTTCCAAAACCTCGAAGTGAAACGACTATCACGATCAGAAATAATTGATAACATAACTCCATGTCGAGTTACTATTTTGCTGATATACAATTTGGCTAGTTTTTCTAACGAATAGGTTTCTTTTATCGTTAGAAAGTGAGCAAACTTTTATAATCTGTTGACGATCACCCAAATAACATCAAATCCTTTTGGAGTCCTTGGTAGCTTCATGATGAAATCTGTAGTAATCTGATCCCATTTCTACATAGGTATTTCTAAAGATTGCAACTGACCATAAGGTTTTTGGTATTCAATCTTTACTTTCATACAACTGGAACATTCCACATGATGAGCAATATCTTTCTTCATTCCCGGCCACAAGTAGAATTGTCGTAAATCTTTACACATCTTATTCGTGCCCGGATGAATAGAAAAACGAGATTGATGAGCTTCTTGTAGTACTCGATCACGTAAATTACCCAGGCAAGGCACCCATATTCTGTTTTCCAAACATAATGACCCACGATCATCTATTACGAATGAAGTTGATATACCCACCAATCGTTCCGGTTTCCAGTGCTTTTCTTTAAAAGCTTCTACTTGACATTTCTTTAATTCGTCAAAGATGTTAGGTAGAAGTTTAACTCGTAGTGCAATTGCCTTTATTGTTCCGCTATCCTCTTGACGACTCAGTGCATCAGCTACCACATTCGCCTTTCCAGGGTGATAGAGAATTTCACAGTCGTAATCATTTACCAATTCTAACCATCTTCTTTGCCTAATATTCAGTTCTCGTAGATCAAAAAGATGTTGGAGACTTTTGTGATCGGTATAAATTTGACACTTAGAACCGTATAAATAATGTCTCCAAATCTTTAGAGCAAAGACAACTGCAGCAAGTTCCATGTCATGGGTAGGATACTGTCTTTCGTGATCCTTAAGTTGTCGAGAAGCATAAGCAATAACTTTCCCAACTGCATCAATACACATCCGAATCCTAGTTTGGAGGCATCACTATAAACGACAAAATCATTTGATCCTTCCGGTAATGACAGGATCGACGCACTACAGAGTTTTTCTTTCAATATTCTGAATGCTTCATCTTGCTCCTCTTTCCATTCAAACTTTACATTCTTTCTTGTCAGTTTAGTCAGGGGCGTAGAAATACGAGAGAAATCTTGTATAAACTTCCGATAGTAGCCGGCTAAACCCAGAAAACTTCGTACTTCGGTTGGCGTTCTCGGCGGTTCCCATTTTTCAATTGCTTCTACCTTCATTGGATCAACTTGAATGCCTTTCTCCGAAAGTACATGCCCAAGAAATTGAACTTCCCGTAGCCAGAACTCACATTTGGAAAATTTAGCATAAAACTATTCCTTTATCAACAATTCTAGAATCAAACGAAGATGTTGTGCGTGCTCTTCTTCAGATCGGGAATAGATAAGAATATCATCGATAAACATAATAACGAATTTATCGAGATATGATTTGCATACCCGATTCATTAAATCCATAAAGGCAGTTGGGGCGTTCGTCAATCTGTAAGGCATCACTAAAAATTCATAGTGGCCATATCTTGTGCGGAAAGCAGTTTTCAGAACATCCCCCTCTTTAACCTTCAGCAGATGATAACCAGATCTTAGATCAATCTTGGAGAAATAACAAACTCCAACTAATTGATCAAAGAGGTCATCAATTCTGGGAAACGGATACTTGTTCTTGATCGTAAGCTTATTCAGTTCCTGATAATCAATGCACATCCTCATTGATCCATCTTTCTTTTTCACAAACAGAACCGATGCACCCCCACGGTGACGTACTGGGTCTGATGAAGACCTTATCCGAAAGATCTTGCAGTTGCGTCATCATTTCTTTCATCTCTGAGGGTGCCAGACGATGCGATGTACGGGCAATAGGAGTAGCTCCAGGAATCAGATCGATACCAAACTCTACTTGTCTAACGGTCGGAAGACTAGTCAAGTCTTCTGGAAAAACTTCCGGAATATCACGAACTACTAGAATATCTTCCAACTTACTCTTCTCTAGTTTAGTATCTATCACATAAGCTAAGTCTAGGGAAACCTTTGCTAACACACTTACAGGATTTCAACATTGAAATAAAGCAAGATTGACGATTTCTAATATCACCATAAATTACTACCGGTCCTCTCTCAGGTAATACAACATTGATTAGTTTCTTATTGCAAACAATACTAGACTGATTCTCGGCTAACCAATTTATTCCCACTACCATATCAAACTCAAATAAACCATAGGAAATAACTAAATAGGCACCCCATACCCATCTATATCTATAACACAACTATCAAATACCTCTCTAACCGGTACTTGATTATCATTTTTCGTTTCTACCATTAAAGCATGATCTAACACTTTAGGCTTTAAATGCAAATATGCAGCAAAAGAAGGAGACACAAATGATCGGTTTGCACCAGAGTCAAATAGCACTTTAGCATGTGTAGAGTTTACTAGAAATGTACCTGTAACAATATCAGTAATTTCCTCTACTTTTTGCGCTGTCATTTGAAAGGCACGACCCCTAGCTCTCGGTATCTCAGGCCTTTGCATCCCTCTCGGCCTAATACCCTGTGGTCTCACTGACATATTACCCTGCTGAGCTCTCCAATGTGGACAATCAGACTGAACATGCTCTGGTGAATTACAAAAGAAACAGAATCGAGTCACCCAACAGTCTTTAGCAATATGACCCAACTTCCCACACTTATAGCAAATCCTATGATCAACATAATAGTCTCCTTGATGAATACGATTGCATTTAGGACATGGTCTTTCCATTTCAGCTGCCAAATCATCTCTTGTAACATATTCGGTGCCTTAGGGTTGACCCCTACCTCTAGATCTATCCCTACCTCCCTCTTGTCTTGGTCGTCATTTCCTGTATATTTCTGGATCTTGGATTCGTTCTATCGGGGATTCCTTCTTCATCTTTATTCATACGTCGAGAACCACTTGCCATTCTGTTGATTTTGACAAGGTTAATATACACGTAAGCACATACCCTATATAATAAGGTATTCCAGTTCAAACATGTACCTTTTTTCATAATTACACTGGCCAGGTGTAATTTGAAATTACCTTACATGATGTTCCTTCGACCTTTTATATTTAATATCCCAAGGCTCTAAAATATCCAGGACATCTTTCTTCACATGCAGTTTAAGTCTAGGTATGGATCCGAATACCTAAATCCCTTAAACATGGCTCTGATACCAACTATAACAACCCATCCCAAACATACATCATATAACACCATTTACATCTCAATATAAGATAACAAAGATACATATTATATGATATAAGGTCTCTTGGTCCCAAAAGTATACAATACATATATCAGTGCAAATTTTTCACTAATATATTACATTACAATTGGATTCCAATAGTAATTGGATAGGATCAGATCAATGTTTTCAACATCCAATTTGGATCAGTCGGTTCTTGGATGACAGTCAAGAACCGACCAAACTAAACCGAACCGATATACCATCCAACCATCCATCAAATTATCATCCAACCACTCATTCGGTTATCATCCAACTACCATCCAGTACATTATAATTCGAAGTTTCAGAAGTAAAAAGTTTCTATTTTTAAAACATTATAATTTAAAAACATTTGTAAAAAAATAAAAAATAATTTTTTTAGAAAGAAACGTAAAAACATTGGATGGATCCGATCCGATACGATCATCCATTGGATGTTTGATGGATCCAATATGATCCAATGGATATTCAATGAGAATTTTCAATGGATAGAACCGAACCGATCCAATCATCCATTGGATTGGAAAAATCCAACATCCAATAGATGAAAGGATCGGTTCGGTTGGAAAAATCCGACATCCAATGGATGATTGGATCGGTTTGATTCCTCTCACATCCATTGGATGTCAACTGATGAACACCCCTACTACCAGCAAGCCGATTTTTAAGTGCAAACGTGACCAACAAGTTTGGTTCACCAACTTTTACTAACTCTCATCCTAAAGTATAGGAACTTGCAAAAGTGTTATTTAATAGATACTTATCATACTTTACTGTTTCCTCTGCATACAAAATGATGGTAAGGGTTAAAAAATGTCTACATCAACTCAAAAGGCTGTACATGTACGCATGGATCAACAAATCTGACGGAGACAAGTGTTAAAGTTGAAGGAGAGCATTTAATGCAATGAAGACTATAAAATGACTTCATTGTGTTAACTTGCAAATCACCCATTTTGAAATAAATATCTCTGTGATAGTTTCAAAGTAAATTTGGCGTCAATATCTGAGAGCTATCTTAGTCTCTCAGATCTGAAAGAGAAACATTCTTCTTCTATCTATCAGTGTGTAAATTCTTCCCCTTAAATAGTTTAGGATCAAAGTCGTGTATCCTAGTTTCTGTAACTATCTGTAATTTTATGTTTGGAATAAAATATAAAATTAAAAAATCCAAATTTATCGTGTTTGTATTCAACCCCCCTTTCTAGAAACACCTTTCTATGAGCGTCTCCAACTGCTTCTCCAAAATGGATAAAATGGAGATTTTGAGCAATAATTTTGTTCTAACATGTTAGTGCATAAATGTATTCAAGATTTAGTTGTATTTGTAAGGAGTCAAAGCAATAGTCAAAGTCTTGTAATAGTTAGTAAGTGAGTCAAAGTCAATGTAATAGAGTGTAAAAGTCAAAGGTATAAATAGTGTGTTGTAAGGGAGTTGTAAGTGAGAGTCTAATGCATACGTGAGATTTGGATCTTGTAGAGAGATGTCTAGAGAGAGAAAGTAAATCTCATTCATAATCTTGTATCTTTCTCTCAATCAATACAAGTTCTCATTGCAAATCCATTGTTACTTGAATTCACAATTGGTATCAGAGCCTAGCAGATCAGAATTGTGCATCAATTGAAGATTTTTTTATTTGAAGGTTTCTTGAAAATTCCAAGAAAGTCGACTGTGATTATTGAAAATGGAGTTCTTGGTCGAATTTAATGATGTTATTGGGCTAGGATTGATCTATTAGAGATAGAGAATTGATCTGTGTAGTTAGAATTTGCAAGATTACACATTTGGATAGAAATTTTTGGATTTTGAGGAGTTTTAGTTCGAAAACCCAAACTCATTGTTTTGGGATTATAGTCCTCCTTCTTGTGTGTTTTTGATATTATATCCAGAATTAAAAGTGTTCATATTAGCCTTGCGGACAATCCTGGAAAGTTTCAGATCAATCGGACAAGATTTCAAACTTAGATCGATTTTTTTGATCGGAGTTCATCGGTATCGCACAAAGCAAATCTTTAAATCTTCATCTTTGTCGCACGACACTGTGTTCATCTTTGTCACACAACACCGTGTTCATCTTTTTCACGTGAACAATACTTGTCTCGTGAACAGTACTTGTCGCACAAGTATCACGAGACAAGTATTGTTCATGATTGCATGAACAATACTTGTCGCATAAGTATCACGAGACAAAACCCAGACTTAGATTTTTTTTGGTGACATCGATTTTATTTTTTCAGCGACGCTTATCATTTTATGTGATCTTTCTGACTGAATCATAACTGATTTACTTTTTCTCGTGTTTTGTAGGTTTGCCGATTAAAGTTCCATTTTTCCGCGTTAATTTTTTATAGACAAATTTATAATTTGTTTTTCAATTTTTATTTTTTTGAAAGTTTCCTGAATTTAATCATGTTTCTCTGATTGTTCAAATACGCACAAATTTTACTTCTCATGAAGTATCTGTTAACGATCTTTCATTTATAATTTTTCAGGTAACAATGTCGACATGTCCAAATTGGTGGAGTGATTATATAAAGATAGAACATTTAGAAAAAGAAAATGCTACTCTCAAAGAGAAGACTTCCGTAACACCTCAAATTTCCATTATATTTTATTTGAATATGAATGGGGTCGAATTGTAATTTAGTCTAAGTTTGTGGACTATTTGTAAATGTAAACTCCAGGGTTGAAATTGTATTTTGACCAAAGTTTAAGTAAGATTGAGAAATTTGAATTTAGAGGGTAAATATTGTCATTAGTTGAAAGTTGGTTGGTATATAAAGTTGGAGTCGGCTAAGCTATGAAAGATATCTCACTTTCATAGTAGAAGTCGGTTCAAGAAGAAAGGGTACGACATCCAACTTTGGTTTGGTAAGGAATCGAAATTCTTCTCCATCAATTCGATTAATATGATTGTTTCTTAAGCAACTGGATTTCGTTTTAGGTTATTGAATCAGTTGGGAAAAGATTGGAATCAGTTTGGTTCAGAACTTGATTATCCAGGTGAGTTCATCTTCTTTCAAATGTTTTTAATTGAAATTGAGTAAGATATTGGTACAAACTGTCTGAATGATTTTAGTAAATATGTATTGAGATTGAATCGATCAAGAAATTGAACTCAGATGAGTTTTTAGAGCATATTTGACGTGCAATGTGGAATAGGCATACGAAGGTTATCTAGTATTCTTAGAGTTGAGAAATTGAACCCCCGTGCTAAGTCGCCAAAGGGGAAACAATTGAGGATGAGGATACGATATGTTATCTAGTATTCTTAGAGTTGAGAATATGATACGATTTGTGGCGTGATATGTTGTTATGCATATACGCTAGTAAAGTGTAATGGATCCATAGGCACTGGTAGTATTTGTAACGTGGAATAGGCATAAAGTAATTTGTAATTCCCGTTGACCTGAAATGTGGAATAGGCATAAAGCAAATTGTAATTCCCATTTCGTAAGGTGATGTGAATAGACATAAAGTAAATTGTAATTCCTATTTCATAGCGTGACATGAAATGTGGAATAGGCATAAAGTAAAATGTAATTCTCGTTTACGTGGAAATGAGGAATAGGCATAAAGTAAATTGTAATTCCTGATTTCTATGGGAAGGTAAGAGATAGGCATAAAGTAAATTGTAATCTCTACTTCCACTCCAAGAAATAGGCATAAAGTAACTTGTAATTTCTTTGATATGAGCGATGATCTAGAATCTGTAATGATTCGTAGTAGGCTCTCGAATGTGATGATATGACTTCCTGAATGTTAGTCATACTCATGGAATCGGGTATGTTCCCGGCATCGTAGGATGAGTATGAGTACGGTAAGAAATGTGGCAAACCAGTTTTGTTTATACGCTTTGAATAATTGAGTTTCCAAAGCTGATAATGTTTTAATTTGAAAATGGATGTTCTCACTAGGTGTAAGCCTAATCGTTTCAAATTAAATTTTCTTACCAGGTACAAGCTCGGGGAAGTAATGGGAGGAGGGACGAGTGTTTTGGTATCCAACATTTGGGGCTAAGTGGAGAAGTTAGCTGATGCGAGGAGGCTTTTGATGAATGTCTTAGACAACCAATATAATCTAATCGTAGTTGACAGGATTAGATTAATAGGTTGTTTTGAGAATTCGAAATGTGTATATGAATCCTCATAGTTAATTCTCTGCTTATGTATAAAAGTTTGGATGATTTTATGATTAACCCTGTTAAATTTTAAGGTTTAAATTTACCCTGATTTTAGGGTGTTACAACTTCAGTTCTTGAAACAAAAGTTGCAAGTCAACATGACACAATAGAAAATTTCAATATGGAGATTATGGGTCTTCGGAATCGGTTAGATAAGGACAATGCTGAGCAAAATGTTTGTTTTTTAGAAAATCTTACGAAATGGCTTGAGGATAGAAATAATCAACTAGAAATGGCAATTGCCGATGGTCTATATAATACCTTCATTGGTGAAAAGTTATTGAAAAGTTAGAACATATTAAAAAGCTTAAATTCAAGATGGTCTATATTATACCTTCATTGGTGAAAAGTTAGAACATATTAAAAAGCTTAAATTCAAGATAGAGGCTATTGAAAGAGAAAAGAAGGTGGAAATTGATAAATCTCTTAAATATGCTACCAAGAGGATTGAAGAGAAAACAAAGACCTTGGAAGCTGACAACACTGATCTGTAAAAGAAGACTTCTTAGTTGACTTCAAAAGATAAAATAAAAGAGATTGAGGAAAAAGCTAAGGCTTTGGAAACTGAAAATGATGATCTGAAGCATAAGAATTCTGAGGTTGCTAAGAAAATTTCTAATTTGCAAAAGGAAATTGCAAAAGAGATAATAGTTTTTGAAAATGAAAGAAATACTTTTGCAAATGAAAGAAAGGTGTTTATACAAAAGTTTTCTGATTTTTCGAAGAAGTCAGTTGAAGAAAAGAAAGCTATTGAGCTGAAATGCATAAAACTTTCAAAACAAAATTCTGATTTTGATAAAGTTTTATTTCTTGAAAAGGAAAAGCTTGAGAAAGAAAGAGCGAATTTTGATGTTGAAAGAAAATCTTTCGAGGCAAAGAATGTTGAGCTTTCTTTAAAAATATCTAATTTGGAAAAGTTGTTGGAGAAAGAGAGAAAGGATTTTGAAGAACATAAAATCATTTTTGAAAAGGAAAGGAAAGTTTTCGAAAAGAAAAACGTTGAGATTTTTAAAGAAATATCAGTTAAACACAAAGATTTGGAGAAAAATATTCTAGGGGAGAGTAAAATCTTTGAGGCCGAAATTTTAAAATTAACAAGGAAATTGTTTGCTTTAGCAACATAAGTTATGAAAGAGCAGAAGATCAAATCTGATCTACAAAAGAAGTTTCATTTGATTTTTCGAGAAAGGAATGTTTTGTCCGACAAAGTTCATAAACTAGAAGCAATTAATTTCAAAGTTGATTTTTATGAACAGTTTAGTGCTGATACTATTGTTCAATCGTCGTATGATGATTTAACTAATTCAGAATGTTCGTTCAAAACTGCTTCTTGTTCAGCTCATGAAAATATTTCTTCGAAAAGATCTGTCGAATCAAGTGATCTTTTAAAAGATCACATGCATCCTTCTAATCTTTTCTATAACCATGCTGCTACAAGTTCAGATACTCCTATCTTTAAGCGTGTTAAGATGGTTTGGAAGGTAAAAGGTTCTGCTCCTGAAAGAGATGTGCCAAAGTCATTTGTTCCCATATCAACCGTCAAGAAGAACAATGTGCATAAAAGTAAGTCTTTTGTTAAACCTGAACTGTTTATTATGCAAATCATTTTATCAGGTTAGCACCAAAGAATATTTCTTGTTCTTACTGTGGAACTCATGATTTTGTTAAGAAAGAAAACGTTCAATTTTGGTATGGTACTTATAATATTTCTTAAAAAATAACTGCACATAACAAGCCAGGACCCAAGTTCCGTTGAGTACCAAAATCTACTTTATCTCTTTTGCAGGTTCATCATAGGTGGTGCATAATGCCTAAAGCATACCAAACACATGACTGGAAAATAGAAGGGAAGTTTGCAACCTTGAAAAAGAGTACACATGCTGAACTATATGCATAATTTCAGGGGGAGAAATTCTACATTTTTGGTTTATATCTGTGCTTACTGATATATTTTTATGTTCATTATATACTTCTGATTACAACAATTCAGAACTCGGTCTTTAATGATTATTGGCTTCTGAATAATTCAGTTCAGAACCCGGTTTAACTGGATGTTTGACTTCTAAACACATTAGTTTTGAACTCGTACTTCAAAGATTTAGACTTTGATTGTTACATGTACTGATTTTGTTCAACAAGATCTTTTGCAGATTTTGAGGGGGAGCTTATCTGATTTTTAATCAGTCTATCATGTTTTGAGGGGGAGCTTAAACATCTTATTGTAAGTATCTTCTGAACTCAATCTGAGATTGTTTGAAAGAAGAACGACTTTCAAGCATAAAAAATATGGTCTTAAATGTTCAAACCACTTCTATATTTCAAACAGATTTTACAAATTTAGAAGTGTGATTTTAAATGATTTTCATGTATATCTCGGATGACATCATTATTTCTGACCATGTGTTTCCAAATATTAATACTTGTGTATTATCTTGTCTATACTTTCAAGTATTCATACACACCGGTTCAGCTTCTTATTGACTTTGTTATTACCATGTCTCAAAATGAAACATTTTTCGATGGTAATACTCTCGTTTGAATTTCAAAGTTTGTTAAGCATCATATATTCTTTCAGCGTGAAAAATTAAACATTTATTTCAAGATTGTTTATATTTGTTCATATAAACAATATCAAATTCTTTGATATCCTAATTGTTCATGATTAACTTTCATATTTGATCTGATTGATACATTGTCAGATTCTCATACAAGTCTTTGAAATTCATTTCATTATTTCAATATTATTGTTGTGAGAAATCTTATTGTTCAAATGCTCAAATATTCATGATAATTCTTATGGAGCATTCATTCTGATGACAATGTTATTCAATTGTTGATCCATATTTGTTCAAGCTAAATTGTTGAACAACACATCTTTTTTGGACAATATTTCATGGGATCAGTGTGAGAACATAAAAAACTTCTATTGATCCACGTGCACCAGTGTTTCCTACCCAAGAAGTTATCCTTGAGTGATTGAGGGGTGAGGGGTCTACATCAAAGAGTGGGGGAGATAACACATCAAGGAATATGTTTTCTTGTCATAACGTTCATAGAAATTCCACTGTGTTTTTCGATGATTGAATGGAAGCCCTGGAGGAGTGAACATAAAAAAGATCCAAAGTACATCCGTTGTACTAAGTGGCTTTGTGCAACTTACAGGCATTTTAACTGTTTCATTCGTTGATTTAGGGTTACAACTTTCATTTTATCTGAATTTGAAAAGATTCGGATACATATAGTTTTGGAATTGACGGTTAAACAAATTCAAACGAAGGAGATTGTTACTGGTACATTCAAAGAATATGATGAAATTGAAAAGAGAGTTTTGATGATCATGATGATCACAATCATCAAAAAGGGGGAGAAGGTTTAATATTTCAATTTCCGAAATTCATGGAGTATTTGCCAAAGTCAAAGAAAGGCAAGTCAAGAAGTTCAAGATAATGAGACGAGGGAAGATACAAAGATAGTTCGTGCTTAAAGATAAATCAAGAATGTTTAAAATCTCAAAGCCAGTTAAAATTCAAAAACAGTTCATGATCAAAGACTAAAGAAATTTGTCAAAGCTCAAAGCAGCAAAGATCAGTGATACGAAGATATGGTTATTTTGTTTCAAGACTTTGATCAACGATACGAAGATCTGAAGTTCGTGTTTCAAGACTTGATGTGTAACGACCCAGTCTAAATAAAGCATACACAGAATTTAAATTTAAAGAATTACAATACAGGTCTCAAAAATTTCATTACATCTGTCTCAAAACTTAGGTTGGCGGAAACAACCTATACACAACTGAGAACATACTAGCTTCTACAAGTGACAAAGGCACTGACTTTATCCGCATCTGCACTATATCCTGCTCTTGCTCACTTACCTGAGCCTCCTACTATTCGCTTACCTGAAAATGGTTTAGTTTTTGAAAAGCGAGGGTTAGACCAAAGGTCTAGTGAATTCCCTCCGAAAACAGTTCTTAACAACAGTATAAAAGTCATTTCATAATTTCATAAACATTCTCCACATAATGCATCAATCAGGGTACTGCACAGTGTTCAAGGATCTCATAAGCTAACCACGATCGGGGCCCCAGAAGACTCCCCTCTCGCCTCATATCGGGGCCCAAGCAGACTCCCCTCTATCCGAGTAGGAAGGAAACGAATTCCCTCCTACAAGCTCGTCACAAATGCCCAAGGGATCATCGGATCCCGAGGTACTCTGATCCCACTATGTAGACCGACTCCACATAACATACACATAGCTCATCATAAATCATGAAACGTGAAATCTTTATAAATCCTTATACATCATTTCGTAAAAAGGATTAAGTGAACTCACCTACTCTTCTCGCTTCACGGCCTCTTACTTAGGCTTCCGATCTCTAGATGAGACACCTATAATTTTAGGAACATAGGTCATAAATCTTTAAATCGTTACTCAAGCTTTCTTCTGAACTAACCCAAAATTATCTAATCGATAAGCTACACTCCTAGTCCAAAAGCATAATTAATGGACTCTGCCTACCGATCCAAATGAAATACTATTCCGGATCCCTTAATTTACCCGATACCGGAACTTATTAAACTAAAATACCGGATCTTGGATTTAATAAACCTTACCAGATCACCATGGCCCAAAAATGAAACATCTCCGGCTCACGCGATTTAGCCCCAGAAGAAATAAATAAATTTCCGGATTATAATAATCACCCACTTCCGGATTTAATTGATGAAGCCCAAAACCATACTTGTTCTTTTAGTGTTCCGGATCACGTGGCTTTAAAAATAATCATTCGGTCCATTTAAATATCACCTTCGGATCCCACCAACATTCAGGCCTAAATCATAATTCTAGTCCACTAATTTAATACCGGAACCACCTTTTACCATGGTACCGGATCCCATCTTTAAAAGATACCGGATCCCCACTAACCCAAATTCCGGATTTCAAAGAGGCCCATTACCGAATTATGATGGACTCCGGATCCATAAAAGCAAGCACAGTTCCGGATTTCAATTAGTTAATAAAACACCGGATCCTAAATAGTTTGAGTCCACGATCCGGTTCTAAAGTAAACCCAATTCCGGTTCTCTTAGTTAGGTCCAAGTTCCGGTTCATAATTAATATTCAATTCCGGATCCAATATGCCAATAATAAATTCCGGATCCCTTAGGATTCCGTAACCCAAACCATTCCGGATCTATGTTAAATAATTCCGGGTCTTCTTTATTTAGACCCATATTCCGGATCCACTTTGAGTTTCTATTCCGGAACCTCGCAAAACTATGGCGATGCGATACTGATTATCATTAGTACAGAAATCAATCCATTTTAAAATTGATTAACAAGTCCAAACCCAAACACAATGGTTATTCTAACTCTACTAATCCACTTAATCTTATTTTGTACAACTTACAACCGATTAACTCTTGTGTACACTAAAACCCATTAAAATTCCATTAACTCTGATCTTCTAAAAATAAGCAAGAATATGAATTAAAAGATGGAATTACCTGAGTGAATCAATGTAGGGTTAGGCTCAATCTCTCACTTCTTCCTTCAATTGAAGATTGAAGATGTCTCCTTCTCCAATTAGCTCTTGAACCAGAATTCTCTTGCTCTCTGCTCTCACTCCAGCCGCCACACCCACACAAATGATTGATTCTAGGGTTTTGAGCCCAATATGAGGCTTTTCTACCCGCTTATCAAAATTACAAATCATCCCCTAGACTTTCAACTTTAAAATTCCTCCACAAGACTTTAATCCTTTCAAATAAAACCACGGTTATTACAACACTCCCCCCTCAAAAGAATTCTGTCCCCGGAATTCCATTATCATGAGATGAGGGTATCTGGGCTTCATGCCCTCTTCTACTTCCCAATTTGTCTCAACGGGCACCCCAAGTTCGTACACTATCTATCCAACCTTCAAAACTTCGACGGATCTACTAAACATAATCCACCTCACCTTTCTCTAGGACAAATCGGCTACCGCTCATCAACCATTTCACACGTTCTCACCACTTTATCACTCACACTTATACGTAGCTAAAAGCAGGAAACCTCCATGATCCCTCCTTGAAGTGTTCACCTATCCGAATTGAACTTATCCTGAAAATACATCGATTTCTCACTGCTTGCCACAAGTGTCTCGTCTTATAACATAACTTCGGTTACCCTCACTCAACTGGGAGGAGTAACCATGGTCACACCATACTATTCTCAATAGCTTATCACTGAACAACCAACTCGTCTGAACATTTCTCACAACGTCACTAACTCAACTCATTCAACTGCCTTATCCACTTCTTTCCTGCACAAAAACATACACAAATCCCCTTCTTCAATACTCTTTCCAGAAGTTCGCACACTTATCGATGGCGATTTACACACACTACTCCACCTTTCGGTGTTACTGTCATGCTTACTACTTCCAACCTACTCACTTATTCCGACATACGATCTTCATCTCCCCACGTTAGCGTGGAGCACCGCCCACCAAACATTACTCGCCCCTAACTTTCGACCTTTCCACATGCGTCAACTACACTTCCCCATCTCCATACATGACCGAAAGATTGTATCAAAATTCTAACTTTAGGCATCCAACCAAGTCATCTTGAGATGACACCGGTACTCGAAGTCCCTACACGCTCCTTGATCTCCAACTGTTACCTTCTCGGATAATTCCTTCACACATAAGAAATAATTCACATTCTTTGACGATTTCGCATCTACTACGCCACATTTTTTACTAACCCAACCATCATCTTCTTTAAACTTCCAATGATTCCAAAAATATACTTACTTAACGACGCACACAACCAAAACACTTGGTTTCTCATTTAGGTAACCATGCAGTTCTGCTCCGACATTCTATTCCGATAATAGCCATATCACAAGCCAACTTACAAACCACGTGTCCCAACAACTTGATTAACAAACCGTACACCTCATCCGAAATCCTCGAAAAGCTTCCACCCGATGCTTCATCTTTCTAACATCACATTACTACAACACTGGCTGGCACATTTATCTTGGCAATTGATGCCACTACTCACCCGTACATTCTCCACCCATAACATCACACTGCAGACCAGGTCTCTTGAGGCCATTCATACACAATTCGAACTCGCCTTCATATTCCTCCGCATAAATAACCGAGTTTATCTCGCTACTTTGTCTTTTACCAACTCTAAATCAACAACTCACGAGTTCCCGACTAACTCAAACATATTCGATTCTTGCTAGTTCTTTGTGATTCCAAACCATTACATAGACAGGGCACATTCCCTCACAGATTGATATAATCTATACGCCCACACGAGGTGTTCCATCATTATGGATACATCTTTCCAGAGCGACCTCCTACATGTACCCACACCGTGGTAATTCTCTCCGCCTCCAACCTCTTGACAACGCCTTCAGCTCTAGACATATGAAATAGTTGTCGACTTTTATATTAGTAGTCGACCTGTTGATGCTTTCCTAACTTTTCCGTCATCAAAGGTTCCTAACAGAACCTAGTTCTTCCATCATATCATGATCATCTACACATCCCGTCGTTCTCATTTCAAAACTTACTCGTGCAACGTCAACATTGCAAGATCACCTTAAAACTCTTATTCGACGTCGAGAATATATCATTTCTGCCTCACCACACTACTCATAGCGAGTTGCTAATACCAACACCTTGATGACTTCTAGTCCTTCCCCTGGACACAACCGTCCATTGGCAACTGTATTTCCAGTCACCGAACAAGGGTACAGACCCTCATACAACTGACACTAAAGTCTACTTTCGACTCTTCCACTGTCCACCTCTCATCTTAAACACAAATACTAAAACTACAAACATCCCCCCTGATTTGTCCAACACCTTTCCACTCTTGGGGTTCTTCCTTAGCTTAAAATGTAATACTCTACGACCTAGTGAGTTCATAGCATTCATGCATGACAACACGATAAATAAATCATTTCGCATATTTTCTCATTTTAAAGAACAACACTGGGAACAACTTGGGTACACATGACCCCAACATTCTCATGACTCCAATGCCCTGCACAATGATCTCGAGAATCGTTTGTATGCATCTTTCCGTAAGATTTAATCTTACTCAACCACAACGATGTTGTTACGACAGTAATATATTGAATGAAAATCTTTTCATACGACAAAATTCAAAAAAAAAAAGATTATCGACACAAAGTAAACCAGTCGGTTCTCATACTCATTTTTTTTATGATAACAACATGTCAATACTTATTTTGGTTATAAAAGTTTTGCTGGCGAACGTTTTCTTGACTTTTTGCAACAATTTAACTTATCATGAAAAAGGTGAAGTATTTTGCAAATTGCTAAGCTCAAAATTTCATTGTGCGACGTAAATGGAATTGCCTTTTTCTTTAAATACACGCTTGCACATGCTGACTCAATCCCGACCAAAATTGCTATTTACGCATTTGCTTTTAATCACGAAAACTCATGTAACACCCACAAGAACGCAATGCATGCAACTCTACTCACAAATGAAGGCTACTCACTCAAACAAGGTCAACCGCTTTACTCACGCAACTTATCATTGACCCCCTACCTTCAACCAGTGGTCGCCCTCTCGGCCTTGCAACAACTTGCTATACACGCGTTCCACGGCCCACTACTCAACCATTTCATACTATTTTCGTCTTAATCAATTATCTCACATTCTACCTCTACACGCTTTCAGTCCTCTACATAAATCTCTCTTCAATGATCCTGCCACTAAACAACTCAACTAAAGAGTCAGGGCTCTAATCCTCTGCTCGCTCTGGAATTGACACTTTCAAGATCTCGACACTGTCCTTCGTCACCATCCGAACTGCTCTATCCCACGATTTCTAGAATTGGGACTCTCCAGAAACATGAGTCTTACTCAAAACCAATCATTCATCCTCTTTGAATCCACGAAGATCTGCCTCTAGACGACTCATAACATTCTATACAACATTTCTTCTCTACGATGTATACGTACATCACATCATAAATGATCTCTCATGATACTTCCCCAACAAGGGGTCTCAGTCTACCCCTCAAGGGTCTTGCTGACATTCTAGATTACTGGAACACGACATATAATACTAGCTTCAGACTACAACTTCGAAAGAATAAGGCAGATTAAGCACATACATGTACCTGTAAGTTCGCAATTACACTGGCCAGGTGTAATCCTAAACTTACCTTACATGACTGTCCTCGGTACCCTATTATTCCTATCTCTACAATAGTACCATCCTAACGCATTTCCTGATTCTCAGTTGTGATTTCTACTCCCAAAGTTTAAGTTTAGGCACGTCCGGCAACCTAAATCCCTTAAACTACGGCTCTGATACCATTTGTAACGACCCAGTCTAAATAAAGCATACATAGCATTTAAATTTAAAGAATTACAATATTGGTCTCAAAAATTTCATTACATCTGTCTCAAAACTTAGGTTGGCGGAAACAACCTATACACAACTGAGAACATACTAGCTTCTACAAGTGACAAAGGCACTAACTTTATCTGCATCTGCACTCTATCCTGCTCTTGCTCACTTACCTGAGCCTCCTACTATTCGCTTACCTGAAAATGGTTTGGTTTTTGAAAAGCGAGGGTTAGACCAAAGGTCTAGTGAATTCCCTCCGAAAACAGTTCTTAAAAACAGTATAAAAGTCATTTCATAATTTCATAAACATTCTCCACATCAATCAGGGTACATCACAGTGTTCAAGGATCTCATTAGATAACCACGATCGGGGCCCCAGCAGACTCCCCTCTCGCCTCATATCGGGCCCCAAGCAGACTCCCCTCTATCCGAGTAAGAAGGAAACGAATTCCCTCCTACAAGCTCGTCACAAATGCCCAAGGGATCATCGGATCCCGAGGTACTCTGATTCCACTGTGTAGACCGACTCCACATAACATACACATAGCTCATCATAAATCATGAAACGTGAAATCTTTATAAATCTTTATAAATCATTTCGTGTTGCTAAATAGTCTTTTAACTAAATCATACTTTTCATGGGACAGTTCGTAAAAGCTTGTAAATAAATCATGCTCGTAAATACACCATAATTAGTAAAACATTTAACCTTCATTCCACGTAAGAAGGATTAAGTGAACTCACCTGTTTTTCTCGCTTCATGCCCTCTTACTTAGGCTTTCGATCTCTAGATGGGACACCTATAATGTTAGGAACATAGGTCATAAATCTTTAAATCGTTACTCAAGCTTTCTTCTGAACTTACCCAAAATCATCTAATCAATAAGCTACACTCCTAGTTGTCACACCCCGCTAAAGCGGAAGCACGAGATGTAACAGATAGAGTTTCATAGCATTAGGAAATAAAACAACACCAACCATACAATTACCTAAGATATGCAATGTTTATGCATGCACACACAAGGATTATACTTTCCATTTTTAAGTAGGAAATTTATTTTAAGCATACTTCCATTATGACCAACCCGAGTCTCTCATTATACTTACCTGAATTAAACATAGGTGATCAGGCTTTGTTTAATTGAGGTATAATAATGTGACACTCAACTTGCTTATATTAGCAATATGCTTCAGATTTTTGACAATCATTTCGAAAACCCTTTTGAAAATAGTTTGCGTTATGGTTGGGTTATAGTTTGTGGTTTCCATAAGAAAACCGGAATTCTCTATAACCTATGGCTCTGATACCAAGTCTGTCACACCCCGCTAAAGCGGAAGCACGAGATGTAACAGATAGAGTTTCATAGCATTAGGAAATAAAACAACACCAACCATACAATTACATAAGTTTTAAATTGTGAAGTTCCAAAAATTACAAGTTACAATCCATTGTTTAAAAGCAACCGAGTTGGTGTTTTTAACAAAATAGAGCAAAAGAAAAGAGCTTGGTTGATGTCGTCATGCATGCTAAATTTAGACTTTGTCGTTTACCTTCTTAGTCCCTGAAAAGCATGTTTAAAATAAAAGGTCAACTACAAAGAGTTGGTGAGTTCACAGGTTTTCCATATACACAACAGTTTTTCATCCAAAGGTTACTCTCATGAAACGTTTGTTCATGACAAGCTTTAAGTTTAAAAATTTATGAGTACAATTTACAACGAATGACTTTTGCAAGATATATAAGTGTTGAGCCACTACTAAGCCTCCGACAACCTACGCCCCATGAACTACCTCAGAGGTGGTATGTTGGCCACATGAGTAGAACATTATTAACAGATAAAGTGCACCCCTACTCGTCAGTCAAAGGTGGGTTTGTCAAACCAAATAGCGCTATCCACAAATATCACCGGCTCGTTATGAGTTAATAAGTAGTGTACCTATTGGGGACTTAACATTTTCATTATAACTCATTTCTCAAATCATAATATCCACAATTTAATATCATGAATCATTTAGCATTTTAAAATCATAACATGCTTTTCACCCCAAACATTAAACAAGTAAAACGGGGCTGTGAATACTCACCTTATAGCGTAGTCGCGAAGTAGTGATAGCTTGTTTGCTTAAACGCTTTACGGGTTCCCTATAATGTCAAACAATCTCTATAAGTCCTTCATATCTAATTCAAGGTTATACTTAACTAATTTAATCCACATCTTGTGTAATGCCCTTGCTTTAGTATTCAAGTTGAAACGAAGAATTTAGCATTGTTCAATATGTTTTAATCATATATATATAGAGTTATAAGAATAAAATCCCATACTTTTTCAAAATGCTTAATCTGACAGAAACTTTGTACTTCAAAAATGACAATTGAAAAACACTTTCTAAAATGACAAATTTACCCATTTTTTTATATGTAGTATTATACTGAGTTAAGGCTATTTTGACCAAATTTCATGAATTTTGGGGGTGTCTAAGGGGTTAAAATAATTTTTATAAATCCGTGCAACACAGAGTCTAAAACAGATTGCACCCTTCTGCCATAATGGGCTTTTGGGGGGGTCAAAACTTAATATTTTTCAGAGTTTTTACATGTTTTGAAAACCTAACACATAAAGGTATCTCATGGAAAAAGATTCACAAACTTTTGATAACTTTTGAGTGAGTTATGGACGAATGAAACTGCATGTACCAATCTGCCAATCTTGGACAGCTTTGCACACTTGATTTGTATAAAATGTTTGAGTGACCAAACCTCCATATTTTTGAATGAAACCAAGTGCATGTGAAACCTAACTCATCTAAGAAATTCCCAGAAGGAAAATGAGTAATTTTGATGGATTCTACAGAGAGTTATAAGCAAAACAAAATGACACAACAATCTGGCCGACCATCTGCTGCACCCCAATTTTGTTCTAAGTTGTTGAAGGCTTAAATTTCAATATTTTCTTATGAGACCAGTTGGGCTTGAACCCTAACTCATTAAACCTTACTCCAGAAGAAAAATGAGGAATTTTGGACATGTTTTGACCAAGATATGGTCGTCCTAAGCACATGCAACAAATCTGCCAGATTCTTAAAACTCTAACATTGACATGAAAACCTATTTTTAAGCATTTTCTCCTTCATAGATGAGGGTTCCTTTGCTAAGGATTCAATCCCATCATCATATAACATGATATTGAAAGAAAATACTTAAATCTTACAAGAAAATATGCATGCAAAGATTTCTAAACTCAGATTCTATTTCAAGGAACAAAATCACCAAAGAAGATGCTTGAAAATGGAGAAAATAGCTAGTTTGGATCTCATACCTTTGTGAGATGTTGCAAGCACTTCAAGTTCTTGAAATTTTCGTTTTGGATACTTGTTTTAGGGCTGGAAATTTGCTGGAGTTTTGAAGATTGTAAGATGAAGATGATGAAGAGAAAAGGTGAACTTCAAGAGAGAGAGAGAGAAAGGGAGATGGATGGTTTCTTCCTTAGTTTGAAAATGAGAGAAAAATAAAATTGGAGGGTAAAAGAGGGGAGGGGAGGCCGGCCACTTCATGGGCCCCCATCCCATGCTAAGTATTTTTTTTATAAAAAATTGAGGCCCAAAACTAATATGTGGCATTTTTTTTTATTTTTTTTTATAAAATTTGCAATACAAGACCCTAAAATACTTTCTTATTTTTATTAAATCTTGAAAAAGAAAAGTTTATATAGGAAGTAAAATCCTATATTTTTATATAGGTTACATGTTAATTGAAGCATTTTGGCATTACATAAGGTGTTTCAGTTAGTCGCAGGTCGAAACCGGGTCTTTTCAGCAACTACCGGAAATTCTAACGAATCTTCGCTTTAAATTATCCTGAATGGGTCCTATCAGGGTATTTTCCCTATATTAACGTTAGTAAAGGTTTAATGACGCTAACCTGGAAGTTCGACTTTTTGCCGGATGTTACAGTTTTCCCCCGTTAAAGGAATTTCGTCCCGAAATTTAATGGTTGACATTCTCAAATGGTTCCTTGACGAACAGCTGAGGATATTTACTCCTCATAAAATCCTCCCGTTCCCAAGTGTATTCAGGTCCATGCCTTGCATTCCATCGAACTTTTACGATCGGGATCTTGCTACGTCTTAATCGCTTAACATATCGGTCAAGTATTTCAACGGGTTCCTCTATAAAGCGTAACTGCTCATTCACTTGTATGTCTTTCAACGGTAGGACCAACGATTCATCCGATAGGCATTTCTTCAGATTCGACACATGGAATGTGTCGTGAATGGCGCTTAACGCTTGTGGTAGTTTGAGTCTATATGCGACTGGTCCAATCTTTTCCAGTATCTCAAATGGGCCGATATATCTTGGACTCAACTTGCCTCTCTTCCCAAATCGTACCAACCCTTTCCATGGCGACACCTTTAATAGTACCTTATCGCCAACCTGAAATTCCAATGGCTTCCTGCGATTATCTGCATAACTCTTCTGACGAGTTCGGGCTACTTTAAGTCTTTCCTGGATGGTTACGATCTTGTCCGTAGTCTCCTGAATTATGTCGGGCCTTATTAGATGTCTGTCACCGACCTCCAACCAGTTGAGTGGGGATCTACACTTGCGTCCATATAAGGCTTCGTACGGCGCGCACTTTAAGCTGGTATGGTAGCTATTGTTGTAAGAGAATTCGACTAGCGGTAAATGAGTATCCCAACTTCCACCAAAATCTATTACACAGTCTCGCAGCATGTCTTCTAGTGTTTGTATAGTTCTTTCTGTCTGACCGTCCGTCTGCGGGTGGTAGGCAGTGCTCAAGTCCAAACGCGTGCCCAACGCTTTCTGGACTGATCGCCAAAAGCGTGACGTAAAACGATTATCCCTGTCCGAGATTATGGCAGTAGGTACTCCATGACGCATAACGATCTCGTTGATATAAATCTGAGCAAGCTTTTCCCCCTTGAAGTCTTCCCGAATAGGCAGAAAATGTGCAGATTTCGTAAGCCAATCCACTATAACCCAGATTGAATCATGCCCTTTCCCGGTTCTGGGTAACTTAGTTATGAAATCCATACTTATTTGTTCCCATTCCCATTCAGGAATCTCAGGTTGCTGAAGAAGACCAGATGGTTTCTGATGTTCAGCCTTGACCACTGCACAAGTTTGGCATTTGCTTACATACAACGCAACATCTTTCTTCATTCATGGCCACCAATAGTATTCCTTCATGTCCTTGTACATCTTATCGGCTCCAGGGTGAATTGAATATCTTGATTTATGGGCTTCATCCATGATTATTGATCGCAAATTGGCCACCTTAGGTACCCAAACTTTATTTCGGAAGTAACGCACCCCGTCTGGTTGTGTTTCAAATTCCTCTTCCAGATGACGTAGGGTTTCGTTTTTCAAATTCTCTTCTTTTAATGCTTCTTCTTGAGCTTCGAGGATTTGGTCTTTAAGACTCGTTCGAACCATCATTCCCATGGCTCTTGCCCTCGATGGCTTCACCCTTTCTTTCCGTCTTAAAGCATCAGCTACAACATTAGCTTTGCCTGGGTGGTACTTTATCTCGCAATCGTAGTCGCTAAGCAGTTCAACCCATCTCCGTTGTCTCATATTCAGCATTTTCTGATCAAAAATGTGTTGTAGGCTCTTGTGATCGGTAAAGACGGTACATTTAGTGCCGTAGAGGTAATGTCTCCAAATTTTAAGTGCGAACACTACGGCTCCTAGTTCCAAATCATGGGTGGTATAATTCTTTTCGTGAACTTTAAGTTGCCTTGATGCGTAGGCAATAACCTTGTCTTTTTGCATTAGCACACACCCCAACCCTTGGTGTGAGGCATCGCAGTATACAACAAAATTGTCTGCACCTTCTGGTAAGGCTAAGATTGGTGCATTGCATAACTTATGCTTAAGCGTCTGAAAAGATTCCTCTTATTTTTCTCCCCAATCGAACTTCTTATCCTTTTGGGTTAATGCCGTCAATGGTTGTGCAATTTTGGAGAAATTTGTAATGAAACGCCGATAGTAACCAGCTAAACCGAGAAACGAACGAATTTCTGTCGGAGTCTTCGGGGCTTCCCACTTCTTGATGGCTTCTATCTTGGTCGGATCGACATCAATTCTATCTTCATTAACTACATGCCCAAGAAATTGCACTTCACGAATCCAAAATTGCATTTGGAAAGTTTAGCATACAGCTTCTGGTCTCTGAGCAGTTCTAGTATTAGCTTTAAATGTTGCCCATGCTCTTTCTTGCTTTGCGAATAAATTAATATATCATCTATGAACACAATTATAAATTTGTCCAAGTACGGTCGGCATACTCTGTTCATTAGGTCCATAAAGACTGCTGGAGCGTTTGTCAGACCAAAAGGCATGACTAGGAACTCATAATGTCCATATCGAGTCCTAAACGTTGTCTTAGGAATGTCCTCTTCCCGAACTCTCATTTGATGGTATCCGGACCGAAGGTCGATCTTTGAAAAGTACGTAACGCCTTGAAGTTGGTCGAACAGGTCATCGATTCGAGGAAGGGGATATCGGTTCTTGATGGTCAGCTTGTTAAGTTCCCTGTAGTCGATGCACATCCGAAAAGAACCATCCTTCTTTTTAACGAATAACACTGGAGCTCCCCAGGGTGAAGAGCTGGGTCTGATGAATCCTTTATTGAGTAGCTCTTGGAGTTGGCCTGACAACTCCTGCATTTCTGAAGGTGCTAACCGGTAAGGTGATTTCGCCACGGGTGCCGCTCCCGGAATTAAGTCGATATGAAATTCAACTTGTCTTGGTGGGGGTAATCCAGGTAATTCATCTGGGAATACCTCGGGAAAATCTCGTACTATCGGAAAGTCTTGAATATTCTTCTCTTTGATCTCCTTATCCACCACGTGTGTCAGGAACGCAACACAATCTTTCCTTAAATATTTTCGCATCTTCATACACGACACTATTTTGAAATTTTTCCCGGAGTTTTCTCCCTGTATTTCAAGTACTCTTCCTTCGGTTTGTGGTATTCGGACGATCTTTTCGGCGCAAACGATTTCAGCGCGATTTTTCGATAACCAATCCATACCTACGACTAGATCGAAGCTTCCTAGCTCGATTGGGATTAAATCTATCCTAAAATCTTTTCCCGCCAGTTTTAGGGTACAATTTTTAATTACATCTATGGCCCTAACTTCCTGTCCATTAGCAAATTCAATAACATATATCTCTTCCAACTTTCGGGTTCTCGAATTTAATTTTGACCTAAAGTCTAACGATACAAAACTTTTATCTGCTCCGGAATCGAATAACACAGATGCATGATGATTGTTCAAGAGAAACGTACCTGTGACTACATCCGAGTTTCGTCTTGCTTCATCTGCCCCAATTTCGAACACTCGACCTCGTGCCTGACCTCCTTGATTCCCTTGATGGGCTGGTCGTGCTTGATTGCCTGGTCGTGCTGGGTTCAGTCTCGGACATGTGCTCCGAAAGTGATATGGGCTTCCACACTCGTGACAAGTTCGTCTCCCTCCACTTCTGCAATCCTTAGCAAAATGGCCTCCCTTATTGCATTTGAGGCAAATAATGCATCTTCCACCGTGGCGGTTGTTGCATTTATCACACCTGGGATAGGTTCCCTTGTATTTCTCCACCATCTGAGTCTGGACTCCAAAGTTTACCATCACCTTCTGGTTCTTACCAAACTTCCCACCAAATTGCTTTTTCGAGGGTTCTTCCATCTTTCTCTTACCTTTGGCGGTGTCGCTCGTGAACGTTCCTGACCGGATGGCATTGTTGGTAAGTTTGGTTGCTATATTCACCGCCTCTTGGAGTGTTGCTGGATTCGCCGAGGTAACATTTCCACGAATTTCAGGAGCTAGACCATAGATATATTTGTCGATTCGGTTCTCCTCTGGCGTTACCAGATGTGGCACCAATTTTGCTAGCTCATGGAAGCGGGCGGTGTAGGCGTCTATGTTCTTTCCTACCATTTCATGGTGCCAGAGTTCTGCTTCTAGTTTCTGGATCTCACTCCTCGGGCAGTACTCATCCTTGAGCATCTTCTTAAACTCATCCCATGTTAGTCTGTTAGCCACATCCCGGCCTCGGGTTTGCACTTGGGTGTTCCACCATGTTAATGCCCGTCCTTGTAGAAGGCAAGAGGCAAATTCCACTTTGTTCCCTTCCGTACAGTTGCTGATGTTAAGGACAGACTCCATACCCTCTAACCAAGTTATTAATCCAACAGCTCCCTCGGTTCCATGAAACTCTTTAGGGTTGCAGGCCCTAAAAGCCTTGTACGTGCATTCCCTATTTCCAGTTGTTTCCGCATTGTTTCTTGGATTAGCGTTCAGACCAGCTGCTACTTGGCTAACGATGTTTGGAAGTGCGGCCATGATTTGCTCGGACACGAGCCGTGCGATTTCGGGATCCTCTCTCCTTGGAGGCATAGTCCTACAGGTATGATTTTATTTAAGGATTTAGTCACAGGGTCACCATTACTGTTATTTGGTTACACTTCCTACTTGTTATGTTAATCTAAGTTATGGTACTACTTCATGCATACTATCGTTATTATCTACACGTATTGTCATAACAACATACCACAATTTCATAATCATGTATTAAAAGTACTTGAGATATATAAGCATTAACCAAACATTTCATTTACAAGCCGTAAACATCCAATACCCAAAAGAACAATTAACAAAACATTTAATGTTGGCTTAACGGCTACATGCCCCAAAAATATAAGTCTAAGCTTAGTCAATCCCAAAAGCTTCGCAATGAGTGGTTTACTAACGCATCAATGTACATATCAACAGTCCCATCATCATCATCATAGCTCCTATTACCCAAGTTAGGTACATACGTAGTGTCCTCACTTCCCTCCTAGTGATGGCAATGACCTCCATAGTTCGATCCGAGACCTCACTATGTGATTTTAGAACCTCCATTATTCCGTTCAAGTGTTGATGTTGTTGGTCCAATCTCTCTTTATGAAGTTGCACATCTTGCGACATCATTAGGACCCACTGACTTTCCCGGGCAGTCATGCCGGGAGGGTGAGCCACTGGTACCCCGGTCACCACCTGAGGGTTTCCTCGCCGCGCTCCCGGTCGGGAGGACTCTCCTTCGTATCTCGGTGGGTGGGTGAAACTCACACACCTAGGCAATGTAACACTTTTTCTAGCCGTGGTTCTTACTCTCGGTCCTCGAAGTGTAGGCGGAGGGGATCGAGTGAGTGGTGCACTGTTTACTTCATGGTCGCCCTCATACGGGTCTCTCTCCACCTCAACAAATGCATTCCCCCTAGGATGGCTAGTAATATAGCCGGAGGGGTCAGTCGAGTAAGAGTGCTCGGAAGGAGTGTGCTCGGATGAAGTGTGGGTGGACGACATAGTGAACTGCGATAATGGTAGACTTAGTTATTAAGTGTGTTATTGTAAGTGCCTAAGATATGCAATGTTTATGCATGCACACACAAGGATTATACTTTCCATTTTTAAGTAGGAAATTTATTTTAAGCATACTTCCATTATGACCAACCCGAGTCTCTCATTATACTTACCTGAATTAAACATAGGTGATCAGGCTTTGTTTAATTGAGGTATAATAATGTGACACTCAACTTGCTTATATTAGCAATATGCTTCAGATTTTTGACAATCATTTCGAAAACCCTTTTGAAAATAGTTTGCGTTATGGTTGGGTTATAGTTTGTGGTTTCCATAAAAAAACTGGCATTCTCTATAACCTATGGCTCTGATACCAAGTCTGTCACACCCCGCTAAAGCGGAAGCACGAGATGTAACAGATAGAGTTTCATAGCATTAGGAAATAAAACAACACCAACCATACAATTACATAAGTTTTAAATTGTGAAGTTCCAAAAATTACAAGTTACAATCCATTGTTTACAAGCAACCGAGATGGTGTTTTTAACAAAATAGAGCAAAAGAAAAGAGCTTGGTTGATGTAGTCATGCATGCTAAATTTAGACTTTGTCGTTTACCTTCTTAGTCCCTGAAAAGCATGTTTAAAATAAAAGGTCAACTACAAAGAGTTGGTGAGTTCACAGGTTTTCCATATACACAACAGTTTTTCATCCAAAGGTAACTCTCATGAAACGTTTGTTCATGACAAGCTTTAAGTTTAAAAATTTATGAGTACAATTTACAACGAATGACTTTTGCAAGATATATAAGTGTTGAGCCACTACTAAGCCTCCGACAACCTACGCCCCGCGAACTACCTCAGAGGTGGTATGTTGGCCACATGAGTAGAACATTATTAACAGATAAAGTGCACCCCTACTCGTCAGTCAAAGGTGGGTTTGTCAAACCAAATAGCGCTATCCACAAATATCACCGGCTCGTTATGAGTTAATAAGTAGTGTACCTATTGGGGACTTAACATTTTCATTATAACTCAACATATCTTTATCACTTATGTAAATTCGTCCATTCATCAGTACTCATTTCTCAAATCATAATATCCACAATTTAATATCATGAATCATTTAGCATTTTAAAATCATAACATGCTTTTCACCCCAAACATTAAACAAGTAAAACGGGGCTGTGAATACTCACCTTATAGCGTAGTCGCGAAGTAGTGATAGCTTGTTTGCTTAAACGCTTTACGGGTTCCCTATAATGTCAAACAATCTCTATAAGTCCTTCATATCTAATTCAAGGTTATACTTAACTAATTTAATCCACATCTTGTGTAATGCCCTTGCTTTAGTATTCAAGTTGAAACGAAGAATTTAGCATTGTTCAATATGTTTTAATCATATATATATAGAGTTATAAGAATAAAATCCCATACTTTTTCAAAATGCTTAATCTGACAGAAACTTTGTACTTCAAAAATGACAATTGAAAAACACTTTCTAAAATGACAAATTTACCCATTTTTTTATATGTAGTACTATACTGAGTTAAGGCTATTTTGACCAAATTTCATGAATTTTGGGGGTGTCTAAGGGGTTAAAATAATTTTTATAAATCCGTGCAACACAGAGTCTAAAACAGATTGCACCCTTCTGCCATAATGGGCTTTTGGGGGGGTCAAAACTTAATATTTTTCAGAGTTTTTACATGTTTTGAAAACCTAACACATAAAGGTATCTCATGGAAAAAGATTCACAAACTTTTGATAACTTTTGAGTGAGTTATGGACGAATGAAACTGCATGTACCAATCTGCCAATCTTGGACAGCTTTGCACACTTGATTTGTATAAAATGTTTGAGTGACCAAACCTCCATATTTTTGAATGAAACCAAGTGCATGTGAAACCTAACTCATCTAAGAAATTCCCAGAAGGAAAATGAGTAATTTTGATGGATTCTACAGAGAGTTATAAGCAAAACAAAATGACACAACAATCTGGCCGACCATTTGCTGCACCCCAATTTTGTTCTAAGTTGTTGAAGGCTTAAATCTCAATATTTTCTTATGAGACCAGTTGGGCTTGAACCCTAACTCATTAAACCTTACTCCAGAAGAAAAATGAGGAATTTTGGACATGTTTTGACCAAGATATGGTCGTCCTAAGCACATGCAACAAATCTGCCAGATTCTTAAAACTCTAACATTGACATGAAAACCTATTTTTAAGCATTTTCTCCTTCATAGATGAGGGTTCCTTTGCTAAGGATTCAATCCCATCATCATATAACATGATATTGAAAGAAAATACTTAAATCTTACAAGAAAATATGCATGCAAAGATTTCTAAACTCAGATTCTATTTCAAGGAACAAAATCACCAAAGAAGATGCTTGAAAATGGAGAAAATAGCTAGTTTGGATCTCATACCTTTGTGAGATGTTGCAAGCACTTCAAGTTCTTGAAATTTTCGTTTTGGATACTTGTTTTAGGGCTGGAAATTTGCTGGAGTTTTGAAGATTGTAGGATGAAGATGATGAAGAGAAAAGGTGAACTTCAAGAGAGAGAGAGAGAAAGGGAGATGGATGGTTTCTTCCTTAGTTTGAAAATGAGAGAAAAATAAAATTGGAGGGTAAAAGAGGGGAGGGGAGGCCGGCCACTTCATGGGCCCCCATCCCATGCTAAGTATTTTTTTTATAAAAAATTGAGGCCCAAAACTAATATGTGGCATTTTTTCTTATTTATTTTTATAAAATTTGCAATACAAGACCCTAAAATACTTTCTTATTTTTATTAAATCTTGAAAAAGAAAAGTTTATATAGGAAGTAAAATCCTATATTTTTATATAGGTTACATGTTAATTGAAGCATTTTGGCATTACATAAGGTGTTTCAGTTAGTCGCAGGTCGAAACCAGGTCTTTTCAGCAACTACCGGAAATTCTAACGAATCTTCGCTTTAAATTATCCTGAATGGGTCCTATCAGGGTATTTTCCCTATATTAACGTTAGTAAAGGTTTAATGACGCTAACCTGGAAGTTCGACTTTTTGTCGGATGTTACACTAGTCCAAAAGCATAATTAATGGACTCTGCCTACCGATCCAAATGAAATAGTATTCCGGATCCCTTAATTTACCCGATACCGGAACTTATTAAATTAAAATACCGGATCATGGATTTAATAAACCTTACCAGATCACCATGACCCAAAAATTAAACATCTTCGGCTCACGTGATTTAGCCCAAGAAGAAATAAATAAGTTTTCGGATTATAATAATCACCCACTTCCGGATTTAATTGATGCAGCCCAAAACCATACTTGTTCTTTTAGTGTTCCGGATCACGTGGCTTTAAAATTAATAATTCGGTCCATTTAAATATCACCTTCGGATCCCACCAACATTCAGGCCCAAATCATAATTCTGGTCCACTAATTTAATACCGGAACCTCCTTTTACCATGGTACTGGATCCCCTCTTTAAAAGATACCGGATCCCCACTAACCCTGTAACAACCCAAGTTTTAGTAAGTTGAAGGTTTAGTATCTAGAATGAAAAGAATGAAAGTAAGCTAAGGGACCATATTTCTAAGTATTGTTTTCTCTTGTAGTATTTTAGAATAAATGGGAATTTGGTGACCAAAGTGTGAAGAATGGGACTTTTGTGCTCAGGGGTGAAATGAGAAAGCTAGAATAAGATTAAAACCCTACCTTCTTCATTTCCTGTGTTTCATACGATGGAGAGGAGGATTTGAGAGAAGAGGAGGATTTGAGAGAAGAGGAGAAGAACCCTAATTGGAATCGTGATGGAAAGAGCTGCAGAAATTGTTGGAGTCATCTTCTCCAAGGTTTGATTTCTTTATCTTCTTCTTCTCTATGTTTGATTAGGCTAGTTTATGGTGGGGGATTTGAGAATCCATTTATTGGTTGAGTTTAAATCAATGAAAGAAAGAAGGCACTTGATTTTGGGATTGATTCCCTATGAGTTTGAACTAATCATTAAGAAATTTCATCATGTCTGTTTGATGATCTCCATTTTCTTCCATGGATTGAGTTTTGGAGTTTTTGGGGTTAAAAGTGGTGAATCACTAGATGGATTTGATGGATTAGATATTGTGTAGATGTTGGCTTTTGGTTCTTAATGTTTATTATGTCAAAAATCTCGATTTGGGATACTTAGAACCGATTTGGAGGAGTTAGGGGATGAGAAACCTTTGAGCTTTGGGGAAGAAAATCGTGCAGGGCGAACAGTAGCCCGCGCCGATCTCGGCGCCGATGGACTGGCGCCACAATCGGCGCCAAGCTCTGGCTCCCAACCCCCCTTTTTCCGTTTCGTTGTTCGTTCGGGTCTTGGGTCGAGGCGTCGATTGGAGAGTTATTTTGGGGGTTTGTTAAGGATGTTTGGGAGTATGGTTAGATGGTTTAACACCATTCTTGTGGTGTCCAATTCAGGTGTTCGGTTCGAACAAGTGTGGGTTTCGGAGCGTGTGTCGAGGTGCTAACGCTAAGGTGAGTTCCCTAAACCTTTTTCGACGTAAAGTGTTAAATGTTTCTAACTGATTATGGTTTCATTTACGAGCATGAACTGTTTATAACTGTCACGTATGTTTTTCCATGAACTACGCGTTTTACTTAAGAAAGCTTATTTTGATATGATAAAATGAGATTGATGATTCAAATGATTTAAAGTTGCATGTTTTATGAAAGGATTAAAGGAATGATGTGCTATGTGGAGTCGGTCTGCATTGTGGGATCATAGATAGATCCTCGGGTTCTGATGATCCCTTGGATATGTATGACAGACCGGTAGGTTGGAATCCGTTTCCTCCTATCCGGTAGAGGGGAATCCGTGTGGGCTCCGGGAAGGGGAGTCTGCGTAGGCTCCGAAAGAGGCGAGAAGGGAACCTGCGGGGACCCCGATCGAAGAATGTTTATGTGATCCAACACACAGTGCAGTACCATGCTTGATGTTATGTTAAGGTTTACGATGATTCTTTTATAAAAGTTTTATACTGTTTACATGTTGTTTTCGGAGGGAATTCACTAGACCTTTTGGTCTAACCCTCGCTTTCAAAAACTAAACCATTTTCAGGTAAACGTGTTACGGCTCTTCTAGTAAGAACTAGGGGAGATGTCAAGAAGGATTGTGGAGATTAGCGCGACTTCAAGTTTTGGCAATAATGACTATAGATAGAGCTCGGCTGTGGATTTAGAGACTTCCGCTGTCAATCTTGTTTAAGTATACTTTATTAATGATGTAAAGACAAGTTTATCTATGAAATTTGAATGCTTATCCGTTAGTAGTGTATGTTATGAATTTGGGACGTTACAAATGGTATCAGAGCCTTAGTTTAAGGGATTTAGGTGACCATTCGGGCCTAAACTTAAACTGTAAGATGAGAAACACAGCCGAGACATAGGATTGCCTCTAGGAACGATCACTCTAAATGCGCTTAGGAATAAGGTGCCAAGGACAAACATGTAAGGTAAGTTTGGGATTACACCTGGCCAGTGTAATTATGAACTTACAGGTACATGTGCGTGCTTACAATACCTTACTTATAGCAAATTTGTTGTGTCACGTCTAGCAAGGATTAACTATCAGTTTCTTTCAGTTTAGCGCTATGGCTGGGATAACGTTGAGGAATAGGTCAGCAAGACCCCTGAGGGATAGACCGAGCTCCATTGCTTGGGGAAGTGTCGTGTAAGAGCCATTATGATGTTATGTATGTAGACATCGTAGAGAAGAAACGTTGTAAGGAATGTTATGAGTCGTCTAGAGGTAGCCCTTCGTGGATTCGGAGAGGATGGATGTTGAGTTTGAGTAAGACTCCTGCTTCAGGAGAGTCCCAGTTCATGAGATTGCAAAGTAGGATAGTTCGGATGATAAGGAAGGACAGTGTCAAAATCTTGAAAGTGTCAATGGAGTCCTGACTTCATAGTCAAGCTCTTCATGGCAGGATAAAGAAACTAAGATACCTATAGTGAATTGAGAGCTTGTAGAAGTAGAAAGTGAGATAGTTGATCAAAACAAAATAGTATGAAAGGGTTAAGTAAGGGAGATGTTGAAAGCGTGTTCAGCAAGTTAGTGCTTGACCGAGAGGGAGACCCTTGGTCGTAAGTGGAGTATCAAGGATAAGCTGCGTGAGTAAAGCGGTTGACCTCGTTGAGTGAGTAGCCTTCTATTGCAAATATAGTCTCATGCATGGCGTTCTTTTATGTAACATGAAATTTTCACGATTTAAAATAAAAATGTAAATGTCAACGTTGAACAAAATGAGTCAGCTTGTACGAGTGCACGTTTAAAGAAAAAGCGATTTCAGTACGTCGCACGTTGAAATTTTGAGGTTAACGATTTGCAAAGTATTCCACACTTTTAATGATAAGTTAAATTGTTACAAAAATGGTCAAGAAAATGGTTACCTGCAATTCACTTATAACCAAAATGCTTATTGACCTTTTGATATCATACAATTGAGTGTGAGAACCGACTGGTTTACTTTGTGTCGGTAATTCTTTCAGAATTGTCTCATACGAAAAGATTTTCATGCAATATATTACTCTCGTAATAACATTGTTCGGATTGAGCAAGATTGAGGTTCACGGGAAGATGCATGCCAACGCTTCTCGAATCGTTGTGCAGGGTTTTGAAGTTATAAGAGTGATGGGGTCACGGGTACCCGAGTTGTTTCTAAATGTTGTTTATTTAAAATAAGAAAATGTGTAAAAGGATTTATTTACTGTATTGTCATGCATGAAGGCTATGAACCCACTAGGTCGTAGAGTATTACGTCTTAAGCTAAGGAAGAACTCCGAGAGCGGAGGGGCGTTGGTCATGTCAAGGGAGAACGTATGTAGTTTTGGTATATGTGTTTAAGGGGAGAGTTGGACCTTGGAAGAGTCGGGAATGGATTTTAGTGTCAGGTGTATGAGAGTTTGTACCTTTGCTCGGTGACTGAGAACACATTTGTCGAGGGGCGATGGTGTCTGGAGGAAGGACTAGGAGTCATCAAGGTATTTTATTTTAGCAACTCTTTATGAGTAGTGTTGTGAGGCAGGAATGAAAGGTCCACGGTGTGGGCCATGAGTTTCGAAGGGAGCTTGTAATATTGATGTTACATGAGTAAGTTTCGAAATAGGGGCGACGAATTATAAAGTTAACTATGATGTGTAGGGAGGAATAGGTCCCGTAAGGAACTCATGTTAAAGGATAGGTTAAGGAAGTAGTTAAGAGTCGTTTTTTTGTTGTTGAAGTCGGCAACGGTGTATGTGGTCGAGGCCGAAGACTCAAACCAGATGAGTGTAAGTTGATAGAATATCTTGTAGAGGTGTTAAATTAGTAAGAGACTGTTGTTGTTGAATAGGCATTCTATTTTACGAGGTGAGGGGGGTCCGTAGAAGGACCAGGTGTGTAACACAAGCGGAGTGAGTGTAGACTATACCAGTCAGTAAGAAAATGTGTCGTGTCTAAGAAAGGACTCGAATCATAAAGAGCTAGCTAGGATGTTTGTGTTTGAGCTAAGTGTGAACTCATGAGTCATAGTTCAACAAGTTGGGAGAGAACTAAGTAGCGAGACAGACTCGATTGTAGTATACGGGAGAATATAAAGGAAAGGGTGAATTGTGTACGAATGACCATGAGAGACTTGGTCGGTAGTGTGATGATAGGAGTTGTGGTTGTACGAACGAATAGTAGCTTCAGTTGCCAAGGTATCTATGTCAGTCGGTGATGTAGTAAGGCGATGTTAGAAAGATGAAGGATTAGAAGGAAGTCCTTTTGGAATTTCGGGTAGAGTGTACGTTTTGTAATCCCAGTTGTTGAAGTACGTGGTTTGTAAGTTGATGTTTATTTTGACTGTTATCGGAATGGAATGTCGGGGCATAATTGGGTGATTGCCCAGCTGTGAGACCAAGCTATGTGGTTATGTATGTTGTTAAGTATATTCTTGAAGGCAGAGTAATTTTAAAGAAGATGATGAATAGATTAGTCAAGCTGTAGTATAGTAGATGAGAAATCGTTAAAGAATGAAATTTGTTCCTTATGCGTGAGGGAATGATCCTAGAAGGAAATAGTTGGAAATTATGGTTATGTTTAAGGAATGACATGATGACGATTGTGGGTCGGAGTGGTAGTATGATCATTAGTTGATTTGAAATGTCATGATAGAGGTATAAGCCTTTGGTTGGTTGATTAAAATTTTATAGATTTGTTAAGTAATGACGTTCATTTGTTATTACATGATGTGTTACAATTCTTGGGGAAGTGTTATTGAGATTAACACTCTGATTGTTAAAGAATTATTTATGGCAAATCTAAGTAAGAAAGACGGGATGACGGTATATATATATATATATATATATATATATATATATCTGTCTGATTTTATGAGCATGGTGGTTAATCGAAAGAATTGTGGAACCCGAGTTTCGGGGTGTTCCTGAGTTAATAGATCCGTTTGTAATAGGGAATCCAAGGGGGTGGATTATTAGAGTGAGTAGGGGACGTTACTAAGAAACACACTTTGGGGTCATTGGAAGTTTAAAGAGGATGAGGGTTGTGTTAGTCAAATGTGGTGGGATAGATGTGAAATCCTTAAAGGATGTGAATTGTTGCTTATGTGTGAAAGAAATGTCTGAGAAGGTAAAAGTTGGAGATTAAAGAATGTGTAGTGACGTCGAACACTGGTCTTGTTTCAAGACGGCTTGGTTGAATGCCTTAAGATAAGATCTTAGTGCAACTGTTTGATTATGTAAGTAATGAGAAAGCGGTATCAACATGTGGAAAGGTCGGGAGAGAGGGGCAAGTAATGTTTGGTGAGCAATGCTCCACGCTAACGTGGGGAGGTGAAGATAGCATATCGGAATAAGTGAGTAAATTGGAAGTAGTAAACTTGTCAGTAACGCCGAAAGGTGCAGTGTTGTGTAGATTGTCATTGATAAGTGTGCGGACCGTTGGAAAGAGTATTGAGGAGGGGAATTGGGTACGAGGTTGTGCAAAAAAGGAGTGGATAAGACAGTCGAATGAGTTAAGTTAGTGACTGTGTGAGGAATGTTTAAACGAATTGGTCGTGCAGTGATTAAGCTAGTGAGAATAGTATGGTGTGACCATGGTTACTCCTCCCAGTGGAGTGAGGATAACCGGAGTTACGTTTTATAATAATGAACGAACGTGGCAATCCGGGAGGAATTGATGTGTTTCAGGATAAGTTTAATTTGAGTAGGTGAACAATCCAACGATGGGTTTGGAGGCTCATACTCTTAGTTACGTATAAGTATGGAGTGGTGAAGTAGTGAGAATGTGAGGGATGAGTGACGAACTGTGGTCTAGGTGGTCCGAGAAAAGGGAAATGTTATCAGCATAGACGATTGTTGGGTGGTGCAAGGTAGTGAGTTGTGACATGATGAAGGAACTCGGGGTTGTGAGTTGTCGAGACGTACAAGGTTGGCCTTGTGCCAAGCTGTCAAGTGAGTGACTGTTTCTGAGTAATTGGATCTCATGTTGTAGCAGGGAATTCCGCCAGGTTCCTCCTTAAGGGAAGTAAAGATGCTTGAGAAGCCTTATTTAATCTTCTATCGTTAAGACCGATCGAATAAGGACAGTATCCTGCGAGTTAGAGGACCGTAAGAAATGAAGAGAGTGCACCTAATGCTCCATGTTTCTAATTTTTGAAGTGGTTGACTAGGTCAGGAGTGGCATTACCTTGGGGAAGCGTCAGTTGTGGGTGTGGGCAAGATACCCGCATCTTTTCCATTGAGGAATTCCGGGGAGGAAATTCTTTTAAGGGGGGAGTGTTGTAACAACCCAAATTTTAGTAAGTTGAAGGTTTAGTATCTAGAATGAAAAGAATGAAAGTAAGCTAAGGGACCATATTTCTAAGTATTGTTTTCTCTTGTAGTATTTTAGAATAAATGGGAATTTGGTGACCAAAGTGTGAAGAATGGGACTTTTGTGCTCAGGGGTGAAATGAGAAAGCTAGAATAAGATTAAAACCCTACCTTCTTCATTTCCTGTGTTTCATACGATGGAGAGGAGGATTTGAGAGAAGAGGAGGATTTGAGAGAAGAGGAGAAGAACCCTAATTGGAATCGTGATGGAAAGAGCTGCAGAAATTGTTGGAGTCATCTTCTCCAAGGTTTGATTTCTTTATCTTCTTCTTCTCTATGTTTGATTAGGCTAGTTTATGGTGGGGGATTTGAGAATCCATTTATTGGTTAAGTTTAAATCAATGAAAGAAAGAAGGCACTTGATTTTGGGATTGATTCCCTATGAGTTTGAACTAATCATTAAGAAATTTCATCATGTCTGTTTGATGATCTCCATTTCTTCCATGGATTGAGTTTTGGAGTTTTGGGGGTTAAAAGTGGTGAATCACTAGATGGATTTGATGGATTAGATATTGTGTAGATGTTGGCTTTTGGTTCTTAATGTTTATTATGTCAAAAATCTCGATTTGGGATACTTAGAACCGATTTGGAGGAGTTAGGGGATGAGAAACCTTTGAGCTTTGGGGAAGAAAATCGTGCAGGGCGAACAGTAGCCCGAGCCGATCTCGGCGCCGATGGACTGGCGCCACAATCGGCGCCAAGCTCTGGCTCCCAACCCCCCTTTTTCCGTTTCGTTGTTCGTTCGGGTCTTGGGTCGAGGCGTCGATTGGAAAGTTATTTTGGGGGTTTGTTAAGGATGTTTGGGAGTATGGTTAGATGGTTTAACACCATTCTTGTGGTGTCCAATTCAGGTGTTCGGTTCGAACAAGTGTGGGTTTCAGAGCGTGTGTCGAGGTGCTAACGCTAAGGTGAGTTCCCTAAACCTTTTTCGACGTAAAGTGTTAAATGTTTCTAACTGATTATGGTTTCATTTACGAGCATGAACTGTTATAACTGTCACGTATGTTTTTCCATGAACTACGCGTTTTACTTAAGAAAGCTTATTATGATATGATAAAATGAGATTGATGATTCAAATGATTTAAAGTTGCATGTTTTATGAAAGGATTAAAGGAATGATGTGCTATGTGGAGTCGGTCTGCACTGTGGGATCAGAGATAGATCTTCGGGTTCTGATGATCCCTTGGATATGTATGACAGACCGGTAGGTTGGAATCCGTTTCCTCCTATCCGGTAGAGGGGAGTCCGTGTGGGCTCCGGGAAGGGGAGTCTGCGTAGGCTCCGGAAGAGGCGAGAAGGGAACCTGTGGGGACACCGATCAAAGAATGTTTATGTGATCCAACACACAGTGCAGTACCATGCTTGATGTTATGTTAAAGTTTACGATGATTCTTTTATAAAAGTTTTATACTGTTTACATGTTGTTTTCGGAAGGAATTCACTAGACCTTTTGGTCTAACCCTCGCTTTCAAAAACTAAACCATTTTCAGGTAAACGTGCTACGGCTCTTCTAGTAAGAACTAGGGGAGATGTCAAGAAGGATTGTGGAGATTAGCGCGACTCCAAGTTTTGGCAATAATGACTATAGATAGAGCTCGGCTGTGGATTTAGAGACTTCCGCTGTCAATCTTGTTTAAGTATACTTTATTAATGATGTAAAGACAAGTTTATCTATGAAATTTGAATGCTTATCCGTTAGTAATGTATGTTATGAATTTGGGACGTTACAAACCCAAATTCCGGATTTCAAAGAGGCCCATTACCGAATTATGATGGACTCCGGATCCATAAAAGCAAGCACAGTTCCGGATTTCAATTAGTTAATAAAACACCGGATCCTAAATAGTTTGAGTCCACAATCCGGTTCTAAAGTAAACCCAATTCCGGTTCTCTTAGTTGGGTCCAAGTTCCGGTTCATAATTAATATTCAATTCCGGATCCAATATGCCAATAATAAATTCTGGATCCCTTAGGTTTCCGGAACCCAAACCATTCCGGATCTATGTTAAATAATTCTGGGTCTTCTTTATTTAGACCCAGATTTCGGATCCACTTTGAGTTCCTATTCCGGAACCTCACAAAACTATGGTGATGCGATACTGATTATCATTAGTACAGAAATCAATCCATTTTAAAATTGATTAACAAGTCCAAACCCAAACACAATGGTTATTCTAACTCTACTAATCCACTTAATCTTATTTTGTACAACTTACAGCCGATTAACTCTTGTGTACACTAAAACCCATTAAAATTCCATTAACTCTGATCTTCTCAAAATAAGCAAGAATAGGAATTAAAAGATGGAATTACCTGAGTGAATCAATGTAGGGTTAGGCTCAATCTCTTACTTCTTCCTTCAATTGCAGATTGAAGATGTCTCCTTCTCCAATTAGCTCTCGAACCAGAATTCTCTTGCTCTCTGCTCTCACTCCAACCGCCACACCCACACAAATGATTGATTCTAGGGTTTTGAGCCCAATATGAGGCTTTTCTACCCTCTTATCAAAATTACAAATCAGCCCCTAGACTTTCAACTTTAAAATTCCTCCACAAGACTTTAATCCTTTCAAATAAAACCACGGTTATTACATGATGACTATTTGTTTCTGAAGATCCAGATGAAGATTAAAGCAGTCAAGGGGATTCTTGAAGATAAAGCTTATTTGAAGATTCGTTTGAGATATTTCAAATAGCTGAAAGTGTTGAAGAATCTGAAGATCACAAAGAGCTAAAGATTGTTGTCATAATTGTTTTTAAATCTTGAATCCATGTAGGGAGATTATTAGTGCATAAATGTATACAAGATTTAGTTGTATTTGTAAAGAGTCAAAGCAATAGTCAAAGTCTTGTAATAGTTAGTAAGTGAGTCAAAATCAATGTAATAGAGTGTAAAAGTCAAAGATATAAATAGTGTGTTGTAAGGGAGTTGTAAGTGACAGTCTAATGCATACGTGAGATTTGTATCTTGTAAAGAGACGTCTAGAGAGAGAGTCTAGAGAGACAAAGTAGATCTCATTCATAGTCTTGTAGCTTTCTCTCAATCAATACTAGTTCTCATTGCAAATCCATTGTTACTTGAATTCACATAACATCTTGTAACGTCCCAAAAATTACAAGCAAATTTAATTTTTTAAATAAACAATTCATTTATAACAACTCATTAATTGATACCAACGCTTCGTTTGCAAACACATAATTAATATCTTTATAAATTAAAACTAGCGGAATAAATGTTTAAATATTAAAAATCATAAATCAACCAGCTCTCCTCGCGCGCCAGTGTGTACTAATCACGCCTTGGAGCCGCTCGGACCTGAAACCACAGTTTATGGGAAAGGGTAAGCACGAAGCTTAGTGAATTCCAACACATGCGCAGATAGGAATTATATACACATCACCCCTATCCGCACATAAGCAACAACATCACAGTTACATAAAACGAGTAAACATCTACAAGTAATTATGTATCCAACACCTCGGTCCCACCGAATTGTAATGTAACACACTCGTCACACCGAGTTCCCACAACGTTCCTTTCCACTTCCTCGGTCCCACCGAATGGTAATGTAACACACTCGTCACACCGAGTTCCCACAACGTTTCTTTCCACTTCCTCGGTCCCACCGAATTGTAATGTAACACACTCGTCACACCGAGTTCCCACAACGTTTCTTTCCACTTCCTCGGTCTCACCGAATTGTAATATAAAACATTTATACTAAGCATTCAAACCAATCAAACATTACACACCACAAACAACTAGTTCACACCACAAAGACAGTAGTACATACAAACTATTATGACATGCATACAACCCCTAACTACACAGTGAGAGAACTCACCTCGAATGCACGCCCAACTTAATAACACAATTCAAGCTTCACAATTACGGTCACTTCCCAGCACCTAAATGCATGTTAAAACGTGTCAATACGAGACCCGGACCCTATGACACGACACACGCTTAAACCGTCACTAAAACTAAATTCCGTTCACCCAAAACAGGTCTGTTCGGGACCTGTTTCGACCCATTTAAACCCAGAAAATTCCCAATATTATTTCATGACCAGAAAGTACTCTGAGTTAGGGTTCCAAGGACATATTATACGCCTCCTAACGCTTTTTCTACAATTTACTACGGATTTTACAAAAACAGTTTCCGGAACAGCGAAATTCAGCACCTTTCAGTATAAAACGACAAATCGACCCATGCTACGTCCCGAACTGGGTTTTGCACAAAACACAGAAAAGTTTATAGACTCAAAAAGGGAACTTTTGACACCGGTTTCACCCCAAACCGAGTTACGAGCAGAAAGTTACAGCTTACGCAAAACAGTGACAGATCTGCGGTTTCTTTTACATAAAATGACGATTCACAGAACTTACGACCACTTTTTCGCCCAGCTAGAGGCCGAACCAGTTTTCCGCTAAAACACAGAAAACGTGCCCGACCCCGAGCTTGAACCGTGGGCGCCAGTTTCGGCTCAAACGGAGTTACGACGGAAAAGTTATAGCCGTCGTAAAAACAGTGGCTGCACCATTTTCCACATGAATTGATGATTATAAAAACGACGGTTTTAACGAAACGGCTTAAACGATTAAGTCAAGACTTAACGGATTCTACGGTGATTATTAATAAGACATGGTCACGCACTACCCTCTGCCCTCCGGCAGTGGTGGTCGTCGACGGCGGCCGGCGGCGGTTCATCGACGAGGAAATAAAACAACCCGCAAACCACCGCGAGACCACTACCCTCTCGATCACCCTACCGCGTGCACCAACGACTCACACCACCACCGCTACCCGACACCCAGCCACCACAGTGGCGGCGTGGCAGCGGCAGCGGCGGCCGGCGGTGGTCCTCCGGTGACGAAAACGAAAAGAAAGGAAACGTCGAGTGAAACCTTACCTCGATGACGACACAACGACGAAACCCGACACCTTCACTCTTCTTCTCCGGCGGACACGACAACGACGGCGGCGACCTCCACACTTTCCGGCGAACTCCCTCTCTCTCTCTTCTCGCCGCTCTATCTCTCTCGGTTCTTCTCTATCCCTCTCTCTCTCCTTTCTTTCTCACCGCCGCACCACAAGACACAAAATAGGGTTATAACATTGGTTTGGTTTGCTTGGCTTGGCTTACAAGGAAAAGGAAAAACGGTATAGTAATTCGGCCATGGGCCAAAACCCATGCAACAAGTTCCAATAATTGCACTCTAGCCCCTCAACTACACCTTATCTCACAATCCACACCAAAATGACACGAAAGCTAACATTTTGGTCCTTTTTGACACCAAACCACTAACCAAAACAATTAAGGGTAAACACTTTAAATAATTAAAATTAATTAATAAACGTACCGAGACACGGGCTTTACAACTCTCCCCCGCTTGGATTAGACTTCGTCCTCGAAGTCTCTGCCTACGAATAGCTCCGGACAGTTCTCCGGCATATCATTCTCGGGTTCCCAAGTCCACTCAGAACCCTTTCTGAGTTGCCACTGGACTTTCACTAACCGGAACCTAATTTCTCACACCGTCTAAGAATCTCCCGAATACCTCCTTACTAACGACACTCCTTCATGAACACTGAAAAACGCGATTGAAAGAACACTCCAACAATCGAAATCATTCCTAGTTAAACGACTTCGGTTGTCTCCCAACCTTAGATGATTCATACCTCCCGATTAAATTCTCAAGCTCTAACATTCTAAAGCTGCTCACAGTATACCCTACAGGATACTCGACTACGATCATTCCTACCCTTAACTGTCGATTAACTACCACGAATTCTAATAGACTCCAAAGATTTTCAATAAATTATATCAACAAAACATCGACCCCCTGCCGAACATCGGTCCAACCGATCACAATAACAAACATCGGCCACCCGCCGAACATCGGTCCAACCGATTACAATAACAAACATCGGCCACCCTCCGAACATCGGTCCAACCGATTTCAATAACTCAAATAAGCGTGGTATTATCCTAGACACTAACACAAATAGATATCCCCCACAACCAAATCAACTAACACACACGTAGGTCACTCCACCATAACCATCCATCCCAAGTGATCATTTCAGGGTTACTTCTACCATCACCATGCTTATCTAAAAATCGGCTACAACTCTCCGATTATACTAAAGGTGTTTGGCCTCAAGCCCAAAAATCGACACCTAAATATACCACCTACCTCAAAATGGTTGATGCGCACTTATTCTCTTAATAACAAAGGGCATCAATCCCTTAACCGATACTATTCGGCCTACAGTACTAACGCGCGTGGAATACCTACCTTCCACCGTCGACGTATCATCCACACTTGCTCTACGAAGCCAAGTCACACCGTATCGAGGATACACCTTGACGTCTACCTCCCAGGTAACGCCTCAAGACCCAGCACACCGGAACTACCTCCCAGGTAAGTGCCCACAACTATATCCTCCTAGTACCTACTGGAAAGTCTAGGTTAAAACACATGAATACCGGGGTCCCACCCCGAGATACCCAACCGACCATTACCAACGACTGACTAACGTGTCTAGGGATCCAAAGCAAACAGCCTACCAACAACATGCCTATTCCGGATTGACTCACTCACCTAAACATGTAAACACTCAACGTGCAAAGAATGCCAAACGGTGCGACAAAAACAACTCATCAACTAGGCTCTACATCGAGCCATTAAAACTGGGCAATTGGCCCATGACTAACTCCAAGTCAAAACCGAGCAAAATGCTCCACGCTTGCTAGACCCATAGGTCGGAAAATGCGTTTAAACAAAGTTTAAGCAAGCAATACTCAGAAATCAACCTTAGTCCCAGACTCAACACGGGTTAAACAAAAGAGTTTTCCAAAAGGACTCACACCCTTAAAATTCTCGAAATCACACATGACACTTAAAAGCACATTTCCCCAAATGGTTTACAAAATCATTTACAAAATATTTTCAACATCAGGATTTTCATCTCAAAAAGATCGTATGTAATAAAACTACTTGGGATAGTTACGCAAAACTGGACACGCTCGTCCCACATAGGAAAATCATGTTGAAAATCGTTCCATTGCAGTTCGGTTTACTCACACAAAAGCGAGGCGTAATAAATAATTTCTTTAAAATGAACCGCCTCGATTCCGGTATGGATTGACTCATGACATGCACTTAAAGTAACTGATTGACCTTAAACAGGGTGCGACAAGGTGTGCACCTAATTCAAAATAAGTTTCACGACATTTGATTAAGAAAATTCTTCTTTTTAATCATAAAAAAATGACGTGGCACAGGGTTCGCCCCGAATTTTCGCGCGTCAGCTAATCACACAAAACGATGACACGGTTTACAAATATATTTTTGTTAAAACACAACTGTCTCGTGTAAGTTTCAAACTTGAAGACAGAAACCAGTCCGCTTCTATTAATTGGAAATATCGACTAAAACCTCATAAAATCTCAAACTGGGGGCAGGCATGCAAGCTTGTAACACTTCCTCAAGTTTCGTACTTGGGACATATAACGTCAAAACATTATAGTTTAAAAAAATGTATTTATCGAAAATGCTCAAAATACTCGTTTCCTCCAAAGCAAAAGTTTTTAATTTCCCCGAAACAAAAAAAACGATCGGTAATTCTAAATTAACCGAATGTCAAAAATCTACGCATCTATATTTCCAAAATATAACACATTGTAATCGTATGCATGATGTTCACAACATTAAAACACTCCTTGGATCAAATGGTCTTTCATTTCGACAAAAAGGAACTAAAACATTTTCATGCCCAACTCGTTCATCAAAATGTCGAGAACAAAGGTTACCCCAGTATGCATACCCCTAAGTCGATAAATCGCATTTTCATCGAAATGTCAATAAAACCTTTAGCTGACTGTAAAGCGCACTAAACAACTCCTTATGAAATGTTACCAAAATTCCTCCATGCACCACTTATGTCACGCATGAATCAATCCACACACTGAACTATTTGCAATAAAATACTTAGTAACACAAACTCTCGAAAGAAAAGTTAAGCGACACAAGAATTCCAAACTCATTTTAAACAAATCACCAACAAAATTTGTAACTCTCGTTATAAAAAGGTTTCATGCACTTTCAAAACCATAATTCGACATCTTGTGTGTGTGCTAAACACTTCCCAAAATTCCAAAGCACAATCCCTATAAGGATTGGAAACACAAAAATTAGTTAATGCAATCCTATTTTCAAAATAGACTTTGTGCATGACTTAGTCGGCATTCGATGTCTCGACTCATATCCCTCCAAAACTCCCCGATCCACAATCGTCATCCGGACATTTAAATCTCTTAAGGCAAGTTGGGAAATCACATCAAATCATCTTACGAGTTTTCCTCAAATCAAAGTCGGCTCTATGAGCCTATGACCCTAGCACAATCTTCCATCTTGGCCCGAAATGATCTGCTTACAACAAATATCATCCTTATCGTCACTCCAAGTGACTAATATTAGAATCGTCTTTCTATTCCAACGACTACTAGTTTAGGACCTTCATCACTACCCCCAACGATCATCACCTCAAAACACTTCGAGTACACACCTGTACTAGCAGGTTTACTATAGTTGTTCCTCCTTGTGATGGCTATTCTGGGTAGACAATACAACGCGTTATTAGCACATAATAACTCATACTAACAACACTCACGCTCAACTCCTTGGATTCCTCGTGACTTCCCCGACTCGAGCATTGATCCTGTGCTTCCGGTAGTAGGAGCTCTACTACTACCTTCCACGCCTATCATCGCTCGTTCCGAGTCCCATCCCGAGGGGTCCAAGTAGCTTCTTGCCGCAACTACACACATATGCCCGCACCGGCATATATACTCGCTCTTCCTAGCTCCCTAGGAATTCCATCCAAACCACTACCCTTGCTACTGCCAAATCCCTAATAGCAAGTAGCAGACATGCAATACAGTGTAACAAGCACCAAGCAATTTAGCATACATACTCCTATGTTCTAGAAAGCAATCTAGCACACGTACTCATACATAAACACCCTTCCCAGCTCTCTAGGAACTTCCTCTTATCCCACTACCCTTGCTACTACCGAATCCCTACTGATTATAACGGGTGACCTCGCGAATACCCGGTTATTTGCAGTGCGAAATAAATAGACAGTCGAATACAAGACTCTATCCTAGAACGGTTGGACTCAAACAAGAGCTGCGCAATAGAACTAAATCGAATATTCTAAGGCTATAAATCTCTTACTGCATACAACCTAGAGGGCATCCACTTAGTAACCTATCATAATTAGCATAAATTCCTAATAGCAAGCATTACAACATACAGCATAGTTTCCACAACAGGCAATCTAGCATGCATACTCTATGATCTAGAAAGCAAATAAACACTAAGCATTGTACCTTTCCCTTCGGCTCCGGCTGACTGTACACACTGCGCCCTTAATCACCGTTCCTCGAACGGGTTTTTACTTTTTCTTTTACCTCCAAAACGATTTAAAAACGAATTTGAAAATTTCCCAGCCGCAACTTGAGACCAAACGCACCGAGGTGCGTTTGATTCACTCAAGCTGTGCTCTGATACCAAGTTGTAACGTCCCAAAAATTACAAGCAAATTTAAATTTTTAAATAAACAATTCATTTATAACAACTCATTAATTGATACCAACGCTTCGTTTGCAAACACATAATTAATATCTTTATAAATTAAAACCAGCGGAATAAATGTTTAAATATTAAAAATCATAAATCAACCAGCTATCCTCGCGCGCCAGTGTGTACTCATCACGCCTTGGAGCCGCTCGGACCTGAAACCACAGTTTATGGGAAAGGGTAAGCACGAAGCTTAGTGAATTCCAACACATGCGCATAGGAATTATATACACATCACCCCTATCCGCACATAAGCAACAACATCACAGTTACATAAAACGAGTAAACATCTACAAGTAATTATGTATCCAACACCTCGGTCCCATCGAATTGTAATGTAACACACTCGTCACACCGAGTTCCCACAACGTTCCTTTCCACTTCCTCGGTCCCACCGAATGGTAATGTAACACACTCGTCACACCGAGTTCCCACAACGTTTCTTTCCACTTCCTCGGTCCCACCGAATTGTAATGTAACACACTCGTCACACCGAGTTCCCACAACGTTTCTTTCCACTTCCTCGGTCTCACCGAATTGTAATATAAAACATTTATACTAAGCATTCAAACCAATCAAACATTACACACCACAAACAACTAGTTCACACCACAAAGACAGTAGTACATACAAACTATTATGACATGCATACAACCCCTAACTACACAGTGAGAGAACTCACCTCGAATGCGCGCCCAGCTTAATAACACAATTCAAGCTTCACAATTACGGTCACTTCCCAGCACCTAAATGCATGTTAAAACGTGTCAATACGAGACCCGGACCCTATGACACGACACACGCTTAAACCGTCACTAAAACTAAATTCCGTTCACCCAAAACAGGTCTGTTCGGGACCTGTTTTGACCCCTTTAAACCCAGAAAATTCCCAATATTATTTCATGACCAGAAAGTACTCTGAGTTAGGGTTCCAAGGACATATTATACGCCTCCTAACGCTTTTTCTACAATTTACTACGGATTTTACAAAAACAGTTTCCGGAACAGCGAAATTCAGCACCTTTCAGTATAAAACGACAAATCGACCCATGCTACGTCCCGAACTGGGTTTTGCACAAAACACAGAAAAGTTTATAGACTCAAAAAGGGAACTTTTGACACCGGTTTCACCCCAAACCGAGTTACGAGCAGAAAGTTACAGCTTACGCAAAACAGTGACAGATCTGCAGTTTCTTTTACATAAAATGACGATTCACAGAATTTACGACCACTTTTTCGCCCAGCTAGAGGCCGAACCAGTTTTCCGCTAAAACACGGAAAACGTGCCCGACCCCGAGCTTGAACCGTGGGCGCCAGTTTCGGCTCAAACGGAGTTACGACGGAAAGGTTATAGCCGTCGTAAAAACAGTGGCTGCACCATTTTCCACATGAATTGATGATTATAAAAACGACGGTTTTAACGAAACGGCTTAAACGATTAAGTCAAGACTTAACGGATTCTACGGTGATTATTAATAAGACATGGTCACGCACTACCCTCTGCCCTCCGGCAGTGGTGGTCGTCGACGGCGGCCGGCGGCGGTTCATCGACGAGGAAATAAAACAACCCGCAAACCACCGCGAGACCACTACCCTCTCGATCACCCTACCGCGTGCACCAACGACTCACACCACCACCGCTACCCGACACCCAGCCACCACAGTGGCGGCGTGGCAGCGGCAGCGGCGGCCGGCGGTGGTCCTCCGGTGACGAAAACGAAAAGAAAGGAAACGTCGAGTGAAACCTTACCTCGATGACGACACAACGACGAAACCCGACACCTTCACTCTTCTTCTCCGGCGGACACGACAACGACGGCGGCGACCTCCACACTTTCCGGCGAACTCCCTCTCTCTCTCTTCTCGCCGCTCTATCTCTCTCGGTTCTTCTCTATCCCTCTCTCTCTCCTTTCTTTCTCACCGCCGCACCACAAGACACAAAATAGGGTTATAACATTTGTTTGGTTTGCTTGGCTTGGCTTACAAGGAAAAGGAAAACCGGTATAGTAATTCGGCCATGGGCCAAAACCCATGCAACAAGTTCCAATAATTGCACTCTAGCCCCTCAACTACACCTTATCTCACAATCCACACCAAAATGACACGAAAGCTAACATTTTGGTCCTTTTTGACACCAAACCACTAACCAAAACAATTAAGGGTAAACACTTTAAATAATTAAAATTAATTAATAAACGTACCGAGACACGGGCTTTACACATCTTCCCAAAAACTACCTCAAAAATGAAGAAAGTAGGAGAAAGAAAGAGTTTTTTGTAACACCCGTGATTTTCGGATAAGTACAACTTTGATTCAGTGAAGAATCGATCTTCTAAGAAAAATATGGAAAATAAGATTTTGAGTCAAATCTTAGATTTTATGGTCTTGTTGGATGAGGAATTCAAATGCGAGTCCAACGGTCCTTTCCGGAGCGAAAACGGAGCTAGAACGAGAGAGTTATGGCCAAAACGAGTTTCGGTACACTCTGAGCTATTGTGCCCGGCGATAGTGACACTGTCACAATCGTCGTGTCACTATCGCCCAAGAGGTACCGAGAGTTGAGGGATGCCTGGCGATTGTGCCCTGGCGATAGTGACACTGTCACTATCGCCGTGTCACTATAGCCGACGGGCTCCAAGGTGTTTTAAATCCCTTTTCTCCAAGGAGCATACGTTTGGAGAACTCTAGATTTAGCTTAAATCTAGCAAGGTGAGTTCAAGTTACTTTGCGAAAACGTTGTACATGCCAAAATGAATATTTTACAAATATGTGTGTGTTTTAATTGAAAATATATGTGGTTGAGTTATTTGATTGATTTAACTCTTTTGAAGTGTTTATCTTCATAAATGTGTATAACACCCATATTTGGGGCTTTTGGATGTTTGGATGGTTAGAAACCATAAAATGTCTTTAAAAGATTATTTGCTCAAAATGAGGTTTAATTGATGGTTTAATCATATATGTGTAAATGATTTTGAAAACCAATTGGGAAATACACTTTTAAGTGTTATGTGTCATTTTGATAATTATAAGGGTGTGACTCCTTTGGGAAAACCCTTTTTGTTTAACCCGTAATGAGTTTTGGGGTTAATGATGAATTTGTAGTATAGCTTGCCTAAACAATGTTTAAACGCGTTTTTGACCGACATTATGGGTCTAGCAAGCTTGGAGCACTTTGCTCGGTTTTGACTTTGAGAGAGTCTTGGGACATTTGTCCGGTTTAAATGGTTCGATGTGGAGTCTTATTTACGGGTCGCTTTTATTGCACCGTGTTGCATATTATTGCACGTTGTTGATATTTTACATGCTCAGGGTGGAGTCTAGGATGTGTTATATGCTTAATTGCATTTTTATTTGCATGAGGTGACGTCAATAAATGATCATTAGATCTTTAAGCAGAGGGCTCAGTTTTGGACTCAATTGAGTCTTGAGGGCATTTGCCCGGTTTTAATAAGCTCGACGTGGGCTTGGGGTTTGCATTGCATGAGTTGCATCATATTTGAGGTTTACATGATTTGAATGCATTGGTTATTCTTTTGATGTCATGTATGAATTTTTAAGTTAAGTAAGCTTGTTTTGGATGGTGGGTTTTCCAAGGTAAAGACCTAGTATGGTTGAACTTGAGGGCTTGGACTAAAGACCTAGTATGGTTGATGTCTAAGAGGGGTTAAAGACCTAGTATGGTTGATGCCAAAGACGGACTAAAGACCTAGTATGGTTGATGTCTGAGATGGACTAAAGACCTAGTATGGTTGATGTCTAAGATGGGCTAAAGATCTACTATGATTGATGTCAAGGATTGACTAAAGACCTAGTATGGTTGATGTCATCCGTTTTCCACATCCAAGAAGCTTACCTACATTTATTTTATCGTGGTTTAATTTATGTGTTTGCCACACTCGATGAGATCGGGTCTCCCCCGTCACCGAAGGGTGTTGATTTCGGGTATTTTATCTATTCACATTGTTGATGTTATATTACATGCATATGGATTGTTTTCCATGACTGATGGGCGGATTTATGTTACATTCTTATTGAATGTTTTAACTGGTATTGGGATTTTAATACATTTTACGTTTGCGTGGGTTTAGCTTCGTATTATGTTTTAATAAAGGTTATATTTGAATGGATGGTTTCCATGTTTTAAGGGTTGAGTATGTATTGTCAACCGTGTTTGAAGGTTTTGCCTAAAACTAGAATTATTTACGTATTTGAGTGAGTTGGGATTGTAACTCATTTTGGAAAACGCTTTACACTTTTCGGGAATGGTTCCCATGGATTTTGGATGCGTTGGAAAATAAGTCTTTTATGCCGCTTGGGAAATCCTTTTTGGAAATGATAATCTTTGTCGAAATCTTTCATTTAAAGATTTACCGAATCATGACTAAAACTAATATCTTCTGATTTATGATTTTATATAGTCATGATAAAATGCTTGAACTCACTAGGCGTAAGCCTAACCCTTTTTATTTGTCGGCATGTGCAACAGGCTCAGGTTGGGGTAGCTCTAGCTACATTGTGAAGTGGCGAGTGCTAGTAATGTGCACGAGAGGTGAATAGATTAAGTTATGTTTTCCGCATTTACCCTTGGGAAGTAGCACTTGTATTTGGATTAGGTGATGTCCGAAGTGGGTTTAGTCTTGGTAATGAGACTTATGTATTATGTATTACTTGGAGATAACCATTGTTTGTAATTGGAAGTATTTTACCTATTGTTTCGGATGTAATATCGAAAATTTTAAATTAGTTGCTATTTCCAAATTTGAGGGTGTTACAAGTTGGTATCAGAGCATAAGTTTGAGAGAATTAGGTGTTGATTTTGGATACCTAGACTCAAACTAGTGTTTGTTTAAGTAAATGAGAGTGAAATTCACCTTTAGGGACTTTAAGATAAGATGTTTTGAAGTTGATGGAGCTTTTAGAAACGAGAATCACGTCGAGAGCAACAAGGATAATCATATGTAGTGTGTTCATAGTGACACCTGGCCAGTGTCATGGTGAACCTACTAGTACATGTGCATGCTCGAATTGCTTTCATGTGGTGATCGTTGGGGTAGTGAAGGAGGTTCTGAACTAGTAGTTGTTGGAATGGATGGACTATTCTAGTATTAGTCACTTGGAGTGACGATAAGCATGATGTTTGCTTTATGTAGGCCGTTTCGGGTCAAGATTGATGGTCGGACTAGAACCATAGGCTTTTGAGCCGATTTTGATTTGAGGAAAAACCGTAAAGTTAATTGATGTATTTCCCAACTTGCCTTAAGAGGTTTGAATATCCGGATGAAAATAGTAGACCGGAGGATTTGGAGGAGTATGAGTGGAGACGTTGAATGCCGACTAAATCATGCACGAAGTTTATTTTGGAAATAAATTGCATCAACTGTTTCTTGTGTTTCCAATCCTTATGTGGATTGTGTTATAAATTTTGAAAAATGTTTGGCACGCACACAAGATTTCAAATTATGGTTTTAAAAGTGCATGAAACCGTTTTATCGCGGGAGTTGCGAACTCCGCCGGGATTTGTTTTGCCTTATTTCATCGTTGTTCAACATTTGTTTTGGATGTAATGGTAATCATATATAAATGATGTTTGAGATGTTGGGCAATAACTACGGCTTGTGACTTTAACATTGGATCTCCTCCACATATGTTATAGTTTGGACGGAAAGTTATTTTTCCATTATGTCTATGTGAGATTATTTTGGGGATTTTGTTTAATGAGAGTTGTTAAACAATGACGTTTATGTGGTATTACCCTAGAAGGGGATTTTTGGGATTTTGGCGTCTTATTTATGATTTTTGCTTTTAGCAATTTGGCTTTGGAAGCATGGTGTTTAGCGCCGTTTTATTGACTTGGAGTCATTGAGTCCATGGAGGTTCATGTAGTTTGGTTTTACGACATATTGAGTCGTGTGAGTACAATTTTACAATGTGCATACTCTAATTGCTTATGTGAAAAGTTTACAAGTTTTGGTTGGGCATTTGGTCCCACTCGAGTTTGGTTGAGAAAAGTTAATTTTACGCCATAAGGTGACTAAGAAAAGATGAGTTTGGAACTCTAGTGTTGCGTATCTTTTCTTTCAAAAAGTTTGTGTTACTAAGTATTTCATTGCAAATAGTTCGGTGTATGGATTGATTTATACGTGGCTTAAGTGATGTAGGAAAGAACATTTTTGGTGGCATTTTATAATAAATTGTTCGGTGCGCTTTTGGTTAGTTAAATGTTTATTACCGTTTTTATGTGAAACGTATTATATCGACTTAGGGGTATGCATAGCTTGGTAACCATTGTTTCTCGTCACTTTGTTGAACGAATTGTGATGTGAAAATGTTTTATAGACTCTTGTTTAAATGATGACTATTCGGTCAAAGGGTGTTTTGGTGTTGTAGAAATCATGCACAGTTCGCAATGCTTTGCATTTTGAAAATGAAAATGTGTTAGTCGTTGACATTTGGTTAACTTTGATTTGCCGATTATTTTGGAAGAATTGAAAACCTTTTTGTTTTTCTTGGAGAAATATGTGTTGGGAGTATTTGGACAAATACATTTTTTAGCAATTACGTTTTGACGTTTTGTGTTCCAAGTACGAAACCTTGAGAAAATGCTTCGTGAGGAAGATTTTAGAAAATTTTTGTATAAAATTATAGTACGCGGGATTTCTTATGTTTTGGACATTGATACGCACCGTTGGTGCAATTTGGGATTTGAAAATAGGTTGGAACCCTTTTTGGTGCCAACAATTATTAACACTTAATTCCTTGTATGTTTTGGAAAACGCACCGTTGGGTGCAAGTTTGTCGAGAATGTCTTATTCAAATGACATTATAGGACCGGACGGGAAATTTTGAGAAATTGATTTAAAGAGTTTCCTCTTTTGGAAAATTGGTCGCGAACTGTTTGATGCATGTAATTTCGTTTCAAGGAAATTTGTAATAGTAATGTTACAAGCTTGCATGTCTACCCCAATGTGAAGTTGTATAATGCTTTAGTCGATATTTACGAGTGATGGAAACGTATGGGTTTTTGTATTAACTAAGGAATTTGCACAAGTCATTTTGTGTTTTAACTAAGAGCATTGTTAAACCGCTCCATCGTTTTTTTGTAATAAACTGACGCGCGCAAAATTTTGTTGGTAAACCTTGCCTCATGTCGTTTTATGGTTGATGAGGAAATATTGGAGTCAATGTTGTTTAGACCTCTTTTGAAATACGTGCACACCTGGTGTCGCACCCCGTTTAAGGTCGAACAGTCACTTTACATGCATGTCATGAGTCAATTCATACTAGAACTGTGGTGTTTCATCTAAAAGAAATTGTTTACTACGCTTTTGCGTTTTGTGGGTAAACTGAACTGCAATGAAATGATTTTCAACATGGTTTTCCTATGTGGGACGAGCGTGTCCAGTTTTGCGTAACTACCGAGCTGATAGTAGTAGTGTTATTTCGCGCGAGTTATTTGAGATGAAAATCTTGGTGTTGAAAATATTTTGTGAATGGTTTTGATTAATTGGCATATTTATTGAATAACGCATTTGAAAACCTTGAACTCGTTAGGACCTTGAAAAGGGTATGTACCTCAATTAAGGGTAAGTGCGTGTAGCACTTCGACGGTGGAAGGTTGGGTATTCCACGCGTGTTGGTATTATGGGCCGGAGGATAGCGGTAGCAAAGTAATTGTGCTTGTGGTAATTGCAGAATTAGACTTGCGGTAACGTATTTCGAGGTTGATACAGCCGTTTTGTTGGCAACCTTAGTTGTATGGAAACCTCGGTAAATGGAACTCGTATGTGGGGTCCTATTAGAGTTCCGAGTAGGTGGTAAAAACTAGGTGTCAACCTTTGTGGTCTTGAAATCGGAAACCGTTAGTGTAAACGGGGGTTTGTAGCCAAGTTTGAAGGATGACGACAATGGTAGTGGTAACCGTAAGATGCTCAATTGTGATGAGTAGTTTTGGTGGAATAATCTTAGTGTACCGTTAAAGGACTTGTCGGTTTTATGATTGTTTTTTTGGAATGGATTCTTGGAGTTATTAGAACTCGTGGAGTTATTTGACAATTAATGGTAGGGATGATCGGAATTGATAATTCCGTTGGGTTCGTTAGTGATTAAATCGTGAAATGATTTAGAGTTGAAAACTAAAATTGAGGAAGATGGAACACTTTAAGGTTGGGAGACAACCGGAGTCGTTTAACTAGGAGTGTTACCAGTGGTTGGAATGTTCTTCCAGACATAAGTACGGTGTACTTGAAGGGGTGCTGTTGATAAGAAATTGTTCGAGGAATCGTCCTTATAGACTATGTGGGAAATTTGGATTCCAGTTAGGAATTGATGATTTATGGTCGGAGTTGAGTCGGTTAGCATTATTGTAAAGGATGTAGATTTCGAGGACGAAATCATTCCAAGGTTGGGAGGATTGTAACACCCGTGATTTTCGGATAAGTACAACTTTGATTCAGTGAGGAATCGATCTTCTAAGAAAAATATGGAAAATAAGACTTTGAGTCAAATCTTAGATTTTATGGTCTTGTTGGATGAGGAATTCAAATGTGAGTCCAACGGTCCTTTCAGGAGCGAAAACGGAGCTAGAACGAGAGAGTTATGGCCAAAACGAGTTTCGGTACACTCTGAGCTATTGTGCCCGGCGATAGTGACACTGTCACAATCGCCGTGTCACTATCGCCCAAGAGATACCGAGAGTTGAGGGATGCCTGGCGATTGTGCCCTGGCGATAGTGACACTGTCACTATCGCTGTGTCACTATAGCCGACGGGCTCCAAGGTGTTTTAAATCCCTTTTCTCCTTTCTTCTTCCCCATTTCACTCATCTCTCTCAAACTCTCTCTCTCAGGCGATTTCTCCCAAGAACATCATCCCCTCCCCTCTCCTTCCTCATTTCTTCACCAAATCAAACCATTTTCCTCCATTGATGATCATATTTGGAAGCTTGGAGTTTTGTGGAGATTAGGAAGTCGTTTTTGGAAGATTCAAATGGTTAAGGTAATCTCTCCCTACCCTATAGTTGTTATTGTTATTGATTTCATATTCCTTCCATCTTGTGATGTTGTGGACCGATTTTGGTGATGATTGGGTAAGGGAATCTTGTTTTCTTCATCTACAAAACTAGGGTTTGGTATAAAATGGGTGTTTTAGTATGTTATGGATGGATGATGATTCCTTAGGGTTGGATTGTATTATTGATGGTTGAGAATTCATAAATCTAGGTTTTTGGAAGTTTTGGTTTGAGGATGCAAACTTCATCAAAGGAGCATACGTTTGGAGAACTCTAGATTTAGCTTAAATCTAGCAAGGTGAGTTCAAGTTACTTTGCGAAAACGTTGTACATGCCAAAATGAATATTTTACAAATATGTGTGTGTTTTAATTGAAAATATATGTGGTTGAGTTATTTGATTGATTTAACTCTTTTGAAGTGTTTATCTTCATAAATGTGTATAACACCCATATTTGGGGCTTTTGGATGTTTGGATGGTTAGAAACCATAAATTGTCTTTAAAAGATTATTTGCTCAAAATGAGGTTTAATTGATGGTTTAATCATATATGTGTAAATGATTTTGAAAACCAATTGGGAAATACACTTTTAAGTGTTATGTGTCATTTTGAGAATTATAAGGGTGTGAGTCCTTTGGGAAAACCCTTTTTGTTTAACCCGTAATGAGTTTTGGGGTTAATGATGAATTTGTAGTATAGCTTGCCTAAACAATGTTTAAACGCGTTTTTGACCGACATTATGGGTCTAGCAAGCTTGGAGCACTTTGCTCGGTTTTGACTTTGAGAGAGTCTTGGGACATTTGTCCGGTTTAAATGGTTCGATGTGGAGTCTTATTTACGGGTCGCTTTTATTGCACCGTGTTGCATATTATTGCACGTTGTTGATATTTTACATGCTCAGGGTGGAGTCTAGGATGTGTTATATGCTTAATTGCATTTTTATTTGCATGAGGTGACGTCAATAAATGATCATTAGATCTTTGAGCAGAGGGCTCAGTTTTGGACTCAATTGAGTCTTGAGGGCATTTGCCCGGTTTTAATAAGCTCGACGTGGGCTTGGGGTTTGCATTGCATGAGTTGCATCATATTTGAGGTTTACATGATTTGAATGCATTGGTTATTCTTTTGATGTCATGTATGAATTTTTAAGTTAAGTAAGCTTGTTTTGGATGGTGGGTTTTCCAAGGTAAAGACCTAGTATGGTTGAACTTGAGGGCTTGGACTAAAGACCTAGTATGGTTGATGTCTAAGAGGGGCTAAAGACCTAGTATGGTTGATGCCAAAGACGGACTAAAGACCTAGTATGGTTGATGTCTGAGATGGACTAAAGACCTAGTATGGTTGATGTCTAAGATGGGCTAAAGATCTAGTATGATTGATGTCAAGGATTGACTAAAGACCTAGTATGGTTGATGTCATCCGTTTTCCACATCCAAGAAGCTTACCTACATTTATTTTATCATGGTTTAATTTATGTGTTTGCCACACTCGATGAGATCGGGTCTCCCCCGTCACCGAAGGGTGTTGATTTCGGGTATTTTATCTATTCTCATTGTTGATGTTATATTACATGCATATGGATTGTTTTCCATGACTGATGGGCGGATTTATGTTACATTCTTATTGAATGTTTTAACTGGTATTGGGATTTTAATACATTTTACGTTTGCGTGGGTTTAGCTTCGTATTATGTTTTAATAAAGGTTATATTTGAATGGATGGTTTCCATGTTTTAAGGGTTGAGTATGTATTGTCAACCGTGTTTGAAGGTTTTGCCTAAAACTAGAATTATTTACGTATTTGAGTGAGTTGGGATTGTAACTCATTTTGGAAAACGCTTTACACTTTTCGGGAATGGTTCCCATGGATTTTGGATGCGTTGGAAAATAAGTCTTTTATGCCGCTTGGGAAATCCTTTTTGGAAATGATAATCTTTGTCGAAATCTTTCATTTAAAGATTTACCGAATCATGACTAAAACTAATATCTTCTGATTTATGATTTTATATAGTCATGATAAAATGCTTGAACTCACTAGGCGTAAGCCTAACCCTTTTTATTTGTCGGCATGTGCAACAGGCTCAGGTTGGGGTAGCTCTAGCTACATTGTGAAGTGGCGAGTGCTAGTAATGTGCACGAGAGGTGAATAGATTAAGTTATGTTTTCCGCATTTACCCTTGGGAAGTAGCACTTGTATTTGGATTAGGTGATGTCCGAAGTGGGTTTAGTCTTGGTAATGAGACTTATGTATTATGTATTACTTGGAGATAACCATTGTTTGTAATTGGAAGTATTTTACCTATTGTTTCAGATGTAATATCGAAAATTTTAAATTAGTTGCTCTTTCCAAATTTGGGGGTGTTACAAGTTGGTATCAGAGCATAAGTTTGAGAGAATTAGGTGTTGATTTTGGATACCTAGACTCAAACTAGTGTTTGTTTAAGTAAATGAGAGTGAAATTCACCTTTAGGGACTTTAAGATAAGATGTTTTGAAGTTGATGGAGCTTTTAGAAACGAGAATCACGTCGAGAGCAACAAGGATAATCATATGCAGTGTGTTCATAGTGACACCTGGCCAGTGTCATGGTGAACCTACTAGTACATGTGCATGCTCGAATTGCTTTCATGTGGTGATCGTTGGGGTAGTGAAGGAGGTTCTGAACTAGTAGTTGTTGGAATGGATGGACGATTCTAGTATTAGTCACTTGGAGTGACGATAAGCATGATGTTTGCTTTATGTAGGCCGTTTCGGGTCAAGATTGATGGTCGGACTAGAACCATAGGCTTTTGAGCCGATTTTGATTTGAGGAAAAACCGTAAAGTTAATTGATGTATTTCCCAACTTGCCTTAAGAGGTTTGAATATCCGGATGAAAATAGTAGACCGGAGGATTTGGAGGAGTATGAGTGGAGACGTTGAATGCCGACTAAATCATGCACGAAGTTTATTTTGGAAATAAATTGCATCAACTGTTTCTTGTGTTTCCAATCCTTATGTGGATTGTGTTATAAATTTTGAAAAATGTTTGGCACGCACACAAGATTTCAAATTATGGTTTTAAAAGTGCATGAAACCGTTTTATCGCGGGAGTTGCGAACTCCGCCGGGATTTGTTTTGCCTTATTTCATCGTTGTTCAACATTTGTTTTGGATGTAATGGTAATCATATATAAATGATGTTTGAGATGTTGGGCAATAACTACGGCTTGTGACTTTAACATTGGATCTCCTCCACATATGTTAGAGTTTGGACGGAAAGTTATTTTTCCATTATGTCTATGTGAGATTATTTTGGGCATTTTGTTTAATGAGAGTTGTTAAACAATGACGTTTATGTGGTATTACCCTAGAAGGGGATTTTTGGGATTTTGGCGTCTTATTTATGATTTTTGCTTTTAGCAATTTGGCTTTGGAAGCATGGTGTTTAGCGCCGTTTTATTGACTTGGAGTCATTGAGTCCATGGAGGTTCATATAGTTTGGTTTTACGACATATTGAGTCGTGTGAGTACAATTTTACAATGTGCATACTCTAATTGCTTATGTGAAAAGTTTACAAGTTTTGGTTGGGCATTTGGTCCCACTCGAGTTTGGTTGAGAAAAGTTAATTTTATGCCATAAGGTGACTAAGAAAAGATGAGTTTGGAACTCTAGTGTTGCGTATCTTGTCTTTCAAAAAGTTTGTGTTACTAAGTATTTCATTGCAAATAGTTCGGTGTATGGATTGATTTATACGTGGCTTAAGTGATGCAGGAAAGAACATTTTTGGTGGCATTTTATAATAAATTGCTCGGTGCGCTTTTGGTTAGTTAAATGTTTATTACCGTTTTTATGTGAAACGTATTATATCGACTTAGGGGTATGCATAGCTTGGTAACCATTGTTTCTCGTCACTTTGTTGAACGAATTGTGATGTGAAAATGTTTTATAGACTCTTGTTTAAATGATGACTATTCGGTCAAATGGTGTTTTGGTGTTGTAGAAATCATGCACAGTTCGCAATGCTTTGCATTTTGAAAATGAAAATGTGTTAGTCGTTGACATTTGGTTAACTTTGATTTGCCGATTATTTTGGAAGAATTGAAAACCTTTTTGTTTTTCTTGGAGAAATATGTGTTGGGAGTATTTGGACAAATACATTTTTTAGCAATTACGTTTTGACGTTTTGTGTTCCAAGTACGAAACCTTGAGAAAATGCTTCGTGAGGAAGATTTTAGAAAAATTTTGTATAAAATTATAGTACGCGGGATTTCTTATGTTTTGGACATTGATACGCACCGTTGGTGCAATTTGGGATTTGAAAATAGGTTGGATATATATATATATATATATATATATATAGGGAAAAGTTCAATAGAGAAGTGCAAATATTTAGATAAATAGAGAAGTAAAAAACACGGGACCGTTCATATATGAACGTTCATATGAACGTTCATATATGACTGTTATATGAACGTTCATTTATGAACGTTCATATATGAACAGTCATATATGAACGTTCATATAACAGTCATATATGAACGTTCATATATGAACGTTCATATATGAACGTTCATATATGAACGTTCATATATGAACAGTCATATATGAACGTTCATAAATGAACGTTCATATAACAGTCATATCTGAACGTTCATATATGAACGTTCATATATGACTGTTTATATATGAACGTTCATATATGAACGGTCCCGTGTTTTTTTACTTCTCTATTTCTCTAAATATTTGCACTTCTCTATTGAACCTAAGGCTATATATATATATATATAGAAGTTTATATAATCAGCAAGAAAACGAATGAATTTTTTAAAAAAAATCATATTTTACCGACGGCTTAGTGACCGATTTTCCGTCGGTAATTAATTTTTAATTTTTTTGGCTGTCGGTTATCCGTCGGTAATTGGTTTCGTCGGCGATCTGTCGGTAAGCCTCGTCGCCTCTTGTTCGTCGTTGATCCGTCAGTAACTGGGCCGTCGATAAACTGGGTCGTCGATAAACTTGGCCGTCGGTAATCCGTCGGTAAATTGTGCCGTCGGTAATCCGTCGCTAAAACCCGTCAGTGATCCGTCGGTAAACCAATTACCTACCAAGTAATTTCCGACCCCGAATACCGACGGAACGAGCCGTCGGAAATAATGTATTTTTTGTAGTGGTGACTAGGGTTCCTCACCACTAACACTGTTAAGTTTTAATGGTTAAAGTCATCTTGTACAATAATACCCTTGTTCAAGATACCTTTAACCATTAAAACTTAACGGTGTTAGTGGTGAGTGACCCTAGTTACAATACATTGCATACCAAAAGAATCATATGCTAGTTCTAATTTTAATTATATATGTACAATAAAGTTTTTTATTTTAGGTAGTTTAAGAAAATGTAAATGTTTTCTTTTCTAAAAGACTATTTGCAAATTCCGTTATTTTTTAATTGGAAAATCACATCAAAATGGTACAAACTTTGACATAATTCCTATTTTAGAGAACCAACTTTTAAAATCATCATTTTAGGGTTTGAACCAAACTTTTCATATATTCAAGCGTCTGGTTTACCTTGTAACCTGATAATTGTGACATGTTTCAGGTAAATGCCAACTAAGATGCCACGTCATATTTAAAATATAAAAAATATATCTGTCCATATTTGATCATCTTTCCCGTTTTTTAATAAATTGTACAGAGTGTAAGCATACATACAAGTTGTTCAAACATTAAAATACTTCTCTCTACACTCGCCTTCTCCGGCTACTCCTCGGTCCTCTCTACACTCACCTTCTCCGGCTACTCCTCTCCGACCCTCACATTTACCGGCAAACTGTTCCCCCTCCTTTCTAGCCTTCTCCGACAACGACGTTCAAATAAAACCCTCTCAATTGTTCATCTTCACCAGATAATATGAATTTGCAGGGTTTATTTTGTTTACATCTTTCTAAAAAAAATTACAAAGCTCACTCATGGATTGTCAAAAAAAAGCTAACGAACCTGTCAAACAAAGAAAAAGAGCTTAAGCCCTACACAAAAACCAACCAGATGCAAGGCATTAAAAATCGAATAAGAACCAGATCTTATATGTGAATTCAATGCATTTCATAAACCCAAAAACAAAAAATGTAATTCATGGATGTGATAGGGATGGATAACGCGTGTGTCAGTGGCCGGAGAAGCATAACTCGTCGAAGATGGAGACCCACTTGGCTAGGGGCACCGGAGATGGAGACCCACTTGTTTGGAGGGTGCCGGAGAAGAAGCACTCACCACAGATGGAGATCCACTTTGAACACAAATGGGTCAATAAGGTAGAAGAAAAGGATTAAAGGAACTGAGAATCAGTAAGGTAGAATCAAGGGTTTGGTAAGGAGGATTTGAGGAGAAGGAAATGGAAGGATTGTGAATTATGAGGAGGCGGCAGGACAGGAGGAGGAGAATGATGAATTTAGTTTTTATTTTTTTGTATTCTTAATTAATGACGAGATGGATTTTTTAAATATCCATGTAAGTTTTTTTTAATCAATGAATTTGCCACATCATGTGAGATAACCGGATACCTACTGAACAGATAAACCAGTCCCTTAAATATATGAAAAGTTTTTAAAAGTTGGTTCCTTAAAATAGGAATTATGTCTTGTTCCATTTTAATGCAAATTATCCTTTTTTTTTAATTAGCAACTATTACAAACTACTTACATAAGACGGTAATTGCTGTCCAATTTATATCTTTTTTCAACCATCTTTTATAAATAGATATTAAATATCTAAATATTAATCAATTTTTTTATTAAACTATATATTATTAATTTAAACGCTATTATTTTGTAGACGTACTCAACATTCAACAAGTATGAAATCTTTTCAAACATCTTGAGTTTTTCGATACACATTTTCCTAATTGAAAATAAGAAAACAAATACAACAAATAACTTAATAAACAGTTTACCAAGTATAATTTAATCATCGATCAAACTGTGGTTATCATCTAATATACGAAAAATAAAACAAAAAAAATTAAATATTTATAGCAAAAGTTACTGATTTTCAGTAACAATTACTAAACGAAAATGAACCTAAAAAGGTGTTGCTTTTTTTGACAAATTAAAATGGATATATTCTCTACGAGTTATTTTAAACCATATAATATGAATACACTATATGTAAATTGGTGGCTTTGCATTCAGAGATGCACCCATAATTTTTTTCAAACTGTGACATCATTTAACTATAAAAAACAAATATAAATATATCTTTTACAAAATTAATATTGGTGTGGTCGTTAGCTAGTCTTTAATTGGTTTTCAAACTTGAGGTCTTAAATTTGAGTCCTATCATTGTGATTGTTTTAGAAACATACTACTAAACATGAAATTAAAAGACACTAACAAGATTCGAACCCAGGTTAATTTGCAGTGGAATAAGAGCCTTCCAAACCAACTTTACCAAAGAAAACTTATGTTTATATTTTAGTTTCAAAATATATATGGTGGCGTAAAATAAATTTATACGGTTGCACTCTTCACAAACCTAAATTTGTTTACCCTTTGCCGAAGAAATAATACGATGACACGTCTCACTGTAACCACAGCACTAGGTCGCCCATGTTTCATGTTTGCACCTATATATGCGCCGATGTATTCGGTTCAAATAACCCAACCAGCCAACTTGACATAATATAAGCATAGATCATTTTAGGTCTTTTTGCCAAAGGGTTGGACTTGTTTGAACAAAAGGGTATAAATGTGAACTTCAATATCAGAATTTGGCAAAGCAGAATAACATGTTTTTTGCATAAAAACGTTTGGTTTAATTTTGTTGCTTAGGATGAAAGCAGGGTCCTGTGTGTGTGTGTGTGTGTGTGTGGGGTGCATGGTCATCTTTAAAGTTTAATCTTCGAAAGAGCATCACAATGGTCGGCCAAAAAGGTAAGTGGTGGGTCATATGCCAAAGGAGCGTAAGGTCAATAATGGTGGTATGCTAGCTACTACACGCTTCTTCTTTCTTTCGGAAAAAGTTGAAGCCAACCTTCCATCTTCACATCCACATTGCATCTTCTTCAAGAAAGAAATGAAAAAGTAACACCAAGAGCTAGCTAGAAATCCATTAATCTTTTTTCAAAGGAAGCAATCTTTCCTTTTGATTTTAGTTGAAATATTGTGTACACCTTTAATTTATTGAAAGAATATATGATGGCATATAGAGTTAATTAGATTTAAATAACAACTATAAATAATTTGGGAATTGAGAACAATTCTCAATGGCTAATAAAAACTAGTGTAAATTACCGATTTGCTCCTCTTAGTTATATATTGGGTTTTCATGGTTTTGGTTTTGGTTTCTACAATTTATTTATTACATTATACCCTATGTGGCATGCATTTTAACTTTGTTTTGGTCCCTCTCCCTTGTACTTGTTAGAACTTAGATACACGAATTGAAATTCGTAACACACAATTAAGAATCAAATGGAAATACTGAATTTATTTATATGTATATGTATCCGAAATTTACATACAAACAGAAATACATAATCAAAAGTTCAAGAAAAAGTAACTAACTCGACTTTCTTGATTAAGAACTTGAAGAAGAACGTTGTTTGGATTGAGGCCTGCAAAGCAGTGTCCTTAGACAGAAATTCGTCCCTCGTACCGTAGAGATAGGACGTCTATCTAGAGGATACAACAATCCGTTCAAGAATCGAACTCTCGAACCCGACGAATCGAATTATGCTTCCATCTTGAAGAACAAGGAGAGGATTTGAGAGAATGTGTTTTTTTCTGTGTGTTAATTTCTGCCAAAAACGAGTCACAAATGGGTATTTATAGGTTTTAGAAACAACAGACTTGCAAACTGCCAAAACTGACGAAATCCGAGAAACGCGCGGTTTACTGCGCGACTTGTAAGCCGCGGGAAAAACCGCGTAGCGGTCTGTTTGTCGAAACCATCCAGAGGGATGCGTGGCTTGTTGCGCGGTTTGTAAACCGCGTGATAAACCGCGTAAGTCCCTGTTTGTTAAAAACTGAAGTCTCGCAAAAACATCGCGTAACACACTGTTTACCCATCTCTCGTTCAAGTCAAGAGACCCAAGGCCCAAGGCCCATCTTTGACTTTAAATATGTCTTTGGCACAACTTACTAGTTAGCCAATTTATCAAGAGGTAGGGTACTCTTAATATAAAGCTATCTAGATTTTCTCTCTTGGTCTATGTGGGACAACCAAATCCCAACAATACCCCACATTTTCTATTCAAACTCTAATAATACCCCACATTTGAATAGAAAATAAGATATTCTCAAAGTATTTATTGTTCTTATTCAGGAAATAAACATGAAATGCATCAGAAAAGGTGTCTAGGTGACTTGAACCGTTCATAGTGAGTATTCATCGGACCTACTTTGTGGGTAGTGACGGTGGGTCTTGAACTAGCTACGTTTTGTAGTAAGTCAAGTCAATGAATATCACACAAATCATGTTTATGCATAGTTGACTCTTACCGTTGTGTTCATTTCGGTCATGAACAATCCTTCTTCATGAGAATTTTAGAAGACGTAGCCATATCCGTCCTCAAAGATGCGACCCCACATCAATCTCATATAGGTAATACTGATCAAGAACATTCCGTAGTGTTCCACCAATAAGCTATCAGTATTATTAAGAATAAGAATTCAACCCTTAAATCATCAACGGAAAATACACTAAATAAACATCATAGGAATAGGCGTACCTGTGTATTCGGTCTTGAGTTTTCCTCAACTAGTTGTCCTATTGAACCTAGACCATGGGATCTCCAATGTTGCTAGGTTAGGTTTCCGTCGAGTAGAACTCAATGAATTGGCTTTAAGCCCATTCCCCTCGATGTATAAGAGACTTGTTCTCTATTAAGGCCTTTTGTCAAAAGATCTGCGATAGTTTCCTTTGACTTTACATAATCGATGGAAATTATTCCATTCTTAAGCAAGTCTCGTATCGTTTTGTGGCGACGCCTGATATGTCTCGATTTGCCGTTATAAATTTGATTCTTTGCTCTTGTAAGAGCAGCCATACTATCACTATGTATGCAAACGGCGGTAACAGGCTTAGGCCACAAGGGAATACCCTCTAGGAAGCTTTTAAGCCATTCTGCCTCTTCGGCAGCTTTATCTAGGGCTACGAATTCGGCTTCCATGGTGGACCGTGTATTTACGGTTTGCTTTGAAGATTTCCAAGATATGGCTGCACCACCAAGTGTAAACACATAGCCACTTGTGGACTTACTTTCAGAATGATTGGAAATCCAAATTGCATCACAATATCATTCTAGTACGGGAGGATATTTGGTATAGTATAACCCATAGTTCATTGTGTATTTGAGATATCAAAAGCACTCTTATAAGTGCATACCAATGATCCTTACTTGGGTTATGTGAGTATCGACTAAGTCTACTCACGGTATATGCTAGATCCGGTCTCGTACAATTCATAATGTACATCAAACTCCCAAGCACTTGAGTGTATTCCAATTGAGATACACTATCTCCTTGATTCTTCTTGAGTTGGCTAGAAGGATCAAAGGGAGTGACTACCGGTCTATCATCATAGTGACCAAATTTCCTAAGTACTTTCTCAACATAGTGAGATTGAGTCAGAATGTAACCGTTAGGATCTCTTTGGATCTTTATCCCAAGAATTACATCGGCTACTCTAAGATCCTTCATGTCAAACGAGGAGTGGAACATCTTCTTGGTTTGATTGATTACATCCAAGTTGGTCCCCATGATTAGCATATCATCTACATATAGACATATTATGACACATGCGTTCTTGCTTTGTTTCACATATACGCATTTGTCACACTCATTAATTTGGAAACCATTTGATAGAAGAGTGTTATCAAACTTCTCATGCCATTGCTTTGGGGCTTGTTTAAGTCCATATAAAGACTTAACAAGTTTGCATACTTTGTTCTCTTGGCCTCTTACAACAAAACCTTCCGGTTGTTGCATATATATTTCTTCATCTAATTCCCCATTTAAGAAAGCAGTTTTCACATCCATTTGATGTATGTGTAGGTTGTGAATTGCTGCTATAGCCATCAATGTCCTAATGGACGTGATTCGTGTTACCGGTGAATAGGTGTCAAAGAAATCTTGACCTTCCTTTTGGCGGTAACCTTTGGCAACTAATCGAGCTTTATATTTCTCTATAGTACCATCAGGTCTTAGTTTCCGCTTGAAGATCCATTTGTGACCAATTACCTTGTGACTCGGTGGTAAATCTACCAATCTCCATGTGTTATTTTGAACAATGGAGTCTATCTCGCCTTGAATATCCTCTTTCCAATAAGGTGCCTCCGATGAATCCATGGCGGCTTTATAGGATTGAGGTTCTTCATCGACAACGAATGTCATGAAGTCGGGTCCAAAGTCTTTAGCAATCTTTCCCCTTTTACTTCTTCTAGGCTCCAAGTTTTCTTCTTGAGCCTTCGATGTACCTTCTTCATTTGGTTTCTCAACACTATCGGTGTTCTCTACTTCACATACTCTCTTCCTTGGATTAGAGATTTCTTTCCCTTTATATGTAACACCCTAGAAACAGGGCCAATTTAAACCTTAAAATACACAAGTTATGACCATCAAAATATCAGACTTTCATAACCAAAGGATCAAAAGTAAAGTTTTATATGTACATAAACATCTAACTTGAATAATCTTATTAATCTAATCATATCAACATAATCAGATTACTATATTATCTAAGTTTTGTCCCGAAAATCATCAACAGAGAATCTTGATCCTTTGACATCTATATAAGTCTGATTTCTTCCAACATCTGCATCTCACTCCCCCAGACTACTTCCCAGAGCTTGTACCTGGTAAGAAAATTTAATTTGAAACATTAGGCTTTCGCCTAGTGAGAATATTCAAATCAAATTAAAATTTAACAACTAAAATATTAACAGATATATCAAACCTGTTATCAAACGTCTTACCGTACCAAAGCTCTTTTCAACAACAGGAATCTACCCAATTCCCATCCTTATGACTAATTCATCTAATCATATCATTATCAACAAAATTACTATAAATCATTCCAGATTATAAGTAATTTCCACCCCGATAAATTACAGATTCTATACCTGCCTATTTCTTGATCCGGAAGTAGAGATTACAAATTACTTTATGCCTATCTCTGAACTTCCCTAAAATTGAAGATCTCAAATCTTCCGTCTGAAATGGGAATTACAAACTCGATGTCTGCCTATTCCACATTTCACTTTTCTCACCATCTTGAACACTGGCCCCCAAATGGGATTTAATTTATATCGCGCTTAACAACAAGGGCCCTCTGGTAATCCAAGATACACTCAACCACTAGAAATTACATCCCTTCGATCAATGGCTGGTAAACAGTTCCCATTAGACCGTACTAAGTGGCCCTCTGATGACCGGATGCCTATTTCTAGCTAACGCAACACAATAACTGTGTATCATCTCTCTTTCTATCGTATACTAAAATTGTACGATATATCATATATTCTATATGTCTATATATAGAATATTAATTACAACCATTATCCCCATTTTTGCCACTTAGCATCGGGGATTAACATCTCAATTGTAAACTACATGATCGGACTCATAAATAAGTCTTTTCAATTCATTATAACATCGCTTTAATATCAGATTTAAGTTTATAGCATGTATCAGTTTGCATAAAACAGAAAGTCATATTACATATAAAAATCGCAAGCCACTGATGCGATTTTCTCCAAAAGTCGCAAGCCACTGATGCGATTTTCTCAACTTTTCGCAAGCCAAAGCTGCGAGATTCTCACTTAACTCCAAAGAGTCTAGCGAAATGTTCAAAAAGCGCAACCAACTGTTGCGAGTTTCTCCAAAATTCGCAAGCCACGCTTGCGAATTTTATCACTTTTCGCAGTACTGTTCATCGTCTTCCAGATTAAGCCAATTTCAAGTCTTAACAGATTAAGCTTACCTTTACCTTAATTAAGCTCTACCAAAGTATTTCATACAAGAATAACATATCTATCATCATTTTAATTGCTTAATTTTAAGAAGAATGAATAAAGTCACCTTAATGAGTTGAACACAAACTGAACACTGGTTCCTCACTTCTAACAGCTTAATCAAATAGCTGAACCAAACAAAATTAAAATCAGATACTTTTTCAATCAAGAAATCAGTACTACAACTAAATTTCTTACCTTAATTTCACCAAAATCTGATTTCTTCCTCTTCTTTCTTCTTTTCTTTCTCTCTGTCTCGTTTTCTCTATCTCTCTCTGTTTTCTCGACTTCTTTCTGAATGCAGGCAACAAAACCCACCCCAAACTATCTTAATACATTAAACCTTGACACCTCAAGATTTAATCTGCTGAGTCATTAACTACATACCAATTAAACCTTCAACTTTCATAAAATGACAATTTATACCCTCAAGTTAAGTTTCTCAATAAACTTTAACTTTAAACAAAATATAACTTAACCTTTTATAAATTACAATGGAATTTTCGAGGTGTTACAATACTCCCCAACTTGAAAATGATTTCGTCCCCGAAATCAAACTAAGTAAACAAATAAGGGTATCTTTTCTTCATCTCTTCTTCTGACTCTAAAGTCACGTTACTACCTCGATGATGTTTCCATTGCACCTTCAGCATATTTACTTCTTTACCATTTCTCAACTTCCGAACAAACTTTTCCATTATTGCTTCCGGCTCTTCAACACATCGACTCTTCTCATCCACCTTTACATCAGAAATTGGAATTACGTCCTTTTCTTCGGCTAAACACTTTCGAAGATAACATACGTGAAACGTGTTATGAATTCCTTCTAATTCAGGTGGTAGATCTAATTGATACGCTTGCTGACCAATTCTCTTAGTGATAGTGAAAGGTCCTAGAAAACGAGGACTTAACTTCCCACGCTTTCCAAAACGAATTACACCTTTCCACGGGGATACTTTCAGCATAACTCGCTCCCAACTTGAAATTCTTTTGGTCTCCTTTTTAGATCAGCATAACTCTTCTGTCTATCCTGAGCCGCTTTCATGTGTTGTCGGATTTCCTTCACTTTATCAGCCGTTTGTTGCACCATTTCCGGTCCGACAAACTGTTTCTCTCCAGCTTCTAACCAACATACTGGAGTTCTACACTTTCTACCATACAAGGCTTCGAACGGTGCTCTTCCGATACTAGAATGATAACTATTGTTATACGCAAATTCCACTAATGGTAAATGCGTATCCCAATTACCTCCAAAATCTAATATACATGCTCTAAGCATATCTTCCAACGTCTGAATAGTTCTTTCACTTTGACCGTCCGTTTGTGGATGATACGCGGTACTCAAATTCAATTTCGTACCCAACTCTTCTTGAAGTGACTGCCAAAACCTTGATGTGAACCTACTATCACGATCAGAAACAATAGACACTGGTATACCATGTCTTGACACCACTTCGTCAATATACAACTTTGCCAACTTTTCTATCGGTGAAGCTTCTTTCATAGCCAAGAAATGAGCACTCTTTGTCAACCTGTCAACTATTAACCATATAGTGTCGTTACCTTTTTGCGTCTTTGGTAACTTCATCACGAAATCCATAGTAATCTTATCCCATTTCCACTCCGGAATTTCCAAAGATTGAAAACTTCCGTATGGCTTTTGATGTTCAGCTTTAACTAAAGAACATGTTCCACACTTTTCTACACATCGAGCCACATCTAACTTCATAGTTGGCCACCAATAATGTAACTTCAGATCTCTATACATCTTAGTACTTCCAGGGTGAATGGAATACTTAGATTTGTGAGCATCTTCCATAATTAATTCTCTATTCCCAGCTATTCTTGGTACCCAAACACGGCCTCGAAATAACTTCACCCCGCGACTATCTTCAGTTAATTGAAACCGTTGTTTGACCATAACTTCAGCTTTTAAATTTTCTTCCAATAGAGCTTCCGTTTGAGCATCCTTTATTCGTTCGATCAGACCTGACATTACATCAATTCTAGCATTAGTTGACTTCAGACAACCATTATACTCCTTCCTGCTCAAGGCATCAGCTACGACATTTGCTTTACCAGGATGGTAATGCAGTTCACAATCGTAATCTTTAAGTAGTTCAAGCCATCGTCTTTGCCTCATATTTAACTCTTTCTGATCAAAGATACGTCTTAAACTCTTATGATCAGTATAAAGAGTACACTTTGTTCCATACAGATAATGACGCCATATTTTCAAAGCAAACACCACTGCAGCTAACTCCAAATCATGAGTAGGATAATTCTTTTCATGTTCTTTCAATTGCCTCGATGCATAAGCAATTACCTTGCCACGTTGCATCAATACACATCCTAGACCCATCTTTGAAGCATCACTATATACTACGAAATCATCTGTTCCTTCTGGTAGTGCTAAAATAGGAGCTTCACACAACTTCTGCCTTAAAGTCTTGAAAGCTGAATCTTGCTTTTCGGTCCAGACAAACTTTACATTCTTACGAGTTAACACTGTCAAAGCAGAAGCAATCTTCGAGAAATCTTGGATAAACCTCCGATAATACCCAGCCAAACCCAAGAAACTTCTTATTTCAGATGCATTCTTTGGAGTCTCCCAATTCATCATTGCTTCTATCTTGGCTGGATCCACTTTCACACCTTCAGCAGAAATCACATGACCCAGAAATTGTACTTCTTTTAACCAAAATTCACATTTTGAGAATTTTGCATACAATTTCTCTTTTCTCAACACTCCCAAAACTTCATGAAGGTAACACTCGTGATCATTTTCATTCTTTGAATAGACTAGTATGTCATCAATAAATACAATGACAAACTTGTCTAGAAAGGGCCGACACACTCTATTCATCAAATCCATGAATATAGCTGGAGCGTTAGTCAAACCAAATGGCATCACGAGGAATTCATAATGCCCATACCTTGTTCTGAAAGCAGTCTTCGGAATATCTTCATCCCTTACTCGAACTTGATGATACCCCGACCTCAGATCAATCTTAGAAAAACATCCCGCACCTTGCAATTGATCAAACAAGTCATCAATTTGTGGCAACGGATACTTGTTCTTGATTGTCACTTTATTCAATTCCCTATAATCTATGCACATTCTCATAGTTCCATCTTTCTTTTTAACAAATAGCACCGGAGCTCCCCAAGGTGAAGAACTCGGTTTAATAAAGCCTTTGTCTAATAACTCCTGCAATTGTGACATCATCTCTTTCATCTCTGCTGGCGCCAAACGATACGGTGCACGAGCTATTGGTGCTGCTCCAGGAATTAGATCAATACGGAACTCTACTTGCCTTTCCAAAGTTAAACCTGGAAGATCATCTGGGAATACATCAGGAAAATCACGTACTACTTTGATGTCTTGTATCTACTTCTTTTCTGATTTTGTATCTAAAACGTAGGCCAAATACGACGAACATCCTTTCGATATACATTTACGTGCTTTTGCAACTGAGATCAACTGTACTTCTCCCTTCTGCTTTTCCCCATATATAAATACATCATCTTGATCATCCATCGGGATTCGGATCAACTTCTTGGCACACAATATTTCTGCTTGGTTATCAGTCAACCAGTCCATACCCACAATAACATCAAATCCTCCAATTTCCATTAACAACATGTCAATTGGAAATTTTGTATCCTCTATCTGAATTGTACAACCGTCTATTCTTTCATCAACCAAAGCTAGACCCCCATTAGCTATCTCAACTACTAAGGCATCTCCTAGAGTAGTGACAGGCATAGCTAACTTACCATAGAACCCTTTGGATACAAACGAATAATTTGCACCACAATCAAATAACACATGAGCAGGTATGGAATTTATAAAGAAGGTACCAGAGACGACATCCTTGGATTCTCTTGCCTCTTCAGCTGACATATTAAACGCTCGTCCTGTTGGTTTAGGAATAGCCGTCTTCTTTCCATGTTCTCCTTCCTTCTTCAGCTTTGGACAATCTTTACGAGTATGCCCCGGTTGCTTACATTCAAAACATATAATACCCGACATTGAACAATTGATTGCAATGTGTCCCGTCTTTCCACACTTAAAACATTCCGGTCCGCCTGCTCGACATTGCCCAAAATGCTTACTTTTACACTTCGGACACCAGCTGGGTTCCTTTCGAGAATCTGAACGTATGTTTTTACCAAACAATCTAAGTTTCTGAGAAGAATCAGAACAACCTTCCCACTTTCTTTTATCTCCAACATGGGCTTTCTCTTCCTTATCTCTGGCATACATCTCCTCTATCAACTTGGCATCTTCAATCGTTTCCCTGAGTGTTACAGCCTTTGAATTCCGCACTCGGGACATCATCTCGGCCGGCAACCCTTTCAAGTATGCTTTAACTTTATCTTTCTCAGCAGGAGCCACGTGCCCTACCAAGTTCAGTTCCCCCATAAATAATTCTGTATATCTTCTCACCGACATGTTACCCTTCTTGAGATTTCTAAATTGTTCCTCTATCCGATCCATCTCATGTTCATTACAATACTCTTTCAGTATCTTCTCTTTAAATATTCCCCATGTCATGGCATTTAACACAGGTGTCGCCAAAGAAGTTGTCAGAACATTCCACCAGTTCAAAGCATTACCTCTTAACATCTGAGAGGCAAATCTGACTTTCGATCCTTCCTCACATTCACAGGCTCGGAAAGCTTGCTCTATCTCCCGCAGCCAATTCATACATGCAACTGGACTATCTTCTCCTTTAAATTCAGGCGGCTTGCAGCTTAGAAATGTTTTGTAATAACAAATTCTTTCTACCCTTCGTTCCACCTCTGGCCTTGGATTACCCGTCGGATTTATCACTCCAGTATCATTTACTTGACGTCTTGGTTCTACATTCCTTTCATTTAACAGCTTCATAAACATTTCGGTTTGTCTCTCCATGGAGGCGTTCATCAACTCAGCTTGTCTTTCTACCGAAGCATTCATAATTCTTGATACGTTCTCCATTATTCTTACCTCCATATTAGACTCTGCCGTCTGACTAACATTGCTTGTACCCACCCTCTGAGCTGGAGTATGCATACCTCCCAAAGAAAGAAAATTTCTTGGTGTATTATGCATATTACTCACTTCTGCTTCATCAGTTCCAACTCTTTCTCTAGGTGGCGTATTCACCATTGTTCTGAACAGACACAAATAACCATACAAATGGTTAAACAAAATTCTAAACATACTAAACGTACTTTATCGCTAATTAGCCACTGTAACATTTGAGAAACAAGCATGCTTATGTAACAATATATCCATAATAACAGTAGCTAATTGAAATTGCGAACATATTATACATGAGAATTCTCGTTATCATCGTTACAGTACTAATTTCGTGTATTTCCGTCAACCCTAAGACTACCCGGTCTTAGCAATTCTACCCATCTCTCGCAGATCATAACTTAATTTCATCACAGCTTAAGTCTAGGCATCTCAATATCATACCTAGTTCACTTAAACTTCTGCTCTGATACCATACTGTAACACCCTAGAAACAGGGCCAATTTAAACCTTAAAATACACAAGTTATGACCATCAAAATATCAGACTTTCATAACCAAAGGATCAAAAGTAAAGTTTTATATGTACATAAACATCTAACTTGAATAATCTTATTAATCTAATCATATAAACATAATCAGATTACTAGATTATCTAAGTTTTGTCCCAAAAATCATCAAAAAAAAATCTTGATCCTTTGACATCTATATAAGTCTGATTTCTTCCAACATCTGCATCTCACTCCCATAGACTACTTCCCAGAGCTTGTACCTGGTAAGAAAATTTAATTTGAAACATTAGGCTTTCGCCTAGTGAGAATATTCAAATCAAATTAAAATTTAACAACTAAAATATTAACAGATATATCAAACCTGTTATAAAACGTCTTACCGTACCAAAGCTCTTTTCAACAACAGGAATCTACCCAATTCCCATCCTTATGACTAATTCATCTAATCATAATATTATCAACAAAATTACTATAAATCATTTCAGATTATAAGTAATTTCCACCCCGAGAAATTACAGATTCTATACCTGCCTATTTCTTGATCCGGAAGTAGAGATTACAAATTACTTTATGCCTATCTCTGAACTTCCCTAAGATTGAAGATCTCAAATCTTCCGTCTGAAATGGGAATTACAAACTCGATGTCTGCCTATTCCACATTTCACTTTTCTCACCATCTTGAACACTGGCCCCCAAATGGGATTTAATTTATATCGCGCTTAACAACAAGGGCCCTCTGGTAATCCAAGATACACTCAACCACTAGAAATTACATCCCTTTGGTTAATGGCTGGTAAACAGTTCCCATTAGACCGTACTAAGTGGCCCTCTGATGACCGGATGCCTATTTCTAGCTAACGCAACACAATAACTGTGTATCATCTCTCTTTCTATCGTATACTAAAATTGTACGATATATCATATATTCTATATGTCTATATATAGAATATTAATTACAACCATTATCCCCATTTTTGCCACTTAGCATCGGGGATTAACATCTCAATTGTAAACTACATGATCGGACTCATAAATAAGTCTTTTCAATTCATTATAACATCGCTTTAATATCAGATTTAAGTTTATAGCATGTATCAGTTTGCATAAAACAGAAAGTCATATTACATATAAAAATCGCAAGCCACTGATGCGATTTTCTCAACTTTTCGCAAGCCAAAGCTGCGAGATTCTCACTTAACTCCAAAGAGTCTAGCGAAATGTTCAAAAAGCGCAACCAACTGTTGCGAGTTTCTCCAAAATTCGCAAGCCACGCTTGCGAATTTTATCACTTTTCGCAGTACTGTTCATCGTCTTCCAGATTAAGCCAATTTCAAGTCTTAACAGATTAAGCTTACTTTTACCTTAATTAAGCTATACCAAAGTATTTCATACAAGAATAACATATCTATCATCATTTTAATTGCTTAATTTTAAGAAGAATGAATAAACTCACCTTAATGAGTTGAACACAAACTGAACACTGGTTCCTCACTTCTAATAGCTTAATCAAATAGCTGAACCAAACAAAATTAAAATCAGATACTTTTTCAATCAAGAAATCAGTACTACAACTAAATTTCTTACCTTAATTTCACCAAAATCTGATTTCTTCCTCTTCTTTCTTCTTTTCTTTCTCTCTGTCTCGTTTTCTCTATCTCTCTCTGTTTTCTCGACTTCTTTCTGAATGCAGGCAACAAAACCCACCCCAAACTATCTTAATACATTAAACCTTGACACCTCAAGATTTAATCTGCTGAGTCATTAACTACATACCAATTAAACCTTCAACTTTCATAAAATGACAATTTATACCCTCAAGTTAAGTTTCTCAATAAACTTTAACTTTAAACAAAATATAACTTAACCTTTTATAAATTACAATGGAATTTTCGAGGTGTTACATTATCCTTGTAAAGAAATATGTGTTCAAAGAATTCAGCCTCAATTGATTCCATAATTGTGTTGTTGTGGATATCTTCATTGTTTGACTTATAGACCAGAAATCTATAAGCAGCACTATTACTTGCCGGACCAAGATGTACACAATCAATGGTCTTTGGTCCAAGTTTTGTCCTTTTGGGTAAAGGTACTTGAACCTTTGCAAGGCAACCCCACACTTTCATCCTTTTGTAGGAAGAAAGTTTTCCTTTCCATAGTTCATAAGGTGATTTATCGCTCTTTTTATGAGGAATTCTATTAAGTATCTTATTAGCAGTTAAGCATGCTTCACCCCACAAACTATGTGGTGCTCCCGAAGTAATCAACATTGAATTGATCATGTTTTTCAATGTTCTATTTTTCCTTTCGGCTACTCCATTTTGTTGTGGAGTATAGGGAGCCGTGGTTTGGTGAACTATGCCATGATGAGAACAAAATTCTGCAAAGTCGTTAGACTCATACTCTCCTCCTCTATCGGATATCAGAATTTTTATTCTTTTATCAAGTTGGTTTTCAACTTCAGCCTTGTATGTCTTAAACATATTCAAGGCTTCATCTTTGGTATGTATTAAGTATACATAACAATATTTACTGCAATCATCAATAAATGATACATAATAGTTCTTTCCTCCACGTGTGGGAGTGGCTTTATAATCACATAAATCAATGTGGATTAGTCCAAGTACTTTATTAGACTTTTCAACAGATTTGTGTGGATGGCTTGAATATTTAGATTCAACACATACCTCACATTTTGTCTTGTTATCCATGGAACACTTGGGTAATAACCCAAGTTTTGTCATCCTTTGTAAGGATCGGAAGTTTACATGTCCTAGACGGGAATGCCATAAGGAAGAAGAGTCAAGCATGTACATAGAAGCAGAGCTAGGGCCTGCGATTTTATTGCTATTTACAATATTTACAGTATTTACGTCATCATTGTTCATCACACTAAGTTTAAAGAGCCCCTCATTTAGGTAGCCCTTACCAACATACATTCCACCCTTAGTAATCACAAATTTATCCGATTCAAACACCATCTTGAATCCTTTGTTACTAAGTGTGGGTCCAGAAATCAAGTTCTTTGTAATAGCCGGTACATGCAAGACATTGGTGAGCACAAGTTCCTTCCCAGATGTAAGCTTGAGATTCACCTTTCCCTTCCCTTCAACTTTCGCGGTCGTGGCATTACCCATATACATGGGTTCTTCATCATCAACTTTTTGGTATGTAGCAAACATGTTCTTGGAGTTACAAATATGTTTGGTGGCACCGGTATCAACCCACCAATCGGTCACGTTCGTAACCATAAAAGCCTCAATTACTCCAACGAATTGATTTGGAGCATTGACCACGTTGGCTTGATGGGGGTTTCCACCGGCACCTCCTCCTCCGGGACCACCATGGTTTCTCCTTTGGCGGCAATCCTTCGCTCGATGCCCCGGCTTGCCGCATACCCAGCAACTCATCACAGGCTTCTTGAAAGGCCTTCGTTGTACGGATAGTGGGTTTGAAGCATTGAGATTTTGCTTGAAACCCATCGCCTTTCCCTTTCCTTTTTGGAACTTTGACTTTGATGAGTTTCCGGTAACCATGTTTGCATTTGGTTCCAACGAGATTGCATCCGCCTTCTCGTTCATCCGGTTGTCCTCCTCCACCCGCAATTTGAGTATCAATTGCTCAAAACTCATATCCTCGGACAAATGTTTAAGATAGAGTTTAAAATTTTTCCAGGATGGAGGTAACTTATCAATTATTGAACCAATAACAAAGTTAGAGTTGATGCCCATACCTTCGACTTCCAATTCATGGACCAAGATTTGCATTTCTTCTACTTGTTTCACGACCGGTTTGGAATCCGTCATCTTATAGTTTAGGAATTTGCCCACGATAAATCGTTTGGAACAAGCGACTTCCGTCTTGTACTTTGATTCCAACGACTCCCAAATTTCTCTTGTCGTGGTGAAGGATGAATATATGTCATAAAGACCATCATCCAAACCATTAAGAATAAAATTCCGACAATTATATTCGTTGGCGTTCCAAATATCCAAGGTGTTGGGGGAAACCGGGGAAGAGATGAGGAATTGGTGATCGTAACAACTTGGATAAAACGCAGAGATCGCGTGATAGCTCGCTTTTCGTAAGAGATATTTCGACCCTATATGCCTGGGTATCACGAAATTCTCTAGGAGATAATCTCTTTGTTTCGGTGTATCGATTAAGGCACTAATCGATTCATATATATACACTTTAGAAATGTAACCTACGCTGTATTGTTTCAGGAAATAATCATCTCAATTAATGAGATTTGATTGTAGACATAATGACGTCGGTTACAAAATGAGAGTTACAAAAGAGAAAGAATCCCTGACGCCGGCGCTACTTCCCGCGCTACATAAGTAGCGCCAAAAGGGGCGCGGGAAACATTCCAGAGCCCGGCGCTACTTCCCGCGCTAGATAAGTAGCGCCAAAAGGGGCGCGGGCAACATTCCAGAGCCCGGCGCTACTTCTCGCGCTAGATAAGTAGCGCCACAAGTGGCCCCGACGCCCAGCTCATGAAACCACTTTGTAACTTATCGATTTTAACCGTCCAACAATCCCGGGTTCTAGTTAGCTTACACGAGTGTGCACTCCACACCTCATAACTCATGTTATAGCTTAGCTAACAACCCCATTATTACCTTTGTGAATCCAACTACACAAAATGGACCGATGATTTCACTAAAATCACCAACATTCCTCCCCCATTTTAGTGCAATCCTTGATTCACAAAATAAAATTACAATACAGGTAAACAAACTCATGCATAAATGAAAATATCTAAAAGATTGAATTTCCATCTTAGTACATTACACATTTCAAATACTCGAGAATCCGGGTGTCCTAAGGATTGAACCCGTCAACCCATTTGAGTACCAGAAGATAACATACACATGAATTTAAAATTATCTAAAGCATAAACTTGACACTATACAGGCCATGTGTCCTTATCCATTCGTGAGTGCATCAAAGCCAAGTCCAAGCTTCTTGAAGCGGCCACACTTCCCACTCATATAGGTAGTTCTTTTCCTCATGCACCTGCACATGCATTTTTACAAAAGAACAATTACCTCCTTCACTTGCAGTACCGAGCACACACCTTGGGATGACCGTCTTGTGCTCCAATCTCTTAGAGTGAGCTTCCCCATTGAACTCAACTTCTAACGTTGTATTAGAAGGGAATTGGGTATCTCACCGTTAGAGATTTAGATGGACTTGTAATCCCATCCCTATCACCGACTTGTGAACCAAGTCCCTAGCTAACCCCTTCGTCAAGTGGTCCGCTAGATTTTGTTGCGACCGAACAAACTCAACCGAAATCACCCCATTCGTGATTAGCTCACGAATCATGCTATGTCTAACACCTAAGTGTCTAGACTTGCCATTATACACTTGGCTATAAGCTTTAGCCAAAGTTGCCTCACTATCACAACGGATAGAAATGGGTGATATTGGTTTCGGCCATAATGGAATTTCATGGACCAAATTCCTTAGCCATTCCGCCTCTTTACCGGCAGCGGCTAATGCCACAAATTTCGACTCCATAGTCGAACTCGTGATGCAAGTTTGCTTCTTGGAAGCCCATGAGATGGCACCTCCCCCAAGCAAGTATACCCAACCACTCGTGGAAGAGTGATCTTCCAAATTGGTAATCCAACTTGCATCCGAATATCCCTCCAAAACCGAAGGAAATCCGACATATGTCATTACAAGTTTACATGCCTTATGCTCCTTCCCGGGCATAACAATCATGTAAACTTCCTCCTCCAAATCACCATTCAAGAATGTCATTTTGACATCCATTTGGTGAATCACTAAATTGTGAATAGCACCTAAGGCTATCAACAATCTGATCATGGAGATCCTTGCAACCGGGGCATAAGTAACAAAATAATCTATGCCTTCCCGTTGCCTAAAGCCTTGGATCACTAATCGAGCTTTGAACTTGTCGATTGATCCATCCGCTTTCATCTTCCTTTTGAAGATCCACTTGCATCCCAAAGGTTTGCAACTCGGTGGCAGGTCCGATAATACCCAAGTATTATTCCCCATGATGGAGTCCATCTCATCATGTATTGCTTCTTTCCAGAAAGCAACATCTTGAGACTTAATAGCCTCATCAAATGATTTTGGATCCTCCTCAACACTATAACAGTAAGGAATTGGGATCCAATCTCATCTCTTGATCCCTCTACCAAATACACTTGGAAATCGGGACCAAAGGATTTTTCAATCCTTCCTCTTTTGCTCATTCGAAGCATCGGAGATTCGGTTGGAACAATTGCTTGTTCATCAACCTCACTAGTTTCACTAGTGCTTGGAACTATGTCCTTTGGCCTAGACATTGAAGAGAATCAAGTCTCATCAAAATTACATCTCCCGATTCTATAACGGTGTGAGTCGCTATAGAATCATTAGGATCAATAACATAGAACCTATATGCTTTGGAATGCTCGGCATATCCAACAAAGATGCATCACCCAAAGTCTTCCTTATGGGTTCGGGTGATCGAACAACCGCTCGTCACCCCCAAACTTGAATAAAACTCAAGTTAGGCCTTTTAACCAAAGTTCATACGGGGTAATCTTGTTCCTTTTATTGGGAACTCGATTCAACAAATAACAAGCCGTTAACATGGCTTCACCCCAAAATCCATCACTCAAACCCATGTAGGATAACATAGAGTTCACCATTTCTTTGAGAACTCTATTTTTCCGTTCTGCCACACCATTTTGCTGTGGTGTATAAGGCGCCGTAGTCTCATGAATGATTCCTACGGATTGGAAAAACATGGGGTCGTAATATTCCCCACCGCGATCGGTACGTAAACACTTAATTAAGCCATTCATTTGCAATTCAACCTCCGTTTTAAAACTTTAAATTTAACCAACTCTTCATCTTTTGAGTGTAACAAATAAACATAGCAAAAACGTGAAGCGTCGTCAATAAAAGTGACAACATACTTTTTATTACCAAAAGACGGAGTTGAATGCAAATCACAAAGATCACTATGAATTAATTCAAGTACCGAAGAGTCCCTTTTTACGTTAGGAAAAGGTTGTCTAGTGATCTTTGTTAACATGCAAGTTTTACACTTATCAGACTTAATATCAAAAGGCGGAATAAGACCGTCTTTTGACATTTCAACCATCCGTTTAAAATTAACGTGACCAAGTCTAGCATGCCATAAATTAAAATCAACACAAACATTATTTGCAATAAAAACAGAATTTGAAACAACATTCATTTTATTCAAATTCAACATAAACATATTATTAAGCAAATAACCAAATCCTACAAAAGAGCCACCCTTTGACAAGATAAACTTGTCCGACTCATAAACTTGCCTATACCCTAACTTATTCAAAATACTACCGGAAACCAAATTCTTTCGAATTCGCGGTACAAACAAAACATTAAAAAGTTCAACTACTTTGCCAGAACTAAATTCTAGCCTAACTAAGCCTCTTCCAAGAATGGGAGCCATCGACTCGTTCCCCATGCGAAGCATTGATCCGTCTTCAACCGGTTCCAAAGAAGTGAACCAACGGCGATCTTTGCACACATGACTTGTAGCACCCGAGTCGATCCACCAAGCAACATCATCATCCTGCACATAAAATGATTCGGATATCAGTGGCACATAATCCAAATTTGAATTAAAACCAAAGTCAAGAAACTGACCTTGCCGTGGGTTTTGATCCTTGGATCCTTTCCCACTTCCACTCGTGCTTGCTCCACCCTTATTCTTGACAACCCGACAATCCCGCTTGAGATGGCCGGTCATCCCACAGGTCCAACAGGTTAAAGTAACCTTTTTATTGGGCCCTTTCTTAGCATCATTGAACTTCCGTTTTCCTTTGAACTTGTTAGTTTTCCCCTCTTCCACCATGTTCACCGAAGGTGTAGAAACCTCTTTAATCTTAGGTTTCTCAGCCTCTTGCGCCCGAAGAGATTCCTCTATGCGCAAGTGACTACCGAGTTGTACAAGAGACAACTCTTCCTTCTTGTGTTTCAACATATGTTTAAAGTCTTTCCAAGAGGGGGGCAGTTTATCAATAATGCTTGATACGGAGATGGATTCGTCCATCTTCATATTATGTTGAGCATATTGGCCTAAAATGCGAAGGAGCTCATTGTATTGCTCCATCACCGGCCTTGAGTCCACCATTTTGTAATTATTAAAATTACTCACGAGGAACTTCTTACTAGAAGCATCCTCGGCCATGTATTTGGACTCGAGAGAATCCCATAGCTCTTTGGTGGATTCCACATTTTGATAAATATCGAAGAGGGAGTCACACATACCGTTCAAGATGTGGCCACGACAGATGTAGTCGTCATTCTCCCACTTGCCGCGACGCCGGGTAACCTCCAGCGTCTCGTTCTCCATCAGCTCCGGTATCGGGGTGCTTAGCACATACACCACCTTCAACGTTGTCAACAAGAAATGCATCTTCTTCTGCCATCTACGGAAATCCACGCCTTTAAACTTCTCAAGTTTTGTGAACTTGGAAGTCATGTCTCTCACGGACTGATCATTCACCATCTCTCTCGTGATAAGTAAATATCTCTTACGATTGTTGGGGGGAAACCGGGGAAGAGATGAGGAATTGGTGATCGTAACAACTTGGATAAAACGCAGAGATCGCGTGAGAGCTCGCTTTCCGTAAGAGATATTTCGACCCTATATGCCTGGGTATCACGAAATTCTCTAGGGGATAATCTCTTTGTTTCGGTGTATCGATTAAGGCACTAATCGATTCATATATATACACTTTAGAAATGTAACCTACGCTGTATTGTTTCAGGAAATAATCATCTCAATTAATGAGATTTGATTGTGGACATAATGACGTCGGTTACAAAATGAGAGTTACAAAAGAGAAAGAATCCCTGACGCCGGCGCTACTTCCCGCGCTACATAAGTAGCGCCAAAAGGGGCGCGGGAAACATTCCAGAGCCCGGCGCTACTTCCCGCGCTAGATAAGTAGCGCCAAAAGGGGCGCGGGCAACATTCCAGAGCCCGGCGCTACTTCTCGCGCTAGATAAGTAGCGCCACAAGTGGCCCCGACGCCCAGCTCATGAAACCACTTTGTAACTTATCGATTTTAACCGTCCAACAATCCCGGGTTCTAGTTAGCTTACACGAGTGTGCACTCCACACCTCCTAACTCATGTTATAGCTTAGCTAACAACCCCATTATTACCTTTGTGAATCCAACTACACAAAATGGACCGATGATTTCACTAAAATCACCAACACAAGGATCGTTGGAACATAGCCAATTCAATTTGGGATGGGGCGTTTTCTCCTTCTCCAACCGGTGTCGGTGCTTGATCGGTAAGCACGTTAGACACTTTCAAAGTTATCAAGTAGAAGAGCATCTTTTGTTGCCATCTTCTAAAATCGGAACCCTTAAAATTTTCGGGTTTCTCCACACTCGATTTCAACAAGGAAGAGTTTTCTATCGTCAACGAAATTTCTGTCTAAGATTGTTAGAACTTAGATACACGAATTGAAATTCGTAACACACAATTAAGAATCAAATGGAAATACTGAATTTATTTATATGTATATGTATCCGAAATTTACATACAAACAGAAATACATAATCAAAAGTTCAAGAAAAAGTTACTAACTCGACTTTCTTGATTAAGAACTTGAAGAAGAACGTTGTTTGGATTGAGGCCTGCAAAGCAGTGTCCTTAGACAGAAATTCGTCCCTCGTACCGTAGAGATAGGACGTCTATCTAGATGATACAACAATCCGTTCAAGAATCGAACTCTCGAACCCGACAAATCGAATTATGCTTCCATCTTGAAGAAGAATGAAGAACAAGGAGAGGATTTGAGAGAATGTGTTTTTTCTGTGTGTTAATTTCTGCCAAAAACGAGTCACAAATGGGTATTTATAGGTTTTAGAAACAACAGACTTGCAAACTGCCAAAACTGACGAAATCAGAGACACGCGCGTTCAAGTCAAGAGACCCAAGGCCCAAGGCCCATCTTTGACTTTAAATATGTCTTTGGCACAACTTACTAGTTAGCCAATTTATCAAGAGGTAGGGTACTCTTAATATAAAGCTATCTAGATTTTCTCTCTTGGTCTATGTGGGACAACCAAATCCCAACAATACCCCACATTTTCTATTCAAACTCTAATAGTACTAGCACCATTTGCCTTCCTCCGTTAGCTCTTCCACGTGCCTTGCACAAGAGGGTAAAATGGTCATTTACAAGAGGTTTAAAACAAAAAATCCTATTGTTCACACAAGTAGAGAGAAACCTTAGCCCCCTCCCTTCTTTAATTCTCTCGCTTTCTCTATTCTCTCACGATTCTTTGTTTTTATGCGAAATTATTATTGAATCTTCACAATTTCTGCTTCAACAATCTATTTCTTAATGTTAAAATAATCGTTCTCCTTCACAAAAATTTGACATGCACTAGTGCAATATAGGCTTTTATAAACGGTTGTTTTGGGCTTTATACACGGTTTTGGAACCGGGTATAAGGCCAGTGTTTGTTTAAGTTTCAGACTTTTATACATAGTTCCAAAACCCTGTATAAAACTCAACTTTTATACACGGTTCCAAAACCGTTCAATGGCCGTTCAAGTTTCAAGAGGGGAAGACGATGGTTAGAACTTAGAAACAATGCTATAGTTGGCGAAGTGACGGTGAGGACAACTTCTATCTATAAGTTTCAATTTTGAACATCAAGAATTTCCATCGAGTTTCGATGCTTGTTCACTTCTACCCAAATCAAGTTGTTGATTGGGTCATAGTTCCACTACTAAATTGAAGACTTTTACCTACAAAAATGTTCTGGAAAATCTGTCGCTAAATGGGTGATTCATCACAAAACGTCACAAAAGTTGGTGGGAAATTCAAATTATTACCCACAGATTTTGTTGGTGGTCCGTGATCACCCAAGCCATTGGTATTTTGTGGATGATCCGTTGGTAATCACCGATAAAAATTTTCCTGGATGATTTTCGTGGGTAAAAGTCATTTCTTTTTAGTGATCTGCCATCAGGATTGATTCGGGTTTTGTGCAATATAACGAAATCAGATTTGTGTGTGATATGTGTTTGGGCAAGATGATGAACTCAGATTTGTTTTGGGCGTGATGTGTTTGTGCATTTGCTTCTTCTTGTCTTGTGGTGGTCGTTGAACAATAGGCGCTGACAAAAAAAAATAACTAATAAGAAAATACTAATAATCCACGTCACATTTCAAGGATAATATCATTGACGGATCCAGAAATTTTAGTATTGATGGGGTCCAAATTTCAGCTGTTGCCACTTGCCCACGAGGTTAGTAATGTTTTCCAATCAAATATCTTCACTTTGTTTATCTATTTGCCTAAAATGATACTCCGTAATTTTATTTTCTTTCGGATGGATTGTAAGGAAAATCATTCAAAACAAATTTTACATCGAGTGAGTAGAGTTAGGTTGGATGATATAATTAAATTACAAGAATATTACCGCCCATACCGGACGTTAGTCACTTTTTTCCAAATCTTTTTCCATTTTCTAGCAAGATAAAAGAATAAGGTAACAAAATAACTGAGTAATAAACTCTAACTCTAACAATTAACAAAAAAATAGCTATTAGGTATCAACTAACAAACACGTAGGCCCTGTTTGTTTTTGGGTTTTCAGATCTTATTGAGCTCTAAACTCTAAATCGGTCAGACAAACCCAATTTCCTGCTGTTTGTTTTTTTCTTAATTTCAGATCCACTTAACTCTGAGAAACCTCTAATTCGGTAAGGGGTAAACTTACCTCTATATCGCTTAGAGGTTTGTTTAATCGGGCGCTCTTCTTCCTCATTCGACTCCTCCAGTGACATACGGTTCTTCTTTCAATCGATCAGATACACCTTCTCATTCCTCCTTCAATCGATAAGGTATTCCTCTTTTCCCTCTCTTCTCTCGTTTCCATCGTTTTCGTCCTCAACAACTCCTCCATTGTTGCTGCTGTTGGATAATTTAGACCATCATTGTTGTTGTTGTACATCCTCTCGTTTTCCCTTTTTTCCATGTTACTGCTGTTGGATAATTTTGACCACCATTGTTGCTGCTGTTGGATAATTTTGACCATAATTTTGACCCGTTCGTAGCTCAAGTACTGATTTGAAGTCCAATTGCCCTGTGTTTAGTTCATAATTAACTTTCTTCTTCTATTAATTTGGTTTTATACTTGCAAAATAGAATAAAATAAGGTCTCAAGCACCCCTAATACATAATCCCATCATTCAAGCTCCCTCATGGTTGGATTTGAATAGGTACTTATCCCAGTTTGAACCCAGTTACTTAGGTTCTTTTTGTTGCATTTTGACAATAATATAGACTATTAAAAAGAAGACAACAAACAATTATTACATGGTCATTTAGGGGTCGTTACCAAACGCTTACAAATAATTTTCGTAGACAGAGGAATACAAAAATGTCAAAAGAATTTAGTTGATGACATTTACAACATAAATTGAAGAAGAAAACGTGATGGTAATTAAAGGACACAAGACTGTTTTGCCATGCCTTTTTTATAGCATTTTCTTAGCATTTTCTGGGATTTTGCTTCATAATGTAAGGTTATTTTTCCATGCCTTTTTGAAGTCTTAATCTTTTGGTATCATGTTATGGTAAAGGACACATGAAGAAACCCAAGTTGTGAAAATTGTGCACAGAAAATGGTGTTGCATTATTGATTTCATGGAAATCTAGATTTTATTTTTGAATTTATTTGTCCACATGCTGAAAATCCCATCTATGATTTTAGTTGCTTACCACTTTAATTGCAGTGGTTTTTTTCTTTATGTTTTTCATATTAGTTATTATTAATTGTTGCTGATCAAGTCCATGTTAATGCCATTTCATGTTGGTTTGTGAATATTGTTGAATAGCTTTTCTACCCGTATATGGCATATTACTTTGTTGACATGAACGAAACACTCAGCCATTTTTTATTCAACTATGTTGTTGGGAACTGAAGATATTTGCTAAGTATGGATAATACTGCCAAGACAAGGTTAGTACTGCTGGTGCATAACGAAAATCTGTTAGTACTGCTTATGTCATGGTTACTACTGCAAGACAAGGTTAGTACTGCAGGTGCATAACGAAAATCTGTTAGTACTGCTTATGTAATGGTTACTACTGCAAGACAAAGTTAATACTGCTAGATCAAGTTAGTACTGCTAGTCAAGTTAGTACTGCTGGATCAAGTTAGTACTGCTAATCAAGTTAATGCTGCTGGAACAAGTTAATACTGCTGGAATGAGTTAGTACTGCTAGAATGAGTTAGTGCTGCTGGAGAAGATTAGTACTGCTCATGCTGAATGAAGTTAATACTGCTAAAGTGATAAGTTTGGTATGCGACATGGTTGGAGATAAAGAAGGAATTGATCAAGATATGCTTAAAGAAGATTCAGAAGATCAATTTACTTTTGATACTTATCTTGTAATTATTGTGTATAAATAGATTTCAATAGATAGCTATTAAAGAACACATATACGTGAGATACAGAATTCGATTTTGTTTAGAGAGAATTAACCTCAAGGTTTAGAACCCTATTTATAGAGAAGTAGAAGTCGTCTTGATTGAGCCTGTTCATCAAGATTGAGGTTTGGTTGTAATCTTGTGAGTCGAAGCATTGAATACAAACAGTTTGTATTTTCTGATATATTGTTCATTGATTGTGAGAATTAAAGTTCTATTCCGCAGATTCTTTAATTCTGAATTCTAAGTATTATTAGTCTTGTTAAGATTCGATCATGACAAGTGGTATCAGAGCTTGTGTTTCTTAGAATTCTACAATCATTATGGACAACTCTTTTGAATCAAACAGTACTTTTGATTGGAGTGATCAAGCAGAAGAGGCAATTCAGAATCATGCTCTCATGGCAGAAGTCTCAGATATTCCTACTGAGGTAAAATCTAATCTCTGTTCTCAAGCTTGTATAGACACTGTTAAAAGGTATAGAGATCACAATCAGGGAATGTGTGATGACCTTAAGAGATTAGAAAAGGACAGAAAAGACTATGTAATAATTGTTGAGAAGTTTGAAGAACAGATTAGGGCTTTTCAAGCCAATGAACTTCAACACTCCTATGATACAAACTACTGGAAATGGGAAAAGGGTGGTCTGGAGTTCCAACTGAAAGAGTCCAGGGAAGAGTGTGAGAAACTAAGAGGAGAGCTTGAGAAAGTTAAACTTGATGTAGAAAAGTTTACTTGTGCCATTAAAGTCATGGACAACATAATCAACTCTCAAATCCATAGTAAGTTGAAACCAGGCATAGGGTACAATGCCACACCCCCACCCTACAACAACAACTACATCCCTCCTAGGTCAGACCTGTTAGAAACCAAGGATAAAAAGGACTTACCTGAAGGAGCTACTAAAATAGATCCATCAGATGAAGTTGTTGTGGAGGATAAAACTGAAAAAGAAGAGTCTAAGAAAAGGGACAAGAATGTCAGTGGTGAGATTCCCTTAGAGAATTACATAAAGACCAATGAGGATGGTGGAAGTCCATGGGATAAGAACAATGAGATGAAAAGGACTGGAAAGGGAAAAGGAGTTCATTATACACAAACCACTGTTGTGAACTCTAATACTTGTGAACATTGTTCTTGCAAGAAATCTCAAGAGAATAAGCCCCAAAAACATGATAAAAGGAGGGGAAATCAAAGAAATTGGAATAACCAGTGGGCACAAAAGCAAGGAGTTGATCTGCAAAGGATTAACAGACCAAAACCTTGTTTTATCTGTGGCAAATTGAATCATCTTGCCAAATACTGTTATTTCAATCCTATTAACCAAAAGAAAAGTTTTCAAAGAAGTTTTCAAAAATCTTCTGGTTATAGGAAGCCTGCAAGGAATAATGTGGCTAAGAAACAAACTAAATCCAAAAGCCACATAAGAAAACAGACTGAAAAGGAATGTGTCAATATGTGGGTTCCCAAAAGCACTAATGTTAGTACTTCTACCTCAGATAGTACTGCTGACAAGGATAGTGCTGCTAGAAGCAATACTACTGCCAATACTGCTGCTTGCAGTGTTAGTGCTGCTAACTCGGTTAGTGCTGCTAACTCTGTTAGTACTGCTAACTCTGTTAGTGCTGCTAACTCTGTTAGTGCTGCTAACTCTGTTAGTGCTGCTAACTCTGTTAGTGCTGCTAACTCTGTTAGTACTTCTTCTAAGGTTAATACTGCTTCTAGTTTTAGTGCTGCTAGACCAATCATATTGACAAAGTTCTCCAGTACTGCAGTACCTAAGTTTGAAAATCTCATCAAAACCCAGTGCATGTACTTTGATGAGCAAGGGAGACCCAAGACCACTTCGGCTTGGGTTCCCAATAAAAACTAATTGATTTATCTTATGTGCAGGGCAACCAACAGCTCAAGGAGAAGAGCATCTGACATGTTGATAGTGGTTGCTCCAGGCACATGACAGGTAACATTGCCTGCCTCAAGAATTTCAAAAGAATTGATGGAGGACGTGTTGCTTTTTGGAATAATTCAGAAGGAGGTAAGATAAGTGGTAAAGGTGATATGTCAAAAGGTAAGATGGACAAGTGCTGCAAAGTGCAAGTATAGTTACTACTGCTAGTGCACAGTTAATACTGCCAATGAGTAGTTAATACTGCTTAGCAGTTAATACTGCTTGTGTAGTTAATACTGCTGTGTAGTTAATACTGCTGTGTAGTTAATACTGCTCAGTCGTTAATACTGCTTAAGTAGTTAATACTGCTCCGTTGTTAATACTGCTTAAGTAGTTAATACTGCTTTGTTGTTAATACTGCTTAAGTAATTAATACTGCTGTGTAGTTGATACTGCCTTGCAGTTAATACTGCTCAGTCGTTAATACTGCTTGTGTCGTTAATACTGCTTTAAAAGAAAAGTTAGGGATAATACTGCTATAAATACCTCTTTCAGCCCGCCAAAGTTCATAACGTCTCTTTGAATTCTATCCATCTCTCTCTCTCTCTTTCTAACCATTCTCTCCCAAGAATCTCTGTTTTCTGTCAAGAATCCTCAGGCATAATGGAGTTTATCGACGACCACAACGAGATTGCCATGCTTCAGAAGCCAAAACAATCCGCAGGTTTTCACGACATTGTGGATTTCCACAAGGGCACGCATATCTCCTATGCCCTAACGGTGACCCCGACAATCTATATCGAGCATCAGACGCAGTTCTGGGCAAATGCCACCGTGGTGTCTGAAGATGGGCAGAAAATCCTCAAAACAAGGGTGTGCAACAAACCCTTGAATGTTACAGAGGAGCTTATTCGCATCACTCTTCGATTAGATGATGCCTCAGGTATAACTTCTATTCCTAATGAAGAACTATACTCAACTTTAACAAGAATGGGGTATGACGGTCCCATTGGAGTTTTTAAGTTTTACAAGTCTAAATTTCGTACACAATGGAGATTCTTTGTTCATACCTTAATGCATTGCATGTCAAAGAAAACTACTGGATGGAGTGAGTTTAGCAGTACCATTGCTTATGCCCTGGTCTGCTTGGCCACTGCCAGGAAGTTTAATTTTTCACAAATGATTTTTAATGATCTTGTGTCAAACCTGGAATCCAAAAAGAGGTTTTATATGTACCCAAGGATTGTCCAAGCAGTGGTTACTCAGGAATTGACAGATTTGCCTCAGTTTACTGAGGTATATGTACCTAAACCCACTAAAGGAAAGGTCTTCTCAAATATGAGAAGAACTTCCAGGGACTCGGAAGGAGTTGACACTCCATTGTTCTCTACAATGATGAGTGTGTCCTACACAAATGAAGGTATGGCATCAGGGTCAAGGCCCTCATTAGACACACCCACTGATGACCAATCCCAACCTTCCATCACAAAAGTAATCCCTCAGTCCATTCTTGTACGACCCACTCCCAAAATAACCAAAAAGTTTGAAAGAAGAAAGGTACACAAGGTTCCTTCCCTTGATGTATCTCCTAAGAACCCGAAGCCTTTAAGCCCTCTAGTGGAGCATTCTCCATTAGAGAATATCGAAAGGGAAACCACAGGGGTGTCTCCCAACCCCAAGAAGGTGCTCACTAAGGAGAAGGTTGAGCATGTGAGTCGCAAGGCTGCCACTACTTCTGCTAGCAAAGAGAAGGCCAGTGGTAAAATAACTAAGACCTTCCTCACGGCAACTCAGGGTGAGAAATCATCCAGAGGTCCCAGGTGCCAAGAAACCAAGGGGGTAGGTAGTGCTTTTGCTAGGCAAGAGACACCTGCTAAAACTTCCAATGATCCTGAAAGGGAGGTAAACACTTCTAAATCAGGTGAGGATAGATATACTTATGAGGAATTGATGGAAACTATTGCAAATATCAACATTGAGGTCATGGATCATCAGAAGGAGATTGATGAGCTTAAGAAGGTGGTTCTTCATCAAAACACCAAGATAGAAAAGAATAAGAAGCTGATCACCAAACTGCTACAAAGAAGGAAGAAAGCTCAATATGTTTTGAGAAGGAGAGGAACAACCTCTGATGCTTCCAAAAAGGGGGAGTTAGACTCTGATCTAAACATGGAGGATGCAAACATTGAGGGGGAGTATGAGTATAAGGTTGAGGGGGAGGCTGAGCAGGTTGTAGAAGTTACAAAGGAAGCAGAAACAGAAAAAGCAGCAGAAACGGTTACTGCTGTTGATATTACAAAGGAAGCAGAAACAGAACCAGCAGTAGAAACAGTTAATACTGCTGAGATTGAGAAAGAAGTAGAAACAGATAATGCTGCAGTGTCTGAGACTGAAGCAGCAGTAACTGAAATTTTGAAGAATCTTATTGATGCAGCAGTATCTGAAAGTGAGAAGGAAGCAGTACCTGCAACTAAATCCGAGATTGATGCAGAGATATTTTGGATTGTGAAGGATAGTGTTGAAGCAGCAGCATTAAAGGTTATAAAAGAAGCAGTAACCGCTATAGCAGTAGAAATGGTTACTGCTGCTGAAAAACAAAAAGCAGCAGAAACTGTTAGTGCTGCTAAGAGCCACAAAGAAGAAACAACTGAAACCACTCCTGAAGCTGTTAAATCTTTCAAAAGAACAAAGATGATGTCAACCAAAAGGCCAAGAACAAAGTCCATAGATTCAAAGAAGAAAGATGTAAAGAAGCCAAGGGTGGAATCAACTGTAGAAGAAGCCCAGGAGGAAGCAGTGAAAGAGAAATCTGATCCAAAAGTTGCTGAAGAAGAAGTGGCAACTCCATCAGGGCAATCAAGCAATGTACAATCACAGTCAAATGCTCAATGTGATATGTATATTACTGTGGTTGATACTAATCCAATTCAAGCTAAACCATTAGCTTCTATGGCTCCTGAAATCATATTCTGGGATACTTTGAAAGATCAGAGAAAGGAGTACATTAGAGTAAAAAGAGCAGATGGGAAGTTTGAGGTCAGTTCTACATGGGGAAAACTTTTAAGGATGTGCTCTAGATCAGACTTGGAAGAGATGTTCAAGGTAGGAATGAAGCTTTATGGAAATATGCTGACTGAAAGTGGAATGTCCATCACCAAAATGGTACTTGAATACCTGTGCCAAATGTTCAAACCAGAAGCAGTTCAGAATAGGATAGAAAGAAATTTTCAAGTCATTACCAACTGGATGCTTATGGAAAACTGTGGAGTGTATGTCATCTCTCTTGACAATACATACCATGAGTATTATTTGGTGGATGTGGTGTACAAACATAGAAAGAAAAGATTGAATGGAATGCTACATACTAAGTTGACTTGCAGCAAGGATTCTGAAATGGGAAGATACTTGGTGAGAAGAATTCTCAATCAAAGTCTTGGAGTGAATCCTGATTTATGCGTTCATGATTAAGTTTTGGAAGCGTCATCTGAAGAACTTGACTTCTCTTCCTGAAAAGTCAAGTTAGGGGGAGATTGTTGGGAACTGAAGATATTTGCTAAGTATGGATAATACTGCCAAGACAAGGTTAGTACTGCTGGTGCATAACGAAAATCTGTTAGTACTGCTTATGTCATGGTTACTACTGCAAGACAAGGTTAGTACTGCTGGTGCATAACGAAAATCTGTTAGTACTGCTTATGTAATGGTTACTACTGCAAGACAAAGTTAATACTGCTAGATCAAGTTAGTACTGCTAGTCAAGTTAGTACTGCTGGATCAAGTTAGTACTGCTGGATCAAGTTAGTACTGCTAATCAAGTTAATGCTGCTGGAACAAGTTAATACTGCTTGAATGAGTTAGTACTGCTAGAATGAGTTAGTGCTGCTGGAGAAGATTAGTACTGCTCATGCTGAATGAAGTTAATACTGCTAAAGTGATAAGTTTGGTATGCGACATGGTTGGAGATAAAGAAGGAATTGATCAAGATATGCTTAAAGAAGATTCAGAAGATCAATTTACTTTTGATAGTTATCTTGTAATTATTGTGTATAAATAGATTTCAATAGATAGCTATTAAAGAACACATATACGTGAGATACAGAATTCGATTTTGTTTAGAGAGAATTAACCTCAAGGTTTAGAACCCTATTTCTAGAGAAGTAGAAGTCGTCTTGATTGAGCCTGTTCATCAAGATTGAGGTTTGGTTGTAATCTTGTGAGTCGAAGCATTGAATACAAACAGTTTGTGTTTTCTGATATATTGTTCATTGATTGTGAGAATTAAAGTTCTATTCCGCAGATTCTTTAATTCTGAATTCTAAGTATTATTAGTCTTGTTAAGATTCGATCCTGACATTTGAAAGTTTCTACCATACAGTTTGAAGATACCTTCTGGCTTTCAGGTTTCACGGTTTCAAATCCATTTCACACATGAAAACAGCGAGTTACATTAATTATGTTGGTGTTATTATGTGATGCAGGTGATAAACAAGTTATCGAATATTGGTCTAGAATAGAAGCCAAGAAAGAAGAATCAGTATCAAAGGAAGGGTTTGTGATAAGATAGATAGTCAGAAAGCAGTTATGTTTGTTTTGCTATAAATAGTTTTGGACTTGGATGGTAATGAAATATAATCTTCTGAATTACAATTATATGCATTTGCATTCTACATATACACAAACAATTTTGGGGATATAGTCAAGAACAAGCTAAATAATTTGGATTGTTAGTTGATTTGAAAGTTTTTGTTGGTCAACATGATGACTAGATCGTATTTTTGGCTGTATTCTCGCTTAATTTATTCAAGTTTTGTATCCCGCCGCATTGCACGGGTACGCAACTAGTTTGATTAAAATGAATAGATGCTTTCATAAATTCAACGGTATAACATTCTGATCGATAAAATATATAATTATACATATTCAGACGTAAACAAAAACAAAAGTCTAGTTGATTCAGATTTCAGACTTCAGCACCACCTCTTAAAAATCAGAAGTGAAATCAGACTTCAGACTTCAGCACCTCTTAAAAAACAAACGCCACCGTATTGTCCCTAACAATTAACAAAAATTAACAATGAAGCTAACAAACCATAAAGATAACCCTAACAAATAATAAAAAGTTTAACAATTAGACATCAACTAACAAACTCTAACCCTAACAATTAATAAAAAAGATACCAATTTGTTATCAACTAACAAACCTTAATCTTAACAATTAATGCAAAAACAAATTACATTAGTAAATAAAGTTATATTGTTTTTGGGGGGCCAAACCCTGTTTTGTTGAGGGTCAAAATATAAATCAATATTTTGATAAAAATAAACTTTAGAATATTATAGTCGACAAATTTAAAATTTTATGGGTGTCACTTGATCAAGTCTTACATCTGCCCCTTGATAAAATGACTATATTACCCTCGTAAGGGTATTTTTTGTACTAATAAATGAATTGTAGAGACCGAAAAAACAATCACCAATGACAATAATCAAATCCCACGTTTACTATAAGAACTATATATGCTAAAATACTAGAATATTTAAACTCTACTTGTAAGTTGTAATTTTGATTTAAATACTAGGGGTTTGTGCATATTGAGGATCACGTAGTCGGACCACCAACATTATCGGATATAAAATGTTGAATGAGAAATCCGATCCTTCATTTTTATATTGTAATCGGACCACCAACTACTTCTAAAAAGGAGTTTTATACCCATTTTCTTTTGATGATTTTGATTTTGTATCTTTTTCTATTTATTTTTATTTTCCTAGTGAAACTTAGGGTTTTTTTTTTCTACACTTAATCATGAGTCATTCGTTTTTTTAAAAAGTGTTTCTGTTTTGTTTTTCAATTCAGACCCACTAATCACTTAAAATTGTCTGTAATAAAATGGATAAACTAATCACTTTTTCTCCACTTTTTTTCTTATCAATTTCACGCAGCCGCACAAGCTTCATCTAAATCGAACTTCAGACCCAAAATCGTTCTCCAAGGTAAAATAGATCTTTTGCTATCCTTGTGTTCGACATTGTTGTTCAATCCATGTTTAAATCGCATCCATCCTCTCTCTCTAGAAAATATCGACTAAAGTAAGGGGTTGTGTGTTCGATCTGATTTGTTCGATTTTCTTATTTGTTCTGATTTCTGTTGTGTTCTTATTTCCTTATTAGATTTGTTAAGATTTCTGTTGTGTTTGATTTATTTGTTAGATTTTTTGTTGTGTTCTTTTACACTTCCCATATGGCTAATTAGTTCAAATGAGAATGTAAGGTTAGATGTATGCTATCTTTTGTTTTTTTTGGAAAACGGGGACGGGACCCCTTGGAAAAACTTTATTCGAACAACCACAAAAAGGACTACAACTCAAAAAGAAAATGACGCCCTAAGAAATGTTTCGGTAACATAGTGAGTAAAGCCCTAACTCTAAAACCGACAATCGAGCAAATAACCCAATTGTCATTACACAACAAATACCAAAAATAGACCTGAACTTTACAGCCCATAAAATCAATTTTGTAGCCCATTGTATCTCTAATTGCTAGACTCCATTCCAAGCCCAGCACTATTCGGCCCATCAAATAATAAATCAAAAAGGTCAAAGGACCGGTCAGCAACCCAGTAGTTTCTTTCCAAGTCCACAGTGGAAGCCCAAGAAATATTAACCACATCCTCCTTTAAATAATGGCCCACCATAAAACCTCTCCAAACACCATTCCTTCTTTTAATTTGGGCCCAACCAACAATAGCCCAAAACTCTTAAATTTACGCATCCCAAATATATTTCCTTCTAAAATAACAAAGGCCCAAACATATCTTTTACTATTTTTAGACCCAATCCACAATCTTTCAACAAACCGGAAATCAACAGCACCTTTCCACTCATTCAGCTCGTCGATCAGCCCCATTCTTCTACTCAACCTTTTCCTTTCATCTGAAAGTAATAGCATCGCACATGCTTCCATTTCATCCTCTCCCATCGAGTAAAAATTCGATTCACCATTTCCATGTACACATGACCCCACATTTTTAAATTAACAATCCAAAGCCACGGTGGTATCTCGATAGTCTCCCATTTTCGAGTAAAAATAATATCATCAGAACCTGATTTACAATCAGGCGAACTTCAAAATTTTGCCGAGCCAAAAATCTTTCATAATTCCAAAATAAAATTCCACCCAGAATATGGAATTAAATATGTATAACAAATTACGGGGCCTAACGACAATAACAAACAGAGGCTGACGATCATTAAGAAAACGAAGAAAAAAACCAAAACTTGGAAATATGATAAGCCAGATCATAGATCAACAACTTATCTACCAAGTTGCCAAAAAAGCAATGGTTTTTAGCACACAACAAAGTGGGATCAGAGATCAACCACTTACTTAGTGCTCTAAAAAATGACCGTGTAGGGTGGGGGGGACAAAATATGAGAAATCAGAAAGCAAAACATGATCATCAAACAAGGGCTAAAAGATGAAAAAGGCTTCTAAAAGCATATTTACCTTGCCTCGATTTCTCCAAAATCCAAATCTTAATCTTGCTAGATTTAAGGTTAAACCAAATAACCAACATAGTATAAAAGGATGAGAAACTTCCATAACAGATAACCATGGGCCACTTACCTCCACTGAAGACCCATGACTCAAAAATTACCTCAATTTCCTTAATCATCCAGGAACTAATTTTCATACTTTTGAGCTTAATCCTTGCCCCAAAAACAATTGTTGAATCCCAATAAACCACACCACAGATCCATTAAAAACAACTTCCAACCATTTAGCATGCAAGACCAAGAGCTCATCAATAAGAATTGTCCCACTTCACTTCCTTTGCCTTTTTTGCTCCAAAACAGGCTTGCCACTCTTTCTAGAGCCAATTCTCACGACTTCCACCAAAATTCATCAAAGTCAAATGGGGCCCACCATACCTGCAAAAACAAACTTGTAAGTATAAAAAAAAATTGTCTCGGTCCCCCGTCACAAACCCATTTGACCCCAAAGTTAGTACCCATAGCCCCCCCCCCCCCCTAAAAAAAATCCCACCCGAAGGATTCTCATTGGCACAGATTTCAGACTCTCTAGAACTTTTAACCCCAAATTCATCTCTCAAACTTTGAAAATACCAGCAGCTTCAACCATCTAGCCCCGTCCACATCTTACTTCTGTACATTATCAACATGATCAAATTTAATATCCCAGGTATCCAACATCTTCCTCAATTGAGGGCTCACCCTGAACTTTGCCCCCATAATTTTCAACCTTTAGCAAATTCTTATAATGTTACAGAGCCCCTCCACAGTCCTCTCCGTGCCTTGAAATAGTCTAAGGTTCCTCTTTTGCCAAATGAAGTAGAAGATTGCCCCAACCATCCATCTTTGAATTAAACTCAAGCAAGATTTCCCACAATGAATTTTACATATGTTTAAGACCAGGCTCTGCCCACAAACTTCTTCTCCATCTCTCTTAACAAATAGAAATTCAAGCTTGGCCATTTTTATCAAACCCATCCAAACTTCTCTAGAAAAATACACTCCACAAACAAATGTTTATGAGATTCACCAACTTCATTGCAAAGAACACAAACTTGATTATGATTAATGTTCTAAAAAGCAAATCTATCAAGCATTCTCAATCTTCTCTTAAAAGCAAGCCAAAGAATAAAGGAGTGTCTAGGGATATTCTAATGAAACAAAACCCTCTTTGCCCATAAAACACCATCACCATTCTGTTTTATATCCTTTCAAACAGTTCCCGTGTCAAAAGCATGCAATCTTCCTTCTTTATCCTTCCATCTGATAGTATCCTTGATCCCACCTCTAATAATAGGATTATAACCCCCAATTATGCTTTCATATTTGTCAATTAATCCTTGAGGCCATCTCCACACAGTTCCATTCCACAAATCTCCAACTTTAGAGTAAACATTAAGCCGAAATAAATAAATATCTCTTCTAGAGATAATTTTACAAAGAGGTTCTGCAGCATGCCAATAGTCAAACCAAAGAGAGATATTAGCTCCATCCCCAATCTGATGAACAATGTGGTTTCTAAACATCTCTCTAATTCTTACAATTTTTCTCCAGCCCCAAGAAGGGTCATTCATCTCATTAACATCCCAAAAACTCCTTCCCTTCAACTTGTATGTGTGGATCCATTTAACCCAAAGCGATTTTCTACCCTCAATCAAACTCCAAATATTCTTTGCAATGAGGGCATGATTCCAATCCTTTAAGGACCTCAACCCCAAACCACCTTGATCTTTATCCAAACAGACCTCCTTCCAAGAGACCTTCGCTTTCCCCTTAGACAATTCACCATTATTCCATAAGAATGGGGGGGGACAAAATATGAGAAATCAGAAAGCAAAACATGATCATCAAACAAGGGCCAAAAGATGAAAAAGGCTTCTAAAAGCATATTTACCTTGCCTCGATTTCTCCAAAATCCAAAACTTAATCTTGCTAGATTTAAGGTTAAACCAAATAACCAACATAGTATAAAAGGATGAGAAACTTCCATAACAGATAACCATGGGCCACTTACCTCCATTGAAGACCCATGACTAAAAAATTACCTCAATTTCCTTAATCATCCAGGAACTAATTTTCATACTTTTGAGCTTAATCCTTGGCCCGAAAACAATTGTTGAATCCCAATAAACCACACCACAGATCCATTAAAAACAACTTCCAACCTTTTAGCATGCAAGACCAAGAGCTCATCAATAAGAATTGTCCCACTTCACTTCCTTTGCCTTTTTTGCTCCAAAACAGGCTTGCCACTCTTTCTAGAGCCAATTCTCACGACTTCCACCAAAATTCATCAAAGTCAAATGGGGCCCACCATACCTGCAAAAACAAACTTGTAAGTAATAAAAAAATTTGTCTCGGTCCCCCGTCACAAACCCATTTGACCCCAAAGTTAGTACCCATAGCCCCCCCCCCTAAAAAAAATCCCACCCAAAGGATTCTCATTGGCACAGATTTCAGACTCTCTAGAACTTTTAACCCCAAATTCATCTCTCAAACTTTGAAAATACCAGCAGCTCCAATCATCTAGCCCCGTCCACATCTTACTTCTGTACATTATCAACATGATCAAATTTAACATCCCAGGTATCCAACATCTTCCTCAATTGAGGGCTCACCCTGAACTTTGCCCCCATAATTTTCAACCTTTAGCAAATTCTTATAATGTTACAAAGCCCCTCCACAGTCCTCTCCGTGCCTTGAAATAGTCTAAGGTTCCTCTTTTGCCAAATGAAGTAGAAGATTGCCCCAACCATCCATCTTTGAATTAAACTCAAGCAAGATTTCCCACAATGAATTTTACATATGTTTAAGACCAGGCTCTGCCAACAAACTTCTTCTCCATCTCTCTTAACAAATAGAAATTCAAGCTTGGCCATTTTTATCAAACCCATCCAAACTTCTCTAGAAAAATACACTCCACAAACAAATGTTTATGAGATTCACCAACTTCATTGCAAAGAACACAAACTTGATTCTGATTAATGTTCTAAAAAGCAAATCTATCAATCATTCTCAATCTTCTCTTAAAAGCAAGCCAAAGAATAAAGGAGTGTCTAGGGATATTCTGATGAAACCAAACCCTCTTTGCCCATAAAACACCATCACCATTCTTTTTTATATCCTTTCAAACAGTTCTCGTGTCAAAAGCATGCAATCTTCCTTCTTTATCCTTCCATCTGATAGTATCCTTGATCCCACCTCTAATAATAGGATTATAATCCCCAATTATGCTTTCATATTTGTCAATTAATCCTTGAGGCCATCTCCACACAGTTCCATTCCACAAATCTCCAACTTTAGAGTAAACATTAAGCCGAAATAAATAAATATCTCTTCTAGAGATAATTTTACAAAGAGGTTCTGCAGCATGCCAATAGTCAAACCAAAGAGAGATATTAGCTCCATCCCCAATCTGATGAACAATGTGGTTTCTAAACATCTCTCTAATTCTTACAATTTTTCTCCAGCCCCAAGAAGGGTCATTCATCTCATTAACATCCCAAAAACTCCTTCCCTTCAACTTGTATGTGTGGATCCATTTAACCCAAAGCGATTTTCTACCCTCAATCAAACTCCAAATATTCTTTGCAATGAGGGCATGATTCCAATCCTTTAAGGACCTCAACCCCAAACCACCTTGATCTTTATCCAAACAGACCTCCTTCCAAGAGACCTTCGCTTTCCCCTTAGACAATTCACCATTATTCCATAAGAATGGGGGGGGACAAAATATGAGAAATCAGAAAGCAAAACATGATCATCAAACATGGGCCAAAAGATGAAAAAGGCTTCTAAAAGCATATTTACCTTGCCTCGATTTCTCCAAAATCCAAAACTTAATCTTGCTAGATTTAAGGTTAAACCAAATAACCAACATAGTATAAAAGGATGAGAAACTTCCATAACAGATAACCATGGGCCACTTACCTCCATTGAAGACCCATGACTAAAAAATTACCTCAATTTCCTTAATCATCCAGGAACTAATTTTCATACTTTTGAGCTTAATCCTTGGCCCGAAAACAATTGTTGAATCCCAATAAACCACACCACAGATCCATTAAAAACAACTTCCAACCTTTTAGCATGCAAGACCAAGAGCTCATCAATAAGAATTGTCCCACTTCACTTCCTTTGCCTTTTTTGCTCCAAAACAGGCTTGCCACTCTTTCTAGAGCCAATTCTCACGACTTCCACCAAAATTCACCAAAGTCAAATGGGGCCCACCATACCTGCAAAAACAAACTTGTAAGTAATAAAAAAATTTGTCTCGGTCCCCCGTCACAAACCCATTTGACCCCAAAGTTAGTACCCATAGCCCCCCCCCCCCCCTAAAAAAAATCCCACCCAAAGGATTCTAATTGGCACAGATTTCAGACTCTCTAGAACTTTTAACCCCAAATTCATCTCTCAAACTTTGAAAATACCAGCAGCTCCAACCATCTAGCCCCGTCCACATCTTACTTCTGTACATTATCAACATGATCAAATTTAACATCCCAGGTATCCAACATCTTCCTCAATTGAGGGCTCACCCTGAACTTTGCCCCCATAATTTTCAACCTTTAGCAAATTCTTATAATGTTACAAAGCCCCTCCACAGTCCTCTCTGTGCCTTGAAATAGTCTAAGGTTCCTCTTTTGCCAAATGAAGTAGAAGATTGCCCCAACCATCCATCTTTGAATTAAACTCAAGCAAGATTTCCCACAATGAATTTTACATATGTTTAAGACCAGGCTCTGCCAACAAACTTCTTCTCCATCTCTCTTAACAAATAGAAATTCAAGCTTGGCCATTTTTATCAAACCCATCCAAACTTCTCTAGAAAAATACACTCCACAAACAAATGTTTATGAGATTCACCAACTTCATTGCAAAGAACACAAACTTGATTCTGATTAATGTTCTAAAAAGCAAATTTATCAAGCATTCTCAATCTTCTCTTAAAAGCAAGCCAAAGAATAAAGGAGTGTCTAGGGATATTCTGATGAAACCAAACCCTCTTTGCCCATAAAACACCATCACCATTCTGTTTTATATCCTTTCAAACAGTTCCCGTGTCAAAAGCATGCAATCTTCCTTCTTTATCCTTCCATCTGATAGTATCCTTGATCCCACCTCTAATAATAAGATTATAATCCCCAATTATGCTTTCATATTTGTCAATTAATCCTTGAGGCCATCTCCACACAGTTCCATTCCACAAATCTCCAACTTTAGAGTAAACGTTAAGCCCAAATAAATAAATATCTCTTCTAGAGATAATTTTACAAAGAGGTTCTGCAGCATGCCAATAGTCAAACCAAAGAGAGATATTAGCTCCATCCCCAATCTGATGAACAATGTGGTTTCTAAACATCTCTCTAATTCTTACAATTTTTCTCCAGCCCCAAGAAGGGTCATTCATCTCATTAACATCCCAAAAACTCCTTCCCTTCAACTTGTATGTGTGGATCCATTTAACCCAAAGCGATTTTCTACCCTCAATCAAACTCCAAATATTCTTTGCAATGAGGGCATGATTCCAATCCCTTAAGGACCTCAACCCCAAACCACCTTGATCTTTATCCAAACAGACCTCCTTCCAAGAGACCTTCGCTTTCCCCTTAGACAATTCACCATTATTCCATAAGAATGGGGGGGGGGCAAAATATGAGAAATCAGAAAGCAAAACATGATCATCAAACAAGGGCCAAAAGATGAAAAAGGCTTCTAAAAGCATATTTACCTTGCCTCGATTTCTCCAAAATCCAAAACTTAATCTTGCTAGATTTAAGGTTAAACCAAATAACCAACATAGTATAAAAGGATGAGAAACTTCCATAACAGATAACCATGGGCCACTTACCTCCACTGAAGACCCATGACTCAAAAAGTACCTCAATTTCCTTAATCATCCAGGAACTAATTTTCATACTTTTGAGCTTAATCCTTGGCCCGAAAACAATTGTTGAATCCCAATAAACCACACCACAGATCCATTAAAAACAACTTCCAACCTTTTAGCATGCAAGACCAAGAGCTCATCAATAAGAATTGTCCCACTTCACTTCCTTTGCCTTTTTTGCTCCAAAACAGGCTTGCCACTCTTTCTAGAGCCAATTATCACGACTTCCACCAAAATTCATCAAAGTCAAATGGGGCCCACCATACCTGCAAAAACAAACTTGTAAGTAATAAAAAAACTTGTCTCGGTCCCCCGTCACAAACCCATTTGACCCCAAAGTTAGTACCCATAGCCCCCCCCCCCCCCCCCCCACCTATAAAAAATCCCACCCGAAGGATTCTCATTGGCACAGATTTCAGACTCTCTGGAACTTTTAACCCCAAATTCATCTCTCAAACTTTGAAAATACCAGCAGCTCCAACCATCTAGCCCCGTCCACATCTTACTTCTGTACATTATCAACATGATCAAATTTAACATCCCAGGTATCCAACATCTTCCTCAATTGAGGGCTCACCCTGAACTTTGCCCCCATAATTTCAACCTTTAGCAAATTCTTATAATGTTACAGAGCCCCTCCACAGTCCTCTCCGTGCCTTGAAATAGTCTAAGGTTCCTCTTTTGCCAAATGCAGTAGAAGATTGCCCCAACCATCCATCTTTGAATAAAACTCAAGCAAGATTTCCCACAATGAATTTTACATATGTTTAAGACCAGGCTCTGCCAACAAACTTCTTCTCCATCTCTCTTAACAAATAGAAATTCAAGCTTGGCCATTTTTATCAAACCCATCCAAACTTCTCTAGAAAAATACACTCCACAAACAAATGTTTGTGAGATTCACCAACTTCATTGCAAAGAACACAAACTTGATTCTGATTAATGTTCTAAAAAGCAAATCTATCAAGCATTCTCAATCTTCTCTTAAAAGCAAGCCAAAGAATAAAGGAGTGTCTAGGGATATTCTGATGAAACCAAACCCTCTTTGCCCATAAAACACCATCACCATTCTGTTTTATATCCTTTCAAACAGTTCCCGTGTCAAAAGCATGCAATCTTCCTTCTTTATCCTTCCATCTGATAGTATCCTTGATCCCACCTCTAATAATAGGATTATAATCCCCAATTATGCTTTCATATTTGTCAATTAATCCTTGAGGCCATCTCCACACAGTTCCATTCCACAAATCTCCAACTTTAGAGTAAATATTAAGCCCAAATAAATAAATATCTCTTCTAGAGATAATTTTACAAAGAGGTTCTGCAGCATGCCAATAGTCAAACCAAAGAGAGATATTAGCTCCATCCCCAATCTGATGAACAATGTGGTTTCTAAACATCTCTCTAATTCTTACAATTTTTCTCCAGCCCCAAGAAGGGTCATTCATCTCATTAACATCCCAAAAACTCCTTCCCTTCAACTTGTATGTGTGGATCCATTTAACCCAAAGCAATTTTCTACCCTCAATCAAACTCCAAATATTCTTTGCAATGAGGGCATGATTCCAATCCCTTAAGGACCTCAACCCCAAACCACCTTGATCTTTATCCAAACAGACCTCCTTCCAAGAGACCTTCGCTTTCCCCTTAGACAATTCACCATTATTCCATAAGAATGGGGGGGGGACAAAATATGAGAAATCAGAAAGCAAAACATGATCATCAAACAAGGGCCAAAAGATGAAAAAGGCTTCTAAAAGCATATTTACCTTGCCTCGATTTCTCCAAAATCCAAAACTTAATCTTGCTAGATTTAAGGTTAAACCAAATAACCAACATAGTATAAAAGGATGAGAAACTTCCATAACAGATAACCATGGGCCACTTACCTCCACTGAAGACCCATGACTCAAAAATTACCTCAACTTCCTTAATCATCCAGGAACTAATTTTCATACTTTTGAGCTTAATCCTTGGCCCGAAAACAATTGTTGAATCCCAATAAACCACACCACAGATCCATTAAAAACAACTTCCAACCTTTTAGCATGCAAGACCAAGAGCTCATCAATAAGAATTGTCCCACTTCACTTCCTTTGCCTTTTTTGCTCCAAAACAGGCTTGCCACTCTTTCTAGAGCCAATTCTCACGACTTCCACCAAAATTCATCAAAGTCAAATGGGGCCCACCATACCTGCAAAAACAAACTTGTAAGTATAAAAAAAATTGTCTCGGTCCCCCGTCACAAACCCATTTGACCCCAAAGTTAGTACCCATAGCCCCCCCCCCCTAAAAAAAATCCCACCCGAAGGATTCTCATTGGCACAGATTTCAGACTCTCTAGAACTTTTAACCCCAAATTCATCTCTCAAACTTTGAAAATACCAGCAGCTCCAACCATCTAGCCCCGTCCACGTCTTACTTCTGTACATTATCAACATGATCAAATTTAATATCCCAGGTATCCAACATCTTCCTCAATTGAGGGCTCACCCTGAACTTTGCCCCCATAATTTTCAACCTTTAGCAAATTCTTCTAATGTTACAGAGCCCCTCCACAGTCCTCTCCGTGCCTTGAAATAGTCTAAGGTTCCTCTTTTGCCAAATGAAGTAGAAGATTGCCCCAACCATCCATCTTTGAATTAAACTCAAGCAAGATTTCCCACAATGAATTTTACATATGTTTAAGACCAGGCTCTGCCAACAAACTTCTTCTCCATCTCTCTTAACAAATAGAAATTCAAGCTTGGCCATTTTTATCAAACCCATCCAAACTTCTCTAGAAAAATACACTCCACAAACAAATGTTTATGAGATTCACCAACTTCATTGCAAAGAACACAAACTTGATTCTGATTAATGTTCTAAAAAGCAAATCTATCAAGCATTCTCAATCTTCTCTTAAAAGCAAGCCAAAGAATAAAGGAGTGTCTAGGGATATTCTAATGAAACCAAACCCTCTTTGCCCATAAAACACCATCACCATTCTGTTTTATATCCTTTCAAACAGTTCCCGTGTCAAAAGCATGCAATCTTCCTTCTTTATCCTTCCATCTGATAGTATCCTTGATCCCACCTCTAATAATAGGATTATAACCCCCAATTATGCTTTCATATTTGTCAATTAATCCTTGAGGCCATCTCCACACAGTTCCATTCCACAAATCTCCAACTTTAGAGTAAATATTAAGCCCAAATAAATAAATATCTCTTCTAGAGATAATTTTACAAAGAGGTTCTGCAGCATGCCAATAGTCAAACCAAAGAGAGATATTAGCTCCATCCCCAATCTGATGAACAATGTGGTTTCTAAACATCTCTCTAATTCTTACAATTTTTCTCCAGCCCCAAGAAGGGTCATTCATCTCATTAACATCCCAAAAACTCCTTCCCTTCAACTTGTATGTGTGGATCCATTTAACCCAAAGCGATTTTCTACCCTCAATCAAACTCCAAATATTCTTTGCAATGAGGGCATGATTCCAATCCCTTAAGGACCTCAACCCCAAACCACCTTGATCTTTATCCAAACAGACCTCCTTCCAAGAGACCTTCGCTTTCCCCTTAGACAATTCACCGTTATTCCATAAGAATCCCTTCATGTTTTTTTCAATCTCTTTGAGAACAAAAATAGGAATAATAAACAAAGAAGACCAAAACACTTGAATGGAGGAAATAACAAACTGTGCAGCAGTTGTAAGCGGCCAGCAAGGGACAAAGATTTATTTTTCCAGTCCAACACCCTCTTTTTCAAAATTTTAATGAGACTTTTATAATCTTTGTGGAAAAGTTTGGTAGATATCAATGGAACTCCAAGGTACCTCACACGTAATTCTCCCACATTAAACGGAAGGATCTTCAAGATTTCATCTCTATTTGGGCCATTAATATTACCCAAATAAGATGTGCTTTTGCTCAAATTCGGGTTGAGACCCGAGACTTCACTAAATTCTTCAAGGGCAGCTTTCATAAATCCCACTAACTTAACATCACCATTACAGAACATCATAAGGTCATCCGCGAAACATAACTGAGTTAAAGCCAATTTTTACACCTATTGTGATATTTGAATCCTCCCATCAATCTAATCTTCCTTTTTAGAATCAAATTAAAGACCTCCATAACAAGAGTGAAAAGATAAGGTGATAGTGGATCACCTTGACGAATACCTCTCTTCCCTGGGAAATGACCAAACTGCTCTCCATTCACATTGATGGCATAAGAAGTAGAAGAAACACACTTCATGAGCCAATACATCATGCACGGATGAAACCCAAAGAATTTAAGACAAACTTCCAAAAACGCCCAATTAACCGTATCATAGGCTTTCGGGATATTAGTCTTAAACGCACACCTTTTAGCTCCCCTTTGTCTATGATATCCACGCATTAATTCTTGAGCAAGCAAGAGATTTTCACCTATCTTCCTTTGAGGGATAAATGCCAATTGGTTCACATCCACCACCACATCCAAGTATCCTTTAATCCGGTTAGAAATAATTTTGCTTATACACTTATAAATCACATTACAGCAAGCAATGGGTCTAAAATCCATCACCGAAGAGGGGGTTTGAGACTTAGGAACCAAAGCAATAAGAGTTGCATTAACCTATCCAAGAAGTTTACCATTTTCAAAAAACATTTTTATAGCTTCACACACTTCAAGGCCTACAACACTCCAAGCCGTCTTGAAAAAATTAGCATTGTAGCTAGGCATGGCGACGGGGCGGGTATGGGGCGGGGTTCCCCATCCCCGACCCCGGCCCCGGTTTATGATAACGTCCCCCGGCCCCGGCCCCGGGCGGGTACGGGGATACCAACCCCGTCCCCGGTCAACTTTCGGTCAAGACCCGTTCCCCTTTTTATACCCGGTTCCCCGACCCGGTTATGACCCGGTTATCATCATCCACATTCCACCACATTTATTATGAACAATACATCTACCAACAATCTGTACATACTAAAGCAAAACAAAACTTCGATATAAGCTAAACCATACCAGACTACCTGAGTGAAGACTGAAGAGGCAGCGGCGACCGGCGGAGGGTGGGAGTGCAACGGCGTGCGGCGACCGGCGAAGGGTGTAGGGGACTGGGGTGGGGGGAGTGCAGCGGCCGGCGAACTAGCTAGGGTTTCTTAGTTCTTACTTTCTTTCTTTTAGGGGTAAATCAATTTCACTATTTGAAATTTTGAAGTGTTGAATAAGTCAACAAGGAAAGAGAGTAAAAGACCATCAGTTCAGACTTCAGAAAAAAAACATTTTCAAAATATATAATATATTTAATAAATATATATAATATATATAATATATAATATATAATTTTTTTAATAATATATATATATATACCGGGTCAAGGGATGGTCATCCTGGCCCCGGCCCCGGCCCCGACCCCGGGTTTCTGAAAGCGGGTTTCCCTGGCCCTGGCCCCGGTACCCGGTTTGGCGGGGAATCCCCGGCCCCGGTCGGGTCGGGTGGACCAGGTTCCCCACCGAGTCGGGCCAAATTGCCATCCCTAATTGTAGCCATCCGGACCCGACGATTTGTCATCATCAATGCTAAACATAGCCATTTTAATTTCTTCTTCACAACCTTCTCTAACCATAAAGTCAGCATCCTCCCTTGATAATTTATTGACAAACAGACCAAAAGGATCCATAATACTTTTAATGGGTTGACTTTTGCCTAAAAAGTTGTCAAAATGCTTCACAAATTGATCTGCCACCTCATTATCTATGAACCAATTCCCATCAACATCTTGCACCCTTTCAATTCTGCTTCTGTTAACTCTCCCTTTGACAACTTTGTGTAAGTAAGCCGAGTTGCAATCCACTTCTTTCACCCACGAAACCTTGGCTCTCCGCTTTAAAAATATCTCCTCCTTCCGTAACGCATCCTTATAAGCATTCAAATACACAACTTCCTCTTGACAAAGATCATCATTATAAGGATCAAACATCACATTTTTCTGAATAGAGTCAAGCTCAGACTGTAATTCAGAGACAACTTCATAGACTTTCCCTTTAATCTTTCCCAAACACCTCAAAGGACCTTTAAGCATCTTAAGCTTAGAAACAACAGAGAACATAGCACATCCTTCAACCTTGCAATTCCACACCGCAACGTAGGAAGAAATTCCTTAAACTCGGACAGATGATTATTAAATCTGAAAGGTTTAGGGCGAAAATTTGAACCTCCAGGAAGGCTTAATAACACCGAAGAATGATCTGAGATACTATACGGAAGAAAAGAGACAGAGGCACGAGAAAACTTGTCTAAAAAACTGAGGGATCCAAGGGCATGATCCAACTTCTTCATAACTCCCGTAACATGTAACATGTCCAGTAGCATTAGGTTTCTGCATCCATGTATAAAGAAAACCAGAATAATTGATGTCTTCAACTTCAATGTCATCCAGACACTCTTTAAAATCCACCATGCCTTTCGAGAAAAAAGACGAACCAGAAGAACCGTCACTGGGGAATAAAGCCACATTGAAATCACCAATAATCGTCCAGGGTCATCCTTAATAAAGACTTTCTGATTGCGTAAAAGATCCCGTAACTTCCTTCTTTCAGTGAGATCATTAGCGGCATAAACAAATGTGCAGTAAAACCACTTCTGACTATCAACCATGAAAATTTTGCATAACAGAGCTTGACTAGAAAAATAAATAACATCCACTTTCACAAACTTAGAATCCCAACACACAATGATTTTGGCTTTCCCAATCCCATTAATAAGATTACACGACCATCTACAATTGCCAAAGACATCCAAACAAATTTTAGACAGCTTATTAAAGAGAACCTTAGTTTCAACCAGACAAAAAACTTTAATACCATACTAATATGCTCCTAAAACACTTTTCTTTTAGAGGACTCATTAAGTCCTCTAATATTCCATGTAAAGAGATTAAACATAATGTATGTTATCTTGCATTTATGTATATATGACTAATTAGTTCAAATGCCATGTTCATGTTTATGCTACTGTTGTTGTTTATGCTATTATAAGGGTAGTTTAAACAAAGTCAAAAAGACAAACAACCCTTGTGTATCATTTTTAATTCCTTGGTTGCTATTTCTTCAAACTCTTCTGCTACTAAACCATCCAATAGAATCGTCACCTAAAAAATATGAAAATGGAAATTTGTTTTTGTTATTTAGGGTGCGTTTGGTATGCAGACAGGATAGAACAGGAAATGACAGAACAGAACGGGATAGAACAACCGTTCAGCGTTTAGTATACAGAAATAGACATAACAGAACAGATAACATTAAATAAAATAAAATAAATAAAATTTGAAGAATGAATAAAATATAAAATAGAACATATATTTGATGTTTTAGAAGAGAACTAGATTTTATTTTGAGGTTATATTGGTAAAACATAAGCCTGTTCCAGCTTGTTCCATGGGGTAGGGGTGGAACAGGCTGTTCCAGCTTGTTCCATATTGTTCTTATATGTTCCACATAAAAGTCCTGCCAAACATGAAACAGTGATTTTGGTATTTTGGTGGTTTTGGATGATTTATGTTGGGGGAAATGTATATAAGTGTTTGAGAATGAATATTTATGGTTGAAAACTTGTGGATCTAGGTTTCTCGAAGATTTGGCTTGAATATACGAGTTTCAATCTAGATTTAGCCTAAATCTAGCGAGGTGAGTTCAAATTGATTTGTGAAAAACGTTGTACATGCCAAAAATGTTATTTTCCAAGTATTTGTGTGGCTTACTCAAAATTATCAATTGTTGAGTTATTTGGTAAGTTTAATCTTTTGAAGTGTTTAACTTATTAAACTTTGTAAAACACCCATATTTGGGATTCTCGGATATTTTGACGTGTAGAAACCACAAATATGTCCTTAAGTGAATTATTGCTCAAATGGAGTTTATTCAATGGTTTAAGCACGTTGGTGTAATTGATTTTGTAAACCATTTGGGAAAATGCACATTTTTGTGTCATGAGTCATTTTGAGAATTATAAGAGTATGAGTCCATTTGGGAAACCATTCGTTTTAACCCGTGACGAGTTTTGGGTTAATGATGATTTTGTGGTATACGTTTACCTAAGCGATGTTTAAATGCATTTTATATCACGAGGACCATTATTTAAATAACTGGTCTAATGGGCTTTGAGCATTTTGCTCGATTTTGACTTTAAGGGAGTATTTGGGGACATTTTGTCCGATTTTGATGGCTCAATGTGGAGTCCCACTTATGGTTTGCATTTATTGCAACTTATTGCATATTATTGATATTTACATGCTCGAATGCTTTAGTCATTTCCGGGATAAGCATGTAATCGTAGACTGTGTTGCATTAGATCCATAGGCACGCAAGTCAGTCTTTATTTGATGGTCTACTCGTTGTTGTAGGATTTGACCGGGCCCCATGTTTTATGACCTTTACTTTTCAAGGGTACACTAGGAGGGCTGAGTCCGGTTGAGCTATCATGATTGATGGGCGTTTATGACCTTTGCCATGTCGGGGCAATGCCATGGTTGTAACCCCGCTTGTGCCGAGCCTTTGGTGGTATTCATGTTAATGTTCCGCTAAGGTCAGCTGTCTCTTTGGGTGTGTCTTGAAAGGAGTCGTAGGGACACTTAGGCTTGTATGTCGTGAAGTGTCATACGATTAACGTTTTATGAGTGGCATACTTTTGTGTTCCTCCACTCTCAATGGATACGGGTCTCCCCCGTCGTCGGCCAACATTACTTTGGATATTATAATGTCCTTGTTTTATTATCGTTGGTCTTGTGCGGTTGATTGCAATTGATGACTTTAATATTGGTTTTCCCTCCATGTATATTAAAGTTTGAATGAAGGAGGTCATTTCCACATTTATGGTATTTGGACTTCATTACATTTTACGTTCGTGTGAGTATCTTTGTATCATGTTTTTGGTGAAGTATTATAATCATATGGATTGTTTTTCCATGATTTATGGGTTGAGTATTATGGCACCATCCGTATTCAGAGGTTTTGCATAATATAGATTTGTTCACGTTTTGTGTGAGTTTGGATTGGAATTCATTTTGGAAAAACGCTATATACATTTTGGGAACTTTTCTCATGGATTTTGTGTGCGTTGGAAAATGAGTCGTTTACATCTTTTTCATAAACTCTTTTGGAAATCATAATCTAAGTCGCAAACTTTCATTCAACGAATTATTTAAATCATGTTATAAACTCTTGAACGCACAAGGCATTAGCCTAACCTTTTATTTGTCGACATGTGTAACAGGTTCAGGTTGGGAGTAGTTCTAGTGATACTGCGAAAGGTCGACTGCTAGTGGTGTGCTCGAGAAGTAAATTGGTTAAGTGAAGTCTTCCGCGTTAATTTTTGGGGATAGCAATTTGTACTTGAGTTAAGTAACACCCGTTGTGAATTTAGCCTTTGTAATGAGACTTGGGTTATAAATTGCTTGAGGTTAATCATAGATTTTAATTTAAGGTATTTCTCATGTTGGTTTATAGGAAGAAATTATATTCTTCTGGATGTGTTATTGAAATATTTATTTAGTTGCTCTTCCCCAATTTGAGGGTGTTATAAGTTGGTATCAGAGCTTAAGTTTGAGAGATTTAGGTGTTGATTTTGGATACCTAGACTCAAGCTAGCATTCTTTTAAGTGAATGAGAGTGAGAATTTCTCTATTAGGCACTTTAAGATAAGACATTTTAAGGTTAATGGAGTCACTAGAATCGGGAATCATGACGAGGTAGCAATGATGATCATGTACGGTATATTCATAATTGCACCTGGCCCGTGCATTGGTGAAGTAACATGTTACATGTGTATGCTTGAATCACCTTTATGTGAGGATCGATGGGGTAGTGGATACATTCTTAAGGAATAGTCATCAAAAGAAGTTGATGCTCATATCATTGTCACTTTGAGTGACAGTTAAGCATGATGAGTACATTAAGTTGATTATCTTGGATCAGAGTTATTAGTTGGATTAGGACCATAGGCTTATTGAATCGACCTTAATTCGAGGAGAAATCGTAAAGTTAATCAATGTAACTTCCATTTATTCCTTAAGATGTTTGAGCATCCGGATGACGATAATGTGACCGGAGGAATTTGGAGAAGTGTGGGTTTGAGATGTTGAGTGCCGACTAAACTTATGCACAACATTTATTTTTAAAATAAATTGCATCCGCTGTTTCTTGTGTTTCAAATCGTAATGTGGATTGTGTTACGAAATCTCGGAAAAACGTTTAGCACACACAAGATTTTAAATCATGATTTTGGAACTTGCATGGAATTATTCTATTACGGGGAATTGCAAACTTTGTCGGGACTTGCTATATTTTGTTATTCTCCAACGTTACTTTCGGATACAGTAATATCCATATTTTGTTGTTGTCTAGGATTTTGGGCAAGTAACTACGGCTTATGACTTTAACATTAGATCTCCTCCACATGTGTTAAGGTTTGGACGGAGAGTTATCTCCCATTATGTGTATGTTGAGCTTTATTGGAAAATTCATTTAACGCGAGTCTTGCTTAAAACTGTTGTTTATAGTGTATTACAACAAAAAGGAAATTTTCGAAATTTTGACATTTTCGTCGTGATTTTTGGTCTTATGCAAATTTGGTTTTTGAAAGCGAAAGTTGGGCACCATTTGACTGATTGGATGCCTTTGAGTTTCATTGAGTTCTATGAAGTTCTGTTTTACGACGTTTTGTGTCGCGTGAGTGCAATTTTGTAATGTGCATCTTTTAGTTATTATGTGTGTTAATTTTGGATTATATTAGGAATTTTGTCCCATGCGGGTTTTATTGAGAAATATTATTTTATGTCGTGAGACAACCAAAAGAAATGATTTTTGGAATTTTGGTGTCGCATAATTTCTCTTTTGAAGATTTTGTTAGCACATTTGGTTGCAACTTGTTCAGTGTACGGACTGATTTATACATGGTGTGAATAATGCATGTAAAAGCATCCTGATAATCATTCTTAATGGTTTGCTTTATGCGCTTTCGATTAATTGATTCTCTTATTTTCATTTCACGCAAGTGCATCATATTGATCTATGGGTATGCATAACTTGGTAGCACTAATTCTTGATACTTTGATAAATAAATCGTGATTGAAAGTGTTTTATTAATTTATTGCATAGATGGAGGTCATTTGGTCAAAATATGTTTTAGTGTTGTGGGGATTATGCACGGTTTACAATACGGTACATTTTGAAAATACGAATGTGGGAGTCGTTGGACGTTGGTCAATTTTGGCTTGATGAACATTTTGGAAATCGTTAACCTTTTTGTTTTGGAGAAAAAATGTATTTTGAGTATTTTGTTGAGTAAATTTTAAGTATTGATATTTTAATGATTTATATTACGAGTGTAAATCTTTTGGTATAAATGCACCGTGATGAGGATTCTAGAAAATTATTTGCCTTAACCTGGAGTGTGTGGAGTTATTTATGCTTTTGGAATATTAATGCGCATTGTTTGTATGATTCGAAATTTGAAGTCGATTTAAACCCTTTTAGGTGTCAACCAATTACAAGCACCTACTATTTTCCTAAGTTTTGAGAAAACACATTAATGTGTGTGACTTTCGTCAGAAGATTTTATTTCCATGTCATTATATGGCTAGATGAGAAAATTTTGAAATTTGATTTAATGAATTTCATCTTTTGAAATTTCGTATGAACTATATGTTGCATGTTATTTTATTTCAAGAAAACTGCTAGGAGAGTGTTACAAGTTTGCATGCATATTCCAATTTGAGACTCCTTTAGGATATTTTAGTCGATATCTTCGAAGGATGAAAACGTGTTGATTTTTTGTCTTTAAACTTGGAGCCGCCGCAAATCATTTTATATTTTAACCAAAGTGTGTTTATGGATCGTTTCGCCGTTTTTGTGGAATAAACTGACGCGTGCAAACTTTGTTGGTGAATTTTGTTCTATGTCGTTTTATGGTTAAAAAGAAATTTTTGGAGTCGGATGTCGTTTAAACTTCTTTTGAAGTACGTACAAACCTTTTGTTGCACACTATTTAAAGTAGGAAATTACTTTACGTGCATGACATAAGTAAATCCATGCTAGGACTGTAGCGGTTCATTTCAAGAAGTTGTTTAGTATGCTTTTGCTTTTTGATAATAACTTAAATTGTGACAAAATAGTTTTCTATATGATTTTCATATGTGGGACGAGTGTTTCCATTTTTGCACAACTACCGAGTAGATAGTAGTAGATTTTGTGCGTACAATTAAATTGATATGAAAACCTTTATGAAAATTTCTATAAAAGTTTTCGATTGGCATATTTGTTAAGTATTTCACTTCAAGACCTTGAACTCATTAGAACCTTGGAAAGGTTAAGTAACCCCGGTTAGGAGTAAATGTGTATAGAACTTCGACAGTGGAAGGTTGGGTATTCTAACGCGTGATGGTACCGTAGGCCAAGTAGTGTCGTTTTGTAACATCCCCAGCCCACCGTACACGATATTGTCCGTTTTGCGCATACCCTCTGCATAACAGCATACCGGTACCGCTCACGGTTTTGTTCCTGCCCGCACAGGCATACGCGAGACGCACCCTGTGACAGGAAAAACGCCTCATGCAAGGAAGGTATCCATCCACCCTTATAAGGAGAACTTCGTTCTCCCTCCTAGCCGATGTGGGATCTCACAATCCACCCAACCAGGTGGGATCAGCGTCCTCGCTGACACATCGACCCGGTGATCGGCTCTGATACCATTTCTGTAACATCCCAAGCCCACCGTACACGATATTGTCCTCTTTGCGCATACCCTCTGCATAACAGCATACGGGTACCGATCACGGTTTTGTTCCTGTCCGCACAGGCATATGCGGGACGCACCCTGTGACAAGCAAAAGGCCTCATGCAAGGAAGGTATCTATCCACCCTTATATGGAGGACTTCGTTCTCCCACCTAGCCGATGTGGGATCTCACAATCCACCCAACCAGGTGGGATCAGCGTCCTCGCTGACACATCGACCCGGTGACCGGCTCTGATACTGTTTCTGTAACATCCCCAGCCCACCGTATACGATATTGTCCGCTTTGCGCATACCCTCTGCATAACAGCATACCGATATCGCTCACGGTTTTGTTCCTGCCCGCACAGGCATATGCGGGACGCACCCTGTGACAGGAAAAAGGCCTCATGCAAGGAAGGTATCCATCCACCCTTATATGGAGGACTTCGTTCTCCCTCCTAGCCGATGTGGGATCTCACAATCCACCCAACCAGGTGGGATCAGCGTCCTCGCTGACACATCGACCCGGTGACCGGCTCTGATATCATTTCTGTAACATCCCCAACCCACTGTACATGATATTGTCTGCTTTGCGCATACCCTCTGCATAACAACATACCGGTACCGCTCACGGTTTTGTTCCTGCCCGCACAGGCATACGCGGGACGCACCCTGTGACAGGCAAAAGGCCTCATGCAAGGAAGGTATCCATCCACCCTTATAAGGAGGACTTCGTTCTCCCTCCTAGCCGATGTGGGATCTCACAATCCACCCAACCAGGTGGGATCAGCGTCCTCGCTAACACATCGACCCGGTGACCGGCTCTGATACCATTTCTGTAACATCCCCAGCCCACCGTACACGATATTGTCCGCTTTGCGCATACCCTCTGCATGACAGCATACCGGTACCGCTCACGGTTTTGTTTCTGCCCGCACAGGCATTTGCGGGACGCACCCTATAAAGGACTCATGCAAGGAAGGTATCCATCCACCCTTATAAGGAGGACTTCGTTCTCCCTCCTAGCCGATGTGGGATCTCACAATCCACCCAACCAGGTGGGATCAGCGTCCTCGCTGACACATCGACCCGGTGACCGGCTCTGATACCATTTCTGTAACATCCCCAACCCACCGTACACGATATTGTCCGCTTTGCGCATACCCTCTGCATAACATCATACCGGTACCGCTCACGGTTTTGTTCCGGCCCGCACAGGCATACACAGGATGCACCCTGTGACAGGCAAAAGGCCTCATGCAAGGAAGGTATCCATCCACCCTTATAAGGAGGACTTCGTTCTCCCTCCTAGCCGATGTGGGATCTCACACGTTTGCAGAGTCGGCGTATTTTGTAACTGGAAGGTTAGACTCGCAGTATCTTCTGTTAATGTTGGTGGTAACCATTCTTATCGAACCTTGTTTGGGTCTTGGTCAATTTCGCATAAGGGACGTGTAGGACCCTTTAGTCACCACATTTGTAACCTTGGTTTTGTGGGGGACGTTCGACGAATAGAACTCGTGTGTGGAGTACTGTAGTGGTTTAAATCTTGGTGGTGTAGTTAGGTGTCAACTTTGGATTTTGAGACCATGAATCGTCAGTGTATTTGGAGTGTTGTAGTGCAATCTTAAGGGACAATCGTATCGCTTGTAGCGATTTTAAGAAGTTCAAATTGTGATAAGTGGATTTAGTAGGACGACTTTCTTTGAATGATAAAAGAGTTGGAAGATTGGATGTTTGGTAAAGGGATGTATTCTTGGAATTGTATAATCGTTGGGTCGAGGACGACCGCTTGTTTTGGGGTCTATTAGTGCTCGCTAGGGTCAAATGTCAATTCAGCGGCAGGACGGTTGGATTTGAATATTTTGTTGGTTTCGGTGGTAATCAAACCTTGGGTTGGTTAGGGAAGAAACTTTAAAGCGTGTAGACCTGGGCTGATTAAATAAGCGTACTTTAGGAAGTGTTCGAAAGACGACCTCAATCCTCATCGCTTTTAGCAGATAGTACGCATAAGCGTTGAAATGAATTTGAACAAGCCTTTGGTCTGATTGGAAGTTGAATCGGACGATGAGGAAGTATGGATCACCTAAGGTTGGGAGACGACTGGACTCATCCAGTTAGAGGCTACCTTTGTAAATTAAGCGTTCACTCGGGCATAAGTGTAGTAGGTCTAAATGGACATTGATGGTGAGTATCGACATGAAGTTGTCATAGCAGTTCTGGAAAGAAGGGATTCAAAAATCAGTTGGAAACTGAGGCAACATGGAAAGTGTTGAGTTCGATAACCCTTGGGTGTTTAGGACCTAGATTTCGAGGACGAAATCATCCTAAGGTTGGGAGGATTGTAACACCCGTAATTTTCGGATAAGTACAAATTCGAATCAGTATAGAGTCGATCTTCTAAGATAAATATGGAAAATAGGATTTTTGATTAAATCATAGATTTTATGGTCTTGTTGGATGGGGAATTCTAATACAAGTCCAACGGTTCTTTCCGGAGCGAAAACAGAGTTAAAACGAAGAAGTTACGACCAAAACAGTATCCGACCCAAAATGGGGCCGCGCAGCCTGGTCTGAAGTATTAAGTCGCGAATTTCAGCCCCATTCTTCATTCCTTCATAACTTTTGCATCCCAACTCCGATTTTGATGATTCAGATTGCTATGGTTTCGTTTTTGGGAGCTCGTCAAGGATCTAGAAAGAGTTTTGAAGTATGTTGGATGATCCAAGAGGAAATGGTGGTGGTTGAGGTAAGCTTCTCACTTTTCTCCATCTAAGAAGTTAGGGTTTTGGTATTTTGGTGGTTTTGGATGATTTATGTTGGGGGAAACGTATATAAGTGTTTGAGGATGAATATTTATGGTTGGAAACTTGTGGATCTAGGTTTTTGGAAAATTTGGCTTGAAGATACAAGTTTCTTCAAAGGAGCTCAAGTTGGGAGAAAATCTAGATTTAGCCAAAATCTAGCGAGGTGAGTTCAAATTGATTTGTGAAAACGTTGTACATGCCAAAAATGTTATTTTCCAAGTATTTGTGTGGTTTACTCAAAATTATCAATTGTTGACTTATTTGGTAAGTTTAATCTTTTGAAGTGTTTAACTTATTAAACTTTGTAAAACACCCATATTTTGGATTCTCGGATATTTTGACGTGTAGAAACCACAAATATGTCCTTAAGTGAATTATTGCTCAAATGGAGTTTATTCATTGGTTTAAGCACGTTGGTGTAATTGATTTTGTAAACCATTTGGGAAAATGCACATTTTTGTGTCATGAGTCATTTTGAGAATTATAAGAGTATGAGTCCATTTGGGAAACTATTCGTTTTAACCCGTGACGAGTTTTGGGTTAATGATGATTTTGTGGTATACGTTTACCTAAGCGATGTTTAAATGCATTTTATATCACGAGGACCGTTATTTATTGGTCTAATGGGTTTTGAGCATTTTGCTCAGTTTTGACTTTAAGGGAGTCTTTGGGGACATTTTGTCCGATTTTGATGGCTCAATGTGGAGTCCCATCTATGGTTTGTATTTATTGCAACTTATTGCATATTATTGATTTTTACATCTCGAATGCTTTAGTCATTTCCGGGATAGGCATGTAATCGTAGACTGTGTTGCATTGAATCGATAGGCACGTAAGTCAGTCTTTATTTGATGGTCTACTGGGTGTTGCGGGATTTGACCGGGCCCCATGTTTTATGACCTTTACTTTTCAAGGGTACACTAGGAGGGTTGAGTCCGGTTGAGCTATCATGATTGATGGGCGTTTTTTACCTTCGCCATGTCGGGGCAATGCCATGGTTGTAACCCCGCTTGTGCCGAGCCTTTGGTGGTATTCATGTTAATGTTTCGCTAAGGTCAGCTGTCTCTTTGGGCGTGTCTTGAAAGGAGTCGTAGGGACACTTGGGCTTTTATGTCGTACAGTGTCATACGATTAGCGTTGTATGAGTGACATACTTTTGTATTCCTCCTCTCTCAATGGATACGGGTCTCCCCCATCGTCGGCCAACATTACTTTGGATATTATAATGTCCTTGTTTTATTATCGTTGGTCTTGTGCGGTTGATTGCAATTGATGACTTTAATATTGGTTTTCCCTCCATGTATATTAAAGTTTGAATGAAGCAGATCATTTCCACATTTATGGTATTTGGAATTCATTACATTTTACGTTCGTGTGAGTATCGGTTTGTATCATATTTATGGTGAAATATTTTAATCTTATGGATTGTTCTTCCATGATTTATGGGTTGAGTATTATGGCACCATCCGTATTCAGAGGTTTTGCATAATATAGATTTATTCACGTTTTGTGTGAGTTTGGATTGGAATTCATTTTGGAAAAATGCTATATACATTTTAGGAACTTTTCTCATGGATTTTGTGTGCATTGGAAAATGAGTCGTTTACATCCTTTTCATAAACTCTTTTGGAAATCATAATCTAAGTCGCAAACTTTCATTCAACGAATTATTTAAATCATGTTATAAACTCTTGAACTCACAAGGCGTTAGCCTAACCGTTAATTTTTCGGCATGTGCAACAGGTTCAGGTTGGGAGTAGTTCTAGTGATACTGCGAAAGGTCGAGTGCTAGTGGTGTGCTCGAGAAGTAAATTGGTTAAGTGAAGTATTCCGCGTTAATTTTTGGGGATAGCAATTTGTACTTGAGTTAAGTAACACTCGTTGTGAATTTAGTCTTGGTAATGAGACTTGGGTTATAAATTGCTCGAGGTTAATCATAAATTTTAATTTGAGGTATTTCTCATGTTGGTTTATAGGAAGAAATTCTATTCTTCTGGATGTGTTATTGAAAATTTTATTTAGTTGCTCTTCCCCGATTTGAGGGTGTTATAACTATGATGCCAGCAAAGAAACAACCCATGTTTTCTATCTGGGTCAAGAATAAAAATACATCTTTTCTATCTTTCTCAATCTGGGTATCGATGAAATTGAGCAAAACTCATGAAAAACAAATCTTATAAACTTGATCAAAAAAGAAAATTGATTTCTTCATGTTTTTACATCGGGGTGTTTCTTGAATTTGAGTTGAATTCATCCAAGAAACTGTTATTGATATAAAAAAAGTTATGTTTTAGTACACACGTGATTTGATTCATTGGTTTTATGTATGGTTTGATTCACATGATTATTTGATTTTATCCTTATGATTTGATTCATTGGTTTTATGTATGGTATATGAAAAATCCTCAAGATTTGATTCATTCTATTTTGTTTTTATTTCTTGTGTGCTAATTTGTGATGGACGAGAATGTTCTACATGTAAGGTGGATAAATGAAACCATCAATTGATTTTTAGAGAGTTGTACAGAAGAGATCAATAAAGTGGGTCGAAATGGGGGTAGTCTTCGAAGAGAATCATGGGTAAATGTGGCAGGAAAAATTGAGCAAGTGTAGGAGTGTATCACATGCGTCAGCTGAAATATCACTATGATTATTTAAAAGGGAAGTATTCGGGATATGTACACTTAAGGAATAGAACAAGGAATGTTTATGACCCGGAATTGAATATGTTCAACTTATCCAATCAAGAATAGGAAGATTTTTACAAGGTTTTTATTTTTACTTTTATAACAATTTTAGATAGTGATCCAAATAGTACATGGATGAGGCTTTGGAAATGAGAGGTGCACTTCGCACACTTGTCATTGTTATGTTCTTTTATATGTATTACTTTCGATTAATGCGTTTGAAAAGGAAAAGAGATAATACATCTGCAATGACTATGATTGGGCGTCAATTTACGGATGAGCTACTTGAAGGTAACGATTGGCAATGTGTTGATCTGTTACGAAAATGCTCGTTCCTGATATTATATAGGTCATGGGCGAGATATAAAAATGGGCCCTCGATAAATACGAATAAAATCTTTAACATTAAATTCAAATATTATAATAATCTATATAAAACGCTTTTTCGAGTATTCTTAAACACCTAATCAATCAATAACTATTTCTAAACTAATATTATCTACCATATCATATTTATATAACATTGTTAATTTGTTCCACTGTCAAAAACATTCTTATGATATTCATTTAATATATAGATTGAGATCATTTGGAGTCACAATGTTGACTATTAGAGTAACACACTATGTAAATCAATATAAATCAGTTGAGTTCTTATCTCACCTCAGGTTATACTTTAAACTTTTAGGGTTAAAAACAAATTTTTCGGAGCCATCAATCTTAAAATCAAAAGTTCATGTTGGTTATAGTTTGAGATTTTATTATTGTTTTAGAGATAGGAGATTGGGTAAGATTTAAGCACTCAATATTAGGTAATAAAGAGTCAGTAATAATGTTTGAAAAAACAAGGATATAGATATAATAGGACACGTGGGATATGAATCACAGAGAATATATCAAAGTTTTCTATGTAAATTTTTAGACTTTGGTACTATATAAAAGAAAACATTGAGAAACAATAAACAGTCCAATAAAACGAACGACCAATTAACTTTTAACATATTTTATTTTCCAATGTAATTATTAATATATGTTTAGGCCCTTAACGTAATGGATTTGTTTTAGTTCTATTAGATAATAAAAGAACATGTGCCTTTGTTATTTACTAATTCTTTTTTACTACTACTATATACTAAAAAATTGGGCCCCTATTTCTCATGGGTCCTAGGCGTACGTCCGACCCGCCCTCCCCCAAACACGGCGCTGGTTACAAATATCCTGTGATGCTTTCGTTCAACTATGTGCTCACTTTAAAGCAAAATGTTGGTTAACGGATAACAGACATATATTGGTCGAAGAAAAAAGGGCCATCTTTTGATGATTATTGGTCACAATCAACGTTATAGAGTGCTGAAAAACACGTTCCAACACTCAACACAAACAATACATAATTTTTTGATGAAGTATTGGATAAAATTGAGTTTGCTATAGATATCATAGTTCCTACATCATTCAATCCTAATCCAGACATCCTACGGAATAATAGGAGGTTACGACGAATCTTTAAGGTAAATAATAATAATTGTGTATACATTTTCTTACTAAATTTATTTTGACTACTAGCTTTAATGTAAGGAGCAATTGGCGCCCTTGATGGAACTTTGATACATGTTGTTGCCCCTATCCAAGAACAACATTTATATAGAGGACAAGGAAAGGGTGAATGTTATCAAAATGTTTTGGCAATTTGTGACTTCAACATGCTTTTACATTTGTTGTTGGTGGGTGGGAAGGGGTTGTGCATGATTTTAGAGTTTTGTCCAAACCTATTTAACAGATGGTGCTATTGGATTTCCATTTTCTTCTTCCAGGTATACTAACGATTTAAAGGTAATATATTTGCTATATTTATATTAATAACTATTTTATTTATTGTTTTCAGATAAGCATTATCTATTTGATGTTGCATATACAAATACTCGAGGATTTATAGCACCGTATCGTAATGTTAGATATTGGTTTGGAGATTTCCGTCGTCGACGTGCAATGAACAAGTATGAAAAGTTTAACCATTCTCATGTAAAACTTAGAAATGTTATTGAATGTTCTTATGGCGTCTTGAAAGCACGTTTTCCGATATTGAAAAGAATGGCACCGTTTTCACTTGAGGTTCAAAGAGACGTTGTTAATGCATGCTTTGCGGTTCACAACTTCATACGAAAGGAAGGTTTAAGTGATGAGTTATTTTATGAATATGATCAAACAATGACCAAGGGGACGATGGTGGTGATGAGGCCGAAGAGGTTTACTTGCAAATACTCGAGGATTTATGGCACCGTATCGTAATGTTAGATATTGGTTTGGAGATTTCTGTCGTCGACGTGCAATGAACAAGTATGAAAAGTTTAACCATTCTCATGAAAAACTTAGAAATGTTATTGAATGTTCTTATGGCGTCTTGAAAGCACGTTTTCCGATATTGAAAAGAATGGCACCATTTTCACTTGAGGTTCAAAGAGACGTTGTTAATGCATGTTTTGCGGTTCACAACTTCATACGAAAGGAAGGTTTAAGCGATGAGTTATTTTATGAATATGATCAAACAATGACCAAGGGGACGATGGTGGTGATGAGGCCGAAGAGGTTTACTTACATGACTAAACATGTATGGCTAGTTTAAGAGAAGAAATTGCGAAACAATTGATGCAAAACGAAGATTGATTTTAGTTGTTATGAGACGTTGTTCATGTATTCTATTGTATCTCAATCAATTAACGTATTTCAGTTTATTTTAGTTGTTATGAAGACTGATTTTAGTAGTATACTTTAATTAAATTCAACAGTATCACATTTTCAAGGATAAAATAGACAACAATACATATTCAGACGTTTGCAGCTTACAAAAACAAACAGTCTTCTTTATTTAGATTTCAGACTTCAACACCACCACTTAAACATCAGAAATGAAATCAGAGTTCAGACTTGAGCACCACTTAAAAAAAACACCACCTTACAAAGTTTTTAGAAGAGGTTTTAACTTCTAGCCTCGTTTAAACAACTAAAAACTTCAACAAATTGTTGAACAAACATTGAAACTGGTCAACCATTAAACATTGAAAGTTCTTTTTTCTCATATATTTCTTTAACCGCTCTACCACTGGTCACTATTTAAGTCACTGCATGTTTAGGGCATAAGGCTATAAAAGCATATACTATGCAAGGTTTTTACAAGCAAAAAGTGCAATGTCTTGTAGGAACTACCATTGTGGAGAGTTCTTATAAGAACTCAAACTTTTTTAGGTTTTTAAATAAGAACCTTGGTTCTTACCATAAAGTCTGTGAGAAGTGACATTTTCCTTATTTTTTATTTTCTTTTGTTTATTTTATAATTATTAATATAACTTATTTAATTATTATTGATGTTGAAAGAATCAATGAGACCCATAAGAACTATCATGTGGACATTTAAGAAGTTCTTAATTTGATGAGTTGACGATAAAAAAGGTAAAAATGAGGTTCTTATAAGAACCTCAATTGGAGATGCTCCAAGCAATTAAGTATTAGGAAAAGATTAAAGTAATATTATATAGCATTATTTAATACGATAGAGGCGAGTCTAGTGTGGAGCTTAAGGGCATCCACAATGGTTAACCTATGTAAAAGACTTGAGCAAAATAAAAATATATTAAAAATATCTTGGTCCACCATATTGTAATTTTCTCTTTCTTTGCCTCTCACAATTATTTCTTCAAACACTTGATAAAAAAAAGTGCTACTCTAATGGTTTAAGTCATCTTCAAGTCTTCTTCAAGTTTTCTTCAAATTATTATCGGAGATGCTCTAAGCCTCTAACAAACCCAATCTGAACCCATCCATCTATCAAAGAAAAAGTAGGACCTTAGCCCTCGATTTTTATGCCGGGTCGCCCATTCTTCCACAACATCATTAATTAGGCTTTTTGGTAGAAAATTTATGTAGGGCCAGGTTTTGCACACCCCTATTTCAATATGAAGTTTTTCTTCCCTTCCTTTTTTTAATATCTTATGATCTTATATTTGAATGTAAAATCATAAAAAATGATTTCAAAAGAGATTTTTTTTTGAAGTATATGATATTCATATACGGAAAATGCAACAATTAAATTCACACATCCTCCTCATCTTTGGTGAGGTTTGAACCCTTAACCTTCTACGAGGACAAAGGCTCACATACCGCTAGGCCAAAGACCCTTTGGTTTCGAAAGAGATCTTCTAGAAGACTTGTAACGTTATTGAATTTATGTGTTTATGATCTTAATTAATGATGTTGTGGTAATATTGTTGAATTTATATCATTATGTTCCATCAAATAGTTTGAATTAAGTCATCCAAACAATATGATAAAATGGTAATTTTGGGATTTTGAATTTATTCAATACACAAAAAACAATAATTTAGAGTAAAATTTAATTTTGGCCCTTGAGGTTTAATAAAAAAAATTGAAAGTTGGACCTGAATTTTGATAAGTCTAGAAATTTCACATTTTACTTTGAAAATGATCTCTGGTCACTAAATTTGGTAATGATGTCCGTTAGTGTGAGGGGCATTTTAGGCTTTTTAAATTTTTAATAATTTTATTTTAAAATAAAAATAATACTAATGGATATAATTTTTATATTGTATTATACTAACATACACACATATATATATATATACACACACACATACACTAGCACATAGAATGACGACTTAGTGTTATAAACGGTCCTCTCTTCAGCCCTAATACACAGAGTGACGACTTAGTGTATCACTACTACAAAAATGGCTTTATTACACACCCATTTTTACACGGTTTCTAAAAAAACCTTGTAAAAATATGCTCGCATTTTTTTGATGACACGTTTCAAAAATGGTTTAGTGTGTGTGTGTATATATATATATATATATATAGGATAACACATCGGTATTGATCATCTGTTATTTTCCTCCCAACCCCCGCGATGATACCAAACAGTGATCAGACGAGGACTGGGGGCTGAAGGTGGTGGTGGACTGTGGGCTTAAGTTATAATTTTATTTAATTATAAATTAAAGAAAAAAAAAAGTAAAGGACCATAATATCCCTCAAACTAACGGACATCCTTACCAAATTTAATGACCAGGGATCATTTTCAAAGTAAAATGTGAGCCACAAGATAATTTCTAGACTTATCAAAATTCAAGTCACATCTAGACTACTTAGTTCAAGCCCAAAAACAAGACTTATAAGAGCATCTCCAACAGTTATGTGAAAATGGAAAAAAGTGGGATTTTAGTATTTTTGTTGTTCCAACAGCTATGATATTCTTTATGTTAAAATAAAGAAAAGATGAGAGAAATTGTAAAAATCTCCAAATAGATGGTTTCCCGCAAAACTAATTATTACCCCAAACTTTTTTCTCCCAACTATCCATATATTGAATATTTTACTTATATAATTAAATAAACTAAATATTTTATAAGATAATTAATACCATAGTTGCTAAAATAGCATAGTTGTTGGAGTTTGATGCAAAAAAATTTAGAGAATTAGATTTTTTTTTCCTCTTATTTAGAAAAAACTTTAGCGTAGCTATTGGAGATGCTCTAAAGTTTAAATTTTAGGTAACAATACATAACTCAATTAAAATTGTTAAAAGAGTATCGAACTTGAACTCAAACTTTATGTTGAAAAAGTATTTGAGCTTGAGCACTATTTGAATACATTATTCTAGCTTACTTCAAGCTCGAGTTTAATATATTTTCTTGAACCGAGCCAAACACATTAAGTACTCGAGTCATTAATACCCCATTGTTTAACTAATAAAAATATTTATGAAATCTGCCGATACATTTCGTCCGAAACTTTATTCATTTATTTATTTGGAATGTATAAATTAAATAATAAAAATATTTACGGCGGAATATTCCGCCGAAAATCCGCCAGAATAATCTTAATAACATTTTCAATTAGGCAATTGAATTATTTTCCGACGGCTAAATCCGCCGAAAAAAATCAATCTGCCGAAATGGTAGCCGGAAAAGTCCTGTTGCGGCGAGTTTTGTTCCGACAGTCAAATCTACCGGAAATCCGCCGAAAACCATTTTCCAGTGGATTTTTCCGCCGAAAATGGCCCTCTGTTTAGTAGTGTTGTAGATCATTTTCGCTTCTCATGATTCATGTTCTTCTTTAGTGGAAGGTTAATTATAATACTATCTCTAGAATCATATAACTATATAAAGAAGCTTGGTTTGTTACAAGTAGGCCACCACTCGTAAAAGAGGAAGTAGTTGTTTAGGTTTGCTCATAAAACCCCTTTTATTCTATCAAATTTGCAATATTTGATCCGATTCTTATTCCAAGAGAAATATTTGGCTATTAACTAAATTGTTAAATACGTTTTGATAACGATTATAAAAGGGCATCACACATTCACGTGTGGATTAAATGGTTAAATACTTTAGCGAGTGGTTAATTAGCGACGGATTGTTCATCAGCTCAATCCCTCCCTAATTAACGACTGATTAATGAGGGATTGGGTTTGTCGTTAATCCCTGGCTAATTAGTAAGATCTTCATGGCATAATCTAGAAATGAAAACAAGCGGTTCCCCATAGATAAAGAAATGCTTACTTAGGGCCGTTTACCAACTCTTTCCGGATAAGTGCTGTCCGGATAAAAGTGTTGTCCCGGGTAAGTGCTGTCCCCAGTAAGTGCTGTCCGGGTAAGAGTGTTTACCAAGTGTTTTTTGGTAAGTGCTTACCGACAAAAAAATGACCATTTTAACCCTTTTATTATTATATGCCAAATTAAATGTAATTATTTCTATTACAAATCATTTAGTGGATGGAAAAAAAAACAAACTTCTATTTAAATAATTGCTATATACTCTACTTCTCGATTTTCTCCACAACTCCTTGTCGATATCTTCTTCACAACAGCAGCCCTAATCGACTCCTCTGTCGATTACACACAGCCGCCATCCACTTCTCGTCGACTACCTTACCGCCGGTGACCACAGTCCCTCTCTCTCGCTACTCTACACAACCCACAAAACCCTAATCGAAGCCACCACCGCCGGCGAACTCGTCCTCCCCACCGCCGGCAGCCGCGACCTGCACCTCACCCACACGCAAAACCCTTTGCCGGCCGTCCTCAACCACCACCGCCGGCGACAACCACAACCGCCTCCCCATTGCTGCACTACACCACAGACCCATGTCTCTCTCTGTCGTTGGTTCGCAACAGACCTGCACCCACCAGCCCTCATTTCAATCCCTCCTTTCTCGATTGTTTCTCCACAACAACAGCCATCACAGACCTGCACCTGCTCGATTTTAGATACATAAAGCTCATCTTGCACGTCTCGATTTTAGATACATAAAGATTTGGGTGTTGATAAGAAGTATAAAAAGACTTGTATTTCTGGGAGAAAATGATTATTTCTTCATGGGTTTGATAGTTTGATTTTGTGTTTTGATTACTGTTCTTCTGGTACAAAAGAGGGCAACCCTGGGAAAAAAAGAAACTGACTCGGGTCAGCATAATTTTGAAGCTGGTTCGGTCAGATCTCGGTCAGATTCGGGATTTGGTAAACACGCTGACTGCTGACCGAGTCAGATTTGCTGACCGAGTCAGCCTGGTCAGCAACTAGTAAACAGCCCCTTAGTTTTGGACAGGACACAACACAACCCTTGGTGCACCAAGGCTACTTAGCTTTACGAGGGTTAAGTTAAAGTTGTACAGTCTTATCCTTTTGGTTTCCATAGAGTGGTTAAGTTTGAACCCATGACTAAGGGCCATTTTCTTTTTTTTAAATGGTCTGAAGAACTCTGAAATCATATTCGGTCAGACTTTTGGCCATAAAACCGTTTGTTTTTTTTGTTAAAACAAGAGCTTAAAAGCCCCGAACGCCTCTTATTTCACAAGAGGTAGAAAAAACCCTTAATGCCTCTTATAACGCCTCTATCAACAACATAACCTTCTCATCACCTCTTCTTCTTCTTCTGATTCTAGAAGTGCTTCTAGCCATGTTGTCGGAGCTGACTGGAATCTGGACAAACCATCGCCATCGCCACCGTTGTCGTAGCCTTGCTGTCGGTTGCATCTGTCTGTTGTTGCCGGAGCTGACTCGAATCTAGACAAACCACCACCACCGCCACCGTTACCGGAGAGCTTACTGGAATCTATGCTGTTAAAATCGGATATCGGTCAAGGACCGATATTCGATATCTCGGATATATCGGTGATATATCGGAATATCGGTTTATATAATATTTTTTAGAATTATATATATATATATATGTTGGAAAATTTAGTAAAAAATATATGTTTTTACTAACTTTGGACACATTTAAATACATATATATGTAGTATATATAATTAACTCTTAGTGGGTTTGTGTTCTCCTATATGAGAGCTTCGAAACGATGCATAATGTGTCCAAAACGGAGTATGTGTGAATGAGATATCGATACTCAAAGTTGAGTACTTGGATGAAATTAGCAAAAATCAAGTGGGTGTGGGAATGTATCCCACATAGGAAGAAAGAGTAAAACGTTAATGGTTTATAACCATGAAAGTGTGAGGGGTTTACAAGCTCCTTTAAATGGTTTTACTCCAACACCTACCTGCGCGCAGGGAGGTGCCGATTGAGAATTTCGTAAGCTAAAATCGTCGAACTTGTGTGTGTCCGCGACCTGCGGACACGAATGCAGCTCCGAAATCTCGAGATCGCCACGGCCACCGTTGTCGGAGCCATTTTGCTTAGGGTGCGTTTGGTACGCAGACAGGACGGGACAGGACAGAACAGGACAGGACAGCTGTTCAGTGTTTGGTAACACATAAATAGGACTGGACAGGACAGAACATGACCAGTTAAATGACCCATTTACCCCTAGTGATTTGTTTAGTGGTGGTGGTGGTGGCGGTGGTGGCGGCGGCGGTGGTGGTGGTGGTGGCGGCGACGGCGGTGGCGGTGGCGACGGTGGTGGTGGTGGTGGGAAAGAAAGAAGAAAAAGAAGATGAAGGGGTATATTTGTCAAAAAATCCTTGTTCCACTTAGTTCTAGGGGGTAAGCATAGAACACCCTTGTTCCATGATGGTTCCACTTAGTTCTACATTTGGTCGCACCAAACATGGAACAGGTGTGTCCTGTCCCATGCTGTCCACCCTACCAAACGCACCCTTAAGGAACTCGTATTTATCTTACAAAGGAGATAAAAATGATAAAAATAAAATTTAAAAAATGCACCGGAATCTTTAAGGAACTTGTGGATTAAAAGTTGCCACTCATCATTTCAACTTTCAAGGAGTAAATGGTGTACAATAGCTGTCAATTAAATATTCATATTTTTATTGATTTATGAATTAAAATTTGGTCTATTAGCTTTTAAATTGAAAAAGTATTTACGAAAAGTTGTTATTTTTATTTATTTTATTAAAATAAACCAAAATTATTTTTATTTATTTTATTAAAATAAACAATAACTTATTTTTTATTTATTTTATTGAATAAGATCCAGATTTAGACGTTTCAATTTAAAAAAACAAACAATGTTGATTCATATTCAGATTTCAGACTTTAGACGTTACAAAAACAAACAGTCTTATAATTCAGATTTCAGACTTCAACACCACCTCTTATAAATCAGAAGTGAAATAAAACTTCAGACTTCAGACCTCTTAAAAAACAAACGGCACCTAACGCTTTCCCCCATCAAACAATAACCCAAGAGAAGCTGAAATCTATACCAATTGATCAACTTACACTTGCCAGAGAAAAGTACAACTCATATGAACTGTAACTTACGTTTCCATAATATGGAATAGATGAATCAGGCATGCATCACGGTTACATTGTACTGAAATACAGCATTTCCAGTTTTTAGACTATACCTCACCGTACTCGCCAATGCATAGCCACGAGCGAATCTAAAGACCCCACTTCCACCAACAACCGGCATTTCCCTCACTTCATCAAGCACACGGTTCCGCCCCATAACACTAAGTGCACTTCCATTGTACTTACCATAAGTAAATGCAAAATTGATAGCCATAATAAGTACGTTCGAGTCATGCTGAGAAGCCAAAGCATATAGTCCTTGCGCTCTACCCACCACTTTTGAACCGGGCTTGGTGTCCACGGTCAAAGGGTCGTCTATCATTACGGTTGTGCCAAATGCAGTTTTAGGCCGGATTATAGTTATAGCAGTTGGGCGTTTGCCACTTGGGATGTCGTGGAAGTAGAAATGAAGTCGGGTCATTTTTCTGGCAGTTGGTGTTAGTTTTGTTTTGGCGAAATGCTCAGAGAAAGCCGCGTTAGCAGTGATCAAGGCGGCTAAACCGAGAGCTAGGTAGAGGGTAAACAGACTGAAATTAGTTAGGAAGGAAGCCATTTTGATGATCAATTTGAGATGGTGCTTGTGTTATAATTAAGGTGGTATGTGGATAGGCTATATATGGTTTCTATTTGTGGAAAGATTATAAGGGTAATAATGCATGTTCTCTATGCTTTATAAAACAAGTAGACAGGAACATAAGCTAGTTTTGCCTTTTCTACACACTAGTAAAAAATTGTATTCGACATCTAAGAGCATCTCCAACATATTCTACAAAGTTTCTCTAAAACGGAGATTTAAAAGTCAAAATCATCAACAAAAATTACACCCATCTCCGACAGATTCCCCATTTTAGAGATAAATTATTGATTATATTATTAAAATATTCTATATATGTAATAAAAAAAATCACCTAAACATTTTATTTCAAAGTTTCTCATTGGTGGGATATAAAAAACATAATTTCTCACTTGGTAATCATTTTTTGGGGTATCTCCAAATTTGGAGAAAATTACACTTTCTCTCATATTTTCTCCATTTTGGTTGGAGAAGCTGTTGAGGCAAAAAATTGCTCAAAATCTCTATTTTCTCCCTTTTGGAGATGCTCTGCACAATAAGTGTCCTTAAGCAATGCAAAAATAGAAAAGAGAATTACAAGCAATTCACTCAGATATGCTTAATGTTGTGTTCTATACTGTTTTTGCCAATCAAAGTCTTGTTCCTATCTATCTTCTGTAAATCTAATTATTCATTTGAATTATATAAGTATATGTCGAGCATTTATAACCAAAGAATCAAAACAGGAAAAAAAATCACAAGTTATATTATACAGAGAATATATATATATATATATATATATATATATATATATATATATATATATATATATATATAGGGAAAGGTTCAATAGAGAAGTGCAAATATTTAGAGAAATAGAGAAGTAAAAAAACACGGGACCGTTCATATATGAACGTTCATATATAAACAGTCATATATGAACGTTCATATAACAGTCATATCTAAACGTTCATATGAACGGTCCCGTGTTTTTTTACTTCTCTATTTCTCTAAATATTTGCACTTCTCTATTGAACATTTCCATATATATATATATATATGCAATTCAATAACAGTGGGAATTAATTTTTTTGGGAACCATAATATGCGACTTTTAGCAGATTAAGTGGCAAAACCATCATACATGGTCTACTGGTCTAGAGTATCTTTTATAAAAAACTGGCAAAACCCACTGTTAGAAATTGATACCACTCAACTAGGACCTGCATGCATAATGGTGAGAGCTTGTGTGAAATAGAGATGATTATACAAGGGTGTGGCTTAGCTTGTAAGGTTTGGCTTTGAGCTTGTGGAAGAGAATGATTCACCTAGAAACATTCATAATGGAATACCAGTAGTATATATGCAAAGAAGGTACCTTTGCTTCTGACACAAACTACACAGCTTTTCCTTTTCCTTTTCTTCAATTCATTATACAACATGCATGCTGGAAAAAGAGATGTGTTTCTTTTTATTGATTCACGTTGTCACACCTGGGCAAGAAAATATTAAAAGGAGGATCCTAATAACTACTTTTGACATGATATTATAAGTTCATGAGCTTGGTCTTATTTCAATAATGTCCAGAAACAAAAAAGAACCATAAGGGTTGCGGCTTACTGGTTAAACTGTGGATTTGATGGAATATCCCATCAACCTGAAAGAATTATTTCCGTGAATCAATTCATTCATTTAGAAGGCTAATATACCAACTATACAACATAATGCAAGGCTAGAATTAAGGAGCTAATTAAGCTAATTCTACCTAAATATATTACAAAATATTCTAACAAATATTTACATAATCTATCACACCCCCGCAGTCGAAACGGGAGGTTTACGAATGCTGAGACTGTCCCGAAAATCCTCGAATAAGACCTGTGGTAGTCCTTTTGTAAATATATCGGCAATCTGATATCGGGATGGAACATGAAGTACACGCACCTGTCCTTTCGCAACCTTTTCACGAACAAAGTGGATGTCCATTTCAATGTGTTTGGTGCGCTGATGCTGTACTGGATTACATTGATATCGGGATTACCTGAAAGATAAATGGCACTTACATTGTCACAATATACCAATGTAGCCTTATGAATAGGACAATGTAATTCCAACAGAAGATTTCGGATCCAGCATGACTCAGAGACAACATTAGCCACCCCCCCTATACTCAGCCTCAGCACTCGAACGGGAGAGAGTAGGTTGGCGTTTGGATGACCAAGATATTAAGTTATCCCCAAGAAACACACAATAACCAGACGTCGATCGACGTGTGTCACGGCAACCCCCCCCCCCCCCCCCCCAATCAGCATCAGTGTAGGAAAGGAGGTCAGAGACTGAAGATGGATAGAGATGCAATCCATGGTCAAGTGTACCCTGAATGTACCGGATGATGCGCTTAAGAGCATGCATATGATCGTCTCTCGGAGCATGTATATGTAAACAAACTTGTTGAACATCATAAGAGATATCCGACCTTGTGAAAGTAAGATATTGGAGTGCACCTGCGAGACTGCGATAGAGAGTCGGATCATCATATGGAGCACCTGAAGTGCGGCTCACCTTTGGTTTAGTATTAAACGGAGTAGCCGTAGCCTTACAAGAAGACATGCCAGCACGATCAATGATCTCCTCAGCATACTTGCGCTGTGAAAGAAACATGCCATCCTTGTGGCGAGTCACGGCAATGCCAAGAAAATAATTTAAAGGACCTAAATCCTTCATAGCAAATCTGAGGCAAGAAGACTCATAATGGAGCAACGGAGAGAACCGGAGGATGCAATAAGAATAATGTCATCAACATATAATAAAATGTATGCCATAGCGGTTCCCTTTTGGTAGATGAACAAAGAGTTGTCAGATCTGCTGTTCGAAAAACCAATAGAAGATACATAATCGGAAAACCGTTTATACCATGCCCTCGGGGCTTGCTTAAGTCCATATAAGGACTTATGGAGCAAACATACATAATCTGGATGAGTGGGATCCCTGAACCCGACAGGTTGATGCATATACACTGTTTCCTTGAGTTCTCCATGAAGAAAGGCATTGTTGACATCTAGTTGATGAATGGACCAATTCTTGGACAAAGAAAGGCTAAGAATTGTGCGGATCGTAGCCGGCTTCACCACCGGACTGAAAGTCTCACCACAATCAATGCCAACCTGTTGAGTTTTGCCATCACCTACAAGACGGGCTTTATGCCTCTCAAAATCACCATTAGACTTTTCTTTATGAGTAAAAATCCACATAGAACGAATAACATTCACATTAGGTGGACGGGGCACCAACTCCCACGTCTTATTTTTAATAAGAGCATCAAATTCATCATTCATAGCCATTTTCCAATTCGGGTCACGTAGTGCGGTCAAAGGGTTATGAGGAAGAGGGGACTTTGTAACCGTGGTATGCAAGTTAAACGGACGTTTAGGCTTAAAAATACCATGTTGACTCCGGGTTACCATTCGTGACTGATTAATAGTGGGTGGTTGCTCGGAAAATGTGTTTGGGAAAGTTGGAGTTGGATTGGGTGGCTGTTGGGCCAAGGGAGAATGGATAGGAGAGGAAGATGGATCCGGCTGAACAAGTGGAGCGATCTGCTAGGCCTCTTCTAGTTGGGCTGGCCCAGCCGCTGCCAAGGGAGATGAAGGGGCAGCAGACTCTACGGTGGTAAGGGGGGAACTCGCCTGGGCCACTGGTGAGGGGTGATGTGGACTGGGCTGCAATCCCTGATCATTACCCAAATAAAACCAAAGTGGTGAAATTCCCTCATCTAAGAAATCATAAGAATTGGGAGTGGGAGTGTGTAGTTTTGAAAACGGAAAAACATTTTCATCAAAAATCACATGACGACAAATAATGATTTTGTTGGTTGATAAATCATAACATTTGTAGCCGCGATGATTAGTAGGATATCCCAAAAATATACAAGGTGTAGACCGGGCTTGCAATTTGTGGATTGTCGTAGATGGAAAGAGGGGGTAGCACAAACACCCAAAAACCCGAAGATGAGAGTAAGATGACTTCCTTTGGTAAAGAACTTGAAGAGGAGAGCTATAACCCAATAACTTGCTTGGTAAGATATTAAGAAGGTAAGTAGCCATTTGTAGTGCGTGATGCCAAAAAGAAGGGGGAAGAGATGCATGAGCAAGAAGAGTTCTAGTGATATTATTAATGGAACGGATTTTCCTTTCGGCTTTACCATTTTGTGAGGATGTATGTGGGCAAGAAAGACGGAACGACATCCCATGAGACTCACAAAATTTCCCGAATTGACCATTATCATACTCCCTCCCATTATCACACTGGATATTTTTTTAATATTACGTTCAAATTGGGTGTGAATGTGGGCTTTTAAAGCTAAGAACTTTGCATAGACATCAGATTTCTTACCTAAAGGAAAAGTCAACAAAAACTTTGAAAAATCATCCAAAAACATAACATAATATCTATGACCCATGGAACTTAAAACGGGAGAGGTCCACAAATCACTATGAATAACATCAAACGGCATTAAAGTTTCGGAAATAGAAGATTCAAATGGTAACTTAACATGTTTACCAAGAACACAAGAATGGCAAATACTAGAACAACTAGATTTATTACATTCAATGCTTTTATTGAGCCTAAGACAATCCAAAATAGAAGCTCCTGGGTGACCCAAACGAGCATGCCAAAGAGTAGGGGACAAAGCCGCAAATGTGGATGGAGTGGTGGTTGGTGACTTGATATTGGTGAGTGGATAAAGATCTCCCCGGCTATCACATCTCATTACTGCCACCCCCGTCCGGAAATCCTTCACAGAAAACCCATAAGGATCAAATTCAACAGTCACATAATTATCTGTAGTAAATTTTCGGACTGAAATTAAATTCTTAATGAGTTTAGGAGCATGTAAGACATTCTGCAATGACAATGGGGGGTTTGGGGGAGGCAAACAAGTATGACCACAACCACGAATTGGAATTGAATGACCACTATCAACAACAATACCAGTATTTTGATTGCTCAAATTAAAATAAGACTAAAGATTACCATTTGTTGATGTCATGTGAGATGTAGCTCCGGTATCCATGTACCAATTTTGGTCGGGCGGGTTCAACGTCATGGTGTGCATAGCCGATTCTATATCGGTGGGAACATATGAACACGTAGGTGCAGCTGCTGTGTAAAGCTGTTGGGGTGGATGTGGGCCCAAAACACCTTGCTGCTTTGTTGGGCCTGCTGGAGCCGTGGTTGGGCGAGCCCAACTTGAAGTAGGAAAGGGGCATAGAGGAGGAGGAACAACAGGAACCCACTGCCAATGACCCATTTGCCCGGGTTGTTGTACCGAAATAGCCCGTTGTGCACCGTCATAACTGCGACCACCACCACCACGATTGCCGCCGAAGCCACCTATGCCGCCGCCGGAGCCGCGACCAGAACCGCCCTTGCGACCAGAATTATGGCGACCAGAATGCTTGTTGTTTTTCCCTCTGTGATTACCCGAACTATCAGAAGGAAGAGATGCATCATCGACTGCGGCAACCATCGCTGAGCTAGACCCATGGGAAGCCATGGCTGCGAGTTCACGTTCTTCCAACACAAGGGAAGACCTGGCTTCTGTGAATGGAGGTAGGGGCTTGGCATGGCGTATTTGTGTTCCCACGCCTTTGTATGCTTCGGGTAGACCTGAGACAAGTTGTAGAACAAGCCGGCTATTGGTGACCGGCGCCCCGACGTTTTTAAGTTGACCCGCAAGACTCTTCAAGCGTTGACAATAAGCCGAAGCATTGGGAAAGTCCTCCATACGGGTCGTTGTGAATGCTTGTTCGAGAGTCACCGCATGAGAGTTTTGGTGATCCTGGAATATTTCACGCAACCGAACCCAAGCTTCCATTGCAGTTGCATCTGGTTCAATAATGGTGTTTAAGAGATCATTCGAAATGGTCGAATAAACCCATTGAAGCACAGTGGCGTCAATGGTCGTCCATAGCTCGAGTTCTTCATCATTTTTCGGAGCCGGCTTCTCTTTCCCCGCGGGTGGAGGGATTATGTGATGTAGGACTTTGTGAGAACGAGCATGAATCTTAAAAAGCTCAGCCCAAGTTCCATATTGTGAGTTCTCCATCTCAAGAACCACAGAGACATGATTCATCATCAGACATGCTGGATGGAATGAGGGTGATGACTTAACTGGTGGAGTAGTATCATCATCAGACATGCTGATGAATGGCAGAAGAAAGATGACGGAAAGGAGGAGAAAAGAGAGACTAGGACAGCGGAAGAAAGGAGAGAAAAGAACCCTAGAATACTGATACCATGAAAGAATTATTTCCGTGAATCAACTCATTCATTTAGAAGGCTAATATACCAACTATACAACATAATGCAAGGCTAGAATTAAGGAGCTAATTAAGCTAATTAAGGAGCTAATTCTACCTAAATATATTACAAAATATTCTAACAAATATTTACATAATCTATCACAACCCACGGTTCGAATCCAAGCATACACAACAATGTCATAATTTGCCAAACATATCCCTTCTTTTGGGTGTGAATAGTTGTCCTTGAAAGGGAGGTGCCCAACCTTAACAATTTTTTTACAGCAAGAAACGACAGATATATTACCACACAAAAGGGCTAGTGAGAGACTAGAAATACATAGACAAAGAAGAAGAGTCCAAAGCATTGTTAACCCACGAATCCAAACAAACAACCCTCCCAAACTAATTGGATCTGTGTTTGATCCAACTAAACGCAAAAAAATTGCACCAAGTTAACCACCTCCGCTCCTTTCAAAACTTTAACATGATCGCCAACCTCCCTCTTTTTACATTTCCATTGCATGAATGACATCGATCCTACCCAAATGGGCTGGGGTTTATTTAAATCAATACCCTTCCAGATGTAGACAACCTTTAATACAAGCGATTCACAATATGACTAACAAGTCACTCTTTTTGGGAGGAGGGTGGGGGTTGAATCTTTTGATAGTAGTTTGGCGTATGTAAGATATATTTGATGTACGTTCTCCGTTTGACATGCCATACCTTAGTTGTAATCAAGTATGGTAAAGATCTAGGTTTGTGATAACCGATAGCTGATATCATTATCAGTTTCTACCACTAATGCACATTCCAACACTTTTGGATTCACATTCAAATAATTAACAAAAGAAGAAGATACGAATGATTAGTTTGCACTGGAGTCAAATAACACCTTAGAACGTATTGAGTTTATCAAGAATGTACTCGTCACCACGTCAGAGTTTTTTCGGCCTCAACTGTCAGCATCTGAAAAGCACGCCCATTAGCTTTTGGCGGTTTATCCTGAGCACTTCCCAACATATATTACTTTCACGGGCTTTCATTTGTGGACAATCATACTGTAGATGGTTCGGAGAATTGCAATAGTAGGTAACCCGAAAAATCTCTGGCGATGTGACCCGGTTTCCCACACTTATAACAATTTCTTGGTTCAACATTACACTTTACCCCGATGAATTCGGTTACATTTGGGACACGATCTTTCACTTGTTCTATAAGTTGGGCGGCTGTCAAACTTAGAAAATCTTGACTTTTTAGGATCAAAAGATGATCCCTTCCACTTCCTTTTTCTAAAACTTCTCTCACTCACATCCCTCCCTCGGTCTCTTTCGCTTGTTTCTGCAACATCAACTGCGGAGGTAAAAGTGTCTGCTCTCATAGCAACAACTAGTCCTCTAATGGAAGAATTGAGTCAAAAGATATTTCTTTTTACCTTTCGAGCTTTAGTGGATACATAGTGTTTAGCAAAACGGGACTTTCCTAAAAATCTAGTTGCATAGTCCCTCCCACTCATAGTACTTCCCTATTTCAGATTCATAAGTTCTTCTTCTAACTGTATGATTGCGGCATGTAGACAAAACTGATTCTCAAAACCTTTTGAAAAATCTTCCCAAGTAAAGGTTGCAAAAACATCGGGTCCTTTAGAAGATATTAAAGCTTCCCACCAATACAGGGCATGAGATTTCAGGACCGCGGTTTCAAACAAAACACGGTATTCATTCGTACATTTGCTTGTTTTGAAAATAGATTCGATTTCTTTCAACCAATGCGTAGCCTTAATGGGATCTCGCTCACTCGAATGTGTTGGAGGTTTACAAGTCAACAACATTTTGTAATCATATTTATTTTGACAGGAACAATGACAGTCGGAGTATGTACCTCCGCTTCCAAAATAGGTTCGGGTTCCTCCAGTTCTTCGGTTTCTATATGTTGAGGATGCCCAAACATAACTTGTAAACTAGCCTGGAGATTACCCATTTATGTGGCTAAGTCATCTCGTGTAACATATTCAGTGTCTTGGGATCGACTCGTGTCTCTAGTCTGACCACTGCTTGAACTTTCCTGAACCCAATGTTGTTGTTTCAAATGTAGTCCACGACTCAAAACACCTCTCCGACCCTGACTTCTTCCTCGAGTATCTGAAGTCATTTCATTGATATTCCCCGTTCGTGGACTGGTCCTGTCTGGATTTCCTATTTCGTCTCTTTGAACCCGACGAGAACCGCTCGTCATCCTGTTAATTCACAACATATTGATATACACTTAATCACATTCCCAATATAATATCGTATTCCAGTTCAAACATGCACCTGTAAGCTCTGAATTACATTGGCCAGGTGTAATTTGAATTTACCTTACATATCGTTCTTTCTAGCTAATTATATTTAACATCTCGGTGGTTCTAGAAATAATAGGGACATCCTAGCTCATATAAAAGCATGCAGTTTAAGTCTAGGTATGGATCCGAGTACCTAAATCCCTTAAACTTAAGCTATGATACCAACTGTAACAACCCATCTTAAACATATAACATGTAAAATATAATATGTACAAACATGTACAAACACCTACATAATACATATTGGGTCCCTTAAGTCCAAAACTATACAAGCTACACAATACATTACAAACTTTTCGCTTCAAGTACATAAGTACATACATACATACATACATACATACATACATACATACATACATACATATACACCACTCTATTCATACAGTACTCAAGCATCTATCATATAACCATTTTACACATAGTAGTCCAGCAAAATCCATAACATCTTCCAAGTATGCGCATATAACTTCATATGAAATCATAATTTCTCTTTCCCATTTTCCTTACCACTCACCTGTCCTCGAATACGGAGTTTTGAAACCACTGAGGTTTGTGAGATAACCTGTGACAGTTTAATAACAATATTATGAAAGCATTGATATAAAACTTGTATCAATACACCAAATCATGATTCTCATGTAGCATGCACAATATACTCTGTTGGCCTTTAACACCAACATCCCATAACATATTTAGTTGGCTGCTAAGCACAACTCGTTAATTTACTCCATTGTACCTTAAGAATAACCAACTCCGTCGGCCACTAAGTCCGACCAAAGTGCAATAGTGTAGTGCAATTCTCAAACGAAACACAATCACATTCCAACATCTCACAATCATCACAATAAGTATTTCATATTAACCATTTAATAATATAACTATTCCGGTTCGAAAATGGTTAAAAGAAAACTTACCTTGATCAAAATCACGAAAATCAGCAAAATCGAACAATGAAATGTAACCGACAACCGACGTCAGACACGGAACTTGGAACCTGTAATTAACACATAATGTTCTAGGACTCATTAAGTGTAAGTATGTTGGGCAGAATAAGTCTTATAATAAGGTGTGGGCTCACCTTAATCAAGAAATACTCTTTGTATGCTGAAGTACTGGTCAAAACAAGATTTGTCATAAGAAGTGGGCATGCCTTATGCATGAAGAATTTCTGTTTAGCCCCTTTACACCCCTTCTCAAGTTTAGCTCATTTATATGAAGCATATGCATATTAACTTGGTTTTAAAATGTGGCTAGACTACAACTAATATTATTCTAATCATATGCATAACATTTACACTCTCATAAACCACCAATCCATGTGAATCAAGCATCCTTTAAACATGAACTGTAACACCATGAATTTTTGGTGCGGAACACTTTGAAGCGAATATATATAGCAAAAAAAACAAGATATTTGATATATTTACGACGTTGTGTTATTTCGATTATATCTCACTCGTTTTAGCCCCGATTTAAGTGATCCAAGTTTCTATGGAATTTCAATGCACATAAGCACAATCTTCATGTTTTGAGTTTTTACATATTCGAGTCGTATCGGATCCAAAATTAATGTCGAAGTTGTGAGAAAAACTAGATCCGGTGGAAATAAGAATAAATAAACTTAAAGGAGACGTTAGAACAAAACGTAAGGTCTGGTGGGTTGGAAAGGGGATGTGTCAATGTGTTCTAGGTGTAGGGTTCTAATCCTAGTAGCAGCAGTTTTAATCTTTTTTTTTAATATATATGAGATTTCAGTTTAGGCCCAATAGATACATACAGGCCAGCCTAAACTAATTTGCATGGACTAGTTTTAATCTAGTATTCTAGTTTATGGTGAATGGCCCAAATCTTTGATTGAAACATTTAGGCCATCCGTACTGGTAGCGGGTACGGGAGCGGGTAAGGTGAGGTGGTGATCGGGTTTCATCGGGCACGGGTAAGGGAGCGGGCTCGGGTACCGGGTTCAGCAACCCGTTGCCTTTGTATTTTTTTTTAATTTTTTTGAAACAATTCCGTTGGTAACTGCTATTTTACAAAAAAAAATTAAATTTTTTTTCAAATTAATCACGCTATATATATTAACCTATATCATCTTATTTTTTCACACCAAAACATACTTTCTTCTATTTAATGAATGATATGAATTTTAATTTTTATTATTTATTTTTCTTTTATTTATTAAAAATATATAAGTATTTTTATTTTGTTAAATAATTAAATGTATAAATAAAAGAACTAAAAAGATGAGGTGGCAAATGAGTTCATTGGGTACGGGTACTTCACTTTTAGGTAAGGATTGGGTAGGAAAGAGAAAAGCTGATGTGGCGCTGAGGTGGCAAGTGGGTTCATTGGGTTCATTGGGTACGGGTACTAAGGTCTTAGGGCATTTATAGAAATCTTTAAGTTTCAATGTCTCCATCTTAGTAGGAGTTTAATCGGCGGCAGGGGGAGCAGCTTTCAGCTGCTGTATTCCTCTCCTTTTTTGAAGAAAAACAATATACTTACCTCTCAAATTTAGTTGACTTATTTTTTATGGCAACGATGTTGAGGATTTAATGGAGCTTTTCATTGGGAGATTAAAGAAGATTAAAGTTTGATGATTACTTGTGATTTCTAGAAGGTAAAAGATATTAACACCTTTGCTCTTTAATCTAAGGTTTCTCTAGTTATTCATGTAAAATATAGAGTTCTTGAAATAATATGATTTTGATGTTATTAGAGTTATTTGTTGGAAGAAATTGTGTATTTGTTAGTATGTTGCAAATAAATTAAATTGAGGTATTTACTTTTGTTTATAGGTTCATTTGGGGTTTAAAGAATTCAAATTTGAAAGTTCATATTTATAGCTTTAGATGGGTTTTTTTTTTATGAATTAATCTATGGGTAGTATAGATTAAATGATTTTAAAAGATTTGAAGTTGATACGATTGATTTTAGGCGCTGTCCAGATCTTATAAAAATCATAATACATCGCTCGTAGATCGGTTTGAGGTGTGTATATATGTCTTTGGAACCGTTGAAACGCCCTTAACAAATTGTATGTTTTGAGGAAGAGCTGATTTGTAACGTAAATAGGTCAAAAATTGGATTTTATAGGACAACACCGTTTCATGACGCGATTAAGTAAATCATCTTCAAATATTCGTATAAAATTGGTTTTAAATCCATTAGGGGTGATTATTAATGAGTTGGAAAGTTCAAAATGTTGTCTAAATATTTTATTTAGAATTATTTTATTGATTTGGTGATTACACATGGTTTATCTAGGTAGCGAGAAGTTTGCGCAAGTTGGATAAAAACTAGGTTTAACGTAACTTAGCAAAGTGAGTTCAAGTTACTTTGCGAAAACTTTGTACATGCCAAAAACGTCCATTTTGAAGTTTTAAAGTGTTTACTTTGTGTTTATCAAATGTGTTGCTTATTTGATGAAATTTACGGTATGGATACATTTGATTTATAAATATTGTAAAATGCCATTCATTTGGGGTCTTTGAACATTTTGATAAATAAATTATATTAATATGTCTTTTAATGGTTTATTGTAAATATGGAGGTCATGTGACGTAAAAGCACTTTTAGTGTATTTGGTTTTATAAGACTTGTGGAACATGTATATTTTTGAGTTATATAATATTTTGGAATTATAAAGGGTATAGTTTCATTTGGAAAACTATTTATCACAACTCATAAATCATAATTTGGAGCATTGTAATTGCATACACGTTTGTTAAATACATTTTATTGCTTATGGTGACTTCTATATAATAGTCAATGGTGTTGTTGAGCTATTGACTCGACTTTGATTTTAATAAGTCTTAGGGAAACATTTGTCCGATTTAATTTTAATATGTGTCGGGCTTTCGAAGTTATATGCAGTTATGACATATTTATCTGAAATGTTACATGCTTTGAGTGTGTTGTCATTCATTTTGGGTTATGTAAATTTAGACTGTAATGAAATGGATCCATAGGCATAGGAGTCGGTCTTTATTGTTTTAAATGGGATGGTTGTTCCCATGTTGTAGCTAGAAATAGGCATTGGGTCATCGGGGGCAACTTGGTACGGTCTTATGGGAGCCGGATACTAGTCGGTGGTCACATGGTGTAATTTCTAGTGAATGAGTGTATCTTGGATCATCGGGGGCCCCGTTTATGAATCGCGAATTATTGATCCCATTGGGGCCATTGATCCTCAGGATGAGCTCTATAACGTGGATTGGTTGCCTACTTTTGTGTTCCGCCACTAACCATGGAAATCGGGTTTCCCCCGTCACCGAAAGGTGTTGTTTTGGGTATTGAGTTTTATCCATATTTTCGGTGACGTTTTAAGTATGGAGCGTTCACCATAAGTTAGGATTTTGTGTATTGAGTCTTACTTATATTTTGGTATCTTGGATAATAAAGTTTTACTTGAATTTTAGTAAGTGTATTAATTATATTATTCACGCTTTGGGTGAGTATTGAGTTTCGAATTCATATTCGAATTAACGTTTTATATTGGAGTTTTCATCACGAAAATGGTGCGTTTGAGGACAAATGTTGCATTCATATTTATACTTGTCATTTTATAAATTGGGATTTAAATAACATTGTTTCAGTTTACCGTCTTATATAAATGATGAAAACTCTTGAATTCACTAGGCGTTAAGCCTAACCCTTTTTATTTGTCGACATGTGCATCAGGTTCTCATTGGGAATGTTTTAGTGACGCTGTGAAGAAACGAGTACTAGTGATAGGCACAAGAAGTAGTTCGTAAACTGGATGTCTTCCGCATTTGGAGATAGCGACCGTTGTTGGAGTTTAGTAACAACCGTCCTTAATTTAGACTATATATAAGGTTTGAATTATTTATTGTTGATGTTAAATCTTAGATTGCCGTTATTAGGTAATCAGTTGTTGACATTTAGGGGCCGTTTACCTAATCACTTACCCGGGTAAGTGCTTACCGGTAAAATTCAACACTATCACTTACTTTCGGAGTAAGATTTTAGTCCACCAAAATGGCATCGTATGCAACAATTTAGTCGGTAAGCGCTAACCGTGGTAAGAGCCGTCGCACTCACTTACCGGGTAAGACTATCGGTCCTTGCTTTCGACTCTCGGTCCTTGCTTCCGCTCTTACCGGGTAAGATTCTTAGTCCTTGCCATATTCACCCGGTAACTAATGTGACTTGGTAAGCACTTACCCGGGTAAGCGTTTTGTAAACGGCACCTTAGAAAGGATTATTCCTTATTTGATGTAATATCGAAAATTTAAAATTAGTCGCTATTTTCAGATTTGAGGGTGTTACATGAACCTTGTTACTAAAGGTGAAGAGTTTAACTCAAAACCAAAACCTTGCACAAACTAAGGATAACCATGGAGTAACTAAGCTTCTATGACTCTTTATAAAAAATGTTGCAACAAAACCATAACTTATTCATGGGTATAAGTTTACCACACAAACCCATTAAAACCCTAAAAGAAACCAAGGAGACAACTACAAAATAAGAAACCAAAGATAGAAATCACACCTGAAATTGAAATATGCAACAAGGAAGAAGAAAACTCTAGTTTAAGCTTCAAACCCTAAAGGGAGGCAGGGAGCTCTCCCCCTTTTCTCTATATCCCCTAGAACGACACACAAACACTTCACTAGTGATTTTCAGGAAATGAGAAGTATAACTCATCAAAACACATATGACTCACTTATATATAAATGGCTATTTACACTTAAGACCAAATATAAAGCCAAATGACCACATGAACCCTTAACCTATACTCAAACCATCCAATTAAATCCTTCTCTTAACTTAATATTACTCATGAAGTTATAACACGTCTTAATTAAGGTTTCCCATAAAATAATTAAACAACAATACTACCAACTACCCCTAAACTTAGATTTTTAACATAAAATGACAACTTAAATTACCCTGTAAACTAGAAATACACTCAAAATAATAGGGTAAACTTACTGGGTTATCACACGGATGAAGGGAAAGGAAAAGTATGATCTTAATTATGTGTCGAGATGCTATGTGAAAATGAAGATGCTTTATGATATATGTTTTTGATCTTTGTAAATAGTTCTGATGTATATATATATATATATATATATATATATATATATATATATATCTTTAGTGAAAAGTTAGTGCTGACTTTTGTGTCAATATATAGTTTTGGACTTTGGGAGACAACATGTAATCTATATGATTGTCTTGTTTTGAATCATATATTATATGTTTAATGGAAAAGGGGTGGGTCGCTACAGTTGGTATCAGAGCTTAAATTAAAGGATTTAGGTAGTTGGATTAATACCTAGACTTAAACTGCATGATTTTATGTGAAATTAGGATGTCTGTGTTATGTCTAGAACCACAGGATGTTACATATAATGGGTAGAAAGAACAACATGTAAGGTAAATTCAAATTACTTCTGGCGAATGTAACTCTGAGCTTACAGGTGCATGCTTGAAGTGGAATACCTTATTATATTGGGTATGTGATTAAATGTAATGAATATTTTATGAATTGACAGGATGCCAACAATTCTCCTCATGTTGTGAGAGAAAAAATAGATAATCACGATGGGGAAAATCCTCGGACCGGTTATGTTAACTATATGACATCAAATGTTTGAGGAAGAAGTTGGGGTCGGAGAAAGGGATCTATTCGGGCAATACCGTTGGAACATAAATATGCAATTCAAGAAAGTTCAAGTAGTGGTCGAGCTAGAGGTCGCTGTAGAGCCAGAGGCCAAGGTCGAGCCTAAGACACTAAATATGTCACATGAACATACATAGCTGCATAATTAGTTAAACACCAATCCAACCTACAATCTTTGTTTGGGCAACCTCAAGAAACTGAAGATGTTGAGTCCATTTTCAAAACCAAAATTGTCAAAGCAATCTCATGTATCTCTGACATTTAAGAAGATATTAATGTTTAGAATCAGAACTGAATTTGAATCTATTATGTTTTTCAGTAATTAAAGCCAAAGAATCACTAACCATCTTTTTCTCAGCAACAATCTCTTTAACTTTATTTTCATGTTGATTCAGAATGCAGAATAGATCATGGATGTCTTATTCACTTATGTTTTTTTCATTTGCATATTAACTGAATAAGTATCCCACTCTGGTTTCAAATTCTTCAAAAATTTGTAGTTCATCTCAGAAACTGTTTTATTAAGCTTGTTCATCCTTAAATCATTCAGAATTGTATTGAATCTATTATAGGATTCAGTCAGAGTCTTGCTTTCTTTAGCCTTGAAACCTTCATAAGCACTAATACACTGATTGAACTTTGTTTCAAGAGATCTTGCAAAACCTTGCATTTGCTTTTCCACCTCATCACACATACCTTTTGCAAATTTTCTACTATCAGTTATGTTGTATGCATCATTTGGAATTGCCAGGGTAAGCTAGTTTAGAGCTCTTTTGTCAAGATTATCTCTTTTTCTCTGCATCACTATAAAACCTAAAAGGCTTAGGTATTCTCGTGACACGAAATGAAACCAGAACAACACGAACTTCACTATAAGGTTCTATAGGGCCTTCTTTGATTGACTTTATCAAGTCCTCGTCAATATTTTCAAGATATTGAAGCATTCGTATTCTCCATTGAGGATTTTGGTAGCTTCGTCTCAGATACGATACTCAAAAGTTCTTTTGACATCTTGATCACTGAAGATATTCAAAACTTGAAAAGATCATTAATCAGTGAATATTTAAATAACTTGAAGTTTTGACAAGAATTCAAAAGTCAACTTTGACTAAAAAGTCCAATTTGAAAAGTCAAATCTCAAAGTCAAACTAAAATATCAACTCTTGAAGTCAACCTGTCACAAAAAGTACAACTATCGCGAATAACTCCCAACTATCGCAGAACACTAAGATGAACAATAATCTATCGCAGGAAACTCGTGCAATAAAAGTCAAGTATCACAAAGCATTGTGCAATAAACTCCAAAGTATCACAGACGTATCGTGCGATAAACATATGTGAATGGTATTGTTGCAGGAAACGGTGCGATAAAATTTCCTTTGTCGTACGATAACATCCGAAGGCAGTGCTTCTTTGTGCAATAAAAGGAATGTCTCACACGCTTGTTGTGCGATAAATCTATCACTTAATTAGTAAGCACCCTCAAAGTTGTGCGATATCTTTACTTGTCACAGCTTCTTTGTGCGATAAAACTCAAGTATCGCACCTCTTTCGTGCAAGAAGATCAATGTTGAAAGTCTTTGTCGTGCGATAAATTCATCATGTTTCCCACTTTCATGTGACAACTTTGAATGATGAACAACTTCCTACTATTCGATGTATGGATTTACCAAAAACCACAAAGTGTTAGAGCATTATTGTATTCAAGATTTACTATAAAGTCAATGTACTGTAATAGTCTATACTGTATTGTAAATGCCTTTATATCTTGTATGTTATGGGTATAAATAGGCATGTCTAGTTCATTAACTAGTAACAATCTAGAGCTTAGATAAACACTTACAAGCATATGTCATTTGTACTTTTGTGATCAATACATGGATGACAACTTTGCTCTCTAGATTCTCTCTACTTGTGATTATATTGTATTGTTAGATCTGGGTTTTAACATTTGGTATCAGAGCTCAAACAGGAAATTCAAGCAGATTCAGACCACTTCAGAGATTTTTTACGATGTACCTGATGGATTCGGATCACTCATCGTTTACTGTTCATCATGATTTCTGATTGTTCTTCGTTTACTGTTCATCCAGATTTCATCATTTCTACCATTTTTGATCTTTTGGATTGATTCTTGACACTACTGAACTCGTTTTTCATCCCTAATCATCTTTAATTCAAGAATATATATCAAATTCTGCACAGAATTCATCAAATTGAGCATTTTATAACTTTTTGTTCGAAAACTTGTTCTTACTGTTTTTGGATCAAAATTCGATTAATTTGATCGAATTGGGATTTGAAATCAACTGGAAAAGTGTGTGGAATCAAATTTCGAACAAATCTGTGCAAGTTTCATTTCAATTGATCAAGAATTGAAAAGGTTATGGCTGATTCAGTGTTTTTTGGTGTTTAAGTGAAGGTTTCGGATCATTCAAGAGGGTTTCGGATCATTCAAGCGGGTTTCGGATCATTCAAGCTTGGTTTCGGATCACATTGGGATTTGTAATTTCACAAGTTTGGGTTTCGGATCCTTAAGGATACGAAATATGTGGTTTCGCATCCTTATACATCCGAAATCTGTTGGTTTCGCATCCTTATACATACGAATTCTCTTGGTTTCGCATCCTTATACATACGAATTCTGTTGGTTTCAGATCCTTATACATACGAATTCTGTGGTTTCGCATCCAACTACATACGAAACCATTGGTTTCGCATCAAGACCAATACGAAACCATTGGTTTCGCATCAAGGCCATTCCGGATTCCGTGGTTTCGCATCCTTCTTGATCCGAATTCATATGGTTTCGCATCCAACTTGATCCGAAATCTTGTGATTAGTGTTGGATCCGAATTGTGACTATTCTACAGTGTTGTTAAAAAAAAGTATTTTGAGAAAAAATTTTATATAGAAATTTTTTCTATAGTGTATTTCATACACTTTAAGAGTTTTTTAAGAAAAAATTTTATATAAAATTTTTTCTATAGTGTATTTCATACACTTTCTGCTTGGTTTTCTGAAAGATCAACTTCTAGCAATACCAAAGAGAGAAATGGGTTTGAAGCAAACTATTAAAACAGAAATACCTCCAATATCACAAATTTCTGTTAAATCTAATAATGAAAGTTTGAAGCAAGTTCTTAAAACAGAAATATCTCCAATATCTCAAACTTTTGTTAAATCTAGTAGTGAAGGTTTGAAGTAAACTCTTAAATCTAATACTTCAAATCCTTCAGTTCATGTGTTAAATAAAGAGGAAGAAAATGCTAATCTGAAGAGACAAATTTTAGACATTTCTTCTTCAAATGCTAAACTTACTAAAAGAATTACTGATCTTGAAGTTTATATTGCAGGTCTTGAAACAAAGAAAGACAACTCAAGTTTGCACGATCAAATCGAGAAACTTCAAGAGAAAGTAACAACTCTTCAAAGTGAAAATGTTGATATGAAGAGTAGGGAAGAAAAGAGAGTGAACTGGAACTTACATTTACGAGCTCAATTAAAAGAAGTTCAAGAGAAAAGAACAACGTTGGAAGATGAAAACGTTGAATTGAAGAAAAAGCTTTCTGAACGTGAAAGATAGTCTCTTTCTTCAAATAAAGTTCTTAAAGAAAAGGAAGTAATTGAACTGAAATGTATAAAACTTTCAAAACAAGTTTCTGACTTTGAGAAAGTTTTATTTCTTGAAAAAGAGAAGCTCGAAAAAGAAAGAGCTGATTTTGAAACTGAACGAAAATCTTTTGAGATTAAAAGTTCTGAACTTTCCGTGAAAATCTCTGATTTAGAAAATCTTTTGAAAAAGGAAAGAAAAGATTTTGCGGAAAAGAAAAATCTCTTTGAAAAGGAAAATAAAACCCTTAAAAAGAAAAATATGGAAACTTTCAAAGAGATAACTGATAAAAGAAAATTCTTTGAAAAAGATTTTGAATCGGAACGCAAATATTTTGAAGATGCGATTCTTAATCTTACCAAAAGATTATCTGGTTTATCAACATACATTATGAAGGATAAATTGATCAAATCTGATCTCCAAAAGAAATTTGATCTAATTTTTAAAGAGAAAAATGTTTTAATAAACAAAGTTAAAGAACTTGAAGACGTCATTTTTAAATTTGATGTCTCAAAGCAGGTTAGTCCTAATACTATCTTTCAGATTCCATTTGTTGATTCTGAATGTTCCTTTAAAACTGCTTCAAGTTCAAGCTTTAAAAACATTTTTTCTAAACAATTTAATAGATCAACTGTTTTCTCAAAAGGTCAGATTCGTTCTACAAATCTCTTCTATAATCCTCTGCTTGATAAATCAGATAACAAACCAAATGTGCCTAAAGTTAATACTTCCAAACCTGAAGAAGTTCCAGTCTTCAAGAAGGTGAAGATGGAATGGAGAGTCAAAGGCACAACACCTCCAAAGAAAGATGTGCCAAAACCATCTGCCTCCACATCAAATGTCAAAAAGAACAATACGCCGAAAGGTAAATCTTCTGCTAAACCTAATCCTATTCATTCCACAAATCATCTGATTAGGTTGGCACATAAGAAAATCTGTTGTTCTTACTGTGGATCAAATGATTTTGTGCATAAAGATTATACTTCTTATTGGTACGGTACTTACAGTATTCCTTCTAAGAAATCTACACCTGACACACTAGGACCCAAGTCCCGTTGGGTACCAAAATCTGCTTAATCTGTTTTGCAGGTTCATCATGTGTTATGCTGAATGTTACATATATATCACACACATGGCTGAAAACAGAAGAGAAGCGGTGCAAATTTTTGAAGAGTACATGTGCCATTAAGGGGGGAGAAAAGATAATGGTTTCTAAACAAATCAGTTTAGGACCCGTTCTTCAAAGAAATCATGGCTTCTAAACATATCAGTTTAGGACCCGTACTTCAACGATTATGACTTCTGATCATATCAGATCAGGACTCGTTCTTCAACGACTATGACTTCTGAATTTACTTTAATCCTGGTAATTCAGAACTCGCTTTAATTATTAAGGATATTTTAATCCAAGTCTTGTTATTTGTGCAGATTTTGTCAGATAAAGATCTTTTGCATAAGTTAAGGGGGAGCTTAACTGATTTTAAATCCTTATATCATGATTTGAGGGGGAGCTCAAATATTTCTGACTGTACGTATCTTCTGACCTTAATCTATGATTGTTTGAAAGAAGAACAACTTTCAAGCATGAAAAACGTTTTCTTAAAATGTGCAAACCACTTCTCTATTCTCAAACAGATTTTATGAATTTAGAAGTGTGATTTTAAATGTTTTTCATGGAAATCTCGGATTATTGTGACATTATTTCTGACCGTGTGTTTCTAAAGATCAATACTTGTGTATTATCTTTTCTATATTTTCAAGTATTCATACACACCGATTCAGCTTCATATTGAATTTGTTATTACCATGTCTCAAAACGAAACAATTTTTCGATGGTAATACTCACATTTGTATTCAAACTTTGTTGAGCATCATACATTCATTTCAGCGTAAGACTTAAACGTTTCATTCAAAGATTGTTTATATTTGTTCATATAAACAAATTTCAATTCTTTGATACCCTATTCCTTACATAATTATCCTTCATGATTATATTTCATATTTGATCTGATTGATATATTGTCAGATTCTCAAACAAGTTCTTCGAATTCATTTCACTTATTCTCTATTCTTGTTTTGAGAAATCTTCAACGTTCAAATGCTCAAATATTGAGGAGCATACATTCTGATGACAATGTCATTCAAATGCTGAAGTTTATTTGTTCAAGCTAAACTGTTGAACAACACAAATCATTTTAGGACATTTTCATGGGATCAGTGTGAGATTATTAAACTTCTATGGATCCACGCTAACTAGTGTTTCCTACCCAAGAAGTTTTCCTTGAGTGATTGAGGGGTGAGGGGTCTACATCAAAGAGTGGGGGAGATATCTCATCCGGTTGAGTATCTCATTGTGCTGAGGTAAAATGTAAATGAGAGTTTGGGTAGAAGTGAGCGGATTAAAAACAGAAAGAGGGTGTGAGAACAGAGTTAAAAGAATAAGAGAACTCTGCACTATCCATTTTCTGAGCCGGGAAGCCACATTACTGATTGGTTCACATTCTTTGGTGACCATCATTGAAACAGGCAGTCAGCCCATGCCAACTTTTGCATTTAACCCCACCAGCTACTCATTTCTTTCTTAACAAAGGAATGTTTCATTTTTCTTGGGGACGCAGCATATAATCTATCTGATCTTCACTCGGAAGGTCTAGATATTGAAAAAGAAGGAAGTTTGCCCCACTTTCGCTCTTCATTCATGCACATTTAGTCCGTGGAAAATTGTTGCTGTCTCAACAGTTTACACGCTTTGAGCCTATAATTTTTCAAGCATATGTTGCTTTATTCTTTCTAACACAAGCACGTACACACAAGGAATATGTTTTCTTGTCATAACGTTCATAGAATTTCCTTTGTGATTTTCGATGATTGAATGGAAGCCCTGGGGGAGTGAACATCAAAAAAGCTCCTTTACAAAGTACATCTGTTGTACTAAGTGGCTCCGTGCTACTTACAGGCATTTTAACTGATTCATCCGTTGTTTCAGGGTTACCACATTCTTTTGTCTGAATTTGAAAAGATTCGGATAAATATCTTTCGGAATTGACGGTTTATCAGATAAAAAGAAGGAGAATGTTACTTGAGGTGAACAAAGTGTGTGTTGAAATTGATGAAGGTTTTGATGATCATGATGCTCACAATCATCAAAAAGGGGGAGAAATATTATAATGAAGAACAGATGAGAAATTATACCCTGAAGAAAAAGGAAGTTTTGTCAATGACAGATTAAGGGGGAGAAATGATATGCTAAAGTCAAGAAGACATTCCGAGACGTTTCAAGAGAGTTCGTTATTCAAAGACAATTTCAAGGTCAAAGAAGATGAAGATACAAAGTTCAAGAAATCATTCAAAATTTGAGTTCAAAGCTTCAAAGATTTCAAAGCTTCAAAGTTCAAAGCTTCAATGTTTTTCAAAGCTTCAAAGTTCAAAGCTACAAAGTTCAAAGCTACAAAGATCTGAAATTCACGTTCAAGACTTGAAGACAATTTGTTGAAGATTGTATTGAAGAAGATTGACTTTACATTGTGAAAGACAAAGATTTTTCACGCTTGACTGAAGACTGTTCAAAGATGAGAGTTTAAAGACTATCAAAGCATCAAAGTTCAACGTGAACTTGTGAAGATTCAATTGTTTGAAGAGTGCCAAAGCTTCAACGTTCAAAGCGGCCAGTCTTAAAGTTTTGAAGATCAAGAGCTGAAGACTGCTGTCATATTTTTTTAAATCTTGAATCCAAAGGGGGAGATTGTTAGAGCATTATTGTATTCAAGATTTACTGTAAAGTCAATGTACTGTAATAGTCTATACTGTATTGTAAATGCCTTTATACCTTGTATGTTATGGGTATAAATAGGCATGTCTAGTTCATTAACTAGTAACAATCTAGAGCTTAGAGAAACACTTACAAGCATATGTCATTTGTACTTTTGTGATCAATACATGGATGACAACTTTGCTCTCTAGATTCTCTCTACTTGTGATTATATTGTATTGCTAGATCTGGGTTTTAACACAAAGTAAATCGAAATCCTTTGAATTTATGAATGATGGATGGCCACAAACACAATTAGTACAAGACTTAACAGCAATAAACATTGAGTGTATTGACATATAGGTCTAACCACTTGCACATAAACATAGCAGCATAATGAATATAGGTATAAGAAGTTCCATTCAATCATCAAACTACAAACACAAAAGAAAATATGTGTTTAACTACTAGGAAGATTATAAAGCTAACTAGCCAATCAACAACGCATCCAAGATTTTTCTCAATTAAAATAAAATTGCAATGGTTGATTACAATCCTACACAATACGGAAGTAACCTAGCTCATCTAAATCTACTCATGACATTCAAGATATACATCGGTAAAACCTATTGCTTCTTCTCCTATCAAGTATTTCAATCTTGTAGGTGCAGAAACCAACAAAATGAAACTCGACAGGATACCAATATTGTATATCATGCTCCCCAACAAAATAAATCCATCCCCGCGTCGAGTACCCATCTTCAACTATTACGTCCATTTTTCTACGTCCATGCTTGAGAACCATTTGTGCGTTTGAATGAATGGAATATGCCTTAATGAACCCTGATGGAAATGCCTATACACAAAAGAGATTGACATTTATATAATATACAATGTGTGTTGGTATTTTTAGTGTCATCAATCATTTGTGTAGTTTTCATTTACTTGGGATTGATTAGTTGACAAGACACACACAATGTGAGTTGGGAGGTGCGGAGTGGACACGCACAAATGTTTCCCCAATCACCTTAGTTATCTCTTTAAGGAGGGGATCAAGAGAGCTCTTCCTTCTTGCGGGGTCCAAGATGCGACGCCATGGGTGCTGACGTCGAGGGAATTAGTTAGGAATTCTACAAACCTTTTGAAGCGGATTACTTAGGAACTCTAAGTTTCCGGACGTTTTGAATTATATTAAAAAAAGATAGGAACTTAGTGTTTAATATTAAGTATGGAGTCGGAAGGTTCTAACTGTAAAGGGTTCTAACTCAAAAGTTGTTGAGTCTTCCGAAGCAAAGCTTCTAAGACTTCTGACTCAGAGCTTCTAACTCAGCTTTCGATCTATTTCAGTCTTATTCATAAGCAGTTGTAACTCTGTTGTGCAGTTACATATATGTTAATCGTCTAACACCCACCCCATAACCGTCTCTCTTATAAATATATAAAACATTTAATCCTGTGTTTATTACTCTAGGTGTGTGTCCTCTGAGACTATAGTGAATTTTGGATTACCCCAATACTCGTTTCATGAAACCAACAGAAAAATGATCGAAATATAAGTTTCTGAAAGGGCAATACATACACGGTCCATGATTTATCCAAGTGATGGAAACCACAAAACCTAAAATTTCAACGTTGTGTTCTAGAGGCTTAATTTACAAAGTTATTTTTAATTTTAATATATATTTTCTAATACCGGAAAGAAAAGTCACATGAAAATCATCATTATCATTGATTATGATGTTGTGGTTTTGATGGAGATCGAATCTATTTTTTTATGAAAACGGGATGGCACCATGGCGAGGGACCTAATCTTAATTTTGTAGCATGAATGCAATTATTAGGGAATACTTACCCGACTTGCCTTTGCACCTCCACTCTCAATGATCTTACTGAAGTCATCGGCATCCATGAGTTGAATGGTAAACACAGGTTTTATTGAGTTCGACTACAGGCACATAATCCTCACATGTTAATTATAACATTAAAGACAAGGTAATAATTACATGAATCTAGTTGTAACTTTCTTTTAACTAAATTCAACTTGGTTCTTAGAAATACAAATTTAGCATTTTATATGACTTTAAAAAGTTAAGATCCACCTAACAAATATTTTCATTTTCATCCGTATGCGTCTTGTCATTATTGCCATTGAATTGTTGGTGGGAACCACATTTATGATCTGTTGAAGGGCACGTAGATGGTTTTGTGATAGAGTAATAACCACTGTTAAACTTTACCTATAAATGTATGCTTGGCATTTGGTAGCCAATATATTAAAAAGTTTATCCATTCCACTTGACTCCCTATCTTCTTCCAATTCTTCTACTCTGTTAACTATGAGGATCATTCCTTCTAATTGATTCTCCAGGTTATTAGAGGTTAACTAATCGTTGGAAATTCTACAACCTTGGCTGAGTTCCATTGGGTTGCATCATTGGTATCAGAGCCCATAGGTCCTTAACCTTCGATCATTGCAATCACTCGGAATATGGCAAAGCATTAGAATCACAATAGGCAGACAGAGCCACCCAATTCAGGAGAATCATCATCGATCAATGATCAAAACAATTCCGGTGTTCCAACGAACAACTCTGTGTTGGAAGAAACACTAAAGACTGTTTTGGTAGATTTTGGTGCTAAGATTGAATGTAATAATCAACAGCAAGGTCTTCGAATCGCTGAAAATGCTAGAGATATATCGAAAATAAGTGAACTCATGTCTGGGATATCACTTCAGTTGAATCAGTTGATGGCCGATAAGATTAAAAGAGGAAGCCCCGAAAACGTGAACGACAACCCTGGAACCAACTCGACCTCAAACCCCCCTCCTCAAAGCCCCAACCTTAAACTGGGAGAACTGATTGGTAACCCTCATCCGTATTCATCCCGGTAGACGAAAATATAATTTCCTCGTTTTGGAGGCGAAGAACTAAAGGCTTGGTTATATAAGGTGGATCAGTTCTTCCAACTAGACCATATGGGACTAGTGGCATCAAGGATATATGAAGGGAAGAAATCATATAACTGCAACATGGGACTAGTATGTGACAGACATAACTAGTATGTGACATACATAACAGGAAGGTTTGGAGAACCGTTTGATGACCCTATGGCCGAACTAATGGAACTGAAGCAGACTACCAACGTCAAGGAATCCCATGAGGAGTTTGATGGCCTAATCAGTCGGCTACAGTTGTCACCCGCTAATGCATTGAGTTGTTTCATAACCGGCTTAGGAGATGAGGTAAGAAGCTTGGTGAGAATGTTCAATCCCACCACCATTTCCAAGGCTTATGCCCTCACCAAAATTCAGGAGTCTAACCTAAGAAACCAAAGAAGTAAGCTCTCAACCAAGTTGCAACTTCTTCCCAGTCCAAACACTAGTACTCTGAATAAATCAGGATCGGTCATTAACTAGACAAAAAACCCAAAACTCAGCTTACAGGCCCGTGAACAATCTGCAAAAACAACATAGAGGTCCCTTCAAGCCAAACTTCAATCGAAGAACATTATCCCCTACCGAATTCGATGAACAGAGAGCCAAAGGATTGTGCTTTTTTGCGATGAAAAGTACAAGTTCGGCCACCGGTGTAAAGGGAAAAGACCACAATTGTATCACCTGGAATTGGAAGATGTGGACGAAGAATCGGATAGTGAAAAGAAAGAAAAACTAGACAAGGAAATCTCCCAGATATCCGTGAATGCACTGGCAGGGGTTACCGACTACCAAACCATGAGAATCACAGGAACAAAAGGCCCTACAAATGTTGTTGGATACAGGAAGTACCCATAACTTCATTGATATTGTGCTAGAAAAAATGCTAGGATGTAAATTGGTAGCAAAACCGCCAATGATGGTAAGGGTTGCGGACGGTGGCAAGGTGATTTGTGACACCATGATTGAGGGCTTCCAATGGAAGATGCATCAATTACCTTCGTCACAGATTTGTATTTAATACCGTTGGGAGGTTGTGACATCGTTTTGGGCATACAATGGTTCACGTCGTTGGGAAAAGTTCAATTAGATTTCTTGAATCACACAATGGAATTCCAAGTCAAGGGATCCAAGGTAACTTTAAGGGGGAGAGCTACAGGCAATGGGTAAAGATGGTAAATCACTCGAGATTGGGGAAGGTAGTACAATAACATGGCCAATTATCCTTGATGTAATTGTTTGTTGTCCACCCTGACAATTCAACACCAGATTTCCAAATACAAGTTCCCCAACACTCCAGCCATCTACCTGTTGATTTACAGCAATTGTTGAGCACTTATAGTGACATCTTTAGAGAACCTACAAGATTACCACCTTTTAGGCAAGGGTTAATCACAATATAACTCTAAAAGAGGGTTCAAACCCCGTTAATCTCAGACCCTACCGATACTTCTTATTGCAGAAAGATGTCATTGAACAGTTAACTCGGGAGCTTCTTGACCAAGGGATAATAAGAGCCATCAACATTCCATTTGCGTCATCGGTGGTGCTGGTTAAAAAGGACGGAAGTTGGAGGATGGGTGTAGACTATAGGGCGGTGAACAAGCTGACCGTACCGAATATATTTCCCGTCCCACTTATAGATGAATTGCAGGCTTTTTTCCTAGATTGACTTGAGATCTGGCTACCACCAGATCAGGGTGGCAACCGACGATGTTCATAAAACCGCTTTCAAAACCCATTGTGGGCATTTCAAAAATTTTGTAATGTTGTTCGGACTCACGAACGCCCCTTCCACATTCCAAGGTTTAATGAATCAGATGTTTAAACCTTATTTACGGAAGTTTGTCTTGGTGTTTTTAGATGACATACTAATTTACAACCCCTTCTTGGATTGATCATCTTCAACACTTGGAGGTTGTCTTGAACGTCTTGAGGTCTAATACCTTATTTGCCAAGCATAGCAAGTGTGCGTTTGGGGTTTCTTAGATCGACTATCTAGAGCATGTGATATCCAGGGAAGGAGTAGCAATAGATCCAGCAAAGATTAAAGCGGTACTGGAGTGGCCCTTACCCACAACTATCAAGCAACTTCGAGGGTTCTGTGGACTTAGCGGTTACTATAGACGGTTCGTCAAGGGATATGGCATACTGGCAAAATCTTTAACAAGGTTACTACAAAAGAATTATTTCACTTGGAATGAAGAACCAAGATCATCTTTTATTGCTCTTAAGTAAGCAATGGTACACCCTCTGGTGCTAGCCATACCGATTTCCAGGAAGAATTTGTAGTGGAAGTTGATGCCTCGAGTCAAGGAATAGGTGTTGTCCTCATGTAGAAAGGGCACCCAATTGCCTTTATTATCAAGGCTTTATCTCCTAAGCACTTGACTGTATCTACATATGAGAAGGAACTCCTAGCAGTGATACACACTGTTAAGAAGTGGAGTTCTTACTTGCTGGATAGACACTTTGTGATTAAGACGGATCAATAGAGCTTGAAACACCTCCTAGAAAACAAGGTTAAGACTTATTTCCAACAAAGGTGGTTGTCTAAATTCTTGGGCTATGATTATGAGATATGTTACAAGAAGGGGGCTGAAAACCAAGTTGCGGATGCATTGTCCCGAGCTACGCATTGGGAATCGTTGCGGCTAGCTCTTTCAAGTATTCAATCTGACTTGTTGAGCCTTATCAAGAAAGGTTGGGAACATGATGATAACTTGAAAAAAATAATAGTTGATCTCAAGGAAGATGCCAATCGACATCCTCAATTCAACTAGTGAAATCAAGAATTGAGAAGGAAGGGCAAATTAGTTATTGAGAATTATAAAGATTTGAAGGGCATAATTTTGGCATGGATAATGACGACTCTCATCAGGGAGGACATCTACTCTAAAAAGGCCGACCCTCCCACCCTTTTTTTGGCCAAAGATGAGACAAGATGTAGCCCAAAATAATTAGAAATTGTTCAACTTGCCAAAAGTGTAAGGTGGATAATATGGCTCAACTGGGATTGTAACAACCATTGGAGATTTCCGAAGGAATATGGGAGGACATTGCCATGGGCTTCATTGAAGGTCTGCCAAAGTCACACGGCAAAGATGTGATCTTAGTTGTCATTGACAGACTGAGCAAATATGCCCACTTTTTAGCTCTTAGCCGCCCTTTTTCGGCTATGGATGTATCTCAACTGTTTTTGGACAATGTTTACAAGTTTCATGGGTTTCCTAAATCCATAGTGTTAGATAGGGATAAAAAATTTGTCAACAACTTTTGGCAAGAGTTGTTAGTACTTCAAGGTACCAACCAAAATTTATCTAGCAATTATCATCCCCCAACAGACGACCAATCGGAAGTATTGAATAGATGTTTGGAAGGTTATCGGAAGTATTGAATAGATGTTTGGAAGGTTATTTAAGTTGCATGTGTCATGACGCACCTAAACATCGTCGTTTTCTAAGGAAGAGGCAAAATAGAATCAACTTAAATCCGGGACCACTACGAATGGGATATTTGGAGTCAGAAGTCCAACAATATATGCTATGATTTGTAATTTTGGTTCTGTAGTTCCCATTTCTTTTTAATATAGAGGATATATATCTGGCTTAGATCAAAACTTAGTTAAACTTGGCTTGAATTTTTATATCTGAATGCGGGCTATACACAAAAAACTGTACAACACATGTGTTGGTCATAGACAGGCAAACGTGTCGTGTCGTGTTGGGTTCGTGTCGAGTTCAAAGTTAAACGGGTTAAGAGTGCCTAACCCTAACCCGACCGTTTAATAAACGGGTCAGAAAAATCCCAACTCTAACCCGACCTGCCTAGCCCGTTTAACATTTATAAAACTAAAAATTAAAAATCGAAAATTCACAAAAAAAATTACAAATCCAAAATTCAAATGAAATCATTATAAATCTAAATTTTATAGTTCAAACTTACAAGTTCTAACCAAGTCCAAAACATTAAAATCCAAAGCATTAAAAAGAAAAGTTATAATATATATATATATATATATATATATATATATATATATATATATATATATATATATATAAACGGGTTATTCGAGTCATTTTCGAGTTGAATTATTTGACCCTAACCTTACCCATTTAGTTTTCGTGTCGTATCGTGTCAACCCGTTTACTTAACCGGGTTGAAATGTATTATCCAAACCCGTTTATTTCGTGTCGAGTTCGTGTCGGGTTAGCGTGTCGTGTCAGTTTTTGCCAGGTCTTGTTGTTGTGTAATTGCAGCCTTGAATTTTGGCAATTGCTTAGACAAAAAATGTCTATAAAATATTTACGATGTTATTGAGAAGCTAAGATGTGAATAGCATCCAGTTCGAGAGCCAATGCTAGTGAGAAAGCAAGCTTTCAATGAAAATTTCTTCATTTTCATGGAAAGAAAAAGTTCTCAAAGAATCTCATGTTGGTCGAAGAATTCAAATTTTTCTTCAACTACAAAACTTCAAGTGTGTGTTGGTTGTGAGTGGTGTACGGACCATTAATAACCACATAGAATATGCAATCACCCAAACTTCAAGTGTGTGTTGGTGGCTTCAGTATGCTCGTAGACACTGAAGGTGCGAAGGCAAGTCCGGTAAGTATTCCCTAGTAATTGCAACCATGATAATCTCAGATGTGCCAATTTTAAGGAAATGCAGATCATCTAGTTTTGATCATGCTATAGAATTAAGATTAGGTCTCTCCTTGTCAGGAGTGTCGTCCTCTTTCCAAAAAAAAAAGTAGATTAGGTATCCATCAAAGCCACATATATACACTACAACAAAATTAGATTTACAAGACGTCTAAAATGTCTAAGTATCCTAATAGAATACTTTTTAAGATTTATTTATATAAATCCAGACACTAAAGTTTCTTATGTAAAAGTGTTAATATACGACGGATTTGAGGGTTTTAACTAGTTTTTTACGACTCTTTTAAATTACAATGTCGTATTAAGCTACTTTATTAGAATATTATTTGAAAAATTGTCCAATAAATACAAATGTTTTATAGAAAGATGGATTTATATGACATTTCTCAAAAATGTCACACAAAATAGATAATATGACATTTAAGTTTTAAAATGTCATAAAAACTTGTTCAAATACACAAAAGTGTCTGAATAAATTTATTATAATACTTTTAGATAAGACAATATCTAGTTTGGTCATATACCTTAAGTCATATATTGAAACACCCTAGAAACCACAATAAATTTAAACCTTGAATTTATCGAAGTCTATAACAATGTCTTCCAAAAACATTCATTCATAGAGGGAGAAATTAGTTACGAAGGTTTACATATACGAATAAACTTATCAAAACAACCTACTAATTTAATTCTTAACACTAAGATTAGATTAGACGGGTTGTCCAGACAATTCATCAAAACATTTTCATATACACTAACTTCTCCATTACAACACCAAAAGTAGAATTCTGGTACCACTCGTAACTCATCCCTTCGTATCCTTTCCCGAGCTAGTACCTAGTAAGAAAATTTAATTTGAAAAGATTAGGCTTATTCCTAATGAGAACATCAAATTTCAAATCAAAATCTTTATAAGCTTTGAAAACCAAAACTGTAAACAAAGCGTATAAATTAACTTGTTCCCAACTTTCTTACCGTAAACATAACATCTTTAGATGATGGGAATCATACCCGATTCCATGAGTATGACAAACACTAAGTAAGTCATAGTCTCATGTTCTAGAGCGCCACTACGAATCTCCACGGATTCTAGATTACAGCTCATGTCCAAGAAATTACAATTAAACCATGCCTATTTCTTGGAATAGAAGTAGAAATAGCAATTATACCTTGCCTATTCCTAATCTCCCAAACGAAAGCAGAAATAACAATTATACCTTGCCTATTTCTCATCTCCCAATATAAAACGGGAATAGAAATTATACCTTGCCTATTTCACCGTTTCGTATCACGATACAAAAAGGAATAACAATTATACCTTGTATATTCCTCAATTATAAATATAAACAAGATTAGCAATACGTGCATTATATCCAAACAGTCATCAAATCATATCGTACTACTAAAATTGACACTCAAATGTTTAAGAATGTTCCCTGTCAAAAGTTATCGAAAATACACTAGTTACCGGAACATCAAAACTTACCGGACACTTCCGGTAAAATTATCCGGACGAGGTGTCCGAGACTCCAATCCGGAAACTACCGGAATCTGGAAACAGTCCGGAACAAGTATCCGGAAAACACAACTTACCGGATACTTTTTGTAATACATACCGGAAACACAAACAATCCGGATAACGTCCGAAAACCAAAGTAATCCCGGTAATATCCGGTAACCAATCTATCCGGGAACTAAATCTTTACTGGATACTGCAAGAAATAGGATATTTTACTTTGTCCTGGTACCATCAAAAAGGAGTTTACCGGATACTGCACTTTTATCTGGTAACTTCGACTGTGTTCGATTTTCACCATCGGTTTCCTCCATAATTCAATTCCCAATCACATATATTCCATATTACTCCAGTATTTCTAAAACACTTAGACAGTTTACAAACATATATTTCATCCAATTTCAACTTCAATTATTTAGAAAAGGAGATGAACTCACCTGGATGCGAAATTCGAAATTGATACAAATTATCTCAAGCTTCCAATCCTTTCTTGCTGCTGAATCGATATCCTAATTACAGATAGAACATAACTATCAAGTTGAAAAGGATAAATCAAACAAACTATGAGACCCTTATTGGACTCAGTTTCCTTCTTTCTTTCTTTTGTCTGCTACCAACCTACTTCACATAACCAATATTGAGATAAATCTCAATTGTAGCCAAGTTACTCAATTTAAATCACAATTTTCAATAATTGGCAATATTTAGCCCCAAGGTTTCACAACTTCACAAATTAGTTTACACTTTGGGTCAATTACAGTTTCAACCCTCTCGACATTCCATTTTAAAATAATACTTCCCATTATTTTAAACATTCTTCCAAAATAAAAGTACAATGACTATGGAAATTTCGAGGAGTTACAAATCTCCCCAACTTGAAAATGATTTTGTCCCCGAAATCAAAGTTAGGTAAATAGACGAGGATATCTATTCTTCATATCCACTTCAGCTTCCCACGTCACATTAGACCTCTATGATGTATCCATTGTACTTTAACCATGAAAACTTCCTTATGTCGTAGCTTCTTTGTCGTTCTTTCTAAAATTGCTTCAGGTTCCTCCACACAACGACTCTTCTCATCCACTTTTATTTTAGAAACTGGTATAACATTTTCCTCTTCGGCTAAGCATTTCCTAAGATAACATACATAAAAGGTATTATGGATTCTTTCCAATTCTGGTGGAAGATTCAATTGATACGCTTGAAGCCCTATTCGCTTGGTTATTGTGAAAGGTCCAAGAAAATGAGGACTCAGCTTTCCACGTTTTCCAAATCTTATAATACCCTTCCACAGAGATACCTTTAGCATCACCCGGTCCCCAACTTGAAATTCTTTCGGTCTTCTTTTTGGATCGGCGTAACTCTTTTGTCGATTTTGAGCCACTTTCATGTGTTTCCGAATCTCCTTTACTTTATCGGCCGTTTGTTGTACAATTTCGGGACCGGAAAATTGTTTCTCTCCAGCTTCCAACCAACATACTGGAGTTCTACATTTTTGTCCATATAAGGCTTCAAAAGGCGCCCTTCCAATACTGGAATGATAACTATTATTGTACGCAAACTCCACTAAGGGTAAATGCGTATCCCAGTTACCTCCAAAATCAATTACACAAGAACAGAGCATGTCTTCTAAAGTCTGAATGTTTCTTTTACTTTGCCCGTCTGTTTGTGGATGATATGCAGTGCTCAAATTCACTCTTGTACCCAATTCTTCTTGTAGTGATTGCAAAAATCTTGAAGTAAATCGGTTGTCACGGTCAGAAACTATAAAAACAGGTATACCATGTCTTGACACCACTTCATCAATATATAACTTAGCTAGCTTATCAATCGGTGAAGCTTCTTTCATCGCTAAGAAGTGAGCGCTTTTAGTTAATCGGTCCACAATTACCCAAAAGTATCGTTACCCTTTAACGTCTTTGGTAACTTATGTTGGGTTTTGTTCAAAACATGATTTCTAAAATCATAATATTTGTAACGTAAGCTTAAAATGAACAACATTAAAAAAAACATTTTAATACCCACCAAGGATCCATTTGCATGAACATGAAAGATTAAAAAAAATACATAGGGGGTTTGTAGAAATTACAACTTTTGTAGTCCCTTGAACAAGTCTTCTTGTATGAGGAGATAAAGATGGCAAGAACTCAAGAAGGGTTCCTCTAGAGAAGTCCACCAACAAGCTCCAACACCTTATTGTATGCTAGTACTTTCTTGATGTTTGATGCAAAGAGAACTCCATAAACAACTCTACAATAGACTTGATTAATGAAGAACAAAAACACACACACTATGTGTGTGTTTCGGCCGAAGTCAAGGAGAGGGAGAGAGGAAAAATGTTAACCCTAATTTTGAAAGTATACTTGCATTTATAAAAGGTAGACAAGAGACAAGGTGTGCACGCAAGGCTTTTTCTATTGGACCATAAAAGGGTCCAATGAGGTTTGAGCCTCCCATGCATATTATCACCTTCAACCCTCCTAGTTTAAAATGGTTAAAACAACAATTTTAACTATTTTAAACTTTATCATTAAAGTCCCTCCTTTTATTTCTAGTTACATATGAGCCAATCATATTAATTAATAAACTATAAACTTTCATTTGCATCTAATATTATGAATTATATTCTATAATATAATTAATAATATTTGTCAAGAAATAATAATATTTATCAAGAATCAAATCCTTATAAATATTAATCCGGTGTCTACTTGTTGTTCGGTGTGACCCTATAGGATCATATATTACCGGTACTATTATTTTATAATCATTCTTGAGCATATAGAACCAACAATCTCCCACTTGCTCAAGATTGCATTATAGAATGATATAGACAGTGGTGGACGTCTAGCAACATCTCACTGCCCCCAGCAATGTATGACTGTAAGTGCCATTCAACAACATCCAATTCCCATAAGCTCATAGCTTCAATTGACGTATAAGGTGTGGTATCAGTTATCCCTTTGTTTGGACATCATGTTGAACATGAGACATGGATCACTATCATTCTCATCTATTGTTCAACTTTTGGTAAGGCGCCTTAGATGTCTCACTCTTAACATATTTAGAGAAACAAATCCCATCTTGACTACACACGCCTCTCATGCAGTTCATGTCATGCCCAATAATGGCCTTTATAGCTGCCTTTTTCAAGAACAACGGTTAACCATATCAAAGTATAACACTCCCTACACTTGAGTCCCAAATATGCATCTCAGGTCGAAGGATACAAAGATACTACTTTAATTCAAGACTCACTTATGATGACGATCCATGAGGTGATTCTTGAAGCGGGTCAGGTCCAATACTTGTTCCCTAACAAGTACCTATGAACTTGGTTGCAACACTTTGCCACTTTTACTCTTAAAAGTCAACCAATCCAATTCATATTAGTCTTACTTCATAGTTGCTCCCACAACTATGATCGACTATGGACATTTAGAATAACTAATTTATTCAAGGATTTAAACATGCTAATATAGAACACAACGAGTATGAAAAGATCATATCCTATATATTTAACTAAATACTATACTTGTTGCTTTACTTGTTCCAATATCCAAATACTAAATTCAAATCAAATCCCATCTCTAGAATAACGAAGTCCTATAGCTCAAACATGACCCTTCAAGTTTAGCTTATGAAAGGAGCTTCGTGAATGGGTTCATCCAGAAACTTGATTTGTGTAAACTTTGTGAATACTAATATCTCCATCTTTAACTTTATTTCCGAATATAGTTAAATGTTTGGAGTAGATGCTTGGTACTCTGTTGTGACATAGGGTCCTTTAGCTTGCGTAATGGCACCTACATTCTCACAAAGGATTTCTAGGTGATCCTGAATGGGAGGCATCTACCTAGCTTTTCAATGAACTCTTTCATCCAAGCATCTTTCTTTTGCAGCTTCTAAAGCAGCAGTGTATTCTTATTTTGTAGTGTATTATGCAATTTTACCTTCGCTTGGAACCTTTTCAATGAACTAGTTCTTCATTCACAATGAAGACATTTCCCTTTGTGGTCGAGAACTTTCTCGATCTTTGTGGAAGCTATCATCAGTGTAACATTTTACTATGATCTTCTTCCAACCCTCAGCTAAAGAATACTTCCTTGGTTCTTCATAAGTACCTTAAATTGTTCTATGCAATCATTCAATGACCTTCCCTCGTATTTCGTTGGTATCTCCTTCTAATGCTCTAAAGCATTATGATACACTCGATCTAGTGCATGTCATGACATATATGATAGATCCAATTGCCGAAGCATATGGAATACCAATCATTTTATCTAGCTCAGCCTTTGTGTTAGAACATGAGACATGTTCAAAATGATGTTATATCATACTTGCAAGAAACTACCTTTAGAGCCTTGCATCTTGAACCTTTCAAGATGATGTCAACATATGCACTTTGACTTAAACCTATAAGTTGTCTTGATCCAACTTTAAAGATCTCTATTTCAAGAACAAATTTGCCTTTTCTAAGTCTTTTATTGAGGAAATACTGTCCGAGCCAAAACATGATGTTTTGCTAAGTCGGAAAGTTAATTTCCAAATACTAGTATGGCTTGCACATACAACATTAGGAATTTTACTGCGCTCCCACTAGCTTCTTAGTAAACGCAAGAGTCATCTTTTATTTTGGTGAAAATTAAACTTTTAATTTTCGTGTCAAAATGAAGATTCCAGCTTTGTAATACTTGTACTGATCCATGAATGGATTGTATCTTAGTGTTCATGACTCTAAGCCACTCATCAGATTCAGAATCTGACATAGCACTTTAGTAGTTGATGGGCTTACTAGAAACCTATCATACATCATTCTTCATAAGTCATGAGAAATCGATATTTCTCGGATTTCTGAATGATTCTACTAGATTTGCGAACACTTGGTGTTTTTACTAAGTTTTGATCAATCAAATTGTTCATTTTCAACAACCTTTGTTTGATAACTAGTGCCAACCAATAAGTGCATTAGGTTATGAGGTTCTTGATTCCCTTCAAGTTCCTTAAATCTCCCACTTGCATTGCCCATTAAAAACTTGCTTTCTAAGAACTTGGCTTTGGGACAATAAACAATTTTATTGTTTGTGGGATTGTAGAATCGGTATATAAAACAATTTATAGTATATTCTACAATATATGCATTTGGTAGATTTTGGGTCGAGTTTACTTGAAGCTTATTGTCTTACATGAGCTTCATAAACCCACACCTTCAACTAAGACTAAGAATGAATAACTTTCATACGAAATCTTATAAGGTGTCTTGTCTACCGATTGGTTGGTGTCATAAAGTACGGTTTACTTTAACTAGGGCAGAATTCCGAATTGATATAGGAATAGTACTTCTACTCATAGAGCAAACCATATTTAATAAGGTTCGGTTCATCCTTTCGGATGTACACAATATCTATGATGATCCAAGAGTTCTTGGTTTAGTTACTATCCTCATATATCAGAAAAGACTTTAATGGTTCTGCTGAGTTGTTTTCTTAATCTTCACTTGAAACAACTTGAATCATATCAAAAGCTTCATGCTTATGTTTCATAAACATAACTTCAACGTTTGAAATCGTCAGTGAAGATATTGTATTACCTATCACCATATCTAGACTTGGTTTTGAAAAACCACATACATCAGCATGTATTAGTTCAAACAAAACCTTTTCTCCTTTTCTATGACCAGAGAAATGGGCTATATTCAACTTATCAAGATCGCATATTTCAAAAGAAAAACATTTTCATTTGTCTTTAAAATACCACACTTTTGAAGTTGAGATATGCGTTTAATATTTACTTGATTAAGTTGACTATTTTATGTTTAGATTTGATTCAAATCATATTTGAGTCTTATGGTGTTTATATAGAACTATGTTTTAGAAAGCTCTTGAGATTCACTTTATTATTCAATTAAGAGGACTAGTTCTCGAAATGGAATAATTCATTTTTGAATATGAATATAATCGTTTCCAAAACGGTTAAGTGAATTTCACTCAATCAATAAACATGTGACTGAATAATAATTTAGTCAAACTAAATTCAAATATTGTTCGAAACAAACATTGTTTAATAATACAAGCCAAATGGTTTCAAAATAAAATCTCTTATAAGCTTGGTATGCAATCTTGCTTCCTTGCTTATATGGATCACCATTTTGCTTCTCATTCAGTCACTTACCTTTCTTGATCATCTGTAACATATTACAAAAGTGAGTTCTACACTTAGTATCAAATACACAAGTGTAAGATAGAAAGGTAAAAGTTCTATTTAAACATAGATACCTGAAGGACTCTCCTTCGTTAGAAAACTTTCATCTCATAAAGGACAATCTCTTCCTCCATGACCAATGTTGCCACATCTACCATATGTAACTGTTACCATGGGAAGATTTCTCTCAAAAGTCACTAGCATCGCATGAAGTTCTGGGACTAAAATCTTCTCGAGGTCTATATTCAGATTCTCAACAAAAACATCAAATGCTTTGGTCAGAGATTTGAGGATCACATCTACGGCTCTCCCATTGGAATAAGGATAACCAAGTCTATCCAAATAGTCAAGGTGCGTCCTCATTTTGTGAATATGAGAGCTTACGTTTTGGCCTTCCTCCATGTGTATCGAAGCGTTCACAGACCATATACATTTGGTAATAGACCTTTAATGGGTTTACCATGTCAAATGCCCTCAGTGGAAACGTTTCCATTCTTTCTAGTAAGGATGGAACCATGGTTTCAAGCATAAGACGTGATACATTGATTGAATCATCATTATGTTTCAATCAAGTATCATGAGCTTCTATGGAGGTAAGAGGAGTTTCTTGAAGACGAGGGACGATGAGTGCGTATGATTTGTTTTCACGTCTGAGAACGTGTCTCAATTTTGTGAAACCAAATCGGTAAGTTTTGAGTGGTTATCTTTTCTATGTTAAGAAAAGCTCGCAGGGGTGTGTCAATCGTAATGTTTGCATTTTGGGCCATCTACAAGAATTTAACAAAGTTAATATAGTATTTTCAATATTAATTATTAAGCAAATTAATTACCCTTTCGTTTTTTTAAAAACATTAATTTGCATAAAATCTAGGATCCAACGTTGCAAAACAAATGAAACGGTTAGGTGACCTTTATCCCGTGCATTTAATCCAACAAGGTAGATAACGTTTATCGATTACATCGAATGTAATTCCTAGCGTTATGGGATCCTTAACAACGTTTGTTAATTGACATGTTTGATCCCATCTATGCCTTAGGTTTCTAATGCTTAGGTGACCTTTATCACAAAAGATTCACAATCAAGTCATCCTACTTGAAACAACATGTGAAACTCACATCCATGTAGTTAGGTGACCTTTATCCCACAAAGACATAAGAATCACCTCATCCATCTCAAGACAATCCAAGTGGTTAGGTGACCTTTATCCCACAAGGGTGTCATAGTGACGTATTGAGTGTTTCTCAAAAGGACGGCATAGACTTGCATTTTAAAGGGATTTATATGTTTTACAATTCTAGTTTTGAAAACATTTTAGTATCATGTGTTTTGTAAGCATTCAATAATACATGGTACCCTTTTAATTTGAAACGTACTTCTCATTAAATGGTTCCTATTAGTTTAAATAAAATCTCAATTTTATCAACTAATTATATGTCATCAATTACTAATATCATATATTAATAATTGAGTTTGATTACTTTAAGAACCATTTATAGTCTCATAATAAACATTTTTATTAATTTAGACTGTGAGTTTGAATGACTTTTAAAATCCCCATTTAAAATCTCAAATTATTTTTAAACTCTTAGTACCATATTATTGCATGCATCCAATATCACATGGTACTTATTGTTTAAAAATCATATTTTTCTTTTATTGGTTCTTATAGTTTAAAATAAAATCTTCATTTTATTAACTAATTCGTTGCGGTCAATTTTAAACTAATATCCTATATTAATGTTTGAGTTTGAGCGCAATAGAACCAATTTTAGTTCTTTTAATAAAACAACATTTTATTATTTAGACATGGAGTTTGGATGAGTTTTAAAAAAAACATTTAACTCATTTTACCATTTCAAATTTTTTTAAGAGTTTTAGAATAAAACTCCTTTTATTTTAAAACCTCAATTTTATCATTTTACATTAAAATGTTATTTTAAAAGGCCAAACTCCAAAAGATGATTTTCCTTTTATGTTCAAAATATTATCTAGCATGCAAAATCCTATTTCAACCACACATGATAATATCAACATAAACATAATCAACATAATGCAAAAAGTGTATAAACCAAGCCAAAAATTCTAGTGACAATTCTTGTGAACCAAACAAGAATGTCAAGTCCATTCCTAAGGACAAGGGTTGTGGCGTGGTGGTAAGGGCCCGGGGAGTTCATAGCGCTTGCCCGGGTTCGAGTCCCACACGCAGCACTTGTGGCCACTGGGTATTATCTCAGGACTGCATTACTTCGCGGTCGGTGTGTTTGCCAGGGATGTACTGGCCGAAGGCCTAGGAACCCTATCCAAAAAAGTCCATTCCTAAGGGACAAAGAACCAAAACTCCAAATGAGGTCTTCAAGCTCCCACTTGCCAAAACAACCATTGCATCAAATCTTCTAGGAACTCCATGGTGTGTGTGTTTGCTCCTTGAAAGTCTCCAAATGGTCTTAATTCTTCAAACTTGTTACATTTTTATATATAAATAAACTAATCTAACATTAATCTATCTAATACAAAAATTAACAAAATGAAAAAACCCTATTTACTATTACATATTTTATGAATAAATAAATATTACAACCAAATGAATAAACAACACAACCAACATCACAAGGGGTCATGGCTTGTTTATACACATCATTTACTTACAACAAAAATAAACAAACACTTTGTTTTTCTAAGGCAACTTTTATGACCAAAAATGCATGTAAGTTTTGGTCATATAAAATAACAATTATAGACACACAAAAAATTGCCAAAGATGCCATGTATGAACTTCTTCATACAAAATGAAAAATCACCCATGGCTTCCAAAAACCAAGTATTTTTCATACAAAGAAAATTTTTAACATGCATGCAAAAGTGGCTCTGATACCACTTGTTGGGTTTTGTTCAAAACATGATTTCTAAAATCATAATATTTGCAACGGAAGCTTAAAATGAACAACATTAAAAAAAACATTTTAATACCCACCAAGGATCCATTTGCATGAACATGATAGATTAAAAAAAAATACATAGGGGGTTTGTAGAAATTACAACCTTTGTAGTCCCTTGAACAAGTCTTCTTGTATGAGGAGATGAAGATGGCAAGAACTCAAGAAGGGTTCCTCTAGAGAAGTCCACCAACAAGCTCCAACACCTTGATGTATGATAGTACTTTCTTGATGTTTGATGCAAAGAGAACTCCATAAACAACTCTACAATAGACTTGATTAATGAAGAACAAAAACACACACACTATGTGTGTGTTTCGGCCGAAGTCAAGGAGAGGGATAGAGGAAAAATGTTAACCCTAATTTTGAAAGTATACTTGCATTTATAAAAGGTAGACAAGAGACAAGGTGTGCACACAAGGCTTTTTCTATTGGACCATAAAAAGGGTCCAATGAGGTTTGAGCCTCCCATGCATATTATCACTTTCAACCCTCCTAGTTTAAAATGGTTAAAATCACAATTTTAACTATTTTAAACTTTATCATTAAAGTCCCTCCTTTTATTTCTAGTTACATATGAGCCAATCATATTAATTAATAAACTAGAAACTTTCATTTGCATCTAATATTATGAATTATATTCTATAATATAATTAATAATATTTGTCAAGAAATAATAATATTTATCAAGAATCAAATCCTTATAAATATTAATCCGGTGTCTACTTGTTGTTCGGTGTGACCCTATAGGATCATATATTACCGGTAATATTATTTTATAATCATTCTTGAGCATATAGAACCAACAACTTAGTCACAAAGTCCATGGTAATCTTATCCCATTTCCATTCAGGAATCTCCAAAGATTGTAGACTCCCATAAGGTCGTTAATGTTCGGCCTTTACCAACGAACATGTCACACATTTCTCTACACATTGTGCCACATCTAATTTCATAGCTGGCCACCAATAGTGTAGATTCAAATCTCTATACATTTTAGTACTTCCAGGATGTATAGAATATTTGGACTTGTGGACGTCTTCAAAAAGTAACTCTCGGTTTCCCCCAATCTTTGGCACCCAAATACGGCCTTGAAATAACTTGACTCTGCGACTATCTTCTGTCAGTTGAAGACATTGCTTAACCATGACTTCTTCTTTCATATTTTCTTCTAATAATGCTTCCGTTTGAGCCACTTTGATTCTTTCAATCAGACTCGACGTCACATTAATCCTGGCGTTAGTCACTTTCAAACATCCACTGTATTCTTTTCTACTTAAGGCATCAACCACAACATTTGCTTTACCCGGATGGTAAGGCAATTCACAATCATAATCCTTCAGTAGTTCTAACCAACGTCGTTGCCTCATGTTCAGCTCTTTCTGATCAAAGACATGTTTCAAACTCTTATGATCAGTGAAAAGAGTGTACTTCGTTCCATATAAATAATGTCGCCACAACTTCAAAGCAAACACAATTGCTGCTAATTCTAAATCATGGGTAGGATAATTCTTTTCATGCTCCTTGAGTTGTCTTGATGCGTAAGCAATCACTTTGCCACATTGCATCAATACACACCCCAACCCCATTTTGGACGCATCACTATATACAACCAAATCTTATGTTCCTTCTGGTAGAGCAAGAACAGGAGATTCATATAACTTCTTTTGTAAATTTCTAAAAGCTAAATCTTGCTTTTTAGTCCATACAAACTTTACATTCTTCTGTGTCAGGATTGTCAAGGCAGAAGCGATCTTGGAGAAATCCTTTATAAATCTTCGGTAATAGCCTGCCAAACCCAAGAAACTTCGTATCTCCGATGCGTTTTTTGGTGTCTCCCAATTCACCATCGCTTCTATTTTAGGTGGGTCCACTTTGACCCCTTCAGAAGTAATCACATGACCAAGAAATTGTACCTCATTTAACCAAAATTCACACTTTGAAAATTTTGCATACAATTTCTCCTTTCTCAAGACGTCTAAGACTTCACGAAGGTGACATTCGTGATCAGCTTCATTATTTGAATAAACAAGTACGTCATCAATGAACACGATGACAGACTTGTCTAGGAATGGTCGACATACTCTGTTCATTAAATCCATGAACACAGCTGGAGCATTTGTCAACCCAAAAGGCATCACTAGAAATTCATAATGCCCATACCTTGTTCTAAACGCCGTCTTGGAAACATCTTCATCCCTTACTCGTACTTGGTGATAGCCCGATCTCAAATCAATCTCTGAAAAGCATCCCGCACCTTGGAGTTGATCGAATAAATCATCGGTCCTTAGGAGCGGATACTTATTCTTAATGGTCACCTTATTCAATTCCCTGTAGTCGATGCACATTCTCATAGTGGCATCCTTTTCTTGACAAACAACACTGGAGCTCCCCAAGGTGAAGAACTTGGCCTAACAAATCCCTTTTCGAGTAGCTCTTGCAATTGAGACATCATCTCTTTCATTTCAGCCAGTGCTAAACGGTGATGCATGTGCTATCGGTGTTGCACCGGGAACAATGTCAATTCTGAATTCTACTTGTCGTTCTGGCGGTAAGCCTTGAAGATCATCAGGGAACACATCTGAAAATTCACGTACTACCCTTATATCTTTCATCCGCTTCTTTTCAACTTTAGCATCCAAAACATATGCTAGATAGGATGAACATCCTTTTACTAGACATTTACGCGTTTTGCCAATAGAAATCAACGGAACCTCCCCTTTTCTCTTTTCCCCAGAGATGAATACAACATCATTTCCGAGCATAGGGATCCGTATTAATTTCTTGGCACAAAGAAGTTCTGCTTGATTGTTCGTCAACCAATCCATACCAACGACTATATCAAACCCCCCAATCTCCATCAAAATCAAATCAATCGGGAATTCTTTCCCTTCTATCATAATTGTACAACTTTCAAGTCTTTCTCGAACTAAGACTTTACCCCCGTTATCTATTTCAACTACTAAGGCATCTTCCAAGGTAGTGACATGCATAACTAACTTTTGATAAAACGATTTCGATATAAAAGACAGGTTGGCACCACAATCAAATAATACTCGTGCAGGAGTAGAGTTAATAAAAAAAGTACCAGAAACCACATCCTTCGATTCCTTTGCCTCATCCGTCGTCATATGAAATGCTTTGCCCATTGGCTTTGAAGTATTAGGCTTTCTCTCTTGATTCCCGCTTTTATTTAGCTTCGGGCAATCTCTTCGATAATGACCAGGCTGCTTACATTCGAAACATGTTGGCCCTTGGATGGGACAGTTCTCAATCTGATGACCACTCTTTCCACACTTGTAGCATTCCAGTGAAGTCATTCGAAATGGACCGAAGTGTTTGCTTCTACATTTCTGGCACCAGTTCGGTTCCCTACGAGATTTAAAACGAGGATTTCTAACAAATGGCCTGGATTTCTGAGAAGATTCTGATCGACCTTCCCGCTTTCTCTTTTCCCCCGCTTGAGCTTTCTCTATTTTATCTTTAGCAAAAACTTCTTCTATTATCTTTGCTTCTTCAATTGTTTCTCTCAGAGTCAAATCTTTAGAATTTTTGACCCTGGACATCATATCAGCTGGCAAACCCTTTAGGTAAACCTTGATCTTTTCTTTTTCAGTTGGGGCCACATGTCCCACTAAGTTCAACTTCTCTAAAAAGATTCAAGTATATTCTCTTACAGACGAATTACCCTTCTTTAACGTTCGAAATTCTTCCTTAATGTGATCCATTTCGTTCTCATTGCAATATTCTTCCAATATCTTCTTTTGAACGACTCCCATGTCATAGTGGCCAAAACTAGAGCCGTTACAGTCGATGTCACAATGTTCCAGCAGATCAAAGCGTTTCCGCGTAACATCTGAGATCCAAATCTGACATTCGATTCTTCGTCACACACACAAGGTCTAAAAGCATGTTCCATTTCTCTAATCCAATTCATACAAGCAATTGGATTATCTGATCCAGCAAACTCCGGTGGCTTGCAACTCAAAAACATCTTATAAGAACAAACTTTCTCCATCCTCCTGTTAACATTCTACACCGGATTAACAGGCGGATTTTCAGTACCAGTACCCAGCCCCGGTCTTTGTGACTCGGCATTTCTGTCATTAAACATTTTCATAAACATCTCATGTTGTTGAGTAAGTGCATTATTCATGACTCGCATCATGTTCTCCATCATACGGGTTCCATGGTGGATTATGTTGTCACCAGATTAGAAGTATCGACATTCATTCGTTGCACTTGACTTCCACCTCCTCCTAAGATAGGTGGCCTTGGTGGACTTACCCTAGTTTCACCCCTTTCAGGTTGCTTCTCCGCTCATTCATTTTCTGCCCTCTCTTCTGAAGAAGTAAGAGACCTGGTTGGTGTATTCACCATCGTATTCTGGATAACACATAAAGATAACCATAAGAAATGGCTATACGCACCCAAACACCAGAAACGTACTTTAACGTTCATTAATAACCATAATAATTTAAAAACAAGTATGCTTACGTAACAATATATTCATAATAACAGTAGCTAATTGAATTTATGAACATACTATACATAAGAATCCTCGTTACCATCATCACAGTTCTTAATTCACGTATTTCCGTCGACTCTAAGACTATCCCATCTTAGTATTTCTACCCAATCTCACAAATCATAACTTAATCATCTCAGCTTAAGTCTAGGTATCTTCCGATCATACCTAGTTCACTTAAACTAAAGCTCTGATACCAAACTAAAACACCCTAGAAACCACAATAAATTTAAACCTTGAATTTATCAAAGTCTATAACAATCTCTTCCAAAAACTTTCATTCATAGAGGGAGAAATTAGTTACGAAGGTTTACATATACGACTAAACTTATCAAAACAACCTACTAATCTAATCCTGAACACTAAGATTAGATTAGACGGGTTATCTAGGCAATTCATCAAAACATTTTCATATACACTAACTTCTCCATTACAACACAAAAAGTAGAATTCTGGTAACACTCGTCACTCATCCCTTCGTATCCTTTCCCGAGCTAGTACCTGGTAAGAAAATTTAATTTGAAAAGATTAGGCTTATGCCTAGTAAGAACATCAAATTTCAAATCAAAATCTTTATAAGCCTTGAAATCCAAAACTGTAAACAAAGTGTGTAAATTAACCTGTTCCTAACTTTCTTACCGTACACATAACATCTTTCGATGCCGGGAATCATACCCGATTCCATGAGTATGACAAACACTAAGTAAGTCATAGTCTCATTTTCCAGAGCGCCACTACGAATCTCCATGGATTCTAGATTACAGCTCATATCTAAGAAATTACAATTAAACCATGCCTATTTCTTGGAATGGAAGTCGAAATAGCAATTATACCTTGCCTATTCCTAGTCTCCCAAACGAAAGCGGAAATAGCAATTATACCTTGCCTATTTCTCATCTCCCAATATAAAACGGGAATAGAAATTATACCTTGCCTATTTCACCATTTCATATCACGATACAAAAAGGAATAACAATTATACCTTGTCTATTCCTCAATTCTAAATATAAACAAGAATAGCAATTATACCTTGCCTATTCTACGTATCAAATAATGCTTGTGTCTATGGATCCATTACACTTATTAGCATATGTGCATTATATCCAAACAGTCATCAAATCATATCGTACTACTAAAATTGACACTCAAATGTTTAAGAATGTTCCCTGTCAAAAGTTATCGGAAATACACTAGTTACCGGAAACTCAAAAGTTACCGGAACATCAAAACTTACCGGAAACTTCCGGTAAAATTATCCGGACGAGGTGTCCGAGACTCGTATCCGGAAACTACCGGAATTTGGAAACAGTCCGGAACAAGTATCCGAAAAACACAACATACCAGATACTTTTTGTAATACATACCGGAAACATAAACAATCCGGATAACGTCCGAAAACCAAAGTAATCCGGGTAATATTCGGTAACCAATCTATCTGGGAACTAAATCTTTACCGGATACAAACATATAATTCATCTAACTTCAACTTCAATTATTTAGAAAAGAAGATAGACTCACCTGGATGCGAAATTCGAAATTGATACAAATTATCTCAAGCTTCCAATCCTTTCTTGCTACTGAATCGATATCCTAATTACAGATAGAACATAACTATCAAGTTGAAAAGGATAAATCAAGCAAACTATGAGACCCTTACCAATTGGACTCAGTTTCCTTCTTTCTTTCTCTTGCCTACTACCAACCGACTTCACAAAACCAATATTGAGATAAATCTCAATTCTAGCCGACTTACTCAATTTAAATCGCAATTTTCAATAATTGGCAACATTTAACCCCAAGGTTTCACAACTTCACAAATTAGTTTACACTTTGGGTCAGTTACAGTTTCAACCCTCTCGACATTCCGTTTTAAAATAATACTTCCCATTATTTTAAACATTCTTCCAAATAAAAGTACAATGACTATGGAAATTTCTAGGTGTTACATATATATAAAGCACACTATTAGAACATTTAGACATATATATATATATATATATATATATATATATATAGAGAGAGAGAGAGAGAGAGAGTGAGGTGGGTTCAAACGAGAACACTAACTATTTATGAAAACACGAGAACGGCCGCCCTTGTATAAAATCATACATGATTCACGTACAAAATCATATATGATTCATGCGACTTGCCCCGCGGATTTTAAGTCGCGGCCAAAGTCGTTCGCGTCCAGTTTTTTGTTAGTGTAAAATCAGATATGATTTTGTACATGGGCGGCCGTTTTCTCGCGTTTTCTTAAATAGTTAGCATTCTCGTTTGTACATTCCTCTCTATATATTAGGGTCCTATAAACTAATTTTTTTATTAGTGACATCATATATAATCAATGATAATGATGATTTTGAGTGAATTTCTTTTCAGCCCTAGAAAATAAATGTTAAAAATAAAAATAAGTTCTGTAAATTAAGCCTCGTATAACACATTGTTGAAAATATGTGTTTTGTGGTTGCAATCACTTGGATAGTTCTTGGATTGTGTATGTATTGAACTTTCCAAATACTATATTTCGACCTTGTGCTCTAGGTTTAACGAAATAAGTATTGGGATAACAAGAATTCAATCTAGTCTCAAGGCAGACAACTCGAGTATTTATATACACTCGATTAACCGTTTTATATATTTATAAGAGAGATCGACGGTTACGAGTGGTTAGACGGTTCATGTAACTACACAATAGTTACAGCCGCTTATGGATAAAATTTAAACAGACCATAAGCTAACTTTTCAGAGTTATAACGCTCAAAACTCAAAAGCTCTGAGCAGAAGGCACATAAGAGCTTCTTAGTCAGACGGCTTCGCACCTTCGAAGTTAGAACCCTTCATAATCAGACGCTTTTGATGCAAACTCAAAGGCTTCTAAATCCATACTTAGTCTTCAAAACAGTAAGTTCCAAACCTTTTGAATATGATCCAGAACGTCCATGAACTTAGAATTCAATCCCAACTAAACCCGTCAACCTCGCCCACTAAACGGTCAGCGGGACCACCGCCACGAGCGTTGACCCTTGGACCCTGCAAGGGGGAAGTTCCCTATTAACCCCCGTGTTATTATAATCTAAGGTGTGCACGCAATATTTATAAGTGTAAACTCCGCGCTTCCTAACTCACATTATGTTTTGCCTAGCCGATCCCAACTAAATCAAAATAATACCAAAATGGTTGATGACACTATAATTACCAACACATATTGTAATCATTTACAACCGCAGTTGTATTCCATGGTTTTGTATATATGTTATTATGAACATATTTCCTTAGAAAGACATACCAATGAAATAAGTTACTACTGTGAATATTTGAAATGTGCTAATCCCTTTTGTGCATAGGCATTTTATCAAGGTTCACTTAGGCATATTTCATCCCTTCAAGAGAATAAATGTTTCTCAAGCACGGAGGTAGAAAACATGACGTAATAGTTGAAGATAGGTACTTGAAACAAGGATATATGGAGTTATTTTGTTGGGGAGCATGACATAGAGTATAGGTACGTTGTCAAGTTTCATTTTGTTGGTTAATCCACCCAAGAGATTGAAATATTTGAAAGGAAAAGAAGCAAGAAGGTTTACCAATGGTCGAATCTTGAATATCATGAGTGGATTTAGCTGAGCTAGGTTACTTCTATATATGTTGTGTATGATTATGATTTACCTTTGGGATTTTTATTCTAATTGAGGAAAATCTTTGATGCTTTGTTGTTTACCTAATTAGTTTTATTATTCTGCATAGTAGTTAAACACGCCTTCTTTTGTGTTTGGAGTTTGATGATTGAATACTTCTTATACCCATATTCATTGTCCTGATGCATTTAACCGCAAGAAGTTAAACCTATATATCAATACTTTGAAAACTACAATTAACTCTTTTATTTTGACATCCATGTTGACATTGTTACGCCGATAAGTTTATGGTTCCTAAATGATTGAATCCACTATTATGTTGTTTGGTTGCGTTGAATACATATTTTACTTGTGTTTTGAAGTTTGACGATTGAATACTTTTGATATCCATATTCGTTGTTCTGCTACGTATAACTGCAAGCCTTAAATTTAAGTAGGCTAAGAAGCAACATGAGAAATCTAGAAGTAAATCACACACAATTGATTACTGCCAATCCCTAGTTGTTGTCTTATGGATCTTGGATATATCTCCCATCTTCATCCCTAATTTCCAAGCTCCAATCTTTTTATTGTTTTATGTCCCTTAATCTCTCTTGATTTGATTTTTGTATCTTCAAATTTGGGTGAAAAGGTAGGTATTTAGGAAAATATTGGTTGAGGTCGTGAGAAATCACAATGGAACCCGGACAAAAATATGAGATCAAGTAGAGATGTCTTTCCTTAAGCAATATTTTCAACCAAAATATGTCCGGCTATCACGAAATTCACTCCAGTATAATCTCAATTCACACTAACGATTAATGTAGAAATTGATAGCGTGTGACTTCTTGTAAAGTAAAGACGGGGATGAGTGAATCTTTAAAAGGCATCAGTTACGGGAATTAATTGAGCAATCAATGGGCAGTTACATGGTATATGCAATAAAAGTTCAGAAGGTGAAATACTTGTTGAATCCAAATTCGTCCTTCAGAAGTTTTGCCTTCAAAACAAACTTATGAAGACGACGTTCCTTATGAACTTTAAATCTAGACTGGAAATTTCAGAAAACATATAGCTTTCTGAACCAAACCAAGTCTTCTGAAATACGTTCTGAAGTATCTAGAATTGGAAATTTCATAAAGCATATAGCTTTCTGAACTAAGCCAAATCTCATGAATATACCTTTTGAATAGACTTTCGCAGCGTTTGGTTCACAGGATTCTGACGGAATCTGAAGAAATTGGAACGATCAATTCCGCTTACCAAATTTCATTCAGGAATTTGGGTTATCTATAGAATGAAATTGAATCCACACATTCCACCATTCATGGATTTGGTCATTCGATCACAATTGAGAAGGAATTCAATTTCATCCCATTTTCTCAAAAATATAAAACTATCCTCAGCAGTGGGTCGCAGTAGGTCGAACACAGGTTCCATCAACAAAACATAGCTTGTTTTTAGTTTCAAGAGCAAGAATCATAGCACATGACCAAACCTTATAGTTTTCAGTACCATTCAATTTTAAATTCAAAATGGGAGTTCCACTTGTATCACTAGGGTGCAAATACAGAGGGTCACCAAAATCCAACTTAGCAATTAAAGATTGCTCTAGATTGTTGGGACTCTGAACGCCACTACAACCCGTCATGATAAAAACGGAGAACACACAATGCGAACCAAACGCTGTCGAAGTCTATTCAAAAGGTATGTTCATGAGATTTGACTTAGTTCAGAAAGCTATATGCTTTATGAAATTTCGAATTCTAGATACTTCAGAACGTATTTCAGAAGACTTGGTTTGCTTCAGAAAGCTATATGTTTTCTGAATATTCCAGTCTAGATTTAAAGTTCATAAGGAACGTCGTCTTCTTAAGTTTGTTCTGAAGGCAAAACTTCTGAAGGACGAATTTGGATTCAACAAGTATTTCACCTTCTGAACTTTTATTGCATATACCATGTAACTGCCCATTGATTGCTCAATTAATTCCCGTAACTGATGCCTTTTAAAGATTCACTCATCCCCGTCTTTACTTTACAAGACGTCACACGCTATCTACATTAATCGTTAGTGTGAATTGAGATTATACTAGAGTGTATTTCGTGATAGCCGGACATATTTTGGTTGAAAATAACGTGCTAGGTCAAGTCAACTACTCAAGCACCCAAAACTACAAGGCGCACAAAGAAAGGAAACAAGGCTAAAGAGATCAGATAGGTACAAAGATAACAAATAAACACGTATTCAGAGCACAAGCTCTTCCAAATCACACAATATACATATATAAAGAATAACAAGGCACGTATTCAGAGCACAAGCTCTCCATGACAAACAATATACAGAAATAGAGAATAAAGGAAAAGAACTATAGGCCAAGAACACTGACTTAGTGATCTTGCTACCGACAGAGGGAAGAATAACTTACAGTGATATTTGCTGTTGATCCAAACCCTCAGTGATTTGATAATGACCCTCACTTAAACACTTAGTGAAAATTGTAAGTAAACAATATGTACCAGAGTTTCACTATCGCTGATAAGTACTAAGACTTTACAGTACCGCTGATAGGAACTCTCACTCTTTAGATTAGATATTCAGCGAACACTGTTCATCATCATATAGCTCTGAGCCTGTTCAGTCTATGAGATGATCACTGATAAGTTAGTTGTTTACTTATGATCCCTGAAAACAAGTTTCACGTCAACCAAAGTTCTACGCTGAAGTCAAAGATCAAGCTAAAGAACCAGCGACAAGTCTACTCATGAACTGATGCGGATATCAGCGAAGCAAGACCTGTCCATTCAACGTGAAGTATCAAGTAGAAGACTTCAGCAATCGCTGAACTTTATCATTCGCTGATAAAGATCTGACTCAACGGAAGCTGATCATGAAGTCTCCCTGCATGTTACTATTGTCTTACCTCCCTTGCACGTCTCCGTACGAACTGTCAGAACAGACATCCCTTTTGTCTGTAATCGTACAACAACTCTGATTCTACACTGTGCACCATGCGACTACTAAGGTTGTCTACAAAGGTCAATGACATGCAACCACTCAGCTGCTGCCACGTGCAAAGCCATACTGCCATGCATTAAATGCATGCAGTATATAAGAAGAACCTTACTTCAGTTTTGAAGTGTGCTCGGACCATCTTCTTATTTCTTATTGTTAAGTTATTATTCATAATTTCTTTTAACTCTTTCTAGTGCAAGAAACTTAGTGTTTCTCAAGACTTGTTTAGATTAGGTTTATCCTTAATCTTGTTCCGCAACAAGTTGTAAATTGTCTTAATTTATCAATAAACAATTTAGAAAAGTAAAAACGTGTGTTTGTATTCAACCCCCCCCCCCCCCCCCCCCTTCTACAAACTTGTATAGCCCTTCGGGACCAACAAGTGGTATCAGAGCGGATTTGTTTAATCTCATAAACAAGATCTGATCTATACTAAGATTTCTCTTCCTAGCTATTTCTTAAAATGGCTACCAACACAAACACAAACTATATTGACAACGGTTCTCTTGCAAAACCCCCTAGATTCTCCAGAGATAATTTTAATCTATGGAAAAATAGGATGATTCTCTTCTTAGAAGGTGTAGACCCTACTATGCCTTATTATCTTGAAAACGGCCCATATATTCCTGTAAGAATTGATGCTGCAGTTCCAGCCGCTGAGAATAGACCTGCTATTCCAGAAAGGCTGATTCCTAAGGAAATTCATATGTGGACTGATGAAGATAAGAAGAAAGTGGCTATCGACACAAAAGCCAGATCGATACTCTCCATGGCTCTTCCTGACGAAGTCTATCATTCCGTCATGAACCTGAAAACCTCAAAAGCTATGTCGGACACAATCTGTGTTCAGTATGAAGGTACTTCTGAAGTCCAGGACTCTCGAAAGATCAACCTGGTAAGACAGTATGAAAGCTTCATTTGTGGTAAGAATGAAACTCTCTCTGAAGTACACCAACGTTTTAACTGCTTAATAATAGATCTAAAAACTGTTGGTAAGGAATATTCTAACTTTGAAGTACTGACAAAGTTCTTAGAATGTTTACCTGAAAGCTGGGACAGTTATTCTATGTGTCTCAAGCTGTCAAAGGATCTAAAATAAATCCCCACCGCTGATACCCCAGCTGCAACCTCCACTCCTTCTAGAAAAAAGGAAACAATCTACTACCCAACTTGGTTCCAAAAGAATCAAGAAAACCAAGGAGCAACCCCCCATCATTTACATGCTAAAGACTCCTCAGATCATCTTGAAGAGCTGATGGAAAGTTCAGTGGTACGCTCTGCCACAGCTGAACAAACCACCCCTTCCATCCCAGCTTCAGCGTCTCTAAACGCTGAAGTTATAAACTTGGAAATGAACCCACCTCCTTCAGCCTCTCTACAGACTGAAGTGATTCTCAGCGGATCCAACGCTGAACCCCGCACCCAACCATCATTCTCATCCTCCATTCCTCTCACCTCTTCTTTGGTCACTCAATCTATTCCACTATTCTCCTCAACAACCGTCATCCTCAGCGACACTACTGCTGAACATTTTCAGAGGATGATAGGATACACCACAGGACCTGTAGGTACTTCCAGTCGTCTAGGAAATATTGAAGACGACTACGAAACTTTTTCAGGACATCGAGGTTTCGACAACTTCGCCAACCCGCCTGCAGTTATACACAAAATCCCACACACTTCTCTCTCTCAACCCCAAACTTCTGAGCTTTCCTCTGTTCATAAGTTTATAACTTTTTCAGGTACTAATTTGGGGGATATCAACACCTCCCTGACGGCCCTGGAAACAAAGATGGAGTCTTTCAACAACACTCTAACTGCCAACTCTTCAGCGGTTACAAACGTTGGAGAGAACTTGAAGACTTTGACCACTGAGGTCGAAAAGAAAGCCTCCAAAGCTGATATGGAGAAGGTGGATGGTAGCATTGCTAAATTTGCTACCACCCTGGCTGAAAACTCAACCGCCACAACCACTCTCTCAACAAACTTCACCTCTCTGTCCAATGAAGTCACATCATTGAAGACAGAGGTTGGTTCTCTTAAGAGTGAAGTTTCCACGATCAAGACTGAAGTCTCTGCGGCCAAAGAGATTGTTCAGAAAGTGCTCGATTGCCTGAACACCCCAACTTCTCATTTAACTCAGGCCGGTCGAGATGATCTCAAAAAGATCAGTCCTGCTATTACTGGCCTAGAAGACAGAGTAGCAGCGATTGAAAACCGCATAAGAATTACTGGCTAAGAAGACAGTAATCCTATTGCTGCTGCTGCTGAAAAGTCCGTTACCTCCCCCAACCATGATGTGGAAGAGGGGGAGAAGCCTAAAGAAGACCTTCCCCATAATGATGAGGGGGAGAAGAAAAATAAAGAAGACCTTACCCATGTTGAGTGGGAGGGTATTGAGACTGAAGCTGATGCTACTTCTTCAAAACCTCAGGGAGTTGAAAACCCTGAGGGAACCGAGAAACCTTCCTCTGTATCTGAGGGGGAGCAACTCGAAGAGCAGAACATTGAAGTTGCTGCTGATGTAACCTTACCCTACGCTGAAGAGGTTGAATCTGATGAAGACGAAGCTGAAGACGATGAAACTGTCGACATCTCTGATGATGAACCATCTTCTTCTCCAAAGAATGATGATGATGACGATGATGATGATGATGATGACTCCTTTATCGTCAAGCCTATTCAGAAGACTACAGCTCTCAAAGGGATTTCGATAAACGAACCTTCAGGGGAGCGGACCAAGACAAAGCCTGCAGCGTCTGAAGCTGACAAAGGCAAAAACAAAGGCCTTGCTGCAAAAGATAATCTGATGATCTTGCCTCAAAAGCCAGTTTGTCAGGTACACTACCTCCTATTCCCTTACACTGCATCCCTCCTCTATCCCTTCTCAATCTCAATCCTTCTATCCATAAAACCTCTATACACTTAACCACATTCTTTTCTCTATCTCTTTCTTCCCTAACTCTGCTTACTTAAACGATCGCTGTGTTTCAGCTAGTCCTCTCCCCTGTTTGAGGATACTGTTGAAGCTCCTTCGACTACACCAGGAATAATCCCAGCCACAAGAGCTGATGAAATAATCCCAGTCTTGGATTTAACCACTGAGACTGATGAACCTGAAGAACAGCTGCTCTCTCACCAAAACAGACCTTCCTTGGCTCCTCAAAAGCTGAGTGGAGAGGATCAAGAAAAGAGAGATGCAATGATCAAGAGATTCGAAGATCAGCGAATCATCCTGAAGCGTGATCAACTTCCTTCTATTCCTCCAAAGTTTAGACTTTCACAAAAGGAATACCTGGATCACCACAGAGCTGAAAGGTTAATCACTGAAAGAAGGGAAGCTGAAGAAAAAGACAGAGAACTCGCCATCCAGCTTGTCCAACAATCGGTGAAAGACCCCGCGCTGAAAAGAACTCCCATTGATGTCCAACGTCAGCTATGGGATGATGCCCAAAGGATCGTTGAAGAAAAGACGAAAGTATCTGATACGACTTTGAAATGGTGTAAAGAAATGCTGAATTATCGATCTCGACCATCCAAAATCATCAAAGTAAACATCAGAGGAAGACTGTTCGTTGACGTTCCTGTTGTTGAAGTTGATGTATTCAGAGAAGACAAAACCAAGCAAACCTTCTATGCTACTACTTTAGAGAAGTTTGGTTTCTCTGAATGGTTGGAAGTGAAATTAGCCATTCAGGGATCGCGCTCAAAGTTCAAGAGCTACGTCGAGAAAATTTTAAATACTCAGATCGACTTGGTTTCTTCTACTGTGGATATTCCTCCTTCCACTCTTCTTCCTCCTCAACAAAGAAGAGTCTCTACAAAGGAAAAGAAAGTCTCAGACTCAGGTCCTCCTATACGGAATGAAACAGATATTGGTTTCTCTCGTGCTGAAGTTCTTGGCCCTGATGCTGATCTCTCAGCGCTTGACACCTCCCTACCACCTGGAGAAACTTTCATTCCTGGCAAAGTTGTAAGTGATCCTTATGGTATATTCTTTCTAGACTACCAAGGAAATCATCACTTTCAACGCATCTCTAAGCTTCCAATCACTCCTATCGAACAACTCAGAGATCTCATATACTGGTTTGAAGTCAGACGCGACATTAAAGCTAGACACCTGAAGTCCTTGATTTTTGAAGAAGCTCTGAACAAAAAGAATCAAGGAGTAGATGTCCCTGACTGGATGATTCCCACATCAAAGACTCTCGATGAACTTCTCATCAAGGAAGAACCTTTTGACGGATAGGATCGCCTTGTAATTCTTTCTATCCTTATCTGTCTACATCTTTTGTACTTGTAATTTTATTTGATGTACTTGTAATTTTTCCACTTCCCTATGTAATCTTTACGAAGTTTAAAGAAAAATTTCAGCGAATGTACTTTACTACATCAGTACTGAAAAGATCCCAGAAAACAGTAAAAGGGACAAATATTTTATGAGTTCTTTTTATCCTTATGTTTTCATTAAATATCAATTTTCTATGTTGCTATGTCATAATCAAATAGGGGGAGATTGTTGATCCAAACCCTCAGTGATTTGATAATGACCCTCTCTTAAACACTTAGTGAAAATTGTAAGTAAACAATATGTATCAGAGTTTCACTATCGCTGATAAGTACTAAGACTTTACAGTACCGCTGATAGGAACTCTCACTCTTTAGATTAGATATTCAGCGAACACTGTTCATCATCATATAGCTTTGAGCCTGTTCAGTCTATGAGATGATCGCTGATAAGTTAGTTGTTTACTTATGATCCCTGAAGACAAGTTTCACGTCAACCAAAGTTCTACGTTGAAGTCGAAGATCAAGCTCAAGAACCAGCGACAAGTCTACTCATGAACTGATGTGGATATCAGTGAAGCAAGACCTGTCCATTCAACGTGAAGTATCAAGTAGAAGACTTCAGCAATCGCTGAACTTTATCATTCGCTGATAAAGATCTGACTCAACGAAAGCTGATCATGAAGTCTCCCTGCATGTTACTATTGTCTTACCTCCCTTGCACGTCTCCGTACGAACTGTCAGAACGGACATCCCTTTTGTCTGTAATCGTACAACAACTCTGATTCTACACTGTGCACCATGCGGCTACTAAGGTTGTCTACAAAGGTCAATGACATGCAACCACTCAACTGCTGCCACGTGTAAAGCCATACTGCCATGCATTAAATGCATGCAGTATATAAGAAGAACCTTACTTCAGTTTTGAAGTGTGCTCAGACCATCTTCTTATTTCTTATTGTTAAGTTATTATTCGTAATTTCTTTAACTCTTTCTAGTGCAAGAAACTTAGTGTTTCTCAAGACTTGTTTAGATTAGGTTTATCCTTAATCTTGTTCCGCAACAAGTTGTAAATTGTCTTGATTTATCAATAAACAATTTAGAAAAGTAAAAACGTGTGTTTGTATTCAACCCCCCCCCCCCTTTCTACAACTTGTATAGCCCTTCGGGACCAACAAGTATTTCACCTTCTGAACGTCGTCTTCTTAAGTTTGTTCTGAAGGCAAAACTTCTGAAGGACGAATTTGGATTCAACAAGTATTTCACCTTCTGAACTTTTATTGCATATACCATGTAACTGCCCATTGATTGCTCAATTAATTCCCGTAACTGATGCCTTTTAAAGATTCACTCATCCCCGTCTTTACTTTACAAGACGTCACACGCTATCGATTTCTACATTAATCGTTAGTGTGAATTGAGATTATACTAGAGTGAATTTCGTGATAGCCGGACATATTTTGGTTGAAAAGAACGTGCTAGGTCAAGTCAACTACTCAAGCACCCAAAACTACAAGGCGCACAAAGAAAGGAAACAAGGCTAAAGAGATCAGATAGGTACAAAGATAACAAATAAACACGTATTCAGAGCACAAGCTCTTCCAAATCACACAATATACAGATATAAAGAATAACAAGGCACGTATTTAGAGTACAAGCTCTCCATGACAAACAATATACAGAAATAGAGAATAAAGGAAAAGAACTATAGGCCAAGAACACTGACTTAGTGATCTTGCTACCGACAGAGGGAAGAATAACTTACAGTGATATTTGCACTGTGGAAAAATCAAGGAAGCAACCCAAAAAAACAACCACAATAATGTCTGCCAAAAAAAGAGGAAACAACAGACAAGACCACAAGACAAGAAAAAGCAACCTTAACAAATATATGGACAATAAGACGACAGAACAAAAGTAAAAGTTCCTAACCAGTTCTAAAAAGAAAATATCAGGAAAAGATATAACAGATCGACGACAGAACAGATCTAACCAGTTCTAAAAAGAAAATATCAGGAAGAGATATAATAGATCGACGACAGAACAGATCTAACTAGTTCTAAAGGGAAAGGGTCAAGAAGAGATTCAACAGATCTAACCAGTTCTAAAGGGAAAGGGTCAAGAAGAGATTCAACAGATCTTCACCCTCTCGGCTAAATCTATAGAGATATGACCAAGAGAAGAATAGATCTTACCCAAAGCCAAGGATTCGAGATTTGAGAACGTAAGAACACAAAAAAATAAAACCTCTCAATCAGATATAAAAAGAAAGGATCAGGAGGTGACAAAATAGAACTTCTTACTTCTCGATTTAAAAAAAACATAGATCTACCTGAGATCTTTACAGAAACGCAAGAGCAAATCGATGCCAAAAGCAAAACGATACCTCCAATCCGGATTAAACAGAGCTAGACATGATCTAAACAGACCAGATCTAGATGTACGACCAAGGATCAGATCTAAAACGAAAAACTCTTCTACAAAGCCACCTAGATCAAATCTACTCAGATAAGACCTAGATGATCGAGTTCTCCAAGTATCTAGACAAGATCTATGAAGAAAAGATCTAGATACAAAGAACAGAGAAAACGATCTTAACAAAATCTAGACAAGATCTACACAAATAAAGTCTAGATGTAAACCAAAACGAAACCTGAAAGTAAAAACGATTAGTCTTACCAAAGCTCAAATCAAAACAGGTCTGGATATTGAGCGTGTTCTCCAAGTATCTAGACAAGATCTATAAAGAAAAGATCTAGACACTAAGATCAGTAAAAAAATGTGGAAACAATCGATCTCAACAGAATCTCGACATATCTACACAAATAATGTCTAGATATTGACCGAAAAGCAGCCTAAAAGTAAAAACAATCAACCTAAATCAAAACAGATCTAGATACAGGTCGAACGAGGCTTTCAACCATGAAGAAGAACGAGTAAGAAAGATGTCGCCAGATCAAGAAGCAAACGCAATTCTCTGAGAAGACGAAGGGCCACCATAGCCAACGGTCACAGCAGACGAAACGGTAGACGAGGCTCTGATACCATGTACAAACTTTCAAAGTATTAAAACCCTAACAAAGAACACAAGTTCTAATTTCTGCTCAGAGATAAAACATAGAAAAATGTAAAGCTCTCAAAAAACTAATCTTAACAATGAATTGAGAAAAGGAAAAGAAGATATTTATAATTTCTAATTTTATATTTCCAGTCCTCTAACTTCGAGACTTCATACTCCGCTACCCTTGATCTATTCTTCAATCAGCACCGCAACCATTGACCTTTTCCTTATGTGCATATCAGCCCCTCGGCATATTAAACCTCACAAAACAATTATAAAAATAATCATATTATATCAATTAATACGTCAAGATTGATAAAACTAAAATGAAGTTTTAACCCAACTAGATATTGATTCTTAATGATGTAATATCATCAATGCAAAGGAGAAAGTACCATATTTCATATAGTAATTATTAATGCCGTATCATATATTTCTTCACATATGGATCAAGATGCATCCATATATAACATAGAAACAAGGCAACTTAGGGGCCGTTTACCAAATGCCTACTCGGGTAAGCACTTACCAGTCAAATTTAACACTATCACTTACTTACTATGTAAGATTTTAGTCCGCCAAATCGGTTTCGTATGCAACAGTTCACCCGGTAAGCACTAACCGTGGTAAGAGTCGTCGTCATCACTTACCAGGTTAAGACTCTCGGTCCTTTCATTCGCTCTTACCGGGTAAGATTTTTGGTCCTTGCCATATCAATTCGGTAGGTAATGTGACTTGGTAAGCGCTTACCCGGGCAAGTGTTTGGTAAACGGCCCCTTAGATGGTATTTGATTACATACTAAAATTTGAAAAACATATGCATGCTCAGTCTACAACTCTATATATTACTAAAAGTAATACTTTAAACCAAAGTCATTCCATTAGACAAAAGAAAAACAAACACAACCTTCATGTAAGTCTTGTGAAGAAGATTCAAAAAGTGAATGCAAGCAACAGGAGGTCTTCGTTCCTATGCTATCAATTTCAATGACCTTTGTGATGTGGGGTTACAATATATAGGTTATAAAGTTACCAGTTTTATAAATTTAGATGCATCAAATGATAACTATCCAAGACTTGAGAAATTTGATATTTATTTATATTTTTACATTTTAAGGTAAAGAGATGAAGAAATCAAAGGTGAATTTGATAACTGAATACTAAGTTGCTGATTTTTCTACACCCATATATCTTGATCTTGTTGCTCATCCACAATGTGAATCTCCAAAGTTATCTAGACAACAGAATTCATGCATCACCGAAACAAAACAGATGCAAAAAACCAAATTCAGGATCTCCAATAACAGAGAATTACACATCTTAGATTCTTATGACATGAAAAAGAGATGCATTACTCCTAGAAAGAGTCTAGGCATTGCAATTCAATTCCTATTTTTTTTTTTATTAGAACAGTAGCACCCAGATCAAATGCATTGACTTGTGATTGGTAAAGTAACCAGGTAAAATAAATTATAATGAATAATCTAATATTCATCAATATTTAGCATTGCAAGCACCAGACGGGCAAGCCCGAAAAGGTCGGATTTCGAAATTTCCATAAAAACAATAGAAAACGAGCAAGCTCCAATTCCTAGTTACCCAAATCTCAATTAGCTCAGAAACAAAGAATTAATAAACAGAATAGAAGTTCTTTTTCATCAAGTGTACATGACTTGGAATGATGGATAATTTACATCATAAGGATTTGATGACTATTGCATATGTATTGGGATCAATGTAGAGTTCCTATGCCCCATGCGTATATATATAAAAAGGTCTCGTAGAAATTTTCATCAAGAGAATATAGATGGTATGTATGGCATTGGTTATACGATCCAATTTACCCATACCTGCTTAGGGTTATACTATATTACATGCAGATTTACTGTATTTAAACCCTGCTACTAGCCAACCAATTTCATGCGTACCGGCTGATAAAATGGATATAATCCTGATATTTTACATTTACGCTTGTTTGGTTGTGTAGTATATATTGAGAGATATGAATTATGTTGAGAAGATATATTTTCTCATTGATAGAAGAGGTATTTATACATAGAGATTACAAGGATAAACCTAATCTAAAGTAACAATTAGGGAGATAAATAAAGAGATAATAACAACAACAGATAAGTATGAGAGGATAACTAAGTTATCCTTTATCATGGCCCCTCAAGGTGGACGGCCGAAAGGAAAGTCCGATCTTGGGTAGAATCATTTTCAAACGGCTTTGTGGTAATGGTTTGGTTAAGGCGTTCGCCAGTTGATCTTCATTGGCTGCATTGACAACTCGTAGAATGCCAGCTTGTACACGTTCACAAATGAAGTGGTAGTCAACACCAAGATGTTTCATACGTGACTGAAAAACTGGGTTGTCACTAAGTTTCGTCGCTCCAACATTGTCACAATAGATAACTGGAGTATTGGAACAACCAATGTGTAGCTCACTCATAAGATGTTTGACCCAGGCGATTTCTGCAGCAGTTTGGGTGACACATCGATATTCAGCCTCTGTGGATGATCTTGATACCGATTTATGTTTCTTCGAGCTCCACGAGATGGGATTTTTACCAAGGTAAACAATGAGACCACCAGTGGAGATGTAGTCATCTTGATCACCTGCCCAGTCAGCATTCGAGAACGCGTGATGTTGAAGCGGATAGTTAGAATATATGTTGAGGCCAAGATAAATTGTGCCTTGAAGGTATCGAAGTAAACGTTTCAAGGCTTGAAGATGTACGGTAGTTGGTTTATGCATGAATTGTGAGAGTTTGTTCACGCCAAAAGCGACATCAATGCGAGTGAGAGATAAATATTGGAGAGCACTGATGATGGTTCGATATTCCGTTGGATTGTAGAGGGTGGTGCCCATGCCGAGAGTGAGTTTGGCATTGAGGTCAAGAGGAGACGAAACTGGTTTGCAATCACTCATCTTTGCGCGATCAAGGAGGTCAGCGATGTATTTTCGTTGGGATATGAATAAGCCATGGGGGCACCTTTGAACTTCGACACCGAGAAAATAATCAAGGTCGCCGAGATCTTTAAGTGATAACCTGTTTGCGATACGAGTTATGAAGGTGGATACTATAGCTTTGCATGACCTTGTAACAATTATGTCATCAACATACACAAGTATATAAATAGGGGGGTTAGTGCCTTTTGTAAAGAATAATGAGGTATCCATCACTGAATTTGTGAACCCAACGACAAGAAGATAGGTTCGAAGTTCGGTGTACCAAGCACGAGGTGCTTGTTTTAGACCGTAGATTGCTTTTCTAAGGCGACATACATGATGTGGTTTGGTCTTATCCACAAAACCTGGAGGTTGAGCCATGTACATGTCTTCTTTGAGCGTGCCTTGAAGGAAGGCATCATTGATGTCGAGTTGTCATAATGGCCATCCATTAGTGGTGGCAAGTGTGAGGATGAGAGGCACAGTTGAGGGTTTAATGACCGGGCTGAACGTTTCTGTGTAATCAAGGTCGGGACGTTAAAGAAACCCTTTTGGCAACAAGACGAGTTTTTAAGCGTTCAACCGTTCTCGCTTTGGTATACTTGACCCGAAAAACCCATTTGCAACCTATTAGATTGTGAGCCGGTGAGGGGGGGACCAACTCCCATGTGCCGTTGTTGGTAAGAGCGTTGTATTGGGTAGACATGGCTTCTTTCCATGTAGGATCTGATAAGGCTTGTTTGACCGTTCTTGGCTCAGTTGGGTGAAGTTGTGTATTGAGATTTAGTTTATTGATCGGTTTAAAGATGTTGTTTTTGGCTCTTGTGGTGATGGTGCGGGGTGGATAGGGTGGCGGAGGGGGCGGTGTTGGTGAAGTTGGTGATGGGAGGGGGAGGAAGGTTCGGACGTTGGGGTTGGTTGGGGTGTTGTGGGTTTGGTGAAATCGAGGCTGATGGTGTGGGGGCGGTATGGGTGGTTGTAGGGCGTTGGTTGGTATGGTGGCGACCGCAAAGGGACACCATTCTTCGAGTTGTGTATTTGTTATGGGGGTGGTAGGATGGGTTTGGGAAAACAGGTAGGTTTCTTCCACAAACCTTACGTGTCGGGATGAATAGAGGCGACGAGTGGTTGGATCAAGGCAGAGAAAGGCATGTTGACTGGGTAAGTAGCCAAGAAAGACACAAGCTATTGACTTTGAGGCAAGTTTATGTGGAGTGTATGGCCGTAGCCATGGATAACAGAGGCACCCAAAATTGTGAAGATTGGTGTATTTATGGGTTGTACCAAATAGTTTTTGATAAGGAGATTGGTTGTTGAGGGTGGAGGTTGGCATTCGATTGATAAGGTAAGTTGATGTAAGAGTGGCATAAGACCAATATTCTAACGACATAGATGTGTGTGTGAGAAGAGCTAAGCTCGTCTCGACTATGTGTCGATGACGACGCTCCGCATACCCGTTGTGTTCAGGTGTGTGGGGTGGTGAGGTGAGGTGAGTGATGCCATGGTGAGCAAGATAGGAGGTAAGTTTCATATATTCACCACCATTATCGGAGTAAAGTGTTTTGATTTTTGTGTTAAACCGGTTTTCCACCAAGGCTCTAAATTTGTGAAAGATGGTGGCAGTATCAGATTTGTTTTTCATAGGATATAGCCAAACATATTTTGTGTAATGATCAACAAAAATTACATAGTATTTGAAGTTATCAAACGAGTGAATAGGAGAGCACCAAACATCACTAAAAATAACTTCAAATGGAGAAGACGTGGCAAGGGTAGATAAACGAAAGGGGAGTTTATGACTTTTATTAACTAAACAAGCATTACAATGCAAAACCGGAGTATAAGAAATTGATAACATAGATAGTAATTGCTTTAAAATTGGTGCGAAAGGGTGTCTAAGACGATGGTGCCAATCAATATTCTTGGTGGTTTTGTAGACTTTAGGTTGAAAAGGAAAGGACTTAGGCCATTCGTAGACTCCATCTTTGGTTTGACCTTGGAATAGGATCATCCCAGTGCTAGGTGCCTTGACATAAAAAGAGGAGGGTGAGAATTCAACATTGACATTGTTATCATGACAAAATTGTCGAACAGAGATGATGTTTTATGCATGGAAGGAACACAGAGAATGTTAGATAGTTTAAAAGAGTGAGAGGGAGCATGGAGAGGAGAAGAACCGATGTGTGTGATCGGAAGTCCAGACCCGTCGCCAATTACAATTTCATTTGTCCCATCGTAAGGTGAGTGAAGCGAGAGGTTGGCAATATCGGTGGTGACGTGGTGACATGCTCCGCTGTCGAGAAGCCATCCAGGTGTGCCATGAGGAGTATAGGCATTGTGGTAGTGGTTGCATGAGCTTAAGGTCGGGTTCGGTTGCCAAGTGGTGGGAGATGAACGCTAGGGTGGAGTTGCTTGAATACTGGGCAATAAGCAAGAACATGGCCTCTTTCATTGCACCATTGGCACTTCCCTTCAAATGGTTTGAAGTGTTTAGGTGGGTGGTTTGAGGGTTGTTCGTTGGGGGCGGAGAAGGGTGGATTACGGTTGTTGATCCATCGGGTGTTGGTAGGGTTTTCCGTGGCCGGAAACTCAACTGGTTTTGTTCGAGCCGCAAGCATAAGCTCTTTGTTGATGAGCTTTTCATTGAGTTCTTCGAAGGAGATCGGAGAGTCACGTGCATGAACTGCATCGATGACCGATTGGTAACTTTCATCAAGACCATCTAGAACACGGTCGGTTACATCTTCTTGAGATATGTGGGTGCCCAAGAGTGCCAATTCATCTACGGTTTGTTTGATCTTGTTGTAACACCCTCGAACCGGTAAAGAGCAATTAAATAAAATTTTCGATTAACATTCGAAATAATAGGATTTCTTCTTATAATCCAATAGATGAAATACCTCAAATTAAAATATATGATTAACCTCAAACAATATATAATTCAAGTCTTATTACAAAGACTAAATTCACATCGGGTGTTACTTAACCCAAGTACAAATTGCTATTCCCAAAGATAAATGCGGAAGACATCACTTAACCAATTCACCTCTCGAGCACATTTCTAGCACACAGCCTCTCGCGATGTCACTAGAACTACTCCCAACCTGAACCTGTTGCACATGCCGACAAATAAAAGGATTAGGCTAACGCCTAGTGAGTTCAAAAGTTTATAGCATGATTTAAATAATTCTTTAAATGAAAGTTTGCGACATAGATTATGATTTCCAAAAGAGTTTACAAAAAGGATGTAAACGACTCATTTCCAACGCACCCAAAATCTATGAGAAAAGTTCCCAAAAGGTATAAAGCGTTTTCCAAAATGAATTCCAATCCAAACTCACTCAACACGTGAATAAATCTATATTGTGTAAAACCTTCAAATACGGTTGACGACAAAATACTCAACCCATAAATCATGGAAGAACAATCCATTTAAATATAATGCTTCATCGAAAACATGATACGAACCAATACTCACGCGAACGTAAAATATAATGAAGTCTAAATACCATAAATATGGGAATGACATGCTTCATTTAAACTTTAATATACATGGAGGGGAATCTAATATTAAAGTCATCAAATTGCAGTCAATCGTATGAGACCAACAATAACAAAACATGGACATTATAAAATCCCAAGTAATGTTGGCCAACGACGCGGGAGTCCCGTATCCATTGAGAGTGGAGGAATACAAAAGTATGCCACTCAAACAACGTTAACCGTACGACACTTCACTGCATAAAAGCCCATGTATCCCATACGACGCCTTTCAAGACACACCGAAAGAGATAGTTGACCTTAGCGGGATATTACTAAGAATACCACCAAAGGCTCGGCACAAGCGGGGCTACAACCATGGCATTGCCCCAAACATGGCGAAGGTTATAAACGCTCGTCAATCAACCTGACAGCTCAACCGGACTCAGCCCTCCTAGTGTACCTTTGAAAAGTAAAGGTCATAAAACATGGAGACCGGTCAAATCATGCGACACCCGATAGACCATCAAATAAAGACTGACTTACGTGCCTACGGATCCAATGCAACAAAGTCTATAATAATATGCTCATCCTTGAATGACTAACGCACCCAAGCATGTAAGTATCAATAATGTGCAATAACATGCAATATGTTGCAATAAATGCAAACCATAAATAAGACTCCACATCGAGCCATCAAAATTGGACAAAATATCCCCAAGACTTCCTTAAAGTCAAAACCGAGCAACATGCTCAAAACCCATTAGACCCATAAATAACGGTCATCATAGCATAAAATGCATTTAAACATCGTTTAGGTAAACAAGTACCACAAAATCATCATTAACCTAAAACTCGACACGGGTTAAACAAAGGGTTTCCCCAAATGGACTTATACCCTTATAATTCTCCAAATGACTCATGACACCAAATTGTGCATTTCCCAAATGGTTTATAAAATCAATTACACTAACATGATTAAACCATTGAATAAACTCCATTTTGAGCAATAAATCTTTTAAGGACATATTTATGATTTCTACACATCAAAATATCCAAAATATCAAATATGGGTGTTTTACAACATTTATGAAGTTAAATACTTCAAAAGAGTTAAACTCATCAAATAACTCAACAATTGATAATTTCAAGTAAAACACACAAATACTTGGAAAATAACATTTTTGGCATGTACAAAGTTTTCGCAAATCAGCTTGAACTCACCTTGCTAGATTTAGGCTAATTCTAGATTTTCCCCAAACGTAAGCTCCTTTGAATAAACTTGAATCTTCAAGTCAAATCTTCCAAAAACCTAGATCCATAAGTTTCCAACCATAAATATTCACATCCATCCTTAAAGAATCATTCCCCTACCATTTTACATCAAGATCTCAACTCATACCAAAACCCTAATTTTCATGGGTGAAGAAGAAGATTACTTTAACCAAACATAACCAAAATCACCCAATAATACCCCAAAATGGAAGAGAGAGTGAAAACAACAACAATCTAGCTTTTGGGTAGGGAGAGATTACCTTCACCACTTGAATCCTTAAAATAAAAGCTCCTAGTATCCACAAAAGCTTCAAGCTTTCATATCTTCAACAATGGTGGAAGTGGGTTTGATTTGTGTGGGGAAGATGAAGAGGAGAGGGAAGGATTTAGGGTTTTCTTGGGAGAGAATCGGTTTAGAGAGAGAGGGAACTGATTTGGGTTGGGGATGAAATGAGGAATGAGAGAGGGAGAAGTCTTAAAAGGAAACCAAAATATCTCATCAGACCCTTCGCAGACGTCCGGCTTAGACACCATGCGCACGTCCGGCCTTTGAGTTGGTTGAAACCCAAACATTTTTGTTGCTTCCGCGGACGACACGCGGACTTCCGCGCTACGCGGACGTCCGTCCTTGCGCCTATGCGGACGTCCGCAAGTCCAATTTTTTCTTTTCAATTTTTGGGGTGTTACAATCCTCCCAACCTTAGAATGATTTCGTCCTCAAAATCTAGATCCTTTGCAACCAAAGGCTAACCAACTCAACGCCGACCATGCTCCATCAACTTTCAACTGGAATCTTGTAAAGCCCGTGTCCCAGTATACATTTTATTTAATTATTTATAATGTTTATTTAGCGAATTTATTTAACGGGGTTAAGCGGCAAGGACCAAAAACGATTTAGTTTTGTGAAAATTAATTCTTTTGTTAAATCCTAACTCTTTTGGGTAGAAAGGGATTTTGCTTTGGGAGTCTAGGGGCTAAATGTGAATTTTGTTAATTGGCTTGCATGGGGATCGGCCCATAAGGGACCGACCCCCTCTTCCCTCTCGTTTCCTTATCACGCAAACAACAAACAACCTAAAACCCTACCTTCTTCCCTCCCCCTTCTTCCTTGCGTCACCAACGAAACACCCCCCAAGCGCCGCTGTGGCTGTTTTGCCGGCGAGAGAGAGAGAACGGCGAGAGAGAAGAGAGCAGCGAGAGAGAAGAGAGTAGCGTGAAAGAGAGAGGGCGCCGGAGCTTCCGTGCCGCCGCTGGGTCGTCGTCGTCGTGAGGTAAGGTTTCCTTCTCCGTCTCTTTCGTTTGTTTTCGTCGTTGTCGATCCATCGCGGAAAAAGAAACCACCACCGCAGCCGTCGTGTGCGGCCATGGCTGCCGCCGGCTGCCGCCGTCGTGCGCCTCCAGCCGGGGGCTGTGATGACGGGTCCGCGGCCGTGAGTTGTGTGTGTATGTGTGTGGTCTAGTGTTTTGTCGGGTCAGCTATGGTCTCGTTAAGTTTTCGTAAATCACCGGTGGCCGCCGCCGCCCCCACTGCCGGAGGTGGCAGTGGGTGGTGCTGGAAATCGTCCAACTCGTGGAACCTTAACCCTAGTCGAGGAATCTAAAACTGATCGCTTGACCCGAATCGTTTAAACTTTGAACCGTTCATGAATCGTCTTTTTATGCGAAAATATGGTTCAGCCCCTGTTTTGTGACGGCAATAACTTTTCCGTCGTAACTCCGATTGAGCCGAAACTGGCGCCCACGCTTCGAGCTCGGGACCGGGCACGTTTTCTGTGTTTTAGCGGAAAACTGGTTCGGCCTCGAGTTGGGAGAAAAAGTGGTCGCAAGTTCGGTGTTTCGTCATTTCATGTGAAAACTTCTGGAATCTGCCTTGATCTTGCGAAAATCATAACTTTCTGCTCGTAACTCGGTTTGGGGTGACGCCGGTGTCAAAAGTTCCCTATTTGAGTCTAGAAACTTTTCTGTGTTTTGTGCAAAACGCAGTTCGGAACGTAGCATGGGTCGATTTGTCGTTTTATACTGAAAGGTGCTGAATTTCGCTGTTTCGGAAACTGTTTTTGTAAAATCCGTAGTAAATTGTAGAAAAATCGTTAGGAGGCGTATAATATGTCCATGGAACCCTAACTCAGAGTACTTTCTGGTCACGAAATAATATTGGGAATTTTCTGGGTTTAAAGGGGTCGAAACAGGTCCCGAACAGACCTGTTTAGTGAGAACGGAAAAATAGTTTTAGTGACGGTTTAAGCGTGTGTCGTGTCATAGGGTCCGGGTCTCGTATTGACACGTTTTAACATGCGTTTAGGTGCTGGGAAGTGACCGTAATTGTGGAGCTTGAATTGTGTTGTTAAGCTGGGCGCGCATTCGAGGTGAGTTCTCTCACTGTGTAGTTAGGGGTTGTATGCATGTCATAATAGTTTGTATATACTATTGTCTTTGTGGTGTGAACTAGTTGTTTGTGGTGTGTAATATTTGATTGGTTTGAATGCTTGGTATAAATGTGTTACATTACAATTTGGTGGGACCGAGGCCTCGATGGTACTGAGGTGTTGGTTACATGACAATTCGGTGGGACCGAGGCCTCGATGGTACTGAGGTGTTGGTTACATGACAATTCGGTGGGACCGAGGCCTCGATGGTACTGAGGTGTTGGATACATTACAATTCGGTGGGACCGAGGCCTCGATGGTACTGAGGTGTTGGATACATTACAATTCGGTGGGACCGAGGCCTCGATGGTACTGAGGTGTTGGTTATATTACAATTCGGTGGGACCGAGGGCTCGATGGGACTGAGCTGTTGGATACATAATTACTTGTAGATGTTTACTCGTTTTATGTAACTGTGATGTTGTTGCTTATGTGCGGATAGGGGTGATGTGTATATAATTCCTATCTGCGCATGTGTTGGAATTCACTAAGCTTCGTGCTTACCCTTTCCCAATAAACTGTGGTTTCAGGTCCGAGCGGCTCCAAGGCGTGACAAGTACACACTGGCGCGCGAGGAGAACTGGATGTTTTATGGCTTTATTAATTAAACGTTTATTCCGCTGGTTTTTATTATAGAGATATTAATTATGAGTTTACAAACGAAGCGTTGGGATTCATTTAATGAGTTGTTATAAATGAATTGTTTATTTAAAAATTTAAATTTGCTTGTAATTTTTGGGACGTTACAACTTGGTATCAGAGCACGGCTTGAGTGAATCAAACGCATTTCGGTGTGTTTGATCTCAAGTTGCGGCTGGGAAATTTTCAAATCCTTTATTAAATCTTTTTGGGAAATAAAAAGGAAGAGTAAAAACCCGTTCGAGGAACGGTAATTGAGGGCGCAGTGTGTACAGTCAGCCGGAGCCGAAGGGAAAGGTACAATGCTTAGTGTTTTGTTGCTTTCTAGATCATAGAGTATGCATGCTAGATTGCCTGTTGTTGACACTATGCTGTATGTTGAACTACTTGCTATTAGGAATTTATGCTAATTATGATAGGTTACTAAGTGGATGCCCTCTAGGTTGTATGCAGTAAGAGATTTATAGCCTTAGAATATTCGATTTAGTTCTATTGCGCAGCTCTTGTTTGAGTCCAACCGTTCTAGGATAGAGTCTTGTATTCGACTGTCTATTTGTTTCGCACTGCATATAATCGGGTATTCGTGAGGTCACCCGTTATAATTAGTAGGGATTCGGTAGTAGCAAGGGTAGTGGGATAAGAGGAAGTTCCTAGAGAGATGGGAAGGGTGTTTATGTATGAGTACGTGTGCTAGATTGCTTTCTAGAACATAGGAGTATGTATGCCAAATTGCTTGGTACTTGTTACACTGTATTGCATGTCTGCTGCTTGCTATTAGGGATTTGGCAGTAGCAAGGGTAGCGGTTTGGATGGATTTCCTAGGGAGCTAGGAAGAGTGTGTACATATGCCGGTGCGGGCATATGTGTATGGTTTTGGCGAGAAACTACTTGGACCCCTCGGGATGGAACTCGGAACGGGCGATGATAGGTGTGGATGGTAGTAGTAGAGCTCCTACTACCGGAAGCACAGGATCAGTGCTCGAGTCGGGAAAAGTCGCGAGGAATCCAAGGAGTTGAGCGTGAGTGTTGCTAGTGTGAGTTATTATGTGCTAATAACTCGTTGTAATTTTTATCCCAGAAATGGCCATCACTCAGGGAAACAACACTACTGAGCCAGGGATTGGCGTCGGGATCACTGCTGAGCAGATACGTGAGTTGATCGCGGCGGAAGTAAAGCGTGCTATTAGGGAGGCAATCCCCGAGATTATTACCGCCGTTCGTGATGAGGTAGTAGTGATGATGGAGGCTGCTCGGAGCCAGGAATCTGAGTTAGAAGAACAGACTAAGAAGAGGAAAACAGCGAAGGCCGTTGCACCGGAATCGGCAGTTCCAAAGAAAACGAGGTTTTCAGACTCGCTCTTGAATCAAGGGAGCGGTGGGTTTAAGACCATGAATGGTAGCGGAAGGAGAAATGACGAATGTTTCCGGTGTGGCCAGGTGGGACACTACGGTCGCGACTGTAGGGAACCACCACAAATGGTCTGTTTTAACTGCAAACAGATGGGCCACGTGAAGGTCAACTGCCCGAATCCGAGAGTTACTGTTGGGGGCGGGGCACAAGGAGCTCCTGCGGCTGCTCCCTTGCGTATTATTGATGGTCGTGTGGGTCAGGCTGGACCCGAGGCGGCCGAGGTAGAGTTCTTTAACTAACGATTGTGGATCAGGAGTTTGGAGGGATATGAGTCGAGACGTTGAATGCCGAATGAGTCATGCACGAAGTTATTTTGAAAATAGGATTGCAATAACTAATTTTTTGTGTTTCCAATCCTTATATGGATTGTGTTTTGGAATTTCGGGAAATGTTTAGCACACATACAAGATGTCGAATTATGGTTTTGAAAGTGCATGAAACCTTTTTATAACGAGGGTTACAAATTTTGTTGGTGATTTGTTTAAAATGAGTTTGGAACTCCTGTGTCGCTTAACTTTTCTTTCGAGAGTTTGTGTTACTAAGTATTTTATTGCAAATAGTTCAGTGTGTGGATTGATTCATGTGTTACATAAGTGGTGCATGGGGGAATTTTGGTAACATTACATAAGGAGTTGTTTAGTGCGCTTTTCAGTCAGCTAAAGGTTTTATTGACATTTCGATGAAAATGCGATTTATCGACTTAGGGGTATGCATACTGGGGTAACCTTTGTTCTCAACTTTTTGATAAACGAGTCGTGCATGAAAATGCTTTAGTTCCTTTTTGTCGAAATGAAAGACCATTTGATCCAAGGAGCGTTTTAATGTTGTAAACATCATGCATACGATTACAATGTGTTATATTTTGGAAATATAAATGCGTAGATTTTTGACATTCGGTTAATTTAGAATTACCGTTCATTTTTTTGGGAAATTAAAAACTTTTGCTTTGGAGGAAACGAGTATTTTGAGCATTTTCGATAAATACATTTTTTTTAAACTATAATGTTTTGACATTATATGCCCCAAGTACGAAACTTGAGGAAGTGTTACAAGCTCGCATGCCTGCCCCCAGTTTGAGATTTTACGAGGTTTTTAGTCGATATTTCCAATTATTAGAAGCGGACTGGTTTATGTCTTCAAGTTTGCAACTTACACGAGACAATTGTGTTTTAACAAAAATATATTTGTAAACTGTGTCATCGTTTTGTGTGACTAGCTGACGCGCGAAAAATTTGTGGCGAACCCTGTGCCCCGTCATTTATGATTAAAAAGAGGAATTTTTGAATCAAACGTCGTGAAACTTATTTTGAATTATGTGCACACCTTTGTCGGACCCTGTTTAAGGTCAGCGGTTACCTTAAGTGCATGTCATGAGTCAATCCATACTGGAATCGAGGCGGTTCATTTTAAAGAAATTATTTATTACGCTTTGCTTTTGTGTGAGTAAACCGAACTGCAATGGAACGATTTTCAACGTGATTTTTCCTATGTGGTACGAGCGTGTCCAGTTTTGCGTAACTATCGATCTGGTAATAGTAGTTTTATTGCTTACGATCTTTTTGAGATGAAAATCCTGATGTTGAAAATATTTTGTAAATGAGTTTGTAAACCATTCGGGGAAATGTGCTTTTAAAGTGTCATGTGTCATTTCGAGAATTTTCAGGGTATGAGTCCTTTTGGAAAACTCTTTTGTTTAACCCGTGTTGAGTCTGAGACTAAGGTTGACTTCAGAGTATTGCTTGCTTAAACTTTGTTTAAACGCATTTTCCGACCGATGGGTCTAGCAAGCGTGGAGCATTTTGCTCGGTTTTGACTTGGAGTTAGTCATGGGCCAATTGCCCGGTTTTAATGGCTCGATGTGGAGCCTAGTTGATGAGTTGTTTTTGTCGCACTGTTTGGCATTCTTTGCACGTTGAGTGTTTGCATTTTTGGGTGAGTGAGTCAATCCGGAATAGGCATGTTGTTTGCTTTGGATCCTTAGACGCATTAGTCAGTCGTTGGTAATGGTCGGTTGGGTATCTCGGGGTGGGACCCCGGTATTCATGTGTTCTAACCTAGACTTTCCAGTAGGTACTAGGAGGATATGGTTGTGGGCACTTACCTGGGAGGTAGTTCCGGTGTGCTGGGTCTTGAGGCGTTACCTGGGAGGTAGACGTCAAGGTGTATCCTCGATACGGTGTGACTTGGCTTCGTAGAGCAAGTGTGGATGATACGTCGACGGTGGAAGGTAGGTATTCCACGCGCGTTAGTACTGTAGGCCGAATAGTATCGGTTAAGGGATTGATGCCTTTGTTATTAAGAGAATAAATGCGCGTCAACCATTTTGAGGTAGGTGGTATATTTAGGTGTCGACTTTTGGGCTTGAGGCCAAACACCTTTAGTATAATCGGAGAGTTGTAGCCAATGTAAGATAATCATGGTGATGGTAGTAGTAACCCTGAAATGATCACTTGTGATAAATGGTTATGGTGGAATGACCTACGTGTGTGTTAGTTGATTTGGGTGTGGGGGATATCTATTTGTGTTAGTGTCTAGGATAATACCCCGCTTATGTGATTCATTGTAATCGGTTGGACCGATGTTCGGCGGGTGGCCGATGTGAGTTATTGTAATCGGTTGGACCGATGTTCGGCGGGTGGCCGATGTGAGTTATTGTAATCGGTTGGACCGATGTTCGGCGGGTGGCCGATGTTTGTTATTGTAATCGGTTGGACCGATGTTCGGCGGGTGGCCGACGTTTGTTATTGTAATCGGTTGGACCGATGTTCGGCGGGTGGCCGATGTTTGTTATTGTAATCGGTTGGACCGATGTTCGGCAGGGGTCGATGTTTTGTTAATATAAGTTATTGAAAATCTTTGGAGTCTATTAGAATTTATAGAAGTTAATCGTCCAACTCGTGGCTGTTTTGCCGGCGAGAGAGAGAGAACGGCGAGAGAGAAGAGAGCAGCGAGAGAGAAGAGAGTAGCGTGAAAGAGAGAGGGCGCCGGAGCTTCCGTGCCGCCGCTGGGTCGTCGTCGTCGTGAGGTAAGGTTTCCTTCTCCGTCTCTTTCGTTTGTTTTCGTCGTTGTCGAACCATCGCGGAAAAAGAAACCACCACCGCAGCCGTCGTGTGCGGCCATGGCTGCCGCCGGCTGCCGCCGTCGTGCGCCTCCAGCCGGGGACTGTGATGACGGGTCCGCGGCCGTGAGTTGTGTGTGTATGTGTGTGGTCTAGTGTTTTGTCGGGTCAGCTATGGTCTCGTTAAGTTTTCGTAAATCACCGGTGGCCGCCGCCGCCCCCACTGCCGGAGGTGGCAGTGGGTGGTGCTGGAAATCGTCCAACTCGTGGAACCTTAACCCTAGTCGAGGAATCTAAAACTGATCGCTTGACCCGAATCGTTTAAACTTTGAACCGTTCATGAATCGTCTTTTTATGCGAAAATATGGTTCAGCCCCTGTTTTGTGACGGCAATAACTTTTCCGTCGTAACTCCGATTGAGCCGAAACTGGCGCCCACGCTTCGAGCTCGGGACCGGGCACGTTTTCTGTGTTTTAGTAGAAAACTGGTTCGGCCTCGAGTTGGGAGAAAAAGTGGTCGCAAGTTCGGTGTTTCGTCATTTCATGTGAAAACTTCTGGAATCTGCCTTGATCTTGCGAAAATCATAACTTTCTGTTCGTAACTCGGTTTGGGGTGAATCCGGTGTCAAAAGTTCCCTATTTGAGTCTAGAAACTTTTCTGTGTTTTGTACAAAACCCAGTTCGGAACGTAGCATGGGTCGATTTGTCGTTTTATACTGAAAGGTGCTGAATTTCGCTGTTTCGGAAACTGTTTTTGTAAAATCCGTAGTAAATTGTAGAAAAATCGTTAGGAGGCGTATAATATGTCCTTGGAACCCTAACTCAGATTACTTTCTGGTCACGAAATAATATTGGGAATTTTCTGGGTTTAAAGGGGTCGAAACAGGTCCCGAACAGACCTGTTTAGTGAGAACGGAAAAATAGTTTTAGTGACGGTTTAAGCGTGTGTCGTGTCATAGGGTCCGGGTCTCGTATTGACACGTTTTAACATGCGTTTAGGTGCTGGGAAGTGACCGTAATTGTGGAGCTTGAATTGTGTTGTTAAGCTGGGCGCGCATTCGAGGTGAGTTCTCTCACTGTGTAGTTAGGGGTTGTATGCATGTCATAATAGTTTGTATATACTATTGTCTTTGTGGTGTGAACTAGTTGTTTGTGGTGTGTAATATTTGATTGGTTTGAATGCTTGGTATAAATGTGTTACATTACAATTTGGTGGGACCGAGGCCTCGATGGTACTGAGGTGTTGGTTACATGACAATTCGGTGGGACCGAGGCCTCGATGGTACTGAGGTGTTGGTTACATGACAATTCGGTGGGACCGAGGCCTCGATGGTACTGAGGTGTTGGATACATTACAATTCGGTGGGACCGAGGCCTCGATGGTACTGAGGTGTTGGTTATATTACAATTCGGTGGGACCGAGGGCTCGATGGGACTGAGCTGTTGGATACATAATTACTTGTAGATGTTTACTCGTTTTATGTAACTGTGATGTTGTTGCTTATGTGCGGATAGGGGTGATGTGTATATAATTCCTATATGCGCATGTGTTGGAATTCACTAAGCTTCGTGCTTACCCTTTCCCAATAACCTGTGGTTTCAGGTCCGAGCGGCTCCAAGGCGTGACAAGTACACACTGGCGCGCGAGGAGAACTGGATGTTTTATGGCTTTATTAATTAAACGTTTATTCCGCTGGTTTTTATTATAGAGATATTAATTATGAGTTTGCAAACGAAGCGTTGGGATTCATTTAATGATTTGTTATAAATGAATTGTTTATTTAAAAATTTAAATTTGCTTGTAATTTTTGGGACGTTACAAATCTAGATTCCCCTACACAGACTGCTATGACAAACCTCAAGCAGACACTTACCAACAATGTCCTCTCAGGTACACTGTACTTATGTCCGGATGAACGTTCCATCCACTGGAGTAACTCCTAATCAGACAACTTCGGTTGTCTCCCAACCTTAGATGTTCCATACTTCCCCGATTTTGGTTCCAGACTCTAAATCAAACCAAGGTTTGTCCACTAACGAAACCAACGGAATCTCCAATTCCAACTGTTCCTACTACTAACTGTCGTTTAATTCCAATGAACCCTAATAGACTCCAAGACCTGGGGTCGTTACTGACCCATCGCTTATATGACTCCGAGAATCCGTCCAACATTAATCATCAAACAGACAGGTTCCTTTACCACACAAGGAAGTCATCCCACCAAATCTACTCATCACAATTGAGCATCTTAAGATTACTACAACCGTCATCACTATTTCTTTAAAATCGGACTACAACCCTCCGAATACACTAACGGTTCCTGGCTTCGAACCCAAAAGGTTGACACCTAGTTATACCACCAAGCTTGACTCCCAACAAAGCTCTACACATGAGTTCCGTTCGCCGAGCATTCCCACAAAACTAAGGTTATCAATACGGTGTCTAAAGGGTTCCTCATGCAAAAATTGTCCAAGACCCAAAACAGGGATGCCGACAAGAATGGTTACCACCAACCTCAAAATACGATACCGCGAATTTAACCCTTCAGTTGCAACAAGTACATCGACTCGGTCATCGATACCATTCGGCTTATAGCACCATTACGCGTCGAAACACCCAACTTTTCATAGTCGAAGTTCTCCTCACACTTACTCTTAATCGGGGTTACTTAACCTTTCCAAGGTCCTAAAGAGTTCAAGGTTCTCAAGTGAATTATTTAACAAATATGCCAATCAAAACTTTTTATAGAAATTTTCAACATAAAGGTTTTCATATCAAATTAATTGTACGCATAAAAACTATTGTTATCAATTTGATAGTTGCGCAAAAATGGACACGCTCGTCCCACATATGAAAGTCATGTTGAAAACTATTTCATCGTAGTTTAGATTATTAATAAAACGCAAAAGCGTAATAAACAACTTCTTTGAAATGAACCGCTACAGTCCTAGTATGGATTGATTTATGTCATGCACGTAAAGCAATGTCCTACTTTAAATATTGTGCAACAAAAGGCTTGTACGTACTTCAAAAGAAGTTTAAACGACATTCGACTCCAAAAGTCCCTTTTTAACCATAAAATGGCATGGAACAAGGCTCACCAACAAAATGTGCACGCGTCAATTTATTTCACAAAAACGATGAAACGATTCCGAAGTGCACTTTGGTCAAAACATAAAATGACTCGTGTCAGTTCCAAGTTTAAAGACAAAATCAATAAGTTTTCATCATTTGAAGGTATAGACTAAGACATCATGAGGAAATCTCAAATTGGAGTATGCATGCAAACTTGTAACACTCCCTTAGTAGTTTTCTTGAAATGAAATAACGTGCATCAAATACTTCACGGCAAAATATCAAAAGATGAAATCCTTTAAATCAATTTTCAAAATTTTCTCATCTGGTCATATAATGACACATGAGTAAAACATTTTTGACAAGGCTCGCACACATCAATGTGTTTTCCCAAAATAAGTGCTAGTAAATGGTTGACACCGAAAAAGGTTCAAACCGACTTCAAATCTCGAATTGCACCAACAGTGCGCATCAATGTTCAAAAACATAAGTAATTCCACGCACTCTAGGTTAGGCAAATATTTTTTCCAAATCTCCATCATGGAGCATTTACACCAAGAGTTTCACACTCATAATATAAAACGTTAAAACGTCAATGCTTAAAAGTTCACTCGTTAAAATACCCGAAATACCCATTTTCTCTATAACCAAAAAGGTTTACAATTTTCCAAAATGTTCATCAAACCAAAATGACCAAATGTCAACGACTCACGCATTTGTGTTTTCAAAATATACCGTATTGTAAACCATGCATGATCCCCACAACACTAAAACATACTTTGACCAAATGGCCTTTATTTATGCAATGAGTAAATAAAACATTTTCATTCACGATCCATTTATCAAAATGTCGAGAGGTAATGGTTACCAAGCTATGCATACCCCTAGGTCGATATAATGCATTTGCATGAAATGGTAATAAAACAATCAATTAACCGAAAGTGCAATAAGCAATTTGTTATGAAATGCTATCAAGGTGGTTTTTCATGCATTACCTACGTCACGTATAAATCAATCCATATACTGAACAAGTTGCAACAAAATGTGCTAATACAAATCTTTGAAAGAGAAATCACGCGACACCAAAGTTTCAAAACTCACCCCTTTTGGTCGTCTTATGGCATAAAATAATATTTCTCAACAAAACCTGAGTGGGACAAAATGCCCAACATAACTCATAAATTCTCACATAAATAAATGGAGTATGCACATTGTGAAATTGCACTCACACGACACGAAACGTCGTAAAACAAAACTCCATGAAACTCAATGGGGCTCAATGACCTCAAGTCAACAAAATGGCACCAAACCTTTTGCTCCCAAAATCGAATTGCAATATGCAAAATCATGACTAACACGTCCAAATTCCAAAAATTCCCTTTTTGTTGTAATACCAAATAAACAACATTGTTCAATAAACTCGCATTAAATAAATTATCCAAAATAGCTTTACATAGACATAATGGAAGATAACGTTCCGTCCAAACCTTAACATATGTGGAGGAGATCCAATGTTAAAGTCATAAGTCGTAGTTACTTGCCCAACATCTTAAACATCATTAAAATATGGATATCGGTGTATCTGAAAGTAAAGTTGGACAACAATAAAATAAAGCAAGTCCCGACGGAGTTTGCAACTCCCGCAATAGAATAATTTCATGCATATTCAAAACCATGTATTAAAATCTTGTGTGTGTAAACGTTTTCCGAGATTTCGTAACACTATCCACATAAGGATTTAAAACACAAGAAATAACTGGTGCAATTTATTTTTAAAAATAAATTTTGTGCATGAATCTAGTCGGCACTCAACGTCTCAACCCATACTCCTCCAAATTCCTCCGGTCACACTATCGTCATCTGGATGCTCAAAACATCTCAAGGCAAAATGGGAAGTTACATCGATCATCCTTACAATTCCTTTCCGAATTATGATCTATTCGATAAGTCTATGGTTCTAATCCAACCATTAACTTCGACCCGAAATGGTTCACTTAAAGCAATTATCATGCTTGTCGTCACTCCACATGACTAATGCTAAAATCGTCGATTTCTTTCAACGACTACTTGCTTAGAAACTCTTCACTACCCCAACGGTCATCACATTAAAGTAGTTCAAGCATGAACATGTAACTAGCAGGTTCACCATAACACTGGCCAGGTGCCATTATGAACGCACCGTACATGCTTATCCTTGCTACTCTCGACGTGATTCTCGTTTCTAGCAACTCCATCGACTTCAAAACATCTTATCTTAAAGTGCCTAATGGTGAATTTCACTCTCATTTACTTAAAATAACGCTAGTTTGAGTCTAGGTATCCAAAATCAACACATAATTCTCTCAAACTTATGCTATGATACCAACTTGTAACACCCTCGAACTGGTAAAGAGCAACTAAATAAAATTTTCGATTAACATCCGAAATAATAGGATTTCTTCTTATAATCCAATAGATGAAATACCTCAAATTAAAATCTATGATTAACCTCAAACAATATATAATTCAAGTCTTATTACAAAGGCTAAATTCACATCGGGTATTACTTAACCCAAGTACAAATTGTTATTCCCAAAGATAAATGCGGAAGACATCACTTAACCAAATCACCTCTCGAGCACATTTCTAGCACACAACCTCTCGCGGTGTCACTAGAACTACTCCCAACCTGAACCTATTACACATGCCGACAAATAAAAAGGGTTAGGCTAACGCCTAGTGAGTTCAAGAGTTTATAGCATAATTTAAATAATTCTTTAAATGAAAGTTTGCGACATAGATTATGATTTCCAAAAGAGTTTACAAAAAGGATATAAACGACTCAATTTCAACGCACCCAAAATCTATGAGAAAAGTTCCCAAAAGGTATAAAGCGTTTTCCAAAATGAATTCCAATCCAAACTCACTCAACACGTGAATAAATCTTTATTGTGTAAAACCTTCAAATACGGTTGACGACAAAATACTCAACCCATAAATCATGGAAGAACAATTCATTTAAATATAATGCTTCATCGAAAACATGATACGAACCAATACTCACGCGAACGTAAAATGTAATGAAGTCTAAATACCATAAATATGGGAATGACCTGTGTTGGTCCCGAAAGGCCTATACAAGTTTGTAGAAGGGGGGGGGGGGGGGGTTGAATACAAACACACTATTTTACTTTTCTAAATTGTTTATTGATAAATCATTAACAATTTACAGCTTGTTGCGGAAACAAGATTAAGGATAAACCTAAATCTAAACAAGTTGGAACACTAAGGTTTCTTGCACTAAGAAAGATAAGGAGATTACTAATAAAATCCTATCTTGAGAGAGATTTGAACTTGTCCAGAGTTAGCAAGTTACTTCAAAAGAAGTGAGTTCATCTCTTTATATACTGCATGCATTTAATGCAAGTCAGTATATACTTTACACGTGTCATCAGCTGGTTGGTTGCATGTCATTGACCTTGGTTGACAACCTTAGTAGCCGTAAGGATGAACAGTGTAGTATCAGAGTGGTTGTACGATTTCAGATATTCGGAGGTTCTTTTCTGACAATTCGTACGGAGGCATGCAAGGGAGGTTAAGACAAAAGTACTTTGTACGGAGGACTTCATGATCAGCTTTCGTTGATTCAGCGATTATCATTTACTATTCAGCAGATGATAAAGTTCAGCGATAGCTGAAGTCTTGTACTTGATACTTCACGTTGAGTGGACAAATCTGAGTCTTCGCTGATCCGCATCAGTTCATTAGGAGACTTGTCGCTGGTTCTTGAGCTTGATCTTCGACTTCAGCGTAGAACCTTTGTTGACGTGAAACTTGTCTTCAGGGATCATAAGTAAACAACTAACTTATCAGCGATCACCATAAGGACTGAACAGACTCAGCGATATGGTGAACAGTGTTCGCTGAATGTTTAATTTAAAAGAGCGAGAGTTCCTATCAGCAGTACTGTAAGATCTTAGTACTTATCAGCGATAGTGAAACTCTGATACATATTGTTTACTTACAATTTTCACTAAGTATTTTAAGAGAGGGTCATTATCAAATCACTGAGGGTTTGGATCAACAATCTCCCCCTATTTGATTATGACATAGCAACAAAGAAAATTGCTATTTAATGAAAACATAAGGATAAAAAGAACTCATAAAATATTTGTCCCTTTTACTGTTTTCTGGGATCTTTTCAGTACTGATGGAGTAAAGTACGTTCGCTGAAATCTTTCTTTAAATCTTTGAATCAGGTTACAATGAAGAACAGAAAGATTACAAGTACAAGCGAAATAAATTACAAGTACAGAAGGATAACTGATACAATAGAGAAAAAGGAGATTATATCAGTTTTCAAAAGGTTCTTCCTTAATGAGAAGTTCATCAAGGGTCGTCTTTTCAGTGGGGATCATCCAGTCAGGAACCGTTACCCCTCGTTTTCTTTTGTTCAGCGCTTCTTCAAAGATTAACGGTTTTAGGTGTCGTGCCTGAATGTCTTTTCTGAAGTCACACCAGTAGATGAGATCTCTGAGCTGTTCGATTGGAGTGATTGGAAGCTCAGCGATCCGTTGAAAGCATTTACGTCCGTCGTAGTCAAGAAAGAATATTCCATAAGGATTACTGATGACTTTACCAGGGACGAAAAGTTCACATGGTGGCAAGGAGATATCAAGGGCAGATAGATCAGGATCAGGACCAAGTACTTCAGCGCGAGAGAAACCAATTCCAGTTTCATTTCGTATGACAGGACCTGAGTTTGAATCTTGACGTTTCTTCTTTGGAGAGCCCCTTTTTCTTTTCGGCTTTAGATCAGGAACAGGAGGAATGTCCACACAAGAAGATATCAAGTCGATATGTCTGTTTATCAGCTTTTCGAAATGATCCTTGTACTTAGATTGTGATGGTTGAATAGCTAACCTCATCTCCAGCCATTCAGAGAGACCATACCTTTTTACAGTGTCAGCGCGAAAGGTTTCAGATGTGCCATCTTCTCTGAACAGTTTGATGTCAACAATAGGTACTCCGATAGAGGTTCTCCCAGAGATGAATACCTTGTTGATCTTCGTTGGACGATATCTGAAGTGAATTTTCTCTTTACACCAGTTCAGGGTGGTCTGAGAAACTTCAGCTTTCTTTTCCACGACCTTCTGGGCTTGTTCCCAAAGCTTTCGTTGGATTTGAATGGGAACACGCTTCAGCTTGGGGTCTTTGACAGATTCTTGAGTGAGCTTGATGGCGTATTCTCTGTCTTTATCTTCAGCTTCCTTCCTTTCAGCGATGAGGCGTTCAGCTCTGAGGTGTTCCTGGTATTCAGCTTTTGAAATTCTGAACTTAGGAGGAACTGAAGGCAGTTGATCACGCTTTAGAATGATTCGCTGATCCTCGAATCGCTTTATCATTTCTTCTCTTCTCTTTTGATCCTCTTCACTCAGCTTTTGAGGAGCTGAGGAAGGTCTGTTTCTGTGCGAGAGAGGTTGTTCTTCTGGTTCATCAGTCTCAGAGATCAAATCCAAGACTGGGATTATGTCTTCAGCGGCAGCTGGAATTATTGGTGAAGTCGCAATAGTAGAGCCTTCAGCGATATCCTCAAACAGGGGAGAGGACTAGCTGAAACGCAGCGATCTTACAAATAAGAACTGGGTAGAAGAACTTGGGTAGAAAAGATAGAAAACAAATGTGGATGTGTATGGTGTTTGTGGAATGGATAACTGATTGTTCAGAGATGTTCAGGGAAGGAAAAGTAAGTTTAGTGTACCTGACAAATCGGCTTTGCAAGCAAGATCGCCAGATTTTCATCTTCAGCGAGGCCTTTGTCTTTGCTTTTCTCAGCGCCAGAGGCTGAGTGCTTTGTCTTTGTTTTTGTCTTCTCCCCTGTGGATTCGGTTATCACGATCCCTTTAAGAGCTTTTCGAGGAGCAGGTTTGACGACAAAGAATTCGTCATCTTCATCATCATCATCATCGTTCCTTGGAGAGGAGGATGGTTCAGCTTCAGGGATGTCGATGTCTTCGTCTTCTTCTGCTTCAGAATCCTCAGCATCTTCTTCGAGTTGCTCCCCCTCAGATACAGAGGCGAGCTTCTCGGTTCCCTCAGGGTGTTCATCTCCCTGAGGTCCAGTAACCAGATCTTCATTACCCTCTCCCCTGATAGATTCATCATGGGAAAGGTCTTCAGCGCTCTTATTTTGATCTTCAACGCTCTTCTCTTGTTCAGCGCTCTTCTCCTGTTCAGCGCTCTTCTCCCCCTCTTTCTCATGATGGGCGGGGGAGGAATGGGTAGACTCAGCATTGGTGTTATCTCTGTCTTCTGGGCCAGAGATTTTCACACAACCTTCAAGCTTAGCTATTCTGTCTTCTAGGCCAGAAATAGCAGGCGTGATCTTCTTCAGCTCTTGGCGATCCTCTGCTGTGAATGAGTCCAAAATAGGTGCAGGGGCCGGAGCAGGAGCTGGATTGTTTGCTTTGTTCACCAGTGTCTCGATCATTGTCTTGACAGAACCAAGGTCGGTCTTCACAGAGCCCAAGTCGGTCTTGACCACTGACATATCACCTTCGAGTGTACCAACCGATTTCTTCAGCGTTGTAACCTCGCTGGAAACGGTGGAAACTGACGATTTGAGGTTGGTGTAGTCAGTGTAGATGTCGGAGAGCACTTTGGCAAAGTCGGCGAGAGTTTTATCAAGGCCTTTGATGTCATCAGAGGAGGCCTTCTTTTCCACCACAGTAGTCAGCTTTGTCAGATTCTCTCCAGCGTTTGTTACAGCTGTAGAGTTATTTGATAGACCGGTGGTGAGATCTGTAAGTTTCGTCTCCATGGACTTCAGAGACTGGTTGATGTCTCCCAAATTAGGACCTGTAACATATAAGTACTTGTGAACAAAGGAAAGCTCAGAAGTTTCAGGTTTAGTTACAGTGTTTAAGGTGGGATCTGTACCTGCAGGAGCGTTGACGAAATCATCAAAGTTTCGAGTCCCTGCATAGTGTTCCATATCTCCCTCAAAAGTTCCGTGAGGGATGGAGATCTCTGCAGGTCCTTTCTTCGTCATTCGCTGAGAAGCTTCAGCGGCTTCTTGAATGATGGCATTCTCCAGTTTTAGCGGGAGGAGTTTCCAAAGAAATGGAGGGAGGATCGAAGGATAAGAATTGGGGTTGGATTTCAAGTTCAGCGTTGGATTCGCTGAGAAGTACTTCATCAGTCTTTTGAGAGACTGAAGAAGGTTGGGTAGATTCCAAAGTTCTAACCTCAGCGTTTAAAGACGCTGAAGTAGGTTTAGAAGGGATGGCTTGAATCGGTGTGGCAGAGCGTACCACGGAACTTTCCTTCAGCTCTTCAGAATGAGCTGAGGAGTCTTCAGCATTGGAGTGCTAGGGTTGCTCCTTGGTTTTCTTGATCCTTTTGGAATCAAGAGGGGTAAGAGATTGTTTCCTTTTCTTAGAAGGAATGGATTTTGTGGCCTGGGAATCAGCGAGGGGTATAGTCGCTGAAGGAGCCACAGAAAGCGGAGAATTAAGAAGAGTGAGAAGAGTAGAGTGACGTACCTCGTTGGCGACAGGCTTGAAGTCGAGAACTTTAGGGCCAACATGAGAAAGTTTCAGATCACCCTCAGGATAGCTGTCCTTCAGGCCATATTGAAAGATGGCGCTGATGAATCGTGGGTAAGGAACCCATGCTGGTCGGTCAGCGGCAGAATCAACACGTTGAATGAGGTCTTCATAGATGATGGAGGCCCAGTCAATGTTGAGACCTTTCAGCAGTGCGTAACCCATGGCCTGCTGAGGTTGTGCGGCTTGATCAGAAGAGCCGGTCTTCGCTGTCATGCAGCTAATCAGATGAGCGAAGATGAAGTTCATCTCGCTGGGCATCTTGGATTTCTTTATCAGCGTCAGCTTCTTCTCAGGTAGCTTGTCTCTTCCAGTCTCCCAGATGTAACCCATTGCATCAAGGAAAGCAATGATTTCTTCCCTGTCAGCGTGCTTCTTGTGGTCAGGTAATGGAACGAAAGGATTTTCTGAGGTAGCGTTGGGGAATTTCAGGGCTTTCCGGATTATGGCGGGGGTTATCTTGATGGTGCCATACTCAGTATCGCTGAGTATGCAGTCGATGGTTTTTGATGGATCTTTGGCAGAGGGTAGCTCGGTGTGTCTGGCAGAGTACCAGAACTTGGATAAGAGACGCTGACTGGCAGGAGGTGTGATTGTCAGCGCTGTGTAGATGGGGCTATTCTTCAAAAGATTTACAGCGTCGTCTAGATGGGATACCTGCTTCCGAGGAGGAAACTCGAGAAGCGCTGAGAGGTTGTTTGCCTTTGTCCAGTCTAGTTGATCCAGCTCGAACTTAACCTGAGGGGCTTTAGTGATTTCCAGTTCCTCAGAATCAGCGGAGATGGACTCAGCGGTAACATTCAGCTTTGAAGTTGCCATTTCACTGTATTATCAGTTCAACCAAAGATGTTAACAAATAAGAATTATCTTAATGTGGAAAGAAATTTCCATTTAGATGGTTCGAAATTTGTCCATTTCATTCAGACAGAAAATGTCTTAATGAAGATTAGGGTTTTGATTTTTGAAAAAATGAAATGTAAAACCCATAAAGTCTTGTATCCCCGTTTTGAAAAACTGGATACGAATGAAGAACAAGTTTAAGATTTGGATTTAAAACTTGAAGAACAACCATGAAATGGTTGTGTTTATAAAACCATGAAAGAAAATGATTTTATTTTTGAGTTCTTTTGTTTGATCTTGTGTAAAACAATGATAAGATCGAAAACAAGTTATTCGCATTTCATAATAGATAAGAACATATTAACCTTGAGTTTGATGAAGAAGATGATGAACAGTTCTTGAAGATTGAGAGCGCAAATGCAACAGGAATTCTTTTCTTGCGAAGAAAGATTGATTCGCGTAAAAGACAAATATAAACTTTGAGAGTGTTTATATAGGAAGAGAGTAGAGAGAGAAAAACTTGAGCGGGAAAGTTTTTCATCATGACACGGACACGTGTTTGCATTTGATTGGATAGACAACGAAACGTGCAAACGTGTGTCAGAAAAAGGGCGTGCCTGGTGTTATCCGTTGCAATGACGTCACAACTGTCCTTTCACATTCTTTCGTTGTCTCTGAGGTTTTGAAAAACTCAGGGACTCTTTGGAAAATATGAAGCACTGAATAGAAATATCAGTGAGGGTTTTAAGAACTTTCAAAGTATCGTTGTTAAGGAAGAGATATTCAGCGATGTAAAAAATTTGAAATCTTGCATTTTCATGCGTTTTGTCAGAGTGAGAAAAACATACCTGAATATCAGCTAACCAGGTTTATTCAGAGAGAAGATGAGAATGGATTGTACAAGTTTATTTTATCCGAGAGCCTATACAAGTTTGTATAATCTTATCGCTGATCAAATGTGAACCTCTGAAGATTTTATCCTTCAAAGTTCAGCATTCCAAGCTCGCTGATGAGAAAGTTGAATCTTGTCTCATCAAGAGGTTTGGTAAAAAGATCAGCTAACTGATAATCAGTTGGGATAAAATGAAGTTCTATTTCACCATTCATCACATGATCTCTGATAAAATGATATCTGATTTCGATGTGTTTTGTCTTTGAGTGTAGCACTGGATTGTTTGCTATAGCGATGGCACTAGTGCTGTCGCAATAGATTGGAATTTTGGAGAGCTGAAGATCATAGTCTAGTAGCTGATTTCTCATCCACAAGACCTGAGAACAACAGCTTCCAGCGGCTACATACTCAGCTTCAGTTGTGGAAGTGGACACTGAATTTTGCTTTTTACTTGTCCAACTTACCAGCTTTCCACCCAGGAGCTGACAACCTCCTGTGGTGCTTTTCCTATCCATTTTGCAACCTGCAAAATCACTGTCTGAATAGGCGGTTAGGTCGAATCCTGAATCTTTGGGATACCAAAGATCTAGATTCGCTGTACCCTTTAGATATCGAAAAATTCGCTTTACAGCTTTCATATGAGATATCTTGGGTTCAGCTTGATACCGTGCACATAGACATGTTGCAAACATAATATCGGGTCGGCTAGCTGTTAGATACAACAAAGAGCCGATCATCCCACGGTACAGCGTGACATTGACAGGAACACCCTTAGTGTCCTTATCAAGTATCAGCGGAGGTGCCATTGGGGTTTTCATAGCTGAACTATCAGTTAAGTCGAATTTCTTCAGCATATCTCTAACATATTTTCCCTGGTTTATAAACGTTCCTTTCTCAGTTTGCTTAATCTGAAGACCAAGGAAATATGTTAGTTCACCCATCATACTCATTTTATACTCATCTTTCATCCTATCAGCGAACCGATTACAAAGCTCAGGGTTAGTAGAACCAAATATAATGTCATCAACATATATTTGAACTAAAATGATATGACCTTTTACTTTTCTAAAGAATAGAGTTTTGTCAATCTTACCTCTCTCAAATTTTTCAATGTGGAGATAAGTAGAAAGAGTGTCATACCATGCACGAGGAGCTTGCTTCAAGCTGTAAAGTGCCTTATCCAGCTTATAAACATAACCTGGACGCTTAGAGTCTGAAAACCCTGGAGGTTGTTCCACATAAACTTCTTCATTCAGCTTTCCATTTAGAAACGCTGACTTAACATCCATTTGATGTACAGTGAAGTTTTTGTGTACAGCATATGCTAAGAAAAGACGAATAGATTCAAGTCTTGCTACTGGAGCAAAAGTTTCGTCATAATCTATGCCTTCCTCTTGTCTGTATCCCTGAGCAACAAGACGAGCTTTGTTGCGAGTTACAGTACCATGTTCGTCCAACTTGTTTCGATAGACCCACTTAGTGCCTATCACCGTTTTGTCAGTTGGTCTCCAAACAAGTTTCCAAACTTTGTTTCTTTAGAATTCAGTCAGCTCTTCTTGCATAGCGCTGACCCAGTTTGGATCTCTGAGGGCATCATCTATTTTCTTTGGTTCAGTTAGTGAAATAAAATTAACAAATAGACAAATATTACCTGCACTTCTACGAGTCTGAATACCAGCGTTTGGATCACCAAGAATTTGATCGATTGGGTGATTTACAGTCCATCGCTAATCCGGAGCATACGTCGCTGACTCAGTCTGAACTGGAGAAACTGAGGATGAGGCTTCAGCTACTTCTGGATTATCAGCTAAGAGAGGAATGCTTGCATTTGTCACTTCATTCACTGATTGCTGAGAAATAGATGAAATTTCTGAGACATTTGGATCAACTGCGGGTATAGTGTTTATAGGAACAGCTGAGACCCAAGATGTTTCAGCTTCACTATTCTGCATATCTGGAATGATAGTAGGACCATCATTTTCTACGGTGTGAGCATGAGTGGGAATGTCTTCTGAATCACCAAGATGAGAAAACATCCATTGATTCAGTTCTTCTGTATCAGCGTTTGGTTTAGAGTTCGCTGAACGGGATTCGTCAAACGTGACGTGAATAGTTTCTTCTACAGTTTGTCTTCTACGGTTGAAGACTCTGAAGGCTTTGGAGACTGAAGAGTATCCAAGAAAGATTCCATCATCAGCCTTAGGATCAAACTTTCCAAGGGCATCTCTGTTGTTCAGTATGAAACACTGACAACCAAAGATGTGAAGAAAGCTGATTGAAGGCTTTCTCCCATGAAAAAGTTCATAGGCTGTCTTTTTGAATCTTTTGACTATCAGCGACCTGTTTTGCGTAAAACAAGCCGTGTTGACAGCTTCTGCCCAAAACTGAGTAGGCAGGTGAGAATCGCTGAGTATTGAACGTGCATCTTCAATAATTGTTCTATTTCTTCTTTCAGCGACTCCATTTTGTTGCGGTGTTCTCACTGACGAAAAGTTGTGAGAAATACCCTTACTCTCAAGGAAGGAATCAAGAGAACTGTTTTTGAATTCAGTTCCATGATCACTCCTTATTGAGCGAACAGTCATATTGTTCAGAGTTTCCATCTTCCGAACAAAGGTGATGAGTTCTTCAGGGGTGTCACTCTTAGAACGGAGAAACATTACCCATGTGTAACGAGAGAATTCATCAACTATGACCAGCGTATATTTCTTTCCAGCGATGGATTGTTTGTTAACAGGACCAAACAAATCCATATGGAGTAATTGTAGAGGAGATGACACTGAGGAAACTTGTTTTGACTTGAAGCTTGCCTTGGTCTGGTTCCCTTTTTCACACGCTGAACATAAAGACTCTTTGGCGTATGAATGTTGAGGTAGACCAGTGACTAACTCTTTGGAGGAAAGAGTATTCAGCGTCTTGAAGTTAAGATGTGAGAGCCTCTTGTGCCATAGCCAGTTAACATCAGAAGATGCCTTTGAGAAGAAACAGGAGTTCTCAGTGGTTGTTGAGTCCATGTTTATTACATAAACATTTTCCAAACGATAACCGCTGAGAGCTATCTTCTCCTTTTTGTCAGAGACAAAGCAGGATTCCTTAGTGAAAATCACTTTGTTATCCATGTCGCAAAGCTGACTGATGCTCAGAAGATTATGCTTCAGCCCTTCAACATATGCGACTCTTCTGAAGGAAGTTGTACCATTTGAAAGTACACCATACCCTCGGGTGTGTCCTTTTCCATTTCCACCGAAAGTCACAGAGGGACCCTTCTCTTCCTTGTACTCAGCGAGCAGGTTTTTCTTTCCAGTCATATGTCTAGAGCATCCGCTATCAAGATACCAGATACCCTTCTTAACCTGCATTTACAAAGGAAGATTAGTTTTGCTTGGGTACCCATTTCACCATGTATACGCGTTTGTCAGTGGAAGAAGTTGGAATGGGTTCAGCAATCTTCGCAGCATTTGAAGATTCAGCTTTGTCTTTCTTCACTTTGGTCAATTTCTTGACCTCAGCGGTAGGAGTCACCTTGACCTGAATTGCAACTGGTTTGGTCTTCTTGGACTTGGGTGCTATTTTCACCTTAGCTATCTTATCAGCTTTGGTGGCTGTGGGGCACTTACTTGCAATATGATCGGTAAGTCCACAGTGATAACATTTCCTATAACTAAAATTAGTTCTAGGACCACTTGAGTGCTGTTTTTTTAATTTGGAATTAGAAGTACCAGCACCAAGTACACTATTGGTTTTTGAAATAGGACGAACATTCAGTTCTCCAGATTTCTTACCAAGGACATCTACTCTGAGTCTAGGAGTAGGTCGCTGAACTGATCCAGAGGTCTGATTTCTAGAACCAGATGAATGAATCACTAAGGCTTTGGAAGCATTCAGCTTAGGTACTAAGGTACCCTTCTGAGGATTTTGATAAATAACAATTCCTTTACCTTTGTCTTTAGAGACAGAGGTAGGTTTTGAATAAACCATTTTCTCCTTACCTTTTGAGGAGGTAGGAGTTTCCTCAGGGATTGGTGTAATCAACGAGGAGTACTGAGATGATGAAGTGTCAGCGACTGAGGATACAAACGTTCCAAATTTAAGCATTGAACGTTCAGTGGTTGGTTTTGGAGTATCATACTTATAACCCAGACCACGTTTATCACTCAGAGGAATCTGAGCCTTAATTATCTCAGTGATCTTTGTTGAAGAATTACACCATCCTTCAACAGTAGCTTGTTCAGCTTTTAATGCAGCGATAGCTTATGCTCGTTCGATTTTGACTAGCTGATTTAAATAGACTTGATCTTTAAAATCATCTTCAATTTTAGAAAGCTTTTCTATTTGAAGGTGGCAGTTTTTAAGCTTTTCAGCGAGATCAAGATTTTGGTGTTCAACCACAGCTTTGCCGTTCATGGCTTCGTATAAACTTCTAGTCAGAAGATCGATTTTACGGAGACTATCAGCTTCGTCAATATTTGCAATATTTGTAAAGAAAGAAGGTGATACCTGAATAGCAGAGGTTGAAGTGGAGGGAATGTCTGAACTGTCTTCCTCTTCTTCAATCTTGGCCATGAGACATTGATTTGCTTCATCATCGTCAGAATCAGATGATGAGGCTTCTTCATCAGAAGCAGCCCAATCATAGTCAGCCATCAGGCCTTTTCCTTTCTTCTTAAAGCTTTTCAGCTTTGCATACTTCTCCTTCAGCTTTGAGTATTTGTCGTCTTTATTCCTTGGAACAAAGGATTTCTTTGTAAAAGCTGAAGGTCTCGTGATTTTCTTTGACCTGCACTCATTAGCGAAATGTCCTATCTTTTCGCAGTTGAAACAAGTAGCAGTAGCCTTATCAACAAAAGCTGATGATTTAGGCTTGTCAGTTATTGAAAGAGGTTTGTTCTTTCTAAACATTTTCTTCTTGGCGAATCTCCTGAATTTTTTAGTTAGGAGAGCCAAGGATTCATCATCATCTGAAGAATCAGAATCTGATGACCTTTCAGAGTTGCTTCCTAACTCAGTGATAGTGACCGAGGGTCGCTGAGTAGAAGGTTCCTCTGAGAGTAAAGCAACAGTGGTGCTTTTGGAATCTTTTACAATATTCTTCTTAAGATGGCTAGATTGCTCATTATTCAGCAATGTACCATATAAGGTTGAAAGGGTCATTGATTTAAGATCCTTTGACAGCTTGAGACACATGGAATAATTGTCCCAGCTTTCAGGTAAACATTCTAGAAACTTTGTCAGCACTTCAAAGTTTGAATATTCCTTACCAACAATTTTTAGATCTATAATTAAACAATTAAAACGTTGGTGAACTTCAGAGAGAGTTTCATTCTTACCAGAAATGAAGCTTTCGTATTGTCTTACCAGGTTGATCTTTCTTGAGTCCTGGACTTCAGACGTTCCTTCATACTGAACACATATTGTGTCCCACATGGCTTTTGATGACTTCAGGTTCATGATGGAATGGTAGACTTCGTCAGGAAGGGCCATGGATAGTATGGATCTGGCTTTTGTATCTATAGCCACTTTCTTCTTATCTTCATCGGTCCACTGAAAGATTTCCTTAGGAATCAGCCTTTCTGGAATAGCAGGTCTATTCGCAGTCGCTGGAACTGCAGGATCAATTGTTACAGGGATGTGTGGGCCGTTTTCAAGATAGTAGGTCATAGTAGGGTCTACACCTTCTAAGAAGAGCATCATCCTATTTTTCCATAAGTTGAAGTTATCTCTGGAAAATCTAGGGGGTTTTGCAAGAGAACCATTGTCTATATAGTGTGTGTTTGTGTTGGCCATTTTCAGATAATAGCAAGGAAGAGAAATATCTTAGATTAGATCTTGTTTATGAGATTAAACAAATCTGCTCTGATACCACTTGTTGGTCCCGAAAGGCCTATACAAGTTTGTAGAAGGGGGGGGGGGGGGGGGGGGGGGTTGAATACAAACACACTATTTTACTTTTCTAAATTGTTTATTGATAAATCATTAACAATTTACAGCTTGTTGCGGAAACAAGATTAAGGATAAACCTAAATCTAAACAAGTTGGAACACTAAGGTTTCTTGCACTAAGAAAGATAAGGAGATTACTAATAAAATCCTATCATGAGAGAGATTTGAACTTGTCCAGAGTTAGCAAGTTACTTCAAACGAAGTGAGTTCATCTCTTTATATACTGCATGCATTTAATGCAAGTCAGTATATACTTTACACGTGTCATCAGCTGGTTGGTTGCATGTCATTGACCTTGGTTGACAACCTTAGTAGCCGTAAGGATGAACAGTGTAGTATCAGAGTGGTTGTACGATTTCAGATATTCGGAGGTTCTTTTCTGACAATTCGTACGGAGGCATGCAAGGGAGGTTAAGACAAAAGTACTTTGTACGGAAGACTTCATGATCAGCTTTCGTTGATTCAGCGATTATCATTTACTATTCAGCAGATGATAAAGTTCAGCGATAGCTGAAGTCTTGTACTTGATACTTCACGTTGAGTGGACAAATCTGAGTCTTCGCTGATCCGCATCAGTTCATTAGGAGACTTGTCGCTGGTTCTTGAGCTTGATCTTCGACTTCAGCGTAGAACCTGTTGGTCCCGAAAGGCTTAAACAAGTTTGTAGAAGGGGGGGGGGGTTGAATACAAACACACTATTTTACTTTTCTAAATTGTTTATTGATAAATCATTAACAATTTACAGCTTGTTGCGGAAACAAGATTAAGGATAAACCTAAATCTAAACAAGTTGGAACACTAAGGTTTTCTTGCACTAAGAAAGATAAGGAGATTACTAATAAAATCCTATCTTGAGAGATTTGAACTTGTCCAGAGTTAGCAAGTTACTTCAAATGAAGTGAGTTCATCTCTTTATATACTGCATGCATTTAATGCAATCCAGTATATACTTTACACGTGTCATTAGCGGATTGGTTGCATGTCATTGACCTTTGATGACAACCTTAGTAGCCGCATGAATGAACAGTGTAGTATCAGAGTGGTTGTACGATTTCAGATTTTCGGAGGTTCTTTTCTGACATTTCGTACGGTGGCGTGCAAGGGAGGTTAAGACAAAAGTACTTTGTACGGAGGACTTCATGATCAGCTTTCGTTGATTCAGCGATTATCATTTACTATACAGCAGATGATAAAGTTCAGCGATAGCTGAAGTCTTGTACTTGATACTTCACGTTGAGTGGACAAATCTGAGTCTTCGCTGATCCGCATCAGTTCATTAGGAGACTTGTCGCTGGTTCTTGAGCTTGATCTTCGACTTCAGCGTAGAACCTTTGTTGACGTGAATCTTGTCTTCAGGGATCATAAGTAAACAACTAACTTATCAGCGATCACCATAAGGACTGAACAGACTCAGCGATATGGTGAACAGTGTTCGCTGAATGTTTAATCTAAAAGTACGAGAGTTCCTATCAGCAGTACTGTAAGATCTTAGTACTTATCAGTGATAGTGAAACTCTGATACATATTGTTTACTTACAATTTTCACTAAGTATTTAAGATAGGGTCATTATCAAATCACTGAGGGTTTGGATCAACAATCTCCCCCTATTTGATTATGACATAGCAACAGAGAAAATTGCTATTTAATGAAAACATAAGGATAAAAAGAACTCATAAAATATTTGTCCCTTTTACTGTTTTCTGGGATCTTTTCAGTACTGATGGAGTAAAGTACATTCGCTGAAATCTTTCTTTAAATCTTTGAATCAGGTTACAATATGAATAAGAAAGATTACAAGTACAAGCGAAATAAATTACAAGTACTGAAGGATGACTGATACAATAGAGAAAATGGTGATTGTTGTCAGCCTTCAAAGGGTTCTTCCTTAATGAGAAGTTCATCAAGGGTTGTCTTTTCAGTTGGAATCATCCAGTCAGGAACCTTTTCCCCTTTATTCTTTAGCTTCAGAGCAGCTTCAAAAATCAAGGGTTTTAGGTGTCGTGCCTGAATGTCTTTTCTGAAGTCGCACCAGTAGATGAGATCTTTGAGCTGTTCGATTGGAGTGATTGGAAGCTCAGCGATCCGTTGAAAGCATTTACGTCCGTCGTAGTCAAGAAAGAATATTCCATAAGGATTACTGATGACTTTACCAGGGACGAAAAGTTCACATGGTGGCAAAGAGACATCAAGGGCAGATAGATCAGGATCAGGACCAAGTACTTCAGCGCGAGAGAAACCAATTCCAGTTTCATTTCGTATGACAGGACCTGAGTTTGAATCTTGACGTTTCTTCCTTGGAGAGTCCTTTTTTCTTTTCGGCTTTAGATCAGGAACAGGAGGAATATCCACACAAGAAGATATCAAATCGATCTGTCTGTTTATCAGCTTTTCGAAATGATCCTTGTACTTAGATTTTGACGGTTGGATAGCTAACCTCATCTCCAGCCATTCAGAGAGACCATACCTTTTTACAGTGTCAGCACGAAAGGTTTCAGATGAGTCATCTTCTCTGAACAGTTTGATGTCAACAATAGGTACTCCGATGGAGGTTCTTCCAGAGATGAATACCTTGTTGATCTTCGCTGGACGATATCTGAAGTGGATTTTCTCTTTACACCAGATCAGGGTGGTCTGAGAAACTTCAGCTTTCTTTTCCACGATCTTCTGGGCTTGTTCCCAAAGCTTTCGTTGGATTTGAATGGGAATACGCTTCAGCTTGGGGTCTTTGACAGATTCTTGAGTGAGCTTGATGGCGAATTCTCTGTCTTTATCTTCAGCTTCCTTCCTTTCAGCGATGAGGCGTTCAGCTCTGAGATGATCTTGGTATTCAGCTTTTGAAATTCTGAACTTAGGAGGAACTGAAGGTAGTTGATCGCGCCTTAGGATGATTCGCTGATCCTCGAATCGCTTTATCATTTCTTCTCTCCTCTTTTGATCTTCTTCACTCAGCCTTTGAGCAACTGAGGAAAGTCTGTTTCTGTGCGAGAGAGGTTGTTCTTCTGGTTCATCAGTCTCAGAGATTAAATCTAAGACTGGGATTATGTCTTCAGCGGTAGCTGGAATTATTGGTGAAGTCGCAACAGATCTTTCAGCGATATCCTCAAACAGGGGAGAGGACTAGCTGAAACGCAGCGATCTTACAAATAAGAACTGGGTAGAAGAACTTGGGTAGAAAAGATAGAAAAAAAATGTGGATGTGTATGGTGTTTGTGGAATGGATAACTAATTTTTCAGAGATGATCAGGGAAGAAAAAATAAGTTTAGTGTACCTGACAAATCGGCTTTGCAAGTAGGATCGCCAGATTATCATCTTCAGCGATGCCTTTGTCTTTGCTTTTCTCAGCGCCAGAGGCTGAGTGCTTTGTCTTTGTCTTCTCCCCTGAAGGTTCTTTTATTGAAATACCTTTAAGAGCTTTGGTTCGAGGAGCAGGTTTGACAACAAAGAAATCATCGTCATCTTCATCATCATCATCATCGTTCCTTGGAGAGGAGGATGGTTCAGCTTCAGGGATGTCGAAGTCTTCGTCTTCTTCTGCTTCAGATTCCTCAGCATCTTCATCGAGTTGCTCCCCCTCAGATATAGAGGCGAGGTTCTCGGTTCCCTCAGGGTTTTCATCTCCCTGAGGTCCAGTAATCCGATCTTCATTACCCTCTCCCCTGATAGATTCATCATGGGAAAGGTCTTCAGCGCTCTTCTCCTGTTCAGCGCTCTTCTCCCCCTCTTTCTCATGATGGGCGGGGGAGGAATGGGTAGATTCAGCATTGGTGTTGTCTCTGTCTTCTGGGCCAGAGATTTTCACACAACCTTCAAGCTTAGCTATTCTGTCTTCTAGGCCAGAAATAGCAGGCGTGATTTTCTTCAGCTCTTGGCGATCCTCTGCGGTGAATGAGTCCAAAACAGGTGCAGGGGCCGGAGCAGGAGCTGGATTATTTGCCTTGTTCACCAGCGTCTCGATCATTGTCTTGACAGAACCAAGGTCGGTCTTCACTGAGCCCAAGTCGGTCTTGACCACTGACATATCACCTTCGAGTGTACCAACCGATTTCTTCAGCGTTGTAACTTCGCTGGAAATGGTGGAAACTGATGATTTGAGGTTGGTGTAGTCAGTGTAGATGTCGGAGAGCACTTTGGCAAAGTCGGCGAGAGTTTTATCAAGGTCTTTGATGTCATCAGAGGAGGCCTTCTTTTCCACCACAGTAGTCAGCTTCGTCAGATTCTCTCCAGCGTTTGTTACAGCTGTAGAGTTATTTGATAGACCGGTGGTGAGATCCGTAAGTTTCATCTCCATAGACTTCAGAGACTGGTTGATGTCTCCCAAAAAAGGACCTGTAACATATAAGTACTTGTGAACAAAGGAAAGCTCAGAAGTTTCAGGTTTAGTTACAGTGTTTAAGGTGGGATCTGTACCTGCAGGAGCGTTGACGAACTCATCAAAGTTTCGAGTCCCTCCATAGTGTTCCATATCTCCCTCAAAAGTTCCGTGAGGAATGGAGATCTCTGCAGGTCCTTTCTTCGTCATTCGCTGAGAAGCTTCAACGGCTTCTTGAATGATGGCATCTCCAGTTTTGACTGGAGGAGTGTCCAAAGAAGTAGAGGGAGGAGCGAAGGATAAGAATTGGGGTTGGGGTTCAAGTTCAGCGTTGGATTCGCTGAGAAGTACTTCATCAGTCTTTTGAGAGACTGACGAAGGTTGGGTAGATTCCAAAGTTCTAACCTCAGCGTTTAGGGATGCTGAAGTAGGTTTAGAAGGGATGGCTTGAATTGGTGTGGCAGAGCGTACCACGGAACTTTCCTTCAGCTCTTCAGAATGAGCTGAGGAGTCTTCAGCATGCAACTGCTGGGGTTGCTCCTTGGTTTTCTTGATCCTTTTGGAATCAAGAGGGGTAAGAGATTGTTTCCTTTTCTTAGAAGGAATGGATTTTGTGGCCGGGGTATCAGCGATGGGTATTGTCGCTGAAGGAGCCACAGAAAGCGGAGAATTAAGAAGAGTGAGAAGAGTAGAGAGACGTACCTCGTTGGCGACAGGCTTGAAGTCGAGAACTTTAGGGCCAATCTGAGAGAGTTTCAGATCACCCTCTTCAGGATAGCTGTCCTTCAGGCCATATTGAAAGATGGCGCTGATGAATCGCGGGTAAGGAACCCATGCTGGTCGGTCAGCGGCAGAATCAACACGTTGAATGAGGTCTTCATAGATGATGGAGGCCCAGTCAATGTTGAGACCTTTCAGCAGTGCGTAACCCATGGCCTGCTGAGGTTGAGCGGCTTGATCAGAAGATCCGGATTTCGCTGTCATGCAGCTGATCAGGTGAGCGAAGATGAAGTTCATCTCGCTGGGCATCTTGGATTTCTTTATCAGCGTCAGCTTCTTCTCAGGTAGCTTGTCTCTTCCAGTCTCCCAGATGTAACCCATCGCATCAAGGAAAGCAATGATTTCTTCCCTGTCAGCGTGCTTCTTGTGGTCAGGAAATGGAATGAAAGGATTTTCTGAGGTAGCGTTAGGGAATTTTAGAGCTTTGCGGATTATTGCGGGGGTTATCTTGATGGTGCCATACTCAGTATCGCTGAGTATGCAGTCGATGGTTTTAGATGGATCTTTGGCTGAGGGTAGGTTGGTGTGTCTGGCAGAGTACCAGAATTGGGATAATAGACGCTGACTGGCAGGAGGTGTGATTGTCAGTGCTGTGTATATGGGGCTATTCTTCAAAAAAATCACAGCGTCGTCTAGATGGGATACCTGCTTCCGAGGAGGAAACTCGAGAAGCGCTGAAAGGTTGTTTGCCTTTGTCCAGTCTAGTTGATCCAGCTCAAACTTAACCTGAGGAGCTTTGGTGATTTCCAGTTCCTCAGAATCACTGGAGATGGACTCAGCGGTAACATTCAGCTTTGAAGTTGCCATTTCACTGTATTATCAGTTCAACCAAAGATGTTAACAAATAAGAAATATCTTAATGTGGAAAGAGAATTTCCATTAAGATTTTTCGAATTTTGTCCATTTCATTCAGACAAAAAAGTCTTAATGAAGATTAGGGTTTTTCTTGTTTTTAAAAAACGAATATAACACCTATAAGCCTTGTATTCCAGTTTTTTTTTTTTTTAAAAAATGGATACGAAAGAAGAACAAGTTTAAGATTTTAGATTTAAAACTTGAAGAACAACCATGAAATGGTTGTGTTTATAAAATCATGAAAGAAAATGATTTTATTTTTGAGTTCTTTTGTTTGATCTTGTGTAAAACAATGATAAGATCGAAAACAAGTTATTTGCATTTGATAAAAGATAAGAACATATTGACCTTGAGTTTGATGAAGAAGATGATGAACAGTTCTTGAAGATCGAGAGCACAAAATGCAACAGTGTTCTTTTCTTGCGGAGAAAGATTGATTCGCATAAAAGACAAATATAAACTTTGAGAGAGTTTATATAGGAAGAGAGTAGAGAGAGAAAAACTTGAGCGGGAAAGTTTTTCATCATGACACGGACACGTGTTTGCATTTGATTGGATAGACAACGAAACGTGCAAACGTGTGTCAGAAAAAAGAAACGTGCCTGGTGTTATCCGTTGCAATGACGTCACAACTGTCCTTTCACATTCTTTCGTTGTCTCTGAGGTTTTGAAAGAAAAACTCAGGGACTCTTTGGAAAAATATGAAGCACTGAATAGAAATATCAGCGAGGGTTTTAAGAAATTTCAAAATATTATTCAGCGATGAAAGAATTTGAAATCTTGCATTTTCATGCGTTTTGTCAAAGAAAACATACCTTGATATCAGTTTAACCCAATTTATTCAGAGAGAAGATGATGAAATGGATTGTACTAGTTTATTTTATCCAGAGCCTATACAAGAATGTATAAACGTATCGCTGATTAAATGTGAACCGCTGAAGATTTATCCTTCAAAGTTCAGCATTCCAAGCTCGCTGATGAGAAAGTTGAATCTTGTCTCATCAAGAGGTTTGGTAAACAAATCAGCTAACTGATAATCAGTTGGGATAAAATGAAGTTCTATATCACCATTCATCACATGATCTCTGATAAAATGATATCTGATTTCTATGTGTTTTGTCTTTGAGTGTAGCACTGGATTGTTTGCTATAGCGATGGCACTTGTGCTGTCGCAATAGATTGGAATTTTGGAGAGCTGAAGATCATAGTCTAGTAGTTGATTTCTCATCCACAAGACTTGAGAACAGCAGCTTCCAGCTGCTACATACTCAGCTTCAGTTGTGGAAGTGGACACCGAGTTTTGCTTCTTACTTGTCCAACTTACCAGCTTTCCACCCAGGAGCTGACATCCTCCTGTGGTGCTTTTCCTATCCATTTTGCAACCTGCAAAATCACCGTCTGAATAGGCGGTTAGATCGAATCCTGAATCTTTGGGATACCAAAGACCTAGATTCGCTGTACCCTTAAGATATCGAAAGATTCGCTTTACAGCTTTCATATGAGATATCTTAGGTTCAGCTTGATATCGTGCGCACAGACATGTTGCAAACATAATATCGGGTCGGCTAGCTGTAAGATACAGTAGTGAGCCGATCATCCCACGGTACAGCGTGACATTGACAGGAACACCCTTTGTGTCCTTATCAAGTATCAGCGGTGGTGCCATAGGGGTTTTCATAGCTGAACTTTCAGTTAAGTCGAATTTTTTCAGCATATCTTTAACATACTTTCCCTGATTTATAAAAGTTCCTTTTTCAGTTTGCTTAATCTGAAGACCAAGGAAATATGTTAGTTCACCCATCATACTCATTTTATACTCATCTTTCATTCTATCAGCGAAACGAGTACAAAGCTCAGGGTTAGTAGAACCAAATATAATGTCATCAACATATATTTGAACTAAAATGATATGACCTTTTATTTTTCTAAAAAACAAAGTTTTGTCAATCTTACCTCTCTCAAATTTTTCAAGGTGGAGATACGTAGAAAGAGTGTCATACCATGCACGAGGAGCTTGCTTCAAGCCATAAAGTGCCTTATCCAGCTTATAAACATAACCTGGACGCTTAGGATCTGAGAATCCTGGAGGTTGTTCCACATAAACTTCTTCATTCAGCTTTCCATTTAGAAACGCTGACTTAACATCCAATTGATGTACAGTGAAGTTTTTGTGTACAGCATATGCTAAGAAAAGACGAATAGATTCAAGTCTTGCTACAGGAGCAAAGGTTTCGTCATAATCTATACCTTCCTCTTGTCTGTATCCCTGAGCAACAAGACGAGCTTTGTTGCGAGTTACAGTACCATGTTCGTCCAACTTGTTTCGATAGACCCACTTAGTGCCTATCACTGTTTTGTCAGTTGGTCTCCGAACAAGTTTCCAAACTTTGTTTCTTTCGAATTCAGTCAGCTCTTCTTGCATAGCGCTGACCCAGTTTGGATCTCTGAGGGCATCATCTATTTTCTTTGGTTCAGTTAGAGAAATAAAGTTAACAAATAAACAAATATTACCTGCACTTCTACGAGTCTGAATACCAGCGTTGGGATCACCAAGAATTTGATCGATTGGGTGATTTACAGTCCATCGCTGAGCCGGAGCATGCGTCGCTGACTCAGTCTGAACTGGAGAAACTGAAGATGAGGCTTCAGCTACTTCTGGATAATCAGCTAAGAGAGGAATGCTTGCATTTGTCACTTCATTCACTGATTGCTGAGAAATAGATGGAATTTCTGAGACATTTGGATCAACTGCGGGTATAGTATTTATAGGAACAGCTGAGACCCAAGATGTTTCAGCTTCACTATTCTGCATATTGGGAATGATAGTAGGACCATCATTTTCAGTTGTATGAGTATGAGTAGTGGGAACATCTTCTGAATCACCAAGATGAGAAAACATCCATTGATTCAGTTCTTCTGTATCAGCGTTCGGTTTAGAGTTCGCTGAACGGGATTCATCAAACGTGACGTGTATAGTTTCTTCTACAGTTTGTCTTCTTCGGTTGAAGACTCTGAAGGCTTTGGAAACTGAGGAGTATCCAAGAAAGATTCCATCATCAGCCTTAGGATCAAACTTTCCAAGGGCATCTCTGTTGTTCAGTATGAAACACTGACAACCAAAGATGTGAAGAAAGCTGATTGAAGGCTTTCTCCCATGAAAAAGTTCATAGGCTGTCTTTTTGAATCTTTTGACTATCAGCGACCTGTTTTGCGTAAAACAAGCCGTGTTGACAGCTTCTGCCCAAAACTGAGTAGGCAGGTGAGAATCGCTGAGCATTGAACGTGCAGCTTCAATAATTGTTCTATTTCTTCTTTCAGCGACTCCGTTTTGTTGTGGTGTTCTCACTGACGAAAAGTTATGAGAAATACCCTTGCTCTCAAGGAAGGAATCAAGAGAACTGTTTTTGAATTCAGTTCCATGATCACTCCTTATTGAGCGAACAGTCATATTGTTCAGAGTTTCCATCTTCCGAACAAAGGTGATGAGTTCTTCAGGGGTGTCACTCTTAGAACGGAGAAATATTACCCATGTATAACGAGAGAATTCATCAACTATGACCAGCGTATATTTCTTTCCAGCGATGGATTGTTTGTTAACGGGGCCAAACAAATCCATATGGAGTAGTTGAAGAGGAGATGACACTGAGGAAACTTGCTTGGACTTAAAGCTTGCCTTGGTCTGCTTCCCTTTTTCACACGCTGAACATAAGGATTCTTTGGCGTATGAATGTTGAGGTAGACCAGTGACTAACTCTTTGGATGAAAGAGTATTCAGTGTCTTGAAGTTGAGATGTGAGAGTCTCTTGTGCCATAGCCAGTTGACATCAGAAGATGCCTTTGAGAAGAAACAGGAGTTCTCAGTGGTTGTTGAGTCCATGTTTATAACGTAAACATTTTCCAAACGATAACCGCTGAGAGCTATCTTCTCCTTTTTGTCAGAGACAAAGCAGGATTCCTTGGTGAAAATCACTTTGTTATCCATGTCGCAAAGCTGACTGATGCTCAGAAGATTATGCTTCAGCCCTTCAACATATGCGACTCTTCTGAAGGATGTTGTACCATTTGAAAGTACACCATACCCTCGGGTGTGTCCTTTTCCATTTCCACCGAAAGTTACAGAGGGACCCTTCTCTTCCTTGTATTCAGCGAGCAGGCTTTTCTTTCCAGTCATGTGTCTAGAGCATCCGCTATCGAGATACCAGATACCCTTCTTAACCTGCAATACAAAGGAAGATTAGTTTTGCTTGGGTACCCACTTCACCATGTATACGCGTTTGTCAGTGGAAGTGGTTGGAATGGGTTCAGCAGTCTTCGCAGCATTTGAAGATTCAGCTTTGTCTTTCTTCACTTTGGTCAATTTCTTGACCTCAGCGGTATGAGTCACCTTGACCTGACTTGCAACTGGTTTGGTCTTCTTTGGTGCTATCTTCACCTTAGCTATCTTATCAGCTTTGGTGGCTGTGGGACACTTACTTGCAATATGATCGGTAAGTCCACAGTGATAACATTTCCTATAACTAAAATTAGTTCTAGGACCACTTGTATGCTGAGCTTTTAATTTGGAATTAGAAGTGCCAGCACCAAGTACACTATTGGTTTTTGAAATAGGACGAACATTCAGTTCTTCAGATTTCTTACCAAGGACATCTACTCTGAGTCTAGGAGTAGGTCGCTGAACTGATCCAGAGGTCTGATTTCTAGAACCAGATGAATGAATCACTAAGGCTTTGGAAGCATTCAGCTTAGGTACTAAAGTACCCTTCTGAGGATTTTGATAAATTACAATTCCTTTACCTTTATCTTTAGAGACAGAGGTAGGTTTTGAATAAACCATTTTCTCCTTACCTTTTGAGGAGGTAGGAGTTTCCTCAGGGATTGGTGTAATCGACGAGGAGTACTGAGATGAAGAAGTGTCAGCTACTGAGGATACGAACGTTCCAAATTTAAGCATTGAACGTTCAGTGGTTGGTATTGGAGTATCATATTTATAACCCAGACCACGTTTATCACTCAGAGGAATCTGAGCCTTAATTATCTCAGTGATCTTTGTTGAAGAATTACACCATCCTTCAACAGTAGCTTGTTCAGCTTTTAATGCAGCGATAGCTTCCGCTCGTTCAATTTTGACTAGCTGATTTAAATGGACTTGATCTTTAAAATCTTCTTCAAATTTAGAAAGCTTTTCTATTTGAAGGTGGCAATTTTTAAGCTTTTCAGCGAGATCAAGATTTTGGTTTTCAACCACAGCTTTGCCGTTCATGGCTTCGTATAAGCTTCTAGTCAGTAGTTCGATTTTACGGAGACTATCAGCTTCATCAATATTTACAATATTGGTAAAGAAGGAAGGTGATACCTGAATGGCAGATGTTGAAGTGGAGGGAATGTCTGAACTTTCTTCCTCTTCTTCAATCTTGGCCATGAGACATTGATTTGCTTCATCATCTTCAGAATCAGATGATGAGGCTTCTTCATCAGAAGCAGCCCAATCATAGTCAGCCATTAGGCCTTTTCCCTTCTTCTTAAAGCTTTTCAGCTTTGCATACTTCTCCTTCAGCTTTAAGTATTTGTCGTCTTTATTCCTTGGAACAAAGGATTTCTTTGTAAAGGCTGAAGGTCTCATGATTTTCTTTGACCTGCACTCGTTAGCGAAATGACCTGTCTTTTCGCAGTTAAAACAAGTAGCAGTAGCCTTATCAACAAAAGCTGATGACTTAGGCTTGTCAGCTATAGAAAGAGTTTTGTTCTTTCTAAACATTTTATTCTTGGCGAATCTCCTGAACTTTTTAGTTAGGAGAGCCAAGGATTCATCATCTGAAGAATCAGAATCTGATGATCTTTCAGAGTTACTTTCTAACTCAGTGATAGTGACCGCGGGTCGCTGAGTAGAAGGTTCCTCTGAGATTAAAGCAACAGGGGTGCTTTTGGAATCTTTTACAAGATTCTTCTTAAGATGGCTAGATTGCTCATGATTCAGCAATGTGCCATATAAGGTAGCGAGTGTCATTGATCTTAGATCTTTTGACAGCTTGAGACACATGGAATAATTGTCCCAGCTTTCAGGTAAACATTCTAAAAACTTTGTCAGAACTTCAAAGTAATAATATTCCTTACCAACCGTTTTAAGATCTATAATTAAGCAGTTAAAACGTTGATGTACTTCAGAGAGAGTTTCATTCTTACCAGAGATGAAACTTTCGTATTGTCTTACCAGGTTGATCTTTCTTGAATCCTGGACTTCAGACGTTCCTTCATACTGAACACATATTGTGTCCCACATGGCCTTCGAGGATTTCAGGTTCATGACGGAATGGTAGACTTCGTCAGGAAGGGCCATGGATAGTATGGATCTGGCTTTTGTATCTATAGCCACTTTCTTCTTGTCTTCATCGGTCCAATGATGGATTTCCTTTGGAATCAGCCTTTCTGGAATAGCAGCTCTAGTTGCAGTGGCTGGAACGGCAGGATCAATCGTTACAGGGATGTGTGGACCGTTTTCAAGATATTAAGGTATAGTAGGGTCTACACCTTCTAAGAAGAGTGTCATCCTATTTTTCCATAAGTTGAAGTTGTCTCTGGAAAATCTAGGGGGTTTTGCAAGAGAACCATTGTCGATATAGTGAGTGTTTGTGTTTGAGTTGGCCATTTTCAGATAATAGCAAGGAAGAGAAAATATCTTAGATTAGATCTTGTTTATGAGATTAAACAAATCTGCTCTGATACCACTTGTTGGTCCCGAAAGGCTTAAACAAGTTTGTAGAAGGGGGGGGTTGAATACAAACACACTATTTTACTTTTCTAAATTGTTTATTGATAAATCATTAACAATTTACAGCTTGTTGCGGAAACAAGATTAAGGATAAACCTAAATCTAAACAAGTTGGAACACTAAGGTTTTCTTGCACTAAGAAAGATAAGGAGATTACTAATAAAATCCTATCTTGAGAGATTTGAACTTGTCCAGAGTTAGCAAGTTACTTCAAATGAAGTGAGTTCATCTCTTTATATACTGCATGCATTTAATGCAATCCAGTATATACTTTACACGTGTCATTAGCGGATTGGTTGCATGTCATTGACCTTTGATGACAACCTTAGTAGCCGCATGAATGAACAGTGTAGTATCAGAGTGGTTGTACGATTTCAGATTTTCGGAGGTTCTTTTCTGACATTTCGTACGGTGGCGTGCAAGGGAGGTTAAGACAAAAGTACTTTGTACGGAGGACTTCATGATCAGCTTTCGTTGATTCAGCGATTATCATTTACTATACAGCAGATGATAAAGTTCAGCGATAGCTGAAGTCTTGTACTTGATACTTCACGTTGAGTGGACAAATCTGAGTCTTCGCTGATCCGCATCAGTTCATTAGGAGACTTGTCGCTGGTTCTTGAGCTTGATCTTCGACTTCAGCGTAGAACCTTTGTTGACGTGAATCTTGTCTTCAGGGATCATAAGTAAACAACTAACTTATCAGCGATCACCATAAGGACTGAACAGACTCAGCGATATGGTGAACAGTGTTCGCTGAATGTTTAATCTAAAAGTGCGAGAGTTCCTATCAGCAGTACTGTAAGATCTTAGTACTTATTAGTGATAGTGAAACTCTGATACATATTGTTTACTTACAATTTTCACTAAGTATTTAAGATAGGGTCATTATCAAATCACTGAGGGTTTGGATCAACAGAACCTTTGTTGACGTGAAACTTGTCTTCAGGGATCATAAGTAAACAACTAACTTATCAGCGATCACCATAAGGACTGATCAGACTCAGCGATATGGTGAACAGTGTTCGCTGAATGTTTAATTTAAAAGAGCGAGAGTTCCTATCAGCAGTACTGTAAGATCTTAGTACTTATCAGCGATAGTGAAACTCTGATACATATTGTTTACTTACAATTTTCACTAAGTATTTTAAGAGAGGGTCATTATCAAATCACTGAGGGTTTGGATCAACAACCTGCTTCATTTAAACTTTAATATACATGGAGGGAATCCAATATTAAAGTCATCAAATTGCAGTCAATCGTATGAGACCAACAATAATAAAACATGGACATTATAAAATCCCAAGTAAGGTTGGCCAACGACAGGAGAGTCCTGTATCCATTGAGAGTGGAGGAACACAAAAGTATGCCACTCAAACAACGTTAGTCGTACGACACTTCACTACATAAAAGCCCAAGTATCCCATACGACGCCTTTCAAGACACACCCAAAGAGACAGCTGGCCTTAGCGGGATATTACTAAGAATACCACCAAAGGCTCGGCACAAGCGATGATACAACCATGGCATTACCCCGACATGGCGAAGGTCATAAACGCCCGTCAATCAACCTAACGCTCAACCGGACTCAACTCTCCTAGTGTACCCTTGAAAAGTAAAGGTCATAAAACATGGGGCTCGGTCAAATCCCGCGACACCCAGTAGACCATCAAATAAAGAATTACTTACGTGCCTATGGATCCAATGCAACACGTACTATAAAATCCAATGCAACACGTACCAAGTTGTAACGTCCCAAAAATTACAAGCAAATTTAAATTTTTAAATTAACAATTCATTGATAACAACCCATTAAATGATCACAACGTTTCGTTTGCAAACACATAATTAATATCTTTATAAAATAAAACCAGCGGAATAAACGTTTAATTATCAAAATCATAAAGCAACCAGCTCTCCTCGCGCGCCAGTGTGTACTCGTCACGCCATGAAGCCGCTCGGACCTGAAACCACAGTTTATTGGGAAAGGGTAAGCACGAAGCTTAGTGAATTCCAACACATGCGCAGATAGGAATTATATACACATCACCCCTATCCGCACATAAGCAACAACATCACAGTTACATAAAACGAGTAAACGCCTACAAGTAATTATGTATCCAACACCTCAGTACCATCGAGGCCTCGGTCCCACCGAATTGTAATGTATCCAACACCTCAGTACCATCGAGGCCTCGGTCCCACCGAATTGTAATGTATCCAACACCTCAGTACCATCGAGGCCTCGGTCCCACCGAATTGTAATGTAACCAACACCTCAGTACCATCGAGGCCTCGGTCCCACCGAATTGTAATGTAACCAACACCTCAGTACCATCGAGGCCTCGGTCCCACCGAATTGTAATGTATCCAACACCTCAGTACCATCGAGGCCTCGGTCCCACCGAATTGTAATGTAACACATTTATACCAAGCATTCAAACCAATCAAATATTACACACCACAAAGACAGTAGTACATACAAACTATTATGACATGCATACAACCCCTAACTACACAGTGAGAGAACTCACCTCGAATGCGCGCCCAGCTTAATAACACAATTCAAGCTTCACAATTACGGTCACTTCCCAGCACCTAAACGCATGTTAAAACGTGTCAATACAAGACCCGGACCCTATGACACGACACACGCTTAAACCGTCACTAAAACTATTTTCCGTTCTCACTAAACAGGTCTGTTCGGGACCTGTTTCGACCCCTTTAAACCCAGAAAATTCCCAATATTATTTCATGACCAGAAAGTACTCTGAGTTAGGGTTCCAAGGACATATTATACGCCTCCTAACGATTTTTCTACAATTTACTACGGATTTTACAAAAACAGATTCCGGAACAGCGAAATTCAGCACCTTTCAGTATAAAACGACAAATCGGCCCATGCTACGTCCCGAACTGGGTTTTGCACAAAACACAGAAAAGTTTATAGACTCAAAAAGGGAACTTTTGGCACCGGTTTCACCCCAAACCGAATTACGAGCAGAAAGTTATGATTTTCGCAAGATCAAGGAAGATTCCAGAAGTTTTCACATGAAATGACGAAACACCGAACTTGCGACCACTTTTTCGCCCAGTTAGAGACCGAACCAGTTTTTCGCTAAAACACGGAAAACGTGCTCGACCCTGAACTTGAACCGTGGGAGCCAGTTTCGGCTCAAACGGAGTTACGACGGAAAAGTTATGGTTACATGAAAACTGGACAGAAAACTAATTTTCACATAGAATGACGATTGTAATTACGGTTACGCGATTAAGGTTACGGGTTGGGGTTTAGCTAACAATGGTTTACGAAAACTGGACAACACCCGGCACCACCCACTGCCACCTCCGGCCGTGGTGGTCACCGGCGGCGGCGGCGGTATTTCCGGCGACTCTTGTATACACGCACACGCACGCACACCCTCACGCACACCACTCCACCGCTCTCCTCACTCCCGATCATCCCACGCAAGAATGACACATACACCCACACAACCCGCCGCCCACCCACGGCCACCACAGCGGCGGCGTACGGCGGTGGTTGTTCCACCGGAAAAAAACGAAAAGGAAAGGAAAGCGAAACGAAACGAAGAAACGACTTACCTTGCGACGTCTACCCTCTTCCCCTCGACTTCTCCGACGAAAGGTGGTGTTGGCGGCGACCTCCGGCGGCAGCAGCGACGATCCTCCGGCGTCTCTCTCTCTCTCTTCGTTTCTCTTGTTCTCTTCCTCTCTCTCTTCTCGCTACCTCTCTCTCTCTCTCGTCGTTCCTATCTCACTGCCGCACACAAGGAAACGAGAAGAGTCGCTAGTAGGGTTTAGGGAAATAGTTGGTTTGCTTGATTCTACTTTGTGGGTTTTGTGATTGACGCAGCAAAGGAAAAAAAACGAGAAAGGATTGAGATCGGTCCTTATGGGCCGATCCAAGCACTATTTCATGAATTGACACTTATAGTCCCTAAATTTTAAAGTAGCTTCACATTAAGCCCCATAACCCAAACTTTTAACAAAATAAGATTCCTGCCGCCTAACCCGTTAAAATTCGATTAGAGGAATTTATAAAATAACTAAATAACAATGATTAATTGAAATCCATACCGGGACACGGGCTTTACAACTCTCCCCCGCTTGAATTAGACTTCGTCCTCGAAGTCCACGTTCACAAATAGCTCCGGATAGTTCTTCCGCATCTCAGCCTCGGGTTCCCAAGTCCCCTCGGAACACTTTCAGTGCTGCCACAGAACCTTCCTCAACTAAAATCTAAATTTCTCACCCCGTCTAGAATTTCTCGAATACTTTTCTTACTACAAAACTCCTTCACGGATATTGGAAATATGGAAGAACGCTCCAACAACTGAATTCATTCCTAGTCAAACGACTTTGGTTGTCTCCCAACCTTAGATATTCTATACATCCCGATTCAAATTCAAGCTCTAACCATCCTAAAGTTGCTCACAGTATACTCTACAGGATACTCGACTACGATCATTCCTACCCTTAACTGTCGATTAACTTCCACGACTTCTAATAGACTCCAAAGATTTCCAATAAATTATATCAACAAAACATCGACCCCCTGCCGAACATCGGTCCAACCGATTACAATAACAAACATCGGCCACCCGCCGAACATCGGTCCAATCGATCACAATAACAAACATCGGCCACCCGCCGAACATCGGTCCAACCGATCACAATAACAAACATCGGCCACCCGCCGAACATCGGTCCAACCGATCACAATAACAAACATCGGCCACCCGCCGAACATCGGTCCAACCGATTTCAGTAACAAATATCGGCCACCCGCCGAACATCGGTCCAACCGATTACAGTAACTCAAAAAAAAACGTGGTATTATCCTAGACACTAACACAAATAGGTAACCCCCACAACCAAATCAACTAACACACCCGTAGGTCATTCCACCATAACCATTCATCACAAGTGATCATTTCAGGGTTACTACTACCATCACCATGATTATCTCAAAATCGGCTACAATTCTCCGATTATACTAAAGGTGTTTGGCTTCAAGCCCAAAAGTCGACACCTAAATATATCACCTACCTCAAACTGGTTGATGCGCATTTATTCTCTTAATAACAAAGGGCATCAATCCCTTAACCGATACTATTCGGCCTACCGTACTAACGCGCGTGGAATATCTACCTTCCACCGTCGACGTATCATCCACACTTGCTCTACGAAGCCAAGTCACACCGTATCGAGGATACACCTTGACGTCTACCTCCCAGGTAACGCCTCAAGACCCAGCACACCGGAACTACCTCCCAGGTAAGTGCCCACAACTATATCCTCCTAGTACCTACTGGAAAGTCTAGGTTAAAACACATGAATACCGGGGTCCCACCCCGAGATACCCAATCGACCATTACCAACGACTGACTAACGTGTCTAAGGATCCAAGGCAAACGGCCTACCCACCACATGCCTATTCCGGATTGACTCACTCACCCAAACATGTAAACACTCAACGTGCAATGAATGCCAAACGGTGCGACAAAAACAACTCATCAACTAGACTCCACATCGAGCCATTAAAACCGGGCAATTGACCCATGTCTATCTCAAAGTCAAAACCGAGCAAAATGCTCCACGCTTGCTAGACCCATAGGTCGGAAAATGCGTTTAAACAAAGTTTAGGCAAGCAATACTCTGAAATCAACCTTAGTCCCAGATTCAACACGGGTTAAACAAAAGAGTTTTCCAAAAGGACTCACACCCTAAAAAAAATTCTCGAAATGACACATGACACTTAAAAGCACATTTCCCCAAATGGTTTACAAAATCCTTTACAAATATTTTCAACCTCCGGATTTTCATCTCAAAAAGATCGATAGTTACGCAAAACTGGACACGCTCGTCCCACATAGGAAAATCATGTTGAAAATCGTTCCATTGCAGTTCAGTTTACTCACACAAAAGCAAACGTAACAAATAATTTCTTTAAAATGAACCGCCTCGATTTCAGTATGGATTGACTCATGACGTGCACTTTAAAGTAACCGCATGACCTTAAACAGAGTGCGACAAAGGTGTGCACATAATTCAAAATAAGTTTCACGACATTTGATTCAAAAATTCTTCTTCTTAATCATAAAAAGGACGTGGCACAGGGTTCGCCACAAATTTTCCGCGCGTCAGCTAATCACACAAAATGATGACACGGTTTACAAATATATTTTTGTTAAAACACAACTGTCTCGTGTAAGTTTCAAACTTGAAAACAGAAACCAGTCCGCTTCTATTAATTGGAAATGTCAATAAAACCTTTAGCTGACTAAAAAGCGCACTAAACAACTTCTTATGAAATGTTACCAAAATTCCCCCATGCACCACTTATGTCACGCATGAATCAATCCACACACTGAACTATTTGCAATAAAAAAAAATACTTAGTAACACGAACTCTCGAAAGGAAAATTAAGCGACACTAGAATTCCAAACTCATTTTAAACAAATCATCAACAAAGTTTGTAACTCTCGTTATAAAAAGGTTTCATGCACTTTCAAAGCCATAATTTAACATCTTGTGCGTGTGCTAAACATTTCCCAAAATTCCAAAACACAATCCATATAAGGATTGGAAACACAAAAATTAGTTATTGCAATCCTATTTTCAAAATAACTTCGTGCATGACTCATTCGGCATTCAACGTCTCGACCCATACTTCTTCGAAACTCTCCGGTCTACTATTGTCATCCAGGCATTTAAACCTCTTAAGGCAAGTTGGGAATTCACATCAAATCATCTTACGGGTTTTCCTCAAATCAAAGTCGGCTCAAAAGCCTATAATTCTAGCACAATTGTTAAATTTTGACCCGAATTTGGTCTACAAATATTACCTCAGCAACCTCATCTACAAGTGTGAGGCACTAATTAATGGGTAGCCCCGCTATCAAACCTCACTACAGCAGACACCGGGTTAACTAAGGACGTACTTAAACACACAACTTAAGCAAAAAGCAACCATATACAAATATCAAGCGATGAAATATACCTGTCACCACTTTAAGCGTGGCCTGTGCCTCTTCCACCGTCAGTTAATGAACTCTACCTCGGCCGCCTCGGGTCCAGCCTGACCCACACGACCATCAATAATACGCAAGGGAGCAGCCGCAGGAGCTCCTTGTGCCCCGCCCCCAACAGTAACTCTCGGATTCGGGCAGTTGACCTTCACGTGGCCCATCTGTTTGCAGTTAAAACAGACCATTTGTGGTGGTTCCCTGCAGTCGCGACCGTAGTGCCCCACCTGGCCACACCGGAAACATTTGTCATTTCCCCTTCCGCTACCATTCATGGTTTTAAACCCACCGCTCCCTTGATTCAAGAGCGAGTCTGAAAACCTCGTTTTCTTTGGAACTGCCGATTCTGGTGCAAAGGCCTGCGCTGTTTTCCTCTTCTTAGTCTGTTCCTCTAACTCAGGTTTCTGGCTCCGAGTAGCCTCCATCATCACTACCACCTCATCACGAACGGCGGTAATAATCTCGGGGATTGCCTCCCTAATAGCACGCTTTACTTCAGCCGCGATCCACTCACGTATCTGCTCAGCAGTGATCCCGGCGCCAATCCCTGGCTCAGTAGTGTTGTTTCCCTTAGTGATGGCCATTTCTGGGGTAAAAATTACAACGAGTTATTAGCACATAATAACTCACACTAGCAACACTCACGCTCAACTCCTTGGGTTCCTCGCGACTTTTCCCGACTCGAGCATTGATCCTGTGCTTCCGGTAGTAGGAGCTCTACTACTACCATCCACACCTATCATCGCCCGTTCCGAGTTCCATTCCAAGGGGTCCAAGTAGTTTCTCGCCGAAACTATACACATACGCCCGCACCGGCATATGTACACACTCTTCCTAGCTCCATAGGAATCCCATCCAAACCACTACCCTTGCTACTGCCAAATCCCTAATAGCAAGCAGCAGACATGCAATGCAGTGTAACAAGCGCCAAGCAATTTAGCATACATACTCCTATGTTCTAGAAAGCAATCTAGCACACGTACTCATACATAAACACCCTTCCCAGCTCTCTAGGAACTTCCTCTTATCCCACTACCCTTGCTACTACCGAATCCCTACTAATTATAACGGGTGATCCCGCGAATACCCGATTATATGCAGTGCGAAACAAATAGACAGTCGAATACAAGACTCTATCCTAGAACGGTTGGACTCAAACAAGAGCTGCGCAATAAAACTAAATCGAATATTCTAAGGCTATAAATCTCTTACTGCATACAATCTAGAGGGCATCCACTTAGTAACCTATCATAATTAGCATAAATTCCTAATAGCAAGTAGTTCAACATACAGCATAGTGTCCACAACAGGCAATCTAGCATGCATACTCTATGATCTAGAAAGCAATAAAACACTAAGTACTGTACCTTTCCCCTTTGGCTCCGGCTGACTGTACACACTGCGCCTCCGATCACCGTTCCTCGAACGGGTCTTTACTTTTTCTTTTAATTCCAAAAAGGTTTAATAAAGAATTTGAAAATTTCCCAGCCGCAACTTGAGACCAAACACACCGAGGTGCGTTTGATTCACTCAAGCTGTGCTCTGATACCAAGTTGTAACGTCCCAAAAATTACAAGCAAATTTAAATTTTTAAATTAACAATTCATTGATAACAACCCATTAAATGATCACAACGTTTCGTTTGCAAACACATAATTAATATCTTTATAAAATAAAACCAGCGGAATAAACGTTTAATTATCAAAATCATAAAGCAACCAGCTCTCCTCGTGCGCCAGTGTGTACTCGTCACGCCATGAAGCCGCTCGGACCTGAAACCACAGTTTATTGGGAAAGGGTAAGCACGAAGCTTAGTGAATTCCAACACATGCGCAGATAGGAATTATATACACATCACCCCTATCCGCACATAAGCAACAACATCACAGTTACATAAAACGAGTAAACGCCTACAAGTAATTATGTATCCAACACCTCAGTACCATCGAGGCCTCGGTCCCACCGAATTGTAATGTATCCAACACCTCAGTACCATCGAGGCCTCGGTCCCACCGAATTGTAATGTATCCAACACCTCAGTACCATTGAGGCCTCGGTCCCACCGAATTGTAATGTAACCAACACCTCAGTACCATCGAGGCCTCGGTCCCACCGAATTGTAATGTAACCAACACCTCAGTACCATCGAGGCCTCGGTCCCACCGAATTGTAATGTATCCAACACCTCAGTACCATCGAGGCCTCGGTCCCACCGAATTGTAATGTAACACATTTATACCAAGCATTCAAACCAATCAAATATTACACACCACAAAGACAGTAGTACATACAAACTATTATGACATGCATACAACCCCTAACTACACAGTGAGAGAACTCACCTCGAATGCGCGCCCAGCTTAATAACACAATTCAAGCTTCACAATTACGGTCACTTCCCAGCACCTAAACGCATGTTAAAACGTGTCAATACAAGACCCGGACCCTATGACACGACACACGCTTAAACCGTCACTAAAACTATTTTCCGTTCTCACTAAACAGGTCTGTTCGGGACCTGTTTCGACCCCTTTAAACCCAGAAAATTCCCAATATTATTTCATGACCAGAAAGTACTCTGAGTTAGGGTTCCAAGGACATATTATACGCCTCCTAACGATTTTTCTACAATTTACTACGGATTTTACAAAAACAGATTCCGGAACAGCGAAATTCAGCACCTTTCAGTATACAACGACAAATCGGCCCATGCTACGTCCCGAACTGGGTTTTGCACAAAACACAGAAAAGTTTATAGACTCAAAAAGGGAACTTTTGGCACCGGTTTCACCCCAAACCGAATTACGAGCAGAAAGTTATGATTTTCGCAAGATCAAGGCAGATTCCAGAAGTTTTCACATGAAATGACAAAACACCGAACTTGCGACCACTTTTTCGCCCAGTTAGAGACCGAACCAGTTTTTCGCTAAAACACGGAAAACGTGCTCGACCCTGAACTTGAACCGTGGGAGCCAGTTTCGGCTCAAACGGAGTTACGACGGAAAAGTTATGGTTACATGAAAACTGGACAGAAAACTAATTTTCACATAGAATGACGATTGTAATTACGGTTACGCGATTAAGGTTACGGGTTGGGGTTTAGCTAACAATGGTTTACGAAAACTGGACAACACCCGGCACCACCCACTGCCACCTCCGGCCGTGGTGGTCACCGGCGGCGGCGGCGGTATTTCCGGCGACTCTTGTATACACGCACACCCTCACGCACACCACTCCACCGCTCTCCTCACTCCCGATCATCCCACGCAAGAATGACACATACACCCACACAACCCGCCGCCCACCCACGGCCACCACAGCGGCGGCGTACGGCGGTGGTTGTTCCACCGGAAAAAAACGAAAAGGAAAGGAAAGCGAAACGAAACGAAGAAACGACTTACCTTGCGACGTCTACCCTCTTCCCCTCGACTTCTCCGACGAAAGGTGGTGTTGGCGGCGACCTCCGGCGACCTCCGGCGGCAGCAGCGACGATCCTCCGGCGTCTCTCTCTCTCTCTTCGTTTCTCTTGTTCTCTTCCTCTCTCTCTTCTCGCTACCTCTCTCTCTCTCGGCGTTCCTATCTCACTGCCGCACACAAGGAAACGAGAAGAGTCGCTAGTAGGGTTTAGGGAAATAGTTGGTTTGCTTGATTCTACTTTGTGGGTTTTGTGATTGACGCAGCAAAGGAAAAAAAACGAGAAAGGATTGAGATCGGTCCTTATGGGCCGATCCAAGCACTATTTCATGAATTGACACTTATAGTCCCTAAATTTTAAAGTAGCTTCACATTAAGCCCCATAACCCAAACTTTTAACAAAATAAGATTCCTGCCGCCTAACCCGTTAAAATTCGATTAGAGGAATTTATAAAATAACTAAATAACAATGATTAATTGAAATCCATACCGGGACACGGGCTTTACAGCCCTTAACCAGTCACTTGTGCAAACGAGTGCCTCAACTGTTTTGGGTGTCAACGAAGCTCTAAAAGGATCCACAACTCTCGACCCTTAAATAATTAATAATTAATTAAATTATTAAATATGTCAGTACCACGGTACTACCGTGGTACACAACATTCAATACCGTGTACCAACCAAGTTCAAACCCTTGGTACGGTACAACTAGCCAATTACAATTGGTACCGATTAATTTGGTACCGATTTAATTGGTACGGCTAGTTCACATGTTGGCTGGTTTGATTTGGTACAAAATTGCCACCCCTAAAATCAACTACACTAACATGATTAAACCATTGAATAAACTCCATTTTGAGCAATAAATCTTTTAAGGACATATTTATGATTTCTACACATCAAAATATCCAAAAATCCCAAATATGGGTGTTTTACAACATTTATGAAGTTAAATACTTCAAAAGAGTTAAACTCATCAAATAACTCAACAATTGATAATTTCAAGTAAAACATACAAATACTTGGAAAATAACATTTTTGGCATGTACAAAGTTTTCGCAAATCAACTTGAACTCACCTTGCTAGATTTAGGCTAAATCTAGATTTTCCCCAAACGTAAGCTACTTTGAAGAAACTTGAATCTTCAAGTCAAATTTTCCAAAAACCTAGATCCATAAGTTTCCAACCATAAATATTCACATCCATCCATAAAGAATCATTCCCCTACCATTTTACATCAAGATCTCAACTCATACCAAAAACCTAATTTTCATGGGTGAAAAAGAAGATTACTTTAACCAAACATAACCAAAATCACCCAATAATACCCCAAAATGGAAGAGAGAGTGAAAACAACAACAATCTAGCTTTTGGGTAGGGAGAGATTACCTTCACCATGTGACAACCGTCAGATTCGCGTTCAGGTTAGAACTGCACTAAACATATCAGATACTGATACTATATGTCACGCTGTCCAATTTTAGCAGTCAACCCGATACAGTAGGAAATTTTTAGAAATTTTGCCTAAAACCCCTCAAATTAGGGAATTATCCATACATCTCATAAAATGCCAACCAAAAACATCCTACATATATATGGTTTTATATATAAACCTTACAAAAAAAAACTAGTAAAGTTAATTAGTAACCCTTATAATTAATTAAATTGTAATGTTAAATAATTCAAATAATTAAAAGAAATAAAAATAAATTATAAATAAAAAATAAAAAATAAATCATTTTACACAAAACCACACTCCACACACACACACACTCTCTCTCTCTCTCTCTCCAAACCCCCCCCCCCCCCTTAAGACCCCCTCTCTCTTTCATTTTCATTCACTTCACTCATTCTCTCATTCTCTCATTTTCTCTCTTTTTCTCTCTACTAAACTTCAAAGTCCAGCCCTTTCACACTCAAGAACATCAAGAACACAAGTCTCCACAAGGTAAAAATTTCAAGTAGAGCAAAGCCTACACTTCTTCTTATTGTTTCTTCATTTTTCTTCAAGTTTCATCTTCTACACTAGTTTAAATGTGGCTTTCTCTAAACATATCTTTGTATCCTAATGTTTGTAGATTCATCACCATAACACTTTGCATGTCATTAAAAGTGTGATGAATCCATCATCAAACCAAAGTTAGTGATCAAAGAATGATTTACTTGAATGTTTTCACAAAAAGCTCAAAAGAACAAATTTTTGAAAATGTTTTGACAAGATGAGTGATCTAAGTTCTTTGCATGTAGATTGTGTAAGCTAAAAGGAAGCTTTTCATCTGAAAATATTGGATTTGATGTGTCAAAAATTGTGGCCAAGCAAAAAGAACAAATCTTTAAAGAACCAATAGAAATAATGCTTTTATATAAAGAAGTTTTTCCAACAGCAATCTGTCAGATTTTTCCACTGACTTTGCATGGCCATATCTCTCTCAAAAATACTCCAAATGGGGTGATTTTTTTCTGGATTTTTCTTTTATGAGTTAGGGATCAAACCCAACTGGAATCTTTGCAAACATTAAGTTTTCGACCTCCGAACAGTATGCACAAAAATAGTGCGCAACAGCAACGTTTTTCGGTCACAGTTTACGTCGGGTATTATTCATGCACTAACTATTCTAAAAATCATGAAACTTATGTCAAAAGTTTCTTAACACATGGAAGTAACTGGTCATAAAATATCATAACCTAACGATCTCTGGAAGTCATCCGAAAATGAACCGAAACTGACTACATATTCTGGACAGCTAACAACTATATCATATTATAGCTATATGCTATCTCTTGACCCTTTTCCTCACCTTTGGTGATGAAATTGTGGTATATATATATATATATATATATATATATATATATATATATGTACTATATATATACGTATTTATTTATCTTAACTTTACCCGTTTCATCACTTGTATGATGAAATTGTGGAATATATCTATATATATATTTACTTACTCGTTTTATACTCTAACATCTAACATTTCATTTTGAACCCTTTTCATCATTTTATGATGAAATTGTGGTATATATATATGTAATATATAACCTAACTCCTAACTTTATATATACTATACATATGACTCCTAATTATTGACCCCTTTTCGTCAAACGTCATGACGAAATTGCGGTAATCTCGAATTATCATATGTAACGTTTGAGATATTAATTACTAATATCGATGAACTTATAACAACATACAAACTTAATCTCAACAAAGGCATTTTATGTTGATTTGGATAATTACACGATACCAAGGACTAAGGTTTAGAACATAGAATCTTACTAGTGTCCTTACATTCGTAGGATCGACGTAGGATCGCGTTATGGATCGCATTACGCACCACTTGAGAACAACTACGTTTATCACCGTGAGTCTTCATAGCCCCTTTTTACTGTTTTATACATTTTGGGGTGGAAAACATGTTACAAATTTTATTTCGAAATCAATCGTTTTATTTCTGAAATACTACGCATGTTTAACGCTCTACGGTACGTGTGCGCATGTTAAAGCTTCTGAGTTTATGCTATCGTACAAAAGTCCCCACATATTTTTACATTACCTACTTAACTCACATGTGTGAGCCATGGTAATTATGGATAACGTTATTTGGTTGACCACCCACTTACTGTGATGTGAGTGCATAATTATTACAACGCCATGTTAGCGATAGAACATGATGACTCGGGGCAAACTAATACAATGGTCATGAGGTTTGGGTAATGGCTTAGCATGCTACCTCTGAGGCATCACATTATATACCATGAGCATACAATACAGAAACAACAACGGAAACTTTACAACCGAGAGTTGTACCGCAATCTTTGAAAGCGTGAAACTTATCAACTTGCATTAAAACTTTTAGTGCATACGAAAACCTATGAACTCACCAACTATTTTATAGTTGACACTCTCATTTACATGCTTTTCAGGAAACAACAAGTAAGGATGAATTCTAGAAGGCACTACAAACTAGCGACGTCTAACTTTATTTACATCATGTCAAGACTTTTTTTTACTTTGGACAATTTGTATTTCAAAGACACGTTGTATTTTGTAACTTTTATGATATGATGATTGTGTGTTGTCTTCTACCTTACGCATTGAAACATTTAGCTGTGACATCCTGTGTTTCTGCTTTAGCGGGGTGTGACAGAAGTGGTATCAGAGCCGAAGGTTATAGAGAATACCGGTCTTTCATTTGAAAAACCCAACTATAACCAAAAGTCCAAAATTGACATGAAAATAACTAAACCTACTACTAGTATAACTAAGTCTAGAATGGCATTAACAGACTTTAATTAAACATAGCCTGATCACCTATGTTCGATTAAGGAAGGTTAATGCGAGGCTAGAAATAGTTATAGTAGGAGTATGTTGATTTTTACTTGCACTCTCTAGGAGCATGCTTAGTGCGTAGACATTGCATAGGGTAGATATGTCACTTATGCGATTAGTTACTAAGTACACTTTTGCTTCAGTTTCTCTATGTCATCGTCGTCACCATCCTACACTCCTGAATCGTACTCGGCCGATGTATCGGAATACGTCACCGGGCGACCACAAGTTAACCCACCCGACAACCGAGGAGAAGAGGATTACAGTAGTACGGAATCGGAACCCGAAGTGTCCAGCGAGCGAGACCCCTATGATAGACCTAGAGTATCACCAACCACGGTTTTACCCCGACCCACTCCAGTGATTGTTCTACCACATCCCGGAGGACTTCGCGTTAGACAAACGGCAAGGAAGAATGTTCCAATCCCAAGGAGAGTCACACTATCAACACCTCGTCTGGAGGCACCGGAACCGTCAAGAGTAGTCACCGGTGTGCCGATTGGGCGAATGGCCGAACTGACCTTGGCGAGATATCAACATATCATGGAAATGACAACTGAATTGCATGGGTGTCAAGTTAGGGTAACCCATCAAGCTCAAGTCTTAATGGAACTTGTAGAGCTAACACACCAACTGGCTGTCGTATCAACTCAAGCTCGGGATGGCGCAACAATGGCTAGAGAAATGGCATCAAGGGCTCAAGCGGCAAGCTTGGTGGTAGGAATGGTGTTGTTGCTACTGATGTTCTTGCTTGTGATCGGGGCATACTTGGGATAGTGCGGATGGACCGTGGCATGTGGGAGGATCTTTTAAAAATCATCTTTTATTGCTTATCATTTTAATTCATGTATTTCTAAGTTGTATTTCCATTCAAACAATGTGATACCGGTGTACGAGAAACACCGGAAATTTTGTAAACTTCGGCATTTAATGGAGACCCATTTGGGGGAAAAATTTTAGTCAATCTATCTATTTCCCTTATACTTCACTTTACTGTTCAAATATTCAAATAAAAAAATTCCTTAAACTTTTGGAAAATATGAGTTCAAGAAATTGTACAAATTTTAACCAAAACAAATTTTGCAAATGTGTTTTAGAATCATGCCTCCAAGAAGATCTACACGCCACACGGTAGATACCCCTGAAAACCAAACGTCCGACATAGCACAAATCATCGCACAACGCATCCAAGAAGCCATACCCGATATCGTCACACAAGTAACTGTTGGCATCAATGCAAACCCTAGGAATGAAGGAGGTAGTGGAGGAAATCTGGGAAGTAACAGTACCGGATGTAACTACAAGTCCTTCATGTCCTGTAAGCCCAAAGAGTTCTACAGAAAGGAAGGTGCCATAGGATTTCTTTCTTGGATTGATAGCATGGAGTCGGTACTCCATATTAGCAAATGCTCGGAGGACCACAAGGTGGAATATGCTACATGTCAACTCCAAGGCAGGGCACTAACATGGTGGAACATCCAGGTTCAAACCCGTGGAAGGGAAGATGCGTACAAACTCACATGGGAGGAGTTCAAAAAGTTGCTCATTGAGGAGTACTGCCCTAAGAGTGAAATCCAGAAGCTAGAAGCTGAATTCTGGAATATTGTAATGTTAAATAATTCAAATAATTAAAAGAAATAAAAATAAATTATAAATAAAAAATAAAAAATAAATCATTTTACACAAAACCACACTCCACACACACACACACTCTCTCTCTCTCTCTCCAACCCCCCCCCCCCCCTTAAGACCCCCTCTCTCTTTCATTTTCATTCACTTCACTCATTCTCTCATTCTCTCATTTTCTCTCTTTTTCTCTCTACTAAACTTCAAAGTCCAGCCCTTTCACACTCAAGAACATCAAGAACACAAGTCTCCACAAGGTAAAAATTTCAAGTAGAGCAAAGCCTACACTTCTTCTTATTGTTTCTTCATTTTTCTTCAAGTTTCATCTTCTACACTAGTTTAAATGTGGCTTTCTCTAAACATATCTTTGTATCCTAATGTTTGTAGATTCATCACCATAACACTTTGCATGTCATTAAAAGTGTGATGAATCCATCATCAAACCAAAGTTAGTGATCAAAGAATGATTTACTTGAATGTTTTCACAAAAAGCTCAAAAGAACAAATTTTTGAAAATGTTTTGACAAGATGAGTGATCTAAGTTCTTTGCATGTAGATTGTGTAAGCTAAAAGGAAGCTTTTCATCTGAAAATATTGGATTTGATGTGTCAAAAATTGTGGCCAAGCAAAAAGAACAAATCTTTAAAGAACCAATAGAAATAATGCTTTTATATAAAGAAGTTTTTCCAACAGCAATCTGTCAGATTTTTCCACTGACTTTGCATGGCCATATCTCTCTCAAAAATACTCCAAATGGGGTGATTTTTTTCTGGATTTTTCTTTTATGAGTTAGGGATCAAACCCAACTGGAATCTTTGCAAACATTAAGTTTTCGACCTCCGAACAGTATGCACAAAAATAGTGCGCAACAGCAACGTTTTTCGGTCACAGTTTACGTCGGGTATTATTCATGCACTAACTATTCTAAAAATCATGAAACTTATGTCAAAGTTTCTTAACACATGGAAGTAACTGGTCATAAAATATCATAACCTAACGATCTCTGGAAGTCATCCGAAAATGAACCGAAACTGACTACATATTCTGGACAGCTAACAACTATATCATATTATAGCTATATGCTATCTCTTGACCCTTTTCCTCACCTTTGGTGATGAAATTGTGGTATATATATATATATATATATATATATATATATATATATATATATATATATATATATATGTACTATATATATACGTATTTATTTATCTTAACTTTACCCGTTTCATCACTTGTATGATGAAATTGTGGAATATATCTATATATATATTTACTTACTCGTTTTATACTCTAACATCTAACATTTCATTTTGAACCCTTTTCATCATTTTATGATGAAATTGTGGTATATATATATGTAATATATAACCTAACTCCTAACTTTATATATACTATACATATGACTCCTAATTATTGACCCCTTTTCGTCAAACGTCATGACGAAATTGCGGTAATCTCGAATTATCATATGTAACGTTTGAGATATTAATTACTAATATCGATGAACTTATAACAACATACAAACTTAATCTCAACAAAGGCATTTTATGTTGATTTGGATAATTACACGATACCAAGGACTAAGGTTTAGAACATAGAATCTTACTAGTGTCCTTACATTCGTAGGATCGACGTAGGATCGCGTTATGGATCGCATTACGCACCACTTGAGAACAACTACGTTTATCACCGTGAGTCTTCATAGCCCCTTTTTACTGTTTTATACATTTTGGGGTGGAAAGCATGTTACAAATTTTATTTCGAAATCAATCGTTTTATTTCTGAAATACTACGCATGTTTAACGCTCTACGGTACGTGTGCGCATGTTAAAGCTTCTGAGTTTATGCTATCGTACAAAAGTCCCCACATATTTTTACATTACCTACTTAACTCACGTGTGTGAGCCATGGTAATTATGGATAACGTTATTTGGTTGACCACCCACTTACTGTGATGTGAGTGCATAATTATTACAACGCCATGTTAGCGATAGAACATGATGACTCGGGGCAAACTAATACAATGGTCATGAGGTTTGGGTAATGGCTTAGCATGCTACCTCTGAGGCGTCACATTATATACCATGAGCATACAATACAGAAACAACAACGGAAACTTTACAACCGAGAGTTGTACCGCAATCTTTGAAAGCGTGAAACTTATCAACTTGCATTAAAACTTTTAGTGCATACGAAAACCTATGAACTCACCAACTATTTTATAGTTGACACTCTCATTTACATGCTTTTCAGGAAACAACAAGTAAGGATGAATTCTAGAAGGCACTACAAACTAGCGACGTCTAACTTTATTTACATCATGTCAAGACTTTTTTTTACTTTGGACAATTTGTATTTCAAAGACACGTTGTATTTTGTAACTTTTATGATATGATGATTGTGTGTTGTCTTCTACCTTACGCATTGAAACATTTAGCTGTGACATCCTGTGTTTCTGCTTTAGCGGGGTGTGACAGAAGTGGTATCAGAGCCGAAGGTTATAGAGAATACCGGTCTTTCATTTGAAAAACCCAACTATAACCAAAAGTCCAAAATTGACATGAAAATAACTAAACCTACTACTAGTATAACTAAGTCTAGAATGGCATTAACAGACTTTAATTAAACATAGCCTGATCACCTATGCTCGATTAAGGAAGGTTAATGCGAGGCTAGAAATAGTTATAGTAGGAGTATGTTGATTTTTACTTGCACTCTCTAGGAGCATGCTTAGTGCGTAGACATTGCATAGGGTAGATATGTCACTTATGCGATTAGTTACTAAGTACACTTTTGCTTCAGTTTCTCTATGTCATCGTCGTCACCATCCTACACTCCTGAATCGTACTCGGCCGATGTATCGGAATACGTCACCGGGCGACCACAAGTTAACCCACCCGACAACCGAGGAGAAGAGGATTACAGTAGTACGGAATCGGAACCCGAAGTGTCCAGCGAGCGAGACCCCTATGATAGACCTAGAGTATCACCAACCACGGTTTTACCCCGACCCACTCCAGTGATTGTTCTACCACATCCCGGAGGACTTCGCGTTAGACAAACGGCAAGGAAGAATGTTCCAATCCCAAGGAGAGTCACACTATCAACACCTCGTCTGGAGGCACCGGAACCGTCAAGAGTAGTCACCGGTGTGCCGATTGGGCGAATGGCCGAACTGACCTTGGCGAGATATCAACATATCATGGAAATGACAACTGAATTGCATGGGTGTCAAGTTAGGGTAACCCATCAAGCTCAAGTCTTAATGGAACTTGTAGAGCTAACACACCAACTGGCTGTCGTATCAACTCAAGCTCGGGATGGCGCAACAATGGCTAGAGAAATGGCATCAAGGGCTCAAGCGGCAAGCTTGGTGGTAGGAATGGTGTTGTTGCTACTGATGTTCTTGCTTGTGATCGGGGCATACTTGGGATAGTGCGGATGGACCGTGGCATGTGGGAGGATCTTTTAAAAATCATCTTTTATTGCTTATCATTTTAATTCATGTATTTCTAAGTTGTATTTCCATTCAAACAATGTGATACCGGTGTACGAGAAACACCGGAAATTTTGTAAACTTCGGCATTTAATGGAGACCCATTTGGGGGAAAAATTTTAGTCAATCTATCTATTTCCCTTATACTTCACTTTACTGTTCAAATATTCAAATAAAAAAAATTCCTTAAACTTTTGGAAAATATGAGTTCAAGAAATTGTACAAATTTTAACCAAAACAAATTTTGCAAATGTGTTTTAGAATCATGCCTCCAAGAAGATCTACACGCCACACAGTAAATACCCCTGAAAACCAAACGTCCGACATAGCACAAATCATCGCACAACGCATCCAAGAAGCCATACCCGATATCGTCACACAAGTAACTGTTGGCATCAATGCAAACCCTAGGAATGAAGGAGGTAGTGGAGGAAATCTGGGAAGTAACAGTACCGGATGTAACTACAAGTCCTTCATGTCCTGTAAGCCCAAAGAGTTCTACAGAAAGGAAGGTGCCATAGGATTTCTTTCTTGGATTGATAGCATGGAGTCGGTACTCCATATTAGCAAATGCTCGGAGGACCACAAGGTGGAATATGCTACATGTCAACTCCAAGGCAGGGCACTAACATGGTGGAACATCCAGGTTCAAACCCGTGGAAGGGAAGATGCGTACAAACTCACATGGGAGGAGTTCAAAAAGTTGCTCATTGAGGAGTACTGCCCTAAGAGTGAAATCCAGAAGCTAGAAGCTGAATTCTGGAATCACGCCATGATCGGAGCCGACATAGACCGATACACTGCTCGCTTTCACGAACTCGCAAAACTGGTACCTCATATGGTCACTCCCGAGAGTAAGAGAATCGACCGATACTTATGGGGATTAGCATCGGAGATCCGAGGAATGGTCACCTCGGCAAAACTGACCACAATCCAAGAGGTTGTGGCCTTGGCAACTACTTTAACGAACGATGCGGTGAGAGCAGGAACTCTGTCATCGGGAAGTGCCAGCAATAAGAGGAAGCCAGAGCATCAGTCAGGAAAGAAATCCTTTAGTAGTGCAAGCAAGGACAAGAACATCACGAGAAACTTCGTAGTAAAGACACAGGAGCCAGGGCAATACAAGGGTTCACTCCCTAGATGCAACAAATGCAGCTATCATCACGAGGGAGCATGCGTTATTTGTGACAATTGTAAACGGCCAGGTCATCTCACCAGGTTCTGTAAAAGTGAAAAAGGGCCCAATGAAGGGAGAAGGGCATGTTTTGAGTGCGGAAGTCCGGATCACTACCGAAATACGTGCCCGAAGTTTGGAAGGAGACCGAACAATAACAACAATGGAAATCTGGCGAGACAAGCCAACCAGGGGAATCAAGGAGGTCAGGCTAGAGGACGGGCATTTATCATTGGAGCTGACGAAGCACGTCGCGACCCTAATGTGGTGACAGGTACATTTCTCCTAAACAACCACTATGCATCAGTATTATTTGACACTGGAGCGGATAGAAGTTTTGTTTCATTGGAATTTAGGCCACTAATTGACTTGGAATCTAGGAGAATGTCGGATGCCTATATTATTGAGGTTGCTAATGGTCATAAATTTGAGGCTAAGGATGTAATTTTAGATTGTACCTTGAATCTAGCCGATAAGTTGTTTAGCGTTGATCGTATTCCTATTGAATTGGGGAGTTTTGACATAGTTATAGGCATGGATTGGTTATCCAAGAATCGAGCGGAGATTTGTTGTTTTGATAAGTCGGTTAGAATACCGTTGCAAGACGTAAAAACCCTCGTGATACATGGAAAAAGTTGGAAGAAGCCTAGAGATGGTGTCAAGTATTAAGGTTCAAAAGTATTTGAGGAAGAAGTGTGTTGCATTTTTGGCACTTATAGTCGAGAAGAAGTCCGAGGAAAGGCGAATCCAAGACATTCTCGTGGTAAAGGATAACCCGAAAGTGTTCCCCGACGATTTGCCTGGACTGCCCCCGTTTAGACAAGTTGAATTCCAAATTGACCTCATACCTGGAGCAGCACCTGTAGCTAAGGCACCGTACCGTCTAACACCTGCCGAAATGCAAGAGTTGTCGAGTCAACTCCAAGAACTTCTGGACAAGGAATTTATTAGGCCAAGTTCCTCACCTTGGGGAGCTCCAGTCCTGTTTGTCAAGAAGAAGGATGGATCGTTTCGAATGTGCATCGACTATAGGGAATTGAACAAGTTGACAATCAAGAATCGATATCCTCTCCCTCGAATAGATGATTTATTCGACCAATTGCAAGGTGCAACATATTTCTCAAAGATTGATCTTCGATCAGGTTATCACCAGTTAAGAATCTGCGAGGAGGACATTCCTAAGACAGCTTTTAGAACACGTTATGGACACTACGAGTTTTTGGTTATGCCTTTCGGTTTAACCAATGCACCAGCTGTGTTCATGGATTTAATGAACAGGGTATGCAGACCATACCTCGACAAGTTTGTGATCGTGTTTATAGATGACATTTTGATCTACTCTCGAAGTAAAGAAGATCACGAGCAGCATTTGAGAGTAATTCTAGAACTTCTTAAGGAACAGAAACTATACGCCAAATTCTCTAAGTGCGAATTTTGGATTAGAGAAGTACACTTTCTAGGTCACGTGATTGGAGAAAAAGGAATTCACGTAGATCCGGCTAAGGTGGAAGCTGTTAAGAAATGGGAAGCTCCCAAAACACCGACAGAAATTCATCAATTTCTGGGTTTGGCAGGTTATTATAGGCGATTTATTGAGAACTTCTCAAAAATTGCTAAACCACTCACAACACTGACCCAAAAGGATAGTAAATTCATTTGGGGAGAACCACAAGAAAAGGCGTTCCAGCTATTGAAGAAAAAGTTGTGCAATGCACCAATTCTGGCGTTACCGGAAGGAACAGAAAATTTTGTGGTGTATTGTGACGCGTCGCATCAAGGTTTAGGCTGTGTATTGATGCAAAGGGACAAAGTGATAGCATACGCCTCGCGACAACTAAAAGTTCATGAGAAGAACTATACCACGCACGATTTGGAGCTCGGAGCTGTGGTATTCGCTTTAAAGATTTGGAGACATTATTTGTACGGCACTAAGTGCACCATCTTCACCGATCATAAAAGTCTTCAGCATATTCTAGACCAGAAAATGCTCAACATGAGACAAAGAAGGTGGGTAGAGTTACTCAGTGATTACGATTGTGATTTTCGTTATCATCCAGGTAAGGCCAATGTAGTGGCTGATGCCCTGAGTAGGAAGGAAAGGACAAAATCTTCACATGTACGAGCAATGGGAGCGCTTGTACAAACAAGTTTAAAGACACGAATTCTTGAAGCGCAGACCGAAGCAATAAGAACGAAAAACTTGAAGGACGAAACTCTTTACGGCATAGAAAACAGATTTGAAACTAAGGTTGATGGAGTACGTTATTTCAAGGACAGAGTTTGGATTCCAAAAGTTAGCAAAGTACGGGGGACAATCCTGAATGAAGCCCATAAGTCACAATATTCAATTCATCCTGGTGCGGATAAGATGTATAAGGATTTAAGGGAATATTATTGGTGGCCAGGAATGAAGAAGGATATTCCCCTATACGTAGGAAAATGTGTAACTTGCTCAAAGGTCAAGGTTGTATATCATAAACCATCTGGTTTGCTACAACAACCAGAGATTCTCTAGTGGAAATGGGAACAAATAACCATGGATTTCATAACCAAACTGCCGAGAACTGCCAAAGGGCACGACTCGATTTGGGTTATAGTAGACCGATTCACGAAATCTGCACATTTCTTACCGATTCGAGAAGATTATAAGATGGAAAAGCTGGCTCAGATATACATCAAGGAAATTGTTACGCGACATGGAGTCCCGATTTCCATCATATCAGATAGAGATAGTCGTTTCACATCTCGGTTTTGGCAGTCACTTCAAAGAGCATTGGGGACACAATTGAATTTAAGTACTGCCTATCATCCCCAAACAGACGGCCAAAGTGAGCGAACCATTCAAACGTTGGAAGACATGCTTAGAGCATGTGTAATAGATTTCGGAGGAAGTTGGGATAACCATTTACCGTTAGTCGAGTTTTCCTACAACAATAGCTATCACACCAATATTAAGTGTGCGCCATATGAAGCACTGTATGGACGCAAGTGTCGTTCACCTCTTTGTTGGTTGGAGATTGGAGATAGACAGTTGTCTAGTCCAGACATTGTACAAGAAACCACCGACAAAATTGCAATCATCAGGGATAGACTTAAAGCAGCTCAAGATCGTCAAAAGAGCTATGTGGACAACCGTAGGAAACCGTTAGAGTTTCAAATTAACGATAGAGTCTTTCTAAAAGTATCCCCTTGGAAGGGAACTATCTGATTCGGAAAACGAGGAAAGTTGAACCCTCGATATGTTGGACCATTTAAAATCACCGAAAGAATTGGACCAGTAGCATACAGACTGGAGTTGCCAACAGAACTAAGTGCTATTCACGACACGTTTCATGTGTCAAACTTGAAGAAATGTCTAGCCAACGAGGAGATAATTGTGCCTTTGGAAGAAGTCCAAATCAATGATAAACTGCACATTGTTGAAAAACCAATCGAAATACTTGACCGAGAGGTCAAGCGTCTTAAGCGAAGCAAGATTCCAATAGTGAAAGCTCACTGGAACGCAAGGCGTGGGCCTGAGTACACATGGGAACGAGAGGATTATATGAAACACAAGTATCCTCACCTCTTTGCTAAAGAACCGGTTATAGACGAAAGTTCTTGAATTTCGGGACGAAAGTTCTTGAATTTCGGGACGAAATTCTTTTAACCGAGAGAGACTGTGACAACCGTCAGATTCGCGTTCAGGTTAGAACTGCACTAAACATATCAGATACTGATACTATATGTCACACTGTCCAATTTTAGCAGTCAACCCGATACAGTAGGAAAAATTTAGAAATTTTGCCTAAAACCCCTCAAATTAGGGAATTATCCATACATCTCATAAAATGTCAACCAAAAACATCCTACATATATATGGTTTTATATATAAACCTTACAATAAAAAACTAGTAAAGTTAATTAGTAACCCTTATAATTAATTAAATTGTAATGTTAAATAATTCAAATAATTAAAAGAAATAAAAATAAATTATAAATAAAAAATAAAAACACAATCATTTTACACAAAACCACACTCCACACACACACTCTCTCTCTCTCTCCAACCCCCCCCCCCCCCCCCTCTTAAGACCCCCTCTCTCTTTCATTTTCATTCACTTCACTCATTCTCTCATTCTTTCATTTTCTCTCTTTTTCTCTCTACTAAACTTCAAAGTCCAGCCTTTTCACACTCAAGAACATCAAGAACACAAGTCTCCACAAGGTAAAACTTTCAAGTAGAGCAAAGCCTACACTTCTTCTTATTGTTTCTTCATTTTTCTTCAAGTTTCATCTTCTACACTAGTTTAAATGTGGCTTTCTCTAAACATATCTTTGTATCCTAATGTTTGTAGATTCATCACCATAACACTTTGCATGTCATTAAAAGTGTGATGAATCCATCATCAAACCAAAGTTAGTGATCAAAGAATGATTTACTTGAATGTTTTCACAAAAAGCTCAAAAGAACAAATTTTTGAAAATGTTTTGACAAGATGAGTGATCTAAGTTCTTTGCATGTAGATTGTGTAAGTTAAAAGGAAGCTTTTCATCTGAAAATATTGGATTTGATGTGTCAAAAATCGTGGCCAAGCAAAAAGAACAAATCTTTAAAGAACCAATAGAAATAATGCTTTTATATAAAGAAGTTTTTCCAACAGCAATCTATCAGATTTTTCCACTGACTTTGCATGGCCATATCTCTCTCAAAAATACTCCAAATGGGGTGATTTTTTTCTGGATTTTTCTTTTATGAGTTAGGGATCAAACCCAACTGGAATCTTTGCAAAACATTAAGTTTTCGACCTCCGAAAAGTATGCACAAAAACAGTGCGCAACAGCAACGTTTTTCGGTCACAGTTTACGTCGGGTATTATTCATGCACTAAAACTACTCTAAAAATCATGAAACTTATGTCAAAAGTTTCTTAACACATGGAAGTAACTGTTCATAAAATATCATAACCTAACGATCTCTAGAAGTCATCCAAAAATGAACCGAAAGTGACTACATATTCTGGACAGCTAACAAATATGTCATATTATAGCTATATGCTATCTCTTGACTCTTTTCCTCACCTTTGGTGATGAAATTGTGGTATATATATATATATATATATGTACTATATATATACGTATTTATTTATCTTAACTTTACCCGTTTCATCACTTGTATGATGAAATTGTGGAATATATCTATATATATTTACTTACTCATTTTATACTCTAACATCTAACATTTCATTTTGAACCCTTTTCATCATTTTATGATGAAATTGCGGTATATATATATATATGTAATATATAACCTAACTCCTAACTTTATATATACTATACATATGACTCCTAATTATTGACCCCTTTTCGTCAAACGTCATGACGAAATTGCGGTACTCGAATTATCATATGTAACGTTTGAGATATTAATTACTAATATCGATGAACTTATAACAACATACAAACTTAATCTCAACAAAGGCATTTTATGTTGATTTGGATAATTACACGATACCAAGGACTAAGGTTTAGAACATAGAATCTTACTTGTGTCCTTACATTCGTAGGATCGACGTAGGATCGCGTTACGGATCGCATTACGCACCACTTGGGAACAACTACATTTATCACCGTGAGTCTTCATAGCCCCTTTTTACTGTTTTATACATTTTGGGGTGGAAAGCATGTTACAAATTTTGTTTCGAAATCAATCGTTTTATTTCTGAAATACTACGCATGTTTAACGCTCTACGGTACGTGTGCACATGTTAAAGCTTCTGAGTTTATGCTATCATACAAAAGTCCCCACATATTTTTACATTACCTACTTAACTCACGTGTGTGAGCCATGGTAATTATGGATAACGTTATTTGGTTGACCACCCACTTACTGTGATGTGAGTGCATAATTATTACAACGCCATGTTAGCGATAGAACATGATGACTCGGGGCAAACTAATACAATGGTCATGAGGTTTGGGTAATGGCTTAGCATGCTACCTCTGAGGCATCACATTATATACCATGAGCATACAATACAGAAATAACAACAGAAACTTTACAACCGAGAGTTGTACCACAATCTTTGAAAGCGCGAAACTTATCAACTTGCATTAAAACTTTTAGTGCATACGAAAACCTATGAACTCACCAACTATTTTATAGTTGACACTCTCCTTTACATGCTTTTCAGGAAACAACAAGTAAGGATGAATTCTAGAAGGCACTACAAACTAGCGACATCCAACTTTATTTACATCATGTCAAGACTTTTTTTTACTTTGGACAATTTGTATTTCAATGACACGTTGTATTTTGTAACTTTTATGATATGATGATTGTGTGTTGTCTTCTACCTTACGCATTGAAACATTTAGTTGTGACATCCCGTGTTTCCGCTTTAGCGGGGTGTGACACACCACTTGAATCCTCCAAATAAAAACTCCTAGTCTCCACAAAAGCTCCAAGCTTCCATATCTTCAATAATGGTGGAAGTGGGTTTGATTTGAGTGGGGAAGATGAAGAGGAGAGGGAAGGATTTAGGGTTTTCTTTAGAGAGAATCGGTTTAGAGAGAGAGGGAACAGATTTGGGTTGGGGATGAAATGAGGAATGAGAGAGAGAGAAGTCTTAAAAGGAAACCAAAATATCTCATCAGACCCTTCGCAGATGTCTGACTTAGACACCATGCGGACGTCCGACCCTTGAGATGGTCGAACCCCAAACATTTATGTTGTTTCCGCGGACGACACGCGGACTTCCGCGCTACACGGACGTCCGGCCTTGCGCCTATGCGGACGTCCGCAAGTCCAAATTTCGCTTTTCAATTTTCGGGGTGTTACACTTGTGCATGAAGTCTTCAATTGAGAGTGGTCCTTTAGTTACGGAGTTGGGCTTTTAGTTGCTTGACATGACCATGAGATGGATTGGCGTATGTGTTGGCTAGGATGTCCCATGCTTCTTTAGTTGTTGTGGCCCTAGTGACAAGAGGGCCGAGAGTAGGTGATAAGGTGCCAACGAGTGCGCCAAACAGCAGCTTATCTTGTCGAAACCAAAAGGTATAGGCTGAGTTTGGCAAGGTTTTGTCGTCCTTGGTTACGGTCTTCGCGGGTGGTGGATGTGATCCGTCCACAAAGTGAAATAGATCATATCCTATGAGGAGAGCTTCAATCTGAGATTTCCATGTGAGATAGGTTGTAGGCGTAAGTTTTTGCACGGAATGAACGTTCACGACTACAAGCGGTTTGGTTGGGTCGTTCGTGTTTGGGAGGGTGTGATAAGAGTCCATGGGGAAGTTGATAGAGGGAGGTGAGGATCAGGGCTCTGATACCATATAGAGAGATATGAATTATGTTGAGAATATATATTTTCTCATTGATAGAAGAGGTATTTATACAGAGAGATTACAAGGATAAATCTAATCTAAAGTAACAATTAAGGAGATAAATAAAGAGATAATAACAACAACAGATAAGTATGAGAGGATAACTTAGTTATCCTTTATCAGTATATGTGCCAATTGTGCCCCCATAGTACACCAAAATGGGTCCTCAAAGACGATTCAGTATATGTTCTTTCTTTTTCTTTATTTGGTGTACGTACTTGAGCCGGATGAAAGGAAACTTTTCTCATCGATTTTTTTCAAAACTAACGCTTTGTTGGATATGAGACCCAAATTATCTGCTAATTAGAATCCTTGACGAGTGATATCTTTACTGCTAGATTTGCGGGTTGTCACTTTGATGGGACCGTTTTCTCGTCGTTAGTGGGAGATAGAAGAAAGGATTTTCCATGTGAACAACAGTAAGGGGTTGTTTACCAAATTTTTTGGTAAGTGTTGACTGGAATAAGAGGTCTGACTATGGTAAGAGGTCTGATTGGGGTAAGTGCTGACTGGATTTTGTTGTTTACCAAGTTTTTTTCTATTAAGTGCTGACTGAGTAAAAAAGACCATTATACCCCTCTGTCTGGAGTAAGTGTTGATTAAAAAAATTTGTTTACCAAATGTATTGTATTACGTGTTAACTAATAATTGTTGTTTACAGTTTTTTATATATATTATTCTTACGAAAATATAAAAATACTCAAATATAATAACATATTAGAGTTTCCATAATTTAAAACAAAAGGTCATTTCAATTTTTTAGCATAATTATTTGCATACACACTGTTCTCTTACAGATATTAAGTTCAAGAATTCAACATTAATTGATTTGCAATCTGATCACGTAAATTAGTCATATATTGATTGCCTTGAAGACCCCATTGTGTTTCTTCAATTCCTTCTTATCTGATGCTTTCTTCCTCGATTGCTTCACCTTGTTCTTCGATGGTAAACATGTTTTCATCATATTCCAAACACGGTTGATCTTGAATATTGCATCTCCTTATAAAGTTGTGTATTGCAAAACAAGCAATCACTACGTCCTTTTGAACCGGGAAAAGATAAGGAGCCATTTGTCTTAAAATTGGAAATCTTGCTTTCAAGACCCCATATGCACGCTCAATGACATTTTAAAGTTGTGCGTGAGCATGATTGAATTGTTCTTCTTTAGTCAACGCACGTCGGCGGCGAAAATCTACTAACCAATATCTTGTATTGCGATATGGGGTCATAAATCCACGAGTATTGGTATATGCGGCATCACAAAGATAATATTTGCCCGCAATTACAAATACAACTTAAGAAATATAAGGAAATAACAACGTTCAAATGTCAAGAAAAAATGAAACATACTTGGTGGAGGAAATGGAAATCCTGAAGTTGGATTAAATGCAACTTCTGTCAGAACTCGAGAATCATGTGCAATGCCTTCCCATCCAGCCCAAACAAATGTGAATATCATATTAAAATCACAGACCGCTAAAACATTTTGATAGCATTCACCTCTTCCTCTATACCTAGCTTGTTGACTAAGGGGCACAACTGCATGTATCAAGGTTCCATCTAACCCACCTATAGCCCCCTTTTTATGAGATAGAAAAATATTAGAAACTACATATTTATGTTAAAGATATTCAAGATATCAAGATAAAACATACCGGAAATATTTCTTTGAGTCGTCTAAATCGCTCCGACATATTTGGGGTTCCATCAAAGGATGTTGGCCCAACGACTTCTCTCACGAACTCCATCATTCCTCATAGTACTTCATGAAAACATTTATTAATAGTTCGCGTAGAATGTTGAAATCTTCGTTTAACCATTCTAAAACATTCATTGTGACCAATTATTGTCAAGAATATGGCCATCTTTTCTTCGACACTCACATACCTACTTGATCGTACCCAAATTTTTTCTTTAAAGTAATTGCATAATAATATGTATGCATCGCGTGATAAACGCATTAGTTCATGACATTGTGTATTGGATCCCCTTAATAGTTCTTGTGTATACGCATGCTCGCTCAATGCTGAGGTGTTGTCTCATCATTTTCCTTAAATTAATATTGATAATAACATTAACTCACACGATTTCATACAAAGACCAACAAATATCTTCCAAAAGTTCAAACAAATAACACAAAAAATGCATCTTTAAAGATAACATTGATCATAACATTCATTAATAGGTTTATACAAAAACCATCTACGGTTTCAAAAGAGCTCATCAAAACATCAAGTCTGCATATAAACCATCTATGGTTTCAAAAGAGCGCATCAAAACATCTAATTTAAAAATAAACCATCTATGGTTTCAAAAGAGCGCAACAAAACATCTAATGTGCATATAAACCATCTAAGGTTTCAAAAGAGCACATCAAAGTATTTTCTTCTAAAGTCCAAATAAACGATGCAATAACTATATAAGCCGAAGTTGGCCTCAAGTGAAACTAACCCAACCCTCACACTTATCCTCCTTCAAGCACAACCAAATCTTCTTATAATCAGGGCCTAGACTAAACAGATGAAGTGCAACCTCATACAAAGGGCTTTCCCACCCAAATTTCTCCAGTTTTTCATTGCAAGCCCCCACCTCAGATTCCACTGGTTGTTTGTCCAAAGCACTTTGCACAGAAGTGACAACCTTAGATACTTCCTCATTATTTACTGAACTGCTTGGTTGAATACTTTTTCGTTTTTTTCTTCGAGACTGAGAATGCAAAGAAGACTCTTGTACCGAAGGCAATGTTTCAGAACTTTGTTTCTCTTGTGTTTCTTGGGTTTGAGGAGCAACACGTGTAGGCAATGTTTTTTAGCTTTGTTGTTCTTGTGTTTGGGGAGCAATGCATGTAGGATTAGGAACAAAAGAGTTCGGCCCCCAACTTCCAATGCTCGTAGAAGCAACTCCGTCAAAAAAGTTGTACACAAAGATCTGGAAATGGTAGTAGTGCAGTCCTCAACTATTCAACATATTTATTTGATTGTTTACAAAAACAGTTGTGTACATAAATATAAAGAACAATTTATTTTATAAAAAAATAGAAAAATAAAGAATATGACCTTTGTTTCCATTTTCCACTCCTCTTTAGACAGCTTAAAAGAGTTTGTTGATGCATCATAGATATTTCCAGTTTTGTTTTTCAATTTTGACCAAGCTCCATATTTGCCTTTGAGGTAGTCATAATGGTTTTTCATTTGCCTTTGCTCCATGATAAAATTATGTGTCTTTTCTAACGTTTCAGGTACGTTCCTCCAAGACATTGCCTTAAGGCTACCACCGTCTCGTCCATTTATAGATATCTCTCGCAAACATGATTCTAAAAAAGTTTTCACCACATTTAAATCTTTCCAATTAACCCTAGCTCTCTTGAGTTGTGAAGATTCATCGAGTTTTTCCATACCTATAAAAAATTAAACATGCCTCAAATACAAATAAAACCCTCAAACAAATAAACTATCTTCACAACTATTATATGCCTATTAACTATAATTTTATAACAAAAAGCGATGCATACACAAGAAATCTTAAATAGTTCAAAGTGTCAAGGGAGAACCATTAAGGTGCACAAGAAATCTTGAAATATGGTCCATATTATCTAGGGGTGCTCAGAGGTTGGGTTGGCCGGTTTAACGGTACTTTAATTAACAATTAACAACAGCAGCATAACACTAATTTTAATTTTTTTTAACGGCAAAACAAACATTTTTATTCCAACCAAATCACCAATACAAAACAAAACTGACAGGCCAACAAAACCAAAACCCCACTATCAAAATAGGAAGCACACGACACCACTAACAAAAACCAAACAACCAAATCACCAATACTTTATTTTAAAAGATTGTTATTAAATTTTATGAAAAGAAAATATAAAAATCCCACTGCCCCTCTGCACTAAAACAAACACTGGCAGCCTCCCTGTTTCTTCACTTTTGTAACCCATGGCAATCAAGTCTAAGAACACAGTTGGGATTTTCAAGAAATCTTTTGAGATGGCATTTTCAAGAAAACAGAACCACCCCATTCTCATTTTTCTTAATTCCTTTTGTTTTCCAAATAGAATTCAACCTCATTTATATTCAAACATTCTATTTTAACTTCTCAAATCTAAACTGTAAAAGGCACCTTAGGTCAATCATCTAACTACACATATTCACTTTTGTAACCCATGTATTTGAAAAGTTACAAGATGACAGAAAGCCAAAAGTCAAAAACTTAGGCAAAGGCAAAAATCAAAACTTAGGCAAATTTTTCTGGAATTTTGTCAAATAATATGGTTGTAGCCAAGTGATGAAATTACAAGATCTGTCAACGTAGCCAAGTGATGAAATTATAAGATGATAGAAACCCAAACGTCAAAAATAAAAAATAAACCCTAAACCCACTTCAGATTCACGTACTGAAGTAATTTAAGCTTCCATATAACTTACTCATTCACAATAATTTACAAGAACAAAACCCTAAACCCACTTCAGATTCACCAAAAATTATCATAAAAACTAAAAAAAACAACCAGATTTGAAAATATACAAGAAGAAGAGCATATTATAAACAAAAAGAAGAGCAGAAAATCGAGCAGAACCAAAAATAAAGAAGAATCGAGTAGATTTAAAAGAAAAAAGAAGAAGAATAGAGCAGATTTTAACGAAAAAGTTAAGAAGAATCGAGCAGATTTTATACCGTTTGTTTTAGCCTTCGGTGAACACCGTCGCACAGGGAGACGGGTTCCGCTTTGTAGATTACGAAACCCTGTTGTTTCAGCAACAAAATAGCAGATCGATTAGGAGATTGGAGATGAAGAAAATCAAGAAGAAAATGAAATATATGGAAGAAAGGAGGAGAGTACCTGATTTCAACAAAGAGAAGAGAGGCGGCTGTTGTTAGGGTTTTTTGTGAAGGGGTAAATAAAGAATTACAACCTCTTACCATGCTAAGATTCATTTTATTTTATGTCCAAGGTCAGCACACGGTCAGCACACGGTCAGCAATCTCATTTTCTTTTTTTGGTAAACAAACCTATCTCTTACCCAGGTAAGTATTTCTTACCCCAGTAAGAGGTAATAAGTGATCAGTAAACGGGGCCTAAGTGTCATTGAATATTCCCACCTTATCTCATTTTGATCCCTAAAACTTCACAACGCAGTTTTGAAGACAAATGAATTAGACTCGATACCTGATACGTTTAATATTATTCGAGAAGTGACAAGATAACATATACGAGTTGCAAATATACTTGCAAGCTCAAAATTCCCCAAACAAGGGCACAACATCACTGGAAAGTGTGTTGGAATCACACATGGCGGAGGTGTGGTTGGGGTCGTAGCTCCCAATAGAAAATGAGGGAAGATACTCATCTAAAGGAAGAGAGGAGTAAGGCACAACTATTTATCATCAATACATAAGCCTCTCATGAGATTGTCTCTGATTACAACTATGTCTATGAATCATACCGCCTTGAAGTTAAAATTGATTCTAGAAATCAAAGAAATCCCAAATAAATTATGAGAGTACATATGAGTCGATGGACAGATCATGCATACTCGTCGATGATATATTCACATATATTGTTGCTCATGAGATGATAAAGCACGATGACATTGAAGAATGTCAACAAAGAGCAAATTGGCCTAAATGAAAAGAAGCAATCCAAGAGAATTATACTATTCGACAAATGAACGTGTATTTGGTCCGGTAGTGCTGACCCACCAAGTGTGAATCCTGTAGAACATAGGTAAATCATTTATCATAAAGCATATTGAGAATATTTAAGTCATAGTGTATAAGGCTATCCTTTGGCACAAGGTTTCTCACAACGTCCTGGATTGACCACGAGAATACTTAGGGCCTGTTTGTTAGCAGCTTAATGAGCTTAATGGGACTGATAGCTTATTCAGTCAGCTATACATGACTGTTTGGTAGTAGCTTAATGATATAGAAAATTACTTATTTATTAAGCTTTTAGCAGGAAGCTTTATGCAGAAAGTCAAGTTTTGTCCAAACCAGTCTCTCCCAATTAAAAAACATGGTCCTTTCATCTATAAAAACACCCTCCCAAACAAAAACCTTTCCAATCTATAAAAACAGATTAATTCACACAGACAACTTTATTCATACAGGACTTAATGGAAAACCAACCAAACAGCCCCTTACTCTTTGTGATAAACGTTACAACGTTCTGCTAATTCATTAGCCTAGTATTTTCCAGAGGACTGAAAATGAAGCTCATGGACGTGGTTACTATATATCTTTATGGGGGGTCTAGATTCAGAGATATATAAAAGTGCTTGATGGAATTACATTACACTCCCGTTATAGATTAATGCAATCTAGTCGGATGTGGTATACCCGCTTAAGTGAATACTTGATTAGGAAGAGATATAAAAACGATGAATTGTGCTCTTGTGTATTTATTTAGGAAAACAAGTTCTAGATTTTCAAAGTAGCTTTATATGTCGATGTTAGAACATAATAAGTTTTCATTTCCCATCCCATGGAAAACCCTTTTCACTCCGCTTAGCCTTATCCCTCTCTAGGGGTACTTTAGTGATAGGTTCTATAGGAACTGGACGATCTTATTTGGTCAAATACCTAGCAAAAAAACTCGTATCTTCCTTTCATTAATGTATTTCTGAACAAGGTCCTGGATAACAAGTCTAAAGGTTTTGATGATATCAATATCGATATTGATGAGATTGACGATATTGGTGCTTGTTACGATATTGGTGTTAGTTATGATATTGATGCTAGTGACGATATCCTTGATATGGAGTTGGAACTGTTAATTAGCGTGAATGCGGTAACTATGGATATGCTGCCTATCAAATAAAAGAAACCACAAGCTACTTAATAGGCACTCTTGAGCTATGACGTCGAGTTTGTGGAATAATAATCCACTGATCCGCATATGTCCAGAAAATGGGCGATTTAACATGGACACACCTGACTAGCACTCCCATGATCGTTCGAAGTGTTGGATATAAGGAAATATATATTTCGTCTAACGAATGGTGACAAAGAGGTGTTGAGAGCTGGAATTCCCTACCTAAGTACAATACATGCACTAATGTACTTAGCATAATACACTTGACCATGTATTGTATTTTCCAATGAACTTGTTAGCTAGATTTCGCTTAGTGCCAACGCAACTTCATTGGAATAATATCAAATTAATCTTTAGGAACCATTAATGTTGGCTTATACTTTTCCTATAGAGAGAAAATTGGGATTGATAATGGAACTTCAATACCTAGTTAGAATATGAGCGACAAAAGTACCGACTCTTATAGAAAAACATCAAACAATACCTTGGTATATATTTGCTTATATTAGATATCTATTTGACCCATACAAAGGTTGCTCCCAAACTGGCTAAGGAATTATCATACAGAACATGTCGATTGCTTGGAAGTAAACTAAGCAAAACCTTATAGATACCTTCGTTATCAAGAATATTACTCTCCATGAGACAATTCAATAGTGTATATGGTTAAGGACTATCATTACACATATCAGAGGAGCTAGTAATTTTAGTTCAACCACTATACAACTTGCATGTATGAAAATAATGCATCATGTATCAAAGAAATGAAAGAAAGATACAAAAAGGGTGATAACACAAAGCATATTTTGCTTAAGTTTCTGTTCAAACAACAATAACAAACTCATCTCTAGATTCAAGTGAATCAAGTAAGATTATAGGAGAATGTGACATATTTACCAAATCGTTACCTAACACCATCCTGAAAACATGTAGAAAGTATTAAAAGGCAAATGTTTTCCAAACTCACTTGATTAATTACAAATTAGGGGGAGTAGTAGACAAAAGGGGAAATCTAATATATATGTAATAGTGGTATGTTATGCTATTTCCTTTCAACCAAAGTTTTATTTTTTCTATTGGGTTTTGTTTCTTAGTGTAAGGTTTTAGTGAAGCAACATTTTATATACCATCATGTTTTCTTAACTGTCATGATTAATGTACGAATCTAAGAGAAAATTAGATTAAAAGAAAAGTCAATGTATTGCAAAGAAACTGGTGTGTTGTACTTTTTCTTTCGTCCTATTTTTATTTTTCTCACTGGGTTTTTATTTTGGTGTAAAGTTTTAACGAGTCAACAATTGTGCATTATCACTCCTTTAAACTCGGCACAAAGGGAGTGTTGTAGGATAAGTGTGTTATCGTCTAAAGGATATGACGATATAGATACAAATAGATTAGAATTGATATCTCTCGTAGTTATCTACTTGTATCTCATCCCTATTTAAAAACTTTTTGATTAATGAGGATTACAAATTTCATTCTCTCTATTTACCGGTGTTATATTTCGTTTTTTCTTTTAACATATATAAATAAGAAAGGTAAAAAAAGTAAAAAAAAAACTTGTAAAATGACAAAAACATCTTTTTGAACTGTTTTTTAGTGGAGTTAGTTTCTAAGACGATAAACGAAGTGAATAACAAACCACTTACGAAAAACAATTTGTTAAAACCAGGGACAAAAACCGTTATAAACAACAAACCACAAATATGAAAATCCTAGTTTACTTCAAAATTAAACTATAAATTTACATCTCAATTCTCATATATTAATGCATAATTGCACATAAGAGAATAAAGAATATGCCTTTCTTTTGAGTTTTGATGGTGCATTCTCGCAAAAAAATTGGGCGACTAGAAAACTAAACAGACGCCATCGTTAACACCAAAGCAGGCTCTGTGTCCCTTTCGAATCGTTCACTTCCCCCATTGTCTGCGTATGGCCATGGATGTACAATAACTAAGAACAGAGAATATGCTTTCTTTCCATGTATCCAAGTGACTAATATCATCTCTAATCATGCAGTCTTATTCGTGTTGTTCATCCATTAATTTCCCTCGATCAGGGCTTCTAAAACCCCTAATTCGATCTCCACAGCCAATTCATTGTGTTCCATTTAATTTTCATTTTTCTTGCCGTTTGTATTTCAAGGTAAAGTATCACAGTCGTGTTTACTGCAATTAGAACTTCTCTTACTTATATATGTTTTTATATTTAACTTTTGATGTTTTCTGTTGGTTTTTTACAGCTATCGGGATCGAGAATCCAGAAATATGGGCATTCTTCTACAAGGCACAGACTTGTAGTTGCAGTCATGGATTGGGTATCTTCTCCTTCATTCTAGTTTCACCATAAATACAAAATTATACATTGGCTGATTATTTGTGCATTTATTACCCACTTTAAGCCATTATATGTAGCTTAATTCTAGTATTTTGGAGTACTTTGTCCATCATGGGGTTGTTGGGATAAAGGTGGGTTTCAGACACACCTAATTTAGTCGATATATTCCTTCAAATTTTGTTTTGTTGATGTGCCTATTGAGATACCTAGAATATCACATGAGTATCATAGAGATTGGAAAAAACTACCTGACAATGCTTGTTGAGCAGGCTAAATCTTGGTTTGTGACGTTTATATAGTTGATATCTTTTTAGTAGTCTTGTTTATCTGTTGAGATCCTTAACGAGTCTCCTATCCTGGCTCAGATTTTTTTGATACTGAGTTGCTGGTTTGCACCTAAGTAGGCTACACCCAGATGTAAGTTGCGGAATACTTCATCTATTACCGATAACGTTATTGTGGTACCTTTGTCCCAGTAGAGTATTTCTAGGTTAGTGCCCTAAGTTTCCGAATGAAGCTCTTAAGATTAGAAATACGCTAAGGGGGCGTTTGGTTCGCAGAATGGAATTTGATGGAATTGGAATCCATCGAAGGAATTTGACTTTGAAGGAATTGGAATGGAATTTGACCACGCGTTTGGTTGGTAGGAATTCAATTCCTTCACTTAAGCCAAAGAATGATGAATTCCTTAAATCGTGGAATCCAATGGAATTCAAAGGATTCCATCATTTTCATTATGTGAACTAAACATAGGATTTGGAAGTTGGTGAAAGGAATTTTCCATTCCAATTCCTTCAAATTCCTTCAAAATCCATGAACCAAACAACCCCTAAGACTCATCATGTAGGAAAATCAGTATCAGGTACATATATGTCTAGAATGAATGTTTTGCCATGTTGGTTTAGAGGATTTTCTATTTTGTACTCAAACCTCAACAAACCAAACTCTTGAAGAATTGTTTGAACAGGACTATATAGGTTATTTAAACGGACCCCATCTCTTAAACTAAGAAACCTAGTGACTGATCAATTAATACCTATCTCAAGACCCTAAACCATAAACCCTAGTAGACCATACACATGAGATAAAACGAGTATGGACTGGGGTTGGGACACGGGAAATGTCTCCTCATCACTCAACAGAGTAACCCTTTGCCACCAGATAATCTTTCAGACGTGAACAAAGCCATCAAAGCGAAATGCTAAGTTTGCAATGATCAAAATCAATCAACAAATAACTTCCTAGTAGGGAAGAGGTCCAAAGCACAAGTACCCTCTCATCCAACTTACCATCGTAACAATTAATATCAATCAACCAAGGATTTTCTAGTGAGGAAGAAGTCTCAGAACCCAAGTACCATCATCTTTAATGTACCATGATGATGGAGAGCCGTGACTTTCTTGGGATTAAAAGGTAATATACGAAAGCGGTAAATACAAGAATCATGGTTAGCAATATGAGCTTGGTAATGTTGAATCAACATGAGGTACAAGCATATTTCTTTTCTTTTTACATAGCTATTGGAGCTTCAATGAATGTTGCACAAGGGGGTTGAGGTTGAGATACATCTTGTTGATTAGTTGAGATTTGGTGTGTTGAGATGTTGGCCAGTACCCGAAACACGAGGGTCAGGGACAAGAATAGAAACCCACTAACAGTCGGACGTTGATGATAAGGAGGGTATATGTGAATAATGGATGGGAGGGAGGTTGTCCATGAAGGATGCATTGACCTCTCTTTTGAAATACTTAGGGTTATAATCATTTATTGTATTATGTGAAGGAAACCTCAATAGGCATGCGATCATGTGAGAAGTGCCATTTTTGGTGAGAAGTGTGAGAAGTACTTTTAAACCGTGATCACTTTTAATCAAATACCCTCCCATGAATTGCGGTTTAAAAGGCAATTGATCCGGTGGATCTCATCCTAATGTTCGTCCATTTCTCATCCAACGGTTGATAACCACTTCTCACCAAATTTGGCACTTCTCACCGGAACCGGACCAACCTCAATATATATATAGTACAAAGAAAAGAGTTTACTTCTGTTTTCATTTTCAAAACCATGTGCATGAGAATGAAACTAGTTTTGATACATTGAGAGACTAATTGTTGATTTATGGATCTATTCCTAGTCATATAAGCGGGTGTGCCAGTGTTGATAATCCATGACATGTTTTGCAACCAAGTACTGCTAAGTTGGACAAACGACAAAGGTGCTCTTGGTCCTGATTTGGAGGTCAAGAATTCCAAACACTATAAAAGCATCCACAAAATTTTCAGGATGTCAGATTTATGTTAACGAACAATTCAAAGCGGGTCATAGTGCATTCGAGTCAACCGTTAAGGGTTCTATTTTTTTTTAGTAAATATCAGTGGAACTGACATCATATTCCCTTCTTCCGTCACTCTATAATGTGGAAAAAGAAAATTTCCAACATGTGGTTGTTGTAGTCTCTGTAGCAAGGCCCTACATCAACATGAATATTCAATGGCTATAGACTAAAGCATAGTCCTGGAACTAGATGGGATCAAAACAGCCCCTGTAAAATAACTACGGTAGAATTTGCATGTGCTGTGAGTCTGAAATTCTGAAGGGGTCACAAATCAAAATGCAAATCTTTGGGCACTATACCCTCCTTGCCTCTCTCTCTCTCTCTCGTGCTTGCTCGCTCTTCCATGGTGAATATATCTGTAGGGAACATGTTTATGGTTGAAGTACAATTATACTCATCTTGCTTGGAAATAGAGTCATGGTATATATATATATATATATATATATATATATATATATATATATATATAGCCATAGGTTCAAATGAGAAATGCCAAGTGTGTGAGAAATTGAGAAGTAATCCTAGCCATTCATTCGGTTAAGATCGGCTTTGACTAGTCAAAAATTGCGGCTTTGACGGGTCAAGAATTGCGGCTATTCTAAAAATAGAAGGGCAGTTTCGTAACTTTTACAAAATACACGGGACGAGTTCATATATGAACTTGTGTCATTCACAGATGAACTATTTGTTCATATGTGAACATGTGTAATTCACATATGAACTCGTTTAAAATCAAGTAATTCATATATGAACCTTTGTGATTCAAATATGAACTAATTAACTGATTCACATATGAACTAATTAACTGTAGGTTCATATGTGAATCAGTTGAACTAATTAACAAATTCACATATGAATCTTTGTTATTCACATATGAACTAATTAACTGATTCTCATATGAACTAATTAACTCATATGTGAATCACACATGTTCACATATGAACTTCTTCTGCGTATTTTACAAAATTACACCTCTATCTTCTGCAGATCACGCGAGAAATTATCCGGTGCTTCACAGTCAAAGCCGCAATGTTGACCAGATGAAGCGCTAGGATCATTTCTCTATTTCTCACACACTTAGCATTTCTCATTTGAACCTCTCCTTATATATATATATATATATATATATATGTATATGTATATGTACAGGTTCAGGGGAAAACCTCAAAAAAATGGAAAACTGAGGAACACCCTGTAGATGAAGCCCTTCATCTGGATGATATGCACTTGTGCATACAAGCAATTTGTAGCATGTACACATGCATATACACATTTGCATAATGCACACGTGCATAAAAACCAAAAAACAACTTAATTTACGTGTATGCACAAGTGTCCAGATGAAGGCCTACCAGGGTGTTCCTCAGTTTTCCATTTTTTTGAGGTTTTTCCCTGAACCTCCCTCTGTGTGTGTGTGTGTATATATATATTATTCATCTATGCAAATGCATAATTATGTTGAATTAATCTATCTAATTTTCTCTGATTTTGTAGGATTCTAGTTTTTCACTAGATGATAGAGTTGACAGTGATGGGTCTGTCGGGTATTCCTTTTCGTCAAGTGAAGGTGAAGAAAGTGATGGAGATATTGTATTGAATCCAATCACTGATGTTGATATTCCAACATCAAGGGATCAGTTTCGTCAATCTGATGATGCTTTAGCGGTCACTGCTCACAAGCTCACAATGATGCGTAGATCTCAAAGGAGAAATAGGTAAGATACTTAATACTTGTTTTGCTACCAAATGGTTGTATCATTGATGATGTGCTATATGTATCCTTTGAGCCAAAAAAATATTTAGCCAAATGGTTGTTTTGATAGGTGAACAAGTCTGTCAGCTTGTAACTTGACTTTAAATTTGCATTGCAGGATTAAATATGGAATTTTCATCAACATAGGCCTTGTTACTTTTTTGACACTACTTCTACTACTTTTGGATTCGCACGCATGGCGCATAGTGAGACTTCCTTTACCACCATTTCACTTGATATGCCCTTTTACGGCCTCTGCAGTTTTGGTGTCTTGTGCGGGCTATATATGTGTTCCTTTATTTCGTATTTCAAGGATGCAACAAATTATCAGCAAACACTCCTCCAAGAAAGGAACTGCCACAATGGGTGGATTGTTTCTTATACCTATTGGTGTAGTTGTTGCGGAAGTATTAGTTGGCTTTTCTTCTATAGAAGTTTCCGGAGCATCTGCAGCAACTATAGCATTTGCCACAATTGGACTAATAGATGACGTCTTAAGGCTGGTGAAAAGGACGAAGAATGGATTATACCCGTGGATAAGATTTCTGTTGGAGGTAAAAGTTTTTTTTTACTACTTTTTATTATCTTCTCTCGTGAGAATGGAAATCTATTAATGAGCTATTCCTTATTGCACAGGTAGCTGTTGGAACATGGTTCTATTTTTGGTTATGTACCGGGAATATATCATCACCGTACAGCATGTATACTTTCTTGTAACTATTTTGATCAACACTTTTGATGGTAACTCACGCATCTTTTCTTAAGATGCAAATCTTGCAGTAAAAAAATCTATGTTATAATTTTTTATGTCATTTGAATATGCTATAAAAAAAATTATGTTCCTGTTTTTGCCAACATCTCCCCTGATAAATAGGTTGATGCTTAAAGTCATCAGTAGATGGATAGAAATATCGGCATGTTTATCCTTAATTGGAAAGCATCCGATGCCACATCAATTTTCCTTTTTTTAGACGTTGAAAACACTAAATGTGAACGCCTAAAAGAAATCAAGACATTTAATGTGGGATGGAGTACCATTATTACATTTTGCGATAAAAACAGAAAAGATAATTTCTTGTAGACCATATGGCATAAAAATAAGGATGTGGTTTGACCTCTGTTACATTTTTATTTGATTTTAATATTTCATTGCTTGTCGGTATTGTCAGGTTTTAAGGAGAAGTCTAAAGTAGCAATTTTTTTGGTTTCAAGTGAAAACCTTATATACCTTAGACTTTAGTAAATTAGCAAATAAGTTGCTTTTGCTCATGTTGGTACTTAAGAAACACAAATATCATATATAAATAGAATGTCTCGTGTCGATGGCAAATGGGGTGGGGTCCGCTGATATCTGTTTGTTCTCTTTTGTGCAGAAAAATGGTGGTGCCTCTACCTCTACCGCTGGGCCTGGTCTGCATGGGAGGTTCTTATTTATTATTAACTTCATTCTGTTTCGTGTCGATGGCAAACGGGGTGGAGTTGACCGATGGTCTTGATGGATTAGCTGGAGGAACTGCTGCCCTTTCGTTTATAGGAATGTCTATTGCAGTTCTTCCAATATGTTCAGGTTAGTAACTTATTGTGCTTTGTACATTTTCACTTTTTGGTGGCTTTTGTTTTTTAAGAGGTGCTGAAGTCTTATTTCACTTCTGATTGATAAGAGGTGGTGCTGAGGTCTGAAATCTGAATCAATAAGACTGTTTTTGTAAACTGATAAATGTCTGAATTTGTTTAAATTATGTAATCGACCCATTAGAATATTATAGTGTTGAATTTATATATATAAATTAATACAATCGAAATTTACATCTAAATCATAAAATTAACATTCATTTAAACAAATACGTTTATTCAATAATAATATATTATTTGGAAAAAACAAACAGTCTGAATGGCCCTACCTCTTAACGAATCAGACATCAGAGGCTAATAAGAGCTTTTTTCTGAAAAAACAAACAAGGCCTTAATTTCTTTTATATCAAGCTATTTATTGGAAGTAGGTTGTTATTTCTGTAAAAAAATAGATTTATAACATTGGATTGAGCTTTTGTTAAGTTATTGCTATTGCTATTTAAACCAGATCTTGCCGTCTTTGGAGCATCAATGGCAGGAGCTTGTGTTGGTTTCCTTTTTCATAACCGGCACAAGGCTTCTGTGTTTATGGGTGATACCGGAGCTTTGGCGTTGGGTGGGGCCCTGGCTGCAATGGCTGCTTGTACCGGAATGTTCTTTCCGTTATTTATAACATCTGGGGTCATTGTGTTGGAAGCCTTATCGGTTATACTGCAGGTATCAGTTGCTATATATATATATATATATAGGGTTAGGTTCAAGGGAAAATCTTAAAAAATAGAAAGCTGAGGAACACCCTGATAGTCTGGACGGTATGCACTTGTGCATACAAGTAATTTGTAAATGCACACGTGCATAAAAACAACTTAATTTACTTGTATGCACAAGTGCATACCGTCCCATGAAGGGCTACCAGGGTGTTTTTTAGTTTTCCATTCCTTTGAGGTTTTCCCCCCGAACCTCCTCCTCTCAGTCTCTCTCTCTCTCTCTCTCTATATATATATATATATACATATATATTTTACATCAGTTATATCGCACTCCTTACGTGTTTCGGCTGTTGCATTCTAATGCGAGTCTTGTTTGGTAGGTATCGTACTTCAAGACGACTAAACGTGTGCTCGGGATTGGGCGACGATTGTTCCGGATGGTTCCGTTGCATTACCATCTAGAATCATGTGGGGTGAAGGAACCTGTGATTGTTGCAGGTGCATATGTTGTTTCATCTATATTGATGCTATATGCAGGATATGTGGGTCTTATTTCAGTATAATAGCTTAATTAAGCTTCATTTATTTCTTGTCATATTTATTCACTATCATGAGCTTGGTGTATAAGTTATAGTTTTCATGTACACAATAGTAGGTTGTATCTTGTCCAATTAATTGTAGTGTAACTTGGTGGTTTAAGAAATAGAAATCATTATTGAAGGAATGGAACTCATTTCGATTTTCGTTTGTGGGACATCGGCTCAGCAATACTTTGGTTGTCGGTAAATCCACCTCTCTGAAGGTCAAGGGTACAAATCTCACCAAAAATGAGGATATGAGGTGTCTTATGTAAATATTATCTATACACATTATTTACAAATATACAAAATATTTCAATTTTTTATAATATTTATAATAACAATAAGATTGTAAATAATAAAAAAACAAATATTTTATTCTTTTTAATTTGATTGCTATATTGATATACTTTTATTCAAGCTTTTAACCAGACTTTTAAAATGTTAATTACAAGGAGATTCGTGCAATAATTTTTACTATTATATCTATGTTCAACTTATTAATACGTTTGAACTTTATAAAATTAACTTACAAGTCATAACTAAAATCTGATCAACCTAACTCGAGGCCACTTGATGCATAATCGAGTTGAAAAATCTCTAAAACGTGGGTACTGTGTTGGAATTTGGAATTAGGTTAGGCTATTTGAATCCAACTCAACCCAAACAACCTAAGTTAAATATGATTATTAAGTTGTTAATTAATACAATGTGAGTGCGTTTGGTATGCAGACAGAATATAATAGGACGGAGCAAAACAGAAACGTTTGGTAAGATTGAACAGAACTGGACATAACTTAACATATAACATCACCAATTTACCTGTAACTAGTTGGGTACCCGCGCAATGCGGCAGGATGTGTTTAAACCAAAAGATGCACAAGATGATAAAAACAATACTATTTGCTAACTGAAGACATTATATTGTAAATAAAACCCTAATAATACGTCTATAATCCGATAGCATTCAAATTTATAATAGAGTACCCATGTCACTGCCATAAACCAAAGATCATTGAAAGTAATCAAATTAAAAAGACGTAACATTTTTATTGGGTCTATCGTCTTACATGAAAATCATCGATATGACAACAGGAGAAGTATGAAATCGCCATAAATAGATATTTCTAAGGAGAATATTACATTATTTTAGACGGAGGAAGAAAATAAGAGAATTATCTAAATATCTGATAAAGTGTAAATTATACTATTGAGATATAAGAGTTCCGTACGGATATATACATGGATATATTATAGTTGATCAAAGTCTTCCATACGTTAATGTAACACCAAAAGAACTACTTTATTTGATAATGAACTGGATCCAAAGTATATATGAAACCATAAATCTATCCTCTCTATCCAAAGTAAATTAAATCCTCCTCAATTGCCCCAAAAGTCCAAAATTTCCATCAAGATAGTTGTTTCAAGCATAGTATCCATTATATACTTGTTTCTTTTTTCTTTTGTTCAAGCGCTCTTCAACTGAGTTCCATCAATCTTTTCTAAGTTTGTAGCCTTAACCTTTTTTGCTCATTCTCTAAAGTCAAACCATATGCCAGGTAATACGTTGTCTCAATCCATCTGGGTCCATTTATTTCATTGCAATACTCGTTCGTCCGAGAAATAAATGTCTGCAATGAAAAAGACAGTTTTATACATGCATAAGTACTACACTTTTTAATTAACTAAATGACAAGTTTACCCATGATAATAGAAGTAATGAATTCATCTATCTCGTAGTAAACGGTAGAATTGGAAAGAAGATGCAGAACACATAAAAATAGAAATTACATACAAAGAACACCCATGAGCAGCCAAGAAAAAAAACTAAAAACATACACAAAGAACCAAATGCTCGTAGCCATGATCCATTTATCAAAAGAAAACCATTAATCGTAGAAACACATTATTAACTAAGAGTTATAAAATGATAAAGGTCAACTAAGACTTATGCTTTCATCTTTCCACCCGTATTTCCATCATAAAATTCTATTGTTCTTGTTGCATATATAATAGAATAAACCACAAATCATTAAGTGACCGTTTACTAAACATTTACCCGGTAAGCATGTACCGGGTCATTTACCTTACCAAAGGAACACGATGGTGATGGCTCTGACAAGTAAACGCTTACCGGGTAAATTGTTGCATATGTTATCGTTTTGATGGACAACAATCTTACCCAATTACCTGGTATGTTTTTGGGTAATCGATCCCTAAATGAACTTGCTTGTGGGTGAAAAATAAGCACAAAAAGTGTGATTATAATAAAGGCTTCTTCCAAAATGTTATTAGTTCTTCAGCCATAAAAACTAAAAAGAAGAGATTAAAAGCATAACGATTCAGTAATGAATCAAACGATGAAGAGAAAGAAGATTCACAGATTATACGAACAGTTGCAACAGTAACCCTTCCGGTTGTCCCCAAAACTTCAACATTTTTTGTTTTGGTAAGTATTCAGTTCGTAATTTACCAAAGTATTCTTCCTAAAATGCATTTATGAACTTTCAAACAATATATGTCTTTAAAGTTTCTAATAAAATTATGTTTTCAAATAAAGTCTACAGAGCTCCTACCTTTCTTCTGCATCTTTATGTACATTTAAACATATAACCAAAGTGTTTACTACCACTCAATTCATTACCTAATGGTGTTAACACAGTTTCAATTTTTTGAGTTTGATAGTGGTATAGTAGTGTCAAAATTTTACCTTTTAATATTGAATAACTTCACCTCAAATACCCAAAATCAGAAATTGAAAGTCCTTGGATTTAGTTTGCATAAGGTAGAGATTTGTTTGCAATGAGCTTACCGATAATACAACTGCAACTGGAAGTGTCTGATGATGTGGTTGTATGGTTATGTTCACTTGAGGGAAGAGAAAACTGTAATTCGGTAGAAGCACTTGACTTCAACCATATATAATGTACATATTCATCAATCAACAAAGCAAATAACTTGTAGATAACGAATTGTAAACAATTATCAATTACCCTCCTCCTCCTCCTCCTCCTCCTCCTCCTCCTCCTCCTCCTCCTCCTCCTCCTCCTCCTCCTCCTCCTGCTGCTGCTGCTGCTGCAAAGAGTGCCATATGAAGGAATTATATTATCTTATAATTTATATGTGATAATCTTTAATTACAAGCAAAGTTGAGAGCTTTACCAGTAACATACATGCTTTCAGAAAGAACAACGACAATATGCTCCTGTGAAACATAGAAATACACAAGGTTAATATCACACTCAAATCTGTTTTGTTTTAAGGAATCCTTATGTTCGAGTCTTTTGAATACTCAAGCATACCAGGAAATAAGATATTGAAACCAAACGGAGTTGGTTGATTATTGATTATATATAGCTTCTGATTATTGATTATATATAGCTTCTGATTACACTTGAACGGTTAAGGTCACAAAATATGGGCCTCCGGATCAAATCCCACAACACCCAAATGTCCATCAAATAAAGACTGACTTACGTGTCTATGGATCCAATGCAACACAGTCTAAAATTACATGACTACACATGAATGACTAAAGCACTCGAGCATGTAATTATTAATAATAAGCATTAAGATGCAATAAATGTAATTCATAAATGGGCTCTACATTAAGCCATTAAAATAGGACAAATGTCCTCAAGACTCTTTTAAGTCAAAACCGAGCTAAAACGCTCAAAACCCATTAGGCCAACAAATAACGGTTCTCATATAATAAAACGCATTTAAACGGCGTTTATATAAACACATACCTCGAATATATGATTAACCCAAAACTTATCACGGTTTGGGACAACAATTTTCCAAATGAACTCGTACCCTTATATTTCTGAAATATCTCATAACACAAAAACGTGCATTTCCCAAATGATTTATAAAATCAAATACACCAAAATAATGCATAAATTGTTGAATAGACATCATGCAATAAATCACCAAAGAGACATATTTATGATATTTACTTATCAAAATATCCAAAAATCCCAAAAGGGGTGTTTTACAAGGTTTATAAAGTTAAGTACTTCAAGTAATCAAAAGTCCACCAAATAACTCAACAATGGATATTTTCATGTAAAACACATAAACACTTTAAAATGGACATTTTTGGCATGTATAACATTTTCACAAACCAACTTGAACTCACCTTGCTAGATTTAGGCTAAATCTAGATTTTTCCCCAAACATAAGATCCTTTGAAGAAACACGAATCTTCAAGCCAAATCTTCCAAAAACCTGGATCCACGAGTTAGAATCATATTCACCCCCAAACACTTAGAATCATTTCCCCACATAAAACATCAAAATCACCAAGAATAGCAAAACCCTAATCTCTTAGATGAAGGAAAGAGAAGATTACCTCACAACTTGGATCCACCAACAAAACACTTCTAGGTTTACAAAAAATAAAGGTTTGGGAAATGAAGATGACTTACAAATGGGTATTTGAAGAAAACCCCAAATTAGCTCAACAATGGTGAAAAAGTGATGAAGAAGATGAAGATCTCCCGGTCCTCATGCCGCACGTGGAGGATAAGGTGGTTTGGCTCAATTCGCGTCGTGAGGGTGTCCCGTTTACGGTCAGCGCTGCATGGAATTCGATGGTGGTGAACGATGTCAACTAGGATGGTGTAGGGCTGTTTGGTTTCGGGGTTTTGTCCCTCGCCATGCTTTCTGCGTTTGGCTTGCCTTCTTGCGTAGACTTCCAACTCAAGATCGAATCCTAATGTGGAAACATGATCCCTCAGATCTTAATTGCTTATTATGTGAGGTTGTGGTTGATACCCATAATCACTTATTTTTTGAATGTCCCTTCTCCTTGGAGGTGTGGTGTACCATCAAATCTGATACTGGTATGGTGTCGTTTGATGACACGTGGGACGTCATTGTGCATGGGATTGTGAGCGGTACGCAGTTCCAAAGTAAAACCATGTATAAACTTGCTCTTTCGGCGGCTATCTACTATATTTGGCAAGAGAGGAACACACGTCTATTTGAAAATAAAAAGAGGACTCCGGCTCAAATTATCAGTTTTATAAGGGAGGTGGTGCTTAACCGGTTGGCTTGGAAGAACCGTAGTAAGTTTGGTCGATGGTCGTCATGATTGTTTGGGCTTATTTGTTTTGGCTTTAGGTGCGTTGGTGTTGTGGGGTGTTCCCCTTTGTATGGCCTTTGTGTCGGATTTAGAGGTTTGTCTTGTTTGGTTTGTTGTTGTGGCCTGTCACAACATCGGTCCTAGTGAGGTGTTGTGCCTTGTCCTTGTTTGTTATCTTTTTTCATTTTAATATATTGCCTGGAGTTTCCTCTAAAAAAAGATGAAGATCTTGAAGCTTGAAACCTTTAAAACTTGATTCCACAACCCCACCTTAGCATACTTGAGGAAGGAGGGAGGTGGAAGAAAAATAATGGTGGGTTTAGGGTTTCTTGGAGAAGAGGTCGAATTAGAGAGAGATGGAAATCTGATTTTGGTTTTAGAAATAAAGTAGGAGAGAAGTGATAAGGTCTTATAAGCAAAAAGGAACAAAGTTCGTCAGACGTCATGCGGACGTCCGGTTATTAAGCCATGCGGACATCCGACCGTGATCTGACCAGAACCCCCAACATCTCTAATGCTTCCGTGGAAACCCTACGGACTTCCGGCTAGGCACGGATGTCCGACCTCGGCCTTATGCGGACGTCCGCTTGCCTAAAAATCTAAATGTCGGGAATTTGGGGTGTTACATCGGTGACCGCGGTGCGTCACATCGGTGGTCGTCGGCGGTTCAGATCTATGGTTTAGACCGCCGGTGGGTGGTGGTTCAGACGGTGGTGGTCGGTGGTTCAGACCGAAGGTGGTTGACGGTGGTTCAAATCAGTAGTGGTGGCGGTGGTTCAAAACGGTGGTAGACGGTGGTTAAGATAGTTGGTGGTCGACGATGGTCGACGCAGGTTCATATTGGACCGGGTAAATCAAGTATGAAAATGGGGATAATTTTGTCTTTTTGAGAAAAAGGGATGGAATGGAATTTAATTCCTTCTCAAATGTGATGGAATGACCCAATCCATGAATGGTGGAATGTGTGGAATTCAATTCCATTCCATCTGTAAACCAAACACGCGAATAGAATTAATCATTCCAATTCCTTTAGATCTGCGAACCAAACACCCCCAGTATGTTACTTCCGATGTAAATTCAACACCAACACTCGTATAACATGAAGTTTACATGTTGATTTCTTCCTCATATTGATCAAATACATGATTACAGTCCACTCGAACCGAACTCCATGATTTTCTTCTCCCAGTTCTTCCATGTCTCTTTTCAAATCTTAGGGGTCGTTTACCAAACGTTACTCGGGTAAGTGCTTACACTATCACTTACTTACCGGGTATGATTTTAGTCCACCAAAACCACCTCGTATGCAACAAATTTACCCGGTAAACGCTAACCATGGTAAGAGCCGTCACCCTCAATGATTGGGTAAGACTCTTGGTCCTTGCCTCGCTCTTACCGGGTAAGATTTTTGGTCATTTCCATATTTATTCGATAAAATAATGCAACTTGGTAATAAGTTACCCAAATAAATATTTGGTAAACAGACCCTTAGAAACCGACCACTTTGTTTCTTCAAGTTCCAAATAAAGACATTCCCTCCTTAAATTGATTGTTACAATTTGCCCCTATTATGAGGCATTAACAACTTCAAAGTTTCCAAACTATAAATATTAAATTTGCTCTTATTTTGAGGCATAATAACTTCAAACTTTCCAAACTATAAATAAATAAATCTAAAAACATATTAAGTTCAAATTATTAACTAATAATAAAATATGTTTAATGGGCTCATTCTAATTTCATTTGACGAGAAATCTTAATTCAGCCCAATACAACCACGAAAATGGTTCAGCCCATATATTTACGGGCCTAGTAAATCTTGGTCTAAGACCTATGCTTCCTCTTTCCGCCTCCGGCCTCATAATCTAGCAAACAATAAACCCTAAAAGCATTTGCATGCGCCTGCCATTCTGCAACCCCATCTTTGTGCGACTTTGATCGACAGAGCTGCATTGGAAGATGAGTTACAAAGTGAGTATAATCCAGATGCATCATCCTTTTTATTTTCTTTATAGACCAAATCATCAATTACATTTTCTTTAATCGATCATCTATGGAGCAAATTAGGTTTTTTGTTGAATTTTGTTTGTTTTGATTAGAGTTTTCTGAAAAGGAGAGAATTGATTGTGTGTTTTTGTTGTAGTTTCATCAGTTTCAGGTTGTAGGCAGAGCCTTGCCTACGGAGACAGATGAGCATCCGAAGATCTACCGTATGAAGCTCTGGGCCACCAATGAAGTTCGTGCTAAGAGCAAGTTCTGGTACATTACAATCACTCTCTTCACACACGAAAACGCACGCGATTCCTGTTGCATTTTACAATATCTATTTGCATATTTGTGGTATGGATAAGTTCATATTTTGTTGTTGGGAAACAGGTACTTTCTGAGGAAACTGAAGAAAGTGAAGAAGAGCAATGGTCAGATGCTAGCTATCAACGAGGTAAAAACTCTCGACTTTTTTTTAATATATGCGTATATGTCGTGTATCCTCGTGATGTAAATGAATTGGCGTGTTCTCTATGTTCTCACTAGTCACTTGTTTATGTGTAATTAATCCCAAATTTTTGTGTCTACCAAATTGCTATATGGGATATTTCCTTTTTAGCTTTCTGCTTGTGGGTTTGATAATCTTCGTACATAATATTTCTGGTGCCTGCTGTCTCCTTTTTTGCAAGATATATTACTGTGGTTGATTGGTGAATGTATATGAACATGAATGAAGTTAAAGTGCTATTTGTTGTTCATGCAATTTCTACTTTATGTTCTTGAAACGCATCTTCTTGCTTGCATTCTGTGATATTTTAGGTAACTTGCTAAGCTTATTTTTGGAAAGCCTGTCTGTTGCCCAGCGAAGTTTTAAGATATTTGTGTTTATGAAGTTATAATGCAGCTAGAAAGCTTTGTAGGGAAATTAGAAGGTGGAATGTTAACTTTTTGAAAACTCTACAGGGTTCTAGAATCTAGGTACACTTGTAATGATCTTATGATTAATAAAAACACATTTTTGTTTATACATCACGAATTTGCTTGCAGAGTTATATACGTATAGACCCAATGTAAATTATTTCATAAAATTTTGAAGTAGTTTGGTATTATTTATGACATAAATTAGATACTTGATTTGGTTTACATTGTTCGTAATTTAATGCCTATAATATTACCTATGCTTTGAATGATTCTTCTATCAACTATTTCTGATGTTTAAAGATTTATTAGTGTGTTGGGTTATCTACTTCTTTTTTGAAGATGGTCAGCAATAACTAGCTTCAACCTTTGTATCAATCTTAAAGCAATAAGGAACTGGTTAATAAATTGTTTTCATGCTCTTGGGAAATTACACTCTGCATTATCTTGTCTTAACTATTCAATTTTTGTGTTTTTTACAAAGCCTAGTAATTCAAGTAATTATTTTTAAATTCTGAAATATCAAATTTAATTTAATTTAATGAAATTTTTAGCATTCTTGTCAAATCATTTACATTCTTTAGATTTTAGGTTTTGTGACTACTTTTATAAATCTAATATCATTCATCGTTTGTCGTGTTTCTGATTTAGGTGACACACTAGTTTTTTACCATCCTTGTGTTAGTTGTGTGCAGAAGTGCTAGTGGCATGGTATAGCTGTATAGCTTTAGAAATGTGTAATTATTGTACTTTTTAATTAACTAAATGAAAATTTTACTCTCAATAATAGAGGGTAGAATTGGAAAGTATTTGCTTATGTTTGAAAGTTTACACTTACTTCGTGACAAGTTAAAACAGAAATGTCGACACTTATTTGGGGACGGTTGGAGTTCTTGATTGAATGTATATTGTTTACATGACATGTTAAAACCATTTTTCTTTGATTTACTTGTTTGCATATTGTTTTAGTTGCTATTTTAATACCTTTCATCATCTTCCTACAGATATTTGAGAAAAACCCAACAACAATTAAGAACTATGGTATTTGGCTGAGATACCAATCTAGGACTGGGTACCATAACATGTACAAGGAGTACAGGGACACCACCCTCAACGGTGCTGTTGAGCAAATGTACACTGAGATGGCTTCCCGCCACAGGGTCCGCCACCATTGCATCCAGGTCATCAAGACCGCCACCATTCCAGCTAAGCTCTGCAAGAGGGAGTCCACCAAGCAATTCCACAACTCCAAGATCAAGTTCCCTTTGGTGTTCAAGAAGGTCAGACCTCCAACTAGGAAGCTCAAGACCACATACAAGGCTTCAAGGCCTAATTTGTTTGTCTGAGTTGGCAGTGTTGCGTTTTGTTCGAGTAAGACGGGTTCTAGTTTGAATTTTTGTTAAACTGTTTGTTTTTTTCTGATATTTTGGACAATTTGTGGGTCTTAAAAAGATTTTGGATATTGTAGAATGGATGGCTATCTTGCTTTGATATTTTTAGTGTCATGTGATCCTTTATTTGGTTAAGATGAGTATTGTTTTTTTTTAGCAAATCAACAAATTTCTGTCTCCATCTACCACATATATATGCAGTCTGCAGATGGTGTTATGATTTATGAATACTCTTGAATTTAGTTATGGAATTTTTGTTTAATATTAAACTGCTACATGGCAGGCTGTTGTTGGCCAATGGAAGAGCTGTTGACTTGAGATGGTAGTTTTTGTAGCCTTTTTTGTGATGAAGTTGACCTTATTTTTAATAACCAAAATGTCATTTAATCAATGTATGAATTGTAGTGTTGTATTAATGTTTTCAGATGTGGTCTTCATCAATTTAGACATCGGATAATCCTTAAAATAGGCAGGGATCCACGATTCCCTAATGTCATACAAGTCCGTGAACCAAGAATCATCGGCTAAACCATACATATCCATAACTTCATTCCACATAGACTCAAATTCATTCGGATCAATATGCACGTTCCAAACCAACTTACTAAAATCAGCTACGAAATTGTTTCTTATGCAAGATGAACACTAATCTGTAATGACCAAATAAACATCAAGTTAAAATAAAAAACACAAACAATGAACTCATAATAATATAACATACATAAATAAAATACCTTGGCTTTCACTTTTTTAGTAATGTGCCACAAACACAACCAATGTATGCTTCCAGGAAATGCCACATGAATGACTTGTTTCATTGCAACACACTGATCCGTAATCACGAACGTAGGTTCACGACCATGAGCTTTCATAAAGGCATTCAAAACTCAAGTGTAATCAACAACCGTTTCACCACGCAACCCTACCACAACCGGCATTTTGTGATTATCGACGGCGACAAATGGTACGAATACCATCGCATGCCTAGAATGAAAAATTAAATATTATGTAAATCATAAAAATTTACAAAAATGAATACAAAATAAAATGCAAGCAATATTAATGCTTACTTGTTAGTTCGGAAGGTGGTATCAAATGATATAACATCTCCAAACTCACGATAGTTCATTTTCGCTACTTCATCGGCCCAAAAATGGTTAGCAACTCCTTCTCGTTACACTTAAATTCGCAGAAGAACTTCGGAACATTTTTTTTCTACTTACCATGGTATTAATTAACATTTGCACATCCTCGTGTGATCATATCACGTTTAAAATCCATGTAAGCCCTAAAAGTTCCACCCGATAAACCTACACCACCCTTAATAGCATTTCTCATTCTGTGTGATTTAACTATTCCTACCTTCGAACTAGTTGCATGAAACACATTCCTTTGGTCTTCATAAGTAAGACCACGTTTGGCACGGGATAATGACATCTCATGTTCATTACGTTGATCTCTCCTTCACAAAATGAATTTTTAAACATGCTATACAACAAGACCTCCTAAGGTTAGAATTACGTTGACATCTCTCACCTACTTTCGCACCCAATGAATCAAGCGTCTTTTCGGAAGAATTATCCTGCTTACTACACAAGAAAAAACCAGTTGTTACCTGTCCATTTTTTTCTTTTTTGATAACCTCGCGTCAAATCCTGCGACCTCAGCATATTTCCTGTACGCTCTTTCAGTTGCCTCCACAGAAGGATAGAAGTCTCCAACTAGGGGTGTACGCGGGTTGTGTTGGATGGTTTTGACATTTTTACAACCTAACCTAATTACGACGGTTTGAAAAATCTCAACCCAATCCAACCCATTTATAAAAGAACTGAAAACGAAGTTAAAAAAATAGGAAAATGAAAGGGTTAGCAATTTATGTATTGATTGTATATTAAAAATAAATCAAATAAGGAAAAAATTAGATGAATTTTTTTTCATTGAACAACCTTTTGGTTCTTACTTTGATATATAACAAGATGGTCCCTATAATTTGATATTTTTTTCACATAAATAAGGAAAACAAAAAAAAAAATGTAAAAAGGGAAGAAAACATGGTTGTACGAAAATACCCCTTACTCTAACATTCATTTTTAACGAAGTTAGTGGTCAAGTCCCACTTTCAAAGCAAAATCCAAATCTCAGGGACTACAACTTGACTTATTGAAATACATGTCCCATTTTCAAATAAATCAACAAACGTCAAGGACCAAAAGTGTAATTCTCTCTCAATATAAAGATTCTTTTATATATATACTAGTCATCGTACCCGCGCGATGCGGCGGGATTCAAATGTTCTATAAAGATATATTTGAAATATTTGATGGTTCACACGTCGTATTAAGAGTTTTTTGGCAATGCCATGAAATGAGTACCCTCATGTTAATTGTGATTTGCATAAAAATTAAGACTCTCTTGATGAAATTGGTTAAGATCGAACTCTGATAAAATTTATAAGTGGAAACGAAATCTTTGTATATAAATGTACATTAGCTTTATCTTTTTTCTTAAATTTTAGAGATTTATTTTTTGTTGTGTATTTGACCTTTTCCTTGTAGATTTCTAATTAAATGAGAATGAATTCTAATTTCTTAATGGTTACATAAATTAAAATGGTTTCCTTTCAAGCTTATAATCCGCTCATTTATAACTAATGCTCAAAATACACATATAGGAAGTGAGATTTATGCAAACGACACAGATGGTTCTAATATGATGAGATAGTAAAACAAATAAACGTGATTTAAATGACGTTCATGATTTGACCGGCATTTTACAAAAAGTGATGGCAAACATTTATGTTGTGTATATGGCAAGATTTGTTGCGGAGATTGGAAACTTTTCTTGTAGTATACCCATGTTGTAGATTTTTCCTTTTGTTTGTTTCAGTTACTTTTCCATTAACTGTAACAATATGAAGATCGAAAGAAATTGCCAACATCAATCAGAATTTAAGTCCATCTACTTTTATGAGTTTGAATAAAGCAAGTGTGAAATGATTAAGAAGTTTTTGTTTTTGTCATCCGTAAACATATAACTAACATGGTCTACTCATAGCAAAAAAGTGCAACATGCAATATCAATTAAGAACATAAATGAATCCAATGAGATGAAAGAACAAAGTTTCTTCCAAATGCTATAAAAGATGGAAAAGATTTGGAATCTCAATCCCACTGAACTAATTACTTTAGAAAGATTTGGAACGTCAATCTCATTAACGTAAATTAGTTGATCAGCATTTTCCCCATATACATAGTTTCATAAACCATGAAAACATCATATATAATCTTCACAACTTTCAATTTGTGGTGAAAAACAAATGTTTTTCAAAAACTGTTTTTCTATCTGCCAAATAAAAACCTGAGGGACGTAAAAGGAATGTTGTAAAAAATTGTTTTCTTAGAAGTCAAGACTTAACTTTACAAGTTCTAAAAAAGTTGACTAAGAGGACCATTACTTCTAGTGCCTACTGAAAGTTGCACCGGGTCATCTAAACAACACCAAAGTAGCACAACATACACTAAACGTTTTGGAAGTTGAAAAGCTAATGATTTGTCTATGTGTTTAGCCCATTTTTTTCCCTCATTTCCATTGTGCACAAACCGTTACTCCAAACCCACAAATTCAAATGAAAGAATAAATAAACTTAGCCAGTAATCAAGATTCTAAACTCTTCTTCATGTTTTGACACATACTGTCACATAAACAAGTTTTGACATCAAAAGCCTTTAAAGCATTCCCAATATGTAAAATTATGGAAAGTGAGGTTCTAGTAGTTTTTATATTACATAAAGTTCAAATTGGTCCGATGGAAAAGAGTTTGAGAAAGAACAAACATGTAAATATAAATTAAGGAGGTATAAGTCTATATGAATAGAAAATTGTTCTACGAAACATAGATATTAAGTAAACTAAAGGAGGATATGGTTCACTAAAATACAAATTATATATTTAGATCACCATGTTCTTCAATTGAAAAAACTTATTTCTTTTTTTCCTTTTGTATGTTTGACATGGATGATCAATATACGAGCTTAGTTGTCGAAAACAAATATAGAAGTCCATGGTTGGTGATTCGATCGTTTTTATTCAACTATAGGAAACTTTGAACATCCCCATTGCAATTTCAAGTATATTTCAAAGTTTAGTCTTTAACGGCATTTTCTTAATTATTTCTACCTTTGTTCTTCTATATGATTAGCCTGTTAGCATAGAGAATTATTACTATCACTTAACTCACAATTCGGGACTGTCGAGCGGGTGCCCGTGCACCCTCTCCTGATTATGTTTAACTAAATATATAAAATCTACATGTTGCCCATTCTGTTTTTCTTTCTCCTAGCTTTGTCACTATTGGCAAGATGATGGGATGGTCCATTGTTGTTCCAAACGTTTGAAAAACACTCTTGTTATCAAATGAATGAACAAATACAATTAATAAAGAAAAAATAATATGAACCCCGACGTTCATGTCGATAGAACTCTTAACAAAATGTATTAATTCATATAAGTTAGAGCTGGTCAAGGTTCACTTTCTACTCATAATGGATGGTGGATAAAGATGAAAGTGGTCGATAAAAATAAGATCATGTTTAACATCGATTTTGTGTTAACATATGGCATCCATCTTTTATGAAATTATATTCCAATACGTAGATGTTATGCTTACTTCCACTTGGCTGCTAGACCATTCCCGTCTTTAACAAGTTTCAATAAAGATCTAAAAACAAAAGGATCCGATGAAATATTGAAGAAATGGAAACATATAAACTATCATATATACATGATACCTGGCAGAAAAAATGAAAAGGAATTTACTTCTTGGAAAAGAAATGGAAACATAAAAAAGAAGACGATGAAAGGAATAAATGATCGTCGGTATTTTGAAACTTATATGATGTAAAAACACATTACTTCATAATACTTCATGCTTTCAAATGAACCTGCATCTTTTATCCACTAAATCCCCTTCATGTTTTGGCACATACTGTCATAGAAACAAGTTTTGACATCAAAAGCCTTTAAAGCATTCCCAGGTGTGAGCGTAAGAGTGTAAGACCAGATCCAATACAAAAACCTCCATTGCCCGATCCTTAAAAGTAAAGCTGGAAAATATAAGCCTTTTAACTTATCAACAAACTTGGGTAAATCACCCTTATCAGTATTGCCTTGGTTCAGCCTCTTTTGAGCAAGCTACTAAGAACGATGGACTCTTCCTTAACAGCAAATCCAAGGGGCTTAGTTCACTGAGTTGATTGTACTGATATTGTGGGGTGGGCGCCGTCGTTAAGCTTCAATTACTAATCAAGAAATAAACAAATTTGTCACAAGACTAAATATAATTCTTCATATGTAAAAACATCATTCCGATTATGATTTTGACAGTCCCCAACACTTGTACATAAATGAAGCCATAAATGGTACATTTGTTTGTTCAAGATGTACTAATGGTAAGTACAACTTGATCAACCACATTGCCAATTAGTCTTGACTGTTGATTCAGCGACCGTACAAGACATAGTGAGCCTGTGAGAAGTAGCAATATTTTTTTCAGACCCCCAAATTTTATATAGGGCTAAGCAGTCGGAGCAACATATAAGGTTAACCTTTTGTGAGCGAAGGGTCAAGGGTTACAAAATAACATCATTGCAAAATGCAAGTGAAAAGTTTATTTCTTCTAAATTCTAATAACAACTTGAAGCTCTCATGGTTTAAACATGGGCTCTCAATATACTTTGCAAAGTGCTTTCATACACCTAAAAGAAGTTTAAGTTGTAGTACTAAGAGCTTAGAATCTTCATATTATACCAGCCATATTCCCTTCAACATAAAATTAAAAAGAAACGCGATGCTCTCTGGCATGGAGAGCGCACGCACAATATATGATTTGTGATGCCTCCTAGCAAAATAAGCAAACCACATGATAGAGCTCCAATATCTTCCAAAAATGCAGCAACCCATATCAAAGTTATTCTAGTCATTGTGTTTAAATGGATTATGTAAAGCCCGTATCCCGGTAGGTAATTTCTTTTATTTTGTTAAGTTTTACTTAACGTGGTTTCCATTAACGGGGTTAGACGATTTGGACCTAATCGTTAAATATGTCGGAACTTTAGTTAGTTTGCGAGAAAAAGATAGTTGGGGGACCAATGTTGTAAAGGGCCAAAAGTTGATGTTGGCCCATGCAAAACCCAAAAAAAAACGTGACCCATGTCTTTGTGTGTGTTTAGTGTTGTGTTAAGCAAGGAAGAAAAGAAAATATGATGGAGAAACCCTACGGCCGTGAAGGAAAAAGAAGGAGAACGAGAGGGGTGTTCGGCCGGAAAAGAGAAAGAGAGCGAGAGAAGCGCAAGAGAGAAAGAGAGTCGCCGGAGGGAGAAAGAAGGTGTTGCCGGCGACGAGAAGAGAGGAGGAAGAAGGTGATCGCCGGCGAGTTCGGTCGGTTTAGAGGACGAGAAAACGTTGCGTCGAGGTATTTCGGTAACCTTTCGTTCTTAATTGTTAAAAACCGCCGCAAACCGCCACCACCACCGCCGCAGCCACGGCTGCCGGCGGTGGGGCCGCCGCTGAACGCCGCTGTGGTGGCGGCAGGGGGTGCGTATGGGTGTGTGGGTGTGTGCGGGTGTGAAGTTGCGGAGGAGTCGGGAGTGAGTGACGTTGGGAGGTCTCGCGGGAGGGTGTTACCGTAACCCTCGTCGCCGCCGCCAACCACCACCGCCGCCGGAGGCGGCAGGGGGTGGTGCACGGTTGTTGTCCAGCATAGTACAGCCCTTTCCAGTAAGCTTGTAGGCTGTTCGGGTCTGTTTGGGTTAAGCTATGTCTTAATGGGTTTATAAACAATATTTGTCATTTCATGTGAAAACGTTTGTCTGCCACTGTTTTGCGACGGCCATAACGTTTCCTTCGTAGCTCGGATTGAGGCGAATCCGGTGCCCACGGTTCACATTCTATGCCGGGCACACTTTTCGTGTTTTAACGGAAGTCCGGTTCGGCCTCTAGCTAGGCGTAAATTGGCTGTTTATACAGCAGGTCCGGATTTGTCAGTTCGCGTTCCGTTTTAAAAGTCACAGTTTCTGCCACTGTTTTGGGAAAGCCATAACTTCTGTTAGGAATGTCGGATTGGGATGGAACTAGTGCCAAAAGTTCCCATTCTGAGTCTAGTAAGTTTCTTATGTTTTGCGGAAAAACCAGTTCGGACCGTAGCTAGTGTCAAACTGCTGTTTTGTAATGAAAGGTGCTGTTTTTCACTGTGCAGTTAATCGGTTTTGTAAAATCCATAATAAATTGTAGAAAAATCGTTAGAACGCGCGCGATATGTCCTTGGAACCCTAACTCAGAGAACTTTCTGGTTATGTAATTTAATTGAGGATTTTCTGGGTTTATGGAGGTCGGAACAGGTCCCGAACAGACCTGTTTGGTTAGACTGAAAAGTCGTTTTAGTGACGATTTAAGGGTGCGTCGTGTTTTAGGGTCCGGGTCTCGTGTTAATACATTTTAACGATTGTTTAGGTGTTGGAAAGTGATCTTGGATTTGTGAAGCTTGAATTATTGTTTGTGAGCTAGGCGCGTTTACGAGGTGAGTTCTCTCACTATAACTAATGTCGGTTACTTTTTACATTACGATTTGTACGTGTGTGGTAGTTTTAATTGTTTGTGATGCGGGACTAAGTAGTGGGGCGTCTAGTCGGACCTTTATTGTTATGACTACGCGGGTGGCGTAGTGACTCGACGGGGCCGAGGTTTATATACGCGGGTGGCGTAGTGACTCGGCGGGGCCGAGGTGTATATACGCGGGTGGCGTAGTGACTCGGCGGGGCTGAGGTTTATATACGCGGGTGGCGTAGGAACCCGGGGGAGCCGGGTAATGCTTGCACGGTTATTGTGTGGTCGGGTGGACCAGCTTATGCCTTTGGGTGGGATGGTGTAGGTATGCATGTTTATGATTTGTTCGTAGACTTGTATGCTGGTTATGTGCATTTATCTGTTTAGAGGTGGTGTGGAAATAACTGTGTTATTTATGGTGTCTGAATTCACTAAGCTTCGTGCTTACCCTTTCCCAGTAAAATTGTGGTTTCAGGTACGAGTGGCTCCAAGGCGTGACGAGTACACACTGGCGCGTGGGAAGAGTTGATTACTTTTATGATTTTAACTTTAAACATTTATTCCACTGTTTATTGTTCGTGAGAATATTAATTATGAGTTTGCAAATGAGATGATTGAGTTATTAAATGAGTTTTTATTAATGAAATGTTACTTTAAAAATTTTAAATTCCTTGTAATTTTTGGGACGTTACAACTTGGTATCAGAGCACAGCTTGAGTGAATCAAACGCATCTCGGTGTGTTTGATCTCAAGTTTGCGGCTATAAAATTTTCTTTAAAGTTTTTGGAAAATAAAAGGAAGGAAAAATCCGTTTGAGAAACGGTGATCAAAGGCGCAGTGTGTACAGTCAGCCGGAGCCAAAGGGAAAGGTACAGTACTTAGTGTTTTATTGCTTTCTAGATCATAGGGTATGCATCCTAGATTGCCTGTTGTTGACACTATGTTGTATGTTGTACTACATGCTATTAGGAATTTATGCTAATTATGATAGGTTACTAAGTGGATGCCCTCTAGGTTGTATGCAGTAAGAGATTTATAGCCTTAGAATATTTGATTTAGTTCTATTGCGCAGCTCTTGTTTGAGTCCAACCGTTCTAGGATAGAATCCTGTATTCGAATGTCTATTTGTTTCGCACTGCATATGATCGGGTATTCGCGAGGCAACTCGTTATGATTAGTAGGGATTCGGTAGTAGCAAGGGTAGTGGTTTGGATGGAATTCCTAGTGAGCTGGGAAGAGTGTCTACATATGAGTAGGTATGCTAAATTGCTTTCTAGAACTCAGGAGTATGTATGCTAGATTGCTTGGTGCTTAATACATTGTATTGTATGGTTGTTACATGCTATTAGGAACTTCTGCTAACCTTGATAGGTTGTTAAGCGAATGCACTATAGGTTGTATGCGGTAGGAACCGAATAGCCTTAGAATGATAGATTTAGTTCTATTGCGCAGCTCTTGTTTGAGTCCAACCGTTGTAGGATGGAATCTTATATTCGAATATCTATCTGGTTTCCACTGTATACGACTGTGCGTTTACGAGGCGACTCGTCAGGGTTAGTGGGGGGTTCCGCCCTAGCAAGGGTAGTGGGGTATTATGTTTATTCCTAGGGAGCTAGGAAGAGCGTGTATATGCGTCGGTATGGACATACGTGTATGGTTTTTGTTTGGGCGAGCAACTACTTGGATACTCGGGATGGGACTCGGAGCGGACAGTGATATGTGTAGATGGTAGTAGTAGAGCTCCTACTACCGGAAGCACAGGATCAATGTTCGAGTCGGGGAAAGTCGCGAGGAATCCAAGGAGTCGAGCGTGAGCGTGTTAGTGTGAGTTATTATGTGCTAATAACTCGTTGTAATATCTACCCTGAATAGCCATCACAAGGAGGAACGACTATGGTAAACCTTCTAGTACAGGTGTGTACTTGTTTTGCTTTGATGGGATGATCGTTGGGGTAGTGTCGAAGGTTATAAATTAGTAGTCGTTGGAATAACAGGACGATTCTAGTATTAGTCACTTGGAGTGACGATGAGGATGATGTTTGTTCCGGGCCAAGATGGATGATTGTGCTAGAATCATAGGCTTGTAGAGCCGACTTTGATTTGAGGAAAAATCGTAGGGATTATTTGACGTAATTTCCCAACTTGCCTAAGAGGTTTAAATGTCCGGATGACGTTAGTGGATCGGAGAGATTTGGAGGAGTAGGAGTCGAGGCGTAGAATGCCGACTGAGTCATGCACAAAGTTTGATTTTTAAATAGATTGTATTAACAAATTCTTGTGTTTCAAATCATTTTATGGATGGTGTTTTGGAATTTGGGGAAATGTTCAGCACACACACAAGATTTTGAAATATGGTTTTGAAAGTGTATGAAATCGTTTTATCACGGGAGTTCAAACTTTGTTAGAATTTGTCTCATTTCGTTATTTTTCCAACGGTTCTTTCGGGTAAGATGATATCCGTGTTTTGTGGTATTTAAAATGTTGGGCAAGTGACTACGGCTTGTGACTTTAACATTGGAACTCCTCCACATATGTTAGAGTTGAGACGGAAAGTTACATTCCACGATGTCTGTATAAAGCTATTTGAGTGATTTGGTTAAAATAAGTTTTGTTTTACGGCATGTTGAGTCGTGTGGGTTTAATTTCACGAGGTGCATATCTTATTTTTTATGTGACCATTTGGGGAAATCTTGAAAATCAATTTAAAGAACCCCACCTTTTGAGATTTTATGAGATTTTAGTCGATATTTTCAAATGATGGAAACGGATTGGTTTTTATCTTTAAGTTTGAAACTTACACGAGATAGTTGTGTTTTAATAAAAATATATTTGTAAACCGTTTCATCGTTTTGTATGACTAGCCGACGTGCGTAAGATTTGTTGGTGAACCCTGTACCACGACATTTTATGTTGGAAAAAGAGGAATTTTGGGGTCAAATGTCGTGGAGCTGATTTTGAAATTATGTGCACACTTTTGTCGCACCCGATATAAGGTCGAGCGGTTACTTTAAATACAGGTCATGAGTCAATTCATACTAGAACCGTGACGGTTCATTTTCGAAGAAATTATTTATTTCGCTTACGTTTTGTGAGTAAACTAAGCGGCAATGAAATGATTTTCAACATGATTTTCATACGTGGGACGAGCGTGTCCATTTTTGCGTAACTACCGACCTGGTAATAGTAGTTTTATTGCTTACGGTCTTTTTGAAATGAAAAATCTTGACGTTTAGAATATTTTGTAAATGATTTTGTAAACCATTTGGAAAGTGCGTTTATAAGTGTTATGTGTCATTTTGAGAATTTTAAGGGTGTGAGTCCTTTTGGAAAACCCTTTGTTTAACCCGTGTCGAGTTTGGGACTAATGTTATTTAAGAGTATTGCTTGCTTAAACTTTATTTAAACGCGTTTTTGACCAACTTATGGGTCTAGCAAGCGTGGAGCATTTTGCTCGGTTTTGACTTTGAGATAGTCATGGGTCAATTGCACGGTTTTTAATGGCTCGATGTGAAGTTTTGTTGATGGGTTGTTTTGTTGCACAGTTTTGCACTTATTGCACGTTGCGTATTTACATGTTGGGTGAGTGAGTCATTCTGGGATATGCATGTTGTTGGTAGACTGTTTTGCATTGGATCCTTGGTCATGTCAGTCAGTCGTTGGTAATGGTCGGTTGGGTAGCTCGGGGTGGGACCCCGGTATTCATGTGTTATGACCTTGACTTTCCAGTAGGCACTGGGAGGATATAGTCTTGGGCACTTACCTGAGAGGTAGTTCCGATGTGCCGGGCCTTGAGACGTACCTGGGAGGTAGACGTTAATGTGTATCTTGATACGGTGTAACTAGGCTTCGTAGAGCGAGTGTGGAGGATAAGTAGACGGTGGAAGGTTGGGTATTCCACGCGTGTTGTTAGTGTAGACTAAATAGTATCGGTTAAGGGAATGATGCCCTTTGTAATTAAGAGAATAATTGTGCAGTAACCTTTTTGAAGTAAGTAGTTGATAGCAGAAAATCGTATGGTCACAATGTACCCACAGAGGGGGTGCAAGTATACACCACAACTATGATCGCTATAAGTAATAAAAATGGCAAGTATTTACCAAGTATCGATCCCACAAGGACTGAACTACTGAGAATCAGAGAATGTCACGAACTTCTTTTCACAAGTCTCGGTTTGAAAAGATTGTTGGTTTGTTGGAAAATAATTAAACTCTTGAATAATTAAAAATGGGTATGGATGTGAATTCCCTTGAGATTTTCGTAGTAACAAGATGGTTAGTTGCTTTGTAGGACGAAATATTTATAAAAAACCCGATCTCTCGAAATGAATGCGATTTTTAGACCGGTCCTACAAAGTTTCCATAAAGTTTCCATTGTTACCAACTCTCGATTTTGCCGAATTAAATAAGTTTGACTCTAAACGTCAAGTTCTACCAATATGGAGATTTACACCCAAATCTCTTTGTGATATAAATCTCGACCGGCGTTTGAACCTTAATAATTCATACAAAACCCGCCTCTCGACGTGGTTATCAAAGACTCTCTCAAATCTTTGTGCATCACTTAAGACGTATGTCAAATCCGCCCCTCTCGAGGTCTAAGATCTAATATTAACACATCAAAGTGATCGGCTTATCTGCGTTGAGTTTAAGTCCCGACTCAAGTGACCAATCTCGAGAGTTAGTAACAAATGGCCACACCCAAGTGTTGCCTACTAGTCTCAAGTTTGTTCACATCCACACCCGAGGGGTGCTTAGCTCATAATTAAATTAAACGACATAATAATATAAAAGAAATGCATAATAATTACTTGCATAAAATTAAAGATGCGATGGAATTTAAAGTACAATGCAAGAAATTAACTAGAACTAATTAAAAGCTAGATAACTATTAACTAGAAAGCAATAAATTGTTAACTAATAAAGCAAGTAAAAGCTAGAGAATTAAATTAACTACTACAAAGCTCTTGAAGTAAGCAAGAAGAAATTAACTATGTCAAAGCAATAAAGAAAGCTGGAAATTAATTCGATGTTGTTTCAATGAGCAGCAAAACCCTTCCTTAAATAGCCTCCATGCATCCTTATATCCAATGGATAAAAGATTATTATCCAAAAGTCAATAGCAATACCACCACTTCAGCCCCTGGTTTTGCTGAGCTCTGCTGTCCAGGAATGCCTGCCCATAGTTGCCCCCTTGTGTCCAGATAAAAGCCTTGTCCGCGGGATAAAAGCAGTAACCGCTCTGCCCACAGTGAGCACACGCTGCCCACAGTGGGCACATTCTGTCCACAGTCCGAGAGTGCAGCAAAATCCCAAGAAAATTAAACTTTTGAAACAGATCATCCTTTTTCCACATTTTAGACCAAACGAAGGGGAAAGAAGCAAAGTGGGTATAAAAATGATATAATATCCTAGAAAAAGAGTAATAATAAACTCTCAAAAATGAGAGTTATCACACCCCCAAACTTAAGGTTTTGCTTGTCCTCAAGTAAAAGAAATGAAAGAAAAAGAATTTTTACGGAGGGAGAGAAGACGACTTACAAACATGCTTGAATGATTTCTCGGAGTGTGTACTTCTTCCCTTCTTGACTACTTGTCGGAACTTTGATCAGTAGGACTTTTCGGGTTAGTGTTTGTGGCTAAAAAAAAAAAATAATCCCCCCCAAACTTGAACTAGACTACAAAAGGAATTTGGATATATCTTTGTTGCTCTTCCTTTGAGTTCTATTTCAGTCACAAAACCCAAGCTTTTTGATTTTTTCATTTTTCACGCTTTTTGGGTAGTGCTTTTCCTTCCAATTTTTCGAAGGTTGCCTTCCAATTTTTCGAAGACTATTATTTATTTATTTGTTTTTTTTTGGATCATCAAAAGTGATGATCAATCTATTTTGGATCATCAAAAGTGATGATCAATTTATTTCCCCACCCCCAAACTTAAAGATGGACAATGTCCACATTGTTGTATGGAATGGCTTGGTTGTGGGAACAAAGGGAAAAGTGTTTTTAGGCCAAGCAAGAGGGCCTACGTCCTCTCAAAATTACCTACGCGTAGTCAAGTAAAGTCGAAGTACCTGAAAAATGATAAGAATCACAATAAAATTCAAGCAACACAAACATCATCGATTTAAACACACCCCGCGAGTGAGACACAAAAAGCGGGAATGCAATGTTACGAGCGTTTAGACAGACCCAAAAGAGATAATACGCAATAATGTTTAAAAAGGATGATGTTTTTCAAAAGCGATTTTCGATCGGAATTTTACTGCCCGCTGCGGGGTTCTGCGGGTTTAGGTGCGGCTGGAAATCCGGGCGGATAGTCATCGTCTTTTGCTGGAGGACCCGACGCAGATCCAGAGGTGGAGCCTTCCTCCAAACGTGTGACACGAGTCTCCAAAGCAGCTAACAACTCCAACACTTTCTTGGCGGTTTGGTTGGCCTCTTCCTGCTGCAATACAAGTGCTCCCAACCACTCAGTTGTGCCATAACCTGCATATGTTGAACCTGAAGTGGCGGACCGCGGCTGTGATGAAGATGGCAGATCTGTGGGTGGCGTGGGTGGTGGAACGGCCTGGTCACGATGTTCCTGCAAAATAGCGTGAGTGCGAAACGCGCTTTTTCGGCGCGTTATGGTGTGGCTGTTCAAATGTTTCTTGCTGTATGTGATCACATCATTTGGCTGGACAGGCACCCGATTATCGGCACACAGCTTGGTGATTAAAGCTGGAAAAATAAGCCGGCTTTGGACCCGAGAAGCGGCCCGAGCAATTGCATCGTGGGCAATCTGTCCGAGATCAACCGGGCATTCTTTGAGAACACAAAATAACAACACACATCGATCATAATCCACCGTACCGTCATGAGCCGTAGGCATAAGATTGTGGCACAAAACTGGAACCAAAGGGCTACTTCTTCTGTGAGATGGTTGGCCCGAATCATGGAACGATTGTTTTCACGGGACCAACCATAATTAGGACGTACCAGGGCAGCTGCCAGTTTCTCATCCGAAATGTCCATTAGTTTTTGTGACATTTGATGGTAAGAGCAAACAAAAGGGGCCTGCAACTTTAAGGCTTTGTTTAACGCAGGCCCAGACCAGTCAATCATTTTTCCCCGAAGCCGAAGGGGACTGTGATCGGCATACGCAGCAGCCGCGTAAAATTCTCGAACCCACGTCTCATTTGCTTTGCATGGGATTGGAATGAGATGTTCCCAATGCAAAGCAAAAAGATGATGCTTGACGTGCGCAACAGAATTTACTAACGATGTATCAAAGGCGCGTTCAATCAGAATATGGTTATTTTTTATAAGATCGTACCTCGCTTGAACCTCGACGTCTTGAACAGGAGGCAGCGGCTGCGATCGACGAGCACGTCGGCTGATCATTGGTTTCTTTCCTTTTGGATCGGCTTGTTTTTCGGACTCGCTATTGGAACTTTCGGAAATCTGGGTCTTTTTTGGCGGGGGTACGTCTGCTTCCGAAGAAGAAGAAGAACTAGAATCGCCCGGCTGCATCCCCACTGATTTTTTCTGTTCGGATGACCCTGCTTGACTCCGAGTTACAACCCTTTTAGCTGCTGTCGCTGGAGGTCTCGTGCTCGCAGTGGGCACAATCTGCTCACAGTGGGCAGACGAGGGATTTTTAGGACTACCCACTGGAGGGTTTTCTTTTTCCACAGGTTCCTCAAATGGGTCCGGGGGAGTGTTTTGTGATTGGGTTACCCCTTCGAAATCGAACCAAAGGTCTGCATCTAAGTCTTCATCACCCACATCCCCACTTTTGTTTAAATCGAAAGGTTTAGCCTTAGAATACGAGGGTTGGTTGCTAGGGTTAATGGGGATGGTAGCCATGGTGGGTGGGAGTGAGATGAAAATGGGTTTTAGCGGGTGAGTGTGGCGTGGAGGAGTATTTGGGGTGCGCAAAAAGTGAGGGTTTTGGAAGTCACCGAATGGGTTTCTGGGGTCTAGCCGTAGGTGGATAGGGGGTATGGTCGGGGCTACACAAGTGTATAATGGTTGGGTAAATGGGATGCGGATGGTCGATGGGATGACCGGAAAAGGGTATTCCGACGGGTTTTGGGGTGGGTTTTGGGTTGTTTCACGGATCCGAGTCAACACCTCGTGAGTTTCAACGAAGGAGTGCACATACCTTGGGGATGCATGGGTCGTGGGCTCGTCGGTTGTCTGAACGTCGTCGGCCGGAGCGCCGGAGGTTGCACCGATGGTGGTTTGCACCGCCATAGTCGATGATGACGAGCTAAGTGCTTGAGTCTCGGCCACCACAGAAGCATTCATCGGCGGCGCAACTTCGGAGTGTGTGACGGCAGCGGCGGAGATGGCGAGGAGGAGCTCATCGGCGGTGTGCACGATGGTCGGCGGCGACGGTGGTCCTGACGTGGTGGCGGCGGTGGCGCGACGGAGGGATTGCCTCGTCGGCAGTCCCGGTATGTGAGCTGGAACTTTCTTTCTAGCCATTGTTGGAGGAGGAGTTTGAAAAAAGAAACTTTTGGGGTTCTTGCTGGGTTTTGTGGTTTTGAGGAAGGCGACTTCAAAAAGGAAAGAAGTGAATGTGTTCTAATTTATTCAACGCCTCCTATCCACATGATTTAAAACAAAATTAATGAACAACCCACATGGACTTGGCTTGACCCTTGATTAGAGATTTTTCATGATTGTAAAGTCCTTGGTCTGCCATTTACAGCTGGTTTTGAGGTGATGCAAGCCAAACCAAGTACAACCAAATCCTTAAAAAAAATTCTATAGGTCCAAAAGGGGAGTACTTGCTGTACCATGTGAAGTGCAAATTACTGCATGCACACCCATCTTTTGTTTTCTTAAAAACCAGCCCCAACTTAACCAGAAAATTACATTTCTCCCCCTCCAAACTTATCTGTTCGAGATTAGAAGGACTGTGGGCACTGCTTGTCCACAGCGGGCAGACCTGCACTTTTGATTCAGAAAAATAAAATAACACAACAGCTAAGAAACAATATTTACACTATGTACAAGGTGGTTCTCGTCACAGATTATTCGTTGTTACCCGTGGGTATGGGCACTTCATTTGGAATAAAGTGCTTGACCCGGTGATCGTTAACCCTGAAAATGCTTCCGTCTTGTGGGTTAATTAAATCGACTGTTCCAAACTTACCGACATCCGCAATGGTAAATGGCCCCGACCAACGCGATTTTAACTTTCCGGGAAACAACTTCAACCGAGAGTTAAAAAGGAGTACTTGTTGATTTTTCTCAAAATTTCTTTTGTTAATACGCCGATCATGCCATACTTTTGTCTTTTCTTTATAAAGTTTGGCGTTCTCGTAGGCATGATGGCGTATTTCCTCTAACTCATTTAGTTGGAGTTTTCTCTTCTTTCCGGCCACTTCTTCATTGAGGTTTAATTCTTTCACGGCCCAAAATGCTTTGTACTCAAGTTCCAAGGGTAAATGACATGCTTTGCCGAAAACCAGTTTATATGGTGACAATCCTAGTGGCGTTTTAAAAGCTGTTCTATAAGCCCAAAGCGCGTCATCCAACTTAAGGGACCAATCCTTTCTATCGGGTTTTACCACTTTTTCCAAAATCGATTTTATTTCCCGATTTGAAAGTTCGGCAAGCCCGTTTGTTTGCGGGTGGTATGCCGTTGATACCTTATGATGGATGTTGTATTTGCTCAAAACTGTGCTTAACATCTTGTTGACAAAATGAGTTCCCTCGTCACTAATTAAAGCGCGAGGTGTTCCAAAACGAACAAAGATGTTTTTATGCAAAAAGTTAATCACAGTTTTAGCATCATTTCTTGGATACGCAATGGCTTCTATCCATTTTGAAACATAATCTACCGCCACCAAAATATACTGATTATTAAAGGACATAGGAAATGGTCCCATAAAGTCGATGCCCCAAACATCAAAAAGTTCGACTTCCAAAATATTATTTAAGGGCATCTCGTTTCGTTGGGACAAATTCCCGGTCCTTTGGCATTCGTCACAACTCTTTACGAACTCAAATGAATCTTTAAAAATTGACGGCCAAAAGAAACCACATTGAAGAATTTTTGCGGCCGTTCATTGACCACCAAAATGGCCCCCGTAAGGTGAAGCGTGACAATCCCGCAAAATACTTTTTATTTCAAAATCCGGAACGCATTTCCTCAAAATTTGATCCGATCCTAATTTATACAAAAAAGGATCATCCCAAAAATATTGTTTACAATCATGAAGAAACTTTTTAAACTTTTGCGAGTTCATGTGGTACGGCCGAATTCCACTTGCAAGGTAATTTGCAATATCGGCATACCACGGCAATTCCTTTTCAACACGTTGTATGGCTAAAATACGTTCATCCGGAAAAACTTCTTTGATTTCATGTTTTCCCCCACTTGACACGTTCATTTCAACTCTCGAAAGATGATCGGCAACTTGGTTATTAATTCCCTTTCTATCAACTATCTCAATGTCAAATTCTTGTAAAAGAAGAACCCAACGGATAAGCCTTGGCTTAGCGTCAGTTTTGTTAAAAAGATACTTGATAGCGGAGTGGTCCGTATGAACAACGACTTTTGTGCCGATCAAATAAGAACGAAAACGGTCAAAAGCAAATACTACGGCAAGTAACTCTTTCTCGGTTGTTGTATAATTTATTTGAGCTTCGATAAGAGTTTTACTTGCGTAGTAAATGGGGTGAAAAAACTTTTCTTTCTTTTGTCCCAAAACGGCACCTACCGCCCAATCACTAGCATCGCACATTACCTCGAAAGGTTTTGTCCAATCCGGTGCTGTTACAATAGGTGCAGAGACAAGAGCTTCTTTAATTGTTGAAAAAGCCGTTTTGCATTCGGAAGTAAAATCAAAGGTTTGGTCAACATGCAGTAAATTACACAACGGTTTCGCAATTTTAGAAAAATCTTTTATAAAGCGTCGGTAAAATCCCGCATGTCCCAAAAAACTTCTAATGCCTTTAACCGAAGTAGGTTCGGGTAATTGCATTATTACTTCTAATTTAGCCTTATCAACTTCCAAACCTTGTTTAGAAACCATATGACCCAACACAATTCCCTCTTGAACCATAAAATGACATTTTTCCCAATTCAAGATTAAATCGTGCGTTTCACATCTTTCTAAACTTTTTCTCAAGTTATCAAGACAATTATCAAATGATGTCCCAATTACCGAAAAATCATCCATGAAAACTTCCATGGTATCCTCAATCATATCCGAAAAAATAGACATCATGCAACGTTGAAAAGTCGCGGGAGCATTGCACAACCCAAATGGCATTCGCCGAAAAGCAAAAGTTCCGAAAGGACACGTGAAAGTTGTTTTTTCTTGATCCTTGGGAGCTATGTGAATTTGATTATAGCCCGAGTATCCATCCAAAAAGCAATAAAATTCTTTTCCGGCCAATCGATCTAGCATTTGGTCTATAAAAGGCAAAGGAAAATGGTCTTTTTTCGTGGCTAGGTTCAATTGCCTATAATCCATGCATATTCTCCACCCGGTGACGGTCCTAGTAGGGATGAGTTCATTTTTCTCATTTTTTATAACCGTGGTTCCTCCCTTTTTAGGAACGCATTGCACCGGGCTAACCCAACCACTACTCGAAATGGGGTAAATAATACCCGCATCGAGCCATTTCAAAATCTCTTTCTTAACGACCTCTTTCATGATGGGATTTAGTCGTCTTTGTGGTTGCACTTTGCCAATACTATTCTCTTCCAAAATAATCTTATGTTGGCAAATAGATGGACTAATCCCCTTAATATCCGCTAGGGTCCAACCTATGGCTTTCTTGTGACTTTTCAACAATTCTAACAATTTTTCCTCTTGGCCATCACTTAACTTGGAAGAAATAATTACGGGTAATTTATTTTCTTTCATGAGATAAGCATACTTAAGGTGACTAGGGAGAGGTTTTAAATCCAAGTCTGGAGCCTTAAGAATTGATGGCATTTGTGGAGGTCGATCATTAAAATCTAAATGTTCAAAAGCATCTATAACCTCCATCAAATCTTCTTCCGAAACATCATCTTCAAAGCCTATAATTGGTTCTTCATGAAAGTCTCCTAAAAGGCTAGGCTCAAAATCATCACCTAACGTGTCGATGGCGGAACAATCTTCTAAATCACCGGTGAATTTTAGTGACTTAAAGACGTTGAAGGTTATTTGTTGGTCATTTACTCGCATGGTTAGCTCACCTTTTTGGACATCAATTAAAGTTCGGACGGTCGCAAGAAAAGGTCTTCCTAGGATAATGGGAATATTCTTATCTGCCTCAAAGTCCAAAACTAGAAAATCGGCCGGAAAAATGAATTTATCAACTTTGACCAAAATATCTTCAATTTTCCCTTTCGGATAAGCAATGGATCTATCCGCGAGTTGCAAAGTGACAGTAGTGGGTCTTACTTCACCAATTCCTAACTTGTTAAAAATTGACAAGGGCATGAGATTTATGCTTGCACCCAAGTCACATAGTGCATTTCCGACCTCTTGACCGCCAATGGAACATGGGATGGTAAAACTTCCCGGGTCCTTGAGTTTCGGAGGGATTTTACAAGTAAGAATTGCACTACATTCCTTGGTTAAAGCAACCGTCTCATATTCTCCTAGTCTCCTCTTTTTGTTGAGAATGTCTTTTAAAAACTTAACATAGTTCGGCATTTGCTCGAGAGCTTCTACCAAAGGAATGTTAATATGGAGTTGTTTGAAAACGTCTAAAAACTTTTTAAACTGAACATCCATCTTTTTATCTTTAAATCTTTCAGGAAAAGGCAACTCACGTAGATCCAAGCTTGTTTGATTTTTGCTGGGTGTGGGCATAGGCTGCCCGGCATTTTTGACAGCACCGGACGGATCTGCTGGTTTTGACACAAAAACAGGGTCTTGTGGTTTTTCAATAGTAGAGAACAGTCCAGGAAAATTTTCTCTATCGAAGAGATGTGATTCTTTTTGCACATTAGGTGTGATAGAAGATTTATCGTTTTTACGCGGGTCCTCTATGTCACCTATTTCCTTTATGCTTATGGCCTTGACATGTTCATTGCGCGGTCCTTTTGGGTTCTCGGTGTCACTAGGCAAAGTCCCTTGTGGTCTATTTTTGAGCTCGGTCGCAAATTGACCAAGTTGGGTCTCAAACCCTCTCAAGGTTGCATTGGTTTGGTTTATAAAACCTTTAAGCAATGATTCGAGTGAACCGTTACCTTCCGATGCATTTTGTTGCCTAGGAGCATGCGATTGTGAAGATTGACCATGTTGGTAATTGGACTGTTGGTTTTGGTAAAATCCCGGGGGATTTTGTGGTCAATTTTGTGGTTGACTTGCCCCGGGGGGTTGAAGTCCTTGATTTCCCGACCAAGAAAAATTCGGGTGATTCCGCCAATTCGGGTTATAAGTTTGAGAAAATGGGCTATTTCTAGCATTTCCCAAATAATTTACCGAAGCGGGATTTCCCGGACAATTCTCATAACTATGGCTTTCTCCACAAAATGCACATGACTCATTAATAGCTTGAGCTTGGTTTTTCTCTCCATTGATGTTTAAATTATTTTTCACCAAGTTAGTCAAAGCTACAATTTGTGCATTTAAAGAAGTGATGGCATCAATTTCATGAACTCCCGATGCATTTGGCGTGGTGATGGCACGAGCGTTTTGCCATTCGGTGTTATTGTTGGCAACTTTTTCTAAAATCTCAAATGCCTCGTTGTAAGTTTTTGAAACAAAAGCACCACCCGCCGTAGCATCGAGAATAATTTTAGCAGCATTAGAAAGACCATTATAAAATGTTTCTAATTGGATGCAATAGGGAATTCCATGATGAGGACATTTTCGAATTAAATCTTTAAATCTTTCTCATGCATCCGAGACTGTCTCGTCATTCTCTTGCCGAAAGTTCATGATATCGTGCCTAAGCTTTACATTTCTAGTTGGAGGAAAATATTTTTTTAAAAACTTTTCGGCTAAACTCGACCAAGTGTCGATGGATTCCGGTGGTTGTGAATTTAGCCATGCTTTAGCTCTATCTCTTAACGTGTAAGTGAAGAGTGTCAAACGTAAGGCTTCCGGTGTTACGCCGGGAATGCGAAAATGATCTGTCATTTCTATAAATGATTTTAAATGAGAGTGCGGATCCTCCGAAGGTAATCCTCCAAATTGACCCATTGCTTGGATCATTTGAAACATTACGGGTTCGGGTTTAAAAGCTTGTGCATTCATGTTGGGCCTAATAATACCCGACTTTAATTGCTCAAATTCGGGTGTTGCATAGTCCCTTATTTTCCTATCTTTACTATCGGCAATACCTACCGTTGTTTCAACCGGTGGAGGTGGCGGCGGAGCTGCCATGTTTCGGTTTAAAGGTGGTGGGTTTTGCCGATTACCTCTTCTTCGTCTAGCAATAGTTCTTTCGATTTCGTTATCAAGAGGTAAAAGTTCTCCGCGTTGCAACCGTGGCATACAACACGAAGACGGTGTTTTGAAACAAGTGACACAGGCTCAAGTGATTATTCAATATCTCAGGATCTATGATCGCGCCAGTCCCCGGCAACGGCGCCAAAAACTTGATAGCAGAAAATCGTATGGTCACAATGTACCCACAGAGGGGGTGCAAGTATACACCACAACTATGATCGCTATAAGTAATAAAAATGGCAAGTATTTACCAAGTATCGATCCCACAAGGACTGAACTACTGAGAATCAGAGAATGTCACGAACTTCTTTTCACAAGTCTCGGTTTGAAAAGATTGTTGGTTTGTTGGAAAATAATTAAACTCTTGAATAATTAAAAATGGGTATGGATGTGAATTCCCTTGAGATTTTCGTAGTAACAAGATGGTTAGTTGCTTTGTAGGACGAAATATTTATAAAAAGCCCGATCTCTCGAAATGAATGCGATTTATAGACCGGTCCTACAAAGTTTCCATAAAGTTTCCATTGTTACCAACTCTCGATTTTGCCGAATTAAATAAGTTTGACTCTAAACGTCAAGTTCTACCAATATGGAGATTTACACCCAAATCTCTTTGTGATATAAATCTCGACCGGCGTTTGAACCTTAATAATTCATACAAAACCCGCCTCTCGACGTGGTTATCAAAGACTCTCTCAAATCTTTGTGCATCACTTAAGCCGTATGTCAAATCCGCCCCTCTCGAGGTCTAAGATCTAATATTAACACATCAAAGTGATCGGCTTATCTGCGTTGAGTTTAAGTCCCGACTCAAGTGACCAATCTCGAGAGTTAGTAACAAATGGCCACACCCAAGTGTTGCCTACTAGTCTCAAGTTTGTTCACATCCACACCCGAGGGGTGCTTAGCTCATAATTAAATTAAACGACATAATAATATAAAAGAAATGCATAATAATTACTTGCATAAAATTAAAGATGCGATGGAATTTAAAGTACAATGCAAGAAATTAACTAGAACTAATTAAAAGCTAGATAACTATTAACTAGAAAGCAATAAATTGTTAACTAATAAAGCAAGTAAAAGCTAGAGAATTAAATTAACTACTACAAAGCTCTTGAAGTAAGCAAGAAGAAATTAACTATGTCAAAGCAATAAAGAAAGCTGGAAATTAATTCGATGTTGTTTCAATGAGCAGCAAAACCCTTCCTTAAATAGCCTCCATGCATCCTTATATCCAATGGATAAAAGATTATTATCCAAAAGTCAATAGCAATACCACCACTTCAGCCCCTGGTTTTGCTGAGCTCTGCTGTCCAGGAATGCCAGCCCATAGTTGCCCCCTTGTGTCCAGATAAAAGCCTTGTCCGCTGGATAAAAGCAGTAACCGCTCTGCCCACAGTGAGCACACGCTGCCCACAGTGGGCACATTCTGTCCACAGTCCGAGAGTGCAGCAAAATCCCAAGAAAATTAAACTTTTGAAACAGATCATCCTTTTTCCACATTTTAGACCAAACGAAGGGGAAAGAAGCAAAGTGGGTATAAAAATGATATAATATCCTAGAAAAAGAGTAATAATAAACTCTCAAAAATGAGAGTTATCAGTAGTATATTTAGGCGTCGACTTTTGGGCTTGAGGCCAAACACCTTTAGTGTAATCGGAGATTTGTAGCCGATTTTAAAATAATTATGGTGATGGTAGTAGTACCCCTGAGATGCTTAATTGTGATGAATGGTTATGGTGGAATGACCTTCGTGGGTGATCATAAGTTTACTGGCTTGATGATCCGTGTGAAATAAATTTTGGGAGTCTATTAGAACTCGTGGAAGTTAATCGGCAGTAATGGTAGGAATGATCGGATTCGGGTATCCGGTAGGGTATATTGGTGAGCACCTTTAGAATGGTTAGAGCTTGAAAGTTGAATCGGGATGTATGGAACATCTAAGGTTGGAAGGCAACCGAAATCGTTTGGCTAGGAATGAATCCAGTTGTTGGAGTGTTCTTCCGGTCATAATTTCAGTGTCCTTGAAGAAGTTTTGGTAGTAAGAAAAGTATTCGAGAATTTCTAGACAGGGTGAGAAATTTAGATTCTAGTTGAAGAAAGTCCAGTGGCCGCACCGAGGGGGTTCGAGTGGACGTGGGAATCCGAAGCGGAGATGCGCGAGAGCTATTCCGAGTTATTCGCCGGTCTAGACTTCGAGGACGAAGTCTAATCCAAGTGGGGGAGAGTTGTAAAGCCCGTATCCCGGTAGGTAATTTCTTTTATTTTGTTAAGTTTTACTTAACGTGGTTTCCATTAACGGGGTTAGACGATTTGGACCTAATCGTTAAATATGTCGGAACTTTAGTTAGTTTGCGAGAAAAAGATAGTAGGGGGACCAATGTTGTAAAGGGCCAAAAGTTGATGTTGGCCCATGCAAAACCCAAAAAAAAACGTGACCCATGTCTTTGTGTGTGTTTAGTGTTGTGTTAAGCAAGGAAGAAAAGAAAATATGATGGAGAAACCCTACGGCCGTAAAGGAAAAAGAAGGAGAACGAGAGGGGTGTTCGGCCGGAAAAGAGAAAGAGAGCGAGAGAGGCGCAAGAGAGAAAGAGAGTCGCCGGAGGGAGAAAGAAGGTGTTGCCGGCGACGAGAAGAGAGGAGGAAGAAGGTGATCGCCGGCGAGTTCGGTCGGTTTAGAGGACGAGAAAACGTTGCGTCGAGGTATTTCGGTAACCTTTCGTTGTTAATTGTTAAAAACCGCCGCAAACCGCCACCACCACCGCCGCAGCCACGGCTGCCGGCGGTGGGGCCGCCGCTGCACGCCGCTGTGGTGGCGGCAGGGGGTGCGTATGGGTGTGTGGGTGTGTGCGGGTGTGAAGTTGCGGAGGAGTCGGGAGTGGGTGACGTTGGGAGGTCTCGCGGGAGGGTGTTACCGTAACCCTCGTCGCCGCCGCCAACCACCACCGCCGCCGGAGGCGGCAGGGGGTGGTGCACGGTTGTTGTCCAGCGTAGTACAGCCCTTTCCAGTAAGCTTGTAGGCAGTTAGGGTCTGTTTGGGTTAAGCTATGTCTTAATGGGTTTATAAACAATATTTGTCATTTCATGTGAAAACGTTTGTCTGCCACTGTTTTGCGACGGCCATAACGTTTACGTCGTAGCTCGGATTGAGGCGAATCCGGTGCCCACGGTTCACATTCTGTGCCGGGCACACTTTTCGTGTTTTAACGGAAGTCCGGTTCGGCCTCTAGCTAGGCGTAAATTGGCTGTTTATACAGCAGGTCCGGATTTGTCAGTTCGCGTTCCGTTTTAAAAGTCACAGTTTCTGCCACTGTTTTGGGAAAGCTATAACTTCTGTTAGGAATGTCGGATTGGGATGGAACTAGTGCCAAAAGTTCCCATTCTGAGTCTAGTAAGTTTCTTATGTTTTGCGGAAAAACCAGTTCGGACCGTAGCTAGTGTCAAACTGCTGTTTTGTAATGAAATGTGCTGTTTTTCACTGTGCAGTTAATCGGTTTTGTAAAATCCATAATAAATTGTAGAAAAATCGTTAGAACGCGCGCGATATGTCCTTGGAACCCTAACTCAGAGCACTTTCTGGTTATGTAATTTAATTGAGGATTTTCTGGGTTTATGGAGGTCGGAACAGGTCCCGAACAGACCTGTTTGGTTAGACCGAAAAGTCGTTTTAGTGACGATTTAAGGGTGCGTCGTGTTTTAGGGTCCGGGTCTCGTGTTAATACATTTTAATGATTGTTTAGGTGTTGGAAAGTGATCTTGGATTTGTGAAGCTTGAATTATTGTTTGTGAGCTAGGCGCGCTTACGAGGTGAGTTCTCTCACTATAACTAATGTCGGTTACTTTTTACATTACGATTTGTACGTGTGTGGTAGTTTTAAATGTTTGTGATGCGGGACTAAGTAGTGGGGCGTCTAGTCGGACCTTTATTGTTATGACTACGCGGGTGGCGTAGTGACTCGGCGGGGCCGAGGTTTATATACGCGGGTGGCGTAGTGACTCGATTTGGCCGAGGTGTATATACGCGGGTGGCGTAGTGACTCGGCGGGGCCGAGGTTTATATACGCGGGTGGCGTAGGAACCCGGGGGAGTCGGGTAATGCTTGCACGGTTATTGTGTGGTCGGGTGGACCAGCTTATGCCTTTGGGTGGGATGGTGTAGGTATGCATGTTTATGATTTGTTCGTAGACTTGTATGTTGGTTATGTGCATTTATCTGTTTAGAGGTGGTGTGGAAATAACTGTGTTATTTATGGTGTCTGAATTCACTAAGCTTCATGCTTACCCTTTCCCAATAAAATTGTGGTTTCAGGTACGAGTGGCTCCAAGGCGTGACGAGTACACACTGGCGCGTGGGAAGAGTTGATTACTTTTATGATTTTAATTTTAGACATATATTCCGCTGTTTATTGTTCGTAAGGATATTAATTATGAATTTGCAAATGAGATGATTGAATTATTAAATGATTTTTTATTAATGAAATGTTACTTTAAAAATTTTAAATTCCTTGTAATTTTTGGGACGTTACAGATTACCTTAAAGTCAATCTGTTATAAAATATTCAAGAACCTGCAGAGTAGTAAAAAAATTAACAAAACACATGCAATCGAAAATATGCATGGAACCTCAGGCAATCGAAAAAAATAACATTCTGATGTTTTATTAGTTGTATTTTAGAGTTTTCTTAGATTTGCTTTGTAAAAGATACATGGAACCTCAACATAAAGATGTGTTGAAAGAAGATGGCCACTTATGTTTGCCATGGAAATCAAAGAGATGTAAACACAATGCACAACATATCTTACCAGAACCAAACATTAAATCTAGTATGAAGATCCAGGAGATGCAACTGTACCCTCTCAAGGTCAAAAAAAAAATTAGTTGCAATCGTACACTATCTTGCTTCTTGTTTCTCGTCATCCACTGTCTCCAACTATGAACCAGATGTTTCTCTTCATCCACTCTATACTCAAACTCAAAACATGGCTAAAACAGGAAGCTGCAAACGGAATGATAAACATACAAAGTATAGAAAGAAAAAAGGATACATACATATATATATATATATATATATATATATATATAGGAAACCTATTTCGAAAATTATTGAAGAATAATTACACTTTGCTAACTTGGTGGTTCACAAAGAACTATGATGGTTAGAAAGTAAAACTTCAATCTTCTCCCATGGCAGAAAGGCCTAAGAAAATGGTTTGGTTTGTCAAAGTTTAAGGTTTTAAGTCCATTTTTATTTCGATAGTGGTTATGGTCAATTTTTATAGTGTGGAAACTGTTGCATGAATGAAAAGAGAGGCCATTATTGTGTGTCAAACTGTTGATCGATACAACATTACTTTATGTATATAATTGAAATTAGTTCATACCTTTGACTTGATCAATACTCTTGACATATTTGTTTCGGATACATGCTAAATAGAATAAGAAAGTCAGGGTTAGGTATAGGAAAACGAATTATACTAATAAACATGCTTTAAACAATTGCTTTTGTTGCAAAATCAACTTAAAATACCAGAATATGCAGAGTGATTGAGACATTGACAGAGGTCAGAGCCATGAGAGAGAGAGAGAGAGATAAGCATCTCTTTCTACAGCACCACACTTTTTTCGTGGACTCATCCATGCCTACAAACATTGCACCTAAAACAAAAATACCTTTAAATCCTTAAAATCAAAAGCCATAGATGTTCTTTAATTTCTCAAACAAATCAAAATCTACAAATGAAATTTCAATCCAACAAAGAACACGAAGGAAGGAAGAATATATGAAAATACCTTGAATCGAGTTACATAAAATGGTTACAAGCTTGGAGTTGAAGAACTCGAAGTAAAAAAGAACTTGAACAAAGCTCTTTTACTCTGCTGCATCATGAACAAAAGAAAAAATTGAATTAATATAGGTAAACATCCGCCTAGGGTTTGTTGTAATCTGAAATCAAGCTTACTTAATTATCACATACCTGATTAATGGATGAATCGCCAGATTTCATCCCAAAATTTGAAAGTACATTAGTTGAGAGATCTCCTTTCATCGATTAGGGTTCATGCTTCTCAGCATTTATAGAGTGATGTGTGTTGAGAAAACCGACTAAGAAGAGGAGAGGGAGGCGGGTTTCTGGTTTGTGAGATCGTGGAGGAGATGTAGTAAAGAAGAGACGTGGTTAAAGGGGGAGATAAATTGGGGCGAAGATGAAATCGTGGAGGAGTGGGTAGTACACGGCTGGAGAAGATGAATGGATGAACGTTGAAAATAACTGAATTTAGAAAAACTGCCTCTTAGAAAGTGAGAAGTGTTGAAAAAAACCGTCACTATTTTTTTATAAGATAGAATAGATATAAAGATCTCGATCTATCAGCCCGTCAATCCATATGAATTACGAAAACAACCGTACAATTCAAAATTTTCTATACTCAAAATCCTCTAAAACTATTTCATACCCTGCATGTTCATTTTATATGTACACATATATAGATATAGATTTTTACATGGATTGATTTTTTTTCTTCCAAGAGTGGGTACATGCTTTTCACCTTGGTGAAGCTTTTAAAATACTTAAATCTTATAAAGATTGTTTTTTGTCCGGTTATCTTCTTTGCAAAAAGAAGTTGGCCAAAATGAGTCAACCCATGAGTTCGGAGAGCCGACCATGAGCCAACACCGTGAGTTCAATGGATTGGCCAAGTGGACCTAACCCCTTAGGTGTCCACAAATGCATCTCAACCTACTTTCATATAACAATCATCCATTTTCAATCTTTCATATCTCCATCAATGTGGGATTCAGAAAACTCAATCACAATTCAAGAAATAGAGAATACTCGCTCCCAAGGATTCATCCCATTCTTTGGTGGATAGAGGGGTTGCATGGGTTGCATCATGTATAGAGGTTGCATTCAGTAACGGAGCCACACCAGTGTCGAAGTGGCACCGGTGCCTGAGATTTTTTTTTGATATATTTCTATTATATTTATAATATATATATATATATATAGAAAGGTGTCTCCTAAACTATTATTTCTTTATCTATTGAAAGCTTAAACCATTAATTTTATGTATTGAATAATGGTTCTCCTAAAAACCTTTTATCCATAATTCCTGTCGTATTATTTATTCGCCGTAAAGTAAAAAATTAGATTTGTGAAAGATGCAACCATATCGTTTTAGAAGGTGCAACCGTACCTCGTAATCAACCAAAAAACCAAAAAGAAAAAAAAACTCTTGAAATCAACCAAAAAACCGAAAAAATCTCGCGATATCAATAAAAATAACTTATAAATCCTTTGAAATCAAGAAAAAATCTATAAAAAACCTCAAAACGGTAGAATTAGACTGAAACTAACATCGGACAATATGAAAAAAAATTAGGGTTGTCAAAGAGAATTCTTTACAGAAGAAAAATAGAGTTCAAGTTCAATTGGTGCTCCCCCTCGCATTAGTTTCTAGCTTCGCCCCTGGTTGCATTTGAACCCCCCCTCTCTCTCTCCCTCACCCTCTCCCCCCTCTCTCTCTCTCTCTATATATATATAGTATATATATATAGAGAGAGAGAAAGGTTCAAACGAGAACGCTAACTATTTAAGAAAACACGAAAAATGTCGTCCATGTACAAAATCACATGTGATTCAAACCTGATCGCGCGACTTGCCGCCCATGTACAAAATCACATGTGATTCACGTACAAAATCACATGTGATCGCACAGCTTGCCACGCGACCTGTAAGCCGCGACCTAGGCCGCGCGTGTCCAGGTCCGTACAAAATCACATGTGATTTTGTACATGAGCGACATTTTTCGTGTTTTCTTAAATAGTTAGCGTTCTCGTTTGAACCCACCTCTCTCTCTATCTATCTATATATATATATATATCTATCTAGAGACGGGTTCAAACGAGGAGCGCATCAATTTAAGAGAACGTGAGGAGCACTCCCATGCTTCTGATCACATGTGATCAACAACTGCTAAAAAATCGGAACAAATCGAAAATTCGCGCAAGATGTGGCGCGAGGCGTGGCGCGAGGTGGCAAGTCGCGGATCATTAATGATTCACAACTGTTAATCATATGTGATTCATAACTGTCAATTGCTCCTCCAGATCAGTTGTGAATCACATGTGATCCACAACTGCCAATCACATGTGATTCATAACTGTCAATTGCTCCTCACGTTCTCACGTTTTGGTGCGCTCCTCGTTTGAACCTTCCTCTATCTATCTATCTATCTATCTATATGAGTTTGCTAAATATATAAAGATCTTCAATCTATCATCCCCCTCCCCCACACCAATCAATATGAATAACGCCAACAACACCACAATTCCATATTTTTAAATACTCAAATCGCATAAAAGTGCTTCATACTCTACCATCTTCATTTTATATGTACACATATATAGGTATTAATTTTTATAGAAATTGATTTCTTTTTTCCCAACGGTACATACGCTTTTCACCATACTTTAAGATTTTAAAATACTTATATCTTATAAAGATTTTTTTTTATTTTGTTCGATAACGTTTTTGCAAAAAGGAGTCAGCCAAAATGAACCAACCTATAAGTTCGGAGGGTCGGCCAAAATGAGCCAACAACGTGAGTTTAAAGGATCGTCCAAGAGAAGCCAACCCCATGAGTTTTCACAAAGGCATCTCAACCTTTTTTTAATATACGTTGTGGGATTTAGAAAATTCAACCATAATTCAAGAAATAAAGAATACTTACTCCTAAGGATACCACCTCATTTCTTTGTGGGTTTTACTTTAATATATATATATATATATATATATATATATATAGAGAGAGAGAGAGAGAGAGAGGTTCAAGGAAAAACCTCAAAAAAATGAAAAACTAAGGAACACTCTCGTAGCCTTTCATCTGGACGGTATGCATTTGTACATACAAGTAAATAAAGTTTCGTTTTTTGTTTTTATGCACTTTTCCATTATGCATTTGTGCATATGCATGTGTGCATGTTACAAGTTACATGTATGCACAAGTGCATACCGTCCAGGTGAAGGGTTACCAGAGTGTTCCTTAATTTTTCGTTTATTTAAGATTTTCACTTGAACCTGACTCTATATATATATATACACATATATATATATATATATATATATATATATATATATATATATATATATATATATATATATATATATATACACACTTCAACTACAATAAATACACCCACCACTAAAGATGCCACCTAATTATTTGTGGATTTTATTTTATATATATAAAGATAGATAGATAGATAAATTTAATTAGCCGTTTAAAAATTTGATACTTATGATGCAACACCTTTGAAACATCAATAGTTACAATCACAATCGTAATCCGTCAATCAAAAATCACCCAAATTTAATCGGGTATTTGATACTTTGACCGGTTAAATATAATAAAATGAATCCATCACCATATTATACCAAGCACAAATTTTGCTTTTTTAAAGATGGACATAACTTACAACAAAGATCAATAAAAATATAATAGGATGAAATCATAAAATCATTATATTTAAGACGATACATGACCCGATGGTTTCCATTGATCATAACCATTACTTACCCGACCAACTACGTACCAACTATAGGTGGATTTGTTTATATTTGTCATACATGCCATAATGAAAGTAAAAGTGGTGATGGTGGATGCAACTCAAAAGTCATGGAAGATCATCCATTTTTGTTGATTTAAAATTCTACAAAGACTCTTAATTCCATTCATAAATCATCTTAATTATTTGGTACAAATAGATGGGAGTTATTATTCCTAATTCAAACCTATATCAAATTTTCTTTTGTTACTATGTTATCCGAATTAGTTTGTGCATAACTTGAATACTTCCAAGATAACTTTGTGGCAAAAAAACGTAACGTATTTAAAAACATAGGTAGCTAGGGGTGAGCATCGAAACTGGGTACCCGCCTTTGGAACCGGAACCGCTCTGGAACGGTCGGTTCCAGAACCGGAACCTATGTGATTGGTTTCGGTTTCGGTTCCTAAAATACGGAACCGGGTTCCGGTTCTGGTTCTTATTTTTTTGGAACCGTTACCTGCTGGATACCCGGTCCTGTTATTTTTTAATAAAAACTATTTATATATTTATTATATTTAAATATTTAATGATGTGGTATTAGTTTTGTATCTTTATTAGATGTTTTATCCAAGTGTTTTATTTGAGGTTTGACGACTTGACGTAAAGACGTGAATTTTTATGGAAGTTGTTTTATTGATGTCAAGACTCAATACTCGAGAGTTTCTAATTTATTTATGTAATAACTAGTTTTTATCGTATTATTTTTCACCATTTATTGTATTTATTACTTTATGTTGGTACTTTATAGTTTGCAATAGACTTAAAATTACAATTTTATTGTATAAACTGTTAATTTTTTTTTAAAAAGTTGACATTGGGTACCCAGAACCGTTCCCGGAACCGTCGGTTCCGGTTCCGGTTCCAAAATATAAAGAACCGATATAAGCGGTTCCGGTTCCTTAATTCTAAGAACCGCCGGTTCTGGTTCCGATTCCATGAATTTTAGCCGGATACCCGATTATGCTCACCCCTATAGGTAGCTGGATACTTGGTACCCGATTATATACTTACTGTCTAGTCAAAGGCAATAACTCATCTCACATGTGCCGCACATGGTAGATATTTTAGTCTTTTTATACCTATTAATATTAATTGACCATGCTTTTACACTAAAGGATCTTTCACCTAGAGGTATCCGATAACCCAATATAGATGTATATATGAACTTAAATGGACACATACATATATACATACATACATACATATATATATATATATATATATATATATATATAGAGGCGGGTTCATACGAGGAGCGTACCTATTTAAGAAAATGTGAGGAGCACCGTTCATGTACAAAATCATATGTGATTCACAACACAAACCGCGGGACAAGCCGCGCGCTTTCGCAAACCGCGTAACAAACCGCGTGTGTAATCACATATGATTTTAGTCCTTGTGTTGTGAATCACATGTGATTTTGTACATGGGAGGTGCTCCTCACGTTTTCTTAAATTGTTACGCTCCTCGTTTGAACCTTTCTCTCTCTCTATATATATATATATATATACACATATATATATACATATATATATATAATTAGAGAAAATTCAAATAAAAACTCAATTTTCATTGTGCACGCGAGGACAAATCTCGGTCACTCTATCTCTATCAACAACTTATATTAAATAGAGTTTTTAATTAGAATTATTAATTAAGGTGTTTAGGCATAAAAAAGAGATAATTTAAATTCACGTCTATCATGTTTGACTTTTTATTTTCTTTTTTAATTAAAAACTTTTACCCCCTTAAAATTTAAAATAAATTATCTTAAAAATTAATAATATTTTAATCAAACAAATTACATCAAAAAAGCGAGAATTTCGTGCTCTTCGATATGACATCCATCGCGATATAGTTTTTGTTGTTGTTGTTTTAACCGTTTTTACGTGAAATGTCATATATGTGTTATATTCATTATGAATATTTATGTACGTTCAAGTGTGTACAACATCTCGACACCGTAAGTCCGTAACTCGACATCACCTTCTACAACACCTTCTTCAACGTCGTAAGACATCGTGTTCTTCATTACCGTAACCCAACACCTATCGAGATGAATCGGGAACCTATCGAGTTTCGGTTGTGAACCGAGGAACAAAAGAGAGTGCGTCACATCTTCACGGGTCACTCATGTATTATTCATCATGAATAATGTATAATTCAGTATGAATAATACATCATCCAGGGTGACTAATACACGATTCATGAATTCGTGTATTATTCATCCTGAATGTTGTATAATTCATCATGAATACTGTATTATTTATCATGAATAGTGAATGAACGTTCACCAATGCTATTCATACAGAATGTGGATACCTGAAGATGTGCATACATATTCATAATGAATAAAACCAAGTTTCAGTTGTGAATCGGAGAACAAAAGAGAGTGCGTCATGTGTCCACACCTTTACGGGTCATTCATATATTATTCATCATGAATAATGTATCATTCAGGATGAATAATACAACATTCAAGGTGAATAATACACGATTCATGATGAATAATACACGAATAATGAATTCGTGTATTATTCATCTTGAATGTTGTATTATTCATTTTGAATACTGTATTATTCGTCATGAATAATGAATGAAAGTTACCCTTTGTTATTCATACTAAATATGGAGACCATGAAACATGCATACATATTCATAATGAATATAACACATACATAGAATTTCACGTAAAAACGGTTAAAATGAAGAAAAAACTATATCGAGATGGATGTCATATACTCATATCAAAGAGCACGAAATTCTCGTTTTTTTGATGTAATTTGTTTGATTAAAATATTAGTAATTTTTAAGATAATTTGTTTTAAACTTTAAGGGGGTTAAAGTTTTTTAATTAAAAAAAATAAATAAAAAGTCAAAGATGGTAGGCGCTGATTCAAATTTCCAGATTTGTCCCTGATCACTTCTCAATTGATTTCATTAAGTTTTAACCATTGATTAGTTTTTTAAATTTTGATCAATGACTAATATTAGTCCTCACGTGCACAATAAAAATTGAGTTTTCATTTGAACCCACCCCTATATAATCATATACTACAAAAAATTCCTTTTCTCATTGTCTTCATGGTAATAGTTTATATTTCTTCTTCATCTTTACAAAGGGTTCAATTTCATAAAGCAGTCTCAAATTGATTTCCTAAAACCCTAAATGGGATCCATCAATCCACGTACAGATCTCCCATAGAAGTCGGTCAATAAAAAAGATAAATTTTAAAGAATAATTAATTAAATGTAGAGTAAATTACGTTTTTCGTCCCTGTGGTTTGCTAAAAATTGAGAATTTTATACCTATGATTTCAAAATTTTCGCTTTTCGTCCCTATGGTTTGCAATTCATTTCTATTTTGGTCCCTAAGTCCAAAATACTACTTTTAAATATGAAGGACTAAAATAGAAAAGTATTACAAACCATAGAGATGAAAATAGCAATAGAATTTAAACCATAAGGACAATAAAGGTGATGAATTATAAACCATAAGGATGAAAAGCGCAATTTTAAAAGCATAAGGACAAAAATAGAAATTTTCAACAAACCACAAGGACTAAAAATGTAATTTACTCTTAAATGTATAAAGCATTGACTTGGAGAGGGCTATAATCACTCGTCCTTTTTGTAACACCATAAAAATAGGGGTAAACAAAAACTTCCATAAAACGAAAGAACGGTATATAAAATGCTGTAGCACGAGCTTCCCAAAAAGGGGAATATACAAATGCCTGTTTAAATTACAATTGTAGTATCGGAAAGTAAATGACAATCAACTAATATATTTTCTATAGTAGAAATAAGATTACAAAAAGGGTGTCATCTCTAGTCCGAATAAGTTCTATCATTGGCATCCCAAAAGTGTATTCCCAAGCTCACACGCTCCCGCCTAATCCTTCTTAAGGACGGCTCTGCTAAAATCTGAGATACACATTAAACAAACAAACAAGTGTTAGGTCAAGAATCCTAGTGAGTTGAACAAAAAATATAGCATGAAATATTCCATAAACATAGTCCAAATATAAATGGTCATTCACAAATCGGAATCAATGAGGGAGACCCAAAACACCAAATCAAGTTACACCAAGAGACGATATACCTTAGTGTCTACTCTCACGAGTAACACCTCAAGGCCCGACGCATTGGGACTACCTCCAAGGCATTGCCCCAAAGGCGAAGATCTAGGCACATACCTCCAAGGTGGCGCCCAAGACTATATCCTCCTAGTGCCTATTTGATGATTCATCCAAAGTGTAAATACCATCAAACAACTACTCCAAGTAGTACATATACCTCAACGTATAACCTTTTAGTAAAACATGGTCCAACCATCCCATTAAGCATGTATTTCCACATGGTAATCTTAATATCACATTTACAAGTCCATTAAGCACATAAACTCCATGTATACATACTTCCAAAGCATATCCTCATATATAGACATGTACAAACATGAGTTATAGTATCCAATGCAACAATACACAAAGCAATACTCATAATAAGACGAAATATTATCATTAAGCCATATAATTTCTCATTAAGCCATAAGCCAAGTCATTAAGCCTAAAACCCTAAAATAAGACATAACCTTCCCAAAATGGGTATCATCATGATAATGTAGATCCATATAGTAAATACTCCCACATAACCTTTTTCTTTGCCATTAAGCCCCACATCCCCAAAAATATAAGAGTATGAGCTTAATAACATCAATAAGTAGCTTTACAAGAAAGATGTTAGTAGATGAGGTAAAGAATGATTAAAAGACTTGTATTAATTGATCTTAAGGGAAAAGGGACTCACAATCTAGGTTTTAAACCAAAACCTATAAAAGTAGTAAACCCTAGAAATGGGGAGTGAGATATGGAGTCTTGCACACTAGTGACTAGCTAAACCTTGCTAGCTCCCTCTTGATGACTTCCTAGCTTAGTAAACCACCATAAATGCAAGAGATCTTCCCAAGCATTTAATGAGGAGAGATGGAGGAAGAAAAGAGAGTGAAAATCGCCTTAGAGAGAGAGAGAGAGAGAGAGAGAGAGAGAGAGAGAGAGAGAGAATCGGTTCTTGAAGAAAAAGAGAAGTGACCAAGACAAAACCCTAGAAGAACGTTTTAAGTTGCTGCTGCTGGACCCCGTGCACGACATTGATAGGGCGACTATGCCCAGTGCATTGTCGCCGGGCATAGTCGCCCCCACACCCATGCTCTCTGTCCGATTTTGGTGAAACTCCGCGGCAATGACACCGCGACTATGACCTGGTCATAGTCGCCGGTCATAGTCACACCTTGACCCTGACCCACTGACTTTTCGCTTCAGTTTCCTGAAATGTGACGTGATCCGACCCAAGGTGACTTGCATGCTACGTAACGAGGACTCATGCATGAAATTATTAAATACATGAACCTACAAGTGTACATATCGCCTAACCGCGAGTATGTTGAGAAACTTGAGAATTGAAATTATAAAAATATGGTGGAAAATAAATCGAGATCGAATATGGGGCGGTTTTACTTACTTGAGAAATTGGGGTGTTACACTTTTCTTCGAATAATAGATGAAAAATAGGAAAATGTAAGTACAAAGTAAGGTGAAAAGATCCTATAACAACTCTCAAGTTATTAATACGAATCGAGGGAGATCGTTGAAGATGAATCATATGACAACATTAAATGTAATTGTTCCAAATTTGGCGAAAATAACTTATCATAGTTAATTAAAAAAAGCAAATGGGGGACGAAGAAGATAAAAAATGGAACAAATGACGAATGTCTCAAAAGTGTTCAGGGGCGGAACACAAGCCTTTCAACCGCAGGGGCCGGACCTAATATATTATATAATTTTAATAATACAAAAATACACTATCCAGAGTTCTAACGTAGTAAAAACACTAAAACTAGACGTTAAATATGAAAATTTCAAACATCGCTCATCAAAGTGGAACCCGTCGATCTTTTGCGGCCTTGAAGTCTTCCACAGTTTCCTCTAAAGTAATCTTTTCAGCAACTTCCCTTTCGATAAACAAAAGCAACGAGTCGTTTAGAAACTCATAATCTTCATGGCAGAAAATGATCTCTCGGGTCGCGGTAGAAACTGGGAGAGTAAGTAGTAGACATAGTAATCGATGAATAAGATCAAAAGTGGTTTCTCTTCTAGTCCTTACCAACCATTAACACAATTCTGCAATAGATGTCAATTTCTTATAATCTGCATGTTAAATGACATCAATAACATAATTGAAGTTGCATTTTCAGAATTGTTTTCTCATGATCATTGAAATCTTCAGGATAGAACTTATCTACTAGTTCACGCACATCAAGACTTCTAAAACTCTCGTACACATTTTTGGGATCTAGAGTAGAAGCAAGACGAAGCATCTCCAAGGAACTATCATTGAAACGATGATCTAGTTCCATTAATTAACAATTAATCGCTTCATAAAAAATATCCACTCGATAATGAGCTCAAGTGTATGATCACTATGCTCATTACGAGCCCGAGCCCCTCTACTGTAGTAGGAAGAAGACAACTCAGGAATATCTATGTTGCGTACCTGACAAGAAAACAAGTCGAGAATAAGACAAGTTAGGAAGATTTACTTGATAACGATGTTCGAGTGTAGGATGACTATGTTACATACCTGACAAAATGACTTCACAATGACTAAGAACGATATCATAACTTTCCATTTGAACTTTTTTGCAAGGTTTTTCGGTAGTTGGAACACTAGATGTAGGGGTATTATCTACATTTGTTGTTTCTTCGGGATCTTGAGATTGAGAAGAAGAACTAACATGTTTTCTTTTAAAAAACCCATGAATGGTAGATTGGGATTTCATCTTCATCTACATGTGAAACAAGTTTGAACAAACAATATCAAACAATTGAACATCCTAATTTCACAATTTCCCAATTTCACAACACACAACACACAATTTCACAATCAAACAATTTCATTATTCAATTTCAAGTAAAATTAAACCTAGCTAAATGCCTAAATAGCTAATCAAACAATTTTAAACAAGCAAATAAGCAATTCATAAATCACAATGGTATTTTAAAACTAAAACATAAATAATAAGAAAAAGCCTCTGTTGGTGTTGGAGGATTATTTTATGAAGATGAAGTTAAAATCAATGGAACTTCACTTCTATTTGGAGGATTTTGTTGTTGCTTTTCCATTGAAAATCTGAGATTGAAAAAATTCAAGAATCAAACTTCAATAACCAATAATGTAGACCTAGAACAGACTGAACAGTAGAATTAGAATTTAGAATAATCAATAATGACATAATGTAGACCTAGAAGTTTGTTGGTGAGCAGCGATCGCTCACCGGCAACGGCAAGCGGCAGCGGTTTGTGTGTTTCCGGTAGCAGCGGCGGCAACGGTCTGTGTGTTTCCACGTTCCAGCGGCAGTGGTCTGCGTGAGTGGCGAGGGTTCTTTTTTTGTTTGCAATTTTGACTTTAGAATGAATGGTCAACAAAAGGTGCAAGTCATTAATTGTAGGCGCCGATTTTGAGTTGTGATTTTTTTAATATGGACTTGGACTTCTTCTCTCCATTCTTTAATATGATAGGATCGTGCATCATAAGTGGGGGGCCCAAGACTTTTTTTTTTCATTTTCTAACACATCAAAATTTTGTCACTACTAGTATGAAATTGAAAAGGCTCAGGGTCTGTCCCCTAGTAGCCACCACTACCATCTGCCACTGAAAGTGTTTATAAAATTTGAACGTTTGTCGTCAATTTAGTTATTTGCAAAATTTTGGATTTAGCACGTGACATGCCTAACTCGCCATGCTGGCCACCACCAAATTTGGTGAGTTATAGCTTGCATGAAACAATCACAAAACAACGTCTGACACAAGAGTAGGTCATGCAACTCTGTAGAATTTGTTCATAACTATTTTCCATCTCTTGGTACATGTTTTATGACACGAGGATTTGGATCTCGTGACCCACTCATATCACCACCACAACTCGAGAAGAGCTAAGAATGGAACAAGACCCTAGCCTCGCAACACCATGTTGCATGTGGGGATTTGACCATTAAGAAACGATTTTGTAGGTTATATCCCATTGGCCTCTTTAAATATTAGTTACCTCCATTTATTTGGAAAGTCTAGAAGATTTGAGGCATATTTGCAACTGAACCATTGATCTTTGAATTTGTAGTTGCTTGTAACTCTTGTTTGATTAATAAGATCGATATCTATTCCTACGGACCTACACTATCACGTTAGTAGTATAGGAACCATGTTAAATCCCGGTGTCTGATCGGTTTGCATGCAATTAATATATTTTGTATTTGTGATAAACATAATTGTTACTGCCTTAACATTGTTTATGGATGGATCGTTGAACATGTATTGCTAGACCCGTATTTTCTCATTGTTGTACTGGTTTTGTTCACATATATGGATCCTCGTGGTTTGTTTGGGGCCTTTCGGGATCATTAGTTGTTATTTATGGTTGACATTTACCATACAATCATGTGGGGATGAGATCGAGAGAGAACCTTAAAAAATAAAAGAACCGAAGAACTCACCTGAACTTTTAGATTAGAATGATCCAACGAATGAGATTAAAATGGTGGTTATAACCACTTTATTCAAAATATAAAAACATTTCTTCCTAATTTTAAAATCGAAAATCAACGAAAATAACAAAAATTGTAGCGAAACAAGTTACACGAAAAAAATGATTACGTTATTATCTTTAATTTGACATCTATTTTGATATATTTTTTCATCCGTTTTTCTTGATTCTCCGGTTCTTTTGTTTTTTAAGGTTCTTCCTGGATCTTTTATTTTTCAAGGTTCTTTTATATATGTATGTGTATATATATATATATATATATATATATATATATTAGGTACCCTTTGCATCCATAAAGTAAAAAAAGTTATATCCCTACCCAAACAACAAACCTTTTTAGATTTTAACTTGGTTTTTTACATCAAGTGGAGGGACTTGATAGATGGTATGCATATATGGGATAAAGCAAGATCATCATGGGTATATATAGGGTGAATATCATTTGCAAACCAATCAGATTGTACAAACTTTGTAAACTAATCTTAGCCACTCATTCTATTTAGTTTAATTATTTCTGGAATTTTTAAATAGATTAATGACGAGGGTAAACAAGTCAATTAACAAATCATTGTAATTAATTAATTAATTTAATCAGATAATTACGAATTATGGTAACTTCCATGATTGTAGGGATGGGATATTTGCATGATCTGATGTAAACTGATTGAGATTACATGAGATTTCCAGCTATCATTCTTATTATTTTCGATCACCAGTGTTCTTATTAACCCCGATTTCAATCAATTATAAACTACAAAAACCGGGAAACATTATCATAGTAATAAGTTTTATCAATGGAAGAATGTCATTCATTGAACGAAGAATACGTCAATGATGTTTTTACGTCGTCTTGTCGTTGTCAAGCAGAAGATGTTGTGTTCGTTCCTATTTCTGTTGGCGTGGAGGGTCATGAATCGTCGACGAATTGTGTTGATGATATGAATGAGTTCGGTGATCAACTAGATCTGGGTTTGATGTTGATGGTAGTTTTTTCCTCTAATTTAATATGTTTCTATTTGTTTGATCTGTAACAACTATTTTCTATGTGAGAAAATGCAACACCCTGATTCTTATCCCAATTGAAGAAATGTTGAACTAGGAGAAATCAGTAAAGAAAGAACCAATTATGGAGTATGGCTATAGTGCCATGCAGTTGTGACATCTGTCACAATAGCACCAATGGTACTGAAGGTATGGTAGTCTTGGCTATAGTGCCATGTGATTGTGACATATGTCACAATAGCAATGCCGTTACCGAGTGGTTGGTCGTCCCAACGAATGTGCCATGTAATTATGACAATGGGGTAGCACCTGTAATTTTTGGGTAAGCACAATTTCAAGTTATTGTAGAAATTGATCTTTTAAGTGAGATAGAGGAAATAGGATTGTGGGCTTATATCCTAGAATTTATGGTCTTGTTGGATGAAGAATTCAAGTACGAGTCCAACGGTTCTTTCCGGAGCAAAAACGAAGAAGTTATGACCAAAACAGTGTTCGGTACATTCTATGCTATAGTGCCCGCGATTGTGACACTGTCACAATCGCACACGGGCACCTGAACCTTAAAAGTGCGATTTTCAGCCCCAAAACTTCATTTCTTCATATCTCTCTCATTTCAACTCCGATTTTCTTGATTCAAGATGCTATGGTTTTGTTTTTGAGAGCTCTTCAAGGATGGATTATTATTAAGAGCATTTGGTGGTGGTAAGCTTCTCATTTCTCACTCCCAAACTCCATCTCTTCTCTCCCAAATCATTTCCTCTCCTTCCCCTTCAAACCCTAACTGATTTTGGGGCTTTTCATGGATATTAAAGTGTTACTTCTCCATCATATGTTAGTGGTTTCATTTATTGATACAAGAGCAAGTTTTCATCTCCAACACTAGAGATTTTTGGGGTTTTCTAGGATTTCATCAAAACCTAAGCGGTAAGTTCATTTCCTCCATTTACAAGCTTCATTATGAGTTATATATGTTCCATTGATGATCTCCTAGTGTTTTGTTTCTCCAATTTCGGTTTGGATGATTTTGAGAAAAGTTAGGTCAAATTGGGGTTTTGGGTATAAATGGAGATTTTGATGGTTGATGTTTGGAGAACAATTCTAAATGGTTAAATGTGATTATTGATGGTTGGAAACTCATGGATCTAGGTTTTTGGAAGATTTGGCTTGATTATTCAATTTCTTCAAAGGAGCTCAAGTTGGGTGAAATCTAGATTTAGCCTACATGTCAAAATGTCATTTTTAAAGCGATTATGCGTTTACATGAAAATTATCCATTGTTGGGTTACTTGGTGGGTTTTGATTATTGAAGTATTTTAACTTTATAAAATCTTATAAAACACCCACATTTGGGATTTTTGGGTACTTTGATAAATAAGTCAATTGAAAGTGTTTTATTAATTAATTGCACAAATGGAGGTTATTTGGTAAAAATGCATTTTTGTATTTGTTGAAAATATGCATAGTTTGTGTTATGGGGTGTTTTGAAAATACCAACATATGGGTTAATGGATTTTGGTCATTCCCGACCTTGTAAACATTTGGGAATTGAAAACCTTGGTCATTCCCGACCTTGTAAACATTTGGGAATTGAAAACCATTTAATTTTGGAGAAAAGAGGTATTTCAAGTATTTAGATAAGTAAACCTTGGGTGTTAATATGTTCAACGATTTATTTTACGAGTGTAAGTACTTTGGTATAAATGCACCTTGATGGGTGTTTTGTAAAATGATTTATATTAATCTAGAGTTGTGTGGAGTTATTTATTTATTTTTATGGAGCATGTTTCGCATAAACGTGGGTATTTGCGTTTTATTTTTATTTATGACGTTTAAAACGAGATCTTTTGATTATTGAGCGTGTGTCTCGGTAATTGGTTATGTTGGGTTTTGGGGATAATTGCCAGTTGATAGCTCGACGTAGAGTTTGGGTCATGATTTATATGTATATGAGAATTACATGTTTTGAATGCGCTAGTTCATTCGTTTGGAGTCATGTAATGTTTTAGACTTTAATTTCTATGGATCCATAGACACTTGAGTTTTTACGTTCAATGATGAGACGCTAGTTTCTCTCATTGTAGCACGGAATATGCACTTGAGTTTTTACGTTCAATGATGAGACGCTAGTTTCTCTCATTGTAGCACGAAATAGGCATCAGGTTTCATGGTAAGTAAAATGTGGATCTATATGGTCGGGCATTGTCCCATGAGCAGTAAAGTGTAATTCCAATGTGCTTAGCACGGGATAGACATCGGGTTTCATGGTAAGTAAGACGTGGGCCTATATGGTCGGGCATCGTCCCATGGGTAGTAAGGTGTAATCCCAATGTGCTTATTTATGTAGATTAGGAGTGACCCAATGTATATAGACCCGGAGTGGTTGAAATTGGGGGCTCCCAAGTCTCCACGGGCTATAGACCTGGAGTGGTTGAGCTCGGTATATTATGAGAATAGTCCACATGTTTATTTTATTACATAGTTATGTGACCCACTTTTGTGTCCCGTCATGTGCGATGTAACCGTGTCTCCCCCGTCACCGGAAGGTGTTGCTTTGAATGTTTATTTTATCCATGTTTTCGGTGACGTATTATATTTATATGGATAGTTTTCCACGACAATTGAGTTGGGGGTTATACTTCATCCGTGTTTAGGATGTTTTGAATAATAATGATTTGTCCATGATTTCAATCGTTTTGGAATTCAAATACTATTATAATTTTCAAATAAGTTTTGGGATGAGTCCATTATGAGAATCGTTTTTACATTAAAGGTTTCATCACGGAATTTGTGTGCATTGGAAAAATAGATGATTTGCATCTAAAGTAACTTCTTTTTGAACTCATGATTTAAGTTACATCTTTCTCTCGTTTTACGAATTATATAATCATGATAAAACTCTTGAACTCACTAGGCGTTAGCCTAACCTTTTTATTTGTCGGCATGTGCAACAGGTTCCGGTTGGGAAGTAGTTCTAGTGACACGGTGAAGAGGCGAGTGATTGTAGTGTGCTCGAGAAGTGAACTGCTTAGTGAAGTCTTCCGCACTTATTTTGGGATTAGCAACTTGTACACGTGTTAAGTGACACCCGACTTTATGTGGTCGCATAGTATGACTTGAGTTATTAATTATGGAAGTTGCTATGTTTTACCTTGAGGTAATTCCAAGAATGGTTTGTAGAAGGGATTTTATTCCTTAAGTGGTTATTTTATCGAAATTTTAATTAGTAGCTCTTTCCAATTTTGAGGGTGTTACAAGTTGGTATCAGAGCTTAAGTTTGAGAGAATTAGGTGTTGATTTTGGATACCTAGACTCAAACTAGCGTTCAATTAAGTGAATGAGGGTGAAATTGCACCATTAGACACCTTAAGATGGGATATTTTGAGGTTGATGGAGTCACTAGAAACGAGGAATCACGTCTAGAGTAACAAGGATGATCATGTACGGTACGTTCATAATTGCACCTGGCCAGTGTTATGGTAAACCTACAAGTTACATGTGTATACTTGGACTGCCTTGATGTGATGATCGCACACATGCACCTGAGCCTTAAAAATGCGATTTTTAGCCCCAAAACTTCATTTCTTCATATCTCTCTCATTTCAACTCCGATTTCCTTGATTCAAGATGCTATGGTTTCGTTTTTGAGAGCTCTTCAAGGATGGATTATTAGTTTTGATGTTCATTGGAAGATTCAAGAGCATTTGGTGGTGGTAAGCTTATCATTTCTCACTCCCAAACTCCATTTCTCCTCTCCCAAATCATTTTCTCTTCTTCCCCCTCAAACCCTAACTGATTTTGGGGCTTTTCATGGAGATTAAAGTGTTCTTTCTCCATCATATGTTAGTGGTTTCATCTAGGGGTGGCAAAAAGTGACCCAACCCCCGCCAACCCAACCCAATAGTAGCAGGTTGGGTTGAAATTTTCAACCCATTTAAGTTAAATGGGTCAACCCGCCTAACCCAATTAATAAATGGGTTGGGTTGAGTTGAAATTTTCGACCTGTTTTCAACCTGATTTCAATCCATTTATAACCTAATTTCAACCCATTTACGACCTGTTTTTAACCCATTTACAACCCATTTACAACCTGTTTGTAACCCATTTATTACTTATTTTTAATTTATTATCATTATTTAATTATAATTAATAATTCAAAAATTAATAAAAAACTAAATATGATTCCACTAAAGTCTAAACAGAACTCCTTCGATGGTCCTTCCATTTCAATATTCCATCGTTCAAACTTTCAAAATCTAAACTCTCTAAACCCTAGCCGACACTTACTTTCGGTTCCAGCCAAGAGATCGACGCCAACCCTAGAAAGTTATTTGTTTGACTTTATGGCTGTGTTATTGAAACTTTGAACAATTTATTTCACTTTATGGTTGTGTTTTATTGAAACTTTGAACAATTTATTTGGTTTTATGGTTGTAACTTGTGTATTTGTAATGGAATTATGTTTTAGTCTTTTTTGAATTTATTTAAAGTTTTAAAACTAAATGGGTCAAACCAGGTTCTACCCATTTATTAAACAGGTTGGGTTGAGAAAATCATAAACAGGTCAACCCGCTACCAACCCATTTAAGTACCAGGTTGGGTTGGGTTGGGTTGAAAATCTCAACCCATTTACTTAAACAGGTTGGGTTGGGTTGAGATTTTCAACCCAATTAATAAATGGGTTGAACCCGAACCCAACCTAACCCGACCTATTTACACCCCTAATTTAGATGAGTAAACCTTGGGTGTTGATATGTTCAACAATTTATTTTACGAGTGTAAGTACTTTGGTATAAATGCACCTTGATGGGTGTTTTGTAAAATGATTTATATTAATCTAGAGTTGTGTGGAGTTATTTATTTATTTTTATGGAGCATGTTTCGCATAAACGTAGGGTATTTGCGTTTTATTTTATTTAAAAGGTTTAACACGAAATCTTTTGATTATTGAGCGTGTGTCTCAGTAATTGGTTATGTTGGGTTTTGGGGAAAATTGTCCAATTGATAGCCAGCCGTAGAGTTTGGGTCACGATTTATATGTATATGAGAATTACATGTTTAGAATGCGCTAGTTCATTCGTTTGGAGTCATGTAATGTTTTAGACCTTAATTTCTATGGATCCATAGGCACTTGAGTTTTTACGTTCAATGATGAGACGCTAGTTTCATGAGTAGTAAGGTGTAATTCCAATGTGATTAGCACGGGATAGGCATCGGGTTTCATGGTAAGTAAGATGTGGGCCTATATAGCCGGGCATCGTCCCATGGGCAGTAAGGTGTAATCCCAATGTGCTTATTTATGTGGATTAGGAGTGACCCAATGTATAGACCTAGAGTGGTTGAAATTGGGGGCTCCCAATTCTCCACGGGCAATAGACCTGGAGTGGTTGAGCTCGGTATATTATGAGAATAGTCCACATGTTTGTTTTATTACATAGTTATGTGAACTACTTTTGTGTCCCGTCATGTGCGATGTAACCGGGTCTCCCCCGTCACCGGAAGTTGTTGCTTTGAATGTTTATTTATCCATGTTTTTGGTGACGTATTATATTTATATGGATCGTTTTCCACGACATTTGAGTTGTGGGTTATGCTTCATCCGTGTTTAGGATGTTTTTAATAATAATGATTTGTCCATGATTTCAACCGTTTTGGAATTCAAATACTATTATACTTTTCAAATAAGTTTTGGGATGAGTCCATTATGAGAATCATTTTTACATTAAAGCTTTCATCTCGGAATTTGTGTGCATTGGAAAAATAGGTGATTTGCATCTAAAGTAAATTCTTTTTGAAATCATGATTTAAGTTGCATCTCTCTCTCGTTTTACGAATTATATAATCATGATAAAACTCTTGAACTCACTAGGCGTTAGCCTAACCTTTTTATTTGTCGGCATGTGCAACAGGTTCCGGTTGGGAAGTAGTTCTAGTGACACGGTGAAGAGGCGAGTGATTGTAGTGTGCTCGAGAAGTGAACTGCTTAGTGAAGTCTTCCGCACTTATTTTGGGATTAGCAACTTGTACACGTGTTAAGTGACACCCGACTTTATGTGGTCGCATAGTATGACTTGAGTTATTAATTGTGGAAGTTGTTATGTTTTACCTTGGGGTAATTCCAAGAATGGTTTGAAGAAGGGATTTTATTCCTTAAGTGGTTATTTTATCGAAATTTTAATTAGTTGCTCTTTCCAATTTTGAGGGTGTTACAAGTTGGTATCATAGCTTAAGTTTGAGAGAATTAGGTTATGATTTTGGATACCTAGACTCAAGCGTTCAATTAAGTGAATGAGGGTGAAATTGCACCATTAGACACTTTAAGATAAGATGTTTTGAGGTTGTTGGAGTCGATAGAAACGAGGGATCACGTCTAGAGTAACAAGGATGATCATGTACGGTACGTTCATAATTGCACCTGGCCAGTGTTATGGTAAACCTACTAGTTACATGTGTATACTTGGACTACCTTGATGTGATGATCGTTGGGGTAGTAAAAAAGTTTCTAAGCGGGTAGCCGTTAAAAGAGATTGATGATTTTAACATTCGTCACTTGGGGTGACGGTAAGTATGATGATTACATTAAGTGAATCGTTGCGGATCAGAATTGTTGGTTGGATTAGAACCATAGGCTTATGCAATCAACGTTCTTCGAAGAGATATTATAAGGTGAACCGATGAAATTTTCGAGTGTTGCCTTAAGATGTTTGAGTATCCGGATGACGATAGTGTGGTCGGAGGAACTTGAGGAGTGTGGGTTTGAGACGTTGAGTGCCGACTAAATTCATGCACAAAATAATTTTTGAAATAAATTGCATCAATTGTTTCTTGCGTTTCAAATCGTCATGTGAATTGTGTTACGAAATCTCGGAAAAACGTTTAGTATGCATAAGATTTTAAATCATGATTTTAAACATGCATGAAATTATTTTATTGTGGGAATTGCAAACTTTGTTGGGACTTGCGTTATTTTTGTTGTTATCCAACGTTACTTTCGGATATAGTGATATCCATATTTTAATGATTGTTTAGGATGTTGGATAAGTAACTACGGCTTATGACTTTAACATTGGATCTCCTCCACATATGTTAAGGTTTGGATGGAAAGTTACCTCCCGTTAATTTGATGTTGAGCTTTATTGAGAAATTTATTTAATGCAAGTTTTGTTAAAAAAGTGTTGTTTTATATTATACTTCAACAAGTGGGAATTTTTCGGAATTATGACATTTTAGTCATAATCTTGCTTTATGCAATTTGATCTTTGGAAACGAAAAATTTGGTACCATATGATTGATCAGATGCCTTTGAGTTTCATTGAGTTCTATGGAGCTTTGTTTTACGACGTTTTGTGTCGCGTGAGTGCAGTTTTGTAATGTGCATACTTTAGTTATTATGCGTGTTAATCTTTGGGTTATACTGGGCATTTCGTCTCATGCAAGTTTTGTTGATAAATGTTGTTTTATGCCGTAAGGCAACCAAAAGAGTACTTTTTGAAATTTTGACGTCGCATGGTTTTCACCTTTGAGAATTGTGACAGCATATTTTGTTCCACCTTGTTAGTGTACAAATTGAGTTATACTCGTGGCGTGAGTAAGCATATAAAAGCATCATGGTAGTTTATCTTACTGTTTTGTTTTATGCATTGTCGGTTGTTGATACTTTTGTTATCATTTCTCGCGAATATGTTATATTGATTTATTGGTATACTTGGCATTATAGCCACTATTTTGGGACGTTAAAGTGCATTGTTGTACGGCTTGAGATTGAGGTCGATTTAAATTATTTTGTGTATCAACCAAATTGCATGCACTTATTATTCTCCTAAATTCTAAGAAAACACATTAATGTGTGTGAGTTTCGTCAGAAGATTCTATTTCCATGTCATTATATGGCTAAATGAGAAAAATTTGAATTTTTTTAAATGAATTTCCTCTTTTGAAATTTCGTATGAACTATCTGTTGCATGTTATTTTATTGCAAGAAAACTACTAGGAAAGAGTTACAGTTGGCATGCATAATTTTGATTTGAGATTCCTTTACAATATTTTAGTCGATATTTCCAAATGATGAAAGTATCTTGTTATTCGACTTAAGACTGGAAAATGACCCAAATCATTTCGTGTTCTTAACCAAGGTGCGTATATGGATTGCTTCGTTTCACTGCGAACAAACTGATACATACGAAGTTGCTAACGAATTTCAGTTCATGTCATTTTGTGGTTAAAAAGATAGTTTTGGGAATTGATGTCGTGTAAATCCTTCTTTTGAAGTTCGTACAAACATTTTGTTGAACACTATTTTAATGTAGGAAATTTCTTTACGTGCATGACATAAATAAATCCATGCTAGGACCGTAGCGGTTCATTTTAAAAAGTTGTCGAGCATGCTTTTGCGTTTCGTTAGTAACTTGAATTGTGATGAAATAGTTTTCAAAATGATTTTCATATGTGGGACGAGTGTGTTCATTTTTGCACGACCACCGGGTACGTGATAATAGATTTTTACTCGTACGATTAATGGTTATAAAAACATTCGTGTTGAAAACCGTATGAAATTTTTTATTGGTATATTTGTTGAGTCTTTCACTTGAAACCTTGAACTCATTAGGACCTTGGAAGGTTAAGCAACCTCGGTTAAGGGTGGGGGCGTGTAAAACCTTGACAGTGGAATATTGGATTTTCCGTCGCATGATAGTACCGTACGTCGAGTGGGACCGTTTGCAAGTCGGTGTACTTTTGGTAACTGGGGAGTGAGGCTCGTGGTATCTCCTAATGCTTATGGTAACCATCCATTTGACTGCTTTGTTTTGGATTTTGGTCAGTTTTTGCAAAAGGGATGTGTAGGACCCTTTAGACACCGTGTTGATAACCTTGGTTTAGGGATATGCTCGACAAATGAAACTCATGTATGGAATTCTGCATTGGTTCGAATCTTGGTGAGTTGGTTAGATGTCAACCTCCGGGTTTCGAGGCTAAGAACCATTAGTGTAATTGGAGTATTGTAGTCCAATCTCAAAGGATAATGGTATCGATTGTAGCAATTTTAAGAAATTCAGATTGTGATAGGTGGATTTAGAGGGATGCCTTTCCTTGAATGGTAAACGACTTTTTCGTTTGGATGATTGGTAGTTGGGCGTATTCTTGGAGTTGTATAATCGATGGATCAATGACAACCGTCTGTTTTGGAGTCTGATAGTACCCGTTAGAGCTAGGTGGCAGTTCAATACTGGGAACAGTTGAACTTGGGAATTTGTTGTTGTTTTCAGTGGCGATCGTACTTTAGGATAACTGGAGAAAGAGTTTATAAGCGTGTAGATTATGGACCGATTGGAAGTCGGGATCTATTGTTTGGGAAGTATGGATCACCTAAGGTTGGGAGGCAACCGAGGTCTTATGGTTTGGATCTACTCTCGGAAGTTAAGCATTTACTCGGATATAAGTGTAATGTGCCTGAGCGGACATTCGTTGTGAGTATCAACACGAAGGTTTGTCATAACAGTGCTATCAAGAAGAAAATTTTGAATTTCAGTTGGAAGCCGAGGGAACATGAAAAGCGTTGGGAACAATAACCTTTGGTTGTATGGGAACTAGATTTCGAGGACGAAATCTCTTTTAAGGTTGGGAGGATTGCAACATTCTGATTCTTATCCCAATTGAAAAAATGTTGAACTAGGGGAAATCAGTAAAGAAAGAACCAATTATGGAGTATGGCTATAGTGCCATGCAGTTGTGACATCTGTCACAATAGCACATATGGTACTGAAGGTATGGTAGTCTCGGCTATAGTGCCATGTGATTGTGACATATGTCACAATAGCAACGCCGTTACCGAGTGGTTGGTCGTCCCAATGAATGTGCCATGTAATTATGACAATGGGGTAGCACCTGTAATTTTTGGGTAAGCACAATTTCAAGTTATTGTAGAAATCGATCTTTTAAGAGAGATAGAGTAAATAGGATTGTGGGCTTAAATCATAGATTTTATGGTCTTGTTGGATGAAGAATTCAAGTACGAGTCCAACGGTTCTTTTCGGAGCAAAAACGGAGCTAAAACGAAGAAGTTATGACCAAAACATTGTTCGGTACATTATGTGCTACAGTGCCCGCGATTGTGACACTGTCACTATAGCATATCACAATCGCCGGATGCCAAAAAACTCTCGATACATTCTGTGCTATAGTGCCCACGATTGTGACACTGTCACAATCGCATGTCACAATCGCACACGGGCACCTGAGCCTTATAAATGCGATTTTCAGCCCCAAAACTTCATTTCTTCATATCTCTCTCATTTCAACTCCGATTTCCTTGATTCAAGATGATATGGTTTCGTTTTTGAGCGCTCTTCAAAGATGGATTATTAGTTTTGATGTTCATTGGAAGATTCAAGAGCATTTGGTGGTGGTAAGCTTATCATTTCTCACTCCTAAACTCCATCTCTTCTCTCCTAAATCATTTCCTCTTCTTCCCCCTCAAACCCTAACTGATATTGGGGCTTTTTATGGAGATTAAAGTGTTCCTTCTCCATCATATGTTAGTGGTTTCATCTATTGATGCAAGGGCAAGTTTTCATCTCTAACACTAGAGATTTTTGGGGTTTTCTACGTTTTCATCAAAACCTAAGTGGTAAGTTCATTTCCTCCATTTACACGCTTCATTAAGAGTTATAAATGTTCCATTGATGATCTCCTAGTGTTTTATTTCTCCAATTTAGGTTTGGATGATTTTGAGAAAAGTTAGGTCAAATTGGGGTTTTGGGTATAAATGGAGATTTTGATCGTTGATATTTGAGAACAATTCTAAATGGTTAAATGTGGTTATTGATGGTTGGAAACTCATGGATCTAGGTTTTTGGAAGATTTGGCTTGATGATTCAATTTCTTCAAAGGAGCCCAAGTTGGGGGAAATCTAGATTTAGCCTAAATCTAGCAAGGTGGGTTCTAGTTGATTTGTGAAAACGTTGTACATGTCAAAATGTCATTTTTAAAGCGATTATGCGTCTACATGAAAATTATCCATTGTTGGGTTACTTGGTGGGTTTTGATTATTGAAGTGTTTAAATTTATAAAATCTTATAAAACACCCACATTTGGGATTTTAGGATACTTTGATAAATAAGTCACGATTGAAAGTGTTTTACTAATTAATTGCATAAATGGAGGTTATTTGGTAAAAATGCATTTTGGTATTTGTTGAAAATATGCATAGTTTGTGTTATGGGGTGTTTTGAAAATACCAACGTATGGGTTAATGGATTTTGGTCATTCCCGACCTTGTAAACATTTGGGAATTGAAAACCTTTTAATTTTGGAGAAAAGAGTATTTCAAGTATTTAGATGAGTAAACCTTGGGTGTTGATATGTTCAACGATTTATTTTACGAGTGTAAGTACTTTGGTATACATGCACCTTGATGGGTGTTTTATAAAATGATTTATATTAATCTAGAGTTGTGTGGAGTTATTTATTTATTTTTATGGAGCATGTTTCGCATAAACGTAGGTATTTGCGTTTTATTTTATTTATGACGTTTAACACGAAATCTTTTGATTATTGAGCGTGTGTCTCAGTAATTGGTTATGTTGGGGTTTGGGGACAATTGTCCAATTGATAGCTCGATGTAGAGTTTGGGTCATGATTTATATGTATATGAGAATTACATGTTTTGAATGCGCTAGTTCATTCGTTTGGTGTCATGTAATGTTTTAGACCTTAATTTCTATGTGGTTATTGATGGTTGGAAACTCATGGATCTAGGTTTTTGGAAGATTTGGCTTGATGATTCAATTTCTTCAAAGGAGCCCAAGTTGGGGGAAATCTAGATTTAGCCTAAATCTAGCAAGGTGGGTTCTAGTTGATTTGTGAAAACGTTGTACATGTCAAAATGTCATTTTTAAAGCGATTATGCGTCTACATGAAAATTATCCATTGTTGGGTTACTTGGTGGGTTTTGATTATTGAAGTGTTTAAATTTATAAAATCTTATAAAACACCCACATTTGGGATTTTAGGATACTTTGATAAATAAGTCACGATTGAAAGTGTTTTACTAATTAATTGCATAAATGGAGGTTATTTGGTAAAAATGCATTTTGGTATTTGTTGAAAATATGCATAGTTTGTGTTATGGGGTGTTTTGAAAATACCAACGTATGGGTTAATGGATTTTGGTCATTCCCGACCTTGTAAACATTTGGGAATTGAAAACCTTTTAATTTTGGAGAAAAGAGTATTTCAAGTATTTAGATGAGTAAACCTTGGGTGTTGATATGTTCAACGATTTATTTTACGAGTGTAAGTACTTTGGTATACATGCACCTTGATGGGTGTTTTATAAAATGATTTATATTAATCTAGAGTTGTGTGGAGTTATTTATTTATTTTTATGGAGCATGTTTCGCATAAACGTAGGTATTTGCGTTTTATTTTATTTATGACGTTTAACACGAAATCTTTTGATTATTGAGCGTGTGTCTCAGTAATTGGTTATGTTGGGGTTTGGGGACAATTGTCCAATTGATAGCTCGATGTAGAGTTTGGGTCATGATTTATATGTATATGAGAATTACATGTTTTGAATGCGCTAGTTCATTCGTTTGGTGTCATGTAATGTTTTAGACCTTAATTTCTATGGATCCATAGGCACTTGAGTTTTTACGTTCAATGATGAGACGCTAGTTTCATGAGTAGTAAGGTGTAATTCCAATGTGCTTAGCACGGGATAGGCATCGGGTTTCATGGTAAGTAAGATGTGGGCCTATATGGTCGGGCATCGTCACATGGGCAGTAAGGTGTAATCCCAATGTGCTTATTTATGTGGATTAGGAGTGACCTAATGTATAGACCTGGGGTGCTTGAAATTGGGGGCCTATTTTGGTTGGGTTCCGTCATGTGCGATGTAACCGGGTCTCCCCCGTCACCGGAAGGTGTTGCTTTGAATGTTTATTTTATCCATGTTTTCGGTGACGTATTATATTCATATGGATCGTTTTCCACTACATTTGAGTTGTGGGTTATGCTTCATCCGTGTTTAGGATGTTTTGATTAATAATGATTTGTCCATGATTTCAATCGTTTTGGAATTCAAAGACTATTATACTTTTTAAATAAGTTTTGGGATGAGTCCATTATGAGAATCGTTTTTACATTAAAGCTTTCATCTCGGAATTTGTGTGCGTTGGAAAAATAGGTGATTTTCATCTAAATTAATTTCTTTTTGAACTCATGATTTAAGTTGCATCTGTCTCCCGTTTTACGAATTATATAATCAAGATAAAACTCTTGAACTCACTAGGCGTTAGCCTAACCTTTTCATTTGTCGGCATGTGCAACAGGTTCCGGCTGGGAAGTAGTTCTAGTGACACGGTGAAGAGGCTAGTGATTGTAGTGTGCTCGAGAAGTGAATTGCTTAGTGAAGTCTTCCGCACTTATTTTGGGATTAGCAACTTGTACACGTGTTAAGTGACACCCGACTTTATGTGGTCGCATAGTATGACTTGAGTTATTAATTGTGGAAGTTGTTATGTTATACCTTGAGGTAATTCCAAGAATGGGTTGTAGAAGGGATTTTATTCGTTAAGTGGTTATTTTATCGAAGTTTTAATTTGTTGCTCTTTCCAATTTTGAGGGTGTTACAGAAATTTTAGAATGATGCGCTCATTTTGATTTTTATCCATCGTATGTAATCATGAATGTAAGTACAATCCAGTCACAATTTCATTATAATTAATTTGAGTTAGTGTATTCTTCCGCCTCGATATTCATGAATTAGTTTAGTGATTAATGCATTCATGAATAATAGTGATTTTATTCATGAATACATTCCAGGCACATATTTATATACACATTACATTAAATACATGTGTTGTTCCCACCTTCCATATTCATGATTTGGTTTTGTATGAAAGGATTATCAGTGAGTTGTGCCATATGCATGATGGTTTTGATCGGCACTATTATCTGAAAGTGTAATTCCGGATTCTTAGTGATTTGAATCCTGATTGATTGCCCCATTTTTTTGTTGACTATTTTGCCCCCCACAGGCGTTTTATATTAATGAAAATAATTGGGAATTGTGGAATATTTACATGATTGCCACCGAATGAATTTGATCCGTGGATTAAAAAATTGTAGGGAGTGGATTGGTTTGTAGAGTTTGTACAAACTGTGTGGTTTGTAACCGATACGGACCCTAGAGAGAGAGAGAGAGAGAGAGAGAGAGAGAGAGTTGATTCCTTACAAAATCATATAGATTCACAAGACTTAAGTTGCGGCCAAAGTCGTCCATGTCCATTTTTTTGCGGTAATGTAAAATCACGTGTAATTTTGCACATGATTTATTGTTCTCGTGTTTTCTTAAATAATAAGTGTTTTCGTTTGAATCTTCTCTCTCTCTCTCTCTATATATATATATATATATATATATATATATATAGAGAGAGAGAGAGAGAGAAGAGAGAAATATATAGATATAGATATATACATGGGCTAAATCATGTAAAAACTGTCTAAAGGTTATAAATCATGAAAATGAATTTGTATGTGTTATATGTGAATATATAGTGTCCATACAATGTTGTTCTATAGATGAAACCTCAATTATTATTTTGCATATGAATACAATATAAAAATATGTTTATACATGAAACAAACACAATACTTAAACATGTGAAACAATATGAATCATAGCTTAAAATCAAACCCATTGGATGGTTTTGGTTGGTTTTCGCATATGTTGTTTCATCTATGAAACTGTAACACCTCGAATTTCCATTGTAGTATTTTAATGTGAAGGAGTCTATTTATAATTTAGTCAAAGTTGTGGACTATTTTATTTATAAACTCCAGGGTTGAAATTGTAATTTGACTAAAGTTAAAGTTAATGTTGAAAATTAACTTGGAGGACTAGTTGGTCATTTATTGTAAGTGAGATTTCTTAATGATAAGGTAAGTAAACTGATTTGAGACTTTATCTCAAATCAGTGTTTAGGGTCGGTCAAGTGCAGAGAACAAAGAAGGAGAAAAGAGGCGAAGGAAGGAAATTTAGGGTTCTTGTGGTAAGAATCTTTCAATCTTCTTCTTTAAAATTTCTGACCAGTTTAGAATTACAATTTGAATCACCTTTCCTTAGCTGCTGAATCGATTGGAGAAGGTTGAAACAGTTCAAGTCAGGAATTGCTATCCAGGTGAGTTCATCCTTTTCATTTTAGAAATTACTGTTGAAATTGAACTAGGTTTGGTATGTAAATCATCTGAATGAATTGGTACAGTTTGCTAGAGATGAAATTATCATTAAGCTGGGTTCCGATGGACTGTTTGAGTTAATTTTGACATGAATCGAATAAGACTATAGCGAAGTCCCGATATTAAGGAAAATTCCGGAACTGGGTTGGGTTCCGAAAATGAATTGGTTCCGGAATTGAATTGGATTCCGGAATGGACCAGATCCGGAATTATTTTGGTTGGGCTCCGGTAATTAAACTTCTGGAATTGGGTTTCGTTCAAATTGGACCCGGAATCAATTTCTAAAATTACCGGAATTGGGCCAAGCCCGGAATTAATTTTGGGTACCAAAATTTTTAGTTTCCGGAATTGGGGCTCGGTGAGGGTGGATCCGGAAGTTAACAGGACCCGGAATGGGCCTCTAAATTATTTGGGATCCGGAACCTTATTTCCGGTATTGGGCTAGCTGTTGGACTTTCGGTATTAAAGAACCCGAAATGGATCTTGATTGGAGTTCCGGTATCCACAAACCGGAATGGACCAAACTGTTTGGACTTTGGCATTTTTAAGCAAAACATGAATTTGGGCCATTATCAATTTTGGATTGGGCCAACATTTGATTCCGGATTTGGACTTGATCCAATATGGGTTTTATTTTTTAAAATCCAATTTTAATTAAAAGTCTGATTTTATTTAGAATTCGATTTTTGAATAGTTTTCATAAATTGAGTTAGGAATATTCTCTGGTTACAGTTTCGGAAGGGAAACAATTTGAGGATCAAGAAGCGATAAATAGTTAATATTCTTAGAATTAAGAAGATTTGGTCGTGTATAGTGACGCGTCAAAGATGGGTTTGGGGTGTGTGTTGATGCAACGAGGCAAGGTGATTGCTTATGCATCAAGACAATTCAAAGAACATGAGAAGAATTACCCTACCCATGATTTAGAATTGGCAGCGGTCGTGTTTGCATTAAAGTTGTGGCGTCATTATCTGTATGGAACGAAGTGCACACTTTACACTGATCATAAGAGCTTGAAGCATGTCTTTGATCAGAAGGATTTGAATATGAGGCAGCGGCGTTGGTTAGAATTACTTAAAGATTATGATTGTGAATTGCATTACCATCCCGGTAAAGCAAATGTTGTAGCTGATGCTTTAAGTAGAAAAGAATATAGTGGATGCTTGAAAGCGACTAACGCCCGAGTTGATGTGACATCAAGTTTGGTTGAAAAGATAAAAGAGGCACAAGCGGAAGCTTTATTGGAAGAAAATTTGAAAGAAGAAGTTATGAGCAAACAACATCTTCAACTGACTGAAGATAGTCGTGGGGTCACACTGTTCAAAGACCGCGTGTGGGTGCCAAAGGCGGGAGGAAATTGGGAATTAATTCTCGAAGACGCCCACAAGTCTAAGTATTCTATACATCCTGGAAGTACTAAGATGTATAGGGATCTAAAGTTACACTATTGGTGGCCAGCTATGAAGTTAGATGTGGCACGAATAGTAGAAAAGTGTGTGACATGTTCGCTAGTAAAAGCCGAACATCAAAAGCCTTACGGAAGTTTTCAATCTTTAGAGATTCCGGAATGGAAGTAGGAGAAGATTACCATGGATTTCGTGACAAAGTTACCAAGAACGTCAAAGGGTAACGATACTATATGGGTAATCATGGATCGATTGACCAAGAGTGCTCACTTTCTAGCAATGAAAGAAGCATCACCAATAGATAAATTGGCGAAGCTGTATATTGATGAAGTGGTGTCAAGGCATGGTATACCGGTGTCTATAGTGTCGGATCGTGATAGTCGGTTTACCTCGAGGTTTTGGCAGTCACTACAAGAAGAATTGGGTACGAGAGTCAATTTGAGCACTGCTTACCATCCACAAACGGACGGGCAAAGCGAAAGAACCATTCAAACTTTGGAAGATATGCACAGGTTGGGCGTGTTAGATTTTGGAGGTAACTGGGATACGCATCTACCGTTAGTAGAGTTTGCGTATAACAATAGTTATCATTCCAGTATTGGAAGAGCACCGTTCGAAGCTTTGTATGGTCGGAAATGTAGAACTCCGGTGTGTTGGTTAGAAGCTGGAGAAAAGCAGTTTGCTGGTCCGGAACTTGTGTAACAAATGGCTGATAAAGTAAAAGAGATTCGGAAGCATATGAAAGCAGCTCAAGATCGACAAAAGAGTTATGCTGATCCGAAAAGAAGACCGAAAGAATTCCAAGTTGGGGAGCGTGTAATGCTTAAAGTATCCCCGTGGAAAGACGTGATAAGGTTTGGCAAACGTGGAAAGTTAAGTCCTCGTTTTCTAGGACCTTTCACTATAACTAAGCGAGTGAGACTACAAGCTTATCAATTGGATCGTCCACCTGAATTGGAAGGCATCCACAATACCTTCCATGTCTGCTATCTTCGGAAATGTTTAGTTGAAGAAAATGACGTGATTCCACTTACTGATGTGAGAGTGGATGAAAAGAGCCGTTGTGTGGAAGAACCGGAGGCGATCTTAGAAAGATCAGTTAAGAAGTTACACCATAAAGATGTAGTTATGTTGAAAGTGCAATGGAAACATCACCGAGGTGCTAACGTGACGTTAGAATCCAAAGAGGATATGAAGATTAGATATCCACATCTCTTTTCCTAATCTTTGATTTCGAGGACGAAATCATTTTCAAGTTGGGGAGAATTGTAACACCTCGAATTTCCATTGTAGTATTTTAATGTGAAGGAGTCTATTTATAATTTAGTCAAAGTTGTGGACTATTTTATTTATAAACTCCAGGGTTGAAATTGTAATTTGACTAAAGTTGAAGTTAATGTTGAAAATTAACTTGGAGGACTAGTTGGTCATTTCTTGTAAGTGAGATTTCTTAATGATAAGTGTTAATGCTATAATATGTTGTAATCAAGGCCTTTTATATATTAGCTTACTTTGCTTTAGTTTGACTTTGTAATAGTCAAGGGTATATAAACCGTTTGTAAGCTTTTGCAACATGAGTGTGCTTAATAGAGATGACATACTTTCTCTCACTAGAATTTCTCTCTATCTTGAATGATCTTGGTTTAACAATTGGTATCAGAGCAGGATTCGAGATTTAGAGGAGTTTTTCAGTGATCAATCACGAAGATTTTGGTGAATTCTACAAGAAAATTCGATTGATTTTCTGGGTTTATCAAGAAAATCTCATTTTCTTGAAATTTGATCAAAATTTTCTGATTTTTGATCGAATTGTTCTGCAAATCGGTTCTTTGGATTCAGATTATTGTTTAGAGCATCTTTAATTCAAGGATCGAGAGCTATTTCGTAGGATTTCAAGATCAATTTTGCTATTTTCTGAGTTTTTGTTCTGTTCGTGAAAGTTCTCTGATCGTTCGATTCATATCCTTTTTCAGAGGTTTTCAGAGGTTGTTTGTTGAAGATAAAGTGTTAGATTCTTGATTTCGAGCACCACTGTACCTTTCAGAATCAGTAATTTTGATTTTCAGAGGTTTTTAGACGATTTTTGGAATATCTCGCAAGATCCAAACTTTTCGCAACATTCATCTTTCTTTTCGCAAGATTCATCGATCTGAGTATTGTTCTTCGTACAAGTCTACTTCTCGCAGAGCTTTTCACATCACAAAGACCCGAGTTATACTGCTTTTCGCAACCCACATACCCGAATTCTAAAACTTTTCGCAAGCTTCTTTTGCGAAAAGTGATTTGTCAGATTTCAAGCATTGTCCAAGGCTACTTTTCGCAACCGTTGCTTGCGAGTTTCTCCACTTTGCGCAACTGTTGATTGCGAGTTTCTCTACTTTTCGCAACCTTGGCTTGCGAGTTTCTTACTTCTCGCTTCTTTGAGTTGCGAGTTTCTGACTTGGTTAATTTCTGACATTTTTCAGTTTTGACCTTCTGTTGACCATGGCTAATCAAGAGGGTTTTTACAAGAACGATATAATGATGTCGTTGGGTTCGAATATTCGTCCTCCGGTGCTTATAAATGAAAACGAGTTCTCGCAATGGCAAGATCGTTTCATCAATTTTGTGGAATCGCAAAATAATGGTGCAAACATTATGCGATCATTGATGGAAGGTCCGTTTGTAAAACCGTATGTGAATGCTCCGGCTACCGCAACTACTCCGGCTTCAAGATCTCTTAAGAAACCCAAAGATTATACACCGGAAGAAAATTTGCGATGTCAAGGAGATAGGGAAGCCAAGTCTTTTCTCATTCAAGCTCTTCCAAACCACATATATAATAGAATTGATTGTTATAAAAATAATATAACAATGATGTGGTCTCAACTTGAGAAAATCATGTTAGGTTCCGCGGTTGCAACTCAACTCCGACAAACGCGATTTATGAACAATTTTGAAGGTTTCAAGGCCAAGGAGAACGAGTCGTTAAAGAGTGTTTTTGATCGCTTTTGGGGGGTGATAAACGATCTTTATAAGATAAAAGTCACCAAGACGGAGTTGGAAGCTAACTTGAAGTTTCTAAATGCTTTACAACCGGAGTGGAACAAATCTTGCCACCGTCTTAGAAACGATGTGAGGATATCTACTATGCAAATTCAAGAATTATATGAAATTCTCATGACGGATGAGGAAATGGTCAAAGCAAAGAAGGAGAAGTTAGACAAGAAGAGTAAAGGGAAAGCCGTTGACCCGATAGCATTACTGGCTAGTCAACTTGCCGAGAAGACTCTTTTGGAGAATGCTTTCGATGGTAATGTGGAAGATGATGGGGAAGAGCTCGAAAAAGCAATGATACTTCTAACGCAACATTTTCAGAAAAGGTATCAGAATCGTTCGGGAAGTAATAATAATTTGAGGTTTATTTCGGGGTCGAGGAAAATTAATCAAGAAGGTGGAAGCTATGTCCCAAAGGTTGATACTACCAAAGTGTATGAAAACAAGAAGGAAGATGAAAAGAAGGTAGTTACATGTTTCAAATGTGAAAAAACGGGGCATATAGTAAGAGACTGTAGGACGAAGGTGGTGCGTGATACTTCTTATTATAAAAAGAAGTTGGAGCTAGCGGAAAAGAAGGAGAATGGCACTATTCTACTCGTGGAAGAGGAGTATTTCTTGGATTATTCTGATGATGAGTCTCAAAATGAAGAGAGTGCCATGAACTGCTTTATAGGAGATGATGCGAGTGATGATGATAAGGATGACGATGAGAGCACAACCGATGAATCTGAGGTACCTTCTAAATTCGATTATGATTTTTTATTATCTCAGATGAATAATGTCGTAAATGCTATTCGCACGCTTCGCTCAAAACGACTATCTGAAAAAGAAATTAATAATGATCAATCAAAATTAATCAAAACGCTTAAAATAAATATTCAAGATGAAAAGATGATTTTGATTGATACTAAAGAGAAAATGCAAAAGAGAATAGAAGAATTAGAAGAGATAAATAATTCTTACATTGAATCTTTGAAAATAATGACCAAAGAGAAAGATAATTTTTCCGACAAAATTACAGAATTAGAAGAAAAATTATATGTAAGAGGTCAATCGGAACAAACAGTGTATTTAAACAAACCAAGGAGTTATAAGTCAATAAAAGAAAAATGGGGACTTGGTTATGAAAATCCACATTTTTTAGATGATGCAAAAACAAAAGTCCCTACCTTATATGAATTTGACTTTCTACATCTTGGTAGATACGCTCCCCAATTCAAGATTAATTGGACAAACGAAGATAAAGTTTCAAAATTAGAAGAAGAGAAAAGGAAATTTACTTGTAAAATGCAACTTCCATTTGTTTATACTCGTGAAAATGCGAAGTACATTTCTAAGTCTAAAAGTTCTAACAAAGATTCTTTATCAAACGATTACCTTGATATATATGCTAATAATACTAATAAGGAGAATAAATCGGAAGTATTGTATGATACTAAAAGATATATTCCTCCTTTAGTATTAGAAGCTAAGATCGTTAGTCTTGAAAATAAAATCGTTGATCTTGAATCTAAGTTAGAAATTTTAGAAGATCAAAACATCTTATCTGAGCTAGAAAGTAACATATTTTCAATTTGTATGAACTCTAGCATCAAAGAAGATATAAAAGTCAAACAAGTTTTTGTTGATAGAGATAAAAGAAATGTACAAGCAGATTCAAAAGATGAGAAAATGGATGTTGATCAAAAACAAAATTTTTCTTCTTCTAATATTGAAACTAATTCTGAGTCTAATAAATCTGAAAAGGAAAAAGAGAATAACTCCGAGGAAAATGAAAAAGAAACTGTTTCAAAGATTGATTTTTTAAATAAAATTCTTTCTTCTGAATCTGTTATTAATTCGGAGAAAATAGATGATTCTTTTACGATAAATACAATTTTTTACAAAACCAAACGTCGTAAAAGAAGAAGGTCAAAGAAAAAGTTAAAGATTCAATCTCCTAATTCTGAAAATGTTTCTGATTCTTCTCATTCTACTTTTTCAGATAGGTCCATGAAAAAGCGGCGAAAGCAAATCTGGATTGTCAAAAGTACACCTCCAGAATCTTCAACTTCTGATACGAGTGACATAGACGTTGATGTTTGTAATAAGAATTCATTTGCTTGTAATAATAAGAATTGTAATAATTCTTTGCGTTCTTCAATAAAGCAAATGATTCAAATTTCAAATGATGGTTTGTGTTGCTCATCAAGTTGTCATTCTGGTGGTAATTTTTATTCTTACGACACGGATTTCACGAATGAAGTATTTTATAATTCACATGCTTATTATAATAATAAAGACGTTAAAAAGAAAAGGACTAACAAGAATGGACCCAAATCTTTATGGGTACCTAAATTTGTTTGATGTGCTTATGTGCAGCCAAGTCGTTTGTGGTATCTTGATTCGGGATGCACCAAACATATGACTGGCAATAAGTCTTTATTATCTAACTTTAAGGAAAAAGCATGTGGACGTGTCAAGTTTGGAAATAGCGAAACATCATCTATTCTAGGCTATGGAGATGTTGTTCAAGGAAAGGTAACCGTGAAAAGGGTGAACTATGTTGAAGGTCTAAAGTATAACTTATTCAGTATTGGTCAATTCTGTGACAAAGATTTGGAAGTCAGTTTCAAGTCCAAAAGAGTTGCTGTAAAGAATGACGACGGAAAAGAAATACTAGTTGGAAAGAGGAGATCCAATTTATATACCATTGATCTCACAACAGTTAATTCTTCTTCAGATGTTTGTCTTCTTTCAAAAGCAACAATTCAACAAAGTTGGCTTTGGCATAGAAGACTTGCTCATCTCAATTTTTGGTATATGGATAGATTGGCAAAAGGTGAATTGGTTCGAGGTATTCCATCACATATATTCCAAAAAGATCATCTATGTCAAGATTGCGAAAAGGGCAAAATGAAGAAAGTTTCTCACAAGCCGAAACCTGATTTCTGCACAAAGGACATTTTTGATATATTACATGTCGATTTATGTGGGCCAATGAAGACGAAGAGTATTGGGAAGAAAAGATATGTTTTGGTGGTGGTTGATGATTTTTCAAGATATACTTGGGTGAAGTTTTTAAAATCCAAAGACGAAACTCCAGAAATCTTAATCAACCTCATCAAGATTATTCAGACTAATAAGCAAAAGGCAGTGAAAGTTGTCAGATCCGACAATGGCACAGAATTCAAGAACAGTGTTCTTCAAGCGTTCTATGAAGAAAACGGTATATCTCAACAGTTTTCTGCCGCAAGGACCCCTGAACAGAATGGTATTGTGGAGAGACGAAATAGAACCTTGGTTGAAGCTGCTCGAACAATGCTTGCTTATTCAGGTCTTCCTTTATCTCATTGGGCTGAAGCAGTGTCAACGGCATGTTATACTCAAAACCGATCCATTATTCATTGTCGTTTCAACAAGACTCCCTATGAACTAATGAACGGAATCAAGCCAAACGTCAAATATTTCCGAGCTTTTGGGTGCAAATGTTTCGTGTTGAATGATCGGGAAAATCTTAACAAATTTAGTCCGAAAGCAGATGAAGGAATTTTTCTTGGTTATGCTCTAAATTCAGCCGCATATAGAGTGTATCTTACTTCTACAAGAAAGGTGGTGGAAAGTGTCAATGTCAAATTTGATGAATCTGAAGAGATGGTTTCCGGCCAAACAGGACCAGAACCCGAATTATCAGGAATATTAGCTTCTAAACAAATCAGTTTAGAACCTGTTTCACAACCGTCAAATCAGGATTCAAATTTTATTTCTAATAATCTTTCTGATCTTGATTTATTATTTGAGCATTTTTATAATGATGTGCCTCCTACTAACTCGAATGATATTTCTAATATGTCAAATCAGGAAACTGTGAATGCATCTATTTCTACTTCCGCTGCACTCAACTCTGTTAATAATGATGTTCCAGTTATTCCTGATCATGAGGCAACTGAAGTTCAAACAGTGGTTACTGAATCACCACAAGTAGTTACTGAAGTTGTGGAGCCGGTGACAAACGATCAAATCATTTCACCACAGACTCAAGAAGAAACTGATGTTGTTCAACTTACTGAAGAAGTGATCCAAAATCCGATTGTTGATCATCCGTCAGTTCCAGAATCTGAATCTGAGAGTGTTGTTGAGTTATCTCCACCAACTCCAGAAGTGATATCTGTTTCTTCAAATGAAGCAGAATTACCTGAACCTCCTTCTCAAGTTTTGGAAAGTGTTCAAGAGTCAGTTGATCCTCTTCCTCATACAGCAAAATGGACACAAGCACATCCAATTCATCAAATCATTGGTGATCCATCTTCAAGTGTTTCTACAAGATCCAAATCCGCGACTCCAAATGAATGCTTATTCGCTTGCTTTTTAAGCAATGTTGAACCTTCGAAGGTATCTGAAGCATTGAATGATCCGAATTGGATTATTGCCATGCAAGAAGAGTTAAATCAGTTTGAAGCATTGAAGGTGTGGAGACTTGTTCCAAGGCCGAAAGGAAAAAGCATAATTGGCACTAAGTGGATTTTCAAGAACAAAAAGGATAAAGATGGCATTGTTGTAAGAAATAAAGCTCGTTTGGTAGCGAAGGGTTATCGACAACAAGAAGGTATAGATTACGATGAGACATACGTGCCGGTTGCAAGATTAGAAGCTATCAGAATGTTTCTTGCTTTTGCAGCTTATCGAGACTTTATCGTATATCAGATGGATGTCAAGACAGCTTTTCTGTATGAGGGACTTAAAGAAGAAGTTTATGTATCTCAACCAGAGGGGTTTATTGATCAAGATAAACCTGATTTTGTGTATCGTCTTAATAAGGCATTGTATGGTCTGAAACAAGCACCGCGCGCGTGGTACGACGAATTGTCAACCTTTCTGCTTGTATCCGGATTTATCAAGGGAGCTATTGACACAACCTTATTCATTTATCGTGAAAATCATGATATCTGCTTAGTACAAATTTATGTAGATGATATTATATTTGGTGCTACTAACAAATCTTTGAGTACATGGTTTTCAGAGATCATGACCTCTAGGTTTAAAATGAGCATGATGGGGGAAATTAATTTCTTCCTTGGACTTCAAGTCAAGCAATTACCTGATGGAATCTTTATCAACCAGTCAAAGTATGTCTTTGATATTTTGAAGAAATTCAAAATGGATAAGAGCACTACAATTCGCACCCCGATGGCTCATGGTGCAAAGCTTGGTTTAGATCCAGATGGTAAAGAAGTTGATGTTCGAGAATACCGAGGAATGATTGGATCGTTAATGTACTTAACAGCTAGTAGGCCAGACATTATGTTTTCTACATGTTTGTGTGCCAGATTCCAAGCAAAACCCAAAGAATCTCATCGGATGGCAGTCAAGCGAATTTTCAGATATCTGAAAGGAACTCCATATTTAGGTTTGTGGTATCCAAAGAGTTTAGATTATAAACTAACTGCTTATTCTGATGCAGATTATGGAGGAAGTCAACTGGACCGGAAAAGTACATCGGGTCATGTACAATTACTAGGAGATAGGCTGATTAGTTGGGCGTCAAAGAAACAGAGCTGTGTATCAATTTCAACGGCCGAAGCTGAATACGTGGCCGCCGCCAGTTGCTGTTCTTAGGTTCTTTGGATGAAGACACAGTTACAAGATTATGGGTTGCTGTACAAGACAATTCCGATATATTGTGATAGCAAATCCGCAATCGCCATCTCAGTAAATCCGGTTCAGCACACAAAGACTAAAGACATTGACATGCGATATCATTTCATAAAACATCATGTGGAGAACGAGACAATCGAATTATATTTCGTACCTACTGACTATCAACTTGCCGATATTTTCACCAAGGCTTTGGATGAAAAACGCTTCAATTTTCTTTTATCAAAACTCGGCATGTTGAACTTGAAAGTTTGAACCTTCACAAATTTAATTCAATGAAGTGAAAATATTTCTATTTTCATTCAATGAATAAAATGTGTGTTAAGGGTGATTTTTCAAGTAGTTTTGTGATATCTAAGTTTTATTTGCTTCAACTTTCGCTTCTGAAATTAATCGAAAGGTCAGCAAAACATGAATGGAAACTTGATTCATGCATAAATCTGTGTAATTCTAGACTTATATAGAATACGATGCTCACAAAGCCTATGTGTCAGGATGAAGAATGGAAATGAAAATATGAGGGAAGCACAAAGTTTTATAACCAAGTGATTGAGATGAAAAAAAAAAATCATTAAGTTTGAAAGTCTGTGCCTATGGCCTATCTGGTTTGGGAGATTAGGTCCCAAGGGGTACTTGATACCTAGCCCCTAAGATCAACTGGTCTGGGATCGGCTGACCCAAATCCTGCTATAGAATCAGATAGAAAGCCATGTTTTACCGGTACAGATGGGATTAGGATATATCGATGTAGCCTTTCTGGTTTGGGAGAGTAAGTTCCAAGGGGTGCTTGACACCTAGCCCCTAAGGCCAACTGGTCTGGGATTGGTTGGCCCAAATCCTGCTATAGAACCAGATAGAAAGTTACGTTTACGGTGTATCTTAGTCTTAATAAATTTTTTGATAAAAAGATGCCAATGTGCACAAAATAAAAGATGCCAATGAGCACACATCTCTTAAATCTTGGGGAAATTACAATGTCGCGATAAACTTATAAATTTGTGGAAATTCTGATTTCTGTCATATAGTGTGTGTAAGAGCAAAGTATTCTTATAAGTTGAAGATGTGCATTTGATTGTTGCTAATCATATTTCACATGCTAGCACACCAAATAGATTTAATAAGTGGTTGAAACTGAACAAATTATAACTTGATATGCAAGCATGACTTGTTTCTGAATCCGAAAGCATACATTTGATGTCATTTGTTCGAAAAACATGTCTACTTTCACTAAGTTGAATTTTATTTGTTCGGTGTTCAAACATTCTATAGTTAGTAGTTATGTTATATAATTTAATGTATTCCAGTTTTCTATCACTGATCTTTTACGTGAAATTTTTCATACTGTGATGTGTGGAGTTAATGCTAATTTTGAGGGGGAGTGAGTTCAAAAGCTAACCTAATTTTGAGGGGGAGAGAAATATTTGTTTATCATGTTGAAGGGAAGAATTTCATAGATTCTCATTTTGAGGGGGAGAAATTTTCTGATGATTGGTACATATCTGACAGTGCACGTTTTTCAAATCAGATAACTGGTTCAGGTATGAGTTTCTGAGAAGTATTTCTTCAGGTATGTTCTCCAAATGCCTTTTTTGAATTGAAAATATCTAATGCATTTGTGTATGGGGAGTGAAAGAATTTTGAAATTTCTTTAAAATAATGATTTTTTTTAAAAAGGGGGTTTAAATATGTTTGACCTAATTTTGACTTCTCTTTTTCAATTCTTTTTCCCTCTGAGACTTATCGTGAACATACCTTGCGATTTCTTCTTCTGACTTCGTTTAATCTGTGTGAATCAGTGTGTTCTTTGAATCAGGTAAGATTTCGAACCCTTAATCGTTGATATCATATCATTTCGAATTCAATTTTTTGTTTGATTTCTTCCGTTACTTTTTACGATTCGAGTATGCGTATGTTTATTAGATAATTTTTCGATTTCTAGGTTTAACATGAAATTAGGGTTTCATATGTGGCTATTTTGTATCGACTTATGCTTAAATGTTGTTTATAATATGTTTCGATCCATAATAGTCCTTTTGTGATGGTTAATTTGGTGTTTTGTTCTATGTTTGAGATTTTTCGCAAGTTTCATAATCTGTTCATGTGAGAAAATCGCAACCGCTTTATGCGAATTTTATCTTTTTTCGCAACCTTCTTATGCGAATTTTAGACTTTTCGCATCCTCAGGACCCGAAAAGTTCACTTTTCGCAACTGAGGCTTGCGAAATACTCACTTCTCATTTTAGTTGCTTGCGAGTTTTCACACTTCTCGCTTATGTTGCTTGCGAAAAGCTCACTTCTTGCTTTAGAGGCTTGCGTTTTCTACACTTGGTGATTAGTTTTTTTCAATTTTTTTTAATTTTTTTTTTGTAAAAGTTCTTGTATCTTTTGTTTTTAACTTTCTAGTATAGTTTTATTGCTTTGTTTTTTCATTGTTTCTTACTGACTACTCTTACTCTATATGAATATTTTACAGAGGATAAATGGCTTCAGATGATGAGCAAGATCATCAAGTTCAGGAAGGTGAAAATGAGCCTTCAGATCATGCTTCTCGAGATCAACCTCTTCCATCTAATAGATCTTCAGGGGCTGATTTATCTGCACGGCGAAGTTCTCCGGAAGATGTATTTCCGCGAACAAGTTATATTCGATATCTTTCGAATAATCATTATGTAGATCTCGACCGAATTCGTATAAATCCGATTATTCTATCAATTCTTCGAGGACATCCACTTCGATACGCTTTAACTGCTAGACATGGAGTTCCAGAAGTGTATCTACAACAGGCGTGGCATTCTATTCGGAAGATCGAGAACGTTTCACCGCCTAGATTTGTTATAGAGATAGATCAATACGAGACGTTTCTTAATTATAAACGTCTTCGTTTGATTCTATGACTTCCAGAAGCAGACTCAAGACCGGGATTTACAGAATTTGAAGATTTTCCTTCGGAAGAAGTTGTGCTAGCTGGTATTCGGGAGTTAGGCTATGTTGGTAATTTGACGATGGTGAGTGATTTTGAGAAGAATCGTCTTCCACCAGTTTGGTATGCGTTATTCTCAGTTATCATCAGATGTTTGACTGCTAAGAATTCCGGTACAGATAATGCCAGTCTTCATTTCCTACGTCTCTTCTATGCCATCATACATGATCTTCATGTTGATTATGCTCTTGTGTTTTGGACCGAGCTGAGTGAGATTGTACACTCAAAGTTTACAAACAAGCATCGTAGCTTCCTGCCTTTTATTCGGTTTCTAGAGCTTATTGTATGGAGTATGTTAAGAAGTAACAAGGAGATTCCACGAAGATCTAACTGGCCGATTGCTCCTGATTTTGCTATGGGATACATTAACAAGTTAAAACGATCATTTGATCATTCCATGCCTATTCCTCCGGAGCTAATTCAGAAATATGCTGATCCAGAAGATGAAGCAGTTATTGACTACTGTGGAGAACATGGCCTAGAACTTCAGCCTCAGAACGTTCAGGATGAAAATGCACAAGAAGATCAAGAACATCAAAGTGAAGAAGAAGTTGAATCGAGCAGTTCTGAAGATGATAACAGCAATGAAGAAGCAGATGATGAAGATGAAGCAGATGATGAAGATGAATCAGATGATGAAGATGATAATGATGGAAATGGTGGTGGTATGGATTTCGGTGAATCGGTGTTTCGAGAACCTATTGTTGAGGTCGAACATTCTTCTGTAAGAGATTTTTCGAAAGGTAACACGGTTGATACATCAGAAACTATTCCGATTAACCCAAAAGTGGTGAATATTGAAGTAGATGAACTCGATCTTCAAGCTACCAGGGCATCAGTTCAAGGAGTTACTACTACAGTTCAAGAAGTCACTGATACAGTTCAAGAAGTCACTGATTGAGTTCAAGATGCAACAAATTCAGTTCAAGGAACGCCAGGTATTATGACAGGAAATGAGTTTTTAATGCAAATGCGAGAACGTATGGATGCTCAAAGAGATGAACAGTTACTTAGAACGAAGGCGATGCTGAAAGGCAAAGGGAAGATGTCAAAAATTCCTGAAATTCCTTTTGAGAATCCTTTAAGAAGACCGACTGGAGTTGTTATTCAGGAACCGTCATCTCAACCGTCGGGTCGTCCAGTTCCTCAACCGCCTATCATTCCTACTGTTCAAGATCCACTTTCTTCTCATCAAAATCTTGCGGATATTTCATTGACGGAACTTTCAGATGCTTTTTATGCACGTTTATTGTCGGTTTCACCTCCGGAGCATCAAGACAAGGACTTGATTTCTCTGCTCCGGAGTTTCCAAACGATTCAGCCTCGAGTTTCTTCCTTGGCAGAAGAATTTCATTCTTTCAGATCTGAAGTTCATACTAGCTTATCCGATATTAAGACAGGTATAAATTTGATGACGGAAGCACTTTCTACACTTTCTGATCGTGTAGCAAAGCATGAAGAAACTTGTCAGACTGCCGCTCTTTCGTCTCTTAAGCGAAGACATGACCAAGATGATCAGGACCATCAAGGTCATGAGGGGGAGAAATTAAAGAGACAAAGAGTAGAAGAAATCGTACATGTTGAATCTGATGAAACCGTTGTTGAAGGTACAATAAATGAGGATAAAGCAAATGAAGAAAGAGATAAAGAAGCTCATCCAGAAAGTATAGTTGATGATTTGCTAGATGAAATAGATTTGACGGCAATGGCTTCCGAGATCAACTATGTTGTGCCAGAAATTGTGAATAATATGCAACTTGTGGTTTATGTAGATCCAGATTCTGCACCGATGTCTATAGGAAATCAGGAAACTTCTCACGTGCATGAGTCTGAAGATTATGATGATATGCACAACTTCTTCTCCAACTATGTCGAGATAGATTCTGATGATGACGTCCAGAGAAAGTTTGATAAGTTCTGGAAGATAAAAGAAGAAGATCAAGATGATATAATTGTCATCTCAGATACTGAAGAGAATGTAGAAGTTGATGAAAAAGACATTAACATTGTTAATATGCTATATGGAGATCTTTCTGATAATGAATATGTGAGTTTTCAATCTCCTATAGTACAGTCACCAGTTCAAGGTCCCGAAGTTCCTGTTCAATCAATTCCCTCAGTTGTTTCTGATTCTCCAGCTCCGACCACCACTATTTCGAAAGACACTTTTGTTCAGGGTGAGTCGTCTAGAGCAAATCAAGAGGTTCCTGATCCGTTTCTGAATGTTCCACCTAGCATTCTTCAACCAGGTCCAGCTTTAGATAGACAACAACGTTTGCAAAGACTTGAAGAAAGATTTCAAGTCACCAGAATGAGATCTGCTTTTCTTGAAGACTCAGAACGCAACTTCTATGTCAAGAAAAGAAGGAGAGTTAATATTCATACCATTCTGGGGATTGAGAAAGAACCGGCCTGGTATCAATACGAATATCTGATGTTTATCAAATGTATTCGTAAAGGAAAACTTATGGTGTTCTCAAAGCATGGAATCGTAAGGGTACTTAAGGTGGAGGTAGCTAGTTTTGTCAGAATTTGGTATCCTATATTTTACGTTGAACGTCAAGACTGTTAGAGATATCAGTTTTCTGAAGCAGACTTCAATGATCTTCCTATTGATGACTTTGAGGTAATGTATCATCAATTTCGAGATATGACTGTTCGCACTGATGATATCCTCAGGGCTTTGGAAGCAGTCAAGCGTTTCTTACGAAGACAAGTTAGATTCTATAGATGCTTTGACTTCCAACTTTCTATCGAAAGCTTCCAACCAGTTGTCAATGTAAAAAGACCTGAGAGAGATTTACCAAATATTGACAGCTATCCACTTTTCACTATTCTTGAAGATCCTTATGGAGTCGTGTATAGAGATCAATCTGGTGTTAGACGCTTTCTCAGATTTGATGAAATTGGTAAGTATTCAGATGGTACTTTGAAGATTATCCGTTTACAACTAAATCAAAGATTGAAGGAAGCTTTGGAGAAGCTTTTGGAGACAAGGAGAAATTTGTACCAGGTTGATAATGCTGAGATCAGACTTTTGAGGAGAGCAATAGAGACGATTGATACAAGATTGAACTTTCGGTTGACTCTAAGACGCTTGGAGATTTTGATTGGCAAGAATCGCCAACACAGAAGATTCGAGCGCCCTTGATTACAAAGGGGGAGATTGTTAATGCTATAATATGTTGTAATCAAGGCCTTTTATATATTAGCTTACTTTGCTTTAGTTTGACTTTGTAATAGTCAAGGGTATATAAACCCTTTGTAAGCTTTTGCAACATGAGTGTGCTTAATAGAGATGACATACTTTCTCTCACTAGAATTTCTCTCTCTATCTTGAATGATCTTGGTTTAACAATAAGGTAAGTAAACTGATTTGAGACTTTATCTCAAATCAGTGTTTAGGGCCGGTCAAGTGCAGAGAACAAAGAAGGAGAAAAGAGGTGAAGGAAGGAAATTTAGGGTTCTTGTGGTAAGAATCTTTCAATCTTCTTCTTTAAAATTTCTGACCAGTTTAGAATTACAATTTGAATCACCTTTCCTTAGCTGCTGAATCGATTGGAGAAGGTTGGAACAGTTCAAGTCAGGAATTGCTATCCAGGTGAGTTCATCCTTTTCATTTTAGAAATTATTGTTGAAATTGAACTAGGTTTGGTATGTAAATCATCTGAATGAATTGGTACAATTTGCTAGAGATGAAATTATCATTAAGTTGTGTTCCGATGGACTGTTTGAGTTAACTTTGACATGAATCGAATAAGACTGTAGCGAAGTCCCGAAACTGGGTTGGGTTCCGGAAATGAATTGGTTCCGGAATTGAATTGGATTCCAAAATGGACCGGATCCGGATTTATTTTGGTTGGGTTCCGGTAATTAAACTTCCGGAATTGGGTTTCGTTCAAATTGGATCCGGAATCAATTTCTAAAATTACCGGAATCCCGGAATTAATTTTGGGTACCGGAATTTTTAGTTTCCGGAATTGGGGCTTGGTAAGGGTGGATCCGAAAGTTAACAGGACCCGGAATGGGCCTCTAAATTATTTGGGATCCGGAACCTTATTTTTGGTATTGGGCTAGTTGTTGGACTTCCGGTATTAAAGAACCCGGAATGGATCTTGATTGGAGTTCCGGTATCCACAAACCGGAATGGACCAAACTGTTTGGACTTTGGCATTTTTAAGCAAAACATGAATTTGGGCCATTATGAATTTTGGATTGGCCAACATTTGATTCCAGATTTGGACTTGATCCAATATGGGTTTTATTTTTTAAAATCCGGTTTTATTTAGAATTCGGTTTTTGAATAGTTTTCATAAATTGAGTTAGGAATATTCTCTGTTTACAGTTTCGGAAGGGAAACAATTTGAGGATCAAGAAGCGATAAATAGTTAATATTCTTAGAATTAAGAATATATTATGAGAGGTAGGGTGATATGTTATTGTACATATACACTAGTAAGTGTAATGGATCCATAGGCACTGTTTTTATTTTAACGTGGAATAGGCATAAAGTAATTTGTAATTCCCGTTGACCTGAAATGTGAAATATGCATAAAGTAATTTGTAATTCCCATTTCATAAAGGTGTTATGAAATGAGAAATAGGCATAAAGGAACTTGTAATTTCTATTTCATAGTGTGACGTGAAACGCGGAATAGGCACAAAGTAAATTGTAATTCCCGTTCACATGGAAATGGAGAATAGGCATAAAGTAAATTGTAATTCTCATTTCATAGTATAGAAATCGAGGAATAGACATAAAGTAAATTGTAATTCCTGATTTCTATGGGAAGACCAGAGATAGACATAAAGTAACTTGTAATCTCTACTTCCAGTCCAAGAAATAGGCATAAAGCAACTTGTAATTTCTTGGATAAGAGCAATAATCTAGAATCTGTAATGATTCGTAGTAGGCTCTTGATTGTGATAATATGATTTACTGAATGTTAGTCATATTCATGGGATCGGGTATGTTCCCGTCATTGAGGTGAGCACGTGTACGGTAAGAATGGTGGAGAACAGGTTTGTTTATATGTTTGGATATTTTCAAAACTGTTAATGTTTTAATTTAAATTTGGATGTACTCACTAGGCGTAAGCCTAATTGTTCAAATTAAATTTTCCTACCATATACAGGCTCAGGGAAGTAAATGGGATGTGGGACGAGAGCTTTTGAAGTATTCAACTTTTGAGATAAGCGGAGGATTTAGCTAACACAATGAGGCTTTTTGATGGATTGTTTAGATAACCCAGTTAATCTGATTATAGTTGACATGATTAGATTAATAGGTTATTTGGAGAATTCAATATTTGTAAATATGAACCCTTATAGTTAATTCTCTCCTTATTTATATAAAAGTTTGGATGTTATTCTATCATAACTTGTTACAATTTGATGTTCAAATTAGCCCTGACTTTTAGGGTGTTACAGAAACAATTCATGAAAATGTTTTTGTTTACTGTTTTTAACTTTTAAATGGTTTATATAAGATTTGCAGTGTATATATGAAACATAGCTTAATATATGTCAAACTCATGTCAAACTCAATGACTGGTTGTGTTTTTTCATCTATGAAACTATTTTTACAGTTTCTAACATTTAAATGGTTTGTATATGATTTGTAGTGTATATATGGTAGCTAAATATCGTGTATCCAAAATATGGGCACAATAATTCCACAATGAAGGCACAAGTATATACCAACAATGGGATCGCTACAAGTAATAAAGTGGTAAAAATACCGAGATCGTATCCACAGGGATTGGACTTCAAAGTTTCGAGTCCTAAGTCGAGAATACACCGATTTAGAAGAATACAATATTTTGAGCGAGTTTGGTGTTTTTAATAAAAATAAAATCTAAACAATTAACTAAAATGGGTATGGGTGTAAGTTTCCTTGAGATTTTTGTAGTAACAAGATGGTTAGTTGCTTTGTAGCACGAAAAGTCATAAAAAGCATGATCTCTCGAAATGATGCGATTTATAAACCGGTCCTACAAAGTTTCCATAAAATGTCCATTGTTACCGACTCCCGATCTTGCCGATTTAATTAAGTTTGACTCTAAACGTCAAGTTCTACCAATATGGATATTTACACCCAAATCTCTTTGTGATATAAATCTCGACCGGCGTTTGAACCTTAATAAATCATACAAAACCCGCATCTCGACGTGGTTATCAAAGACTCTCTCAAATCTTTGTGCATCACTTAAGCCGTATTTCGAATCCGCCCCTATCGAGGTCTAAGATCTAATATTAACACATCAAAGTGATCGGCTTATCCGCGTTGAGTTTAAGTCTCGACTCAAGTGACCAATCTCGAGAGTTAGTAACAAATGGCCACACCCAAGTGTTGCCTACTAGTCTCAAGTTTGTTCACACCCACACCTAAGGGTGCTTAGCTAATAATTAAAAAGAAAGACATAATAAGATGAAGAGAATACATAAAAAGTTACTTGCATAAATTTAAAACGATGCCCACAGTAACTCACTGTGGGCAGAAATGACAATTACAACTACATGGAAGTAAATGCTACAACTCTTCAAGTTTTTAGGAAACAAGAAGATGAATTAACTACTAGAAAGCAAGTAAAGATAACTGAGAATTGATTGTTCCAAATGACCCAAGCCTCTTCTTTTATAGTCCCAAGAATGGGTAATACCCAATAGACAAAATTGCATTTTATCCAAAGGGTAATACCCAATACCACCATCCAAGCCCATGGTTTTGCTGATACCATCAGCTCTTGCAATGCCAGCCAAAAGATGCTCTTCTTTGCCCAGATAAAAGCTTTGTCCGCTGGTCCATACGAAAATCCCCTCGTGCCCACAGTGGGCACACTGTGGGCATCGCTGCACAATATTAAACCTAAAAATTGATGCAAATAACCATAAAACGTCCTCAACAACTCCAAATAAAAATAAATTAACTAAAGGAAAAACACGAACACATAAATAAAAAAAAATCTAAAACGGAAGAAAAACTAACACAAATGACGTGTAAATAACGCTCAAAATGAGAGTTATCAATATATATATATATATATATATATATATTGGAAATTGTTTTTAAAAACCCAAAATTGATTATGAGTCTGAAGTCGTGCATAGCGCATCACGTGTCTTTCTTTCAGCTAAATTCATTATGAATATGGAAATGTTATTCATCATGATGAATATGGAAGTGTTATTCATCATGATCGAATCACATATTCATGGTGAATATGAACGTGTTATTCATCATAAATCACACATTAATGCTAAATAACACGCCCATATTCCTACTGAACATGCCACATGTCGTGTCGCGTTGTGTACAGTTCTCATTTTCCTAATATTTTAACTTCGTAACGAACCTTCCGTGTATATATATTGAGAGAGAGTGTGTGCGTGTAATGACTCGAGTAAGTTCCGTTATTTAGCAATTTGTTTTAAATCAAGATAAGGGTGTTTTATAATTTATGTTATTAAGATAGAGGGTAGTTGTGCCATTATGGCATAGTTAGGGAGTCATTTGTGCAATTTTTGGGTTACTATTATTAGGAATCACCTCCTTTGGATGATCCCATTTGTATACGTCGGTTCATAAGGTGTGTGAGTGTATGTTTATGCAAAGAAAAGGTTCCAGGAAGAAGAAGCCATAGGAATTGAAGGTTTGAAGTGTTTATCAAGTTTGTTAAGGTATGTCTTTATAAATTAAGTCCCTTTTTAAGATTGGAAGAGTTCTATCGGTTTAGAAGCTTTGATTTTTGTTATCAGTTTTGGTTTATGTTTGTAATAACCCGGGTAAGTTAGTTGTTTATTTATTTGTTTTACGTTTATTAGTTTAAGGTTTGTTTGTGGGGGTTTGAAAGTTTAGGGTTGTTAGTGTCATTTTAGTATAGTTCAAATACTTGATTGCAATTTTGGCAATTATATATAAATAGGGAGCACCTCCTTATGATTTCATAAGTCGGTTTCCCTTTTGATGTGTGTGTGTGTGTGTCGAGAGTTAAGAGAAAGATAACATAAGTTGCGTTCGATTAGGGTTATAGAAGGATTCCGATTGAAGCAATTTGAGGTATGAATTCCTTTTCAAATTATGTTCATAGTAGATAGTATTAAGTTTCTACCGGTTTAGAATTGTTAATTTCTGATTTTGTTGTGGTTTCGATCGAGTCTGGAATTCGGATGTCGTCCGGATTCTTTGGTTTCCGGATTCGATTTTTCCCGGATTCCTCGTGTTTTCCGGATGTTTATATTATCTGGATAGAAGTTTTCTGGATTCTGGATGGGTTGTCCGGATTGATTTCCGGGAAAGTTTCCGGATTTGGGTTTCTCGAATAGTTCCGGATTTGGTTTTCCGGATTCCAGATGCGGTTTTCGGATAAGTTCCGGATTTGGGTTTTCCAGATGCGATTTCCGGGTAAGTTACGGATTTGGGTTTTCCGGATGCGATTTCCGGGTAAGTTCCGAATAGCACCGGAATTGGGTTTCCGGATTTGGTTTTCGGATAAGGGTTCCGGATAAAAGTTTTCCGGGTGAGTTATATGGATTATATATTCGGAAGCTTTCTGACTTCTTTCAGTTCTAAAAGTTTTCTCGGGCCGAAGAGGGACATTTGTGGGTAAGGGTATGATAGATTTATTTAGAATTCTTAGCCTGCTAGAGAGTCTTATGTGTTTGATTGGTAAATGGATATTTGTATTTTGTGTAATTCAGATTTTGGGAAGTTGATAGAAAAGTAAGGCTCTTCCAAGTTTCCAAGAAAAGGTGTTAATTGCGGTATTGCTTTCAGGTGAGTTTTACTTTAGCCATTTTCAAACTGGAATACATATATAATGGATAATTATGTGGTAGGTAGTGTGATAATGTGCTTATGATTGAAATATGATATATGGAGATATATATTGTATTTATATGAGCATTGCACTAAACGATTGCACGTTAGCCGGACTTAGGGCCGGTGGAGCTTTGGTTGTACGGAGGGACAACGAAGTTGGTTGTATTTTAGTGCAGCAGAGTAAATTGATTAGTTGGTTTAGCGCAACCAACTAATATGGCCATGTGAAAGAGTTGTACACAGTGCATACGAGTCGTGATTGGTATTCAAATACTTGTTGTATATTTGTGTTTTACAAAATGATTACTAAACTGACAGGGATTTTCTCACTTAGACCAATTGGTCTAACCCTCATTTTGTTTTCAAAAATATGTATTCCAGGTCGTGGAGCGAGTAAGAGCAAAGGAAAAGATAAACTGTGAATTTCTTTTGGAAGTTGTATGTTTACGAAGTTTCATGAAGTGTTTTGTATCAATAGTTTTGTTAGTTGTGATGTAAATATTAGCCAAAAAGTTTGTACTGAATTATGCATTGTACAGTTTTGAGACTAAGAGACCTTATGTGATTTAATATGTATCTTTTGTTATGAAATGATGAGGTGTATATTATGTTATATGATTTATGTTTGGGATGGGTCGTTACAATGTTGATCTGATTTTTAAGGTTTCGTTTGGGAAAATAGAAAATCTCGGATACTCTTTTATCCGAAAGTGGAAATTCTTGATCGAGTTTATCCGGGTATTGAGTAATTCCTGATCGAGTGTATCCAGAAAGTGGCAAATGACGATCAAGTGTATCCGGGAATTGGGTGATTTCCAATTGAGTTGTATTCGGGAAATGAGTGATTCCCAGTTGGGTGTTGTTCGGGAAATATGTGATTTCCAGATGAGTTTTATCCGGGAATTTGAAAGTTCCCGGATGAGCCTTATCCGGGAAAAGTCATGTTATCCGGGTTTTGGGTTTGTGGTTCCAGTTTTGAAGCAGTGGTTTAATGTTAAGCATAAAAAGGGTAGTTTGGGTTTATTTAGGATTCTTAGCATGCTACAGAGTTCTTTATAACTAGATGTTAAATTGTTATTTAGATTTGATTAATTCAGATTATGTGAAGCCTTTTGGGAAGTAAAGTTCTTGTGGGTATTAAAAGAGAGTGGAAATAGCGTTATTCCAATCAAGTGAGTTTTCCTTTAACTATTTGGGAACTGGAATACTTATAAATCAGACAATATATTATATGTAGTGTGATGATATGGAATTTATGTGCAAGTTGATTTGTTGATATGTATACTCTATATGTGAGCATTGCACTACACTATTATAATTTGGTCAGACATTGAGGTCGGCGAAGTTGGCTGTACTTGAAGGTCAACGAGGTTGGTTGTATTTTAGGTACAACGGAGTAAATTGATTAGTTAACTTAACGCGTTCAACTAATATTATGGCCATGTGTTGGTATTAAAGACCAACGGAGAGGTTTGTACACAGTGCATATGAATCAAGAGTTAATGTGATGATTATTATTGTATATTGATATTTTATATTATGTTTATATAAACTGTAGGGATTTCTCACTTAGACCAATTGGTCTAACCCTAATTTGTTTTCGAAAATCTGTATTCCAGGTTATGTGGCAGTTAAGGAGAAAGTAAAAGGTAAGATGTAATTTTGTGCGATGGTCTGTGTTTACATGAGGAAGATGAAGTGGATGTTTGATTGGAATTTGAATAGAATGTTTAGTTGTTTTTGGACTATGTTATATGTCTAAACAATTATATTCTATTATGCATGTATATGTAGGAAAAAATTTGTATTGAATCTTGTATTTGTACAGTTTTGAGACCGTGAGACTATATGTGACATAATATGTATCTTTTGTTGTACATGTTTGTATGTATATTGTGTGATATGTTTCATGTTTATGGTGGGTTGTTACACACACACACACACACACACAGAGAGAGAGAGAGAGAGAGAGAGAGAGAGAGAGAGAGAGAGAGAGAGAGAGAGAGAGAGAGAGAGAGAGAGAGAGAGAGAGAGAGAGAGAGAGAGAGAGAGAGTATTTCTAAATGAGAAGTCCCAAAGTCTTAAGCAGAAAAAATCAATTTCAACAACTAGTTTAAAATTTTGATTTCCAAGTCTTTTTTCAGTAATTAGCATAACTATGAAAAAAAAACCAAATGTCTTAATTTATCTCCTATTTCTTCTATACCATTTTTTGGATATTGATAATCATCTATTTTTTTATCTTATTTCCACCTTTGACAATTTTACAATATACAAATCGAACTAAATCTCATATGCCTATTTAAATCGACACGAACATTGATGTTTTATCATTGGTCATTAATTTGAAATGTACCCAAACGTTAAAGATCCCAGCAAATTATTATCAAATGATGATAATTAGATGTATATTAGTGAACATGCATAGATTTATACATGAATCCTAATTGTAACATGAAATCAATATAAAACTAACTGATATATTGAGTTGAGTTTTAAAAATTGAAGATGTTCTCGTTTAAACCTACACACTCTCTCTATATATAATGTAGTATTTCTCAATTTATATATACATATAGGGTGTGTGTATATGTATTCTCATGCCTTTCATGGTGTTTATTATGCATAGACAAAGTTGAGTTGATGGTTGGTGATTGTCAGAAAGGGATGGCCCTGATTGAGAGCACTTTCGTCAGCACTAAACCATGTCTCTTATACTTTTTATTTGTTTTTCATCATAGTTTAACATGTTAGGGGCTGTTTGGCAGTTGATGAATGGTTTGGTGCAGAATGATTAAGTGGTCAGAAAGGTTAAGAGGTTTTATGATATAGTGCAAAATAAAATATGATTGTTTGGTATTTGTTTAGAATGAAGTCAGGGTGCTGAATGGTTAAGTGTGGCCCAAGATGCTAAATCATTAAGAGGGTTTTGGAACCATTAAGAGGTAGACTATTTTTTTTGCCAAACAAGATTAACCTCTTAGCGATCCAGAGGTTGCCTCTTAATGGAACCATTAAGAGGTAAACAAACAACCCCTTAATTAGTTGCCGCGAAGAGTACTGTTCATCAGTGTGTGTATATATATATATATATTTACGTATTTTTGGTAATTTTAACTACTAACTTCTTGAACAATATTTCATTAAACTCAAAAAAGTATTAAACCATTTGAACTTAAAGATAGACCTTTCTTCTTTTGATAAATAATATATCATGATGGTCCCTTTGATATATCAAATTTCCCCGTAAACATAATGAATTTTATGACAACAACTAGCATGATTATATATACTAATATTTTCCCTTTTACTTTTACCTCATTTAAAAGTCTTTGGGTCATCAACATGTTTAGATCGACAATGGTATAAAGTCAGATAATCTAGAGAGAGAGAGAGATCGATCTTGTCAAATCTCATATATATATATATATATATATATAAAGAAAGTGCTGAACACATGCAGTTGGGAAGCTAGTGATCACTATGCATGGATTTAAGAAACTAGTTCTTTCAGTTATGCCTGCAAGTTTTTTTGTACTTGATCTCCTACCTTTTGTTGCATCTTCATCAAATGAAAACCATCTCCTCATACCTCACAAATACATCAAACAAGATTCTGATCACCACAAGGTATACCAAAAAAACTCATCCTCTCAATGGTCTTTGAATTCATTTATGTTTTTCTGGTTGTAGATAATTAAGTACTCGATTCATTTGAATGATGGATCGATATTGATGCAGATGAGTCCTCGTATGATATTTGAAATAAAGATTCATGGGATTATGTTATGGGCTTCAATGGGGTTCTTGATGCCTCTTGGGGTACTCATAGTAAGAATGTTTAACAAAGAAGAATGCAGCTCCAGAAGGCTTAAAGTTGTCATATACTTTCATGCTATTCTGCAGGTGATTAATTAATTTGTATATATATATATATATATTGGTTCAAATTAATCTTTTTGTTGTTATATACTAATATATCAGATTTAATTCCCTATAATCTTTTACATTCAATTGGGATAAAGAATTAAACTGTGTTCAAAGTCACATGCCTTTATCATTTAAAGTTTTTATCTTTTTTGTCATGCCATCATAACTTCACTTTAATCATGCATTGCTAGAATTTTATATAGTGAAAGACAAGTGATGATGAATATTGAGCCCACAAGTTTAGGTGGTTTAGCCATCAAATAACCAGATCTCCTTTAACTAATCCATATTAATTGCATTAATCTTCCTTTAAGACTTTATGGTAAAAAGTAGGGGTAATCCTGACGCACCAAGGTTCGTTCTTTTGCATGGTTTTGTGACAAAATATTCGATGTTTTCTATCCGTTGCTCCTTGCAAAAACGTTGGTTTCATGACCCTCCATTCAGATTTCAGAATCATCCAATTTCTTTGGCTCGATGATCATCTTGGCATCCTAAGTTCTAAATTATGTACTAGTGTATACTAATAATTGGTACCTGCAAACGACAAGGGTTGTGGCGTAGTGGTTAAGGCCCTGGTGGAATATCTCATCTGTCCATGACCATGGTTCAAATAGAGGCGTATACAACAATTGTGGTCATTGGGTTAACCAGGGCTGATGTCTTGCCATCATAATTTGTCAAGAGATTAGTCTATGCCTAGAGACCCTTCCAAAAAAAAATTGGTACCTGCATGCTTTGAAAACACGAAAAGTTACCAGCATGCTGAGAAAACTAGCAACATATATAAATATATATATATAGTACAATAAAGTTTGTCCAAATTCATAAAAACAACATAGAAACATAGTAATATTACTGCATGCACTAAATTAAGGAATTAGTTAAATTAAGTTGGAAACAAATTGATATCAGTTTTAACTAATTCTTACTTTTGAATGTGTGTGACAAGATACTTGCAGTGCTTCTCGCATTTGCTGGGGCAATCATGTCTATAATGAGCTTCGAAAATTCATTCAACAACACTCACCAGAGAATAGGTCTGGCACTTTATGCAGCTATCCTGGTGCAATCCTTGATCGGGTTTTGCAGACCTAAGAGGTAGCTAGCTATTTCTTTCTTACTTACAACCGAAGACATTTGCATTAACTACAACAAAATGGGTCTTTAAGTTTATAACTTAGACATGTGTGTTCTTTCTAAATATATTAAGATAACGTGTTAGAATAAACACTAGAACAAAAGTTGGTTTTTTAAGACGCTCAACTATCCTTCTCGAACGTTCTAATAGAGTACTTAATGTTGTTGTACTTAGAAAGAAATCACACAGCAAAGCACATGCATACATATAAACTGAATATATTATTGAGAATTCTTTTGTACAACAGCATGAACAATTCGAACGACAACAAACAAACTAACTATTCATAATATATATAGAAAGTAAACGGTATGACTGATGTGAACCCATGTGACGCTTCAAGCATCGCACCTCTTCAGAATATGGTAACTGCCACGACCATTAACTGCCATAACTGCTGATTTATTCTAATAATAAATATATATATATATATATATATATACACACGTGTTTAGCTTATTTTCCAACACTTAATAGGACTTTTTGTTTACATGAACCAAGAACTTTGTGTCCTATCTAAAACGTTACATTGAAAGTTATTAGGTGAAGTTACGTGGCCTAATTAACAAGTTTTCTTATTGAAGTTGGACAACCTAACAAGACAAAAAAAGTAAATCGTCCTATTAACCTTTTTAAATGACATTTTTGAATATGTCAGTAGAATTTCATATATGACATTTTTCAAAATTGTCATATAAAATGGCTATATATTGGGACTATTAACTTATTCTATGCTATTATTAGTGTGCCCAACTATCGTCTAACTTCGTCTTAACAACTTATTGCAATTCCTTTAGGTAGGATGTTCATTTTTGATCTTATAAACTTAAAGTCTCATTAATTAAGTACTCTATTAGGACTCATGTGCGTCCTAATAAAACACCAATATTCTTGTAGTAATTGGACAGCCTACCAAGTTCTATCAACAAATTAAGTAGGGCAAACTAAGAGGACATATATAAAAAGTAAATCGCCATATTAATCTTTTTACATAAAAGCTAGACTTATTTTGTTGTAGTGTGATAACCATAGCAAACAATAACAAAATGGTTGTTGTTTGTTTGGCAGGGGGACTAAAGGAAGGACCTTATGGTATGTTTTCCACTGGATATTTGGAACAACAATTTCATTAGTTGGGATTTTCAACACCTACACTGGTCTAAAAGCATATCACAAAAGAACATCAAGGAGTTCTAGGGTTTGGAGTATACTTTTCACAGTTGAGATCTCTTTCATGGGGGTTTTCTACCTTTTTCAAGAAAAATGGGATTACATGCAGAAACAAGGAGGAGTAACATCAGGTGATGATCATGAACCTCATGTGGTGATCTCTTCTGATCATCAAATGGACAACCAAAAGGAAGTGATACAATTACCACCTCAGCGATCCAGGAAGAGTAATTCATTAGGGAATTACTTTGCCAAAAATAATGCCTTGAAAAAACTATTTCAAGTAACATAAATACAAGGTTTTCTTTTCGGTTTTATGTATATCATTAATTCCATGATTACACTCTTCGGAACGGTGATAATGTGTGATTTTGGTGAAAGTGTGTGTTTGTACATTTTGGATAGCGGAGATCGATCATATTAACTAGGAAAAACTTCTTTTGTTGTATAAACGAGGTTCATAAGATTGTATAAGAACGAACGCAAGCCATATGGTGATATATTTATATTAAGAGTAAGCAACACCTTCATCGTTACAACATGTTTTGTATTTGACACTGAATGAAAAGTACATGAATTTAGGGTGATATTCTTTTTCTTCGCTTAACGAGAAAACAAATGGGTCATGTTGCCTATTAGACTGTATGGACCAAAGTGTAATTAGTATAATGTAGAGGACACTCATATGTAATTAGTATCTCTATATATAGAGATCCCTTGTAATTTGTTATATTCATTCAATATACAAAGCCTCCTTGGTTTGATTTGGTATCAGAGCCAAGTTACGCAAACCCTAATCACCTACCGTCGATCACCATCATAATCAGCGGAACCCTAATCACTCTCCGCCGCCGCCTACTACCGACGCCCTCTACATCCCTCTTTCTTTTCTGCTCCTTTTCTTTACACCATGGCTCTTATCGCCTCTTTCACAACAACTGAGAAACAATCTCACAACTCACATAAGTTTTCTTTTACCCTAACCCCTACAAACTATGGTTATTGAAAAACAATGGTTCAACCTTTTCTTGTCACAAACAACCTATTCGGATACATCGATGGAACAATACCTTGTCCATCCAAACATCTACCATCTACCACAACCTCCACCGATCCAAAGACCACCACTGACAACCCTAATTATACGATCTGGATTTCTAATGATGCTCACGTTCGCATGTTAATCATCTCCACCATCTCTGAAGCCTCTTTTCGACATGTCCAGGGTGAAACCTCTCATGATCTGTGGCTTGCCCTAGAACGAGCCTATGCCCCTCACACAACCTCCAGGGAATACACTCTAAAACACAACTCCTCAAGATTCAGATGAAAGGCGATGAAACTACCGAAGCCTATCTTAATCGTGCATAGGAATATGTCTATGCTCTAACAGCCATTGGCGAACCAGTCAAAGACAAAGATCTCACTATGCTTTTCGTTTCTGGTCTTCGTGAAGAATACAATGGTCTCAAATCCACCATCACTGCACGACAATTTCCGACGGCTTTCACTGAACTTCATGCCCTTCTTAGTGATCATGACTACATGATCAGGAAAACTCGTGTACCCGGTCAACCTGTCTCTCAAGTCTTCACAGCTGAACCGGTAATTATGGTGATTCTGTCGGCTCTTCACCATCAGCAACAACTGGTTTGTTACATCCTTTTGCCTCTCATCAACAACTTGCGGCTCAGATCAGTTCCATTGCATCCACCCTTGGTTATCAATTGATGTCTGCTACAACTTCAGGCCCTCAAGCTTTCTATGGCTCTCGACAGCCCAACACCTACAACCGTGGTAATCGTCGTCGTGGAGGTTCTCGTGGCAACAACCGAGGACGTGGCGATGGTCGACAATTTAACTGAGCATCCAATCGAAACACAGTATATGGAACGTGTAACCGTTGTGGTATTGGGCACCTTCCATCACAGTGTCCTAATCGTTACCCATCTACCATTCACCCTCGGCAGACAGCTAAGTTTGCCAACAGCTGTGCCTCCTCATCTGCTGCATCAACTTCATGGTTTCCTGACACAGGAGAAAATAGTCATGTTACGCCGAATTTAGCAAACATGGATAACTCTGACACATACAATGGTAATGAGACTCTCTATGTTGGTAATGGTAAGGGACTTCCTATACTTTATATTGTCTCTTCAACTATCTACTCACCACATAAAACTTTATGTCTGTCTAATGTTCTTCACGTCCTAGAAATCACCAAAAATCTTCTCTCTGTTCAGAAATTTTGTTCAGATAACATTGTTTTCTTTGAATTTCACTCCACCTTTTTTGCTGTGAAGGACAAGTCTACACGGAATACCCTGCTCACGGGCCCCAGTGAAAATGGTATATATTCTGTTCACCTACCAAAATTCAAGTCTATCCCTAAAATCGCTTTTGTTGTTGATTGTGCATCCTCTACCATTTGGCATAGGCGACTCGGTCATCCACATCAGCGTCTTTTTCAGTTAATGCTTTCTAGATTTTCTATTCATGTTACGAATAAGTCATTACCTTTTTGTACGTCTTGCCAAATGGGCAAATCATCAAAACAATCTTTACCTGTTTCTTCCTTTCAAAGCAATAAAAATTTTAGATTTGATTTATTGTGATGTTTGGGTCCTGCACCTGTTCTATCTTTTGAAGGTCATCGTTATTTTATGTTATGTGTTGATCACCATTCTCGTTATATGTGGATCTATCCTTTGGCTCAAAAAATCAGATGTCTACAACACCTTCAAAGGTTTTCTTACCATGGTCGAAAGAGAATTCACTACCAAGGTCAAAAACGTCTAAACTGACTAGAGTGGTGAATTCCGCAATCTATCTTCCTTCTTCTCATCTCTTGGGATTGTTCATCGTCATTCTTGCCCTCACACCAGTGAGCAAAATGGTTTTGTAGAACGGCGCAATCGACATGTTGTCGAAACTGGTCTCAGCTTGCTTGCTCAAGCCAATGTCCCTTAACGTTTCCGCCATTACGCTTTAGATACCGATGTATACCTAATCAATCGTACGCCTTCTCGAATTTCCACCATTCGAACACCTTTTCAACAAATCTCTCGATTACTCCTTTCTTCGGGTCTTCGGTTGTCAATGTTTTCCTCACCTTCGACCGTACAACCATCACAAAATGGATTTTCGGTCGGCTCATTGCGTCTTCCTAGGCTATAGCTCTTCTCATCATGGCTATCGTCGCCTTGACCTGTCCACCGAGCGTCTATACATTGCTCGTCATGTTCGCTTCAATGAAGACCCATGCTGCAGCTGTAACACCCTCGAATTGGGAAAAAGCAACTAATTAAAATTTTCGATAATACATTCGAAGTAAGAGGATTTCTTCCTATAATCCAATAGGTAAAATACCTCCAATTACAATCTATGGTTAACCTCAAACAAAATATAATTCAAGTCTTGTTACAAAGACTAAAACTACCACGGGTGTTACTTAACCCAAGTACAAGTTGTTAATCCCAAGGATGAATGCGGAAAACTTCACTTAAGCTATTCACTTCTCGAGCACTTTACTAGCACACGACCTCTCACACGTATCACTAGAACTACTCCCAACCTGAGACCTGTTGCACATGCCGACAAATAAAAAGGGTTAGGCTAACGCCTAGTGAGTTCAAGAGTTTATAGTATGATTTAAATAATTCTTTTAATGAAAGTTTGCGACATAGATTATGATTTCCAAAAAAAGTTTACAAAACGGATATAAACGACTCATTTTCCAACGCACCCAAAATTTATGGAAAAAGTTCCCAAAAGGTATAAAGCGTTTTCCAAAATGAATTACAATCCCAACTCACTCAAATACGTGAATAAATCTATATTATGCAAAACCTTCAAATACGGTTGACGACAAAATACTCAACCCGTAAAACATGGAAGAAACATCCATTCAAATATAATACTTCATCGAAAACATAATATGAACCAATACTCACGCGAACGTAAAATGTAATGAAGTCTGAATACCATAAATATGGAAATGACCTGCTTCATTTAAACTTTAATATACATTGAGGGGAATCCAATATTAAAGTCATCCAATCGCAGTCAAATGTATAAGACCAACAATAATAATAAAACAGGGACAATATAATCCCAAGTAGGTTGGCCAACGACGGGGGAGACCCGTATCCATTGAGAGTGGATGAACACAAAAGTACGCCACTCAAACAATGTTTATCGTACAACACTTCACTGCCTAAAAGCCCAAGTGTCCCATACGACGGCTTTCAAGTTACGACCAAGAGACAGCTGACCTTAGCGAAATATTACTAAAAATACCGCCAAAGGCTCGGCCCAAGGGGGATACAACCACGACATTGCCCCGATATGGCGAAGGTCATATTCGCCCACCGTGCTCAACCATGACTCAGCCCTCCTATCGTATCCTTTAAAGTAAAGGTCATATAACATGGGGCCCGGTCAAATCCCGCGACACCAGTAGACCATCAAATAAAGACTGACTCACGTGCCTATGGATCCAATGCAACACGGTCTATAATAACATGCCTATCCCGGAATGACTAACGCACCCAAGCATGTAAATATCAATAACGTGCAATAAAATGCAAGATGGTGCAATAAAAGCAAACCATAAACAAGACTCCGTATCGAGCCATTAAAACCGGAGAAATGTCCCCAAGACTTCCTCAAAGTCAAAACCCGAGCAATTGCTCAAAACCCATTAGACCCATAATTGACGGTCCTCAAAATATAAACGTATTAAACGTTGTTTTGGTAAACGTATACCATAAAATCCTCATCGACTCAAAACTCGTCACGGATTAATATTAATGGATTTTCCAAAATGGATTTATATTCTTATAATCCTCAAAATGACTCATCACACTAAAATGTGCGTTTTCCCAAATGGTTTATAAAATCAAGTACACCAGAATGACTAAACCATTAAATAAACTTCATTTTGAGCAATAAATTCTTTAAGAACATATTTATGATTTCTATACTTCAACATTTTCAAAAATCCCAAATATGGGTGTTTTACAACATTTATAAAGATAAATATTTCAAAAGAGTTAAACTCATCAAATAACTCAACAATTGATAATTTCAAGTAAAACACACAAACATTTGGAAAATAACATTTTTGGCATGTACAAAGTTTTCACAAATCAACTTGAACTCACCTTGCTAGATTTAGGCTAAATCTAGATTTTCCCCCAAACGTAAGCTCCTTTGATGCACATGAATCCTCAAGCCAAATCTTCCAAAAACCTAGATCCACAAGTTTCCAACCATCAATAACCCGATCCAACCATGTACAATCATCCCCCAAACATTTATCATCAGAATCTCAACCTATACTAAAAACCCTAACTTTTATAGATGAAGAAAAGAGAACATTACCTTAACCACAATGTGAATCCACCAACCAAAATACTTCTAGCGTCACCAAATGAACCACACTCTCCAAATCTTCAAAATAGAGGAAAGGGTTGGATGAAACCCTAGAAATTGATGAAGAAGATGAAGTGGAAGGTTTCTTGAATGGGTTAAGGTTTCCAACAATGGTGATGGTTTGATTTGGGGAAGAAGATGAAGAGGAGAGGGGAGGTTTAGGGTTTCTTAAGGGGGAAAACGATTTTAGATAGATAGATGAGACTGATTTGGGCTGGGGAGTGAAGTGGGGAAATGAGAGAGAGAAGTCTTAAAAGGATTCCAAAATAATTCATCAGACCTATCGCGGACGTCCGGATGGACACCTTGCGGACGTCCAGCTCGAGCTGATCTGAAACCCTCAATTTCTATGTTGCTTCCGCGGATGATGTGCGGACTTCCGCACCATACGGACGTCCGACCCTTGCTCATGCGGACGTCCGTGAGTCCATTTTTCGCACTTCTAATTTTCGGGGTGTTACAGCAGCATTCCTGCAGCATGACTAGCCTGGGCTGATTACTCTTTTGAACTTGGAGCTGAATTTTTGAAGACAAAGATGGTCGTTTGGTACTGAATCAAGAAGCTTCCAGAATCATGAAGCATGCTGGAGTTATTTAATTCAAGTTGTTTTATAACCCTTTTGTACTTTCAGGACCTTTTAGTTTACTTTGTGTACTTTAATTACTTTGGGTCCAAGTTTTAGTGTAAGTTTACTACTTTGCTCCCCTCTTCCTTCCTATATAAGGAGACCTTGGGTTATTGTTTTGAACATCCTTATTATTATCTTTTGGATGTTCTAAGTCTTTTAGAGTATAATTGCTCTCTAAGTCTTGCATCTTTAAGCATTTTAATTCAAGTTACTTTTGTTTACAATTCCTGCACATTTAATTGTCGTCTTTAATTTCTTGCAATTTACATTCCGTCATTTATTATTCTTGTCATTTACATTTCAGTAATTTACATTTATGCAATTTAATTTATGTCATTTATTGTTTTCTTTACTTTCCGTTATGAGTAGCTAAATTTATTAGTTCGGGTGTGAAACGGAAAGGTGGGATTTTAAACCAAAGAAAGGTGGACGTTGTTTTGCAATAACAATGTTCCATCATTTCATTCAAGTTTTATAAAAACCAATGACACTTCTTGACGAATTGATCACTTGCTAAAGTGTTAAAGTGCCATGGACTTAGAGATAAGCCACTGAATGCACGTCAGTTTGAATGATATGGGAAGTAGACTTGAGAGAGTTACTGATAAAGTGAAAGTTATCATCCATGTTTCTCTAAACTGGTTTATTCTCGACAAGTTGGTCACGAATCAGAAGTGTTAAAGTGTAGTGGACTTAGAGATAAGCCACTTGGAACACACCAACTTGAAAGATATGAGAATCGGCTCGAGAGAGCGGTTTTTGATGCAAAGAGGTTTGGTCGTCCATATATTTTGAGGACTTTATCCCCCATTATAAATAGCTGGAGACTACACAGAGATGTGTCTAGTTGAATCTAAATAGTAGTGGGAATACTGAAGTCCGAGAGGAATACCCTCAAAATAGATGGTGGATCTAGTTGTTGCAAAACTGCATGCTGCAGCATTCCTGCAGCATGGCCCGTTGGAATTTGTGTTTGAGTCCCACCTTAAAGTTTTACACCCGTGCTTGCTTTATTCTCTGTTAACATCATCAAAGTGATAATCCAAACAAATCAATCTCTTCAAATTCGTCATCTGAAATCATTTCCTTCTTATACTTTTTATTGAACTTTTACTCCAAACTCTGTGGGACGATATCTGGTATTTTACCACTTTATTACTTGAAAGACAATATTAGATCTCATTGTATACTTGCTTTGAGGTTTAATTAGCACACGTTCGTAGGTGTATTCTAAGCATTGTCAAGTTTTTTATTAGACGTGTCAAGTGTCATGATGAGTATTTTTCCCGCTCGTGATTTCTTTCTCTCTCCTCTCACTATATAAACCCTTTGAATTTATATTTATACCTTTTACACGCACTAAGCTCTCTCAAGCAAGAAAGAATTCCTTTGCATTTGTGTTCTCGGATTAAAACTCAAACTAAGATCAAATTCTTCATCCTTTTTCAACACAAACAGGTTCACATTACTCCTTTTCTCTATCTTTAAGCTTCTTCAAACTTGTTTTGATCAACTTCTTTTGTTCTTATCGATCAAAACAAACGTTTTTCTCACATAAAATCATCTTCATCATGAATTTATGAACAAAACTTGAAATATAGTTTTTCCTAAAAGTTTAAAAATAAAATCTTAAACTTTCATCTTCATACGTTTTTCCATAATCCTTTCCTTAAAAGGAAACTGGCAAACTTTTTTTCTACCTAGTTTTGGTCTTTACAAAACTAGAAACCTACTTTTTGGTATCTTTTCTATAAAAAGAAACTGAAGAAAACCCTAAAAACTCTTATTTTGGAACTCTTTCCATACCAAGAAAGTTTCTTCCTCTCCATCTTTGGTTTATTTTTCTTCAGAAATGACCTCTGCTACTGTTGCATCTGCTCCCAAACCTGTCACCATGAAGAAGTCCAAAAACATAAAGGGTGAGCTGAACCAGATCACCTTTGCAGCGAACAACCCCTTAGCCCTGATGGTGTTTCCCAAAAAGAAACCTTGCCCTCACCTAACTGAAGTTGTGTCCTTCCTAAAACAATCCCCCATCAACAATGCTATCACCATAGCCCCTCCTGCTCATCGTCACCTTCTACAACAATTCTGGTTCACTGCTGAATGAACCACCCAAACTTCCCAAAAGTCAGGAAAACAACTAACTGTCATTGGCTTCCAAACGGAATTTGACCAAGGGTACATTTCTCCATCAGCGATCCACGCTGCACTCAACTTACCCGGTGGTCCTTTTGACCCCATTCCTGACAACGACGAAGAACTGATCACCTTCCTTGATCTCATGAAATATTCATGGGACCAGAAGCCCCACACTGATGAGGATGACAAGCGCCTGACCAAAATCCTCAAGGCGAAGATTCCCGCTGAACTCAACTACATCTTTTCTCACGTCATCTCTTGCATGACAGCAAAGTTCGGCTCCACTGACCAAGCCAGTAAGACCCAACTGCAAATGGGATACTCCTTGCTGACCGGGCGCAAGATCGACTATGCCCGAATCATATTCGAATACCTCATGGACAAGGTCGATAAACCTGAAAGGGACATGAAGGTCCCATATGTTCGTTTTGTTGCAGCCCTTCTCCAACTTTTCATCCAGGATAAGTATCCAAAACAAGGTGACTACAAGCTACCTCAGCTTGGAGTGAAGATCCTCGACTTTTAGCCGATCGAGGGAGAGGTACGTCTTTCTACTCTTTTAACTCTTCTTCCCTCCATTTCTTCTCTTCCGGTGGCAAATTCAGCGGCCAAACCCACCACTGAGACCCAAGCCCCAAAACCTAAGTTCTCGTTGAAGAGAAAACAACCAGACATCAACCTTGGCTCCCATAAGTTCAAGAAGATTTCAAAGGAGAACCCCAAGCCTTCTCAAGGTTTATATTCAACGATCGCCTCTTCACAAGCATCGTTTGATACATTCGTGGTACGTTCCTCCATACTGAAACCCGTCTCTCCAACCACCTCAGCGTCTCTAAACGCTGAAGCTTCACTGGCATTTTCCCAACCTTTCTCAGTGCCTCAATGCACTGAAGATATTTGTTCTCGGCAACGCCTTCTCAGTCGTCGCTTCTTCTCCTCCAGTCTTGCTCTTCAACACCACTACACCAGCATTTTCTACACCAGCGTTTTCTCTCACTGACACACAAGTTGCCCTGCTCTCCGGCCTCATGTAGCAAAACACAACAGGACCTGAAGGTGATTCTATTCCTTCCCTGGCAAGCGACATGGAATATTTTGGGGTAAGTGGAGATTTTGATACTTTCTCCAACCCTTCAGGTACTCTAACCTTATCCTCTATCCCTTCTCAACCACCAACTTCTCTTGAGCTTTCCTTTGCTCATAAGTTAGTTTCTTTTACAGGTCCTAACTTGGGCACCATAGATAAATCCCTCAAGGATTTAAGTGATAAAGTGGATATGCTCTCCACCAGCCTTTCTACCAATACCACCGCTGTCAACAATGTTGGTGACACGCTGAAGAACTTATCCACCTCCCTTGACAGCAAGGCCAACAACGATGATATCTCAACGCTGAATGGGGAGGTGAAGACCCTACAACTGGACGTGGTCAATAACTCCACCTCAATCCAGACACTTACTACCGGCGTTTCCAACCTCTCCTCCAACTTCACATCTCTCAGCAACGAAGTTGTGACGCTGAAGAATGCAGTCTCAGGGCTCCAGGGCGAGGTAAACAACCTTACTTATAAGGTAAATGATTCTAACATTATCCTCACCAAGATCCTCGAACGCCTGGAAGCTCCAACTTTTCTCACTCGTACTTTACGCCAGATGACCGCGGTGTAACATCCCAATTATACAACAAGACATAAATAGCATTAAATCATAACATTTACAAAATGGGGTCCCAAAATTTTCTTTACATCCATCACAAACTAAGGTTAGCGGAAACAACCTATACACAACTGAGAATATTCTAGCTTCTACGGGTGGCACTTACACTGTCTCTGTACTCTATTTTGCTCTTGCTCACTTACTTGAGTCTCTTACTACTTGCTTACCTGAAAATGGTTTAGTTTTGAAAAGCGAGGGTTAGACCAAAACGTCTAGTGAATTCCCTCCGAAAACAACATGTATAAACAGTATTAAATCATTTATAAAAATTCATCGTAAGTCTTCACATATCATCAAACATGGTACTGCGCCATGTAATTGATCACATAAACATTCCGCGATTGGGGCCCAGCAGACTCCCCTCACGCCTCGTATCGGGGCCCAAGCAGACTCCCCTCTACCCGGATAGAAGGGAAACGAATTCCAACCTACCGGTATGTCATACATATCCAAGGAATCATCGGATCCCGAGGCTCTCTGATCCCACAGTGCAGACCGACTCCACATAGCACACTCATTCATTTCATAAAACATACAACTTAGAATCTTTGTAAATCATAATTCTCATTTCATCATGCCAAATATTCTTTTAGATAAAATAAGTATTTTCATGGGAAATATGCACATCAGTTTGTAAACATTTCATGCTCGTAAAGAACCATAATCAGTTAAAATCATTTAACATCTTACATCGTAAAAAGAGTTTAGGGAACTCACCTGATACTAGCATTGAACGTACTCTTGCTATACCTTCGAGCTAAACCAACCGGACACCTAAGGATATTAGAAAGGCATCAGATTAGACTGTCTGATGCTACTGTCCAGTTACTGAACTTTTCGGGTACTCACCAACTTTCCGGACACCTTGACCTTTCCGGACACTAGCCTTTCCGGACACAAATATCCGGATGATTGTCCGGACACTTCCTACGATTTCCCCACTTTCTGAACGTCTCATCCGAAAACTAAAACTTACCCGGAAACTCCCTTGACACCCGGACACTATGAACATTACCCGGAAACCACCACTGTCCGGACACTACTGTCCGGACGGGGCGACGTCCGGAAACTACAGACTGGACGAAAAACTCACTTTCTAAAGTGGTAAAAATCCGATTTCTCAAACACTGGTTTGCTTAGATAAACATCTGGTTTCATTCCCTAATCATAAAACATCTACCTAATCCATTTTAATCCGTAAAATCGAAACATTACAACCAAAATCCAAAATACTCTTTTAAAGACAATTAAGTGAAGAACACATGGATTCATAATGTTTTCTCACCCCAAATCCTTAGACTAAACAGAAGGGATACATTAAAATAGAAAGGAGAAGGTTTGGATGAGATTACCTTTACTGATTCTCTTCTAAAATTCTGATTTCTCCAATTGCTCTTTTTCTCTTCCTTTATCTCCTTCTAGCCGCCAAACACCCCAAACAAGAGAACAATACTGATTAATGGTTGATGCCCTAGGAATTTGGACCATTTTATACTTCCCACAAATTGCACAAAGGCCCCTTAACTTAACTTTAAATTCTTAGACTTTAGCCACTAAACTTCCAATACATATTAGAAATTCGGGTTGTTACAACACTCCCCCCTTAAAAGAATTTTGTCCCCGAAATTCCTCATTGGAAAAGATGCGGGTAACTTGCCTTCACCAAAACTGACACTTCCCCAGAGTAATGCCACTTCTGACTCAGTCAACCACCTCATTAAATTCGAAACATGGAACATTGGGTGCATTTCCTTCAGTTCTTACGGTACTCTAATTCGTAGGCTACTGTTCCTACTCGATTGATCTTGACAATAGAGGATTAAATAAGGCTTCTCATGCATCTTTACTTCCTTTAAGGAGGAACTTGGGGGAATCCCCCTGCTACAACACGAGATCCTCTTACCAAGAAACAATCACTCACCTGACAGCATGGCACAAGGCCAACCCTGTACATCCCGACAATCGTCTAGGCAGATAACATTTCCCTTTCTCGGATCACCTCGACCACAGTTCGTCAACCATCTCTCACATCCTCACCACTTCACCACTCCATACTTATACGTAACTAAGGGTATGAACCTCCAAACCCATCGTTGAAGTGTTCACCTACTCGAATTTAAACTTATCCTGAAACACATCAATTCCTCGCTGATTTCCACGTTAGTTCAGTCATATCAAACATAACTCTGGTTATCCTCACTAAACTGGAAGGAGTAACCATGGTCACACCATACTACTCTCACTAGCTTAATCACCGCACGACCAATTTGTTTAAACATTCTCACAAAGTCACTAACTTAACTCATTCGGTTGTCTTATCCACTTCTTTCCTGCACAAAATCATACACAATTCCCTTCCTCAATACTTTTTCCAAAAGTTCGCACAATTATCGATGGTGATGTACACACACTACTCCACCTCTCGGTGTTACTGTCAAGCTTATTACTTCCATCCTACTCACTTATTCCGACGTACGGTCTTCACCTGCCCACGTTAGCGTGAGGCACCGCTCACCAAACCTTACTTGTCCCTCTCTTTTGACATTCTACATGTTGAAGATACTTTCTCCTTATCATATAGCCACATCTCCACTACTTCCTTCTAGGATCATTCTTCCATACATAATAAACATTTCACGTTCTGTAAAGACTTAGCATCTACTATCACACATTTTCAACTAACTCATCTATCATCTTCTTTAAACTTCCACTGATTTCAAAATACACTTACTTAGCGACTCATACCTCAAAAACAATTGGTTTCTTATTTGGGTAACTATCCACCACCACTCCGTCATTCTATCCCGAACGTAATCATATCACAACGTCATCTTACACCCTACGTGCTCCAACAATGTGGTTAACAAATCGTACCCCTCATCTGAAACCCCCAAGAAGGCTTCTATCTGATGCTTCCTCTCTCTCTAACATCACATCACTACGACACTAGCTGGCATCTTTAGCTTGACAATTACTGTCACTACACATCCGTACACTCTTTGCCCATAACATCACAATGCAGACCAGATCTCTCACGGTCATTTACACAATCCAAACTTGCCTTCATAATCTCCTGCATAAAAATCGAGTTTATCTCGCTACTGTGTCCTTTACCAACTCTAGCTCAACAACTCACGAATCCCCAAATAGCTCAAGCACCAACGTTCTTGCTAACTCTTTACGATCTGAATCCTTACATAAGCAGGGCGCAATCCCTCACTGAACGATAAAATCTACACACTCGCTTCGTTCGTGCTACATACCTTATCCGTCTACGAATCCTCCACACCTCGCGCATAGGACGCTTATCCAAAACAGCATTCTCTCACTAACTTAACACCCCTACAAGATGTTCTACCGACTTTCACTCTTCTGGTTCAAGTCTTCAGCCTCAACCATCTTACCCAGTTGTTGACTTCAACATCAATAGTCAATTTGTAACTACTTTCTTAACCTATTCTTTAACATGGGTTCCTTACGGAACCTATTCCTTTCAACATATCATAATCAACTTCATAATCCGTCGTCCTTATTTCCAAAACTTACTCATGTAACACCAAACTTACAAGATCACTTTAAGACTCATATCCCACGTCGTGGACGTTTCATTTCTGCCTCACAACACTACTCACAATGAGTTGCTAAAACTAACACCTTGATGACTCCTAGTCCTTCCTCCGGACACCACCATCCTTTGGCAACTGTATTTCCAGTCACCGAACAAAGGTACAAACCCTCATACAACCGATACCAAGGTCCACTTCCGATTCTACCACTGTTCAACTCTCCGCTTGAACACATATACCACAACTACATACGTTCTCCCCTGACTTGTCCAACACCTCCCCACTCTCGGAGTTCTTCCTTAGCTTAAAAAGCAACACTCTACGACCTAGTGAGTTCATAGCCTTCATGCATGACAACGCGGTAAATAAATCATTTTACGCATTTTACACACAAAAAAAACAACACTTGGAACTAGCTTGGGTACACACGACCCCATCACTCTTATAGCTTCGGTACCCTACACAACGATTCGAGAATCGTTTGAATGCATCTTCTCGTGAACCTTAATCTTACTCAATCCGAACGATGTTATTAAGACAGTAACATATGGAATGAAAATCTTCCTTACAACAAAACTCTGAAAGAATTTACTGACACGAAATAACTCAGTCGGCTCACACCCATTTATATGACTTCAGCATGTCAATACTCATTTTGGTTATAAAAGTTTTGCTGGCAAACGTTTCTTGACTCTTTGCAACAATTTAGCTTATCATGAAAAATGTGAAGTATTTTGCAAATTGCTAAGTGAAACACCCCGAATTTCATTATAAGTTATTTAGGTAATTATTTTGCATGTTCAGGTACTATTTTGTTATAGCATGACTTGTACCTCGTTAGAATCTGTTCAAGGGCTGAAAAGGGGATCAAATGAGGCTTGGTGGCCTTTGGGCGATAGTGACCGGCGAGAGTTCCCGTGTCACTATCGCGGGTGTCACAATCGCCGCATTTGTACCGCAAGTGTGTGTGAGTTCGAGTCAAAGGACCTCGGCGAGAATGCCCCGGCGATAGTGACAATGTCACTATCGCTATGACACAATCGCTTAAGGAGTACCGAGAGTTTGGGGGCTTTGAGCGATAGTGCCCCGGCGATAGTGACAGTGTCACTATCGCCCTGTCACAACCGCACCGACCTGTTTTGGGTATAAAAATGAGAGTTACGGATTTTTAGCTCATTGGAGAAAACTGAGATATTTTGGCAGACGTTTTTCCTCTCTCTCAAGGTAGGGTTTCGTTATTCTTCCTTCTTTCCATAAATTATTGGTTGTTGGGAGTATTTATGGCTTTTATTGTTGGGTCCTAGGTGATCAATCTCAACTTCAAGTGTTATTAGCTAGAAGTGGTCAAGATCAAGGGTTTCCATTTCTAGGGTTTTCATAATTTGATCTTTAAGGTGAGTAACTTTGATTCAAAAGTATACTTGTTACATAATTTAATCTATCAATTTACTTATTGCTAACAATTTACTTTGAAGTGTATTTGAGCCAATAAGCTCTTATCTCCATTAAGAGGAGGATTAGGAGCTTGAGGGTAAGAGAAAGGTTATGTATATATTCACCCTACTTGGAAATATTCATTGTATGTTATATTGAATGAAATTGTCTTAATGAGGAATTTGGCTTAATGAGGAAATTGGCTTAATATGCATTTATACATGAGTTTATATGATGATGATACTCATGTGATACTTGTATGTATGTGGAAGCTTGGAATACATGAATATACTCATCATATGTAAATGAAGCGGTGAGACCACTCGTCATGAGATATATTATGTGCTATATGAATTTCATGAAGTGATTAATTGTTGGTACTCACAAATTGGAGGAGCCCCTAAGTAAGCATTAGTAGGATGTGGCAATTGGGGTGATACCATTTGAGGTAGTCCCGATGTGGCAATTGGGGTTATACCATTTGAGGTAGTCCCAATGTGCCGGGCCTTGAGGCGTTACCAGAGGGGTAGACGTTGAAGCATATCTGAATCGGGTGTAACTTGGGTTGGTGATTTGGGCCTTCCCCATGGAGTTCAATTTGTGATTGACCAACTTGACATCTCTTAAAAACATATATATATATATATATATGATTGCTACATGTTTAACTCACTAGGCGATTTAAGCCTAACACTTGCTACTTGTGAATGTGTGTAACAGATCGTAGCGGTACTACCTTTAAGAAGGTTTAGTTGGGATCTTGTGAGCGCGGGAATGCTTTTGGGGTGGTGTCAAGAATAGAAGGATCGAACTTGGATTAAAGATGACACCTTTTTGTAATATCGTCTCTATAATAGAGATGGACTAAATTAGTTGTCATTTAGCCATCTATTTCACACATCTTATTGTGAATAGTCTTATGTAACTTTCCCGTTTATGAGCTCTTGTAATAATAATGTTATCACTCTTCCGTTTTATGGAAGTATTTGTTGACCCCTATTTTAGGGTGTCACAAGTTGGTATCAGAGCTCTAGTTTAAGTGAACTAGGTATTGACCATAGCATGCCTAGACTTAAGCTGAAAATAGTGACTTTGAGAATACACTAGGATGGGTAAAAATAATAAGATGGGAGAGTGTTAAGGATTGCGAGATTATTATTATTATTAATGATTATAATGATGGTAACAAGAATGCTTGTGTATAACACGTTCATAATTTCACTTAGCTAATGCTATTATGAATGTGCTGCTACGTAAGTGTGCTTGACAACAATTATTATGATAATTAATGATGATGTTAATACGTAACATTAGCCTATTTCTTACCATTATTCTCGCATGGTTGGGCAGACTAAGATGGTGAACACGCGACGTCATACTCATTCACCGGAAGGGCATGCCGTGACTGAATCTACGGCCGATCAACCAAATAACCAAGCAGTGGCTGGACTTCCTCCGAGGCCTCGTATCTTGGGCAGAGGAGTGGAACGGATACCAAGAACCAATATCGACACCTCAAATCCGGTAGAGGAGGAAGATACTCTTGAAAATAGGTTGAGGGATAGCATGCTCTAAGTCATGAACTCCGCTATAGCTCAACAGCAAGAACAATTCATGAAGATATTAGAAGATCGGGATAACATTAACCGACGACGCGCGACAATTGAAGAAGAATTCCGTGGAATGAAGAAAGAGAGTATGTCTGTTTTTGAGTACTCCAGGTTGTTTCTTGAAAAGTTAAGCCTAGTGGAGCACCTGGCTCCCAACGAGACAATGAAAATGAAGGCCTACCAGCGAGGACTACCAGTGGTGATGAAAGCTGCCTTGAGAAACGCCAAGATAACATCGTTACAAGAAGCTATTGAAGAAGCATTATTAGTAGAAGATAATCTAGCTCAAGAGAAGTTGGAAACTGGGGAAGTAACTGAAAAGAGGAAGTGGGAAGGGTCGTCTGAACCCATTCGTCAACAAAAACCGTTTACTAAGGATAGGAATAGGGATGACCGTCGTGACGCGAAGTGGTGTCATCAGTGCCGGAAAGATCATGTTGGCACGTGTAGTTCCCGACAAACCCCAAGCTCAAGCGAGTGTAGGAATTGTGGAAAGGTTGGACATTTCATGCGGGATTGCCCCATGAAGGGACCCATCTGTTTCGAATGCCGTGAGCCGGGACATATAAAGAGGGACTGCCCGAAATTAAAGTTGAGTGGGGGTGGCGGCAAACCCAGGACGGAACCGCTGAAGGCAACGAGGAGAGCTTTCCAGATGACATCCGAGGAGGCTTTCTAAACTCCGTACCTATGTGTGTGTTACTGGATTTATGTACAAATATTTATTTTGCGTCGAAATCGTTCTGTCAAAAGTTGTCTAAGCTTATAAGAAGTTATTAAAACGGCATTACCTCGTTTGTTTTCGTAGCCTAAGATTTCGAGGACGAAATCTATTCCAAGTGGGGGAGAAATGTAACACCCCGAATTTCGTTATAAGTTATTTAGGTAATTATTTTGCATGTTCAGGTACTATTTTGTTATAGCATGACTTGTACCTCGTTAGAATCTGTTCAAGGGCTGAAAAGGGGATCAAATGAGGCTTGGTGGCCTTTGGGCGATAGTGACCGGCGAGAGTTCCCGTGTCACTATCGCGGGTGTCACAATCGCCGCATTTGTACCGCAAGTGTGTGTGAGTTCGAGTCAAAGGACCTCGGCGAGAATGCCCCGGCGATAGTGACAATGTCACTATCGCTATGACACAATCGCTTAAGGAGTACCGAGAGTTTGGGGGCTTTGAGCGATAGTGCCCCGGCGATAGTGACAGTGTCACTATTGCCCTGTCACAACCGCACCGACCTGTTTTGGGTATAAAAATGAGAGTTACGGATTTTTAGCTCATTGGAGAAAACTGAGATATTTTGGCAGACGTTTTTCCTCTCTCTCAAGGTAGGGTTTCGTTATTCTTCCTTCTTTCCATAAATTATTGGTTGTTGGGAGTATTTATGGCTTTTATTGTTGGGTCCTAGGTGATCAATCTCAACTTCAAGTGTTATTAGCTAGAAGTGGTCAAGATCAAGGGTTTCCATTTCTAGGGTTTTCATAATTTGATCTTTAAGGTGAGTAACTTTGATTCAAAAGTATACTTGTTACATAATTTAATCTATCAATTTACTTATTGCTAACAATTTACTTTGAAGTGTATTTGAGCCAATAAGCTCTTATCTCCATTAAGAGGAGGATTAGGAGCTTGAGGGTAAGAGAAAGGTTATGTATATATTCACCCTACTTGGAAATATTCATTGTATGTTATATTGAATGAAATTGTCTTAATGAGGAATTTGGCTTAATGAGGAAATTGGCTTAATATGCATTTATACATGAGTTTATATGATGATGATACTCATGTGATACTTGTATGTATGTGGAAGTTTGGAATACATGAATATACTCATCATATGTAAATGAAGCGGTGAGACCACTCGTCATGAGATATATTATGTGCTATATGAATTTCATGAAGTGATTAATTGTTGGTACTCACAAATTGGAGGAGCCCCTAAGTAAGCATTAGTAGGATGTGGCAATTGGGGTGATACCATTTGAGGTAGTCCCGATGTGGCAATTGGGGTTATACCATTTGAGGTAGTCCCAATGTGCCGGGCCTTGAGGCGTTACCAGAGGGGTAGACGTTGAAGCATATCTGAATCGGGTGTAACTTGGGTTGGTGATTTGGGCCTTCCCCATGGAGTTCAATTTGTGATTGACCAACTTGACATCTCTTAAAAACATATATATATATATATATATGATTGCTACATGTTTAACTCACTAGGCGATTTAAGCCTAACACTTGCTACTTGTGAATGTGTGTAACAGATCGTAGCGGTACTACCTTTAAGAAGGTTTAGTTGGGATCTTGTGAGCGCGGGAATGCTTTTGGGGTGGTGTCAAGAATAGAAGGATCGAACTTGGATTAAAGATGACACCTTTTTGTAATATCGTCTCTATAATAGAGATGGACTAAATTAGTTGTCATTTAGCCATCTATTTCACACATCTTATTGTGAATAGTCTTATGTAACTTTCCCGTTTATGAGCTCTTGTAATAATAATGTTATCACTCTTCCGTTTTATGGAAGTATTTGTTGACCCCTATTTTAGGGTGTCACAAGTTGGTATCAGAGCTCTAGTTTAAGTGAACTAGGTATTGACCATAGCATGCCTAGACTTAAGCTGAAAATAGTGACTTTGAGAATACACTAGGATGGGTAAAAATAATAAGATGGGAGAGTGTTAAGGATTGCGAGATTATTATTATTATTAATGATTATAATGATGGTAACAAGAATGCTTGTGTATAACACGTTCATAATTTCACTTAGCTAATGCTATTATGAATGTGCTGCTACGTAAGTGTGCTTGACAACAATTATTATGATAATTAATGATGATGTTAATACGTAACATTAGCCTATTTCTTACCATTATTCTCGCATGGTTGGGCAGACTAAGATGGTGAACACGCGACGTCATACTCATTCACCGGAAGGGCATGCCGTGACTGAATCTACGGCCGATCAACCAAATAACCAAGCAGTGGCTGGACTTCCTCCGAGGCCTCGTATCTTGGGCAGAGGAGTGGAACGGATACCAAGAACCAATATCGACACCTCAAATCCGGTAGAGGAGGAAGATACTCTTGAAAATAGGTTGAGGGATAGCATGCTCTAAGTCATGAACTCCGCTATAGCTCAACAGCAAGAACAATTCATGAAGATATTAGAAGATCGGGATAACATTAACCGACGACGCGCGACAATTGAAGAAGAATTCCGTGGAATGAAGAAAGAGAGTATGTCTGTTTTTGAGTACTCCAGGTTGTTTCTTGAAAAGTTAAGCCTAGTGGAGCACCTGGCTCCCAACGAGACAATGAAAATGAAGGCCTACCAGCGAGGACTACCAGTGGTGATGAAAGCTGCCTTGAGAAACGCCAAGATAACATCGTTACAAGAAGCTATTGAAGAAGCATTATTAGTAGAAGATAATCTAGCTCAAGAGAAGTTGGAAACTGGGGAAGTAACTGAAAAGAGGAAGTGGGAAGGGTCGTCTGAACCCATTCGTCAACAAAAACCGTTTACTAAGGATAGGAATAGGGATGACCGTCGTGACGCGAAGTGGTGTCATCAGTGCCGGAAAGATCATGTTGGCACGTGTAGTTCCCGACAAACCCCAAGCTCAAGCGAGTGTAGGAATTGTGGAAAGGTTGGACATTTCATGCGGGATTGCCCCATGAAGGGACCCATCTGTTTCGAATGCCGTGAGCCGGGACATATAAAGAGGGACTGCCCGAAATTAAAGTTGAGTGGGGGTGGCGGCAAACCCAGGACGGAACCGCTGAAGGCAACGAGGAGAGCTTTCCAGATGACATCCGAGGAGGCTTTCTAAACTCCGTACCTATGTGTGTGTTACTGGATTTATGTACAAATATTTATTTTGCGTCGAAATCGTTCTGTCAAAAGTTGTCTAAGCTTATAAGAAGTTATTAAAACGGCATTACCTCGTTTGTTTTCGTAGCCTAAGATTTCGAGGACGAAATCTATTCCAAGTGGGGGAGAAATGTAACACCCCGAATTTCGTTATAAGTTATTTAGGTAATTATTTTGCATGTTCAGGTACTATTTTGTTATAGCATGACTTGTACCTCGTTAGAATCTGTTCAAGGGCTGAAAAGGGGATCAAATGAGGCTTGGTGGCCTTTGGGCGATAGTGACCGGCGAGAGTTCCCGTGTCACTATCGCGGGTGTCACAATCGCCGCATTTGTACCGCAAGTGTGTGTGAGTTCGAGTCAAAGGACCTCGGCGAGAATGCCCCGGCGATAGTGACAATGTCACTATCGCTATGACACAATCGCTTAAGGAGTACCGAGAGTTTGGGGGCTTTGAGCGATAGTGCCCCGGCGATAGTGACAGTGTCACTATTGCCCTGTCACAACCGCACCGACCTGTTTTGGGTATAAAAATGAGAGTTACGGATTTTTAGCTCATTGGAGAAAACTGAGATATTTTGGCAGACGTTTTTCCTCTCTCTCAAGGTAGGGTTTCGTTATTCTTCCTTTTTTCCATAAATTATTGGTTGTTGGGAGTATTTATGGCTTTTATTGTTGGGTCCTAGGTGATCAATCTCAACTTCAAGTGTTATTAGCTAGAAGTGGTCAAGATCAAGGGTTTCCATTTCTAGGGTTTTCATAATTTGATCTTTAAGGTGAGTAACTTTGATTCAAAAGTATACTTGTTACATAATTTAATCTATCAATTTACTTATTGCTAACAATTTACTTTGAAGTGTATTTGAGCCAATAAGCTCTTATCTCCATTAAGAGGAGGATTAGGAGCTTGAGGGTAAGAGAAAGGTTATGTATATATTCACCCTACTTGGAAATATTCATTGTATGTTATATTGAATGAAATTGTCTTAATGAGGAATTTGGCTTAATGAGGAAATTGGCTTAATATGCATTTATACATGAGTTTATATGATGATGATACTCATGTGATACTTGTATGTATGTGGAAGTTTGGAATACATGAATATACTCATCATATGTAAATGAAGCGGTGAGACCACTCGTCATGAGATATATTATGTGCTATATGAATTTCATGAAGTGATTAATTGTTGGTACTCACAAATTGGAGGAGCCCCTAAGTAAGCATTAGTAGGATGTGGCAATTGGGGTGATACCATTTGAGGTAGTCCCGATGTGGCAATTGGGGTTATACCATTTGAGGTAGTCCCAATGTGCCGGGCCTTGAGGCGTTACCAGAGGGGTAGACGTTGAAGCATATCTGAATCGGGTGTAACTTGGGTTGGTGATTTGGGCCTTCCCCATGGAGTTCAATTTGTGATTGACCAACTTGACATCTCTTAAAAACATATATATATATATATATATGATTGCTACATGTTTAACTCACTAGGCGATTTAAGCCTAACACTTGCTACTTGTGAATGTGTGTAACAGATCGTAGCGGTACTACCTTTAAGAAGGTTTAGTTGGGATCTTGTGGGCGCGGGAATGCTTTTGGGGTGGTGTCAAGAATAGAAGGATCGAACTTGGATTAAAGATGACACCTTTTTGTAATATCGTCTCTATAATAGAGATGGACTAAATTAGTTGTCATTTAGCCATCTATTTCACACATCTTATTGTGAATAGTCTTATGTAACTTTCCCGTTTATGAGCTCTTGTAATAATAATGTTATCACTCTTCCGTTTTATGGAAGTATTTGTTGACCCCTATTTTAGGGTGTCACAAGTTGGTATCAGAGCTCTAGTTTAAGTGAACTAGGTATTGACCATAGCATGCCTAGACTTAAGCTGAAAATAGTGACTTTGAGAATACACTAGGATGGGTAAAAATAATAAGATGGGAGAGTGTTAAGGATTGCGAGATTATTATTATTATTAATGATTATAATGATGGTAACAAGAATGCTTGTGTATAACACGTTCATAATTTCACTTAGCTAATGCTATTATGAATGTGCTGCTACGTAAGTGTGCTTGACAACAATTATTATGATAATTAATGATGATGTTAATACGTAACATTAGCCTATTTCTTACCATTATTCTCGCATGGTTGGGCAGACTAAGATGATGAACACGCGACGTCATACTCATTCACCGGAAGGGCATGCCGTGACTGAATCTACGGCCGATCAACCAAATAACCAAGCAGTGGCTGGACTTCCTCCGAGGCCTCGTATCTTGGGCAGAGGAGTGGAACGGATACCAAGAACCAATATCGACACCTCAAATCCGGTAGAGGAGGAAGATACTCTTGAAAATAGGTTGAGGGATAGCATGCTCTAAGTCATGAACTCCGCTATAGCTCAACAGCAAGAACAATTCATGAAGATATTAGAAGATCGGGATAACATTAACCGACGACGCGCGACAATTGAAGAAGAATTCCGTGGAATGAAGAAAGAGAGTATGTCTGTTTTTGAGTACTCCAGGTTGTTTCTTGAAAAGTTAAGCCTAGTGGAGCACCTGGCTCCCAACGAGACAATGAAAATGAAGGCCTACCAGCGAGGACTACCAGTGGTGATGAAAGCTGCCTTGAGAAACGCCAAGATAACATCGTTACAAGAAGCTATTGAAGAAGCATTATTAGTAGAAGATAATCTAGCTCAAGAGAAGTTGGAAACTGGGGAAGTAACTGAAAAGAGGAAGTGGGAAGGGTCGTCTGAACCCATTCGTCAACAAAAACCGTTTACTAAGGATAGGAATAGGGATGACCGTCGTGACGCGAAGTGGTGTCATCAGTGCCGGAAAGATCATGTTGGCACGTGTAGTTCCCGACAAACCCCAAGCTCAAGCGAGTGTAGGAATTGTGGAAAGGTTGGACATTTCATGCGGGATTGCCCCATGAAGGGACCCATCTGTTTCGAATGCCGTGAGCCGGGACATATAAAGAGGGACTGCCCGAAATTAAAGTTGAGTGGGGGTGGCGGCAAACCCAGGACGGAACCGCTGAAGGCAACGAGGAGAGCTTTCCAGATGACATCCGAGGAGGCTTTCTAAACTCCGTACCTATGTGTGTGTTACTGGATTTATGTACAAATATTTATTTTGCGTCGAAATCGTTCTGTCAAAAGTTGTCTAAGCTTATAAGAAGTTATTAAAACGGCATTACCTCGTTTGTTTTCGTAGCCTAAGATTTCGAGGACGAAATCTATTCCAAGTGGGGGAGAATTGTAACACCCCGAATTTCGTTATAAGTTATTTAGGTAATTATTTTGCATGTTCAGGTACTATTTTGTTATAGCATGACTTGTACCTCGTTAGAATCTGTTCAAGGGCTGAAAAGGGGATCAAATGAGGCTTGGTGGCCTTTGGGCGATAGTGACCGGCGAGAGTTCCCGTGTCACTATCGCGGGTGTCACAATCGCCGCATTTGTACCGCAAGTGTGTGTGAGTTCGAGTCAAAGGACCTCGGCGAGAATGCCCCGGCGATAGTGACAATGTCACTATCGCTATGACACAATCGCTTAAGGAGTACCGAGAGTTTGGGGGCTTTGAGCGATAGTGCCCCGGCGATAGTGACAGTGTCACTATTGCCCTGTCACAACCGCACCGACCTGTTTTGGGTATAAAAATGAGAGTTACGGATTTTTAGCTCATTGGAGAAAACTGAGATATTTTGGCAGACGTTTTTCCTCTCTCTCAAGGTAGGGTTTCGTTATTCTTCCTTCTTTCCATAAATTATTGGTTGTTGGGAGTATTTATGGCTTTTATTGTTGGGTCCTAGGTGATCAATCTCAACTTCAAGTGTTATTAGCTAGAAGTGGTCAAGATCAAGGGTTTCCATTTCTAGGGTTTTCATAATTTGATCTTTAAGGTGAGTAACTTTGATTCAAAAGTATACTTGTTACATAATTTAATCTATCAATTTACTTATTGCTAACAATTTACTTTGAAGTGTATTTGCGCCAATAAGTTCTTATCTCCATTAAGAGGAGGATTAGGAGCTTGAGGGTAAGAGAAAGGTTATGTATATATTCACCCTACTTGGAAATATTCATTGTATGTTATATTGAATGAAATTGTCTTAATGAGGAATTTGGCTTAATGAGGAAATTGGCTTAATATGCATTTATACATGAGTTTATATGATGATGATACTCATGTGATACTTGTATGTATGTGGAAGTTTGGAATACATGAATATACTCATCATATGTAAATGAAGCGGTGAGACCACTCGTCATGAGATATATTATGTGCTATATGAATTTCATGAAGTGATTAATGGTTGGTACTCACAAATTGGAGGAGCCCCTAAGTAAGCATTAGTAGGATGTGGCAATTGGGGTGATACCATTTGAGGTAGTCCCGATGTGGCAATTGGGGTGATACCATTTGAGGTAGTCCCAATGTATCGGGCCTTGAGGCGTTACCACAGGGGTAGACGTTGAAGCATATCCGAATCGGGTGTAACTTGGGTTGGTGATTTGGGCCTTCCCCATGGAGTTCAATTTGTGATTGACCAACTTGACATCTCTTAAAAACATATATATATATATATATGATTGCTACATGTTTAACTCACTAGGCGTTATAAGCCTAACACTTGCTACTTGTGAATGTGTGTAACAGATCGTAGCGGTACTACCTTTAAGAAGGTTTAGTTGGGATCTTGTGAGCGCGGGAATGCTTTTGGGGTGGTGTCAAGAATAGAAGGATCGAACTTGGATTAAAGATGACACCTTTTTGTAATATCGTCTCTATAATAGAGATGGACTAAATTAGTTGTCATTTAGCCATCTATTTCACACATCTTATTGTGAATAGTCTTATGTAACTTTCCCGTTTATGAGCTCTTGTAATAATAATGTTATCACTCTTCCGTTTTATGGAAGTTTTTGTTGACCCCTATTTTAGGGTGTCACAAGTTGGTATCAGAGCTCTAGTTTAAGTGAACTAGGTATTGACCATAGCATGCCTAGACTTAAGCTGAAAATAGTGACTTTGAGAATACACTAGGATGGGTAAATATACTAAGATGGGAGAGTGTTAAGGATTGCGAGATTATTATTATTATTAATGATTATAATGATGGTAACAAGAATGCTTGTGTATAACACGTTCATAATTTCACTTAGCTAATGCTATTATGAATGTGCTGCTACGTAAGTGTGCTTGACAACAATTATTATGATAATTAATGATGATGTTAATACGTAACATTAGCCTATTTCTTACCATTATTCTCGCATGGTTGGGCAGACTAAGATGGTGAACACGCGACGTCATACTCATTCACCGGAAGGGCATGTCGTGACTGAATCTACGGCCGATCAACCAAATAACCAAGCAGTGGCTGGACTTCCTCCGAGGCCTCGTATCTTGGGCAGAGGAGTGGAACGGATACCAAGAACCAATATCGACACCTCAAATCCGGTAGAGGAGGAAGATACTCTTGAAAATAGGTTGAGGGATAGCATGCTCCAAGTCATGAACTCCGCTATGGCTCAACAGCAGGAACAATTCATGAAGATATTAGAAGATCGGGATAACATTAACCGACGACGCGCGACAATTGAAGAAGAATTCCGTGGAATGAAGAAAGGGAGTATGTCTGTTTTTTAGTACTCCAGGTTGTTTCTTGAAAATTTAAGCCTAGTGGAGCACCTGGCTCCCAACGAGACAATGAAAATGAAGGCCTACCAGCGAGGACTACCGGTGGTGATGAAAGTTGCCTTGAGAAACGCCAAGATAACATCGTTACAAGAAGCTATTGAAGAAGAATTATTAGTAGAAGATAATCTAGCTCAAGAGAAGTTGGAAACTGGGGAAGTAACTGAAAAGAGGAAGTGGGAAGGGTCGTCTGAACCCATTCGTCAACAAAAACCGTTTACTAAGGATAGGAATAAGGATGACCGTCGTGACGCGAAGTGGTGTCATCAGTGCCGGAAAGATCATGTTGGCACGTGTAGCTCCCGAAAAACCCCAAGCTCAAGCGAGTGTAGGAATTGTGGAAAGGTTGGACATTTCATGCGGGATTGCCCCATGAAGGGACCCATCTGTTTCGAATGCCATGAGCCGGGACATATAAAGAGGGACTGCCCGAAATTAAAGTTGAGTGGGGGTGGCAAACCCAGGACGGAACCGCTGAAGGCAACGAGGAGAGCTTTCCAGATGACATCCGAAGAGGCTTTCTAAACTTCGTACCTATGTGTGTGTTACTGGATTTATGTACAAATATTTCTTTTGCGTCGAAATCATTCTGTCAAAAGTTGTCTAAGCTTATAAGAAGTTATTAAAACGGTATTACCTCATTTGTTTTAGTAGCCTAAGATTTCGAGGACGAAATCTATTCCAAGTGGGGGAGAATTGTAACACCCCGAATTTCGTAATAAGTTATTTAGGTAATTATTTTGCATGTTCAGGTACTATTTTGTTATAGCATGACTTGTACCTCGTTAGAATCTGTTCAAGGGCTGAAAAGGGGATCAAATGAGGCTTGGTGGCCTTTGGGCGAGAGTGCCCGTGTCACTATTGCAGGTGTCACAATCGCCGCATTTGTACCGCAAGTGTGTGTGAGTTCGAGTCAAAGGACCTCGGCGAGAATGCCCCGACGATAGTGACAATGTCACTATCGCTATGTCACAATCGCTTAAGGAGTACCGAGAGTTTGGGGGCTTTGAGCGATAGTGCCCCGGCGATAGTGACAGTGTCACTATCGCCCTGTCACAACCGCACCGACCTGTTTTGGGTATAAAAATGAGAGTTACGGATTTTTAGCTCATTGGAGAAAACTGAGATATTTTGGCAGACGTTTTTCCTCTCTCTCAAGGTAGGGTTTCGTTATTCTTCCTTCTTTCCATAAATTATTGGTTGTTGGGAGTATTTATGGCTTTTATTGTTGGGTCCTAGGTGATCAATCTCAACTTCAAGTGTTATTAGCTAGAAGTGGTCAAGATCAAGGGTTTCCATTTCTAGGGTTTTCATAATTTGAGCTTTAAGGTGAGTAACTTTGATTCAAAAGTATACTTGTTACATAATTTAATCTATCAATTTACTTATTGCTAACAATTTACTTTGAAGTGTATTTGAGCCAATAAGCTCTTATCTCCATTAAGAGGAGGATTAGGAGCTTGAGGGTAAGAGAAAGGTTATGTATATATTCACCCTACTTGGAAATATTCATTGTATGTTATATTGAATGAAATTGTCTTAATGAGGAATTTGGCTTAATGAGGAAATTGGCTTAATATGCATTTATACATGAGTTTATATGATGATGATACTCATGTGATACTTGTATGTATGTGGAAGTTTGGAATACATGAATATACTCATCATATGTAAATGAAGCGGTGAGACCACTCGTCATGAGATATATTATGTGCTATATGAATTTCATGAAGTGATTAATGGTTGGTACTCACAAATTGGAGGAGCCCCTAAGTAAGCATTAGTAGGATGTGGCAATTGGGGTGATACCATTTGAGGTAGTCCCGATGTGGCAATTGGGGTGATACCATTTGAGGTAGTCTCAATGTGCCGGGTCTTGAGGCGTTACCAGAGGGGTAGACGTTGAAGCATATCCGAATCGGGTGTAACTTGGGTTGGTGATTTGGGCCTTCCCCATGGAGTTCAATTTGTGATTGACCAACTTGACATCTCTTAAAAACATATATATATATATATATATATATATATATATATATATATATATATATATATATATATATGATTGCTACATGTTTAACTCACTAGGCGATTTAAGCCTAACACTTGCTACTTGTGAATGTGTGTAACAGATCGTAGCGGTACTACCTTTAAGAAGGTTTAGTTGGGATCTTGTGAGTGCGGGAATGCTTTTGGGGTGGTGTCAATAATAGAAGGATCGAACTTGGATTAAAGATGACACCTTTTTGTAATATCGTCTCTATAATAGAGATGGACTAAATTAGTTGTCATTTAGCCATCTATTTCACACATCTTATTGTGAATAGTCTTATGTAACTTTCCCGTTTATGAGCTCTTGTAATAATAATGTTATCACTCTTCCGTTTTATGGAAGTTTTTGTTGACCCCTATTTTAGGGTGTCACACTAAGCTCAAAATTTCATTGTGCGACGTAAATGGGATTGCCCTTTTCTTTAAATACACGCTTGCACATACTGACTCGATCCCGATCAAAAATTACTATTTACGCATTTGCTTTTAATCACAAAAACTCATGTAACACACCCAAGGACGCAATGCATGAAATTCTATTCGCAAATGAAGGCTACTCACTCAACCAAGGTCAACCGTTTTACTCACGCAACTTATCATTGACACTCTACTTTCGACCAGTGGTCGCCCTCTCGGCCTTGCAACACTTGCTATACATACATTCCACGGTCCACTTACTCAACCCTTTCATACTATTTTCGTTTTGATGGACTGTCTCACTTTCTACTTCTACATGCTTTCAATTCACTATAGGTATCTTATCGCATTTATCCTGCCATTGAAAAGCTCGACTAAGAAGTCAGGGCTCCATTGATACTTTCAAGGTTTCGACACTGTCCTTCCTTACCATCCCGACTGATCTATCCCATGATTCCTAGAACTGGGACTCTCCCGAAAAGGAGTCTTACTCAAACTCAACAATCATCCTTTTCGAATCCACGAAGAGCTACCTCTAGATGACTCATAACATTCTATACAACATTTCTTCTCTTCGATGTATACATACATCACATCATATATGATTTCTCATGATACTTCCCAAGCAGGAGAGTTCGGTCTATCCCTCAGGGATCTTGCTGACCTTCTAGATTACTGGAACACGACATACAGATTAGCTTAAGACTACTACTTCAGAATAATAAGGTAGGTCAAGCACATACATGTACCTGTAAGTTCGCAATTACACTGGCCACGTGAAATCCCAAACTTACCTTACATGACTGTCCTCGGTACCCTATTAGTCCTATATCTACTATAGTGCCCTTCCTAACGCATTTCCTGATTCTCAGTTGTGATTTCTACTCCAAAGTTTAAGTTTAGGCCCATCCGGTCACCTAAATCCCTTAAACTATGGCTCTGATACCATTTGTAACATCCCAATTATACAACAAGACATAAATAGCATTAAATCATAACATTTACAAAATGGGGTCCCAAAATTTTCTTTACATCCATCACAAACTAAGGTTGGCGGAAACAACCTATACACAACTGAGAATATTCTAGCTTCTATGGGTGGCAATTACACCGTCTCTAGTTGCATCTGTACTCTATCTTGCTCTTGCTCACTTACTTGAGCCTCTTACTACTTGCTTACCTGAAAATGGTTTAGTTTTGAAAAGCGAGGGTTAGACCAAAAGGTCTAGTGAATTCCCTCCGAAAACAACATGTATAAACAATATGAAATCATTTATAAAAATTCATCGTAAGTCTTCACATATCATCAAACATGGTACTGCACCGTGTAATGGAACACATAAACATTCCGCGATCGGGGCCCCAGGAGACTCCCCTCACGCCTCGTATCGGGGCCCAAGCAGACTCCCCTCTACCCGGATAGGAGGGAAACGAATTCCAACCTACCGGTCTGTCATACATATCCAAGGAATCATCGGATCCCGAGGCTCTCTGATCCCACAGTGCAGACCGACTCCACATAGCACACTCATTCATTTCATAAAACATGCAACTTAGAATCTTTGTAAATCATAATTCTCATTTCATCATGCCAAATATTCTTTTAGATAAAATAAGTATTTTCATGGGAAATATGCACATCAGTTTGTAAACATTTCATGCTCGTAAAGAACCATAATCAGTTAAAAGCATTTAACATCTTACGTCGTAAAAAGGGTTTAGGGAACTCACCTGATACTAGCGTTGAAGGTACTCTTGCTATACCTTCGAGCTAAATGAACCGGACACCTAAGGATATTAGAAAGGCATCAGATTAGACTGTTCGATGCTACTGTCCAGTTACTGAACTTTCTGGGTACTCACCAACTTTCCAGACACCTTGACCTTTCCGGACACTAGCCTTTCTGGACACAAATATCCGGATGATTGTCCGGACACTTCCTACGATTTCCCCACTTTCCGAACGTCTCATTCGGAAACTAGAACTTACCCGGAAACTCCCTTGACACCCGGACACTATGAATATTACCCGGAAACCACCACTGTCCGGACACTACTGTCCGGACGGGGCGACGTCCGGAAACTACGGACTGGACGAAAAACTCACTTTCTAAAGTGGTAAAAATCCGATTTCTCAAACACTGGTTTGCTTAGATAAACATCTGGTTTCATTCCCTAATCATAAAACATCCACCTAATCCATTTTAATCCGTAAAATCGAAATATTACAACCAAAATCCAAAATACTCTTTTAAAGACAATTAGGTAAAGAACACATGGATTCATAATGTTTTCTCACCCCAAATCCTTAGACTAAACAGAAGGGATACATTAAAATAGCAAGGAGAAGGTTTGGATGAGATTACCTTTACTGATTCTCTTCTAAAATTCTGATTTCTCCAATTGCTCTTCTTCTCTTTCTTTCTCTCCTTCTAGCCGCCAGACACCCCAAACAAGAGAACAATACTGATTAATGGTTGATGCTCTAGGGATTTGGACCATTTTATACTTCCCACAAATTGCACAAAGGCCCCTTAACTTAATTTTAAATTCTTAGACTTTAGCCATTAAACTTCCAATACATATTAGAAATTCGGGTTGTTACACGCGCAAAGTTAGGCATGGCAGCGAACTTTGTAGTTCAGGCATCAATGTAGTTCAGCCACCTCCACCTTCCCTGGTCTAGAAGACAGGGTTGGTAGAGTTGAAAAAGCTCAGGCATCAGTGTCATAAGCCCCTGGCCTAGAAGACAGGGCTCCTAACACCTCTGCTGCTGCTACCGCTGATGACGCTCCTCCCTCCCCCGTGTTGACGAAGAGGGGGAGAAGAACCAAGAAGATCTTCCTCAGCACTCTGAGGGGGAGAAAAATGTTGAAGACCCTTCCCTTGCTGAGAGGGATGAAACCGCTGCAGAACCCTCACACTCTGAGAGGGAGAAAGGCGATGACGAAAAAGAACCCACTCCTCCTTCCTATCCTTGGGTGCATGAAACTGTGGAGATTCCCTCTAATGAGGAAGAAGAAGAGGAAGAGGAGGTGGAAATCGATGAAGAAGAACCCTCATTAAACCCTGGTGGCAAAGATAATGATGATGATGATGAATTCGACTGGTTTCAGCCCGCTGTCATCAGGGTCCCTGAACCAAAAGGGGTAGTTCTTAAAGAAGCAGGGGAGACGACCAATAAGTCTCCTGCTAAGAAGGCTTCCCAGGGCAAGCAGAAAGGTCTGCTTCTGAAGGGAACTTGGTTATACTCCTCAATAAGCCAACTTCTTAGGTATGTCTATCTGATCCCTTACACTGCTTCTATACTCTACTTCTATTCTCCATCACCTCAACCCCATAAACACTTAGCCATTTTTTGTCTATCTTCTTCTCACCCTCAAAAGATCTAACTCTTTGATCTTTTGTTCAGCTAGTCCTCTCCCCTGCTTGAGAATATCGCTGAAGCTCCTCAACAACAAAAAATGATCCCAGCTGCTCTAGCTGATGCAATAATCCCAGTCTCAGTGAATGAGACTGATGATCAGGAAGAAGAAGAAGAGATGTTCTCGCATCCAAACAGACCCTCTCGACCACCTCAATGGTCAAGGGAGGAATTTCAAAGAAGAGCAGTGATGATTCAACAGCTACAAGCTCATCGCTTAAAGGTTATCCCTCCAGCCAGTCTTGGCTTCTTGTCACCTGAAGAGATTGTAGAATCGATTCAGGCTGAAAAACAACTTGCTGAAAATCAAAGGGCCACGCTGAAAGATAAATAATTCGCCCTCTTGGTTGCTCAGAAACCAGTCAAGGATCAGAAGCTGAAAAGATTCCCTCTGATGGTTCAAGAAGCTTTACTGAAGGAAGTTGGAAAGGAACGTCAGGAAAAGGCAAAGGTCAGCGCCACCACTCTGAGTTGGTGCAAGAAGAAGGTTGATTTCAGATACCATCCTAGAAGAATCATAAATGTCAACCTGAAGGGAAGAACGATGAAGGGTGTTCCAATAGTAGACATCACGGTGTTCAGGGAGAATGGAGAAATCAAGACTTGCTACGTTTCAAAACTCGAAGGTTTTGGTTTGGATGAATGGTTGGAAATAAGGGTTGCCATTCAGCGTTCAAGATCCACTTTCAAGCCTTATGTCGAGACGTTTTTAAACAAACTAATCGACAAAGTCTCTTCAGTGATCGATCTGCCTCCTCCTCCGGCACTCAACCAAAGACCTGCGCCTGTAAAGAAAAAGAAATGTGCATCCTTCTCCTCAGGGCCTGCTATCCGAAATGAAACAGGGATTGAATTATCTAGGGAAGTAGTGCTCGGTCCCCCACCTGATCTCTCAGTCCTCAACCTCTCGCTGCCACCAGATGAAACTTTCAAACCTGGACAAGTGGTCAGTGAGCCCCTCGGAATATTCTTTTTGACTGGTATGGTAAGAAGTGCTTTCAACTCTTCTCTGAATTATCCATCTGCCCAGTCGATCAGCTCAGAGACCTGATTTATTGGTGTGACATGACACGACTTGGAGTCTTCCTGAAACCTCAAGTGTTGAACGAAGCAAATCTTAGAAGACAACAAGGAGAAAAGGTCCCTGACTGGATGATCCCAACGACCAACGCCTTTGACGAACTACTCTTCAAAGATGAACCTCTTTAGCTGATGAATCACCTTTTGTATTCTTCTATTTATTAGTTGTAAACTTTTAGTACTTGTATTTATTTCATTGTACTTGTATTTTTCAACTTCCCTTGTAATCTTATTTTACTAAGTAATGAAAAAATCAATAAAGTACTTTACCCCATCGGTACGAGAAAAGATCCCTCAAAACAATAAACGGGACACGTATTTATGAGTCATCTTTATCCTTATGTTTTTAACTTAGCAATTTTCTTATGTTGCTTAAACATCACCAAATAGGGGGAGATTGTTGATCCAAACCCTTCAGGGATTTGATGATGACCCTTAGAATCACTTAGTGAAAATTATAAGTAAACATTATGTATCAGTGTTTCACTATCAAAGAAAATATACTAAGTCTGTTTAGTATGGCTGATGTGAAACCACCGCTCTTAATTTATTCCTCAGTGATAAATGTACATCAGCGACAACTGAGCCTATTCAGTTTACCTGATGATCACTGATTGATTATTTGTAAATGTTTGCTTGTAATCCCTAAAGACAAGTTTCGCGACAAAAGAGTTCTACGATGAATCGAAGACCAAGCTGAAGAACAAGTGACAAGTCTACTAATGATCTAATGCGGATATCAGTGAAACCAAGACTTATCCACAACACGCGATGTTCAAGTAGAAGACTTCAGCGAGAGCTGACCTTCATTCAGGCCTCCCTGAAGAAGATCAAGTCAGCGATCGCTGATCATGAAGCCTGCTCTACAAAAAAATGTTTGTCTTATCCCCTTGCACACTTTTGTACGATTTGTTAGAAGGACAAGCCCATGTTCAGAATCGTATAAACCACTATGCCACTACATTGTTCACCATACGGCCAAAGGCATGTTTGCAAAAGTCAGAATCATGCAACCAACCAAGTGATGACACGTGTAAAGTCCTCCTGACATGCATTAAATGCATGTAGTATAAATAGGAGGAATGCTCTTAATTTTGAAGTGCCTCTTCCCTGAACTACTTAGTGCCTTAAGAAAATTACTCTTAATTTTCTTTCCTTGTTTTCTCTCTTATTCTTAGTGCAAGAAATCTGTGTGATTCTCATAGTTTGTTTAGATTAGGTCTTGTACTTAATCTTGTTCCGCAACAAGCTGTAAATTGTTTGATTTATTCAATAAAACAATTTAGAAAGATAAAATCGTGTGTTTGTATTCAACCCCCCTTCTACAAACTAATACTTGTATAACCCTTTCGGGGCCAACAGGATTCGACCTGACTTACCACTATTACAATTATTATTGTGATTTGGGACAGTTACAATTGTTCAAACGATAGTGGCTTAACATGCATACTTGCACGGTATTCCATTTATGATTTTTGGGTTACATAATCTACAGATCAATGTTCATATCAATTATGCTTCTATTTCTAGTTTGTCCCATGTATTATTTTGAATAAATTTATGATCATTGTTCTTTTGTTTTTTAATGGATATTTATTAGATGATCAAAATCAAAATTTAAAGCTATTGTGTGAATACAAATTTGATAGAGGAAGAGATGGAGAAGACAAAGATTCATGAAAATAAACAAAATAAAAATAATATTATAATAAGAAAATTGGTAAATGACAACTTTACCCTCAAACTTAATGGAGAGAATGGATGAACATAGGGTGAGGGATCAATTCTAAAACAATGTTGAAACCGTGAGGGTATTTATATAATAAAGAGTAAGTTATGGATTTGGTCCCTAAGGTATGTCAAAAAGTACGGATTTGGTCCCTTAACTTCATTTATTACAAAAGAAACCACAAATATGCAAATTCTTATGGATTTGGTCCATGAGGCAAACAACCGTCTATTTTCTTTGTTAAGTAATATGATAAAATGGTCAATTTACTGTTTTTCTTTATTTTATGATTACTTAATTTTTTTGATTTTTTTATGTAGTATAATTATTTATTCATTTTCCTATAAATCTTCATCATCCCCACTTAAGAACTCTAACTAAAAATCAAGAAAAAAGAAACTAAAAATCAAGAAAAAAGAGTCATAAGTCAAAATAAAAATCAATCAAAAATCCCAACTCAAAATCAAGAACAATCCATTTATCCAAAACCCTAACTCAAACAAGAACAATCAAAAACCTTAACTTTGGAATCAAATCCTCGTGTTACTAGTTAGTAGTTACATCGATTTTTTCCACCCCCAATGTTTGGTTTCTTCCACGAAGCAAAATCACGAGCTGGGTTGGACACTAGGTTTCTTCCACGAAATCACGATATGGGTTGTAGATGATCGAGGTAGGCTGGTGGTCGAAGAAAAAAAGGATACGAGGTGGAGGGATCTGAAAAACACATACACATGCGAACCAAGTATGGATGTGGTTTGGGATGTGCTTTGATTTTCACAAACGAACTCATGCACCCACGGTCCGCGGATGAACTCAAAGATGAATAAAAACACATACACATACGAACCGGATCTGGCAATCGCACACACATGGCCCAATCGATGGGGGAGATGGAACTGTTTGTTGAGTGGTTGGGTTTGCTGGCGGTGGAGGTGACCGATGGTTGGGTCCGTCGACTTGAAGGCGGCCGGAGATGGAGTGGGCTGCCGGCGTTCCATCCCAAATCTCATATTTGTGTGTTACACACACACACATATATGTATGTATATATATATATATAAGAGTAAATAAAAATATAAGATAAAGAAAATTATTAATTGATGGTAAATTACATATTTGGTCCTCATGTCTGAAAAATGATAAAATAAAGAAAACACCCTTAAAAGACGATTATACCCTTATAGTTAACAAACAAGTTAGACGATCATTAGTGTGAATGATCAAATCCATAAAAATCGGTATGCCTGGTGGTTTCTTTTTACTGTATGTGAGAGAGAGGCAATGAAGGATCAATAATTAGTGTGTTTGTGGTGAGATCAAAGGTTTTTTTGTGATTAGTGAAGTGGATTAGGTGTGAAATGACGAGAATGCTACTGGACATCCCATCACCATCGGCGATGAAGCTGATTGATCTGTTGTCATCGTCAAATTGGTGGGAAGAGAATCAAGAGATTAATGAATCAAGTAGCTCGCAAGATGAAATCTTCTTCACTCTCTGTGCTTTTTATGCTCTTGTATCCGCCATAGCTCTTGTACTGAAACGTCCCAAAAACCAGGGCAAATTTAAACCTTAACTTTATCAGAGTTAATCATAATTTCATCCAAACTTTTATACATAAGCGGAGAATTAACTATGAGGGTTCATATATACATTTCGAATTATCAAAACAACCTATTAATCTAATCCTGACAACTACGATTAGATTAAATTGGTTGTCTAGGCCATTCATCAAAAGCATCCTCGCATATGCTAACTTCTCCACTTATCACCAAAAGTTGAATACCAAAAACACTCGTCCCTCTTCCCGTTACATCCCCGAGCTTGTACCTGGTAAGAAAATTTAAGTTGAAACGATTAGGCTTACGCCTAGTGAGAACATCCAATTTCAAATTAAACTTTATCAACTTTGGAAACTCAAGTAAACAAAGCGTATAAACAAACCTGGTTTGCCATCATTCTTACCATACATCTACACATCTTACCATGACGGGAACATACCTGATTCCATGAGTATGACTAACATTCAGAAAGTCACATCATCACATTCGAGAGCCTACTACGAATCATTACAGATTCTAGATCATCGCTCATGTCCAAGAAATTACAATTTACTTTATGCCTATTTTTTTGGGTGGAAGTAGAGATTACAATTTACTTTATGCCTATCTTTTACCTTCCTATAGAAATCAGAAATTACAATTTACTTTATGCCTATTCCAAGATTTCTCCTCACAATACGAAATGGGAATTACAATTTACTTTATGCTTATTCCTCATTTCATGTCAACGGGAATTACAAATTACTTTATGCTTATTCCACGTTTCACATCACCTTACGAAATGGGAATTACAAGTTACTTTATGCATATTCCTCATTTCAGGTCAACGGGAATTACAAATTACTTTATGCCTATTCCATGTTACAAATACTACCAGTGCATATGGATCCATTACACTTACTAGCGTATATGCTTAACAACATAAACACGCAACATCTCGTATCATATTCTCAACGCTAAGAATATTAGATAACCTATCGTATCCTTATCCTCAAATGTACCCCTTCGGCGACTTAGCACGGGGGTTTCGCTAACCAGATAACACATCTAGACACTATATCCGAAACTATCCGGAAACTCATACATATCCGGAACATCAGAAGTATCCGGACATCAGAAGTGACCGGACGTCAGAGGTTTCCGGTCACCACACCTATCCGGACGTCACAACTTACCGGACACTAAGCCTATCCGGATGTTACCGGAAGCATGTACAATCCGGATGACATCCGGAAACCAAAGTGATATTTGTCATTACCGGACACCACTGTGAAGGAATTATCGGACACCACTGTGAAGGAACTACCGGACACTTATCAAAACGTCCGATAACTTCGACCTGTGCACAAAAATCCAATCCAGACCGCTATTTGTTCCACCCAGCTTATTTTACACGCATCCATTCAGCCCCAATACAATTAATACTAGCATCTTACTGCTTAGTTTGAAAGAAAAACATCAATTTAAAACAAAAGAGAGATGAACTCACTTGTATGAACTTAGACCCACTTTCTTCTGCGCAATCCAGATTCAATCTGATTCCAATGATTCCAAAACCTATCCAGAAGATAATTTTGCTCATAAACATCCATCTATAAGAAGTTTAACTGGAATCATGGTTGAGTTTCTTACCAATTTGATGTTTAGAATTTTCCTCTCTTCTTCCTTGAACCGACTCCAAACTAAAGTGATTGAGATGAATTCTCAATTCAGCCAACTCTATCCCTTTAAGTCTCCACTTTCATCCATTGGCAACAATTACCCCAAAGTTTACACTTTCACAAAATAGTGATTAAACTTTGACCAATTATACTTTTAACCCTTCAACATATAAATCGTACATTTAGTCTAAATCTTAGGCTAAATTACAGTTCGACCCCATTCATATTAAATATAATATAATGGAAATTCGAGATGTTACATGTACGTCATCTCATCTCCCCCTATGGTCGGACCATCGTCGGAGATGGTGACTGGAGGTGAGGTCGGGAGTTGGTCGGGAGATGGTGAGGTAGTTGGTCGGGAGTTGGTCAAAAAAAGGTTTAAAAATATAAAATATAAAATATTTTTGTTTTATTTTATTTTATTTTAACAAAAAAAGTGTAAAAGGACAAAAGTACCCTTCACTTAACTGAGTTTTTTACGGAGTTAACGATAAGGGACCACTTTCAAAGCGATTTGCAAACTGTAGGGACGGTGGATGCAGTTATTGAAGCACAGGGACCACTTTCAAAGAAACGGGTAAACCACAAGGACCAAAATTGTAGTTTACTCATCATAAAATGAAATTCAGGACCAATTCTATGATAAACTACAAACCGAAGGACCACATCCAAAATTTTACTCTGTTATTAATCACCCATTGACCCTAATCCTGATCGACACCACACACTAAACCCTCATCACTCCACACTCAAAAACTTCAAACAAATGGCGTCGCAAAATCATCACGAACACGAACATGATCACGATCATTATGAAAACGGGTAAGCAAATCCTCTTTCATTTGAAGATACCCTGTTTGTAGCTTTATATTCCCCCATAATAATCTCTATTCACTTGATGATTTCTCAGATGAATCTACACACACACACACACACTTATCTGTATATGTATATATTAGTTTGATAAGGAGGTAGTACGATAATATCTGTTTGATTTGTTTTATATGAATCAGGAAAACGAATGGAGAATCATCATGGATCGGGAAAGATGGGAAGGTGTACCATAGCCATGATGGTCTCGCACCACATTCGCACGAACCGATTTACTCACCTGGCTTCTTTAGCAGAAGAGCACCTCCCCTTGTTACCAGGGATTTCAATGAAAGAGCTTTCACCATTGGTATCGGTGGCCCTGTCGGTACCGGGTAGATATTATTTTTAACCCTATTTCATTTCATATTGTTTTTGATTCCTCTATTTGACTTCAAATTCGATATTGAGTTTCATTATACTTTTGAATTTGATAAAAGTTTGATAACAAAGTTGAATTATTTCACAAAGACCCATAGATTGTTAGGTGTTTAAGTTATTGAGAATCCACATGGACTTGCAGGTTAAAGAACATATAGTGAAGTTTACCTATTTCATAGAAATGAAATTTTACAATTATGGTGAAAGCCGTCATCTATGTATAATTTGGAACACAATTCTTCAATATTTACAGTCCAACAAAGCTAGTTATTATATTGCTACATAACAACCAAGTATAACAAATGTCTTAGAAAAACTCATGACAATTTGGTGTTTATGAACCAAATTTTTTATTATTGGCCCAAGTATAATTTGGATTTCTAAAATTGTAACACACAAGCACCCTCTATTGTATTTATATTCCCAGCATATTTGTAAATACAATATGCTAACATCTTCTAACAGAAAACAGGATGTAAGTTCTAAGAATCATTTTTTGCGATTTGAAATATTATTATTGGTTGCGGGTTATTAGGATCAATGATACTTACTTTTCAAAGTTGATATTTAAATAAATGCAATAAGCATGTTTAGAAACACCAAGTAGACAAGGCTGATATGTTATTTTGTACAACTCTAATTAATTAAGTTGTAACTTGGCATTGCAGAAAAACAGCTTTGATGTTGGCACTCTGTAAACTTTTGCGTGACAAATATAGTCTCGCTGCGGTATGTATTGCAACCAAACATCTCTCGTGTTATTTTTAAAAATATGTATTTTCTGTTGAGGCTTCATGCTTATTTAATTCTTATTTCTATTCCATGTCAATGAGTAACACTTGTGTGGACAACTATTCAGGTTACAAATGATATATTCACAAAAGAAGATGGTGAATTTTTGGTGAAAAATGGAGCACTCCCGGAGGAAAGAATCCGTGCTGTGGAGACAGGTGGCTGTCCACACGCTGCTATTAGGGAAGATATCAGCATTAATCTTGGCCCTCTTGAGGAGCTATCTAATTTGTACAAAACAGATATACTTCTTTGTGAATCGGGCGGAGGTAATCATCGCTGATATATATATATATATATATATATATATATATATATATATATATATATATATATATATATATAGGGGTGTAATCAAATGAGAACTAATTTGTTTGTGAGAACTGTGAGAACCAGTTTCAGCCACAAAAAATAGGGGTAGATGGTTAAAAAGAAAAAGAAAATAAAATGAATGGCTGAAACTGGTTCTCACAGTTCTCACATCTAATTAGTTTTCTCTTGAATGGCCCCCTATATATATATATATATATATATATCCCACTTTGCATACCTGTTATCTTAATTGATATATGTTTAATTTGTGTGGCTGCAGATAACTTAGCTGCCAACTTTAGTAGGGAACTGGCTGACTACATAATCTATATCATAGATGTTTCTGGTGGCGATAAAATTCCCCGAAAAGGAGGCCCAGGCATTACACAAGCTGATCTTCTTGTGTGTAGTTTGCTTTCATTGTAGCATTAAGCAATTAATTATGGTGAAAATTGTTGAATTATTTGAAATTGATTTAATTTTGTGTACTTTCAGGTTATAAATAAGACCGACCTTGCAGCAGCAGTTGGGGCTGATTTGGCTGTCATGGAGCGTGATGCACTTCGAATGCGGGATGGTGGACCATTTGTATTTTCTCAGGTATGTTTGATGAAATGTTTCTTAATACCCATTTTACCCCTTTTTCTGGATATTTTATTTCCAAATTTGAATTGTCGCTTTTACCAACTGTTTAGAGTGCTACTTATAATGAAATGAAAATTTTAAATGGCAAATACTCGAGTGAGGCTGAAACTCTCAATCCCCCCTGCGGTGTAAAAGTTCTTTTAGGGTTTGTTTGTTTGTTAGCAGCTTATTGAGACGTAGCTTATTCGGTCAGCTAAACATGACTGTTTGGTAGTGACTTAATGATGTATAAAGTGGCTTATTCAGTATGATGTATTTGCAGGTGAAACATGGGGTTGGCGTGGAAGAAATAGTAGACAACATTTTGCAAGCTTGGGAAGCAACAACAGGCTCCAAACGCCGATGATTCCATGTCTGCTTTACAATTGCATTATTCGATTTTTAGAAGCAGAAGATGTGGTATTTAGCTCGGTATTATCCATGGCGGTGGCCGGTAGACTTGCGGCCTTTTTGAAATTTCTGGTGTTTTTTAATCAGTACATTGCTTGCAAATGTTCCTATTGTGGATTTTGCATAAACAATAGATTATTAGTAAGCTTAAGAAAGTAGTTTATAATTTGTGTTTTTAGATGGGATGGAACACATCAAGTGTGTATCAGTGTATGTAGATAGAATAAAAGGTTATGATTGGCTTATAATTTTTGTTAACCATCATCGTTTGTCTCTTTGCTCGGGATGTTCTGATGTTTTGGTTCCTAAAATTCATTACTTACGACAGTGATTTTTATTTCATGTTTTAGAGCCTAAAATATTATGACCAAAAACCAAAAAGAATTTGGGCTCAGAAACATGAAATAAGAACCACAGGTGTAGTTAGTGAACCTAAAAAAAAAGGGACTATCGGAAAAACGCAAATACACAAATAGACTCAGATATGCACAAATATATTCATACATACACATGTATATTCATTCTCGAGTTTGGTCTTTTCACCTGAATTGATAGAACTTCATCCGGGTACGAATTCTACCAACAATCGAACCTATTTCTCGACTCAATAAAAATTGAAAGAGGCAACGGATTTTCAAATCCTTGAAGATGATCATCATTTCAAATCCACGCCTCATAAATTTCAATCTTTTCTATCGCATCGCTACCTCACCTCTTTCATCAAATTTGCCTCCACATCTCGTCTTCTCGATTCTCTCAAAGCGAAGCATAATAGGTATGACCATAATATTTATATTTCATTCCAAATCCTACAACCCAAACAAACAAGATTTAAAAAAAATGGAATTCAATTCCATTCCATTCCATTCCATTCCAAATCCAACGAACCAAACGCAACAAAAAGATTCCAAATCCTTCAAAATTTAAATGGATGTAAGATATAACTTTACATTTTCACCACCAACATTGAAAGAATCAATCAAAACTGCTTTGTCTATTATTAGTATTACCATCAATCCAAGATAAAAATAACAATAATACCAATAAACAAAGATCCAAAACATGAATGTGGCACACCCTTTAACTGCATTTTCGACAGTTAGAATTCAAACTAAGATTTTACCTTCGACTCGACTTTGCTTCAATGCAACCAGCTAAAAAAAGTTTAAATAGTCGATATTAATTTAGCTATTGAATTTTCAAGCTTCGTAGGGTAGAGCTTAGCAGAGAAAGTTTGGTAGGAGAACTCTGCTTGTAATCCTTCTCCAAGGCAGCAGCCGCCAATCCCGAGATCTCTTTGTCCTCATTGTTCCTCCCTTTAGTCAGCTGCGCAATCGCAGAAGTGCACTAAATCCACAAAAACAAAAGAAAATATACCCTTTTGTTAGGAAGCAAATGCAACCAAGACCCCAATATTTATCAAAAGAGAAAAAAGAAAAAAGATATTGGTGGTGAAAGAAAGCTCACCAAGCAAATTCCAAACAGGGCTCTGGTGTTTTTCCCTCCTGTCAATTCTATGGTGGAGGCATAATATTTCTTAGCTGTCTGAAGGTTTTCCAGTCCACCTATTGTGTAAATCACCTATTTCAGCACATACAAACATGGTTCAGTACAACATGCAATAATAATGAACATATATTAGATTAAAACACAGTGTGAAGTACTTAGGGTGCGTTTGGTATGCAGACAGAACAGAATAGAACAGGACAACTGTTCAGCATTTGGTAGGCATTGATAAAATTGGACAGAACAGAACAAGACCACTTAAATGACCAATTTACCCCTAGTGAGTTGTTTAGTGTTTTCTCACCTAATAATCAATCAATTTAAGAAGGTAGTTCACTAAAATTCATCATGTATCAACAACATAATACATATATGACTTGTAAAATAAAATAATAGATTAGCCAAAACAACTTAAGAATACAACCCCTTTTAAAAACGTGAATCAAAAAACACACAGGTAAGTTTCTAGTACTAATATCATTTCCCATTCACATGATTCAAAATGAAATCTTTCATGAAAGTATGTAAGGACACAAGATTAAATTGATTACCAGAAAAGAGCTAGCAATTAGGGTTTTAACATACTCTTCGTTATCAGACCCAAACAAATCTGTATCTTCTTCAACAACGTTATCAGACCCAAGCAAATCTTCCTCCGGTTCTTCACCTCCACCAGCAGCATCTGACGAAACCACCGCTGCTCTGCTACTGCTCCGATTGGACGATGAATACAAAGAGAGGATGAGGAGGAGGATGAAGATGAAGCAGATGATAAAGATTGTTGGTCGCTATCCTCTTCCTATTAATGGGTATCTTCGTTTTCGAATTCTAAATCACCGATCTTTGTTGGGTTTGGTGCTGTAAATTGAAATCTTGATTTGAGAAGTAATGTTGTTGGGGAGAGAAATAAAAGGGGGGAGGAAGAGCTGTAAAAATCTGGGTGTGATTTTGTATGAGGAGAGGCGTGAAACTGAAGAGGAGTGTGCAGTAGGTTGAGGGGTATTATTGTACAAATGTTCTTGTTCCACTTAGTTCTAGGGGGGTAGGAGGGAACAGCCGTGTCCCACACTTGTCCAACTCAGTTCCACTTAGTTCCATATAAGGACGCGCCAAACATGGGACAAGTCTGTTCTGTCCTATCCCATCCTGTTCTACGTACCAAACGCACCCTTAAGGGGGGGGGGGGGGGGGGGGGCTGCCTCTTATGGGATCTACAATTACATTTTGGGCAAAATACATCAAAATGTAACAAAGTCTGCCGTATGCCCGTATTTCCTATTTAGTGTAACAATGAACTTTTTTTCTCTGATCTTTCTGTTTCATGCCCATATTAACCTAATAAACAGGTTTTCAGCCTATGAGTGACTTCAGTTGATTTTGATGTGGCATTTTTCCACCTAATCAAGAATTACAATATAACTTGACCACTGGGTATCCACATAATCAATAGTTACAAGATCTACCGGTCAAAATAGGTAGAAAACTGAAAGAATTGAACATTTGTTACACTAAGAAAAAAGAAAACTCATCGTTAAACTAATTAGGAACTAAAGCAAACTTCGTTGCATTTTGATGCTTTACTACTTTTTAGTACATTGAACTTTTGGGCAAGAAGAAATAGAAAGCATAGGCAATATGTGTTTGACTTGTTATATAAATAAATACGTGTGTTTCTTTTGATGCAACCCTTCTTATCCGTAAACACAGTATAAAACGATATAAAATCATAAAAAATACAAGTATTAAACAACACATGAAATATATATATTTATATAACAGTTGAAAACGTTAAATAGGATGCAACCATATGGTGCGGTTTGAAACTATACGACATTAAATAAAATAATAATCCTGTATGATTTCAAAACATTTAATAAAGAAATATTTAACTACCAATCTTTATATATTTGACGTATAATGTGGTATATATTTTAAATATTAAATACTTACATCAGCATAAGCCAGGTGATACAGTGGAATCATTGGTTGAGATAAGATTAGCTCCTCGTAGCAAAAAGATGCTTGTTTATACCTAAACACAGAAAGAAGAAGATAGTTCCAACTCAAACTGAACCACAGAAATCGATAATAATTTATAATAAGAATTATGAAACATGAAATACTCACATTTGCAATGAAACATATATTTCAGCAAGTTCTCTCCAGGCATCATGATCAGCCATGAATCTGGGAAAACGCAAATGTCAAGCGACCTTATAGTAAATAAGATCATAAATAAAGGCTTATGATATCTTTCTTACATCTCGAGATATTTATTGAGCCATTCAATGGCTCCTAAAATGTCTCCTCGTGCCTTTGCCATGGCTACCCTCCTCATACTAATAACCTATAAAAATATAAAAATCATTAGAAAGCATATTCAGCCAAAAAACTAGCTTCTTTATTAAAAAAAACTGGCTTCTTTATTCATGATATAACATATTATATAAGAATTAAAGAATCTTACTTGATCAAGTGGATTATCTTCTAGAAGACTTGAATAAGCTTTCTCGGCCTCAGCCCAAGAACCCTTTGCTTCAAGCATCATTGCTTCTAACCTACCTGCAATAGACGGCTATTACTAAGATCTAAAGAAGATTTAATGTCGAACCAAATGCCACACAGATCCTTGAGAACAAGATTAGTTAACGGAAAAATGTCATCAGATCATGATCTGATCATCTGAATTCATTGAAATGTGCTTTTTGGAGCACATATTCAATTTCCAGTGCTATGGTGCTTAATGTACACAGACAGTCTGAATAACATTGACTGGAAACTTATATATGTGTGTGTTTTTCGACACTGATGTATTGAACTCACCAACTCGTTTGCTGTCTGGAAACTTCTTCTGTAAAACCTTTATGCAATCCTGCAGAAGTTCCATCTTGATTAATAATCATAAATTTTACCAGCATGCAATTATCAAATGACGTAAAATTTTAAAAAATAAGAAATTGCCTTGTTTTTAATCTTAGATTCCTTTAGTGTCCATTTTGTGGAGAGAAAAATATTGCTTGCCAAATGTAAATATAGGAAGAGAAGAATGGTACCTTTGCAACTTCAAGACATTGGCAGTCCAAAGCAGCAATAGCTACCTGCTCATATAGAGTCCATTCTACAATATGTAAAATAAAACCATTAACCATAAATGCCTTGCAAACTTAATGGAGCAACAATCTCGGATTCAATATTAAATTTTAAAGTTTTTATTCATAATCAAGGTTCTAAATGGCGTGAGGCGTTGCGTGGCAGCAAGGTCAAGACTCAAGCCTACGAGTTACGGCAAGGCCATGGCGTTTTCCAAGGCGTGGCTTAAGGCGGCAAATTCGTGTATAACATATATGTATATATGTGTGTGTTTATGTTAGTGTCTTGAACAATAATGATTAAGTTATTAACAATTTAAATTCATATAAAACGAAAAACAAAATAACTTCTAAATCCTAATCGGTACTAATGGGCTAATTCCAATCGAATTTTGAAGTACATAGCTTCGAAGAATCGAAAGTACACAGGTTTGTAAATTTTATAAGACAAACTTAAAGCCTCTTTCATATCACATATGTAAATTTTACAAAATCTTTTCAAAGATCTAACACCAACATTATTTGGTTCCCAATACTTGCTGTAAAATATAAAGTAGCTATTTTTTTTTCTACAAGAGTTTGAAACCATATCAATTTTAAAGTTGAAAAATAGTAATCTGAAAGTATTCAATGGTTCCAATTCATAAATCTGAAAGTATTCAAAATTAAGGGCCAAACACTAATAATATTCACTTGGAATACAAGAAACCAATCAATGATCTATGAAACACGCTTCCTAGAAACAAAAGGTCTACCAAATTCTCCAAAACCCACAAATAGAATAAAGGGTTCAAAATCGAATCAACCTAAAAAAACTACCCAAATTGATCAATAAATTACCAAAAAGTAAAGACATAAGTACCATCGGAGCCGAGAGCAGAGCGCTTTTTGGGGTCATTTAAGATGGCTAAGCCATGCTTTAAGACCTTATCGGAACGTCGAAGCTTGAGCTTGCGAACAAGAGAGAGATACTCCCAAGCACCACCACCCCTGTTTTCGACTTGATTCTCGAGTTGCTGCAACTGTGATTCCTCTGTTTTACTAACCATCTTGATTTTCAGATTCAATCTCTGCAGGTTTCAACTGAGATCGGGTGGGAAGTGGGAAGTCCGCTGCCGGCTTTACGATATTTGGAGTGAATTGGGAACCAGGAAAATCGGTTCGAGTATAATCATACCCATCTCTTGATCCGTACCCGGTCCCGTACCCGTTCCAATCACCAACCATTTTATGATTTTATTTTGGCAAAGTATATAAACACGATTTTCATTTTTTTCTAAAAGGATAAAGTTCACTTTTGGTCCCTAACAAATGTCACTTTAATGGTTTTCGTCCCTCAATTTTGTCTTAACAGATTGGTCCCTCACGTTTGACACCTCGCAATGATTTTCGTCCATCCTGCTTAACCGCAGTTACGATTTTCTGTTAAGTCCAATAAATGAGGAGTATTTCAGTCATTTTATATTTTTTTGAATTTCTATTAAAATTACAATATATATATATACACACTAGGTTCGAACCGTGTATTACACAGGGTAATTTAAAAAAATTAAATCATGCCAGAAAACTTATCAACTATTATGAAAGATTAATTTAAAGTGAATTGATGGGAAGCATAACAATTTGACTTTGAAAATATCATTAACTAACCATCTGTTGATAACTGAGGCTTTAGAATTTTCTTATAGTTTTGAACTTTTTTTTAAATCAAGATAGTATTAAATGGGTTAATCATTTCATTTTCTTTACTAATTTTTATTATTTTATATATTCAATATTAATATTTTTAGCAAAACAAAATATTATTTACATCACATTTTTAACAACAATACATATAATTATACCTGTATTCGTATTAAATTTTTATTATTATTTAACATATATTTTTATTTGAATTTTTTTTCTTACATAACCAAAACTTAAATGGAATGCAACAATGATTATAAATGAAAACTTATTTTAATGAAATATATTTTTGTTATTTAATTGTATTATTTTTTGTAGTAAGCTAACAATCAATATATATATATATATAAAGTTAAATGTAGGAGAAAGAGTTAAGGAGAAGCCTCTATTTAGGCTTTAGAATTTTTTAGAGTTTTGAATTTTTTTTTAAATCAAGATAGCATTAAACGGGTTAATCATTTCATTTTCTTTACTAATTTTTATTATTTTATATATTCAATATTAATATTTTTAGCAAAACAAAATATTATTTACATCGCATTTTTAACAACAATATATTATTTACATCACATTTTTAACAACAATATATATAATTATACATGTATTCGTATTAAATTTTTTATTATTATTTAACATATATTTTTATTTGAATTTTTTTTCTTACATAACCAAAACTTAGACGGAAGGCAATAATGGTTATAAATAAAAACTTATTTTAATGAAATATAATTTTGTTATTTAATTGTATTATTTTTTGTAGTAAGCTAACAATGCTTATAAATAAAATTTATTTTAAAAGTGTATATTTTTAGCAATTGAGTATTTTTTTTCTTATTAATCTAACATATATTTTTATTTGAATTTATTTTCTTTTTTACATAACCAAGACTTAAATGAAACGCAACAATGGTTATAAATGATAACTTATTTTAATGGAATATATTTTTTGTTATTTATTTTTTTTATTTTTTGTAGTAAGCTAACAATCAATATATATATATATCTTTTATATATATAAAAGGAAGATCCATTATGAATGATGTGGCACCTTGATGAATCAGTATTCTCTTCTACAAATTTTCTGGAATTTTGCATTTTTTGTAAAGTATTTTATATGTTCAAAGACATTTTTGGACCCATATTAAAAATGCATGTATCAACATGACATAGGTTTTTTGGTAATTTTATATTCTAGGTTTAACTCCAACCTTTTCATATGCCTTGGTATGTCTTCCCGACTTCTTCTCTTCCTCTATGTATCTCTCAATTTATATAGGTCTTGGAGAAAAATCATTAGTTGTTGTTAGGGCTTTTGAGGTTCCTTTTATGAAGGAGAAGAGGTTTACGCCCTTCTTCAATGTCAATGGTATGTCCTACCTTCTCTCTATGCTTTACTAAACCAACTAACCCTCGCTTAGTGACTAAATATTTAGGGTTTTTATCTTGTGGAGATGGATCATCTTTAATGACAGCGAAGGTGTGGTAGACAGGTGTTAATGCTTCAGAAGAAGGTGAATATCTCCAATTTCCTCCTTCAATTTGGTTGGTCCTCCTAAAAAGATATTACAAAATTCACATTATTCATAGAATTCTCATGTTTTAAAGACTGTTCTTTAGTTTTATTAAAGATTGCCACTAGTATCAGAAGTTAACCGTAAGATCTTAACCTCGGTTACTTCTATTTATCTATTGTTTTATGCCGACATGCTTTCTCATCAAGGGTTGCAATTTGCAAATATCGACATCTTATTGTAAAGTTAATGTGACAGATGTCTGTCATAAAGACGCCCCATTTATTTTGATTTATGTAACACCCGGAAAATCCTTGTAAGTAATATTAGTCCTAATATTTCTTTATATTTTGACTTCTTAGGTTATAATTGATTTCCTAAGTAATTTCCGTGATTGTTACTTGTTATTTGAGAACTTCCGATAGAAATTCGTAAGTTTATTCCTTAAGGAAATTAATGAAAAATAGATGACAAAGTTAAATATTAGATTTTATGGATTAGTTGGATGTGTAATTTGAATACGAGTCCAACGGTTCTTTCCAGAGCAAAAATAGAGTTCTAACGAAGAAGTTACGACCAAATTAGTGGAAAATGAGAAACAAACAAACAGAGGTTGGCGCGGATGGTGGCGCCGATGCACTGGCGCGGACGCTGGCGCCGGGCACCTGACGTGTTGAAAGGGGGTTAAAACCCACCTCTTAGTCCTTAGTCATTCATTTCTTAAATTAGAACTCTCAAAACTGATAGATTGCTCTGCTCCCCACTTCTCAAACGAATTCTCATCTAAGATTAAGGTAAACATACATCTCTTAATTCTAATCCAATTCAAACAATTATTAGATGAATCTTACCAATTAAACTTCATTTAGGGCTTTACATCTTCATCTTTCTTCTTGGAGTGTTTGAGTTCAAATCATCAAGTTAGGGTTATATCAATTGAAGATTTGAGGTGAGTAACTTGTATCTAATTGATTTTATTATACTTTACTACCATTCTTTATCTTGATTTTGGAATTGTTAATGAGAAATCTTGATTTATAAGCTCTTAATGGTTAAGAGGGAAACAAGAAGAGTTCAAGTAAGTTATGGTGGATTAATTGTGTTTATTACATAGTATACCATGTTAAATGTTGGTGCTAAGAGTTTGGCTTTGATTATATATCAATAGTATGTGATCTTGATGATGGCTTAATATATGTCTTAATGAAGTAATGATGGCTTAATGGTCAAAATGGACTTATTATTGAATTGTAAACATGGATGTTTATTATTGATGTCATATAGAATATGATTTGATACATATGGATGTATATGAACTACATGAAAGTAGTATTGATTATGTTAAATGGTTGGACCATTGTTAAGTGTTAAATATGCTTTGAATGTTATTTGGATTAACATATTTGGTATTCACATAATTGGAGGAGCACCTAGTAGGCATTGGAGGATATATTCTTACACACCGTGGGGTAAGTGTAATTGATTCATACCTTCGGATACCGTGGGGTTTTCCGTTGTGTTATGCCTTGTGACAATATCGTGGGGTACCGATCAAGGTATATCTTCGATTATGATGTAACTGGGTAGCGATATGGACCTTCTCCATGGAATCCAATTTGTGAATGTATCGAATTGTTATTCCTACATACTATGATTATGCTCTATGTGCTATGTGTAAATCTCACTTAGGCTTTAAAAGCCTAACACTTGTTATGTGTTTTATGTATTACAGATTTTAGTGGTTCCGGACACAAGAAGGTCTAGAACGGGGTTGTGAGCATGGGATCATTGTTAGAGAGATAAAGATTGGAAGATTGATGATAGAACTTTCCGACATCCTTTTGATATTTGATTGCTATAGTAGTGATCAAATAAGCTAATGGTCCAATAGTAGTTATAATTAACTAAATCTTTGTATTAATGATTATGTAATGTTAATTAGGTATACTTTTACTTTAGTAATGTGTACCACTCTTCCGTTTTATGGAAGTTTTTGTTAACCCCTGTTTTGGGGTGTTACAAGTTGGTATCAGAGCATTAACTTAAGTGAACTAAGTATGCTGAGGAGGTACTTAGACTTAAGCTGTGATGAGTTAAGTTATGATTTGTGAGATATGGGTAGAAGTACTAAGAAGGGATAGTCTTATAGTTGACAGAAATACGTGAAATTAGTACTGTGACAATGGTGATGAGGATTCTCATGTATAATATGTTCACAATTCCAGTTAGCTACTGTTATTATGAATATATTGTTACGTACGCATGCTTGTTTCTAAATTATTACAGTGACTAATGATCGGTAAAGTACGTTTAGTATGTCTATATTCGTATAACCATTTCTTATGGTTATTCCTTTGTGTTATAGCAGATCGTTGGTGGATATGCCACCAAGGTCCTTTAATTCTTTAGAGAATAGATAAGTAAATGATTTGGGGGTTGGAAGGACAACCTAGAATTGGCGGGACTTATGAAAGCCCGCCGAGGTAACCTTTAATAGGAGGATGGAAATGTGTAGAGATAGAATGTAAGATGATTCATCAAAATGGAAATAATATGAAATGATTAAGTAAGTGGGCCGTGGAACGCATGGATAGAAAGTGTTACAAGGTCAAGAGGACGACCACTAGTCGGAAGTAGAGTGTTAATGATAAGTGATGTAAGTACAACGATTGACCTTGTTTGAGTGAGTAGCCTTCATTTACGAGTAAAGTTTTATGTATGGTGTCCTAGTGAGTGTGCTACATGAGTTTTCTTGATTTTAAAATAAAATGCATAAATAACCATTTTTATTCAAGAATGAGTTGCTTGTACAAATGTGTATTTTAAGAAAGAGACAATTTCATTTTGATGCACAATGAAATTTTGGGTTTAGCAACTTGCAAAATATTTCGTATTTTCTTTATATATGAAAAGTTAATTGTAAAAAGGGGCCAAGAAAACGTTGGCTAGCAAAACCTTTGTAACCAACAAAAGTATTAACTTGATGATATCAAGTAAGAACCGACTAGCTTGCTTTGTGTTGGAAAATTCTTTTAAATATATTACGGTCATAACAACATCGTTTTGGTTGAAAAAGATTAAGTTTTTTTTTTGGGAAAGTAGTATGCAAACGATTCTCGTGATCGTTGTGCAGTACACTGAAGTTATAAGAATTTTGGGATCATGTGTACCCAAGTTGCTCCAAGTATTGTTCTTTAAAATGAGGAAATGTGCGAAGTAATAAATTTAATACATTGTTATGTATGAAGGCTATGAACGAACTAAGTCGTAAAATATTACTATAAGCTAAGAGAGAACTCTGAGAATGTAGAGGTGTTGAATAAATCATGGGAGGATGTTTGTAATTTTGGTAATTGTGTTCAAGAGGAAGGTGAACAATGGGAGAGTTGAAAGTGGACTTAGTGTCGGTTGTAAGAAGGTTTATACCCTTGTTTGGTAACTAGAAATACAGTTGGTAAGGGACGGTTGTGTCCGGAGGAAGGATTAGTAGTCATCAAGGTGATGGAATTAGCAAATTGTTATGAGCAGTGTGGTGAGACAGTAAGGAAATACCTTCGACGTTAAATAAGAATTTATGGTGATCTTGTGATATTAGTATTGCACGAATAAGTTTGAAATGAAGACGATGAGATGTAAATTGTATTATGTTTGGTTGAAAGGATTAGGTTCAGTCCTTGTTAATGAATAGATTAAAGAAGTAGCGATAGGTCGACTATTGGCTTTGAAATCGATAGTTATGTAAGGTGTATGAGACCTTTCGTCTGTCATTGGGTGCGGTCTGGGTGCGTCCCGCGTATGCCATGCGGACAAGAATAAGACTATGAGCGGTACCGGTAAGCTGTTATGCAAAGGGTATGCGCAAAGCAATTAATATGGGGTACGACATGGTTAAGGATTTTGAATGATTGAAGAATAGATCACTGATGATAGAAGTCTCGAATTATTGTTGCGCAAGCGAAAGATATGTAGTCAAAATTACGCTTTTAATATTTTGTGGATGTGCAATATTTATGAGGTATTACGTTTTAAAAATTGTACACATGTGAGTTGGGGGATTTTGGTAAAACTTTGTTTTGGGGCCGATGGCCAATTAAGAGATTTAAAAAGGGTAAAGAATTGAGTAACAATGTATTTTGGTTTATGTACTCGTGTGCGTGGCACATGTTTAACCAAACGTTTATTTTAGCCTTAAAGGCTTGATTGATATTCAAATGAGTCTTTTGAATGTTTGTCAGTTTTAATGACTCGAGATGGAGTCTTGGTTGTATTATATGCTTAACTGCATTTTATTTGAATAAGTGTCGGTCTTAAGTGTAAAGATTGTTTGATAACTTTTGCGTTTTAATACCTTAGGAACTAACGAACCTTGGCGAGGTATATACATTGTGAAGTATATAAGAATTGCACATACCTATATAAATTGACTTCGTTGGGAAAGTAGCAATGAAGGAGTCATAGATTTATTATGCCTCGGAACGTATGTTGTATAATGATCATTAATCCTTGGAGTAGATGGCTAGGTTTTGAACTCAGTTGAGTCTTAAGAGCATTGACCCGATTTAATAAGCTCGTTATAGGCTTGGGTTGGGATTACATGGATTGTATTAAAATAGAGGTTTGCATGATGTGAATGTTTTGGGTATTCTTTTGGATTTAATTATTGTTAAGTCTTAAATCAGAAGAATAAAAGTTGAAGGACCACTTTGTAAGAGTGTTAAGATTTTGAAAGACTGTTGTGTTATAGAAGTGTTTTACTTGCGATGTGGATGATTTACAAAGGAGAAAGTATTAGGCATGAATAAAGTGAGGTATGGAAAATGTTGATCTGTGAAGGATTGTACCGTGTTTTAGTATTGGTTTGGATTCACAAGGAGCTAGTATGAACGAATAAGTTCAAGTTATTTAGCAAATCGAAAGTGGTAGTTCAACTAAAGTTGGGGAGGAAATATTTAGTGAAATAAACTCGGTTAAAATGTGTATGAATGATTGTGAGAAACCTGGTCTGTGGTGAAAGACTATATGTGAAGAATGTACGAGTGAGTATTGGTATCAACTGCCAAGATAAATGTGTCAACTAGTATGTATTATGAAGTTAGAACTAGGAAGCATCTGATGGAAGTCTTTTCGGGGATTCCGGATGAAAAGTACCACTTTGCCATTAAAGTTGTTGGGGCATGTAGTTTGTAAGATGGAGTAGTGATATGGCTAATATCGAAACAGAATGTCGGAATGGTATTGGGTGTTTACCCAAAGTGATTTTGATTGTGTGAGTTGCTTCCTATAATAGAAAGATTGGACTTAAGAATGTAATCATATTGCAGGTTCAATAGAGTTATCACTTTTGATGTTCAATACTTTGGTGCTTGGTTGTATTGTGGTTGTACGATGAGATAGTGATGTGAGGAAGTGATAGCATTCTATACCGAAGAAACGCATAAGTCATGGATGTAATAATGGACTGCCGTGGTTGTTGAGATATTTAATAGTAACGAGTAGGCTTAATTTACAGTGTACGTGGAAATTTCAGGTAGTACATGTAATTGATGTTTTGAGACCTGGAGAGTGAGTTGGGATGATGATGGGGTGAAAGGAAGACTCTTGTTCTTCTCAATTCCATTGGTTTTAGGTGAAGAGAATACTGTAATCGTTAAGCTATAGTGTTGGAATATTCAGTAAATGTAAAAGAAATACATCGAAGGCAGTTCTCGGTGTTACGAGGATTTAGCTAGAGATCTTAATTGACGTTTTTAGAGAAACTATCCTTTTGGACTGTAGCTGTGTGGTGGATATTCTGTGTAAACAAGAGAAAAATGATAGCAGTATGCTAGACTAGGAAGTAGTCAAACATGGATTTGATGATAATAATTATTCTAAGAGGATTGGTTTGCAGGTATATCATTTGGATCTTCCGCCCGAGTTGGGAGGGGTACATAATACCTTCCAAGTATGTTATCTTCGGAAATGTTTGGTCGAAGAGAAATATATGATTTCACTCACTGATGTGAGAGGAGATAAAAAGAGCCGTGGTGAAGAAGAACCAGAGGCAATTTTGGAGAGATCAGTTAGAAAGCTACGTAATGGTAAAGAAGTAGCTATGTTGAAAGTTCAGTGGAAACACCACCGAGGTAGTAATGTAACTATAGAGTCGAAAGAGAGTATGAGGGATAGATATCCTCATTTGTTTACCTGACTTTGATTTCGAGGACGAAATCATTTTCAAGTTGGGGAGAATTGTAACACCCGAAAAATCCTTGTAAGTAATATTAGTCCTAATATTTCTTTATATTTTGACTTCTTAGGTTATAATTGATTTCCTAAGTAATTTCCGTGATTGTTACTTGTTATTTGAGAACTTCCGATAGAAATTCGTAAGTTTATTCCTTAAGGAAATTAATGAAAAATAGATGACAAAGTTAAATATTAGATTTTATGGATTAGTTGGATGGGTAATTTGAATACGAGTCCAACGGTTCTTTCCGGAGCAAAAACGGAGTTCTAACGAAGAAGTTACGACCAAATTAGTGGAAAATGAGAAACAAACAAACAGAGGTTGGCGCGGATGGTGGCGCCGATGCACTGGCGCGGACGCTGGCACCGAGCACCTGACGTGTTGAAAGGGGGTTAAAACCCACCTCTTAGTCCTTAGTCATTCATTTCTTAAATTAGAACTCTCAAAACTGATAGATTGCTCTGCTCCTCACTTCTCAAACGAATTCTCATCTAAGATTAAGGTAAACATACATCTCTTAATTCTAATCCAATTCAAACAATTATTAGATGAATCTTACCAATTAAACTTCATTTAGGGCTTTACATCTTCATCTTTCTTCTTGGAGTGTTTGAGTTCAAATCATCAAGTTAGGGTTATATCAATTGAAGATTTGAGGTGAGTAACTTGTATCTAATTGATTTTATTATACTTTACTACCATTCTTTATCTTGATTTTGGAATTGTTAATGAGAAATCTTGATTTATAAGCTCTTAATGGTTAAGAGGGAAACAAGAAGAGTTCAAGTAAGTTATGGTGGATTAATTGTGTTTATTACATAGTATACCATGTTAAATGTTGGTGCTAAGAGTTTGGCTTTGATTATATATCAATAGTATGTGATCTTGATGATGGCTTAATATATGTCTTAATGAAGTAATGATGGCTTAATGGTCAAAATGGACTTATTATTGAATTGTAAACATGGATGTTTATTATTGATGTCATATAGAATATGATTTGATACATATGGATGTATATGAACTACATGAAAGTAGTATTGATTATGTTAAATGGTTGGACCATTGTTAAGTGTTAAATATGCTTTGAATGTTATTTGGATTAACATATTTGGTATTCACATAATTGGAGGAGAACCTAGTAGGCATTGGAGGATATATTCTTACACACCGTGGGGTAAGTGTAATTGATTCATACCTTCGGATACCGTGGGGTTTTCTGTTGTGTTATGCCTTGTGACAATACCGTGGGGTACCGATCAAGGTATATCTTCGATTATGATGTAACTGGGTAGCGATATGGACCTTCTCCATGGAATCCAATTTGTGAATGTATCGAATTGTTATTCCTACATACTATGATTATGCTCTATGTGCTATGTGTAAATCTCACTTAGGCTTTAAAAGCCTAACACTTGTTATGTGTTTTATGTATTACAGATTTTAGTGGTTCTGGACACAAGAAGGTCTAGAACGGGGTTGTGAGCATGGGATCATTGTTAGAGAGATAAAGATTGGAAGATTGATGATAGAACTTTCCGACATCCTTTTGATATTTGATTGCTATAGTAGTGATCAAATAAGCTAATGGTCCAATAGTAGTTATAATTAACTAAATCTTTGTATTAATGATTATGTAATGTTAATTAGGTATACTTTTACTTTAGTAATGTGTACCACTCTTCCGTTTTATGGAAGTTTTTGTTAACCCTTGTTTTGGGGTGTTACAATTTAATTCAAGTAACAACGATCTAATTGATTTAAGTGCAAGTTATCTTTGTTGGGTTCTCACCAGTTAATCTAGATTCATCCTCTCTCATTTCAATTTATCATGCCTCAGGTGAGATTTTTGTAAGAATATATTTTTCTTCTCACTGTTAATTTCAATTTTCGATTGGGCTTTTGAGTGTTGGAAGCTAAATGAACATATTTTGGTTGAATTTGCAGGCACATTATTGTGATTACTTTGTGTTAGGGTCAAATATTGGTTGAATAGAAGTTCAAGGGCTAATTTGTTATTGTTTAATTTGAGCCTTTATTGTGAACGGGTCGTGGGCTTGTTACCACGGCCCCATCATATATAATGTTGTGTTTAGCTTAGAATTAAGCTAGTTGTCTATTTTCACTTTCCTAAGCTTATTGTAATTCTCTCTCAATATTGAAAGTAAAGTGGATGACCAGTTGAAATCATACCGACTTGTTCTACATCTATTGATTTCTATTAACTGTTGCACGAATCTGGAACTCACAATTGGTATCAGAGCAAACAGACGAACGATTGAAAGTGATTCTTGATTTCTGGTAAGATTACTATTCAAATTAATCGACTGTGTTCTTGGTGCTTGAAACTCATATTTTGATTTACTCAAAATTGATTGTTTTCGTTTATCACATTCTGTTCGTATCAGTTTTTAAATGAATCTGCACTTTCTCGTACTCCAATTCGATCATCTTAGTGGTTTTAAGCAAAATTAAGTTCATAAGTTTTTGGTTTTGTTCTTGACAAAAATCCAATTTTTACCATAAAAAACTTGTTGTTTTGCTTCAAAATCGATTTGGGTATTGTTATTTTTGTGTTTGGTCGAGTTCCTAACCTTTCAGAAACGTTTTTGAGCAACCCTAATCGATTTCCAATCAACTTGGAAACCACAGCCGCAGTTACCGGATACCACAGCCGTGGTTACCGGGTCCATCAGCTAGTTACCGGGTAAGTTCATTCCTCCTTCAATTGTTACCGGGTAACTCCAAGTTATCGGGTAACTTATCACTTACCGACTATTTTAATACTTACCGGACATCACTCCCGGTAAGTCCAAGACACCGGTCAGTTTCCGGTAAGTGCTTCCTTCCGGTAAGATACATCATTCGGTAAATGTGTTAATTATTTCACTCGGTAAGATGTTAATTCTTTTGTTTCATCCGGTAAGCATAACATCTGGTAACTCCAAGTCATTCGGTAAGTCTCTCTTCCGGTAAGCTCCTCCACCAGGTAAGTTTTATCTTTGCTCAATTATATTTCATCCGGTAAGCTTGTCTCATCCGGTAACCTCAGTTATCCGGTAACTCAAGCCCATCCGGTAACCTTTTGCAAATTTACCTGTTTCTTCTCAAATCTGATCCGGACACTTCCAGATCAGACATCACTTCCGGATTCCTATCCAGTAAGTTCTGCTTAGTCGATTTCTTACCTGATTTAGCATAATCCACTCGTAGAACCTGCGTTAGGATATCACTCTTAGTGCCTTGCGTTAGGTTATCACTTTGAATCGAACAAATCGTTTGACGATCATTCTAGTGCAATTGAAGATGTCTTCACGCGACGCTCTTGCTATCGGCACCGATTCCAAACCACCTTGCCTCTAACAAGGTGAGTACAGCCAGTGGAGGGACAGATTTATAATCTTCATAGAGTCAAAGGATAACTTCGAGTATATATGGCGAGCTCTAAGAGACGGGCCAATTCCTACACCCATGAAGACCATTCCACCAGCTGCTGCAAAAGGTGATCTACCTCGTGTCGAGAAAAAGACACTCACCGATATGACTGCCGACGAAAGAGGCATGCTTGAGGGAGAAAAGCATGCTAAGAGGTATCTTGTTCAAGCTCTACCCAACACGATCTACACTGCCATCGATAGTTACAAAGAGATAGCAAAGGGTATGTGGGATCAAGTGGTGAAAATGATGTGCGGGAGCGATGTCGGGAATCAACTGAAAATCAACAGCGCCATAACCAAGTTCGATGGGTTTAAGCAGCGCACCGGCGAATCCCTCACCCAGACCTATGAACGCTTTTGTCTCCTTCTCAACGAACTTAACAAGAACTGTTGGTCCCGAAGGGCTATACAAGTTTGTAGAAGGGGGCGTTGAATACAAACACACGTTTTTACTTTTCTAAATTGTTTATTGATAAATCAAGACAATTTACAACTTGTTGCGGAACAAGATTAAGGATAAACCTAATCTTAACAAGTCTTGAGAAACACTAAGTTTCTTGCACTAGAAAGAGTTAAAGAAATTACGAATAATAACTTAACAATAAGGGAGAAATAAGAAGATGGTCCGAGCACACTTCAAAACTGAAGTAAGGTTCTTCTTATATACTACATGCATTTAATGCATTGCAGTATGGCTTTACACGTAGCAGCAGCTGAGTGGTTGCATGTCATTGACCTTTGTAGACAACCTTAGTAGCCGCATGGTGCACAGTGTAGAATCAGAGTTGTTGTACGATTACAGACAAAAGGGATATCCGTTCTGACAGTTCGTACGGAGACGTGCAAGGGAGGTAAGACAATAGTAACATGCAGGGAGACTTCATGATCAGCTTTCGTTGAGTCAGATCTTTATCAGCGAATGAAAAAGTTCATCGATTGCTGAAGTCTTTTACTTGATACTTCACGTTGAATGGACAGGTCTTGCTTCGCTGATATCCGCATCAGTTCATGAGTAGACTTGTCACTGGTTCTTGAGCTTGATCTTCGACTTCAGCGTAGAACTTTGGTTGACGTGAAACTTGTCTTCAGGGATCGTAAGTAAACAAACTAAACTATCAGCGATCATCAATAAAACTGAACATGCTCAGAGCTATATGATGATGAACCGTGTTCGCTGAATATCTAATCTAAAGAGTGAGAGTTCCTATCACTGGTACTGTAAAGTCTTAGTAGTTATCAGCGATAGTGAAACTCTAATACATATTATTTACTTACAATTTTCACTAAGTGTTTAAGAGAGGGTCATTATCAAATCACTGAGGGTTTGGATCAACAATCTCCCCCTATTTGATTATGACATAGCAACAGAGAAAATTGCTATTTAATGAAAACATAAGGATAAAAAGAACTCATAAAATATTTGTCCCTTCTACTGTTTTCTGGGATCTTTTCAGTACTGATGGAGTAAAGTACATTCGCTGAAATTTTTCTTTAAACTTCGTAAAGATTACATAGGGAAGTGGAAAAATTACAAGTACAGCAAATAAAATTACAAGTACAAAAGATGTAGACAGATAAGGATAGAAAGAATTACAAGGCGATCCTATCCGTCAAAAGGTTCTTCCTTGATGAGAAGTTCATTGAGGGTCTTTGATGTGGGAATCATCTAGTCAGGGACAGTGACACCTTTATCCTTTTTGTTCTTTGCTTCTTCAAAGATCAGGGGCTTGAGGTGACGTGCCTTAATGTCGCGTCTGACTTCACACCAGTATATGAGATCTCTTAGCTGTTCGATGGGAGTGATTGGAAGCTCAGAGATGCGTTGAAAGTGTTGATTTCCTGGGTAGTCTAGAAAGAATATACCATAGGGATCACTTACAACTTTGCCAGGAATGAAAGTTTCTCCAGGTGGTAGGGAGGTGTCAAGCGCTGAGAGATCAGCATCAGGGCCAAGAACTTCAGCACGAGAGAAACCAATACCTGTTTCATTCCGTATAGGAGGACCTGAGTCTGAGACTTTCTTTTCCTTTGTAGAGACTCTTATTTGTTGAGGAGGAAGAAGAGTGGAAGGAGGAATATCCACAACAGAAGAAACCAAGTCGATCTGAGTATTTAAAATTTTCTCGACATGGCTCTTGAACTTTAAGCGCGATCCCTGAATGGCTAATTTCACTTCCAACCATTCAGAGAAACCAAACTTCTCTAAAGTAGTAGCATAGAAGGTTTGCTTGGTTTTGTCTTCTCTGAATACATCAACTTCAACAACAGGAACGTCTACGAACAGTCTTCCTCTGATGTTTACTTTGATGATTTTGGATGGTCGAGATCGATAGTTCATCATTTCTTTACACCATTTCAAATTCGTATCAGATACTTTAGTCTTTTCTTCAACGATCCTTTGGGCATCATCTCATAGCTGACGTTGGACATCAATGGGAGTTCTTTTCAGCGAGGGGTCTTTCACCGATTGTTGGACAAGTTGGATGGCGAGAGCCTTATCTTTTTCTTCAGCTTCCTTCTTTTCGGCGAGTAATCTTTCAGCTCTTAGATGATCCTCGTATTCTTTCCTTGAGATCCTGAACTTTGTGGGAGCAAGGATTTGGTCACAAGGAAGAATGATTCGCTGATCTTCAAGCTGTTTGATCATTGCATCTCTCTTTTCTTGATCCTCTTCACTTAGCTTTTAAGGAGCCAAGGAAGGTCTGTTTTTGTGAGAGAGCAGCTGTTCTTCAGGTTCATCAGTCTCAGTGGTTAAATCCAAGACTGGGATTATTTCTGGTGTAATCGTGGGAGCTTCAGCGGGATCCTCAAACATGGGAGAGGACTAGCTAAAACACAACGATCGTTTAAGTAAGAAGAGTTGGGGAAGAAAGAGATAGAGAAAAGAATGTGGTTTAAGTGTATAGAGGTTTTATGGATAGAAGGATTGAGATTGAGAAGGGATAGAGGAGGGATGGAGTGTAAGGGAATATGTGGTAGTGTACCTGACAAACTGGCTTTTGAAGCAAGATCATCAGATTGTCTTCTACAGCAAGGCCTTTGTTTTTGCCTTTGTCAGCTTCAGACGCTGCAGGCTTTGTCTTGGTCCGCTCCCCTGAAGGTTCGTTTATCGAAATCCCTTTGAGAGCTGTAGTCTTCTGAACATGCTTGACGATAAAGGAGTCATCATCATCATCATCATTCTTTGGAGAAGAAGATGGTTCATCATCAGAGATGTCGACAGCTTCATCGTCTTCAGCTTCGTCTTCATCAGATTCAACCTCTTCAGCGTAGGGTGAGGTTACATCAGCAGCAACTTCAATGTTATGCTCTTCGAGTTGCTCCCCCTCAGATTTAGAGGGAGGTTTCTCGGTTTCCTCAGGGTTTTCAACTCCCTGAGGTCGTGAAGTAGAAGTACCAGCAGCAGCAGTTTCAATACCCTCCCCCTCAGCATGGGGAAGGTCTTCTTTATTTTTCTTCTCCCCCTCATCATTATGGGGAAGGTCTTCTTTAGGCTTCTCCCCCTCTTCCACATCATGGTTGGGGGAGGTAACGGACTTTTCAGCGGCAGCAGCAGCAATAGGATTACTGTCTTCTTGGCCAGTAATTCTTATGCAGTTTTCAATCGCTGCTACTCTGTCTTCTAGGCCAGTAATAGCAGGACTGATCTTTTTGAGATCATCTCGATCGGCCTGAGTGAAAAGAGAAGTTGGGGTGTTCAGGCGATCGAGCACTTTCTGAACAATCTCTTTGACCGCAGAGACTTCAGTCTTGATCGTGGAAACTTCACTCTTAAGAGAACCAACCTCTGTCTTCAATGATGTGACTTCATTGGACAGAGAGGTGAAGTTTGTTGAGAGAGTGGTTGTGGCGGTTGAGTTTTCAGCGAGGGTGGTAGCAAATTTATCAATTCTACCATCCACCTTCTCCAGATCAGCTTTGGAGGCTTTTTTTCGACCTCAGTGGTCAATGTCTTCAAGTTCTCTCCAGCGTTTGTAACCGCTGAAGAGTTGGCAGTTAGAGTGTTGTTGAAAGACTTTATCTTTGTTTCAAGGGCCGTCAGGGAGGTGTTGATATCCCCCAAATTAGGACCTGAAAAAGTTATCAACTTATGAATAGAGGAAAGCACAGAAGTTTGGGGTAGAGAGAGAGGAGTGTTTTGGATTGTGTTTATACCTGCAGGCGGGTTGGCGAAGTTGTCGAACCCTTTGTGTCCTGAATGAAATTCCATGTCGCCTTCAAGAGTACCTTGGCAAATGGAGGTGCCTGCAGATCCTAAGTTTGCATCCAACATCGTATTTAGAGTGTCTGCAGCTGAGTCATGTACGATGAAGGGTGTCCCTGAGAAAGTTGGGGAAAATGATGGAAAGACCAAAGATTGAGTAGGAGGAATGAGGGATGAGAATGATGGTTGGGTGCGGGGTTCAGCGTTGGATCCGCTGAGAATCACTTCAGTCTGTAGAGAGGCTGAAGGAGGTGGGTTCATTTCCATGTTTATAACTTCAGCGTTTAGAGACGCTGAAGCTGGGATGGAAGGGGTGGCTTGTTCAGCTGTGGCAGAGCGTACCACAGAACTGTCCATCAGCTCTTCAAGATGAGCTGAGGAGTCTTTAGCATGGGGATGCTTTGGGGGTTGCTCCTTGGTTTTCTTGGTCCTTTCGGAGCCAAGTTGGGAAGATGCGTGTTTCCTTTTTCTAGAAGGAGTGGAGGTTGCAGCTGGGGCATCAGCGGTGGGGATTTCCACTAAATGAGCCGCAGAAGTAGAAGAAGGAGGATTGAGAATAGATAAGAGAGTAGAGAGACGTACCTCGTTTGGCAGGGGCTTGAAGTCGAGCACCTTAGGGCCAACCTGAGAGAGTTTCAGGTCTCCTACTTTTGGGTATTTATCCTTAAGGCCGGTTTGGAAGATGGCGCTGAGGAATCTTGGCTATGGGACCCATGATGGTCTATCAGCTAAATCTACTCTGAGCGCAAGATCGTCGTAGATTATCGAGGCCCAATCAACATGGAGACCCTTCAGCAATGCATAGCCCATGCCTTGCTGAGGTTGAGCAGCTTGATCAGAGGAGCCACTCTTCGCTGTCATGCAGCTTATCAGGTGTGCGAAGATGAAGTTCATCTCGCTGGGCATCTTTGACTTCTTGATTGCAGTCAGTTTCTTCTCGGCTTTTTCATCTCTCCCTTGATCTCAAACGTACTTTATTGCATCAAAGAATGCAATGAGTGTTTCTCTATCAGCATGTCTCTTAGGATCAGGAAAAGGAACAAATTGTTTATCTTTGGTGGCAACAGGGAGATTCAGTGCTTTTCGAATGATAGCAGGGTTGATTTTGATGGTGCCAAAATCAGTGTCACAGAGGATGACATCAAGTAGTTTGGTAGGGTCTTTGGATGATGGTAGCTGAGTGTGTCTGGCGGTATACCGGAATTGAGATAATAGTAACTGATGAGCAGGGGTGTTATGGTCAAGGCTGTAGAGAGGCAACAGGTTTTCAGAAAATTCACAGCATCGTCTAGATGTTTGACTTGTTTTTTCGGAGGAAAATCGAACAACGCATGGAGGTTGTTTGATTTTGTAAAAGAGACATCCTCAAGTTTGAACTTGACCTGAGGAGCCTTGGTGATTTCAAGTTCCTCACTAGCAGGAGTGTTCTCAGCTGTTGGAGTACCAGTAGAAGGAGCAGCCATTTCTGTAATCAGCTCAACCAAAGATCAACAAAACAAATAGTCTTAATGTGGAAATATTTTCCAATAAGATGTTTTTGAATTTTGTCCATTTCATTCAGCCAAAAATGTCTTAATGAAGATTAGGGTTTTTCTTGTTTTGAGAAAGAGTTACAAAACGTAGAGATTATGTGTTTTCCAGTTTTCATTTGAAGAAGGAATTCTGGAAAAACATATGAAGAACAAGTTTACGAGATTTGATATAAACTTGAAGAACAACCATGAAGGTTGTATTCATAAAATCATGAACATAAAATGATTTCATTTTATAAAAGTTCTTTTGTTTAATCTGTTAAAAGCAAAGAATAAGATCATAAACAAGTAATGTAGGTAAATAATAAGAGTATTAACCTGGTTCGTCGAAGAAGAAGATGAACAGTTTCTGGAAATTTTGAGAGCTCAAAATGCAACAGTAAATCTTTTTCTTGCTTGGAGGAGAAGTTTTTCGCGTAAAGAGAAAAATATAAACCCAAAATGGTTTATATAGAGAGAGTAGATAGAGAGAAAATCTTGAGCGGGAAAGGATTTTCATCATGACACGGACACGTGTTTGCATTTGATTGGAAGGTAAACGAAACGTACAAACGTGTGTCAGAAAAAGAACGTGCCAGGGCTTATCCGTTGCGATGACGTCACAACTATCCTTTCATATTTTAGGATGTCTCTGAGGTTTTGAAATCTCAGGGACACTTTTGAAAATATGAAGCACTGAATAGAAATATCAGTGTTGGTTTAAGAAATTTGAATGTATCGATGTTAAGGAAGAGATATTCAGCGATGTAATATGTTTTGAAATCTTTGAGTTCTAGGCGAACGTCAACGAGTAAGAGAGAAAACATACCTTGATATCAGCGAGTCAATTATGTTCAGAGAGAGAATGATAGAGTGGGTTATACAAGTTGATTTTATCCTATCGCTGATCAAATGTGAACCACTGAAGATTTTATTCTTCAAAGTTCAGCATTCCAAGCTCGCTGATGAGAAAGTTGAATCTTGTCTCATCAAGAGGTTTGGTGAACAGATCAGCTAACTGATAGTCAGTTGGGATAAAATAAAGTTCTATATCACCATTCATCACATGATCTCTGATAAAATGATACCTGATTTCGATGTGTTTTGTCTTTGAGTGTAGCACTGGATTGTTGGCTATAGCGATGGCACTTGTGCTGTCGCAATAGATAGGAATTTTCGAGAGCTGAAGGTCATAGTCTAGTAGTTGATTTCTCATCCACAAGACCTGAGAACAACAGCTTCCAGCGGCTACATACTCAGCTTCAGCAGTTGAGGTGGACACTGAGTTTTGCTTTTTACTTGTCCAACTCACGAGCTTTCCACCCAGGAGCTGACAGCCTCCTGTGGTGCTTTTCCTATCCAATTTGCAACCTACAAAATCACTATCTGAATAGGCGATTAGATCAAACCCTGAGTCTTTGGGATTCCAAAGACCTAGGTTCATAGTACCCTTAAGGTAACGAAAGATTCGATTTACAACGATCATATGAGATTCCTTAGGTTCAGCTTGATATCGTGCACATAAACAAGTAGCATACATAATATCAGGTCGGCTAGCTGTAAGATACAAGAGAGAGCCGATCATCCCATGGTACAGCGTGACATTAACATGTATTCCATTTGAATCCTTGTTTAGTGTCAGCGGTGGTGCCATAGGGGTTTTCATAGCTGAACTCTGAGTTAAATCGAATTTCTTCAGCATATCTTTAACATACTTTCCCTGATTAATGAAATTCCTTTTTTATTTTGCTTTATCTGAAGACCAAGAAAATATGTTAGCTCACCCATCATACTCATTTTATATTCTTCTTTCATTCTATCAGCGAAACGAGTACAAAGGTCAGGGTTAGTAGAACCAAATATAATGTCATCAACATATATCTGAACAAGAATGATATGACCTTTCACTATTCTGAAAAATAGAGTTTTGTTGATTTTACCTCGCTCAAAATTTTCAATTAGGAGATAAGAGGATAGAGTGTCATACCATGCACGTGGAGCTTGCTTTAAGCCATAAAGTGCCTTATCCAGTTTATAAACATAACCTGGACGCTTAGGATCTGAGAATCCTGGAGGTTGTTCCACATAGACTTCTTCATTCAGCTTTCCATTGAGAAATGCTGACTTAACATCCATTTGATATACTTTGAAGTCTTTGTGTACAGCGTATGCTAAGAATAGACGAATAGATTCTAGTCTTGCTACTGGAGCAAATGTTTCGTCGTAATCTATGCCTTCCTCTTGTCTGTATCCCTGAGCAACAAGACGAGCCTTGTTGCGGGTTACAGTTCCATGTTCGTCCAACTTGTTTCGATAGACCCATTTAGTGCCTATCACTGTCTTGTCAGTTGGTCTTCGAATAAGTTTCCAAACTTTGTTTCTTTCGAATTCAGTCAACTCTTCTTGCATGGCGCTGACCCACTTTGGATCTTTGAGGGCATCATCTATTTTCTTTGGTTCAATCAGAGAAATAAAGTTAACAAATAAACAAATATTACCTGCACTTCGTCGAGTCTGAACCCCAGCGTTTGGATCACCAAGGATTTGACCAGTTGGGTGATTTACAGTCCATCGCTGAGCAGGAGCATAAGTCGCTGACTCAAATTGGACTAGAGGAGCTGAAGATGAAGCTTCAGCAACTTCTGGAATATCAGCCAAGAGAGGAGTAGGTACAGATGTCATCTCATTCCCTGATTGCTGAGAAGTAGATGGAATGTCTGAGACATTTGGTTCAGAAGCATGTATAGTGTTTAAAGGAACAGCTGAGACCCATGATGTTTCAGCTTCACTATTCTGCATGTTTGGGATGATAGTAGGACTATCATCTTCAACGTTATGAGTATGAGGAGTGGGAATATCTTCTGAATCACCAAGATGAGAAAACATCCATTGATTCAGTTCTTCAGTATCAGCAGAAGGTCGAGAATTCGCTGAACGGGATTCGTCAAAAGTGACGTGAATAGTTTCTTCAACAGTTTGTCTTCTTCGATTGAAGACTCTGAAGGCTTTGGAGATTGAAGAATATCCAAGAAAGATTCCATCATCAGCCTTAGGATCAAACTTTCCAAGGGCATCTCTGTTGTTCAGTATGAAACACTGACATCCAAAGATGTGAAGAAAGCTAATTGAAGGCTTTCTCCCATGAAAAAGTTCATAGGCTGTTTTATTAAATCTTTTGACTATCAGCGACCTGTTTTGCGTAAAACAAGCAGTGTTGACAGCTTCTGCCCAAAACTGAGTAGGCAGGTGAGAATCATTGAGCATTGAACGTGCAGCTTCAATAATAGTTCTATTTCTTCTTTCAGCGACTCCGTTTTGTTGCGGTGTTCTCACTGAAGAAAAGTTGTGAGAAATACCCTTACTCTCAAAGAAGGAATCAAGAGAACTATTTTTGAATTCAGTCCCATGATCACTCCTTATTGAGCGAACGGTCAAGTTGTTCAGGGTTTCCATCTTCCGAACAAAGGTGATGAGTTCTTCAGGGGTGTCACTCTTAGAACGGAGAAACATAACCCATGTATATCTAGAGAATTCATCAACTATGACCAACATATATTTATTTCCAGCGTTGGATTGTTTGTTAACAGGGCCAAACAAATCCATATGGAGAAGTTGTAGAGGATATGATACTGAGGAAACTTGCTTTGACTTAAAGCTTGCTTTGGTCTGCTTGCCTTTCTCACACGCTGAACATAAGGATTCTTTAGCGTATGAGTGCTGAGGTAGACCAGTGACTAACTCTTTTGAAGAAAGAGTGTTCAGTGTCTTGAAGTTTAGATGAGAGAGCCTCTTATGCCATAGCCAGTTGACATCAGATGAGGCTTTTGAGAAGAAACAGGAGTTCTCAGTGGTTGTTGAGTCCATGTTTATTACATAAACATTTTCCAAACGATAACCGCTGAGAGCTATCTTCTCCTTTTTGTCAGCGACAAAGCAGGATTCCTTAGTAAAGATTACTTTGTTATCCTTGTCACAAAGCTGACTGATGCTTAGAAGATTATTCTTCAGCCCTTCAACATATGCGACTCTTCTGAAGGTTGTTGTACCATTAGAGAGTACACCAAACCCTCGGGTATGTCCTTTTCCATTTCCACCGAAAGTTACAGAGGGACCCTTCTCTTCTTTGTACTCAGTGAACAGGTTCTTCATACCAGTCATGTGTCTAGAGCATCCGCTATAGAGATACCAGATACCCTTCTTAACCTGCATTACAAAAGAAGATTAGTTTTTCTTGGGTACCCATTTAACCATGTGTACACACTTGTCAGTGGGGGTAGAAGAGGAGGTGGAAGGTTCAGCAGTCTTCACAGCATTTGAAGATTCAGCTTGGGTGGCTGTGGGGCACTTACTAGCAATATGATTGGTAAGTCCACAATGATAACATTTCCTATAACCAAAAGTAGTTCTAGGACCATTTGCATGCTGAGCTTTTGATTTTGAATTAGAAGGACCAACACCAAGTAAGCTATTGGCTTTTGAAATGGGAGGAACATTCAGTTCTTCGGATTTCTTACCAATGATTTCCACTTTGACTCTAGGAGTAGATCGCTGAATAGATCCACGCTGAATAAATCCAGAGATCTTATTCTTTGAATCAGTGGGATAAGTCACTGAAGCTTTAGAAGCGTTCAGCTTTGGTACAGAGGTACCCTTCTGAGGATTTTGGTTAAAAGCAATTCCTTTACCTTTGTTTTTAAAGACTGAGGTAGGTTTTGGATAAATAACCTTTTCTTTACCTTTAGAAGTTAAGGTAGAGATTTCCTCAGGGATAGGCGGTTTAGAAGAGGAACACTGAGAGGATGAAGTATCAGCGACTGAGGACACGAAAGTTCCAAATAAGAGCATGGAACGATCAGTGGTTGGTTCTAGAGTATCAGCTTTGTAACCAATACCACGTTTGTCACTCAGAGGGATCTGAGACTTGATTATCTCAGTGATCTTTGTTGAGGAATTATACCATCCATCAACAGTAGCTTTTTCAGCTTTTAATGCAGCGATAACTTCTTCGCGCTCGATTTTGACTAGCTGATTTAGGTGAACTTGATCTTTAAAATCTTCTTCAATTTTAGAAAGATTTTCTATTTGAAGGTGACAGTTTTTAAGCTGTTCAGCGAGATCAAGGTTTTGATTTTCAACCACACTTTTGCCATTCATGGCTTCATATAAACTTCTAGTCAAGAGATCGATCTTTCGAAGACTATCAGCTTCATCAATATTTGCAATATTGGTAAAGAAGGAAGGTGATACCTGAGTTGCAGAGGTTGAAGTAGAGGGAATGTGGGAATGTCAGAATTTTCTTCCTCATCTTCAAGTTTGGCCATGAGACATAGATTGGCTTCATCATCATCTTCAGAGTCAGATGATTCTTCTTCGTCAGAGGCAGCCCAATCATAGTCAGCCATAAGGCCTTTGCCTTTCTTCTTAAAGGTTTTCAGCTTTGCATACCTTTCTTTCAACTTTTTATATTTTTCATCTCTATTCTTGGGAATAAAGTTTTTCTTGGGAAAAGCTGAGGGTTTAGAGATTTTCTTTGACTTGCACTCGCTAGCAAAATGTCCTATCTTTTCACAGTTATAGCAAGTAGCAGTAGCCTTATCAACAGGGGTTGATGATCTTGGCTTGTCAGTAATAGCAAGAGGTTTATTCTTTTTGAAATTACTCTTTCTAGCAAATCTCCTGAACTTATTAGCCAGGAATGCCAGAGTTTCATCATTATCTGAAACGTCAGAGTCTGATGATCTTTCAGAGTTAGTTTCCAACTCAGTGACAGTGATAGTCGATCGCTGAGTGGAAGGTGACTCTGAGATTAAAGCAACAGGGGTGCTTTTGGAATCTTTTACAAGATTCTTCTTAAGATGACTCGATTGCTCATGATTCAGCATCGTGCCATATAAGGTAGAAAGGGTCATTGATTTTAGATCCTTTGACAACTTGAGACACATAGAATAACTGTCCCAGCTTTTAGGTAAACATTCTAAAAACTTTGTCAGTACTTCAAAGTTAGAATATTCTTTACCAACAGTTTTTAGATCTATTATTAAGCAGTTAAAACGTTGGTGTACTTCAGAGAGAGTTTCATTCTTACCACAAATGAAGCTTTCATACTGTCTTACCAGGTTGATCTTTCGAGAGTCCTGGACTTCAGAAGTACCTTCATACTGAACACAGATTGTGTCCCACATAACTTTAGAGGTTTTCAGGTTCATGACGGAATGGTAGACTTCGTCAGGAAGAGCCATGGAGAGTATGGATCTGGCTTTGGTGTCGATAGCCACTTTCTTCTTATCTTCATCAGTCCATATATGAATTTCCTTAGGAATCAGCCTTTCTGGAATAGCAGGTCTATTCTCAGCGGCTGGAACTGCAGCATCAATTCTTATAGGAATATATGGGCCGTTTTTAAGATAATAAGGCATAGTAGGGTCTACACCTTCTAAGAAGAGAATCATCCTATTTTTCAATAGATTAAAATTATCTCTGGACAATCTAGGGGGTTTTGCAAGAGAAGCGTTGTCAATATAGTTTGTGTTTGTGTTGGTAGCCATTTTAGGAAATAACAAGGAAGAGAAATCTTAGTATAGATCAGATCTTGTTTATTGAGATTAAACAAATCTGCTCTGATACCACTTGTTGGTCCCGAAGGGCTATACAAGTTTGTAGAAGGGGGGGTTGAATACAAACACACGTTTTTACTTTTCTAAATTGTTTATTGATAAATCAAGACAACTTACAACTTGTTGCGGAACAAGATTAAGGATAAACCTAATCTTAACAAGTCTTGAGAAACACTAAGTTTCTTGCACTAGAAAGAGTTAAAGAAATTACGAATAATAACTTAACAATAAGGGAGAAATAAGAAGATGGTCCGAGCACACTTCAAAACTGAAGTAAGGTTCTTCTTATATACTGCATGCATTTAATGCATTGCAGTATGGCTTTACACGTGGCAGCAGCTGAGTGGTTGCATGTCATTGACCTTTGTAGACAACCTTAGTAGCCGCATGGTGCACAGTGTAGATTCAGAGTTGTTGTACGATTACAGACAAAAGGGATGTCCGTTCTAACAGTTCGTACGGAGACGTGCAAGGGAGGTAAGACAATAGTAACATGCAGGGAGACTTGATGATCAGCTTTGGTTGAGTCAGATCTTTATCTGCGAATGATAAAGTTCAGCGATTGCTGAAGTCTTTTACTTGATACTTCACGTTGAATGGACAGGTCTTGCTTCGCTGATATCCGCATCAGTTTATGAGTAGACTTGTCGCTGGTTCTTGAGCTTGATCTTCGACTTCAGCGTAGAACTTTGGTTGACGTGAAACTTGTCTTCAGGGATCATAAGTAAACAAACTAAACTATCAGCGATCATCAATAAAACTGAACAGGCTCAGAGCTATATGATGATGAATAGTGTTCGCTGAATATCTAATCTAAAGAGTGAGAGTTCCTATCAGTGGTACTGTAAAGTCTTAGTACTTATCAGCGATAGTGAAACTCTAATACATATTGTTTACTTACAATTTTTACTAAGTGTTTAAGAGAGGGTCATTATCAAATCACTGAGGGTTTGGATCAACAAGAACCAAATCACTCGCTCCAACACGGAAAACGCGCTCAAGTTTCTCAACAACTTGTTGCCTGAATGGAAGGTATTTGCATCTCATGTCAAGCACAACCACTTGATAGACAACGTTGGCATCCACGAGCTCTATGAGACGCTTCTTCAAGACGAAGATGAAGTTAATGAAATTCTAAGCGAGAAGAAGTCTGTATCCAAGCCAACTGCTGATCCATTAGCACTCATGTCTTCAAAACGAGAGAAATCGTTTGGTCGTCACTCCAAACGTGCCCAAAAGCAAAGCGAATCGGAGTCAGAACCTGAAGAAAAGGAAGACAGTGATTCTGATCCTGAATTATCTGCCTTTAAGAAAGCGATGGCCCTGCTCTCAAAGTCCTTCCAACAACAGAAGTTCTATAAGAAGTCGTCGTCCAATAATCAGCGCTACTCCACCTCCTCCAACAAGCGCCATGATTATCAGGAAAAATATGAAGGAAAGAAGAAAGCCGATGAGCCCGACCAGTCTGAAAAGAAGGAGAAGACAGAGAAAGATGACCGCAAGAAGAAAGACGAACCCGTGACTTGTTATAACTGCGAGAAGCTTGGTCACTTTGCAAAAGATTGTCGGAAGCCTGTTGTAAAGAATGCTCACTATTACAAGGCGAAGCTCGCATTGGCAGAGCAGAAGGAAGCTGGAGAAGCCTTATTTGTTGAAGACGACTATTGGTTGGGTCGTTCTGATGATGAAAGCGAGTCTGATGGTGATGATGCTTTCATAGGATACCACTCTCCTACTGATGAAGAAAAGGCAAAGTCAAGTCAGGTATGTGAATCCACCACAAGAAATAGGGGTTTTAGCAACGAATTTTGTCGTCGCTATAAGTCGATATATCCCTGCAATCGATTTACATAAACGACTTGTCGTCGTTGTAGCTTGTAAATGAAACGTTTCGTCGCTAAAAGCCCGTCGCTGAAACTCACTTTTCTTGTAGTGATCTACTCCTCAAGATTTCTTTACTCAAATGCAATCTCTTGCTGAACGGATAGATTCCCACAAGGCCACCTCTAACAAACAACTGCTTGAAATTAGATCACTATCTGAAAAGCTAGATGTTCAAAAACGAATAACTGAGAAATATAAGTCAGAAACTGCTAATTTAAAAGAAAAATGCAAAAAATTTTCAATAGCACCTAAGGACTTAAGGGCCCAGATATCTGAACTACAATCACAGCTTGATCAGTGTATGACTGAGAAAGCAGAAATTGTTTATCAATGTTCTGCTCTTCAAATTCAGCACAAGGAGTTTGTCGCGAAAATCCTTGATCTTTTAACCAAACTCCATAAATGAGGTCAAACTGATCAGACCATCCATATGAATAAACCCAAGGAGTTCACTTATTTTAACAATGAATGGGGAATCGGATACGATAACCCACACTACTTAAAAAGGGTATATCCAAAAGACCTATACTGTATGATTTTGGTTGTTTTGGAATAGACAAAAAGTATCCAGAATATGCAATTAAATGGACTGGTCCTCTTGAACCTGAAAAGGAAGAGGAAACTGAGGAATATAAGCGAAAGAACACGTCTAAAATGCAACTTCCTTTTTGTTATGAACCTTTGAACTATTACTATGAGAAAAATCAAAAGAAGTACCTCTCGAATGACTACTTTGATTGCTATAAGGTTGTAACGCCCAAGGATTCCTCCAAAAAGGATGAGGTCCAAGTAACCGAAACCAAGACTGAGACGGATGAGTTTAAACTCTATGTTCCCCCTCTCATCTTGGAAGCAAAGATAGTCGAGTTAGAGGAGTCACTCGAGAAGGAAAGGTCAACTTTTCAAAAGGAAAGACAAGCACTTATCACGGAAATTGAGAATCTAAAATCCGTCAAAACCGAAGTTGTGCCTGATGAAGGACAGGAAATCCTTCGGTGTGAAATCAATAAGCTCACATAAAACCTGGATGCCTTGGCAACAAATGCGATGAAGGAGCATACGAGAAATGGTCAGCTCAAAGAGCAGATCGACCTACTCCAATCTGAAAAGATGATTTCACCCGAGTCTTCCTCCAACTCGTCGGACACGTCATCGTGTAAAGCTTTCATTGGAAAAATCTTTTCTACACAAGACGGTCAAGAAACTCAAGATAAGTGTGTTTTAAGGAATTTGAACTCTGATTTTTTCTTAGCTTCCGCACCAAATTCCCTAAAGCACACTGACACTAAGTGTTCCTCGCCTTCCTCGACCGAACCAAATCCTGTAATTCCGGATGTTGATTTTTCTGAATTCATGAACTCCAAAGGCAATTCTGATGAAGAGTTTGAGTCGTTCCCCATCGACAAACCTCTTCCAAGTCATTCTGATTTTCTATCACCAGTGGTCAATCGACCGGTCAATTTTCTAAAGGGTGATTGTTCTAAAACAAAGACCCTGGCTGTGATTAAGATTTCTAAAACCAAGTCTGTTTCTCAAAAACAATCACAGCCGAGGCAAAAGACCGAGCGATTGCCTGCCAAAAATCCTGCTTCCTCAAAAGCCACTGACCATGTTGTCCATGTTGTTTCAGATAAAACCGGTCGTGCTAAAACGGATAACCAGAAGGGGCTAGCCAAGGAATCTGTCGAAGATGCTGCACCAAAGTCTTTCAATACTGTTTTTTTCCCTAGAATGAACAAAAACAATTGTGCTTGGAATCATAGGAATGATTTTGTTAAACGAGATGTTAATTTTCCAATTAAGCTTTATTCCATTCAACAATTGATTCAATTATCGCATGATTGTTTGTGTTGTTCTAGTTGTGGTTGGAATGACTTTGATGATATTAATAACAATGATTGGTTTGGGTCATATCATATATATAATCATACACCCAAAAGCAAACCCCGTAAAAACAAAAAGAAACACCATAAACAACGGGGTCGCCAATCAGAGGTTAAACCTACGCAGGAAAGGAAACCCACTTCAAAACGGGCTCCTCCTACTGAGGTTAAACCTACACCCAAGAGGCAACCTGCTTCAAAACATGTTCCTCCGAAAGGTGTAAAACCTAACCCTCCAGGACCCATGCGTATATGGGTACCTAAAGTCCGCTAATCTCGTTTTGCAGGACGGTCATGTGTGGTACTTAGACTCTGGATGCTCCAAGCACATGATCAGAAGGAGGGAGCTTCTCACGAACTACAAGGAAGAATATGGCGGAGACGTGAGATTCGGGAACAATGACAAAGCGCCGATTTTGGGCTACGGCGACATTGTTCAAAACAAGATCACCATCAAGAAAGTTTCACACGTCGCGGGATTGGGACACAACCTGTTCAGTATCGGCCAATTCTGCGACAAAGATCTCGAGGTCAGATTCAAAGCCAAAAAGTGTAGAATCCTCAATGACGAAGGAACAGAGCTACTGGTTGGAACGCGAAAGACCAACCTCTACACCATCGACCTTGCAGCCCTGAAGACCGATAACTCTGTATGCCTGATGTCGAAGGCCAATTCTCAGCAAGCGTGGATTTGGCATCGACGTCTCTCGCACCTAAACTTCAAGAGTATCAACAAACTGGTGTTGGGCGGACACGTGAAAGGCATGCCCGATCTACAATTCGTGAAAGATCGACTCTGCAGAGCATGTGAAACGAGAAAGATGAAGCGAGCGACGCACAAGCTGAAGGCCGCTCCGAGCACGTCTCGGTCCTTTGAACTTATCCATTTGGATTTGTGTGGACCGATGCGTGTTTAGAGCATCAACAAGCGCAAGTACGTCCTGGTGATGGTGGATGACTTCTCACGCTACACTTGGGTCAATTTCCTTCGCACGAAAGACGAAACTCCTAAGCTGATCATCAATCATTTGAAGACCATCCAAATGAACCTTCAAAGTCAAGTTCAGACTATCAGGACCGACAACGGGACGAAATTCAAGAATCAAACGGTGAACGGCTACCTGATGTTTGTCAGCATTTCGCAAACCCTCTCGGCCGCACGCACTCCTCAACAAAACGGAGTGGTAGAAAGATGTAACCGTACCCTAGTCAAAGCAGCTCACACAATGCTTTCTCAGTCTAAACTGCCGCTATTTCTCTGGGCCGAATCGGTGTCTACTGCTTGTTACACGCAAAACCGCTCCATCATCAACAAGCGGTTCAACAAGACGTCGTACGAGATCATAAACAACCGTGTTCCGAACATCAAATATTTCCACTCATTCAGATGCACGTGCTACGTTCTTAACGACAAAGATGATCTCGGAAAATTCAGACCGAAGGCGGATGAGGGAGTATTCATAGGAAACTCCATGCAGGCTAAGGCGTATCGCATTTACAACAAACAGACTAAAACTATTACCGAGAGTGTAAACGTGACATTCGACGAAGCCGCAGATTTGGGTTCTGAACACATCAGTTCAGAACCCGGTTTAATTGGCGTGCTAGCTTCCAAACTTCCACGTTCGGGATCTGCACAAGCGACAGTAAATCCAAATCATGCATCTACGTCGAATGCTGATCTTTCAGATTTAGATTTACTGTTCCAATATTTTTATGATGATGTGCTTAACGTTTCTACCCCTCGTGTCTCAGCGCAACCAATAATTGAAGCTGCTCAAATCGAGGATTCGACGAATCTATCTGGTCCGCTCCCTTCAACCAACACTCCTTCGATCACTGTGGAGATACTGCAACCATCATCCTCAACGACAACAAATACTACTGTCCCCCCGGAGGAACCTGTACTTAACCCGGAGATCGCTCCACAAGATTCGTCATCTGCTACAATCATTGATCCGCATCTGCATTCCTCGAAACCAGAAGTTGTTCAACCTTCGACGAATCCTCCCCCATCTCCTCCGAGAAACCAACCGGCAACACTTGAAGCGGTACAAGACCTTCCATCTGGTGACTACGTGGATCCAGATGCCTCACATTCAACTCAGCAGCCGCTTCCACACACCACCAAATGGATGAGAGCTCATCCCCTGCACCAAATCATCGGTGATCTCTCAACTCATGTCTAAACGCGAGGCGCATCAGCCAATTTCTGCCTCTTTTCCGGCTTCTTGAGTAAGATCGAGCCCACCACCATATGCGAAGCACTCGAAGATCTGGACTGGGTCATAGCCATGCAAGAAGAGCTCAACCAATTCGAGGCTCTCAAGGTATGGCGACTTGTCCCACGTCCAACCCACAAGACGGTGATCGGCACGAAGTGGATCTTCAAGAACAAGAAGGACGAAGACGACATCATAGTACGCAACAAGGTGCATCTCGTGGCTAAGGGATACCGTCAGCAAGAAGGGATTGACTACGACGAGACATACGCTCCGGTGGCGAGGATTGAAGCTATACGTATGTTCCTTGCATACGTCGCGCACAAGAACTTCACGGTCTTCCAAATGGATGTGAAGACCGCATTCCTCAACGACGAACTCAAGGAAGAAGTGTACGTGTCACAACCGGACGGGTTCGTGGACGAGAAGAAGCCAGACCATGTCTATATACTAGATAAGGCACTCTACGGATTGAAGCAAGCTCCACGAGCCTGGTATGATACGTTAACCGTGTTTTTGATAAAATCGAAATTCACACGAGGTAAAATCGATTCAACTCTTTTTATCAAAAACGAAAAAGGTCATATTGTTTTAGTTCAAGTGTATGTCGATGACATAATTTTTGGTTCTACTAATCCTCAGTACGCTAAGAACTTTGCAAAGCTCATGGAACAATTTTTTAAAATGAGTATGTTATGTGAGATGAATTTCTTCCTTGGTCTTCAAGTTAAACAACTATCGACCGGGATATTCATAAACCAGGATAAGTACATCAGGGATATTCTTAAGAAATTCCAGATGGAACAGTCCTCACCAATGAAAACTCCCATGGCACCCGGTACAAAGTTACACGCCGATCCTAACGGAAAGGATGTGGACACTAAAACGTACCGGAGAATGATTGGTTCTTTGATGTACTTAACCGCTAGTAAACCGGACATCATGTTTTCAACTTTTCTATGCACCCGGTTACAGTCAAAACCGAAAGAGTCTCTTTAATAGCTGTCAAACGAATTCTTCCTTATTTACGTGGTACTGCTGTCTGCTGATCTTGGCTTGTGGTACCTGAAAGAGACAGGTATTGAGCTGTCTACATATTCTGATGTGGACCACGCAGGCAGCATGATGGATTGGAAGAGTACATCGGGGCATGTGCAGTTCTTGGGCGATAGCTTGGTGAGTTGGGCATCCAAGAAGCTGCAGTGCATCTCTACGTCGACTGCCGAGGCGGAATACGTGGCCGCCGCAAGCTGCTATGCACAAGTGATTTGGATGCGCACGCAACTCAAGGACTACGGCTTCACCTACGTCAAGGTGTCCATCTACTGCGACTCGAAGAGCGCCATTGCCATATCCATCAATCTGGTCCAGCATATGAAGACAAAGCACATAGACGTTCGGTATCATTTCATTAAGGATCACATTGAAAGAGGTACAGTTGAACTCTATTTTGTAAATACAGAACATCAGATAGCAGACCTGTTTACAAAACCCCTGGATGAAAAACGCTTTAATTATCTTGTGTCCATGTTAGGTATGCTATATCTGACGACTTGATCTGATTGTGTGCCCGATACAAGTTCTATACATCTACAAGAAACTGTCTACTCATCATCAGTTGTTCACACTCCTTATTATTGAGCATACACTGTCTCGCACTTGTATTCTACGTGTATCAGTTACACAGTTAGGTTGAGTCTCTGTATTTATTAGGTAGATTTCGTATGTTCATTTTCTTTCTACGTGTGTTTCTTTTTATTTCATATTATCGTCTAGTTGAATTGGTTTTATATCTGTGCTTTCACAAGTGTTCATGTGTTCAGGGGGAGCACGACCAGCTATCAGGTAAGTTATCTCCATTGTTGAGGGGGAGTGTCACACACGTTTTTCTTTCACTGCCAGAAAAGTTTTTTGTGTGTAACGACATTCCCGAGTGTACTTCACTTCACACATTGTGCACATTCTGAGGGGGGGGGGGGGTAAAATCATTGTGTTCATCACTTGAGGGGGAGCGTCACATTTTTCTTAAAAGTATACCAGTTTTTTTTTGTGTCGCCGTCTCCTGTTTTCCTCACATTCATATTCCAAGGGGGAGCAGGATAATCCCCATACAAAGGCCGAGGGGGAGCAGGAAGTTTTTCCTTTGAAAAGGTTCATTTTCTCAAAAGTTGAAGTTTCCGGACACTTATCCGGTAAGTTACCGGGTAACCATGGTTACCGGGTAATCTTACCAGACTGGGTAAGTTACTGGGTAACCAACCCGGGAAGTGTCCCCCTTATAAATAAGAATCCGGGAACCTTCATTCACTTCATAATTATCCGGAAACTCCAAACAAAAACCCTTTCAAAAACCTCTCTCGACTCCCTCACTCGGTAACCCCGATTTTCGCTCAGATTCATATTTGTCAGACCCCATACTCACAGGTAATCCTTCTCTACTACTCGTGAATGATTCTCGATCACTATCACACGCACACATTCACGTATCGATGTCGATTCAATCGGTACAATGACCGACATGGGTTTCCAAAACCCCTTTCGTACATCGATTCGCATACAGTTCGATTTGGATGCTATACCTCTTGGTCTGTGGCTTATATTTCATATAGAACAATCTACACCGAATAGATTTCTTTTTGATACATGTTGTGGGTTGATCTGAGTCCTATTGTCGTTCGTCCGGTAACCCTAGTTTACCCGGTAACTAGCAAGTTACCCGGACACATTCATCACACCCGGACACATAGATCCCTGGTAACCCGAGTCGTCCGGATACCTGGTATCCGGTAAGTTCGACTATCCGGTAAGGTCCTTGTCCGGTAACCATCATGTTTACCCGGTAAGTACATTCATCCGGTAACCGTACCTTATTCGGTAAACTCTTTGTCCAGTAACTATACATCACCCGGTAAGATTGATCTACCCGGTAACCTCTATGTTACCCGGTAACCCTTATCTGTCTGGTATGTTTTTCTTGTCCGAATACCCTGTTTATCCGGACAGTACTCGGGTCCAATGCCTTGGCCATTTATCACACATTGGCAATCCCAATGTCCTGCTTTTACAACCAGTCCTCAATCAACCGCTGATTGAGCCGTTACAATGCTAAGGTACGCTTTGAAGGTGGTGTTATTCCGTCCATAATCTGACACTGTGCTTTACAGGTATTAAACATGGCGGAACAACAAGAGCAACAACAGCAGAACATCGCACCGCAAGAGGATATCATAGACGACGAGGCGGACAATGCCTTGTATCCCGAGGACCATGGCATTGAAATCAATCCGAACAATCACCATCTTGATGCTGCCGCATTCCGACCCGATCACCGAGTGGTAGTTGATATATTGCTCGGCCACCAGCTTCGCCGAGGACTGACCGCGACAACAGGCGTCCCTCTCTTATATGTACACCAAGTGTGGCACATGGCGAGGGTGGTCACTGTCAACAACGTCCAGACCATCACTGCCAACATCGATCACCACCCATTCACTCTAACACTGGAATCCTTCCGCCGCCTACTGTCCCTTCCGGAACCGACTGTCGGAGATCATGCCGCGTACGCACCCACCATCGATGATGTCACACTCTGTGCTGAAGTTCGTGTACTTGGATATCGCCATGACCTCGACCGCCTGTCCGCATTCACCAGGAAATACATAGCCCCGGTCTGGTACACTCTATTTTCCATCCTAAACCGGTGTCTATCCTCCCGATGGAAGGGGATAGACCAGTGCACCGTAGACTTCCTGCGCTTATTTCACGCGGTGTTCTACAATCGGCACTTAGACTTCTCAGCAGTCATTTGGCGTGAAATGGTGCAAGCCATCTGACAGACCGTCGGAACCAAAAAGAAGTTCCTCCCATTTCCGCGGTTCTTTGCTCTAGCCGTTCTGTTGGTTCCATTTTTACTTAAACAATGATATTTCTATCTATTAGTTCAAACAAGAAATAGTGCGGAAGCGTTTTACGAACTAACAGATATGTTTTGGTAGAAAGACACACAATATCAAATACACAGAGTGGAAATAACACAGATAATTAACTCAATGATTCACTGTATTTGATATCATAAGAACACCAAGAACACCGAAAGTATTACAAGAATTCTGCTCTAATGGTGTGTGTGTCGTGCAAAGCTTAATAGAAGAGCTCAACATGAGTCTTCTATTATACTACTTCTAAAGGGGACAAGGTGGAGACAAGAAGTACTAAGGTACAAAGACACTATCGTGGAACAGTGACAGGTACAACGTTGCTGTAGTGCGCCGCACTCTACAAAGACTGCAACCCATCAGAGGTTGACACGTGGAGGCAGTAGGGCGAGCCTTGTACGAATGATCTTTAAGATCTTCATACAACAGTAAACGTGAGAAGCACGATCGTCTTTGTCTTGATCTTCAGGTATTCTTCTAAGTCTTTAGTCTTCATACCACAGAGGCTCTGCCAAACATGACAGAGGCTCTGTGGCCTTGTCCTCTGTGAAGAGTCTTCTGGCGATTCTTCACTTCGGTCTTCTTGGAGACTCGACAGAGGCTTCTGTCGAATACTGTTGGTCCCGAAGGGTTATACAAGTTTGTAGAAGGGGGGTTGAATACAAACACACAGATTTTACTTTTCTAAAGTGTTTATTGATAAATCATTAACAATTTAGAGCTTGTTGCGGAACAAGATTAAGGATAAACCTAAATCTGAAAAAATTGGAACACTAAGTTTCTTGCACTAAGAAAAAGAAGGAAATTACTAATAATAACCCATCTCAAGATAAGAAGGATGAACTTGTCCAGAGTTAGCAAGTTACTTCAAAATGAAGTGAGTTCTTCTTCTTATATACTGCATGCATTTAATGCATGGTAGTATACACTTTACACATGGCAGCAGCTGATTGGTTGTATATCATTGACCTATGTAGACAACCTTAGTAGCCGCATGTTTGAACAGTGTAGTATCAGAGTGGTTGTACGATTTCAGACAATAAGGAGGTTCTTTTCTGATATATTGTACGGAGTCGTGCAAGGATGGTTAAGACAAAAGAACTTTGTACGGAGGACTTCATGATCAGCTTTCCGTTGATTCAGCGCTTCATCATTGTTTATCAGCGAATGATAAAGTTAAGCGATAGCTGAAGTCTTGTACTTGATACTTCACGTTGAGTGGACAAATCTGAGTCTTCGCTGATCCACATCAGTTCACTAGGAGACTTGTCGCTGGTTATTGAGCTTGATCTTCGACTTCAGCGTAGAACCTATGTTGACGTGAAACTTGTCTTCAGAGATCATAAGTAAACAACTAACTTATCAGCGATCACCATAAGTACTGAACAGACTCAGAGCATTATGGTGAACAGTGTTCGCTGAATGTTTAATCTTAAGAGTGAGAGTTCCTATCAGCGGTACTGTAAGGTCTTAGTACTTATCAGCGATAGTGAAACTCTGATACATATTGTTTACTTACAATTTTCACTAAGTATAAAGAGAGGGTCATTATCAAATCACTGAGGGTTTGGATCAACAATCTCCCCCTATTTGATTATGACATAGCAACAGAGAAAATTGCTATTTAATGAAAACATAAGGATAAAAAGAACTCATAAAATATTTGTCCCTTTATTGTTTTCTGGGATCTTTTCTGTACTGATGGAGTAAAGTACTTTCGCTGAAATTTTTCTTTAAACTTCGTAAAGATTACAGAGAGAAGTGGAAAAATTACAAGTACAGCGAATACAATTACAAGTACAAAAGAATAACTGATACAATAGAAGAATAAGGCGATCCTATCAGTTTATAAAGGTTCTTCCTTAATGAGAAGTTCATCAAGTGTCTTTGATGTGGGAATCATCCATTCAGGGACCTTTACTCCTTGATTCCTTTTGTTCAGCGCTTCTTAAAAAATCAAGGGTTTAAGATGCCGTGCATGAATGTCGTTTTTGAAATCACACCAGTAGATGAGATCTTTCAGCTGTTCGATGGGAGTGATGGGAAGCTCAGAGATACGTTGAAAACGTTTTCGTCCATCATAGTCAAATTTAGAATATCCCATAGGGTTTGCTTATGACTTTCCCAGGGATGAAAGTCTCACCAAGAGGAAGAGATATGTCAAGTGCAGAAAGGTCAGGTTCTGGACCAAGGACTTCAGCGAGAGAAAAACCAATACCTGTTTCGTTCCGTATACGAGGACCATCATCTGAAGATTTAGACTTTTTCTTTGCAGAGGCCCTTCTTTTCTGACTTTCGAGAGGAGGGAGAGGAGGAATATCCACACAAGAAGATACTAAGTCAATCTGTTTGTTTATCGGCTTTTCAAAATGATCCTTGTACTTAGATTGAGACTTCTGGATGGCTAATCTGATCTCCAACCATTCAGAGAGACCGTACTTCGTGATGGCTTCAGCATATAATTTTTCGTACTGTCCATTCTCTCTGAATATCTCGATTTCAGCGATTGAAACTTTGAGGGTTGATCTTCCAGCGATGAGTACCTTGATAATTCTGGAAGGTCGATATCTGAAATGTACCTTTTCTTTGCACCAGATTAAAGTCGATTGAGACACAGTTCTCTTTTCTTCAGTGATCTTCTTGGCTTCTTCCCATAGCTGACGTTGAACTTCGATTGGAGCTCTTTTCAGCTTGGGGTCTTTCACCGATTGTTAAGTAAGCTGGATGGCGAGTTCTCTGTCTTTTTCTTCAACTTCTCTTCTTTCAGCGATTAATCTTTCAGCTCTGAGGTGATCCTTGTATTCCTTTTGTGAAAGTCTGAACTTTGGAGGAATGGAAGGAAGTTGATCACGCTTCAGAATGATTCGCTGAGCTTCGAACTTCTTTATTATCTCTTCTCTTCTTCTCTGATCCTCTTCACTTGGTTTTTGAGGAACCAAGGAAGGTCTGCTTGTATGAGAGAGCAGCCGTTCTTCAGGTTCATCAGTCTCAGAGATCAAATCCAAGACTAGGATTATTTCTTCAGCATTGGGAGCTGGGATTATTGTTGGTGAAGTCGCAGCTGTAGAAACTTCAGCGATATCCTCAAACAGGGGAGAGGACTAGCTGAAAAACAGCGATCTTACGAATAAGAACTTGGGTAGAATAGAGATAGAGAAAGAATGTGGTTGTGTATAGGTTGTGGAGAGTAGAGCTGATAAAGTGTATAGATAAGAGGGATGAAGTAAGGAAGATTTAGTGTACCTGACAAACCGGATTTTTAAGCAAGATCGTCAGATTGTCATCTTCAGCGATGCCTTTGTTTTTGCCTTTGTCAACTTCAGACGCTGAAGGCTTTGTCTTGGTCTGCTCCCCTGAAGGTTCATTTATCAGAATCCCTTTAAGAGCTTTAGTCCTCTGAGCAGGCTTGACGATAAAGGAGTCATCATCATCATCATCGTCATCATCATCATCGTCATCATCATCATCATCATTCTTTGGAGAAGAGGATGGTTCATCATCAGATAAGTCGATGGCTTCTTCATCTTCAGCTTCAGATTCTTCAGCATCTTCTTCGAGTTGCTCCCCCTCAGATACAGAGGTAAGCTTCTCGGTTCCCTCAGGGTGTTCATCTCCCTGAGGTTCAGCAACATCTTCAATTGTCTTCTCACCCTCTTCAGCAAGGGTAAGGTCTTCAGTCTTCTCCCCCTCGATAGATTCATCTTAGGGAAGGTCTTCAGAGTTCTTCTCCCCCCTTCCTCATGATGAATGGGGGAGGAATGTGATGATTCAACAGTATGTTTTGGTTCCCTGTCTTCTTGGCCAGGGATCCCCATATAAACTTCAATCGCTGCTACTCTGTCTTCTAGGCCAGAAATAGCAGGACTAATCTTCAAGAGTTCAGCACGATCTGCCGCAGAAAAATTCTCAGGTGCAGGGGTAGGGGCGGTCATATTATTCAGGATCTGCTGCATCATTGTCTTCATTGAACCAACGTCAGTCTTTACAGAGCTTACGTCAGTCTTTAATGAGCCAACGTCAGTCTTCACAGCGGACATGTCTCCCTCGAGTTTTCCAACCGATGTCTTCAGCATTGTGACCTTGCTGGACATGGATGAAACTGATGCTTTGAGAGAGGTGTAGTCTGTGTAGATGTCAGCGAGAACTTTGGCAAAGTCGCCAAGAGTTTTATCAACCTTCTCCACTTCAGCTTTGGAGGCTTTCTGTTCCACCACTGTTGTCAACTTGTTGAGATTCTCTCCAGCGTTTGTTACAGCTGAAGAGTTGTCTAAGAGTGTAGTGGTGAGACCTGTCAGCTTTGTATCCAGGTTCTTCAGAGAAGCGTTGATATCTCCCAAATTAGGACCTGTAACAGATAAGTACTTGTGAACAAAGGAAAGCTCAGAAGTTTCGGGTTTAGTTACAGTGTATATGGGTTGGTGTATACCTGCAGGAGGATTGGTGAATTCGTCAAAACCTCGATGTCCTGAAAAGAGTTCCATGTCGTCATCTAGAGTGCGTGTACGCATGGTCAGTTCTGCAGGTCCTGCATCCATCATTCCTTGAAAAGTATCAGCTTTAGCTTCTGGAGGAATGACGGGTGGATTAGAGACCAATAGAGAGAGAGAAGCGAAGGTTGAGAGTGTTGGTTGGGTGCGGGGTTCAGCGTTGGATCCGCTGAGAATTACTTCTCCAGTCTTTTGAGAGACTGGAGGAGGTTGGGTAGGTTCTAAGTTTATAACTTCAACGTTTAGAGACGCTGAAGTTGGGATGGAATGGGTGGCTTGTTCAGCTGTGGCAGAGCGTACCACTGAACTTTCCTTCAACTTTTCAAGATGAGCTGAGGAGTCTTCAGCAAGAGATTGTTGGGGTTTCTCCTTGGTTTTCTTAGTGCTTTTGGAACGAAGTTGGGTAGATGAGTGTTTCCTTTTATGAGAAGGAATGGAGGTTGCATCTGGGGTATCAGCGGTGAGTTTGTCCGCTGAAGGAGCTGCAGAAGTAGAAGAAGAAGGATTGAGAAGAGTTAAGAGTTTAGAAAGACGTACCTCGTTTTCCACTGGCTTGAAGTCGAGTACTTTAGGGCCAACCTGAGAGAGTTTCAGGTCACCCTCTTTTGGGTAGCTGTCCTTCAGGCCTGTTTGGAAGACGGCGCTGATGAATCTAGGATATGGAACCCATGGAGATCGGTCAGCGGCAGAGTCAACTCTGAGAACTAGATCATCGTAGATTATCGATGCCCGGTCTATATGTAGACCTTTCAGCAATGCATATCCCATTGCTTGCTGAGGTTGAGCGGCTTGATCAGAGGAGCCGGTATTTGCAGTCATGCAGCTTATTAAATGAGCGAAGATGAAATTCATCTCGCTGGGAATTTTAGATTTCTTGATGAGAGTCAGCTTCTTCTCAGGCTTCTTATCCCTTCCAGTTTCCCATACATAGCCCATTGCATCGAAGAATGCAGTGATGGCTTCCCTGTCAGAATGTTTCTTGTGGTCAGGGAGAGGAACAAAAGGTTTTTCTTTTGTGGCGATGGGAAGGTTCAGGGCTTTGCGGATAATGGCAGGGGTGATCTTTATCGTGCCAAAATAAGTATTACAGAGGATACAGTCGACTGTCTTTGAAGGATCTTTGGCTGATGGTAGCTGAGAGTGTTTGGCAGAATACCAGAATTGAGATAGCAGTAGCTGATGTGCAAGAGGTGTTATGGTCAGGGCTGTTGAGAGGCAACAGTTCTTCAGGAAATTCACATCATCATTCAGATGTGTGACTTGCTTTCGAGGAGGAAACTCGAAAAGCGCATAAAGGTTGTTTGACTTTGTCCAATCAAGTTCTTCTAGAGTGAACTTGACCTCAGGAGCCTTGGTGATTTCCAATTCCTCAGCGGCAGCAGCAGCAATGTTCTCAGCGGTAGGAATGTCAGTAGATGCCATTCTGTATTATCAGTTTAACCAAAGATTTAACAAATAAGAATAATCTTAATGTGGAAAGATTTTCCAATAAGATGGTTCGAATTTTGTCCATTTCATTCAGACAAAAATGTCTTAATGAAGATTAGGGTTTTTCTTGGTTTTGAAAAAAAAATGCAAACCCATTAAAAGTCTTGTTTTCCAGTTTCTTTTGAGGATTAGGATTCTGGAAACGAACATATTAAGAACAAGTTTAAGATTTTGCGTTTAAACTTGAAGATCAACCATGAAAGGTTATGTGCATAAAACCATGAAAGAAATGATTTCATTTGAAAAAGTTCTTTTGTTTGATCTTGTAAAAACAATGAGAAGATCATTAACAAGTTTTAAGAAACAGGTAAATAATAGAAATACTAACCTGGTTCGTTGAAGAAGAAGATGATGAACAGTTGTTCTTGAAAAACTTGAGAGAAAAATGCAACAGTAAATTTTTCTTGCTTGGAGGAGAAGTTTTTCGCGTAAAGGAGAGAAATATAAACCCAAAAAGTGTTTATATAGTGAGATTTGAGAGAGAGAAAAACTCGAGCGGGAAAGTTTTTCATCATGACACGGACACGTGTTTGCATTTGATTTGAAGGTAAACGAAACGTGCAAACGTGTGTCAGAAAAAGAACGTGCTGGGGTTTATCCGTTGCGATGACGTCACAACTGTCTTTTCATATTCTTTTAGGATGTCTCTGAGGTTTTGAAAGCTCAGGGACACTTTTGAAAACATGAAGCACTGAATAGAAATATCAGTGTTGGTTTTAGAAATTTCAAAGTATCGCTGATTAAGAAAGAGATATTCAGCGATGCAATTTGTTTTGAAATCTTGCATTTGCATGCGATTGTCAGTGAGAGAAAAACATACCTTGACATCAGCGAATCAAGTTTATTCAGAGAGAAGATGATAGAATAGGTTATACAAGTTCATTGTTCCCGAGAGCTATACAAGTTTGTATAATTGTATCGTTGATCAAATGTGAACCGCTGAAGATTTTACTCTTCAAAGTTCAGCATTCCAAGCTCGCTGATGAGAAAGTTGAATCTTGTCTCATCAAGAGGTTTGGTGAACAAATCAGCTAACTGATAATCAGTTGGGATAAAATGAAGTTCTATATCACCATTCATCACATGATCTCTGATAAAATGATACCTGATTTTGATGTGTTTTGTCTTTGAGTGTAGCACTGGATTGTTGGCTATAGCGATGGCACTTGTGCTGTCGCAACAGATTGGAATTTTTGAGAACTGAAGGTCATAGTCTAGTAGTTGATTTCTCATCCACAAGACCTGAGAACAACAGCTTCCAGCAGCTACATATTCAGCTTCAGCTGTGGAGGTGGACACTGAGTTTTGCTTTTTACTTGTCCAACTCACCAGCTTTCCACCCAGGAGCTGACAGCCTCCTTGGTGCTTTTCCTATCCATTTTGCAACCTGCAAAATCACTATATGAATAGGCGATTAGATCAAAACCTGAGTCTTTGGGATACCAAAGACCTAGATTTGCAGTACCCTTAAGGTATCGAAAAATTCGCTTTACAGCGATCTTATGAGATTCCTTAGGTTCAGCTTGATATCGTGCACACAAACAGGTTGCGTACATAATATCGGGTCGGCTAGCTGTAAGATACAAGAGAGAGCCGATCATCCCACGGTACAGCGTGACATTAACAGGTATTCCAGAGGGATCCTTGTTTAGTGTCAGCGGTGGTGCCATAGGGGGTTTCATAGCTGAACTCTGAGTTAAATCGAACTTCTTCAGCATATCTTTAACATACTTTCCCTGATTAATGAAAGTTCCTTTTTCATTTTGCTTTATCTCAAGACCAAGGAAATATGTTAGTTCACCCATCATGCTCATTTTATACTCTTCTTTCATTCTATCAGCGAAACGAGTACAAAGATCAGGGTTAGTAGAACCAAATATAATGTCATGAACATATATCTGAACAAGAATGATATGACCTTTCACTATTCTAAAAAATAGAGTTTTGTCAATTTTACCTCGCTCAAAATTTTCAATATGGAGATAAGTAGAGAGAGTGTCATACCATGCACGTGGAGCTTGCTTTAAGCCATAAAGTGCCTTATCCAGTTTATAAACATAACCTGAACGCTTAGGATCTGAGAATCCTGGAGGTTGTTCCACATAGACTTCTTCATTCAGCTTTCCATTTAGAAACGCTGACTTAACATCCATCTGATATACTTTGAAGTCTTTGTGTACAGCGTATGCTAAGAATAGACGAATAGATTCTAGTCTTGCTACTGGAGCAAATGTTTCGTCGTAATCTATGCCTTCCTCTTGTTTGTATCCCTGAGCAACAAGACGAGCCTTGTTGCGGGTTACAGTTCCATGTTCGTCCAACTTGTTTCGATAGACCCATTTAGTGCCTATCACTGTTTTGTCAGTTGGTCTTCGAACAAGTTTCCAAACTTTATTTCTTTTGAATTCAGTCAGCTCTTCTTGCATGGCGCTGACCCAGTTTGGATCTTTGAGGGCATCATCTATTTTCTTTGGTTCAATCATAGAAATAAAGTTAACAAATAAACAAATATTACCTGCACTTCATCGAGTCTGAACACCATCGTTTAGATCACCAAGAATTTGATCAATTGGGTGATTTACAGTCCATCGCTGAGCCAAAGCATAAGTCGCTGACTCAACCTGAACTGGAGGAGCTGAAGATGAGGCTTCAACAACTTCTGGAGTATCAGCAAAGAGAGGAATAGTTGTCATTTCATTCACTGATTGCTAAGAAGTAGATGGAATGTCTGAGACATTTGGTTCAGAAGCAGGTATAGTGTTTAAAGGAACCGCTGAGACCCATGATGTTTCAGCTTCACTATTCTGCATATTTGGAATGATAGTAGGACTATCATCTTCAACTGTATGAGTATGAGGAGTGGGAATATCTTCTGAATCACCAAGATGAGAAAACATCCATTGATTCAGTTCTTCAGTATCAGCGGACGGTTTAGAGTTCGCTGAACGGGATTCGTCAAACGTGACGTGAACAGTTTCTTCTACAGTTTGTCTTCTTCGATTGAAGACTCTGAAGGCTTTGGAGATTGAAGAATATCCAAGAAAGATTCCATCATCAGCCTTAGGATCAAACTTTCCAAGGGCATCTCTGTTATTCAGTATGAAACACTGACATCCAAAGATGTGAAGAAAGCTAATTGAAGGCTTTCTCCCATGAAAAAGGTCATAGGCTGTCTTATTGAATCTTTTGACTATCAGCGACCTGTTTTGCGTAAAACAAGCAGTATTGACAGCTTCTGCCCAAAACTGAGTAGGCAGGTGAGAATCGCTGAGCATTGAACGTGCAGCTTCAATAATTGTTCTATTTCTTCTTTCAGCGACTCCGTTTTGTTGCGGTGTTCTCACTGAAGAAAAGTTGTGAGAAATACCCTTACTCTCAAAGAAGGAATCAAGAGAACTGTTTTTGAATTCAGTCCCATGATCACTCCTTATTGAGGCGAACGGTCAAGTTGTTCAGGGTTTCCATCTTCCGAACAAAGGTGATGAGTTCTTCAGGGGTGTCACTCTTAGAACGGAGAAACATAACCCATGTATATCGAGAGAATTCGTCAACTATGACCAGTGTATATTTCTTTCCAGCGATGGATTGTTTGTTAACAGGGCCAAACAAATCCATATGGAGAAGTTGTAGAGGAGATGACACTGAGGAGACTTGTTTTGACTTAAAGCTTGCTTTGGTCTGCTTGCCATTCTCACACGCTGAACATAAAGACTATTTGGTGTATGAGTGTTGAGGTAGACCAGTGACTAACTCTTTTGAAGAAAGTGTATTCAGTGTCTTGAAATTCAGATGATAGAGCCTCTTATGCCATAGCCAGTTGACATCAGATGAGGCTTTTGAGAAGAAACAGGAGTTCTCAGTGGTTGTTGAGTCCATGTTTATTACATAAACATTTTCCAAACGATAACCGCTGAGAGCTATCTTCTCCTTTTTGTCAGTGACAAAGCAGGATTCCTTAGTAAAGATTACTTTGTTATCCTTGTCGCAAAGCTGACTGATGCTTAGAAGATTATGCTTCAGCCCTACAACATATGCGACTCTTCTGAAGGTGGTTGTACCATTTGAGAGTACACCAAACCCTCGGGTACGTCCTTTTCCATTTCCACCAAAAGTCACAGAGGGACCCTTCTCTTCCTTGTATTCAGCGAGCATGATTTTCTTTCCAGTCATGTGTCTAGAGCATCCGCTATCGAGATACCAGATACCCTTCTTAACCTGCATTACAAAGGAAGATTAGTTTTTCTTGGGTACCCACTTAACCATGTGTACACGTTTGTCAGTGGAAGTAGTTGGAACGGAAGGTTCAGCAGTCTTCGCAACATTTGAAGATTCAGCTTTGTCAGTCTTCACTTTGGTTAATTTCTTAACCTCAGTGGTCTTCTTTGCCTTGGGGGCAGTGATCTTCATCTTATCTATCTTTTCAGCTTTGGTGGCTGTGGGGCACTTACTAGCAATATGACCAGTAAGTCCACAGTGATAACATTTCCTATAACTAAAAGTAGTTCTAGGACCATTTGAATGTTGAGCTTTTGATTTTGAATTAGAAGGACCAACACCAAATAAGCTATTGGCTTTTGAAATAGGAGGGACATTCAGTTCTTCGGATTTCTTACCAAGGACATCCACTTTGAGTTTAGGAGTAGATCGCTGAATAGATCCACGCCTAGTAGATCCAGAGATCTGATTCCTTGATCCAGAGGGATATGTCACTGAAGCTTTAGAAGCATTCAACTTAGGTACTAAGGTACCCTTCTGAGGATTTTGGTTAAAAGCAATTCATTTACCTTTATCTTTAAAGACAGAGGTAGGTTTTGGATAAACCATTTTCTCTTTACCTTTTGAAGAGGTAGGAGTTTCCTCAAGGATTGGCGGTCTAGAAGAGGAACGCTGAGAGGATAAAGTATCAGCGACTGAGGATACGAAAGTTCCAAATAAGAGCATGGAACGATCAGTGGTTGGTTCTTGAGTATCAGCTTTGTAACCAAGACCATGTTTATCACTCAGGGGAATCTGATACTTAATTATCTCAGTGATCTTTGTTGAGGAATTATACCATCCATCAACAGTAGCTTTTTCAGCTCGATTTTGACTTGCTGATTTAGGTGAACTTGTTCTTTAAAATCTTTTTCAATTTTAGAAAGATTTTCTATTTGAAGGTGACAGTTTTTAAGTTATTCAGCGAGATCAAGGTTTTGATTTTCAACTATTATTTTTCCATTCATGGCTTCATATAAACTTCTAGTCAAGAGATCGATCTTTCGAAGACTATCAGCTTCATCAATATTTGCAATATTTGTGAAGAAGGAAGGTGATACCTGAGTTGCAGAGGTTGAAGTGGAGGGAATGTCTGAACTTTCTTCCTCATCTTCATTCTTGGCCATAAGACATAGATTGGCTTCATCATCTTCAGAGTCAGATGATGATTCTTCTTCATCAGAGGCAGCCCAATCATAGTTAGCCATCAGGCATTTGCCTTTCTTCTTAAAGCTTTTCAGCTTCGCATACTTTTCTTTTAGCTTGGCGTATTTGTCATCTTTATTCCTGGGAATAAAGTTTTTCTTTGGAAAAGCTGAGGGTCTAGAGACTTTCTTTGACCTACACTCGTTAGCGAAATGTCCTATCTTTTCACAGTTAAAACAAGTAGCAGTAGCATTATCAACAGGAGCTGATGATCTTGGCTTGTCAGTTATGGAAAGAGGTTTGTTCTTTCTGAACATTTTCTTTTTGGCGAATCTCCTGAACTTTTTAGTGAGGAGAGCCAAAGATTCATCATCATCTGAAGAGTCAGAATCTGATGACCTTTCAGAGTTACTCTCCAACTCAGTGATAGCGACCGAGGGTCGCTGAGTGGAAGGTTCCTCTGAGATTAAAGCAACAGGGGTGCTTTTGGAATCTTTTACAAGATTCTCCTTAAGATGACTCGATTGCTCATGATTCAGCATCGTGCCATATAAGGTAGAAAGGGTCATTGATTTTAGATCCTTTGATAGCTTGAGACACATAGAATAACTGTCCCAGCTTTCAGGTAAACATTCTAAGAACTTTGTCAGCACTTCAAAGTTAGAATATTCCTTACCAACAGTTTTCAGATCTATTATTAAACAGTTAAAACATTGGTGTACTTCAGAGAGAGTTTCATTCTTACCACAAATGAAGCTTTCATACTGTCTTACCAGGTTGATCTTTCGAGAGTCCTGGACTTCAGAAGTACCTTCATACTGAACACAGATTGTGTCCCACATAGCTTTTGAGGTTTTCAGGTTCATGACGGAATGGTAGACTTCGTCAGGAAGAGCCATGGATAGTATGGATCTGGCTTTAGTGTCGATAGCCACTTTCTTCTTATCTTCGTCAGTCCACATATGAATTTCTTTAGGAATCAGCCTTTCTGGAATAGCAGGTCTATTCTCAGTGGCTGGAACTGCAGCATCAATTCTTACAAGAATATATGGGCCGTTTTCAGGATAATAAGGCATAGTAGGGTCTACACCTTCTAAGAAGAGAATCATCTTATTTTTCCATAAATTAAAATTATCTCTGGAGAATCTAGGGGGTTTTGCAAGAGAACCATTGTCAATGTTGTTTGTGTTTGTGTTGGTAGCCATTTTCAGAAATAGCAAGGAAGAGAAATCTTAGTATAGATTAGATCTTGTTTATGAGATTAAACAAATCCGCTCTGATACCACTTGTTGGTCCCGAAGGGTTATACAAGTTTGTAGAAGGGGGGGTTGAATACAAACACACATATTTACTTTTCTAAATTGTTTATCGATAAATCATTAACAATTTACAGCTTGTTGCGGAACAAGATTAAGGATAAACCTAAATCTAAACAAGTTGGAACACTAAGTTTCTTGCACTAAAAAAAAGAAGGAAATTACTAATAATAACCTATCTCAAGATAAGAAGGATGAACTTGTCCAGAGTTAGCAAGTTACTTCAAAATGAAGTGAGTTCTTCTTCTTATATACTGCATGCATTTAATGCATGACAGTATACACTTTACACGTGGCAGCAGCTGATTGGTTGTATGTCATTGACCTTTGTAGACAACCTTAGTAGCCGCATGTTTGAACAGTGTAGTATCAGAGTGGTTGTACAATTTCAGACAATAAGGAGGTTCTTTTCTGACATATCATACGGAGTCATGCAAGGATGGTTAAGACAAAAGTACTTTGTACGGAGGACTTCATGATCAGCTTTCCGTTGATTCAGCGCTTCGTCATTGTTTATCAGCGAATGATAAAGTTCAGCGATAGCTGAAGTCTTGTACTTGATACTTCACGTTGAGTGGACAAATCTGAGTCTTCGCTGATCCACATCAGTTCATTAGGAGACTTGTCGCTAGTTCTTGAGCTTGATCTTCGACTTCAGCGTAGAACCTATGTTGACGTGAAACTTCTCTTCAGAGTTCATAAGTAAACAACTAACTTATCAGCGATCACCATAAGTACTGAACAGACTCAGAGCATTATGGTGAACAGTGTTCGCTGAATGTTTAATCTTAAGAGTGAGAGTTTCTATCAGCGGTACTGTAAGGTCTTAGTACTTATCAGCGATAGTGAAACTCTGATACATATTGTTTACTTACAATTTTCACTAAGTATAAAGAGAGGGTCATTATCAAATCACTGAGGGTTTGGATCAACAAATACTTCTATACTTAGCCTATTTTTCAATACTTCTTAAACAATAAAGATTGGAGCTAACAATCTCCCCCTAAGTGTTGAAAAATAAAAAATTGAAAGGTGCATGGTTTTCTAGTCTAAGTACACGACAAGAGGTATTTGACCTCTGTAAAATATTTTCTTTTCATATAAGATTATGCCAGAGGCATTTACATTTGATTACATGATGAAAGAAGAAGTGGCAGAGATTTGTAGACTAACCCAGACGTTGGCGTTTTGGAAGTCGTTGAAACTTTTGTTGTCGAGTCCTACTTCTTTGAGCTCATGATAGATTCTGATGCAGAGGGTTCTGAAGTTGATGACGGAGTCAATGACCTCTATCAGTCTATCGACAGAGGCTTTATCCATCAATTCCGTTCCTCTGTGCTCCATGAGGATAGCTCTGAATTCTGTCAAAGTACTTGTTGCATACTTTTGACAGTCCATCTCTAGGAACAGTCTCGACTTCCCGGCAGGATCTTGATAGACTAACCCAACCTTTGGAAATGTAATGATTGAGTTTGGTATGGCAGAGGATGGGCAATCATCTTCTGGTGGTCTGAGACATAGGTTTCTCACTCCAAGATCTCGTCCTACTTGGAAATCGACTAGGCTGTATAGCAGAAGTTTCTTACGCATGGCTTTCCTGATCACCCTGTATGCCCTTCTATTTGCATCTTTTGTGAAGTTCTGTTTTGTCCAGTTCATAAGGTCGGGTAGGTCGTAGGGGCTTAAGTTCCTAAGGTCAGTGTCTGAGAATTGGTTCTCGGTTCTGTCCATTCTTTTGACCTTATAGATGTTGTAGAAGACCTTAGGTGTGGTTCTGGTGTGAGAGAACTTACAGTATATGACCTTGTCGATTTTGGAGATTGAGTAGACTTGGTTGACGGGCTTGGGTGTTGTTCTTGTGAAGATGTGATCAAGCTCAGCACGGAAGTCGGGGTCTAGAATGGATGGTGGCATAGAGTCTACGACGGTTCTGTTGTATAAGTACCTGTATACTACTTCTTCCATCTGTCATGGGGGTGCACCAGGTGGAAGCATGGGCCTGCGCAGAGCATCCAATTCCCCTTTTATCTGGGCGACTCTGTCCTCTATAGGATTTGCCTTTGGATCTAAGACAGTTGTTTTTGACAGAGGGGGAATGCTGAAGGCCCAATCTTCTTCTTCAGGCTTGGGTGTGACGTAGGCATCGAAGGCGCTTTTCATCAATTTCTCTGTTGGTTGATGCTTTGGCTTCTTCTTTTTAGGTTCCTCTGTCATGATTCCCTTTCCCTTGTCTTTTTCTTTAGACTGTTCTGCTTGATGTGTTGCCTCTGTTGGTGGTGCTTCTGCTGTTGTAGGGGTTGCCTCTGTAGGTTTTGACATTTGAGCTTCTGAGGACTTGGACGGAGGAGTTTCTGCTGGTGAGACTTCTGTAGACTTGCTCAAATATTTTCTTTTGTGAGTCATAGTCTTGGTTCTGGTTTTGGTTTTGGGTGTGGGAGATAGAGGTTTTGTTGTTGTATATTCTAGTGTGGGGGATGGTAACTTAGGTTCTTTTGGTGTTTTTGGTTTTGGTGATTGGGATGGTTGATCTTCTTCGGAGGATGTCAGGATTTGAAATTGTTCACGGGTTGGTACAACTTCTCCGAATATAGAGGTTATTTCCACATAGGTGGGTGTTACCTCTATGGTCTTCTGTTGTTGATCTTGATTGGTTTCAGGTACTTAGGATTGGATTTGTATTTCTTCAGGGGATGTATCCACAGAGGTGGTTGTTGCCTCTGTGGTCTGTTGTTGGTTTCTTTCTTGGGTTTAAGTTGGAGGAGCTTGGGAAACAGGTTCTGCTGAAATTGGTGGAGCTGGTAGACCTCTGGTTGCAGCTTTCTCCCTTGTCTTCTCCCCCTCAGGATGATCTGATGAATCATCAGAATCATCATCAGAGTCATCCTGACCCCTGTCTTTGGTATCCTCTGCCCTGCACGATGCTTCTGGTTTCTTTGGAGGAGTGGCACCTGCATCTATCATTTTTACGCATAGATCATCGCAGAGGCCGAGGAGGGTATGGACCTCTGCTTCTGTGTTGAAGCGCATTTTTCCGACACTTCTGCGAAAATCTTTGACGTAGTTGGCGTTAGCAGCAGTGAAGGCTCTGATGAACTCTGTGACCTGATCAAGTATCCCTTGCCTAAGCTCTGTGAGTTGTGCTCTGGTCATGTAGTCAGAAGGCTTCATGGCTAGAGTTTCTTTCGTAGTATGCTCTTGGACTTGCTCTAAGGCCTTCTTTAGGTCTTCTGGAGTTAGTCCCTTAGAGGTAGAGGATAGCTCTTTCTTCAGCTTTTCAGTCAAGTCTTTGACAGAGCTTTGGAAGGCAGAGGATGTGGCTTTCTCGAACTCAGCGGCAACAGAGGTACCAGAGGTTGTAGCAGTTGACTTCATCTGGGCTAAGGCATTTTTCACCTCTGTGGACAGGTTGTCCATTTTGGTATTTAGATCAGTTAAGGCCCTGGATGTAGTATCTGCAAAAGAATCAAAAGAGCTTTTCAACCCTTTCAATATGTTATCCACAGAGGTGATAAGGGTTTGGAACTCATCCCTTGATACTTGTGGACTAGGTGTAACCTCTGGGGGAACACATGCATCCCCAAAGTGAGTCTCTATTCCTGAGACGCCTTCTTTCACTCCTGTTTGTACGTTGAGAGCGGAAGGACTTCCCTCTAATCCTTGAGCAGGGGCCTTTTGAGCCTCAGACTCTATGGAGGTTCTGTTAAGGACATTGTCTTGATCTACTCCAGAGGTGGGTACAAGAGTATCTTTAAGTTGACTTGGGGACTTGTCTAGATTCCCTTCGTCTTTGTGCTCACTATGCTCCTCTGAAGAGCCTTTTGGTCCTAAGTGTGTGTGTGTGTAGCAGAGGAAACAAATTCCTCTGCTGGGATGTCTGTTGTGATCTGGGGCAATTGATCACTTACTAAGGGTAAGTCCTTTTGAGAGGACTCCCCTTGAATGGTTTCCCCGGATAAGATTGGTACAGAGGTAGAGAGAATTTCCTCTGTCCGGTCAGTTTGGGGTGGGGTCGAGTTGTGCTGCTCTTTTTCAATAACACCTTCTACCACTAGACTGATGGTGTTAGAGATGTAGGTTGCACTGGGAGTTGGTTGGGGCTGTGTGCCTCTTCTAGCTACGGCATCTTTTCTAGATTCTTCTTCGGTTGACCATCCTATCACTATTTCACCGTCTATTGTCTCATCCTCTTTCTCTGCCCTATTTCCCATGAATTCTACTCCTGTTGCAGCTTCTACCCTAGTGCCTTCGGCTTCTTGTACGAGTGTGGCATACATGGGATGGAATAAGGGCAGATGCCTAAGATCAGGGTGTAGAGATCCGTAGTTTATCTGGTCATCTTCATCTTCATCGGATTCCACTATATCCTCTGTGACAATCGCTTCCTCTGGACTTCTTCTTAGAACATCATATCCGGGTTGGAGGAAGGGGCTGTGTAGTACTTCTGGTGTCTGAACCTGGATGTCCTTAGGGGTTTGATCATCTTCATCCAAGTCAGAGGAGATTCAGAAGTCCGGTGCTTCTGTTGATTGTGTGGAGAGGGCTTCTGCGTTCCAGCCAGAGGTGTCTAAGGAATCTGCAATATCGGGGCGTTGAAGAAAGTCGTTGAAGTCACCCTGTTTGTCGTAGTGGATGGGGTTGGGGATTGCAGAGGCTGTTCTTGGGTTTCTTTTTGCTGTTTCTTCTTCCATTTCAACTCCCTCTGTGATGGTTTGCAGAGGAGTGTAATGTTTCTTGGATTTCTTCTTGTGTTTCCTTCTCTTTGGTTTGGGGGAACCCTCCTCTGAAGACTTGTGTTTTCTTTTCTTCTTCTTTTCCTTTGGAGGAAGGGGTGCAGAAGATTCAATCATTGTTTCTGCTGGAGGGGTTTGATCGGTTTGTTAGGAAACACTGGTAGAGGTTCCTTCTGCAGATTTCTTTTTCTTGTTAGCTTTATTTTTCTTTGGAGTGGTTGTAGAGGTTTTGCTCTTCGAGGCAGAGGTTTCTAATTGCCATCTCTGACGAAGGAAATTCTCCTGAATCTTTTCATGTTTAGCCAAAGCCACTGCCCATTCTTCATCACTCATTTTCTCAACTACCGGATCTCCTACAGAGGCTCCTAGACGTGGGGGTGTCACTGGACTCGGTTCAGGAGTCCGGTGATCGCGTATATATGCTAGCTTAAGTTCTTCATCAGTTGCGTATCCCATAAGCTCTTTCGATAGAGGTCTACAGAACTCGTACCCAGCTTCATGTTCTGTTGGGGTGTTCTTGCCCATAGGGTATGTTTTGACGACAGGGCCCTCCATTGGCCATTCTTGTAATCGAAGCAGAGGTTCTAGTAGGACACCGAGAATCCTCTGATATTGTAGAGGGGGAAGATCTTTGTCTTTGGTTGAGTTCCCCTTTGCCCTATGTGCTAATATTCTGTGGTCTATTGTGTTGATGATCTCCTGCATCATAAGGGTACCATAATCTAAGGGCAGGTCATAATAAACCCCAAACATTATGGCCATGATATGGTGGGAGGTTTGGTCAGAGCTATCAACTTTGCCAGTTAGGCATCTATTTAGGATGGAAAAGAGGGTATTCCACAGAGGGGGAAATCTGTTCCTCCTGAAATCATTCCTCTTCTTTAAATGGGTGTTGTAGCCCAACATCTCTGCAAACCTGCAGAGTTCTTCATCTGATGCTTCATCTGCATACTTCTTTATGCCAAGAAGTCCTCTGGTCGGTAGGCTGAATTCTAGCGAGAACATGGTTCTTTTGAACTTGATTTCTAGGTATTCAGATTGGTCGGGTTTGGAGATGTATCCCTTGATTTGTCTATCTTCTGGGTCAAAATGGCAGCTCTGCCAAAATTGGTAAAGGTATCTGGCAGGGATCTTCTTCACATTCTTGGTTAATAGAGGGAACAAATAATGGTTTTCCAGAATGTGCAGAAGAATAGCATGTTCCTCCCCAAATGTTGTTCTTGAGGGAACAAGGAAATGGTTATTGGGTTTTAGAGGAAGGTTTCGTTCAAAGTGATCATGTTCCAAAAAGTTTTGCAGGTGGGTGGTCGGAGTAAAAGCTACTGACTCACCGGAGTTATCCTGTTCTAAGTTTCCGGCCAAGTCTGGGTTTTGAGAGTGTTCTGAATGGGTTGGGGAGTTCGCCGGAGTATTGGAGGTGGAAGCCATTGCTTTAATCTTAAAGAAAAGAGTAGAAATGGAGAAGTTGCAGGTTTTTGCAAGGTTCGCCAGAGAAGAATGTAATAGTAAATGCGTAAAAGGAATAGGAATGAAGGTAAACGGGGTTATATAGTGGGGTAGAAAACGGATAGAATTCCATGGTAAAAGTGAATTCAATAAACATTTGGGGTCCGTACTCGATTTTTACAGCTGGGTTCAAGTTTCAGAAGAATGTGTGGCATGCACGTCCAATAAAAACATGCCACGTCAGAAGTGTCAGAGCACGATTAGACGTCGTGCGCGGCCCATTAATGCTTGGTGCGTGGGTGTTTCTACTTCTGAATGACTGTCACTCTACAGAAATAACCCGCATGTTACAGAATTTCCTTAAAAAGCCAAGTGTCAGAATCGACGTAAGCTCTGTGGTGGAGTGAGCTATGTGATTTGAAACCTGCCCCTTTATCTCCTCTTAGCTTGCACCTTTACCAAAAGCGTTTGAAAATTCATTGGAGAGGATCGATAGAATCTTTAGTACAAAATTTCATCCACAGAGGTTTTGAGGCTCTGTCAAAGACAGCAGAGGCTCTATGAGTGAAAATTTATCATAACTAAAGATTCATAAAACATTTTGATCATCCAAGGTTTTAATTGTTTTAAACATTGTTTTTAGGAAATATTTGGAAATTGGTGTCCTAGAAAACTATTTTGGAGAAGATTTTGTACGAGATATTCACTTTTTGAGTGTCTCGGTTGGGTGACAAAGATTCTTTGGTGGAGTGAGCTCTTCGACCAAAAGACTTTCTTCCAGTATCTTTGTGTGTGCATTTGTACGTGCGAATCCTTAAAGAGGACATTGAAGTTGATCGATAGAGTTCCCGTATGAAATTTGCAGTCATAGAGGATCCGGCTTACAGAGGCTCTGTTGAACTCAACAGAGGCTCTATGACCTTAAATTTCTCATTGCGGAAGGCTCAAAAATCTTTTTGATCATTATTGGTTTGGAATGTCTTAAACAGTGTTTCTAGGACGTATTTGGAAATTGGTGTCTTAGAAAATTGTTTTTAAAAAAGGATTTGTACGAGATACTTACGTTTTGGCTCTCCCTTGTTCGGCAAAAATCTTCACTTCTGTGAATGTGATTGAGCACAATTCTTCTTTGGCTCCCCCTTGATTGATCAACCTATGTGGATCATTTCAAGGTCTCCTTCTACCCCCCCTTGACCTATGCTTGGATCAAATGAGATAAGTAATGCACAGAACATAGATCAAACTCACCAGAGGTTTTGTGGAAATTGTCAGAGGCTCTGAGCAATCCCACAAAAGCTCTGTTGGGTACAGAACTTTTGGTGATTAAGAATTTACATACAGAAGAGCTTAAATATAGACATATTTACAAGAGGATCAAAACTTACTTATAGAGGATTCAACTCATGTTAATCATACCCAACTTACCCACCAAGAAAATGAATCTTTTCTCATCAAGTGTCTTGGTGAATAAGTCTGCAAGCTGGTATTCAGTGGACACAAAGTGCATTTCGATTGTTCCATGTTCAACATGATGCTTCAGAAAGTGGTAACGGATATCGATATGCTTTGTTTTTTAGTGCTGTACTGGATTGGTAGAGATGGCTATGGCACTTTTTGAATCACAGAGAATGGGTATCTTGTATATGGTGTAACCATAGTCTGTCAGCTGAGTTTTCATCCACAGAACTTGGGAGCAACAGCTAGCAGCAGCGACATATTCAGCTTCTGCTGTAGATGTAGACACACAATTCTGCTTCTTCGAAGTCCAACTTACTAGTTTACCACCCAGGAATTGACAACTCCCAGAGGTACTTTTTCGATCAAGCTTGCATCCTCTATAATCTGAATCTGTGTATGCTTTAAGACCAAAGCCAGAGTTCTTCGGATACCAGAGCCCAAGGTTTTTTGTTCCCTTAAGGTATCTGAATATCCTCTTTACAGCAATAAGGTAGGGTTCCTTTGGGTTAGCTTGGTATCTTGCACAGAGGCACGTGGAATACATTATGTTGGGTCTACTTGCTGTTAAGTATAAAAGGGACCCAATCATACCTCTGTAGAGCTTGCACTCTACAGATTTGCCATTTGGATCTGAATATAACTTGTTTCCAGTGGCCATTGGGGTCTTCATTACAGAGGCATCAGAGAGACTGAATTTTGAAAGTATTGCAGAGACATATTTAGCTTGACTTATAAAAATTCCCTCTGATGATTGTTTTACTTGGAGTTCGAGGAAGAAGGTTAATTCTCCCATCATACTCATTTCAAACTCACTCTGCATGAGTTTTTCAAAATCTTTGCACTGTTGTGCATTTGTAGACCCAAAAATAATGTCATCCACATAGATCTGTACAAGCAGAATCTTATAACCTTTTCTTTTGTAAAACAAAGTAGTATCTGTCGTACCTCTGTCGTAATCATTATCGAGAAGAAAGGTTGAAAGACGTTCGTACCATGCTCTTGGAGCCTGTTTCAGTCCATACAGAGCTTTGTCGAGATAGTAGACGTATTTTGGGTACTTGGCACTTTCGAACCCTGGTGGCTGCTGGACGTATACTTCTTCTTGGATTTTTGCCATTTAGAAAAGCAGATTTTACATCCATTTGAAAAACTTTGAAACCTCTGTGGGCTGCGAAGGCTAAGAAGATTCTTATAGCTTCAAGTCGTGCGACAGGGGCAAAAGTTTCATCGTAATCAATGCCTTCTTCTTGGCGATATCCTTTGGCCACCAATCTTGCTTTATTTCTAATAACCACCCCGTCCTCATCCTTCTTGTTTCTGAAGACCCATTTAGTCCCTATTGCTTGTTTCCCCTTCGGCAGAGGAACAAGGGTTCATACCTTGTTTCTCTCAAACTGCAGAAGCTCTTCTTGCATAGCATCTACCCAGTTTGGATCATCTAGGGCTTCAGAAATGCGTTTTGGCTCGATCACACTGATAAAATTTGTAAAGAAACAAAAATTTGCAGTGGCTGATCTTGTCTTGACTTTATCAGAAGGATCGCCAATGATTTGGCTCTGAGGATGACTCATAGTCCACTTGGTAGTCCAGGGGAGATGGTCATTCGCATCATCAAGTTGACCCTATGTGGTTGCACTTGTCGGTTCTGGTGTAACCTCTGTTGTTGATGGCACTTCTGTGCTTGAACTTGGTTCATTAGCTTGTTGGATTATTGGGATAAGAGTTGGAATGGGTGCCTCTGAGGATGTAGAGACTGAGTCCTCATTTTCCTCTGGTATTGGTTCCTCTATGGTTGTTGGAGTTGGTGTTTCCAGTGCCTCTGTGGTTGTATCTTTGGTTGTTTCATCTTCTGTTGGCTCCCCCTCAACACGTGCATCTGCATGATTCACAGAAGAGGATGAAGTATTTATTGGACCAGTTAGAGATATACCTGACTCAGTCTGGTTGGAAGAAGATGTTTCTCCAGAGGCCCTTGCAGCTCCGGCAGAGGGATCAATATCATCATGGAACATCTCTTCAAATAGCAGATTTAGGTCTACTTCTCTTGTGGGTGAGATGCCAGAGGATTCCTTTTTGAGACCGATTTCTGAACTGATTTGTTCAGAAGTCTTCTGAAAAGAATCGTCAAAAGAGACATTTATGCTTTCCACGATAGATCGAGACCGCAGAAGATATACTCTGTAAGCCTTTGAGGTGGCAGAGTATCCTATGAACTTTCCTTCATCAGCTTTCACATCGAACTTTCCTCTTGCTTCTCTATCATTTAAGACGAAGCACTTGCATCCAAATACATGGAAGAACTTGATGTTTGGTCGCCTTTTGTTTATCAGATGATACGGTGTCTTGATGTGCCTCTTGACTATGGATGATCGATTTTGGGTATTGCAAGCTGTTGATATAGCTTCTGCCCAGAAAGAGATTGGTAATCCAAATGCTGTCATCATAGTTCTTGCATCCTCCACAAGCGTGCGGTTCTTTCGTTCAACCACGCCATTCTGTTGTGGGGTGCGTGCAGTAGAGAAGTTATGTGAAATGCCTTCTTCTGTAAGATAGGCTTCAATGACAGAGTTTTTGAATTTTATGCCATTGTCGCTTCTTAATTTCTGAATCCTGCACTAATATAGAACTTGGATTCTTTTCATTAAATTTATCAGAATGTTTGGAACATCTTATTTCTTTCTGACAAATTCAACCCATGTAAATCTTGAGTATTCATCGATCAAAACAAGTATATATTTCTTGCCACCTAGGCTCTGTGTAGCGATTGGACCGCAGAGGTCAACATGAAGCATATACAGAGGCCTAGGGCAAGACACATCAGTCTTGCCTTTATGGGAAGCTCTTTTGAGTTTTCCCATTTCGCAAGCAGAGCACAAATGATCTTTATTAAATTTGACATTTGGCAGACCTTTGACTAAATCAAGTTTGACAAGCTTGTCTAGAGTATGAAAGTTTAAGTGGCAGAACCTGTTATGCCATAACCAGGCTTCTTCATTTTTACAAGCAACAAAGCAGAGCTTGTCTTCTTTGTTCTTGACGCTGAAGTTCATAAGATATAGATCCCCCCTTCTACAAACTTGTATAGGCCTTTCGGGACCAACAAGTGGTATCAGAGCAGATTTGTTTAATCTCATAAACAAGATCTAATCTAAGATATTTCTCTTCCTAGCTATTATCTGAAAATGGCCAACACAAACACAAACACTCACTATATAGACAATGGTTCTCTTGCAAAACCCCCTAGATTTTCCAGAGATAACTTCAACTTGTGGAAAAATAGGATGACACTCTTCTTAGAAGGTGTAGACCCTACTATACCTTACTATCTTGAAAACGGCCCACACATCCCTGTAACAATTGATCCTGCAGTTCCAGCCACTGCAACTAGAGCTGCTATTCCAGAAAGGCTGATTCCAAAGGAAATCCATCATTGGACCGATGAAGACAAGAAGAAAGTGGCTATAGATACAAAAGCCAGATCCATACTATCCATGGCCCTTCCTGACGAAGTCTACCATTCCGTCATGAACCTGAAATCCTCAAAAGCCATGTGGGACACAATATGTGTTCAGTATGAAGGAACGTCTGAAGTCCAGGATTCAAGAAAGATCAACCTGGTAAGACAATACAAAAGCTTCATTTCTGGTAAGAATGAAACTCTCTCTGAAGTTCATCAACGTTTTAATTGCTTAATTATAGATCTAAAAACGGTTGGTAAGGAATATTCTAACTTTGAAGTGCTGACAAAGTTTTTAGAATGTTTACCTGAAAGCTGGGACAATTATTCCATGTGTCTCAAGTTGTCAAAAGATCTAAGATCAATGACACTTGCTACCTTATATGGCACATTGCTGAATCATGAGCAATCTAGCCATCTTAAGAAGAATCTTGTAAAAGATTCCAAAAGCACCCCTGTTGCTTTAATCTCAGAGGAACCTCCTACTCAGCGACCCGTGGTCACTATCACTGAGTTAGAAAGTAACTCTGAAAGGTCATCAGATTCTGATTCTTCAGATGATGATGAATCCTTGGCTCTCCTAACTAAAAAGTTCAGGAGATTCGCCAAGAAGAAAATGTTTAGAAAGAACAAAACTCTTTCTATAGCTGACAAGCCTAAGTCATCAGCTTTTGTTGATAAGGCTACTGCTACTTGTTTCAACTGCGAAAAGACAGGTCATTTCGCTAACGAGTGCAGGTCAAAGAAAATCATGAGACCTTCAGCTTTTACAAAGAAATCCTTTGTTCCAAGGAATAAAGACGACAAATACTCAAAGCTGAAGGAGAAGTATGCAAAGCTGAAAAGCTTTAAGAAGAAAGGAAAAGGATTGATGGCTGACTATGATTGGGCTGCTTCTGATGAAGAAGCCTCATCATCTGATTCTGAAGATGATGAAGCAAATCAATGTCTCATGGCCAAGATTGAAGAAGAGGAAGAAAGTTCAGACATTCCCTCCACTTCAACATCTGCCATTCAGGTATCACCTTCCTTCTTTACCAATATTGTAAATATTGATGAAGCTGATAGTCTCCGTAAAATCGAACTGCTGACTAGAAGTTTATACGAAGCCATGAACGGCAAAGCTATGGTTGAAAACCAAAATCTTGATCTCGCTGAAAAGCTTAAAAACTGCCACCTTCAAATAGAAAAGCTTTCTAAATTTGAAGAAGATTTTAAAGATCAAGTCCATTTAAATCAGCTAGTCAAAATCGAACGAGCGGAAGCTATCGCTGCATTAAAAGCTGAACAAGCTACTGTTGAAGGATGGTGTAATTCTTCAACAAAGATCACTGAGATAATTAAGGCTCAAATTCCTCTGAGTGATAAACGTGGTCTGGGTTATAAATATGATACTCCAATACCAACCACTGAACGTTCAATGCTTAAATTTGGAACGTTCGTATCCTCAGTAGCTGACACTTCTTCATCTCAGTACTCCTCGTCGGTTACACCAATCCCTGAGGAAACTCCTACCTCCTCAAAAGGTAAGGAGAAAATGGTTTATTCAAAACCTACCTCTGTCTCTAAAGACAAAGGTAAAGGAATTGTTATTTATCAAAATCCTCAGAAGGGTACCTTAGTACCTAAGCTGAATGCTTCCAAAGCCTTAGTGATTCAATCATCTGGTTCTAGAAATCAGACCTCTGGATCAGTTCAGCGACCTACTCCTAGACTCAGAGTAGATGTCCTTGGTAAGAAATCTGAAGAACTGAATGTTCGTCCTATTTCAAAAACCAATAGTATACTTGGTGCTGGCACTTCTAATTCCAAATTAAAAGCTCAGCACTCAAGTGGTCCTAGAACTAATTTTAGTTATAGGAAATGTTATCACTGTGGACTTACCGATCATATTGCAAGTAAGTGTCCCACAGCCACCAAAGCTGATAAGATAGCTAAGGTGAAGATAGCACCCAAGAAGACCAAACCAGTTGCAATTCAGGTCAAGGTGACTCCTACCTCTGAGGTCAAGAAATTGACCAAAGTGAAGAAAGACAAAGCTGAATCTTCAAATGCTGCGAAGACTGCTGAACCCATTCCAACCACTTCCACTGACAAACGCGTATACATGGCGAAGTGGGTACCCAAGCAAAACTAATCTTCCTTTGTATTGCAGGTTAAGAAGGGTATCTGGTATCTCGATAGCGGATGCTCTAGACACATGACTGGAAAGAAAAGCCTGCTCGCTGAATACAAGGAAGAGAAGGGTCCCTCTGTGACTTTTGGTGGAAATGGAAAAGGACACACCCGAGGGTATGGTGTACTTTCAAATGGTACAACATCCTTCAGAAGAGTCGCATATGTTGAAGGGCTGAAGCATAATCTTCTGAGCATCAGTCAGCTTTGCGACATGGATAACAAAGTGATTTTCACTAAGGAATCCTGCTTTGTCTCTGACAAAAAGGAGAAGATAGCTCTCAGCGGTTATCGTTTGGAAAATGTTTACGTTATAAACATGGACTCAACAACCACTGAGAACTCCTGTTTCTTCTCAAAGGCATCTTCTGATGTCAACTGGCTATGGCACAAGAGGCTCTCACATCTCAACTTCAAGACACTGAATACTCTTTCATCCAAAGAGTTAGTCACTGGTCTACCTCAACATTCATACGCCAAAGAATCCTTATGTTCAGCGTGTGAAAAAGGGAAGCAGACCAAGGCAAGCTTTAAGTCAAAGCAAGTTTCCTCAGTGTCATCTCCTCTTCAACTACTCCATATGGATTTGTTTGGCCCCGTTAACAAACAATCCATCGCTGGAAAGAAATATACGCTGGTCATAGTTGATGAATTCTCTCGTTACACATGGGTAATGTTTCTCCGTTCTAAGAGTGACACCCCTGAAGAACTCATCACCTTTGTTCGGAAGATGGAAACTCTGAACAATATGACTGTTCGCTCAATAAGGAGTGATCATGGAACTGAATTCAAAAACAGTTCTCTTGATTCCTTCCTTGAGAGCAAGGGTATTTCTCACAACTTTTCGTCAGTGAGAACACCACAACAAAACGGAGTCGCTGAAAGAAGAAATAGAACAATTATTGAAGCTGCACGTTCAATGCTCAGCGATTCTCACCTGCCTACTCAGTTTTGGGCAGAAGCTGTCAACACGACTTGTTTTATGCAAAACAGGTCGCTGATAGTCAAAAGATTCAAAAAGACAGCCTATGAACTTTTTCATGGGAGAAAGCCTTCAATCAGCTTTCTTCACATCTTTGGTTGTCAGTGTTTCATACTGAACAACAGAGATGCCCTTGGAAAGTTTGATCCTAAAGCTGATGATGGAATCTTTCTTGGATACTCCTCAGTTTCCAAAGCCTTCAGAGTCTTCAACCGAAGAAGACAAACTGTAGAAGAAACTATTCACGTCACGTTTGACGAATCTCGTTCAGCGAACTCTAAACCGAACGCTGATACAGAAGAACTGAATCAATGGATGTTTTCTCATCTTGGTGATTCAGAAGATGTTCCCACTACTCATGCTCATACAACTGAAAATGATGGTCCTACTATCATTCCCAATATGCAGAATAGTGAAGCTGAAACATCTTGGGTCTCAGCTGTTCCTATAAACACTATACCCGCAGTTGATCCAAATGTCTCAGAAATTCCATCTATTTCTCAGCAATCAGTGAATGAAGTGACAAATGCAAGCATTCCTCTCTTAGCTGATAATCCAGAAGTAGCTGAAGCCTCATCTTCAGTTTCTCCAGTTCAGACTGAGTCAGCGACGCATGCTCCGGCTCAGCGATGGACTGTAAATCACCCAATCGATCAAATTCTTGGTGATCCCAACGCTGGTATTCAGACTCGTAGAAGTGCAGGTAATATTTGTTTATTTGTTAACTTTATTTCTCTAACTGAACCAAAGAAAATAGATGATGCCCTCAGAGATCCAAACTGGGTCAGCGCTATGCAAGAAGAGCTGACTGAATTCGAAAGAAACAAAGTTTGGAAACTTGTTCGGAGACCAACTAACAAAACAGTGATAGGCACTAAGTGGGTCTATCGAAACAAGTTGGACGAACATGGTACTGTAACTCGCAACAAAGCTCGTCTTGTTGCTCAGGGATACAGACAAGAGGAAGGCATAGATTATGACGAAACCTTTGCTCCAGTAGCAAGACTTGAATCTATTCGTCTTTTCTTAGCATATGCTGTACACAAAAACTTCACTGTACATCAAATGGATGTTAAGTCAGCGTTTCTAAATGGAAAGCTGAATGAAGAAGTTTATGTGGAACAACCTCCAGGATTCTCAGATCCTAAGCGTCCAGGTTATGTTTATAAGCTGGATAAGGCACTTTATGGCTTGAAGCAAGCTCCTCGTGCATGGTATGACACTCTTTCTACTTATCTCCACCTTGAAAAATTTGAGAGAGGTAAGATTGACAAAACTTTGTTTTTTTAGAAAAATAAAAGGTCATATCATTTTAGTTCAAATATATGTTGATGACATTATATTTGGTTCTACTAACCCTGAGCTTTGTACTCGTTTCGCTGATAGAATGAAAGATGAGTATAAAATGAGTATGATGGGTGAACTAACATATTTCCTTGGTCTTCAGATTAAGCAAACTGAAAAAGGAACTTTTATAAATCAGGGAAAGTATGTTAAAGATATGCTGAGGAAATTCGACTTAACTGAAAGTTCAGCTATGAAAACCCCTATGGCACCACCGCTGATACTTGATAAGGACACAAAGGGTGTTCCTGTCAATGTCACGCTGTACCGTGGGATGATCGGCTCACTACTGTATCTTACACCTAGCCGACCCGATATTATGTTTGCAACATGTCTGTGCGCACGATATCAAGCTGAACCTAAGATATCCCATATGAAAGCTGTAAAGCGAATCTTTCGATATCTTAAAGGTACAGCGAATCTAGGTCTTTGGTATCCCAAAGATTCAGGATTCGATCTAACCGCCTATTCAGACAGTGATTTTGCAGGTTGCAAAATGGATAGGAAAAGCACCACAGGAGGATGTCAGCTCCTGGGTGGAAAGCTGGTAAGTTGGACAAGTAAGAAGCAAAACTCAGTGTCCACTTCCACAGCTGAAGCTGAGTATGTAGCCGCTGGAAGCTGCTGTTCTCAAGTCTTGTGGATGAGAAATCAACTACTAGACTATGATCTTCAGCTCTCCAAAATTCCAATCTATTGCGACAGCACAAGTGCCATCGCTATAGCAAACAATCCAATGCTACACTCAAAGACAAAACACATAGAAATCAGATATCATTTTATCAGAGATCATGTGATGAATGGTGATATAGAACTTCATTTTATCCCAACTGATTATCAGTTAGCTGATTTGTTTACCAAACCTCTTGATGCGACAAGATTCAACTTTCTCATCAGCGAGCTTGGAATGCTGAACTTTGAAGGATAAATCTTCAGCGGTTCACATTTAATCACCGATGCGTTTATACATTCTTGTATAGGCTCTCGGATAAAATAAACTTGTACAATCCATATCATCATCTTCTCTCTAAATAATTTTGGTTAAACTGATATCAAGGTATGTTTTCTCTCTCTGACAAAACGCATGAAAATGCAAGATTTCAAATTCTTACATCGCTGAATATCTCTTCCTTAACAGCGATATTTTGAAATTTCTTAAAACCCTCACTGATATTTCTATTCAGTGCTTCATATTTTCCAAAGAGTCCTTGAGTTTTTCTTTCAAAACCTCAGAGACAACGAAAGAATGTGAAAGGACAGTTGTGACGTCATTGCAACGGATAACACCAGGCACGCTCTTTCTCTGACACATGTTTGCACGTTTCGTTGTCTATCCAATCAAATGCAAACACGTGTCCGTGTCATGATGAAAAACTTTCCCGCTCAAGTTTTTCTCTCTCTACTCTCTTCCTATATAAACACTCTCAAAGTTTATATTTGTCTTTTACGCGAATCAATCTTTCTCCGCAAGAAAAGAACACTGTTGCATTTTGTGCTCTCAATCTTCAAGAACTGTTCATCATCTTCTTCATCAAACTCAAGGTTAATATGTTCTTATCTATTATCAAATGCGAATAACTTGTTTTCGATCTTATCATTGTTTTACACAAGATCAAACAAAAGAACTCAAAAATAAAATCATTTTCTTTCATGGTTTTATAAACACAACCATTTCATGGTTGTTCTTCAAGTTTTAAATCTAAAATCTTAAACTTGTTCTTCTTTCGTATCCATTTTTTAAGAAACTGGAATACAAGGCTTATGGGTGTTATATTCGTTTTTTTTTTCAAAAACAAGAAAAACCCTAATCTTCATTAAGACTTTTTTGTCTGAATGAAATGGACAAAATTCGAAAAATCTTAATGGAAATTTTCTTTCCACATTAAGATAATTCTTATTTGTTAACATCTTTGGTTGAACTGATAATACAGTGAAATGGTAACTTCAAAGCTGAATGTTACCGCTGAGTCCATCTCCGCTGATTCTGAGGAACTGGAAATCACCAAAGCTCCTCAGGTTAAGTTTGAGCTGGATCAACTAGACTGGACAAAGGCAAACAACCTCTCAGCGCTTCTCGAGTTTCCTCCTCGGAAGCAGGTATCCCATCTAGACGACGCTGTAAATCTTTTGAAGAATAGCCCCATCTACACAGCACTGACAATCACACCTCCTGCCAGTCAGCGTCTCTTATCCCAATTCTGGTACTCTGCCAGACACACCGACCTACCCTCCGCCAAAGATCCATCTAAAACCATCGACTGCATACTCAGCGATACTGAGTATGGCACCATCAAGATAACCCCCGCAATAATCCGCAAAGCCCTGAAATTCCCCAACGCTACCTCAGAAAATCCTTTCATTCCATTACCTGACCACAAGAAGCACGCTGACAGGGAAGAAATCATTGCTTTCCTTGATGCGATGGGTTACATCTAGGAGACTGGAAGAGACAAGCTACCTGAGAAGAAGCTGACGCTGATAAAGAAATCCAAGATGCCCAGCGAGATGAACTTCATCTTCGCTCACCTGATCAGCTGCATGACAGCGAAATCCGGATCTTCTGATCAAGCCGCTCAACCTCAGCAGGCCATGGGTTACGCACTGCTGAAAGGTCTCAACATTGACTGGGCCTCCATCATCTATGAAGACCTCATTCAACGTGTTGATTCTGCCGCTGACCGACCAGCATGGGTTCCTTACCTACGATTCATCAGCGCCATCTTTCAATATGGCCTGAAGGACAGCTATCCTGAGGGTGATCTGAAACTCTCTCAGATTGGCCCTAAAGTTCTCGACTTCAAGCCTGTCGCCAACGAGGTACGTATCTCTACCCTTCTCACTCTACTTAATTCTCCGCTTTCTGTGGCTCCTTCAGCGACAATACCCCTCGCTGATTCCCAGGCCACAAAATCCATTCCTTCTAAGAAAAGGAAACAATCTCTTACCCCTCTTGATTCCAAAAGGATCAAGAAAACCAAGGAGCAATCCCAGCAATTCCATGCTGAAGACTCCTCAGCTCATTCTGAAGAGCTGAAGGAAAGTTCTGTGGTACGCTCTGGCACACCAATTCAAGCCATCCCTTCTAAACCTACTTCAGCGTCCTTAAACGCTGAGGTTAGAACTTTGGAATCTACCCAACCTTCTTCCGTCTCTCAAAAGACTGATGAAGTACTTCTCAGCGAATCCAACGCTGAACTTGAAACCCAACCCCAATTCTTATCCTTCGATCCTCCCTCTATTTCTTTGGACACTCCTCCAGCTAAAACTGGAGATGCCATCATTCAAGAAGCCGTTGAAGCTTCTCAGCGAATGACGAAGAAAGGACCTGCAGAGATCTCCATCCCTCACGGAACTTTTGAGGGAGATATGGAACACTATGGAGGGACTCGAAACTTTGATGAGTTCGTCAACGCTCCTGCAGGTACAGATCCCACCTTAAACACTGTAACTAAACCTGAAACTTCTGAGCTTTCCTTTGTTCACAAGTACTTATATGTTACAGGTCCTTATTTGGGAGACATCAACCAGTCTCTGAAGTCCATGGAGATGAAACTTACAGATCTCACCACCGGTCTATCAAATAACTCTACAGCTGTAACAAACGCTGGAGAGAATCTGACGAAGCTGACTACTGTGGTGGAAAAGAAGGCCTCCTCTGATGACATCAAAGGCCTTGATAAAACTCTCGCCGACTTTGCCAAAGTGCTCTCCGACATCTACACTGACTACACCAACCTCAAATCGTCAGTTTCCACCGTTTCCAGCGAGGTTACAACGCTGAAGAAATCGGTTGGTACACTCGAAGGTGATATGTCAGTGGTCAAGACCGACTTGGGCTCAGTGAAGACCGACCTTGGTTCTGTCAAGACAATGATCGAGACGCTGGTGAACAAGGCAAACAATCCAGCTCCTGCTCCGGCCCCTGCACCTATTTTGGACTCATTCACCGCAGAGGATCGCCAAGAGCTGAAGAAAATCACGCCTGCTATTTCTGGCCTAGAAGACAGAATAGCTAAGCTTGAAGGTTGTGTGAAAATCTCTGGCCCAGAAGACAGAGATAACACCAATGCTGAGTCTACCCATTCCTCCCCCGCTCATCATGAGAAAGAGGGGGAGAAGAGCGCTGAACAAGAGAAGAGCGCTGAAGATCAAAATAAGAGCGCTGAAGACCTTTCCCATGATGAATCTATCAGGGGAGAGGATAATGAAGATCTGGTTACTGGACCTCAGGGAGATGAAAACCCTGAGGGAACCGAGAACCTCGCCTCTGTATCTGAGGGGGAGCAACCCGAAGAAGATGCTGAGGAATCCGAAGCAGAAGAAGACGAAGACATCGACATCCCTGAAGCTGAACCATCCTCCTCTCCAAGGAACGATGATGATGATGATGATGAAGATGACGAATTCTTTGTCGTCAAACCTGCTCCTCGAAAAGCTCTTAAAGGGATCGTGATAACCGAATCCACAGGGGAGAAGACAAAAACAAAGACAAAGCACTCAGCCTCTGGCGCTGAGAAAAGCAAAGACAAAGGCATCGCTGAAGATGATAATCTGGCGATCTTGCTTGCAAAGCCGATTTGTCAGGTACACTAAACTTATTTTTCCTTCCCTGATCATCTCTGAACAATCAGTTATCCATTCCACAAACACCATACACATCCACATTTTTTTTTCTATCTTTTCTACCCAAGTTCTTCTACCCAGTTCTTATTTGGAAGATCGCTGCGTTTCAGCTAGTCCTCTCCCCTGTTTGAGGATATCGCTGGAGGATCTACTATTGCGACTTCACCAATAATTCCAGCTACCGCTGAAGACATAATCCCAGTCTTAGATTTAATCTCTGAGACTGATGAACCAGAAGAACAACCTCTCTCGCACAGAAACATACCTTCCTCAGTTCCTCAAAGGCTGAGTGAAGAAGATCAAAAGAGGAGAGAAGAAATGATAAAGCGATTCGAGGATCAGCGAATCATTCTAAGGCGCGATCAACTGCCTTCAGTTCCTCCTAAGTTCAAAATTTCAAAAGCTGAAAACCAGGAACATCTCAGAGCTGAACGCCTCATCGCTGAAAGGAAGGAAGCTGAAGATAAAGACAGAGAATACGCCATCAAGCTCACTCAAGAATCTGTCAAAGACCCCAAGCTGAAGCGTATTCCCATTCAAATCCAACGAAAGCTTTGGGAACAAGCCCATAAGATCGTGGAAAAGAAAGCTGAAGTTTCTCAGACCACCCTGATCTGGTGTAAAGAGAAAATCCACTTCAGATATCGTCCAGCGAAGATCAACAAGGTATTCATCTCTGGAAGAACCTCCATCGGAGTACCTATTGTTGACATCAAACTGTTCAGAGAAGATGGCACATCTGAAACCTTTCGCGCTGACACTGTAAAAAGGTATGGTCTCTCTGAATGGCTGGAGATGAGGTTAGCTATCCAACCATCACAATCTAAGTACAAGGATCATTTCGAAAAGCTGATAAACAGACAGATCGATTTGATATCTTCTTGTGTGGATATTCCTCCTGTTCCTGATCTAAAGCCGAAAAGAAAAAGGGGCTCACCAAAGAAGAAACGTCAAGATTCAAACTCAGGTCCTGTCATACGAAATGAAACTGGAATTGGTTTCTCTCGCGCTGAAGTACTTGGTCCTGATCCTGATCTATCTGCCCTTGACATCTCTTTGCCACCATGTGAACTTTTCGTCCCTGGTAAAGTCATCAGTAATCCTTATGGAATATTCTTTCTTGACTACGACGGACGTAAATGCTTTCAACGGATCGCTGAGCTTCCAATCACTCCAATCGAACAGCTCAGAGATCTCATCTACTGGTGCGACTTCAGAAAAGACATTCAGGCACGACACCTAAAACCCTTGATTTTTGAAGCTGCTCTGAAGCTAAAGAATAAAGGAGAAAAGGTTCCTGACTGGATGATTCCAACTGAAAAGACAACCCTTGATGAACATCTCATTAAGGAAGAACCCTTTGAAGGCTGACAACAATCACCTCATTCTCTATTGTATCAGTCATCCTTCAGTACTTGTAATTTATTTCGCTTGTACTTGCAATCTTTCTTATTCAAATTGTAACCTGATTCAAAGATTTAAAGAAAGATTTCAGCGAATGTACTTTACTCCATCAGTACTGAAAAGATCCCAGAAAACAGTAAAAGGGACAAATATTTTATGAGTTCTTTTTATCCTTATGTTTTCATTAAATAGCAATTTTCTTTGTTGCTATGTCATAATCAAATAGGGGGAGATTGTTGATCCAAACCCTCAGTGATTTGATAATGACCCTATCTTAAATACTTAGTGAAAATTGTAAGTAAACAATATGTTTCAGAGTTTCACTATCGCTGATAAGTACTAAGATCTTACAGTACTGCTGATAGGAACTCTCGCTCTTTTAGATTAAACATTCAGCGAACACTGTTCACCATATCGCTGAGTCTGTTCAGTCATTATGATGATCGCTGATAAGTTAGTTGTTTACTTATGATCCCTGAAGACAAGATTCACGTCAACAAAGGTTCTACGCTGAAGTCGAAGATTAAGCTCAAGAACCAGCGACAAGTCTCCAAATGAACTGATGCGGATCAGCGAAGACTCAGATTTGTCCACTCAGCGTGAAGTATCAAGTACAAGACTTCAGCTATCGCTGAACTTTATCATTCGCTGAATAGTAAATGATAATCGCTGAATCAACGAAAGCTGATCATGAAGTCCTCCGTACAAAGTACTTTTGTCTTAACCTCCCTTGCACGCCACCGTACGAAATGTCAGAAAAGAACCTCCGAAAATCTGAAATCGTACAACCACTCTGATACTACACTGTTCATTCATGCGGCTACTAAGGTTGTCAACAAAGGTCAATGACATGCAACCAATCCGCTGATGACACGTGTAAAGTGTATACTGAATTGCATTAAATGCATGCAGTATATAAAGAGATGAACTCACTTCATTTGAAGTAACTTGCTAACTCTGGACAAGTTCAAATCTCTCTTAAGATAGGATTTTATTAGTAATCTCCTCATCTTTCTTAGTGCAAGAAACCTTAGTGTTCCAACTTGTTTAGATTTAGGGTTATCCTTAATCTTGTTTCCGCAACAAGCTGTAAATTGTTAATGATTTATCAATAAACAATTTAGAAAAGTAAAATAGTGTGTTTGTATTCAACCCCCCCCCCCCTTCTACAAACTTGTATAGGCCTTTCGGGACCAACAGAAAGTTCTTTTGAACATTACATCAAAGCCAGTATCGCAAAGTTGTCTAACACTTAGAAGATTGTGCTTTAGGCCATCCACATATGCAACTTTGCATACTTCAATCTTTTCATTTTTGATGACTCCGTAGCCTTTAATGTATCCCTTTTTGTTGTCTCCAAAGGTTACAGATCCTCCATCTAGTTTGTCTTTGTAAGAGGATAGTAGACCTCTGTTGCCAGTCATGTGCCGCGAGCACCCGGAGTCAAGATACCAGATCGGCACATACTGTTTCTGTAAGACAATTAGAGATTTTTAGGTACCCATATCCAAATGGGTCCCTTTTTGTCAGAGGTCTTCAAGGTTGCCTTAGCATCCTTGGGTTTGGTTTTAACTTCTGTTGAAGAACCGTTTTGTTTCTTCTTTCCCTTAGATTTTGCATTCTTTTTGGGTAAAGAGAGGAAATAATATGGGCTGGAGAAGTGTTGGTTCAATTTATATATGAGATCAAAACAATGACAGTAATGAATGTGCGAAGAGATTTGCTTGAACTTTTCATTGAAAACATTGAAACAGGGTACAGAGGCTTTATTTTTACAATGTATCCTAGCACTAGACTTCCTATTACAAGAAGACCTATGTAGACTAGATTGTTGTTTTGAAAATTCTCTTTTTGGAGTAGCCTTTTGTGGACCCCTTCCTCTGTGGTGAACTTCTGCAGGTTTCACTATCACAGAAGAAAACGATTTGTTATTTTCTACCCACTTACCCTTTTGTTGCCAAGTTAATTTCTCTTTAAGGCCTAAAAGGTTTAGCTTCTTTTGAATATTGAGAGGACATTTCCTTTTCAGGTTTGATTTTCTCAAGCTTAAGAGAGGTTTCGGCTTGTATACACTTTTTCCCAAAATCCGGGCAAATAGGAGCACTTGTGATTATCTCCTTAGGAGTAATTATTCTGCTAAGAATTTCAGAGGGAAGTTTAAGTCCTTCTGCTTCACAAGGAACTATTTCTGATTCAATTGAATCAGTCTCAGAATCGACAGAGGATGAATCGTCCTCATATACAGTGGTTGAGTCACTTAGATCTCTGTCGACAGAGGCTGGATTTTCTGAGCAAGTCCCATACTCGCTTTCTTCTTTTCTTTCTATGAGATTATCTTCCAAGTCAATAGAAGTTTCTGTTAAAATTTTATCAGAGAGATTTTGATCGACAGAGGGTGTACAGAAGTTTTCATAAAAGTTATTTTTCCCGATTTCCATCAACTCTTTGTCAGAGATATTTTTAGGTTTTTCATCTGAAGAGGTAGGCTTGAACTTAGGTGCCTCTGCCGATAGTTTCTTTTCAGAGTTTATCATGCAGACAAAAGCGACCTGTATTTGAGTCTTGGGGTCACCAAACTTGAAGATTCCTATATGATCTTGTGTTCTCAGATACTTCTTAGGTTTGGACTCTCTTTTGACAGAGATTGAAGGTGATAGATCTGTGTTTTGATACCACACATTTATCATCTTCAGAGGTTTCCTCTCGTGAGGTTCCCCAGAGAATTTTCGCCTTTTACTTACAGAGAGTAGGTTTGGAAATCCAGGTTTTCTTGTACTTCCAATATGAAATAGAGAGGACAGAGATTTGTCCTTTTTGGTTCCAGTGTATGGGTCTATATGACAGAAGCCAATTCCTCGTCTCCCTATTTGTGTATTAATTTTCTCGTACACCTTCTGTGCATCTTGATATTTCTTAATTAAAAGATCTCGTCTGAGTAGATCCTGACAGAGAACTTCTCTTTCCTTTTGAAAATAATTTTAAGAGCTAGGATATTCATTTTGTCGCTCTCAATATCCACAAGTTCTTTAGATTTAGCTTTTAAGGTAAAATTGAGTTCAGAAATCTTTTCTTTCAAAGGATTTAGGTGTTTGTTCCAATTTGTTTCAATTTCTTCCTTTTCTTGAAAAATGTTAGCCTTTTCTTGAGTTAGAAGTCTTGCTTCTCTCTCAAAGAAGGTAAGTTTCTTCTGAACACTTTCGCAGGTATTTTTAAGTTCTGTGTATTCAATGGTTAGTTTAAGCAAATCAGCTTCTGCTTGATTAGAGTAAGAGTCAGAAGTGGATACCTCACTATCAGAGTCGGAGGAGCTGACTTCTGCCATTCCACAGAACAAGGCGTTCTTGTCGTCTTCATCAGATGATTCGTCTGACAACCAGTTCTCCTGATTCACAATTAGCGACTTCTGAGCATAATAATCCACTTTCTTTTTGTAGAAAGCAGAGTCCCTCTGAGGGCGGTTTGGTTTGCTCCTACAGTCAGCAGCATAGTGGCCTGGCTTGCCACAGTTGAAACATCCCTGGTTCTGGGGAGCGTTGGTAGCTCTGTCGTCAGACCTCTGTCGGTCACCACCTCTGTCACTCTTGTCATTTGACCTCAGTTGGTCATTTGTTCCTTCTCTTCCCTGATTCCTTGAATCACCACGATCATTTCTTCCATTGCGTTCATAACCAGACTTCTTCTGGTATCCTATGCTGAACTCCCGAGTCAATAGAGCCAAAGACTTTGCTATCGAGGCCATAGTTGCCTCCTCTTCTTCCACCACCTCCTCCTCTTCACTATCAACGACCAATACCCTCTTCTTCTTCTCCTTCTTTTCTTCCACAACTTTCTCCTTCTTCGGCTTCTCTTTAGCTTCTGTAGCTTTACCAACAAGTGCAAGGGGTGTACATACTTGAGCTTTTGCTTGTGCAATCTGAGGTTCTTGGGCTGCCAATGTTCCGTAAAGATCTGACAGAGTCCAGCAGTCTAAGTCCTGATTAGTTTGCAGAGACATAGACAACTGGAGCCATTCTTCATTTAGGCTCTTTCGGAACATGACGTTGTTTTCCTCAGAGGTTCTGTGAATCCCGAACTTTTTGCATTTGTTGATCAGAGAGTTGAACCGGTCATATGTTGACTGTAAGGATTCTGTCGGCAAAGCTTTGAATGCATAGTATTCATTGATGCATTGGGCTCTGCGGTTCTTTTGAGTTTTGGCCCCTCCTTCCAATTGTTTCTCCAGTTCCTTCCATAGATCGTATGCAGATTCACACGCATATAGGGATTGGAAGAGGTCATTGGGGATGGCCATTATCAGAAGTCTTTTGGTCTTCTGAGCAACTTCATATTTTGCCCAATCTGGATCGAACCAGTTATCCTTGGTCTTTGGTTTCTCGTGCTCAGGAATCTCTGGCGTGTCATCTGTGGCTGGTACTCGAGGTACAGTAATCATTGGTACGAAAGGAGGGTTTTTGATATAGTAGACGAGTTCTTTGTCAGTACCCTCGAAGAAGTGAATCATTCGTATCTTCCATTGAGGGTACTCATCTCTGAGAATAGTGGGTGGCTTGGTTAAAGAACCAGCGGTGAAGAAGTTGTTTGTGTTTGCCATTTTGAAAGAGGTTCGAAGAATACCAGAAAACAGAGTATGGACTGCAAACTTTCAGATGATGAAGTGGTTGCTTCGAAAAGTGTTTATAAGCTTAAAAATCTTGAGCAATGCACTAGAATGGAGTTTTAACCTAAGAAACAGGTTATGTAAGCTTACCAAGGTCGAACTAGTCAAAAATGGCAGAAAAACAAGGTCTGTTGAAAAATATTAAGAACAAGTTAAAGACAAACCAAGTTTCTACCAAAAATCATTGTAAGAGAGGATCTCTTGATATAGAAAATCAAGAACTGCTCTGATACCAATTGTTGGTTCCATTTTTACTTAAACAATGATATTTCTATCTATTAGTTCAAACAAGAAATAGTGCGGAAGCGTTTTACGAACTAACAGATATGTTTTGGTAGAAAGACACACAATATCAAATATACAGAGTGGAAATAACACAGATAATTAACTCAATGATTCACTGTATTTGATATCATAAGAACACCGAAAGTATTACAAGAATTCTGCTCTAATGGTGTGTGTGTCGTGCAAAGCTTAATAGAAGAGCTCAACATGAGTCTTCTATTTATACTACTTCTAAAGGGGACAAGGTGGAGACAAGAAGTACTAAGGTACAAAGACACTATCGTGGAACAGTGACAGGTACAACGTTGCTATAGTGCGCCGCACTCTACAAAGACTGCAACCCATCAGAGGTTGACACGTTGAGGCAGTAGGGCGAGCCTTGTACAGATGATCTTCAAGATCTCCGTACAACAGTAAACGTGAGAAGCACGATCGTCTTTGTCTTGATCTTCAGTTATTCTTCTAAGTCTTTAGTCTTCATACCATAGAGGCTCTGCCAAACATGACAGAGGCTCTGTGGCCTTGTCCTCTGTGAAGAGTCTTTTGGAGATTCTTCACTTCGGTCTTCTTGGAGACTCGACAGAGGCTTCTGTCGAATACTTCTATACTTAGCCTATTTTTCAATACTTCTTAAACAATAAAAATTGGAGCTAACACGTTCGACAACACATGGATGCGAACCCACTGATCCCGAGACGAATCAACCATCCGGTATGTCCTCATCACAACTTGCAATACTTGGTGATTCGTAACCCACCGGATACCCCATCCATGCCTATACCTGAACACTTACTGGCACACGCGGATCCTAATGCACCGGATGTGATAGAATATAGGCGAGCGTTAGGAATTCCCATGGTCCAGCCAGCGCCGGAGGAACCTCCCCCGGGACATAGAACTGAGGGACGTGAAAGTCCAAGGACTAGAGGTGGTAGGGTCCGGGAAGCTGGGGCTCCCGGACAGGGTGTGTTGAGAGTACGCGGGAGGGGAACAGGCGTGGGCGGTGCATTGGATCAGCGAGCCAGTACTACCCAAGCCGGATCAAGCCAACAACCCATTCCCATCACCCGGACGACGACCGATGCTGGAACATTGTCTAGATCGATGCTTCACCGGGACTCAGAACCGTACATATATGACCCTTCGCCACCACGACAGGTTGAAGAGGTGGAATCTGACTCCACCGAGTCCGATACAGACCATTCCATACACGCGTCATTAATACCTACCCGTATCAGACCAAACCCAGAGCTGGCCGAAGGAATCCCTTCTGACTCACCCACAAACCCTCTCCTCCCAATTACCCAGCCTGATACGGGAGATACAAGGAGAAAGGAGGGAGTATTAGTTGAAGAATTAGAACATGTGAGACGGGGGGAATTGAGGTCGAAAGCAAACCAAGAAAGATTAAGCCGTAAAGATAAAAAGGCTTCTGAGCGACCCCAAACCAGCGTCATCCAGGTAGCCACATCTGCTATCCTGTCTCATCCGTTGGGACGGGGTATTGAAGAAGCCGCCGTGGACCTAGCGGCGCAGGTGCACAACCTCCCTAGCCACTCATCCGTCTCTCAAAAGACGGATGTTTCACTTTTGCACGGGGATATAGCACAACTTCTACCAGTCTCTCACTCGGAGAGTACTGGTATTGAAACAAGAGACTAGCCTCCCCCGATCTCGCCTTCTTTCAAAGAACCATCGTGTCTAGAGCCACTTGATTTTGAACATTCCTCGGCTAGGACACAAGATGAGATCCAACAAATCGATGTTCTTCATGACTCGATCGGAAATTCCGTAGTGTCTCCGCCTTTAAGCGGAACGCGAGGATCGGAAGGAAATCCTACCACTGCCACACCATCGCCAACCGTGAACGTAGTTGGCTCTGCCTCTAAGGTAGATGCCTCAACTGGTAATCTAAGTGATCCTGGAGTTACTTTACCCGACTTTGTGTCACAGAGATCTCTGGATAGCACCCTAAAGGCTGTCCGCGAGGCAATGGAGCAGCGCCTCACCGCAGAGCTCGATAAACTGAAAAGCCTGATCAAAGGAAAAGAGAAGGTAGTCGAAGCTGAAACCGCACCAACACCTCCACCGGCTCCCGTTCAGCCAACTTACTCGGTGGACACCTTGAAGACTATGCTTATGGATCAGCTGCTCCAGCAATCCGAAACCGATGCCTCTACCAAAGCAGACCTGATCTCAGTTCTCCGATCACAGGTATCTGCTCCTTCTTCGTCCATAACCACCAGAATGGATCAGCTTGACATGACTCTCAAGGATGTTCAACAAGCGCTCAAAACGCTATCCGAGAGAGTCGCCTCCATGGAAGAAACCTGCAAGAGTCAAGCAGGCGGTCTGAAGCGAAGACACGATGATCAGGATGATCTTGATCACCGTGAGGGGGGAAATAAAAGACAAAAATTAACCGAGACCGCCCCGATCCTCACTGAAACTACTGTGGTTCAACCGGAACCGTCAACTGCGGCAACTACAACTGAAGAACAACCTGAAGCCGAGTTGAGCTTAGTCGAGATGGTTATTGACATGGACATCTCTGACGATGATGACCCGACGGTTGAAAAGCCTGAGGGAGAAACACAGGAATTGGTCACATATGAAGCATCAGATAGGACCGAACTACAACTGATAGATCCAGATTCCCAGATTGACCCGGAGACCAAAAATGCATGGTACGAAAAAGCCTCCAGTGCAGTAAATCTCTAGGTAAACCTGATCTTTCCTACTGGTGAATACGACAATGTTGACTACGACCAGTTTCTGCTGCAAAACCTATATGGTACACCCGTTCACTCTGCTCAAGCCGCCGAGACTTCTACAAGACCCGAAACGACAACTGCTGAAAATCCGACATCTCCTCAACAACCGACAACTTCAAATCATCCTCCTCCTCAACAACAACAAATCTGATGGGAGAAAATCATGATCTTTATTCCTCACCTAGAGGAATCTCTGAAGAAGCTGTAGTTCACAGGTTACGCCCTATCGAGCCGATTTTTTGCCTTGGGATTTCTCACTTCAACGCAGAATACCAAGGTCAGTACATAAATGCCATGAAGCGGTGTCTGCCAGTTAGCCAAGTCCGAACCAAGCACAAGATCACTGAAGTGCTAAACATCCAAACCGGCTGAATCCTTAGAGTTATGTTTCCAGTTTTCACTGTCCGGCGAGAAGACGGTAATGAATGGAAAATTTCTGAAGCTGACTTTAAGAACCTTAGACTGTTCGACATACTTGCTATACTGAAAGACCTTCAAACCAGAACCATCCATCCGCTTCAAGTAACAAAGGCGCTCGAAGCTGTTCGTCGATTCATGATTCACTCAATCATGATGTCCTATCTCACAGATTTTCAAATGGGAATCGAGAATAGAGCAAAGAAGGTAAACCTGCTGAAATCGAATCTGAAAGCGCCTGAACTGAAGATGTATCCCGAGAATGCACTACTTCTAGAACCAGAATTTGGGATAGTCTACCTCAACGAACAGAAAGAAAACAGGTTTCTCCGCTTCAGCCAGGTCGACAGATTCTGCGATGGCACGCTCTTCAAAGTCCAAGATGCTCTTCGAAACATCATCACTTTCGAATCTGAAAATCAAAAGGTATCGTATGTTCCGAACTCGAATGAGACAACCACACGAAAAGCCTTATAAGTGATTGAAGAACGCATCGACTACCGCCGAGCCATCAGAACGTTCGAGATACACTTTGCGCTTCGAAAGAGATATGTTGATAACTGACGCGGACTCGAACTTCAATTCAAAGGGGGAGATTGTTAGGGTCAAATATTGGTTGAATAGAAGTTCAAGGGCTAATTTGTTATTGTTTAATTTGAGCCTTTATTGTGAACGGGCCATGGGCTTGTTACCACGGCCCAACATATATAATGTTGTGTTTAGCTTAGAATTAAGCTAGTTGTCTATTTTCACTTTCCTAAGCTTATTGTAATTCTCTCTCAATATTGAAAGTAAAGTGGATGACGAGTTGAAATCATACCGACTTGTTCTACATCTATTGATTTCTATTAACTGTTGCACGAATCTGGAACTCACACTTTGACTCATATTTGACACATGATTTGGTAAGTCTTCTATATTTACTCCATGTTTTCGATTGTTATTATCTGGTTCTATTGTAAAGAGTGCATTATGCAGAAATATATTTGGTTTGTTCTAATGGTTCGGTAAGTTTTCTCTTAATGGTTCCCTCGCTATCTTTAATAATATATGGTAAATCAAATACCATCAAAAGGTCTAATGACATATGCACATTAAACGTAATTAACCATTTATTGAACCATCTTTAAATGACCAAGTCACACATTGTGTAAGTTTTGATGGGGGTTAGGTACTAACAGCAAGTTAGTAGGGTGGATATAAGGCAAACTTTGAATTTGATCCTCAAATGGGATTGTCAGTATTTATAAAAAGAAAACTAATCCTTAGCATTTCATATTTTAAGGTCAATGATCCTTATTGTGACTAGAAATCCATGTATTTGGATGAGATATGATCTTAGGATATTCAATAGCCTTGAATAAAACTTGAAGCTTATGGGTGGGTGACATTATAGCTTAGCTCCTACATCAAAAGAAATTGGGCTAATATTTCTGTATACTATTTATTGAGATTTTCCTTTACATTTTTAAGGCTTGCTGCTTCACGTATAATGTGTAACATATGCATGCATCTAGGAGCATGTCAACATGAATGTGGATACTAGTGAGAAAGTTTCTATTAATAGAAGCATAGCACATGTGAGTTCTAATTGTTATGTCACTTTTTAAATGTTTGAGATGACTCTTATTTTCTCCCATTATATACAAATGTTTTTACCATGTTCACTATTTATCATGATTATCACCATATGACCAAATTAAATTGAAAAGGGTAAACTAAAGAGGCATTTTTATCGAGTACACTACACAACCTATCTTTGAAGGGTGCAATGTTTATCTCATATACTTCCATTTTGCACTAAAAATGCAAAATCAAATAACGTGATGGAGAACGTTGTGGGTGTGGATAGATATGGATAAATGACATGCTAATTATGATTGCCTCCTCTCTTTTTTCATTCGATTGGCCTTGTGTATGTTTTTCAAAGTTAAATACAAAATACTTGACAACTTAAAATCACGTTCTACTTGATAAAATGTTAGAATACGACCCTTGTGTAATAACCGTGTTCTTATTTTATTAAATTGAAGTTTTGGGGGCAAATTGTGGAAAAAGAGAAAGTTTAGTGTTTGGGGGAGAGTATAAAAGGGTGTAAAACCCTAGGGATTTTCATTTTTCCCAAGTTTACTGTGTGCGGCTGAAGGGTGTTGGTGGGTGCAGATCGAGGAATCAAAGCAAATCAAATTCTTCAATTTGGGTGTGCTTGTGTAATCATCTTTGAAGATAATCTTTATGCCTTGATTACTATTGCTATCTTGAGTCTAGAATACTAGGGTTTTTGAGTTCTGTTTTCACCAGGAAGACTGGAAATGGAGTAGGAATGTTTTTCTAATCTAAGTAGAGAATCAGAGGTTTTAGCTAAATTAATCGGCTAATAGCATTGACTCATTAATCTCAAGGTAGTTATCATTAAAATTGGTACTGTGTGGAATGTTAATTTAATCGTGTAATTTGATAAGGAGAACCCAGATGTTTCCCGGAGTCGAGAGATCCAGAATATTTTCTAGGATCCGGAGCTAATAAATGTGGGATCCGAAATTTATAAAAGGGAATTGTTCCGGAATGGTTTAACAAGAATCTGGAACCCAATATATTAGATATGGAACTTAAGTGCAGTCCATGGGTCGTAATTTAAATATGCAGCCCATGATCCGGAATTGTGGATGTTGGATCCGGAATAATAGTTTAAATGGGATCCGGAACCATGTTTGGACTGAACCAGAATATAGCATCATTAAAATAATGATCCGGAACCGAAAGTTATAGTCCCGGTATCTTTTTTAGCAATTGGCTTCCGGTATTGCATTCATAAGAATCGGTATTGCAATTAATAAAATCCGGAAGTTTTGTTGGACTTGGTGGGGGCCCGGTATTTTAAGAAAAGGGCTGTAACTCGTTGGGCCTTTAATCCGGGTAGGTAGGCTATTTTGGATAAAAATCTTTTAGTATGGGACCCGGTATGGGTTGGTTTGGGCCACGGTAGAATTTAATATTTATTGTGGGCCTAAGTAATTCATATCTTTATAAGTAGGCTTCGGTAGTTTATATTTTTATTGGGCCGAGAAATTTGGAAGTTGCTTATTTGATCCGACATTTAAATATTATAGAGTCCGAGACTTAGGATCCGGTGTTCTCCAGCTGAGACTTTTCTAGTTAGTAAAACTCAGTAGGATCCAGTGCGTCTTACCCGATATGTGTGATGGATTTAATTTGTAGGTGCGTGTAGAGATGATCGGTGCGAGTAAGAACTTCTAAACAGGACTCCAGGCGAGTCTTTCTAAACCTAAATTTTAAACAAGTGTGTTTGATGGTTATTTCCTAACTGTTCGCATTTCAACTGTATCTATTTCAAAATGAAGAATAAGTGTGTTTGAAGATTATTATGTAACTGTGTGCTTTTCAACTGCTTCTATTTCAAAGTGAAGATAAATTGTGTGACAATATGTATGATTCATACGTGTGTGACCATGCTCTGGCTTTGGTGTGAAATGGGGGTGTGTCCCATAATAATTATATATATATGAATTTGTTTCATATATGGGCGGTGTGTGCCCAATTGCGTTGTCACGGTGTGTGTGTGACCATAGCGTGCGTGTGCCTTATTGCGTTGTCACAGTGTGTGTGACTATAGCGTATGCCAGTAGCATGTGTCAATGTGTGCATATCATCTTAGTGTGCTTGCTATGATTGGTATAAATGCTTTCATAACTGATTTTATAAACTGTGATATTTTTGGTGTGACGTGGTGTGGAGGGAACTCACTAGACCTCATGGTCAAACCCTCGCTTTTCAAAACTAAAACCTTTTTAGGTAAGCAGGTAGCCGATGGGACTTTTAGAGGTTTGGCAAGACGTGGGTCGGAGCTTGCTTTTAGAAGGAGTAGAAGAACTTCCTTTTTATGTCTAGTTAGGTTTCTCAGCTGTATTTAGGGCTATTTCCGCGAACCCTATGTTGTAAATCTAGATAGTGTGATCACGTTAAGCCATTTTTGGCGTTTTAATTTAAAGGTGTATCTTCTTGCAAGATAGTTTGTTTTGGGTTGTTACAAATGGTATCACAGCCTTAGTTTAAGGGATTTAGGTGACCGAACGGGCCTAAACTTAAACTGTGGAGTAGGAGGACACAACTGAGATATAGGAAGCCTTTAGGGAAGACCTTTATCACTGAGAATTTAGGACGAAGGTAGTGAGGACCCTCATGTAAAGTAAATTCAAATCACATCTGGCCAATGTCATTATGAATTTACAGGTGCATGGGTGTGCTTGAGTACCGTTGTTCAGATATTGGTGGCATGTGGAGTGTGGTGGATTAAGTGTGAAGAATAATAGTAGTGTGTGGAGTGTGGTGATTAATGTGTGGAGAGTAACAGTAGTGTGTGAAGTCTTAACCTTGTCGCGAAGGCAACGGTTTAGTGTGTGGTGTAGATTATTGATGATGCGATTGATGACACTATCTAGAAGGTGTAGTGTTTGAATATGTAGGGTGAGTGCCCGTGTGAAGTAGAATCTTTAAGGTTCTTAAAGAAAATAATTGGTTGGAGGTGAGCTCCTAATCTCTGATGAGTCTTTATTCTAGGGGTTCCCAATGTCGACGAATTGAGATCTTGAGAGTTTCAGCTCAAGGATCGGATGATAGAGATGTGCTTCCTTACTCCCTAGTTAGTGGAAGAGTGACAAGGGTGGTCGAGAAATGATAGATGTATGGATTGGTAACACTAATGTTAGTTAACATATTTAGGGTCGATGTGAAGCCGTATATTTTACAAATTAGTAGACAGGTGGTAACTGTGAGGATTGAACCTCTAGTGTGTGGGGGTGGTGTGGATAAGTTGGTAGTAACTTATACCTAGTGAGCATGCGAGGCGCAGTGGTAATAAGTTGTTGTGAGGTTAAGTGCTGGACTAGTGTTGATATGGAGTGAGCGTAGGTGGAGGCCCTTGCTTGGGATTTGCTTATAAGTTGTTCAAATGTGGCAAGATTATGTGTGGAGAGGCATGGGTGTCTAAGTGGCGTGTAGTATTGTTATCCGAGAATAAAAAGAATGGAGTGGCAGTGGTGTCTAGCTAAGAAGGAAAGAGTGTGCTCTTGGATTGGTTAGTCTATGAGGTTTCGTGGTAGATACAGAATCTTTGGAAATGTTGAGTTAATCCTTGTATGTAAAGGAAATGCAAAGGAGTGGGTAATATTGTTTGGGAAGTGAGAAGTATGTGGTCGCTTCGAGTATTGGGTGTTACTTCGGATGGTCTGGTTGAATTTCTCGTATGAGGTGTGATGAAGCTGTTGGTTAGGTATAGTAATCGTTGAAATTGTGTGTATGAGGTGATCAATGTTGGACGAGAAATGTTCCATACTAGCATGGGGAAATTGGGACGGTAGGTTGGGATAAGTGAGTAAACGAGAAGTGGAAAGTGTGGCAAGTGGCACGGAAAGTGGGAAGCGATGTTTTTAGAACTTCACCGTCGGGTGCATCAACTTCTAGTGGGAGTGTGAGAGAGAGGATTGGTGTGTATGGGATTTGTTAAGAGTAGAGGAAAGCTATCTTATGTGATTGACCAAGAGTGTGTACCTTCTAGTGAGTCGTCCTTTGGAAGCGTGTTTTAGTGTGCGAGAAGGAAGTGAAAGAAAGTAGTCAAACATAGTGCTTGAGGTGAAGGACCGTTGGATTAGACTTGGTAGTAGTATGGGAGTGATGTTGTGGTATAAGCGTAAATTGATTGTTATCAATGGATTGTTGTCCGTTTAATTAATGTGAGAGAGTGTTATCCGCTTTAGAAGTATTCGTGTTGAGAAAGTAATGGTAGAATTGTGTGTAATCTGTTGAAGAGAGTTCTTAACGGCGGGTTGAGGTGAAATTTAAGGTTGATCTTGTGGCCAGATGGCGAATTGAGCGTCGTTATTTTTATCAAGGATTCCTGTTGTCGTGGCGATAACTTCAGTAGAATCCGTCCTTTTAAGAAAGTAGAATTGTGTGTGAAACCCTTAATTTGCCGCGAATTAAAACCGTGAGTATAGAAGTATGGATAATATTGGCCCGGTTGGCCTGAGACGTTTTCTTTATATTGCAAAATTTTTCTAGGTTAAGAGTCGTAGATAACCGTAAGTGTGATAATTCGTTTGTATACGCCCTAATGTTGAAGGGTTACGCGTAGTGGGAGTTCGTTCGACACTTCCCGTGTCGAATCTTCGGAAGTGCTTGACCGGGGAAGGCATAGTCGAATTGTTAGAAGACACTCTTGTGAAGGGAAGTTGGATTATGCGGGGAAACCGTTGGCGATTATGGATCGCAAGGATAAAAAGTTGAGGAGCCGTTTTCCTCGATTGTTCGAAGATGGAATTCCGGGGACGGAATTCTTTTGAGGGGAGGATGTTGTAATAACCGTGTTCTTATTTTGTTAGATGGAAGTTTTGGGGGCAAATTGTAGAAAAAGAGAAAGTTTAGTGTTTGGGGGAGAGTATAAAAGGGTGTAAAACCCTAGGGATTTTCATTTTTCCCAAGTTTACTGTGTGCGGCTGAAGGGTGTTGGTGGGTGCAGATTGAGGAATCAAAGCAAATCAAATTCTTCAAATTGGGTGTGCTTGTGTAATCATCTTTGAAGGTAATCTTTATGCCTTGATTATTATTGCTATCTTGAGTCTAGAATGCTAGGGTTTTTGAGTTATGTTTTCACAAGGAAGACTTGGAAATGGAGTCAGAATGTTTTTCTAATCTAAGTAGAGAATCGGAGGTTTTAGCTAAATTAATCGGCTAATAGCATTGACTCATTAATCTCAAGGTAGTTATCATTAAAATTGGTACTGTGTGGAATGTTAATTTAATCATGTAATTTGATAAGGAGAACCCAGATGTTTCCCGGAGTCGAGAGATCCGGAATATTTTCTAGGATCCGGAACTAATAAATTTGGGATCCGGAATTTATAAAAGGGAATTGTTCCGGAATGGTTTAACAAGAATCCAGAACCTAATATATTAGATCCGGAACTTAAGTGCAGTCCATGGGCCGTAATTTAAATATGCAGCACATGATCCAGAATTATGGATGTTGGATCCGGAATAATAGTTTAAATGGGATCCGGAACCATGTTTGGACTGAACCGGAATATAGCATCATTAAAATAATGATCCGGAACCCAAAGTTATAGTCCCGGTATTTTTTTTAGCAATTGGCTTCCGGTATTGCATTCATAAGAATCGGTATTGCAATTAATAAAATCCGGAAGTTTTGTTGGATTTGGTGGGGGCCTAGTATTTTAAGAAAAGGGTTGTAACTCGTTGGGCCTTTAATCCGGGCAGGTAGGCTATTTGGAATCCAAATCTTTTAGTATGGGACCCGATATGGGTTGGTTTGGGCCACCATAGAATTTAATAATTATTGTGGGCCTAAGTAATTCATATCTTTATAAGTAGGCTTCGGTAGTTTATATTTTTATTGGGCCGAGAAATTTGGAAGTTGCTTATTTGATCCGGCATTTAAATATTATAGAGTTCGAGACTTAGGATCCGGTGTTCTCCAGCTGAGACTTTTCTAGTTAGTAAAACTCAGTAGGATCCAGTGTGTCTTACCCGGTATGTGTGATGGATTTAATTTGTAGGTGCGTGTAGAGATGATCGGTGCGAGTAAGAACTTCTAAACAGGACTCCATGTGAGTCTTTCTAAACCTAAATTTTAACCAAGTGTGTTTGATGGTTATTTCCTAACTGTTCGCATTTCAACTGTATCTATTTCAAAATGAAGAATAAGTGTGTTTGAAGATTATTATGTAACTGTGTGCTTTTCAACTGCTTCTATTTCAAAGTGAAGATAAATTGTGTGACAATATGTGTGATTCATACGTGTGTGACCATGCTCTGGCTTTGGTGTGAAATGGGGGTGTGTCCCATAATAATTATATATATATATATGAATTTGTTTCATATATGGGCGATGTGTGCCCAATTGCGCTGTCACGGTGTGTGTGACCATAGCGTGTGTGTGCCTTATTGCGTTGTCACGGTGTGTGTGACTATAGCGTATGCCAGTAGCATGTGTCAATGTGTGCATATCATCTTAGTGTGCTTGCTATGATTGGTATAAATGCTTTCATAACTGATTTTATAAACTGTGATATTTTTGGTGTGACGTGGTGTGGAGGGAACTCACTAGACCTCATGGTCTAACCCTCGCTTTTCAAAACTAAAACCTTTTCAGGTAAGCAGGTAGCCGAGGGAACTTTTAGAGGTTTAGCAAGACGTGGGTCGGAGCTTGCTTTTAGAAGGAGTAGAAGAACTTCCTTTTTATGTCTAGTTAGGTTTCTCAGCTGTATTTAGGGTTATTTCCGTGAACCCTGTGTTGTAAATCTAGATAGTGTGATCACGTTGAGCCATTTTTGGCGTTTTAATTTAAAGGTGTATCTTCTTGCAAGATAGTTTGTTTTGGGTTGTTACACCTTGATTCTTTTTATCACACCCGTGTTTGATTTTTTTGTCCTCTTTTACCAAAACAGTTTTGGTTCCATATATTGTTCATTTCATTTAGAGATAAAAAAAATTACACATAACAAAGTGGGGATTCCCTACTTTGGTGACAAGGGTTTATTTTCATACCTAAAGCGGAGTTGAGGATGACACTACTTCCCCCCTAATTCGACCCGATTAAAATTTAGTTTCTTTTAAATGTATATATATATGTATATATTTATAAATCTTTATATATATATGATTTTCAATATTGATGGGTAATTTATTGATGATTTATTGTAAATTTTATTTTAAAATACAATGTTTTTATTGTTTTTTTACTAAAAGGGACCCCAACTGAATTCGGGGATTCCTTGCCAGACCTGTCGGGGATTATTAATTTCGAGTCAGGAATGAGGGATGCAATACTGCCCCGTTTCCATCCCTAATTCCATTGTTCTCATGATAACATTTTTTGGTGTTCTTAAAGAATCCGCATTATTCTCAGATTTCAAGGCAACATGGGTGACAACAAAAATGAAGGGAGAGATGAGGCCTCCAAATTAGAAGATTTTTGTACAAGTCCTTTCCAGTTTTGTACTTGATTGGAAAATGTTTGTTTGATTCCATCATAAATTGTTAGGGTTGAAGATATATAGAGAGAGAGCATGATGGAAACATTGGATGACCATCATCAAGAGGTTGCTAGGTTTTTTATTTTTGTTTTAATGGCAACAAAAGAGTAGGGAGAGCTGCATTAGCCGAGTTATTTTTCGAGTTAGTTTGCTTAGAATTTTATTTACGTATGTTGCATTGTTAATCATATTTATGATTCTTTGATAAACTGTGTTTATTGATTACATTATTAGTTGATTCATGTAGAATACATTTATCATATTTTCTTGGTTTATTTAATTGGGCTTTTTGGTGTAAATGCAATCAATTCCAATCACGTTTAATTTGATGTGATTTAATATATTAGGTTGCAAAACAAGCAATAAAAAACTAAATTTGGCATATTAGGTTTGTGTATATACATGCCATCATAATTCTTAATATTGTGTATACACTTGCGCCGAACCATTTCTATACAGGCTTAAGTAACTTCAACATCAGAAACATTAATTATTTGTTTTACCTTGAGTTTACAAAAATAATTTACATTTAAAAATGCTCCAAATACATTCATCGTATTTCACTTCATTAAGTTGCCAATTAACGGATTACATTTCATCATATTTGCTAATAAGAAGGATTTGTCACCGCGCAACGCGCGGTATGACACACTAGTAAAGGAAAATGTAGGAGAGAGAGAGTTAAGGAGAAGCTTTCATTGAGACTTTAGAATTTTCTTAGAGTTTTGAATTTTTTTAAATCAAATATAGCATTAAATGGGTTAATCCTTTCATTTTCTTTACTAATTTATATTATTTTATATATTCAATATTCATATTTTTAGCAAAACAAAATATTATTTACATTACATTTTTAATAATAATATATATAATTATACCTGTATTCGTATTAAAATTTTATTATTATTTAACATATATTTTTATTTGAATTTTTTTTCTCACATAACCAAAACTTAGATGGAATGCAACATCAATATATATATATATATATATATATATAAAGAAAAATGTAGGAGAGATAGTTAAGGAGAAGTCTCCATTGAAGCTTTAGAATTTTCTTAGAGTTTTGAGTTTTTTTTAAATCAAAGATAGCATTAAATGGGTCAATCCTTTCATTTTATTTACTAATTTTTATTATTTTATATCTTCAATATTAATATTTTTAGAAAAACAAAATATTATTTACATCACATTTTTAACAATAATATATATAATTATACCAGTATTCGTATAAAATTTTTATTATTATTTAACATATATTTTTATTTGAATTCTTTTTCTCACATAACCAAAACTTAGATGGAATGCAACAATGGTTATAATTGAAAACTTATTTTAATAGAATATATTTTTGTTATTTAATTTTATTATTTTTGGTAGTAAGCTAAGAATTCTTATAAATAAGATTTATTTTAAAAGTGCATATTTTTAGCGATTGAGTATTTGTTTTCTTATTAATCTAACATATATTTTTATTTGAATTTATTTTCTTTTTTACGTAACCAAAACTTAAATGAAATACAACAATGGTTATAAATGATAACTTATTTTAATGAAATATATTTTTTGTTATTTAATTTTATTATTTTTTGTAGTAAGCTAACGTCAATCATCAATATATATATATAAAAGAAAATGTAGGAGAGAGAGTTAAGGAGAAGCCTCCATTAAGGATTTATAATTTTCTTAGAGTTTTGAATTTTTTTTAAATAAAAAATAGCATTAAATGGGTTAATCCTTTCATTTTCTTTACTAATTTTTATTATTTTATATATTCAATATTAATAATTTTTAGCAAAACAAAATATTATTTACATCACATTTTTAACAATAATATATATAATTATACATGTATTCGTATTAAATTTTTATTATTATTTAACATATATTTTTATTTGATTTTTTTTCTCACATAATCAAAACTTAGATGGAATGCAACAATCATCAATATATCAATATATAAAATAAAATGTAGGAGAGAGAGAGAGTTAAGGAGAAGCTCCATCGAGGCTTTAGAATTTTCTTAGAGTTTTGAATTTTTTTTAAATCAAAGATAGCATTAAATGGGTTAATGTTTTCATTTTCTTTACTAATTTTTATTATTTTATATTCAATATTAATATTTTTTGCAAAACAAAATATTATTTACATCACATTTTAACAATAAAATATATAATTATACCTGTATTCGTATTAAATTTTAATTATTAATTAACATATATTTTTATTTGAATTTTTTTCTCACATAACCAAAACTTAGATGCAATGCAACAATCAATCAATCAATATATATATATATATATATATATATATATATATATATATATATAAAGGAAAATTTAGGAGAGAGAGTTAAGGAGAAGCCTCCATTGAGGCTTTAAAATTTTCTTAGAGTTTTGAATTTTTTTAAATCAAAAATATCATTAAATTAGTTAATCAATATATTCAATATGTAAAGGAAAATGTAGGAGAGAGAGTTAAAGAGAAGCCTCCATTGAGGCTTTATAATTTTCTTAGAGTTTTGAATTTTTTTTAAATCAAAGATAGCATTAAATGGGTTAATGCTTTCATTTTCTTTACTAATTTTTATTATTTTATATATTCAATATTAATATTTTTAGCAAAACAAATATTATTTACATCACATTTTTAACAATAATATATATAATTATACCTGTATTCGTATTAATTTCTTACTATTATTTAACATATGTTTTTATTTGAATTTTTTTTCTCACATAACCAAAACTTAGATGGAATGCAACAATCAATCATCAATATATATACATAAATGAAAATTTAGGAGAGAGAGTTAAGGAGAAGCCTCCATTGAGGCTTTAGAATTTTTCTTAGAGTTTTGAATTTTTTTTAAATCAAAGATAGCATCAAATGGGTTAATCCTTTCATTTTCTTTACTAATTTTTATTATTTTATATATTCAATATTAATATTTTTAGTAAAACAAAATATTATTTACATCACATTTTTAACAATAATATATATAATTATACATGTATTCGTATTAAATTTTTATTATTATTTAACATATATTTTTATTTGAATTGTTTTTCTCACATAACCAAAACTTAGATGGAATGCAACAATGGTTATAAATGAAAACTTATTTTGATGGAATATATTTTTGTTATTTAATTTTATTATTTTTTGTAGTAAGCTAACAATCATCAATATATATATATATATATAAAGGAAAATGTAGGAGAGAGAGTTAAGGAGAAGCCTCCATTGAGTCTTTAAAATTTTCCTAGAGTTTTGGATTTTTTTAAATCAAAGATAGCATTAAATGAGTTAATCAATATATCAATATATATATATATATATAAAGGAAAATGAAGGAGAGAGAGTTAAGGAGAAACCAACATTGAGACTTTAGAATTTACTTAGAGTTTTGAATTTTTTTTAAATCAAAGATAGCATTAAATGGGTTAATGCTTTCATTTTCTTTACTAATTTTTATTATTTTATATATTCAATATTAATATTTTTAGCAAAACAAAATATTATTTACATCACATTTTTAAATATAATATATATAATTATACATGTATTCGTATTAAATTTTTTTATTATTTAACATATATTTTTATTTGAATTTTTTTTCTCACATAACCAAAACTTATATGGAATGCAACAATGGTTATAAATGAAAACTTATTTTAATGGAATATATTTTTGTTATTTAATTTTATTATTTTTTGTAGTAAGCTAACAATCATTAATATATATATCTAAAGAAAAATGTAGGAGAGAGAGTTAACGAGAAGTATTCATTGAAACTTTAGAATTTTCTTAGAGTTTTGAATTTTTTTAAAAATCAAAGATAGCATTAAATGGGTTAATCCTTTCATTCTCTTTACTAATTTTTATTATTTTATATATTCAATATTAATATTTTTAGCAAAACAAAATATTATTTACATCACATTTTTTACAATAATATATATAATTATACTTGTATTCGTATTAAAATTTTATTATTATTTAACATATATTTTTATTTGAATTTTTTTCTCACATAACCAAAACTTAGATGGAATGCAACATCAATGTATATATATAAAAAATGTAGGAGAGAGAGTTAATGAGAAGCCTCCAGAAGCTTTAGAATTTTCTTAGAGTTTTGATTTTTTTTAAATCAAAGATAGCGTTAAATGGGTTAATGCTTTCATTTTCTTTACTAATTTTTATTATTTTATATATTCAATATTAATATTTTTAGCAAAACAAAATATTATTTACATCACATTTTTAACAATAATATATATAATTATACCTGTATTCGTATTAATTTTTTACTATTATTTAACATATATTTTTATTTGAATTTTTTTTCTCACATAACCAAAACTTAGATGGAATGCAACAATCAATCATCAATATATATACATAAAGGAAAATTTAGGAGAGAGAGTTAAGGAGAAGCCTCCATTGAGGCTTTAGAATTTTTCTTAGAGTTTTGAATTTTTTTTAAATCAAAGATAGCATCAAATGTGTTAATCCTTTCATTTTCTTTACTAATTTTTATTATTTTTTATATTCAATATTAATATTTTTAGCAAAACAAAATATTATTTACATCACATTTTTAACAATAATATATATAATTATACATGTATTCGTATTAAATTTTTATTATTATTTAACATATATTTTTATTTGAATTGTTTTTCTCACATAACCAAAACTTAGATGGAATGCAACAATGGTTATAAATGAAAACTTATTTTGATGGAATATATTTTTGTTATTTAATTTTATTATTTTTTGTAGTAAGCTAACAATCATCAATATATATATATATATAAAGGAAAATGTAGGAGAGAGAGTTAAGGAGAAGCCTCCATTGAGTCTTTAAAATTTTCTTAGAGTTTTGGATTTTTTTAAATCAAAGATAGCATTAAATGAGTTAATCAATATATCAATATATATATATATAAAGGAAAATGAAGGAGAGAGAGTTAAGGAGAAACCAACATTGAGACTTTAGAATTTACTAAGAGTTTTGAATTTTTTTAAAATCAAAGATAGAATTAAATGGGTTAATGCTTTCATTTTCTTTACTAATTTTTATTATTTTATATATTCAATATTAATATTTTTAGCAAAACAAAATATTATTTACATCACATTTTTAAATATAATATATATAATTATACATGTATTCGTATTAAATTTTTTTATTATTTAACATATATTTTTATTTGAATTTTTTTCTCACATAACCAAAAATTATATGGAATGCAACAATGGTTATAAATGAAAACTTATTTTAATGGAATATATTTTTGTTATTTAATTTTAATATTTTTTGTAGTAAGCTAACAATCATTAATATATATATCTAAAGAAAAATGTAGGAGAGAGAGTTAACGAGAAGTATTCATTGAAGCTTTAGAATTTTCTTAGAGTTTTGAATTTTTTTTAAAATCAAAGATAGCATTAAATGGGTTAATCCTTTCATTTTCTTTACTAATTTTTATTATTTTATATATTCAATATTAATATTTTTAGCAAAACAAAATATTATTTACATCACATTTTTTACAATAATATATATAATTATACTTGTATTCGTATTAAAATTTTATTATTATTTAACATATATTTTTATTTGAATTTTTTTCTCACATAACCAAAACTTAGATAGAATGCAACATCAATGTATATATATAAAAAATGTAGGAGAGAGAGTTAATGAGAAGCCTCCAGAAGCTTTAGAATTTTCTTAGAGTTTTGATTTTTTTTAAATCAAAGATAGCGTTAAATGGGTTAATGCTTTCATTTTCTTTACTAATTTTTATTATTTTATATATTCAATATTAATATTTTTAGCAAAACAAAATATTATTTACATCACATTTTTAACAATAATATATATAATTATACCTGTATTCGTATTAAATTTTTATTATTATTTAACATATATTTTTATTTGAATTGTTTTTCTCACATAACCAAAACGTAGATGGAATGCAACAATCAATCATCAATATATATACATAAAGGAAAATTTAGGAGAGGGAGTTAAGGAGAAGCCTCCATTGAGGCTTTAGAATTTTATTAGAGTTTTGAATTTTTTTTAAATCAAAGATAGCATCAAATGGGTTAATCCTTTCATTTTCTTTACAAATTTTTATTATTTTATATATTTAATATTAATATGTTTAGCAAAACATAATATTATTTACATCACATTTTTAAAAATAAATTATATAATTATACCTGTATTCGTATTAAATTTTTATTATTATTTAACATATATTTTTATTTGAATTTTTTTTTCTCACATAACCAAAACTTAGATGGAATGCAACAATGGTTATAAATGAAAAGTTATTTTGATGGAATATATTTTTGTTATTTAATTTTATTATTTTTTGTAGTAAGCTAACAATCATTAATATATATATATATATATATATATATATATATATATAAAAGAAAATGTAGGAGAGAGAGTTAAAGAGAAACCTCCATTGAGGCTTTAAAATTTTCTTAGAGTTTTGAATTTTTTTAAATCAAATATAACATTAAATTGGTTAATCAATATATCAATATATATATATATATATATATATATATATATATATATATATATATATAAAGGAAAATGTAGGAGAGAAAGTTAAGGAGAAGCCTCCATTGAGGCTTTAGAATTTATTTAGAGTTTTGAATTTTTTTTAAATCAATGATAGCATTAAATGGGTTAATGCTTTCATTTTCTTTAATAATTTTTATTATTTTATATATTCAATATTATTATTTTTAGCAAAACAAAATATTATTTACATCACATTTTTAACAATAATATATATAATTATACATGTATTCGTATTAAATTTTTATTATTATTTAACATATATTTTTATTTGAATTTTTTTTTCTCACATAACCAAAATTTAGATGGAATGCAACAATCAATATATATATATATATATATATAAAGGAAAATGTAGGAGAGAGAGTTAAAGAGAAGTCTCCATTGAGGCTTTAGAATTTTCTTAGAGTTTTGAATTTTTTTAAATCAAAGATAGCATTAAATGGGTTAATCCCTTCATTTTCTTTACTAATTTTTATTATTGTATTTATTCAATATTAATATTTTTAGCAAAACAAAATATTATTTACCTCATGTTGGACAACCTAAAGGGGGGGGGGGTAAGGTTGTATTTTAAATCTTTTACTTTCAAAAATTCTTTTTACAAATAAATACAGAATAAATAAAGCAGAGTATAAATAAATAAGTATACAACAATTATATAAACAGATATAATTTAAATGCACAGCGGAAATGTAAATAGATAAGGGAAAGAGAATACTTGACAACGATATTTTTAAAGTGGTTCACCAAACACAAAGTTGGCTAGTCCACCTCGAGAAAATAACACTTCTCGGAGATCCAATACGAAACGTGTTCTTTACGGTAGAAACACAAACCTTAATACAACAAACGCGAAACACTCTACTTTGAGAGATTAATGTGGATCACTCACTCTATTCAAACACTTACAAGAGGGTATAATTTTAATATGAATAATCACTCTTGAATAAGGTTTATCACTTGGATATTTTTAGAGAGTTTGATCACTTGAGTTGTGTTGCTGATTCAACTAATCGAGAGATTTTAATCTGCTATCAACTCAAGATTTCTTGCTCAAAAAAATAATTTTATCAGTTTAAGTGATTTAGTGTGAGTAAGAAGGCAGCAGAATAATAATCAAATGCTGAGGGAGAATTTATTGCTGAAGTTGGTGTGTCTTGAATGCTACCAGGAGAGGTGTATTTATACTTGAACTTGCAATGCCAACTTCCTGCTACATCTGACAGTGAATAGTGACGCGACCAATGAGAGCATGGCAGCAAGGGGGGCTTAATTCGGCTGACACACTTTCTCATTAAAAGCAAACAGTAACTTTGAGATATGGATTGATGTTGAGCTGACATGGAAACAACTTCCAACACACAAAGTATTTAAAGGATTAATTTAATAAAAAAAAACTTTAGTTTTTAAAAAATAAAAAAATAATGATGAGTTTTAGAATATAATATATATATATATACTTTGATTAGGAGAAATATATAATATATATATATATATACGAAAACTTCCAAAAACAATTTCATAAAATATTAATAAAACATAAAGGTTTTAATTAAATTCAGTTTTAGGAAAAATATCCAAGTGGTATTTTATTTTAGGGTGTTTGTCATTTTAAAATAAAATGACGAAACTCTTCAGTCTTGGATTCTTCAGATAAAATGATTTGAGATCATTTAAATATCTGCACACTCAGATAAAATATTAGATAACAAAAAATGCGGTGTGTTTTGTAATCATCAAAATAAATATAGAGATGTGATTTTATGTGTACCAAAAATATATCACAATATTTAAAGCTGGGTACACTTGCACCAACAATCTCCCCCTTTTTGATGATGACAAACACAACGCTAAACACGAGAGCATACTCGGTTTCTCTCCCCCTTTTGTCGAAGCAAAAAGGGTTTAAGAAAATCGCTTATGCTCCCCCTCGAAAGATGCTCCCCCTCAAGAGATGAAATATTTGAGAGTTAGTATTTATCAAGGGTTATACTCAAGCATGCCTAAACCAAGCCTTAATTTAAAGAACGCTTTTTTGTTAAGGGCTTTTGTGAAAATATCGGCCAAGTTATCTTCCGAATCAACCTTTTCAAGCACGATTTTGCCTTTTTGAACATTATCTCGTAAAAAGTGATGTCTCAATTCAATATGTTTTGTACGAGAATGTAAAACGGGATTTTTACTTAAGTTTATGGCACTTGAGTTATCACACATAATTGGAATTTCGGTTAGATGTACCTCAAAATCGGTAAGTGTGTGTTTCATCCAAAGGACTTGAGCACACGCTCTTGCGGCGGCTACATATTCCGCTTCGGTGGTAGACAAAGCTACGGATTGTTGTTTCTTAGAGAACCAAGATACAAGTGAGAGACCTATAAAGGCACATACCCCACTAGTACTTTTTCGGTCAACAATAGATCCACCAAGATCGGAATCGGCGAAACATGTTACTTCTAACTCGGGTTTCTTTGCGTACCATAAGCCAAGATTAGTAGTACCTCGTAAATATCGAAAAATACGCTTGACAGCTTCATAGTGAGATTGTTTAGGTGAAGATTGAAAACGAGCACATAAACATACACTAAACATAATATCAGGTCTACTAGCAGTTAAATATAATAAACTACCAATCATACCACGATAAATTTTTTCATTAAAATCGTTTCCCTCCTCGTCACGAGATAATTGCAAATTTGTGGTCATTGGAGTTTCAACGGGTTTCACATTTTCAAAGTTAAACTTTTTCAACATATCTTTACAATATTTAGATTGACTAATAAAAATACCAGTTTCACATTGTTTTATTTGCAATCCTAAGAAGAATTTTAATTCTCCCATCATGCTCATTTCAAATTCGCTTGTCATTTTCGCAGAAAATTCATTACACAGTTTTTCATTAGTGGAACCAAAAATAATATCATCAACATATACTTGCACAACCACAATATCATTTTGAACATATTTCACAAATAAAGTATTATCTATTTTACCCATAATATAACCACTAACAATTAAAAAGGTTTTTAATCTATCATACCACGCACGCGGAGCCTGCTTTAAACCATAAAGCGCCTTTTTCAATTTATAAACATGTGTCGGGTTTTCAAAATTTTCAAAACCGGGAGGTTGAGAAACGTATACCTCCTCATTTATAATACCATTTAAGAAAGCACTTTTAACATCCATTTGAAATAATTTAAAATCTTTAGCATTTGCAAAAGCGAGAAGCATTCGAATAGACTCCAACCTTGCAACTGGTGCAAAGGTTTCGTCATAATCTATACCTTCTTGTTGACTGTACCCCTTGGCAACTAAACGTGCCTTGTTTCGTGTGACTCCACCGTTCTCGTCTACCTTATTTCGGAAGACCCATCTTGTGCCAATAATGGTTTGACTACTAGGACTAGGTACTAAGTCCCACACATCATTCCTAGTAAATTGGTTTAACTCTTCTTGCATGGCCAATATCCAATCCTCATCACCTAAAGCTTCATCTATGGTTTTAGGTTCTATGGTTGAGATAAAGGCATGGAAAGCACAATGGGTATGGATTTGTGATCTAGTTGTCCTTTGGTTTAGGTCACCTATAATTTGATCTACGGGATGGCCTCGAGCGGTTCTAAGGTTAGGGTCATCTATACCTTGTGGAATAAAGCACGGAGGGGCATCACTAGATTCAATATTATTTGTGGAAGGTTGGGTACTTAAATCCAGGTTGCTAAGTTGTTGTGCTAAGACGTCTCCTTCACGGATATTGTCATTTGCTAAGGGTGCACTAGGTTTGGGAGGACTCTCGTCAAAGCTAACATTTAAGGATTCTTCTACTACCATGGTCTCCTTATTTAGGATTCTATAGGCTTTGCTATTCCAAGAGTAACCTAGGAACACTCCTTCATAGGCTTTAGGGTCAAATTTGGTTAAGTAGGATTTGGTGTTTAAAATGAAACATTTACAACCAAAAACTTTCAGGTGAGCTAGGGAAGGTTTTCTACCTCGGTAAAGTTCATAGGGTGTCTTATTTAGGATACCTCTAATTAGGACACGGTTAAGCACATAGGTCGCGGTAGCAACGGCATCACACCAGAACTTTTGGGGAACTTGATGTTCGTTTAGCATAGTTCTACTCATTTCTTGCAACGTTCGATTTTTCCTTTCAACAACCCCGTTTGACTGAGGAGTTCGAGGAGCCGAAAAGTTATGAGTTATACCATGTTTATCACAAAAGGCACCAAATTGTACATCATTATCGAATTCTCGTCCATGGTCCGTACGTATGGAAACAATCGTACAACCTTGTTGGTTTTGAATTCGTTTTCCCAAAATTTTAAACTTTTCAAAAGCCTCATTTTTATGTCTCAAAAATAAAGTCCAAGTATAACGGGAATAATCATCCACAATAACCAAAGTATAAAAATTTCTTCCAAAACTTTGAATAGCCATCGGGCCAAAAAGATCCATATGTAAAAGTTCTAAAACTCTTTGAGTAGAAATAACATTTTTTGATTTATGAGAAACGTGATGTTGTTTGCCGACACGACAAGCATCACAAAAATGATTATCAAACTTTAATTTTGGCAGGTCACTCACAAGCTCCTTATTTTTTAAGTTTTGCATTAATCTTAGATTAGCGTGACCTAAACGCCTATGCCATAAAGTAGAAACATCATTAATAGAAGATAAGCAAACATTTTCAGATACAACAGTTTTACAAATATATAAATTTCCTTTTACAAAGCCATTTAAAAGAACTTTGCCATTTTTTATGATTTTGCACGAGTCTTCTTCGAAGACAACAGTTGTATTATTTTTACACAATTGACGAACACTTAACAAATTAAAATGTAAATTATCAACATGATTCACATTAAGAAATTGAACATTATTGCAAGAGACTGTACCTCTACCAATTATATTTCCTTTGGAGTTTCCTCCAAAAATTACCTGTCCACCATCACATGACTTATATGATGAAAAGAGATTATTGTTTCCGGTCATGTGACGTGTGCAACCACTATCGAGTATCCAGTCCATATCAAGGTCAATCTACAATAATGAAGATGTAACTTTTATGGTCCCCATTTCTCGTGGGTCCTTGACAATTAGTTTCAATGTCAACCAACATGCATATATATAAAGTCAAACAGAATATATATATATATAATATATTACACAATATTAATATATATATATAATACATATCAAGTAAGACAGAATATATATAATATATTAAACAACTTTAATATATAATACATCAAACACAAATATATATATATAAGAATTAAAGAAAAAATTAAATAAAATATATATATATATGTGCAGTACGTATGTATATATATATATGAATAGTATAAAAAGTACAAATAACAATATTTTACTTATATATAATATATACAAGAAATCATATTTAAACTATATATATATATATAACATATATACATAACACATTTAAAACCATAAACGCATGCCACCGGGATTATCATTACTAAACATTCCTTTTGGAATCCATTTATTTACCATTTTAATTTTGCGATTATATTTATCATACACATAAAAACAAGCATTTACATTCGCATTATTATTAGGTTTAGAATATTTATCATGGTACATGCGAGCATACGGTTTTCTCGTATTTACATTATTTATTTTACGCACATACGGAGGTTTTTGCACATATTGATTTCTTGTATTTACTTTAGGTGATTCATAAAATCTTTTGATGGGTTTACATGAACATTTATCAACACAAGTATTGGAACCAATGCCTTTTCTACAATTTATACGGTTAGGCATATTTAGCATATTAAAAACTTTCTCATTACTACTTTCAAAAGCTTTAGCTAGCATGTTATCTTTTTCATATGAAGCACATTTAGCCTTTAAACAAGTAATCTCATTATCAAGAATATCACATTTTGTACAAATAATATTTTCATGTGATTTTTTATTTAAGCATGCAATTTCTTTATTTAAAACATCACAATATTTACAAAAATCTTTTTCTCCTAATTTAGTTTCTAATTTAGCAATTATATCCATATCATTTTCAGATTTTTGTTTAACATTATTTATTTCCTTTCTACATGCATTTACAGTTTCTTTTAACATAGCATTCTCATCTTGGTAACGATTTGCAAGAGCGGCCATTTTATGAAAAGATTCATATAATTCTTCAAGATTATTTTCATTATCACTTTCATAATCACTATCGTAATCCGAGTAAGAAGATTTTACCTCGTCGTCGCTTTCGGCCATAAGACAAATGGCTTGATAGTCATCTTCTTCTTCACTCTCGCTCCACGCGCCTCCAATGAAGGCTTTCTCCTTCTTCTTTTGGAACTTGTTCTTTTTCGGACATTCATTGGCGTAGTGGTCTTTGTCACCACATGAGTAGCAAAAGCCTCTCTTTGGCTTAGCTTTATCGTCTTCACTCGAGTCGCCATTTTTCTTAACTTTTTCGTCTCGTTTATGGAACTTACGACTTCGATTTTCACCACCACGACGGTAGTTACCGTTTCTTTGAAATCTGCCATTGTTAGAAAATTTATTATTATTATTAAGAAATTTTGAAAAGTTTCTTACCAACATGGCGACTTCATCGAGAGTTTCGGATGGATCTTTCGAGGAGCTAGCTTTCTCCTTTTTCTTCTCAACTTTTGGTGTTGAGACATTGAGAGCGATTGATTTCTTTTTAACTTGCTCCCGATCTTTGTTTCTTTTAAGTGCAATTTCATGCACTTTAAGATTACCGATCAAGTCATCTATCTTCATTATGGAAAGGTCACGGGAGTCTTCTAAAGATGTTATCTTTTGCATCCACTCCGAAGGAAGGGCTCGTAGGATTTTCCTTATATAGTCCTCGTTAGGATAAGTGCGATCCAAACCTTTCAAAGTAGTCACAATAAGGTTAAATCTTTTAAACATTGAGTCAATTGACTCATCTTGTTTCATTTCGAATAGTTCATAATCGTGAACTAAAATATTCACTTTACTAGATTTAACCTCCGTGTTTCCACGATGAGTATTATTTAAACTTTCCCATATTTGATTTGCAGTTTTATATGTATATACTCTTTCAATTTCATCAGTTGTTAAAGCAGCATATAATATATTCTTAGCTTCAAAGTTTAAACAAAAATGAGCTTCATCAGAAGTAGTCCAGTCATCTATAGGTTTATCAATATAAACATCATCTTTCACAATGGTGGGTTTAAAATTCCCTTTTTCTATAATATTCCAAATCTTTTGATTTTTGCCACGCACGTGACATTCAAATAGCTCGGCCCAAATGCCAAACTTTTCAGTATCTATCAAAGGAGGTTTTGAAAACACGATATTAGTTTGTTGAGCCATTTAGAAGAATAAGAGAAAATTATGCAGAATATTTTTGAAAGACCTGCTCTGATACCAAATGTTGGACAACCTAAAGGGGGGGGTAAGGTTGTATTTTAAATCTTTTACTTTCAAAAATTCTTTTTACAAATAAATACAGAATAAATAAAGCAGAGTATAAATAAATAAGTATACAACAATTATATAAACAGATATAATTTAAATGCACAGCGGAAATGTAAATAGATAAGGGAAAGAGAATACTTGACAACGGTATTTTTAAAGTGGTTCACCAAACACAAAGTTGGCTAGTCCACCTTGAGAAAATAACACTTCTCGGAGATCCAATACGAAACGTGTTCTTTACGGTAGAAACACAAACCTTAATACAACAAACGCGAAACACTCTACTTTGAGAGATTAATGTGGATCACTCACTCTATTCAAACACTTACAAGAGGGTATAATTTTAATATGAATAATCACTCTTGAATAAGGTTTATCACTTGGATATTTTTAGAGAGTTTGATCACTTGAGTTGTGTTGCTGATTCAACTAATCGAGAGATTTTAATCTGCTATCAACTCAAGATTTCTTGCTCAAAAAAATAATTTTATCAGTTTAAGTGATTTAGTGTGAGTAAGAAGGCAGCAGAATAATAATCAAATGCTGAGGGAGAATTTATTGCTGAAGTTGGTGTGTCTTGAATGCTACCAGGAGAGGTGTATTTATACTTGAACTTGCAATGCCAACTTCCTGCTACATCTGACAGTGAATAGTGACGCGACCAATGAGAGCATGGCAGCAAGGGGGGCTTAATTCGGCTGACACACTTTCTCATTAAAAGCAAACAGTAACTTTGAGATATGGATTGATGTTGAGCTGACATGGAAACAACTTCCAACACACAAAGTATTTAAAGGATTAATTTAATAAAAAAAAACTTTAGTTTTTAAAAAATAAAAAAATAATGATGAGTTTTAGAATATAATATATATATATATACTTTGATTAGGAGAAATATATAATATATATATATATACGAAAACTTCCAAAAACAATTTCATAAAATATTAATAAAACATAAAGGTTTTAATTAAATTCAGTTTTAGGAAAAATATCCAAGTGGTATTTTATTTTAGGGTGTTTGTCATTTTAAAATAAAATGACGAAACTCTTCAGTCTTGGATTCTTCAGATAAAATGATTTGAGATCATTTAAATATCTGCACACTCAGATAAAATATTAGATAACAAAAAATGCGGTGTGTTTTGTAATCATCAAAATAAATATAGAGATGTGATTTTATGTGTACCAAAAATATATCACAATATTTAAAGCTGGGTACACTTGCACCAACACCTCACATTTTTAACAATAATATATATAATTATACCTGTATTCGTATTAAATTTTTATTATTATTTAACATATATTTTTATTTGAATTGTTTTTCTCACATAACCAAAACGTAGATGGAATGCAACAATCAATCATCAATATATATACATAAAGGAAAATTTAGGAGAGAGAGTTAAGGAGAAGCCTCCATTGAGGCTTTAGAATTTTTCTTAGAGTTTTGAATTTTTTTTAAATCAAAGATAGCATCAAATGTGTTAATCCTTTCATTTTCTTTACTAATTTTTATTAATTTATATATTCAATATTAATATTTTTAGCAAAACAAAATATTATTTACATCACATTTTTAACAATAATATATATAATTATACATGTATTCGTATTAAATTTTTATTATTATTTAACATATATTTTTATTTGAATTGTTTTTCTCACATAACCAAAACTTAGATGGAATGCAACAATGGTTATAAATGAAAACTTATTTTGATGGAATATATTTTTGTTATTTAATTTTATTATTTTTTGTAGTAAGCTAACAATCATCAATATATATATATATATAAAGGAAAATGTAGGAGAGAGAGTTAAGGAGAAGCCTCCATTGAGTCTTTAAAATTTTCTTAGAGTTTTGGATTTTTTTAAATCAAAGATAGCATTAAATGAGTTAATCAATATATCAATATATATATATATATATATATATATATAAAGGAAAATGAAGGAGAGAGAGTTAAGGAGAAACCAACATTGAGACTTTAGAATTTACTAAGAGTTTTGAATTTTTTTAAAATCAAAGATAGAATTAAATGGGTTAATGCTTTCATTTTCTTTACTAATTTTTATTATTTTATATATTCAATATTAATATTTTTAGCAAAACAAAATATTATTTACATCACATTTTTAAATATAATATATATAATTATACATGTATTCGTATTAAATTTTTTTATTATTTAACATATATTTTTATTTGAATTTTTTTCTCACATAACCAAAAATTATATGGAATGCAACAATGGTTATAAATGAAAACTTATTTTAATGGAATATATTTTTGTTATTTAATTTTAATATTTTTTGTAGTAAGCTAACAATCATTAATATATATATCTAAAGAAAAATGTAGGAGAGAGAGTTAACGAGAAGTATTCATTGAAGCTTTAGAATTTTCTTAGAGTTTTGAATTTTTTTTAAAATCAAAGATAGCATTAAATGGGTTAATCCTTTCATTTTCTTTACTAATTTTTATTATTTTATATATTCAATATTAATATTTTTAGCAAAACAAAATATTATTTACATCACATTTTTTACAATAATATATATAATTATACTTGTATTCGTATTAAAATTTTATTATTATTTAACATATATTTTTATTTGAATTTTTTTCTCACATAACCAAAACTTAGATAGAATGCAACATCAATGTATATATATAAAAAATGTAAGAGAGAGAGTTAATGAGAAGCCTCCAGAAGCTTTAGAATTTTCTTAGAGTTTTGATTTTTTTTAAATCAAAGATAGCGTTAAATGGGTTAATGCTTTCATTTTCTTTACTAATTTTTATTATTTTATATATTCAATATTAATATTTTTAGCAAAACAAAATATTATTTACATCACATTTTTAACAATAATATATATAATTATACCTGTATTCGTATTAAATTTTTATTATTATTTAACATATATTTTTATTTGAATTGTTTTTCTCACATAACCAAAACGTAGATGGAATGCAACAATCAATCATCAATATATATACATAAAGGAAAATTTAGGAGAGGGAGTTAAGGAGAAGCCTCCATTGAGGCTTTAGAATTTTATTAGAGTTTTGAATTTTTTTTAAATCAAAGATAGCATCAAATGGGTTAATCCTTTCATTTTCTTTACAAATTTTTATTATTTTATATATTTAATATTAATATGTTTAGCAAAACATAATATTATTTACATCACATTTTTAAAAATAAATTATATAATTATACCTGTATTCGTATTAAATTTTTATTATTATTTAACATATATTTTTATTTGAATTTTTTTTTCTCACATAACCAAAACTTAGATGGAATGCAACAATGGTTATAAATGAAAAGTTATTTTGATGGAATATATTTTTGTTATTTAATTTTATTATTTTTTGTAGTAAGCTAACAATCATTAATATATATATATATATATATATATATATATATATATATAAAAGAAAATGTAGGAGAGAGAGTTAAAGAGAAACCTCCATTGAGGCTTTAAAATTTTCTTAGAGTTTTGAATTTTTTTAAATCAAATATAACATTAAATTGGTTAATCAATATATCAATATATATATATATATATATATATATATATATATATATATATATATATATATATATAAAGGAAAATGTAGGAGAGAAAGTTAAGGAGAAGCCTCCATTGAGGCTTTAGAATTTATTTAGAGTTTTGAATTTTTTTTAAATCAATGATAGCATTAAATGGGTTAATGCTTTCATTTTCTTTAATAATTTTTATTATTTTATATATTCAATATTATTATTTTTAGCAAAACAAAATATTATTTACATCACATTTTTAACAATAATATATATAATTATACATGTATTCGTATTAAATTTTTATTATTATTTAACATATATTTTTATTTGAATTTTTTTTTCTCACATAACCAAAATTTAGATGGAATGCAACAATCAATATATATATATATATATATATATATATAAAGGAAAATGTAGGAGAGAGAGTTAAAGAGAAGTCTCCATTGAGGCTTTAGAATTTTCTTAGAGTTTTGAATTTTTTTAAATCAAAGATAGCATTAAATGGGTTAATCCCTTCATTTTCTTTACTAATTTTTATTATTGTATTTATTCAATATTAATATTTTTAGCAAAACAAAATATTATTTACCTCACATTTTTAACAATAATATATATAATTATACATGTATTCGTATTAAATTTTTATTATTATTTAACATATATTTTTATTTGAATTTTTTTTCTCACATAACCAAAACATAGATGGAATGCAACAATGGTTATAAATGAAAACTTATTTTGATGGAATATATTTTTGTTATTTAATTTTATTATTTTTTGTGGTAAGCTAACAATCAATATATATATATAAAGGAAAATGTAGGAGAGAGAGTAAAGGAGAAGCCTCCATTGAGGCTTTAGATTTTTCTTAGAGTTTTGAATTTTTTTTAAATCAAAGATATCATTAAATGGGTTAATCCTTTCATTTTCTTTACTAATTTTTATTATTTTATATATTCAATATTAATATTTTTAGCAAAACAAAATATTATTTACATCATATTTTTAACAATAATATATATAATTATACATGTATTCGTATTAAATTTTTATTATTATTTAACATATATTTTTATTTGATTTTTTTCTCACATAACCAAAACTTAGATAGAATGCAACATCAATATATATATATATAAAGAAAAATGTAGGAGAGAGAGTTAAGGATAAGCCTCCATTGAAGCTTTAGAATTTTATTAGAGTTTTGAATTTTTTTTTTAAATCAAAGATAGCATTAAATTGGTTAATCCTTTCATTTTCTTTATTAATTTTTATTATTTTATATATTCAATATTTGTTAGGACCATAAATGTCCTACATATTAGAAAGATATATAAATTATTATATAGAGCTTAATTTGTTTAATTATCTTTTTGTAAAAGCCTTTAATTATAAATGGGCTTAGATTAGCTTGATGGGCTTAGGCCTTGTTTATCTAAGGCCTAAGTATATAAGGTTTCCTTAACCTTAGAATTAGGTTAGCAATTGATAGAGAGTCATCGTGAGGTTAATTGTTTAGAGATAGATAGTTGAGTTTTTAATTCAATCATTTGTAACTATCTTGAATCATGAAAATGAGAGGGATGACAAGTTGAAATCATCAATTGTTCGTGTTATTTCTTATTGATTCGTTGTTACCTGATCAATCTGGGATTCACAATTGGTATCAGAGCAGAATCGGTGATTTGAAGATACGAAAGAAATCGAACGAAAGCAAGAAAACAAAGAATTATCGTATTGATTTTTTCTGGAAAACGCAGCGAGCCGTTTTGCTTATTCTCAGAGATTGAACCGTCGGATCGTCACGTTTTGTGGACTGTAGCTCCACGACATTCCGTTTTACATTCTGAATGGTGGGATTAATCGTTTGACGTCCATAAGACATCCAAAATATTTTCGACAGACTGCAGTTTTTCTTGGATTTAAACGATCATCAATCGGGTTTGAAAAAAATTTCGTTGATTTAATAACTCGTTCGTTAATTCTCGATTGTTTATCGTTCTTTATTTGCTGTTTATCTGCGTTTACACCAATTTTCAAAGGTATGAATTTTGTAATTTAAAAATCAATTCTTGAGTTTTTGGTGTTCTTATGTTTTTTGGCGATTATTGAGAAATAGGACATACTTTGCTTAGAAATCGATTTGGGTATAAAGACCCAACCAAAATTATCATGCAAAACATCAATTTCATAACATCCCAAAATCACGGTCTCAAAATGTAATACCCCGGGTAAATCCGTTAGTTAAAAATCTAATTTCGTTAAGTTTATTTAACTTTAAAGTTTCTATTTAGGGAAAGTTTGGATAAGTTTATAAGTTAAGGGTGTTTGGGTCATTGTTGAATAGTTTAAGGGCTAAAAGGTAAATAGGGTTAGATATTATCTCTTTAGACTTCAGATATGTCACAACTCAGGAATTTAGATATTTCAGCTTAGTGTGTGTGTGTGTTTGGAGGCAAGGAGGAGAAAAGAAGTCAAGTAGGGTAAAGCTTCAATTGGTATGCTTGGAAGTGAATATGAGGTATGTCTCTTTGTATTTTATGTTTGTAATTGCTTTTAGATAGTTCCTATCGGAGTAGAATAGTCAAAATCACATCTGTTAATGATTCAGTCGATTTCTGGGTGAAAATGGGATAAACAGTCAGAGGTGTCCGGATAATATGAAGGTATCCGGGTAGTTTCTTGGGTGGTGTCCGGGTAGTTTATTGATAGTGTCCGGATGATTTGTTTGAGGGTTTCCGGATGATTTAGAGTCCGGATGGCATCTGGATTCCTTGTGTTGTCCGGATTAGTCTTGATGTCCGGATTACTGAGGTTGTCCGGAAAAGTCATGTTATCCGGAAAAGGTGGTGTTGTCCGGGTTGTTTGGGTTGTCCGGATACTTTAGCTGTTTTGGTCACTTTTGAGGATTTGAGTTATCTAGAGTCCTTGGTCTTCTAGTATGTTTATGTGATCAATTAGTAAGGGGATATTTGTATTTAATCTATTTGCAGACTCTGTGGATTGGGATTGATAGACTGAATCTTTTGGAGAAAAGCTTGGAAGTGTTTATGGATAAGCGATCGAGGTGAGTTTTGCTTTAAAACCTTTTTGAACTGGGATACATATATATATGTATATATATATATGAGATGATTATGTGGTAGGAATATGATTATGTGTATATAAATGACAATATGATGTAATGAGATATATATTGTATTTATATAAGCTTTGCACTACACGAGTGCACTTGTTGCCGGGTTCCGGTGTGCGGACCGGTGTGTAGCCGGGTTCCGGTGTGCGGACCGGTGAGTAGTCGGGTTCCGGTGTGCGGACCGATAGGTAGCCGGGTTCCGGTGAGCGGACCGGTTGTTGATTTATTAGTTGGCTTGCTACCAACTAATATGGCCATTTGTGGAGGAATAAGGTGAATGAGACGTACACGATGCACGAGTCTGGATTGGTATTTAAATACGTGTGGTATGTTTATATTTTACGAAAGAATTACCAAAGGTTTATCTAAACTATTTTGATACAAAGGATTTACATGAAAGGTTTTATAATGATTTTGGAAAGGACCGGGATTAACTCACTAGACCCGTTTGGTCTAACCCTCATTTTGTTTTCAAAAATATGTTTTCCAGGTTAAGGATCGGCAGGAGAGGATGAAGTTTAGGAAGCTTTTGATGGATGTTGATTAGGAGGCTTTTATATATATTTTGTAATTTATGAGACCGAAGGGACCGTACTTGGTTTGTTATGTAACTTTTGTTGTAAATCAATGATATGTATTCATGTTATGTTATTTGTTGTATGTTTGGGAAACCGGGTTGTTACACAAAATTTCGTTACAAATATTCAAATAGGTTTGCGGAAACGACCTACACAACTGAGAAAAACTAATAACTAGAGTGTTACTATGCTTCTTGACTCTTCTTGCTAAGCTCAGCCTATTTGCCCGAGCTCCTGGAAAGCTGCTTACCTGAAAAGGTTTTAATTTGAAAATGCGAGGGTTAGACCATGAGGTCTAGTGAGTCCCTCCTAACAGTTATCAAAGCATTTAAAAACAGTTTATCTTTTCAGCTTTAAACATTCATACTCAACACGTCAAATCGTATACGGACTAAAGTCCGCCTCCTCGTAATCTGACACCTTGAAGCCACCCGAAGGTAACAACGAGTCAGCCTCATGCTGCCTTGTGGAGCCTCGCTCCTGGCATATAGGGACCTCCCCTCCCGCACGAGAGCTGGCGGAACTACTCTCCCGTCTTTGCCAGTTTACGTCTCCATGATGTATGCATACATTCTACATAAAACTTTAAACAACTTTCATGCAATTAAAGCATAATAATAAAGCATGGCAATTCTCAACATACTTAACACATTTTGAAAACACTTTAAAAGCCACACATTTTAGTTTAGAAAACTCACCTCAGGCTCTTACTTCTCGTCCCTAAACAGTTCCAAACTTCCAAATCGACTTCCTTGAATAAACGAGCATAAAACAACAACTCAGCAAAAGTATCCGGACAACTCAGTTTTCCGGACAACCCTACTTTTCCGGATGCTAAAGAGTCCGGACACCCAACTAACCGGACAACAACCTAGTCCGGACAACACCCTTATCCGGGTAACTACTATTCTCCGGACGATAACCCCTTTCCGGGTACCGAACTTACCGGACACAATACTTTACCGGACAAAACTCTTACCCGGAAAATCCATCCTATCCGGACAACTCCCTCGTCCGGGGACCTTCTCCCAAACAAGGAGTCCGGACGCCCAAGAAGGTTTCCGGACGTCCAGGACGGTTTCCGGACGACGACCTGGGCCCTTTTTGGGATCGAACTCCACAGACTTGTTAAGATTTCTCGAAGGAAAGATTAACAATAGAAACAAGATCAATAAACCTAACAATTACTGAGTTCTTAGTAACTGAAACACACTACAAGACCCGATTTCTCTCATTTAAGCTTCAAACTCCACTTTTAAACAAAACCCAAACATAACTAATCTGCTCACATAATCAAGATTGAACGATGATACGAGAGTGTTACCTGATTGATTGCTTGCGAGAACGAAATCCAACTGCTGGTCCTTCTTCCAAAATCCAAGGTTGATGACTTTCTTCTCCAAAAGCTCAAAACCTTCAAAAACCCCTTTTCTCTTCTTTCTTTCTCAACTTCAGCCGACACCCACTCCAAATCAGTAATAAGAACATTCTCCTAGGGTTTTGGGCCCTTATATACTTCCTTACATATTTGCAAAATGACCCCTCAACTTCCATATGTTAAGCACCAACACAAAAAGGCTTACAATCCTACTATTTTGGTCCGGGTTGTTACAACACTCCCCCTCAAAAGAATTCTGTCCCCGGAATTCCGTTTTCAAAAAGGTGAGGGTACTTGGACCTCATGTCAGAATCCAATTCCCACGTTGCTTCTCGTCCATTGTGATACTTCCACTGAACCTTCACCAAACGAACTTCCTTGTTCCTCGTCTTTTGCATTTTAGTGTCTACAATCTCGATTGGCTCTTCCATGAATGTCAACTTCTCGTCGATGCTTATATCCTCCAAAGGAATGGCCACATCAGCCTCGACCAAGCAATTCTTCAGATTTGACACGTGGAAAGTCGGATGGACTCGCTCTAGTTCTTCTAGTAACTTTAACTTGTAGGCCGCGGGGCCTACTCTTTCAACTATCGCGAACGGTCCGACATACCTCGGTCTCAACTTCCCTTTCTTTCCAAAACGAATCACGCCTTTCCAAGGTGACACCTTGAGCATCACTCTGTCCCCCACTTGGAACTCAATCGGCTTCCTTCGTCTATCGGCATACTTTTTCTGTCGATCATGGGCAACTTTCATTCTTTCTCGAATCACTTCTATCTTTTCTGACGTCAGCTGCACAATTTCTGGACCCGTCAACTATCTTTCTCCCACTTCATTCCAGCATAACGGCGTACGGCATTTTCGCCCGTACAACGCCTCAAATGGTGCCGATTGAATACTTGCGTGATAGCTGTTGTTGTAAGAGAACTCTATCAACGGCAAGTGCGTCTCCCACGATCCCTTGAAATCAATTATACAAGCTCTCAACATATCTTCCAGCGTTTGGATAGTCCTTTCGCTCTGACCATCCGTCTGCGGATGATATGCTGTGCTCAGCTTCACTTGAGACCCCAATTCGCGCTGGAGGCTCCTCCAAAACTTTGATGTGAATCGACTATCCCGATCAGACACAATGGACTTTGGCACTCCATGCCTAGACACAATCTCGGTGATGTACAATCGTGCCAACTTTTCCAACGAATCCGACTCCCTCATAGGCAAGAAATGAGCCGACTTAGTGAGAATATCCACTATCACCCATATCGTATGTAACGTCCCAAAAATTACAAGCAAATTTAAATTTTTAAATAAACAAATTATTTATAACAACTCATTAATTGATACCAACGTTTCGTTTGCAAACACATAATTAACATCCTTATAAATTAAAATCATCGGAATAAACGTTTAATTATTATAATCATAAAACAACCAGCTCTCCTCGCGCGCCAGTGTGTACTCGTCACGCCTTGGAGCCGCTCGGACCTGAAACCACAGTTCATGGGAAAGGGTAAGCACGAAGCTTAGTGAATTCCAACACATGCGCAGATAGGAATTATATACACATCACCCCTATCCGCACATAAGCAACAACATCACAGTTACATAAAACGAGTAAACATCTACAAGTAATTATGTATCCAACAGCTCGGTCCCATCGAGCCCTCGGTCCCACCGAATTGTAATGTAACCAACACCTCAGTACCATCGAGGCCTCGGTCCCACCGAATTGTAATGTATCCAACACCTCAGTACCATCGAGGCCTCGGTCCCACCGAATTGTAATGTAACCAACACCTCAGTACCATCGAGGCCTCGGTCCCACCGAATTGTAATGTAACCAACACCTCAGTACCATCGAGGCCTCGGTCCCACCGAATTGTAATGTATCCAACACCTCAGTACCATCGAGGCCTCGGTCCCACCGAATTGTAATGTAACCAACACCTCAGTACCATCGAGGCCTCGGTCCCACCGAATTGTAATGTGACACATTTATACCAAGCATTCAAACCAATCAAATATTACACACCACAAACAACTAGTTCACACCACAAAGACAATAGTACATACAAACTATTATGACATGCATACAACCCCTAACTACACAGTGAGAGAACTCACATCGAATGCGCGCCCAGCTTAACAACACAATTCAAGCTCCACAATTACGGTCACTTCCCAGCACCTAAACGCATGTTAAAACGTGTCAATACGAGACCCGGACCCTATGGCACGACACACGCTTAAACCGTCACTAAAACTAAATCCCGTTCACCCAAAACAGGTCTGTTCGGGACCTGTTTCGACCCCTATAAACCCAGAAAAATCCCAATATTATTTCATGACCAGAAAGTACTCTGCGTTAGGGTTCCGAGGACATATTATACGCCTCCTAACGATTTTTCTACAATTTACTACGGATTTTACAAAAACAGTTTCCGGAACAGCGAAATTCAGCACCTTTCAGTATAAAACGACAAAACGACCCATGCTACGTCCCGAACTGGGTTTTGCACAAAACACAGAAAAGTTTCTAGACTCAAAAAGGGAACTTTTGACACCGATTTCACCCCAAACCGAGTTACGAGCAGAAAGTTATGACCATGACAAAACAGTGGCAGATTACAACACTGCCGGCTTACCGACCTGCTGTAAAAACAGAAGTTTTCCGCCTAGATAGGGGCCGAACCAGCCTTTCGCTAAAACACGAAAAACGTGCCCGACACAGAATGTGAACCGTGGACACCAGAATCGCCTCAAACCGAGTTACGACGAGGAAGTTATGGCCGAAATACGAACTGGACAGAAAACTAATTTTCACATAAAATGACGAAACACCGAACTTGCGACCACTTTTTCACCCAGCTAGAGACCGAACCAGTTTTCCGCTAAAACACGGAAAACGTGCTCGACCCTGAACTTGAACCGTGGGCGCCAGTTTCGGCTCAAACGGAGTTACGACGGAAAAGTTATAGCCGTCGCAAAAACAGTGGCTGCACCATTTTCCACATGAATTGATGATTATAAAAACGACGGTTTTAACGAAACGGCTTAAACGATTAAGTCAAGGCTTAACGGATTCTACGGTGATTATTAATAAGACATGGCCACGCACCACCCTCTGCCCTCCGGCAGTGGTGGTCGCCGGCGGCGACGAGGGTTACGGTAACACCCTCCGGCGAGACCTCCCAACGTCACCCACTCCCGACTCCCCCGCAACGACACACCCGCACGAACCCACACACCCACGCACCCACTGCCGCCACCACAGCGGCGTGTAGCGGCGGCCCCACCGCCGGCAGTCGTGGCTGTGGCGGTGGTGGTGGTTTGCGGTACACTTGCGACGAACAAAACCAAAGAAAACGACGAAACGACACGGTTACCTCGATGCAGCCCCTCCTTCCTCGACTCCGGCGTAACTCCGACGGCGGCAGCGGTGGTCGGTGGTTCTTCTCCTCAACTCTCGCCGGCGACGAACACAACCTCTCTCTCGGTTCTTCTTTTCCGGCCGGTGACAACAAGGACAACCCACACGAATATGATGAAGCCGTAGGTTTTTTTTTTTTTGATTTCTTTTTCCTTTGCTTAAATCTCACGGCAACAACACTAAAACTAAAAACATAGGTCTCGACAGATCTGCATGGGCCGAAACCCATGTGGGATCTTTGGGCCTTTGGCACAATTAGCCCCTCCACTTACAACTCTCTCACCACTAACCAAAAAAATTCGACAATTTAACGATTTGACCCAACTCGACTAACCCCGTTAACGGAAACCACAATAAATTAAACTTTTTAAAAAAAGAATTAATACTAATAAATTACATACCGGGATACGGGCTTTACAACTCTCCCCCACTTGGATTAGACTTCGTCCTCGAAGTCTCTGCCTACGAATAGTTTCGGATAGTTCTCCCTCATCTCAACCTCAGTTTCCTACGTCCACCTGAAATTCCTTCTAAAACTTCTCGAATACTTTTCTAACCAACGTACCCCTTCTAGGATACTGACAAAATGATCGGAAGAACACCCCAACAATTGGAATCATTCCTAGTCAAACGACTTCGTTTGTTCTCCCAACCTTAGATATTCCATACATCTTGATTCAAATCTCAAGCTCTAACCATTCTAAAGCTGCTCACAGTATACCCTACAGGATACTCGACTACGATCATTCCTACCCTTAACTGCCGATTAACTTCCACGAATTCTAATAGACTCCAAAGATTATATTAGCAAAACATCGACCCCCTGCCGAACATCGGTCCAACCGATTACAATAACAAACATCGGCCACCCGCCGAACATCGGTCCAACCGATTACAATAACAAACATCGGCCACCCGCCGAACATCGGTCCAACCGATTACAATGAATCACATAAGCGTGGTATTATCTTAGACACTAACACAAATAGATATCCCCCACAATCAAGTCAACTAACATACACGTAGGTCATTCCCTTAACCGATACTACCCGGCCTACATTACCAACACGCGTGGGATACCCAACCTCCCACCGTCGACGTATTCCCCACACTCGCTCTACAAAGCCAAGTCACACCGTATCGAGGATACACCTTGACGTCTACCTCCCAGGTAACGCCTCAAGACCCAGCACACCGGAACTACCTCCCAGGTAAGTGCCCACAACTATATCCTCCTAGTACCTACTGGAAAGTCTAGGTGAAAACACATGAATACCGGGGTGCCACCCCGAGATACCCAACCGATCATTACCAACGACTGACTGACATGACCAAGGATCCAATGCAAACAGTCTACCAACAACATGCCTATCCCGGAATGACTCACTCACCCAAACATGTAAATATTCAACGTGCAATAAATGCAAAACTGTGCAACAAAACAACCCATCAACAAGACTCCACATCGAGCCATTAAAACCGTGCAATTGACCCATGACTATCTCAAAGTCAAAACCGAGCAAAATGCTCCACGCTTGCTAGACCCATAAGTCGGTCAAAAACGCGTTTAAATAAAGTCTAAGCAAGCAATACTCTAAAATCAACATTAGTCCCAAACTCAACACGGGTTAAACAAAAGAGTTTTCCAAAAGGACTCACACCCTGAAAATTCTCAAAATGACACATGACACTTAAAAGCACATTTCCCCAAATGGTTTACAAAATCATTTACAAAATATTTTCAACATCAGGATTTTCATCTCAAAAAGATCGTATGTAATAAAACTACTATTACCTGATCGATAGTTACGCAAAACTGGACACGCTCGTCCCACATAGGAAAATCATGTTGAAAATCGTTCCATTGCAGTTCAGTTTACTCACACAAAAGCAAAGCGTAATAAATAATTTCTTTAAAATGAACCGCCTCGATTCCAGTATGGATTGACTCATGACGTGCACTTAAAGTAACCGCTTGACCTTAAACAGGGTGCGACAAAGGTGTGCACATAATTCAAAATAAGTTTCACGACAATTGATTCAAAAGTTCTTCTTTTTGATCATAAAATGACGTGGCACAGGGTTCGCCACCAATTTTTCGCGCGTCAGCTAATCACACAAAACGATGACACGGTTTACAAATATATTTTTGTTAAAACACAACTGTCTCGTGTAAGTTTCAAACTTGAAGACAGAAACCAGTCCGCTTCTATTAATTGGAAATATCGACTAAAACCTCATAAAATCTCAAACTGGGGGCAGGCATGCAAGCTTGTAACACTTCCTCAAGTTTCGTACTTGGGACATATAATGTCAAAACATTATAGTTTAAAAAAAATGTATTTATCGAAAATGCTCAAAATACTCGTTTCCTCCAAAGCAAAAGTTTTTAATTTCCCAAAAAAAAATGATCGGTAATTCTAAATTAACCGAATGTCAAAAATCTACGCATTTATATTTCCAAAATATAACACATTGTAATCGTATGCATGATGTTCACAATATTAAAACACTCCTTGGATCAAATGGTCTTTCATTTCGACAAAAAGGAACTAAAACATTTTCATGCACGACTCGTTCATCAAAATGTCGAGAACAAAGGTTACCCCAGTATGCATACCCCTGAGTCGATAAATCGCATTTTCATGGAAATGTCAATAAAACCTTTAGCTGACTAAAAAAAACGCACTAAACAACTCCTTATGAAATGTTACCAAAATTCCTCCATGCATCACTTATGTCACGCATGAATCAATCCACACACGGAACTATTTGCAATAAAACACTTAGTAATACAAACTCTCGAACGAAAAGTTATGCGACACAGGGATTCCAAACTCAATTTTAAACAAATCACCAAAATAGCCTTTATACAGACATCGTGGAATGTAACTTTCCGTCTCAACTCTAACACATGTGGAGGAGTTCCAATGTTAGAGTCTCAATCCGTAGTCACTTACCCAACATCTTAACCACCCCAAAACACAGATATCATCGTACCCGAAAGAGCCGTTGGAAAAATAATCAAATGAAACAATCTTTTACAAAGTTTTCAACTCCCGTGATAAAACGGTTTCAAGCATTTTCAAAACTATAATTCGAAATCTTGTGTGTGTGCTAAACATTTCCCAAAGTTTCAAAACACAATCCATAAAAGGATTGGAAACACAAGGATTAGTTAATGCAATCCTATTTTCAAAATAAACTTTGTGCATGACTCAGTCGACATTCAACGTCTCGACTCATGCTCCTCCCTACCTTTCCAATTCACTATCGTCCTCCGGACATTTAAACCTCTTAGGGCAAGATGGAAAATTACGTCAAATCATCTTACGGGTTTTCCTCAAATCAAAGTCGGCTCTATGAGCCTATGACTCTAGCACAATCTTCCATCTTGGCCTGAAATGATCTGCTTACAACAAATATCATCCCTATCGTCACTCCAAGTGACTAATATTAGAATCGTCTTTCTATTCCAACGACTACTAGTTTAGGACCTTCATCACTACCCCCAACGATCATCACCTCAAAACACTTCGAGTACGCACCTGTACTAGTAGGTTTACTATAGTTGTTCCTCCTTGTGATGGCTATTCTGGGTAGACAATACAACGCGTTATTAGCACATAATAACTCATACTAACAACACTCACGCTCAACTCCTTGGATCCCTCGTGATTTCCCCGACTCGAGCATTGATCCTGTGCCTCCGGTAGTAGGAGCTCTACTACTACCATCCACACCTATCATCGCTCGTTCCGAGTTCCATCCCAAATGGTCCAAGTAGTTTCTCGCCGAAACTATACACATATGCCCGCACCGGCATATGTACACACTCTTCCTAGCTCCCTAGGAATTCCATCCAAACCACTACCCTTGCTACTGCCAAATCCCTAATAGCAGGCCGCAGACATGCAATACAGTGTAACAAGCACCAAGCAATTTAGCATACATACTCCTATGTTCTAGAAAGCAATCTAGCACACGTACTCATACATAAACACCCTTCCCAGCTCACTAGGAACTTCCTCTTATCCCACTACCCTTGCTACTACCGAATCCCTACTAATTATAATGGGTGACCTCGCGAATACCCGATTATATGCAGTGCGAAACAAATAGACAGTCGAATACAAGACTCTATCCTAGAACGGTTGGACTCAAACAAGAGCTGCGCAATAGAACTAAATCGAATATTCTAAGGCTATAAATATCTTACTGCATACAACCTAGAGGGCATCCACTTAGTAACCTATCATAATTAGCATAAATTCCTAATAGCAAGTAGTTCAACATACAGCATAGTGTCCACAACAGGCAATCTAGCATGCATACTCTATGATCTAGAAAGCAATAAAACACTAAGTACTGTACCTTTTCCCCTGGCTCCGGCTGACTGTACACACTGCGCCATCGATCACCGTTTCTCAAACGGGTTTTTTCCTTCATTTTATTTCCCAAAAACTTTAAAGAAAATTTTTATAGCCGCAAACTTGAGATCAAACACACCGAAATGCGTTTGGTTCACTCAAGCCATGCTCTGATACCAAGTTGTAACGTCCCAAAAATTACAAGCAAATTTAAATTTTTAAATAAACAAATTATTTATAACAACTCATTAATTGATACCAACGTTTCGTTTGCAAACACATAATTAACATCCTTATAAATTAAAATCATCGGAATAAACGTTTAATTATTATAATCATAAAACAACCAGCTCTCCTCGCGCGCCAGTGTGTACTCGTCACGCCTTGGAGCCGCTCGGACCTGAAACCACAGTTCATGGGAAAGGGTAAGCACGAAGCTTAGTGAATTCCAACACATGCGCAGATAGGAATTATATACACATCACCCCTATCCGCACATAAGCAACAACATCACAGTTACATAAAACGAGTAAACATCTACAAGTAATTATGTATCCAACAGCTCGGTCCCATCGAGCCCTCGGTCCCACCGAATTGTAATGTAACCAACACCTCAGTACCATCGAGGCCTCGGTCCCACCGAATTGTAATGTAACCAACACCTCAGTACCATCGAGGCCTCGGTCCCACCGAATTGTAATGTAACCAACACCTCAGTACCATCGAGGCCTCGGTCCCACCGAATTGTAATGTATCCAACACCTCAGTACCATCGAGGCCTCGGTCCCACCGAATTGTAATGTAACCAACACCTCAGTACCATCGAGGCCTCGGTCCCACCGAATTGTAATGTGACACATTTATACCAAGCATTCAAACCAATCAAATATTACACACCACAAACAACTAGTTCACACCACAAAGACAATAGTACATACAAACTATTATGACATGCATACAACCCCTAACTACACAGTGAGAGAACTCACCTCGAATGCGCGCCCAGCTTAACAACACAATTCAAGCTCCACAATTACGGTCACTTCCCAGCACCTAAACGCATGTTAAAACGTGTCAATACGAGACCCGGACCCTATGGCACGACACACGCTTAAACCGTCACTAAAACTAAATTCCGTTCACCCAAAACAGGTCTGTTCGGGACCAGTTTCGACCCCTATAAATCCAGAAAAATCCCAATATTATTTCATGACCAGAAAGTACTCTGAGTTAGGGTTCCGAGGACATATTATACGCCTCCTAACGATTTTTCTACAATTTACTACGGATTTTACAAAAACAGTTTCCGGAACAGCGAAATTCAGCACCTTTCAGTATAAAACGACAAAACGACCCATGCTACGTCCCGAACTGGGTTTTGCACAAAACACAGAAAAGTTTCTAGACTCAAAAAGGGAACTTTTGACACCGATTTCACCCCAAACCGAGTTACGAGCAGAAAGTTATGACCATGACAAAACAGTGGCAGATTACAACACTGCCGGCTTACCGACCTGCTGTAAAAACAGAAGTTTTCCGCCTAGCTAGGGGCCGAACCAGCCTTTCGCTAAAACACGAAAAACGTGCCCGACACAGAATGTGAACCGTGGACACCAGAATCGCCTCAAACCGAGTTACGACGAGGAAGTTATGGCCGAAATACGAACTGGACAGAAAACTAATTTTCACATAAAATGACGAAACACCGAACTTGCGACCACTTTTTCGCCCAGCTAGAGACCGAACCAGTTTTCCGCTAAAACACGGAAAACGTGCTCGACCCTGAACTTGAACCGTGGGCGCCAGTTTCGGCTCAAACGGAGTTACGACGGAAAAGTTATAGCCGTCGCAAAAACAGTGGCTGCACCATTTTCCACATGAATTGATGATTATAAAAACGACGGTTTTAACGAAACGGCTTAAACGATTAAGTCAAGGCTTAACGGATTCTACGGTGATTATTAATAAGACATGGCCACGCACCACCCTCTGCCCTCCGGCAGTGGTGGTCGCCGGCGGCGACGAGGGTTACGGTAACACCCTCCGGCGAGACCTCCCAACGTCACCCACTCCCGACTCCCCCGCAACGACACACCCGCACGAACCCACACACCCACGCACCCACTGCCGCCACCACAGCGGCGTGTAGCGGCGGCCCCACCGCCGGCAGTCGTGGCTGTGGCGGTGGTGGTGGTTTGCGGTACACTTGCGACGAACAAAACCAAAGAAAACGACGAAACGACACGGTTACCTCGATGCAGCCCCTCCTTCCTCGACTCCGGCGTAACTCCGACGGCGGCAGCGGTGGTCGGTGGTTCTTCTCCTCAACTCTCGCCGGCGACGAACACAACCTCTCTCTCGGTTCTTCTTTTCCGGTCGGTGACAACAAGGACAACCCACACGAATATGATGAAGCCGTAGGTTTTTTTTTTTTTTTTGATTTCTTTTTCCTTTGCTTAAATCTCACGGCAACAACACTAAAACTAAAAACATAGGTCTCGACAGATCTGCATGGGCCGAAACCCATGTGGGATCTTTGGGCCTTTGGCACAATTAGCCCCTCCACTTACAACTCTCTCACCACTAACCAAAAAAATTCGACAATTTAACGATTTGACCCAACTCGACTAACCCCGTTAACGGAAACCACAATAAATTAAACTTTTTAAAAAAAGAATTAATACTAATAAATTACATACCGGGATACGGGCTTTACATCGTATCATTGCCCTTAGGGGTTTTCGGCAATTTTGTGACAAAATCTATCGTGATGTTGTCCCACTTCCACACTGGTATCACCGTGGACTGCAACTCACCATAAGGTCGCTGATGTTCTGCCTTAACCTTCAAGCAAGTCACACACCGCTCCAAGAAATGAGCGATATCCTTCTTCATCCCCGGCCACCAGTAGAACTACCTCAAATCCCTGTACATCTTGTTTGTGCCCGGGTGCACGAACAATGCGTTTCTTCGAGGATCTTTACTCTTAAGTCACCGATCTTTGGCACCCACACTCGGCCTTTCATGCATTTCAACCCGCTACTGATGACTTCAAACGATGTCGCAATCCCGACAACTCGTTCGCTCTTCACATTTCCTTCTAACAGTGCTTCTTTCTGAAACTTCTTAATCTCTTCAAGCAGATGTGAGGTCGCTTCCAATCAGAAAGCCACGATTTTGGTCTACTCCCCACGTTCTTTCCGGCTCAACGCGTCGGCCACCACGTTGGCTTTACCCGGGTGATAGAGAACCTCGCAATCGTAATCGTTCAACAGCTCCATCCACCTCCTCTGTCTCATGTTTAGCTCTTTTTGGTCAAACAGATGCTTCAGGCTCTTATGGTCGGTGTAAATCTGACACTTCACCCCAAAGAGGTAATGTCGCCAGATTTTCAACGCAAAGACAACGGCCGCTAACTCCATGTCATGAGTAGGATAGTTCTTTTCGTGATCTTTCAACTGACGCGAGCGTAGGCAATCACCCTCCCATTCTGCATCAACACGCATCCCAACCCGAGCTTGGAAGCGTCGATGTACACTACAAACCCTTCCGATCCATTTGGTAACGATAGGATTGGGGCACTGCACAAACTTTCCTTCAATTTCTCAAACGCGGCCTTCTGAGCTTCCTCCCATACGAATTTGATGTTCTTCCTTGTCAACGCGGTCAACGGCGAAGCTATTCGAGAGAAGTCTTGAATAAACTTACGATAGTATCCGGCTAGACCAAGGAAGCTCCTCACTTCCGAAGGATTTCTAGGCGCTTCCCAGTCTTTGATGGATTCGACCTTAGCAGGATCCACTTTGATCCCCTCCGCAGACACTACGTGTCCCAAAAACTGGACTTCTCTGAGCCAGAACTCACATTTCGAAAACTTTGCGTATAACTTTTCGCGTTTGAGCAATTCCAACGCTGCCCGAAGGTGGCGCTCGTGATCCTCCCGCGTACGAGAATAGATTAAGATATCGTCAATGAAGACGATCACACACTTATCCAACAATGAGTTACACACCCGATTCATCAGATCCATGAATACTGCGGGCGCGTTAGTCAACCCGAAAGGCATGACCAGGAACTCATAGTGTCCATATCTCGTACGGAACGCCGTCTTCGGTACATCTTCTTCTCTCACCTTCACTTGATGATAACCTGACCTCAAGTCTATCTTTGAGAAGTAACTCGCGCCTTGCAGTTGATCGAAGAGGTCGTCAATCCTCGGGAGCGGGTACTTGTTCTTCACGGTCACCTTGTTAAGCTCACGATAATCTATGCACATCCGCATCGATCCATCTTTCTTCTTAACGAAAAGTACAGGTGCTCCCCAAGGTGATGAACTCGGACGTATGAAACCTTTGTCGAGTAACTCCTGCAATTGGGTCATCATCTCTTTCATCTCCGCCGGAGCTAACCGATAGGGCGCACGAGCAATCGGTGCCGCCCCCGGCACGAGGTCAATTCTGAACTCCACTTGACGATCAAGAGGTAGGCTCGTCAAGTCATCTGGAAACACTTCCGGGTACTCGTTTACTACGGGCACATCTTCCGTACCTTTCTTTTCCTTCTTAGCATCCAACACATACGCTAGATACCCCGCACAACCCTTCCCCAAACATCGCCTAACTTTCATCAACGAAATTAGACACGACTTCCTACTTCGTTGATCCCCGTAAATTACCACCTCCCCCTTATTGGCTAGAGGTATACGGATCAGCTTCTTGTTACACACAATGCTCGCATCATTCCCCGCTAGCCAGTCCATTCCTAGGACTACATCAAACTCCCCCATTCCCATAGGATAAAGTTCCAATGGAAAAGAGTGACCATCTATGTCTATATTGCAACCCTCATAGACATCCCTTACCCAGACTCGACAATCACCCACTATATCTACTTCAAACCCAAAGTTCAACCTCTTGGGTTTCACTCGTAATCTTTGAGCAAAAACGGGAGACACAAAAGAACGATTTGCCCCCGTATCAAACATCACTTTAGCAAATATCGAGTCTATAGGAAAGGTACCTGTCACTACATCCGGCGCACTCTCCACCTCCTCAGCTGTCATGTGGAATGCCCTCGCTCTAGCACGAGCCGGCTCCACCCTCCTCTCATTGCCTTTACCTCCATTGCTGCCACCTTCACCCCCTGCCTTACCCTTCTTTAGTTGCGGACAATCCCATTTAACGTGACCCGATAACCCGCAATGAAAACAAGACCTCTGCCCACGGCAATCTTGGGCCAAATTCCCCGTCTTCCCACAGTTATAGCATCCCTCCTTATCAGCCAAACATTCACCTCGGTGCACTCGGTTACATTTACTACAAGGCCTTTCGGCTGACCGAAAGCCTGTCCGCGGTTCAACTCTGTTCGTGTTTGGCTTCTTACTGACTCGGGTCGGTCCTTCCCATTTACGCTTATCCCCAGCTCTCTCATTCATCTGCCTGATCTTATCTTTCTCTGTCAATTCTGCTTTGTCAACTGCTGCCTGAAACGTGGTTGGTTCCTTTGCTTGCACCAACTCCCTGATACTGGTTTTCAACCCAAAGATGTACCGCTCAATCCGCCTCTCTTCAGTTGGTACATATAACTCACCAAATCTAGACTTCTCGATAAATTTCAGCGTAAACTCCTGAACTGTCATTGACCCCTGCTCCAAACTCAGAAACTCTTCCTCTAACTTCTTAACTGCCGCCAGAGGGCAGTATTGAGCCTTGAACCTTTTCACAAATGTCTCCCACGACATGCTCCTTGCCACCTCTGACCCCTTTCCCCCGGTTTCAACATCCCACCAGAAGATCGCTTCTGCCTTCAACGATGACCTTGCAAACAGAACTTTATCTTCCTCCGCGCATTTACTAGTATCAAAGACCAGCTCCATCTCACGAACCCACTGAATAGCCTTAACGGGGTCACGCTTCCCGTTGTAGGTCGGTGGTTTGCATGAGTTGAAAGCCTTAAATGTGCACCCCTTCGCTGTCTTTGGTTCATCGACAAACGGAGTGATCATCGAGTTGGTGCCCATCTCGGTTCGTGGTTTGCTACCTTCCACTGTCTTCTTCCCAGTACTACTTTTGCTCGGTTCTCCAGATGTAGTCTTGTTCTGATTTTCTAAAACTGCTTTCAGAGTCTCCTGTATTTTCCCCATCTCTGATGTGAACTTTTCCTCGGTTATAAAAGCCTGCGTGGCCTCGGATTTACGCCCTTTCTTAGCTTTGGTCTTTGTCACAGGCGCGGAACTTTCCTGTTCAGAGATAGCCTGCACTTCGGGTTCTGCCATACTATTAGTCGTACGCTTGACGGTTGCCTTCTTCTTCTTACCCTTTTCCTTGGCGGTTGTTGCCCCCGCTTCAGTCGCCGCTTTTCTCGGCACCGCTCCCTTAGGTCTTCCACGACCCCTTCCTCGTCCACGAGTGGCTACCACGCTTGGTTGATTCACTGGTTCTTCCTCGACTCTCACTACTTCCTCACGCAGTGTAGTACTCTTGGTTCGTGTGTCTACTGCCTCTGGTATGGACCTACTTCTCAATGATCTTGCATACATTCTGATGTAGCAGCAAAACAACGGAAAGTTTACTCACTAACAAAGGCCTAATAACGAATAGAAGACTCCCTAGCGCCACGACACAGGATAACAAGGTAGTTTAAGCACATACATGTACCTGTAAGTTAACAGTTACATTGGCCAGATGTAACTCCAAACTTACCTTACATGACCGTCCTCAATACCCTATCAATCCTACCTTAAAATAGTGCTCTCCTAACGCATTCCTGTTTCTCAGTTGTGATTCTACTTCTCACAGATTAAGTCTAGGCTCCTTTCGGTCGCCTAAATCCCTTAAACTATGGCTCTGATACCAACTATAAAGACCCAACCAAAATTATCATGCAAAACATCAATTTCATAACATCCCAAAATCACGGTCTCAAAATTTTGTTACAAATATTCAAATAGGTTTGCGGAAACGACCTACACAACTGAGAAAAACTAATAACTAGAGTGTTACTATGCTTCTTGACTCTTCTTGCTAAGCTCAGCCTATTTTCCCGAGCTCCTGGAAACCTGCTTACCTGAAAAGGTTTTAATTTGAAAATGCGAGGGTTAGACCATGAGGTCTAGTGAGTCCCTCCTAACAGTTATCAAAGCAATTAAAAACACTTTATTTTTTCAGCTTTAAACATTCATACTCAACACGTCAAATCGTATACGGACTAAAGTCCGCCTCCTCGTAATCTGACACCCTGAAGCCACCCGAAGGTAACAACGAGTCAGCCTCATGCTGCCTTGTGGAGCCTCGCTCCTAGCATATAGGGACCTCCCCTCCCGCACGAGAGCTGGCGGAACTACTCTCCCGTCTTTGCCAGTTTACGTCTCCATGATGTATGCCTACATTCTACATAAAACTTTAAACAACTTTCATGCAATTAAAGCATAATAATAAAGCATGGCAATTCTCAACATTCTTAACACATTTTGAAAACACTTTAAAAGCCACACATTTTAGTTTAGAAAACTCACCTCAGGCTCTTACTTCTCGTCCCTAAACAGTTCCAAACTTCCAAATCGACTTCCCTGAATAAACGGGCATAAAACAACAACTCAGCAAAAGTATCCGGACAACTCAGTTTTCCGGACAACCCTACTTTTCCGGACGCTAAAGAGTCCGGACACCCAACTAACTGGACAACAACCTAGTCCGGACAACACCCTTATCCGGGTAACTACTATTCTCCGGACGATAACCCCTTTTCGGGTACCGAACTTACCGGACACAATACTTTACCGGACAAAACTCTTACCCGGAAAATCCATCCTATCCGGACAACTCCCTCGTCCGGGGACCTTCTCCCAAACAAGGAGTCCGGACGCCCAAGAAGGTTTCCGGACGTCCAGGACGGTTTCCGGACGACGACCTGGGCCCTTTTTGGGATCGAACTCCACAGACTAGTTAAGATTTCTCGAAGGAAAGATTAACAATAGCAACAAGATCAATAAACCTAACAATTACTTAGTTCTTAGTAACTGAAACACACTACAAGACCCGATTTCTCTCATTTAAGCTTCAAACTCCACTTTTAAACAAAACCCAAACATAACTAATCTGCTCACATAATCAAGGATTGAACGATGATACGAGAGTGTTACCTGATTGATTGCTTGCGAGAACGAAATCCAACTGCTGATCCTTCTTCCAAAATCCAAGGTTGATGACTTTCTTCTCCAAAAGCTCAAAACCTTCAAAAACCCCTTTTCTCTTCTTTCTTTCTCAACTTCAGCCGACACCCACTCCAAATCAGTAATAAGAACATTCTCCTAGGGTTTTGGGCCCTTATATACTTCCTTACATATTTGCAAAATGACCCCTCAACTTCCATATGTTAAGCACCAACACAAAAAGGCTTACAATCCTACTATTTTGGTCCGGGTTGTTACATTGGGTGTGGTTGTTCTTGTGTTTTTGGTCAAAATCTAACCCTACAGGAGTGAAATCAAGCAACCCTATCGATCCCAGATCCGAATTACAACCACAGCCGCACTGTCCGAAAGTTTCTCATTGTTACCGGGTAAGTTTTCTATTTCCCAACACTATCCGGACGAATCATCCGGATTGATTTTGGTTTCCTGGTAAATTTAATCGGACACCTCAATCTTTCCGGGTACCAATTTTGTCCGGATAACTCAGACTTCCCGGATACCCACTTAGTTACCGGATAAAATTTCTTTTTTCCCAAACTTTCCGGATGATTTTTTTGAGCTTTCCGGGTAACAATTCATACACTTTCCGGATGATGGTTGATTTGAGCCGCTTTGTTTGACCACTACTTTAATTGTTTGACTTTTGCATTCATAAATAATTTTTTTTTCTCGCTGCACATCTTATACAAATATATATATATATATATATATATATTGCATTTTTTTTAATTGTTAATCTCATTTATCCGGTAAACCAACATTCATCCGGTAAGTATCTTTTGTTTCCGGTAAGCTTTGTTTGGAAAGTGTTGTGTTCGGTAAACCAACCTTCGTCCGGTAAGTTCCTTTTCACCCGGTAAGTCACAAACAATTCCATCCGGTAAGTTTTGATTGGTAATCTTATCCGGTAAGTTCCTCTTCATCCGGTAAGTTGTGTTTTGGTAAAAAAAAAGTATTGGTAAATTCCACTACAAAACAAAGGCAGATTTCAGGCGGAAAAATCCGCCGAAAATCCGCCGGAAAACACTATTTTCGGCGGATGCGGTCGCCGAATAAACGGGCGCCGAGATGGATTTTTTTCGGCGGAATTTTCGGCGGATACTGTTTTCGGCGGATTTGGCCGCCGAAAATCCGTCGGAAAAAAATATGAATAATTAACAAAATTTTAATTAACATGATTAAAAAATATATTTTCGGCGGATTTTTCCGCCTGAACTATTTTTTTATATTTATTTATAAATTAATACAAAATATATAATTTCGGAAAAATATTTTCGGCGGATTTCAAGCGGAATATTCCGCCGAAAATAATTTTAATTATTTTTAAATTATTTTTTTATTTATTAATTTAGTATTTATTTTTTACTTTTTTACTAAACCTGTTTTTTTATTCAAACACCTGCTAAAAATTGTATAATCTGCTAAAATGCTATATATCATAAATGTTGATCCAAACCCTCAGTGATTTGATAATGACCCTCTCTTAAATACTTAGTGAAAATTGTAAGTAAACAATATGTATCAGAGTTTCACTATCGCTGATAAGTACTAAGATCTTCCAGTACCGCTGATAGGAACTCTCGCTTTTTGGATTAAACATTCAGCGAAACTGTTCACCATAAATGCTCTGAGTCTGTTCAGTCATTATGATGATCGCTGATAAGTTAGTTGTTTACTTATGATCCCTGAAGACAAGTTTCACGTCAACAAAGGTTCTACGCTGAAGTCGAAGACCAAGCTCAAGAACCAGCGACAAGTCTCCTAATGAACTGATGCGGATCAGCGAAGACTCAGATTTGTCCACTCAACGTGAAGTATCAAGTACAAGACTTCAGCTATCGCTGAACTTTATCATCTGCTGAAATAGTAAATGATAATCGCTGAATCAACGAAAGCTGATCACGAAGTCCTCCGTACAAAGTACTTTTGTCTTAACCACCCTTGCACGCCTCCGTATGAAATGTCAGAAAAGAACCTCCGAATATCTGAAATCGTACAACCACTCTGATACTACACTGTTCATCCTTGCGGCTACTAAGGTTGTCAACAAAGGTCAATGACATGCAACCAACCAGCTGATGACACATGTAAAGTGTATACTGACTTGCATTAAATGCATGCAGTATATAAAGAGATGAACTCACTTCATTTTGAAGTAACTTGCTAACTCTGGACAAGTTCATATCTCTTATTTCAAGATAGGTTATTATTAGTAATTTCCTTATCTTTCTTAGTGCAAGAAACCTTAGTGTTCCAACTTGTTTAGATTTAGGTTTATCCTTAATCTTGTCTCCGCAACAAGCTGTAAATTGTTAATGATTTATCAATAAACAATTTAGAAAAGTAAAATCTGTGTGTTTGTATTCAACCCCCCCCCCTTTCTACAAACTTGTATAGGCCTTCGGGACCAACAAGTGGTATCAGAGCGGATTTGTTTAATCTCATAAACAAGATCTAATCTAAGATATTTCTCTTCCTTGCTATTATCTGAAAATGGCCACCAACTCAAACACACATTATATAGACAATGGTTCTCTTGCAAAACCCCCTAGATTTTCCAGAGACAACTTCAACTTGTGGAAAAATAGGATGACACTCTTCTTAGAAGGTGTAGACCCTACTATACCTTACTATCTTGAGAACGGCCCACACATCCCTGTAACAATTGATCCTTTAGTTCCAGCCACTGCAAATAGACCTGCTATTCCAGAAAGGCTGATTCCTAAAGAAATCCATCAGTGGACCGACGAAGATAAGAAGAAAGTGGCTATAGATACAAAAGCCAGATCCATACTATCCATGGCCCTTCCTGACGAAGTCTACCATTCCGTCATGAACCTGAAATCATCAAAGGCCATGTGGGACACAATATGTGTTCAGTATGAAGGAACGTCTGAAGTCCAGGACTCAAGAAAGATCAACCTGGTAAGACAATACGAAAGCTTCATTTCTGGTAAGAATGAAACTCTCTCTGAAGTTCACCAACGTTTTAATTGTTTAATTATAGATCCGAAAACTGTTGGTAAGGAATATTCTAACTTTGAAGTGCTGACAAAGTTTCTAGAATGTTTACCTGAAAGCTGGGACAATTATTCCATGTGTCTCAAGCTATCAAAGGATCTAAGATCAATGACCCTTGCTACCTTATATGGCACGTTGCTGAATCATGAGCAATCCAGCCATCTTAAGAAGAATCTTCTAAAAGATTCCAAAAGCACCCCTGTTGCTTTATTCTCAGAGGAACCTTCTACTCAGTGACCCTCGGTCACTATCACTGAGTTAGAGAGTAACTCTGAAAGGTCATCAGATTCTGATTCTTCAGATGATGATGAATCCTTGGCTCTCCTAACTAAAAAGTTCAGGAGATTCGCCAAGAAGAAAATGTTTAGAAAGAACAAACCTCTTTCCATAACTGACAAGCCTAAATCATCAACTTTTGTTGATAAGGCTACTGCTACTTGTTTCAACTGCGAAAAGACAGGTCATTTCGCTAATGAGTGCAGGTCAAAGAAAATCATGAGACCTTCAGCTTTTACAAAGAAATCCTTTGTTCCAAGGAATAAAGATGACAAATACTCAAAGCTGAAGGAGAAGTATGCAAAGCTGAAAAGCTTTAAGAAGAAAGGAAAAGGCCTGATGGCTGACTATGATTGGGCTGCTTCTGATGAAGAAGCATCATCATCTGATTCTGAAGATGATGAAGCAAATCAATGTCTCATGGCTAAGATTGAAGAAGAGGAAGAAAGTTCAGACATTCCCTCCACTTCAACATCTGCCATTCAGGTATCACCTTCCTTCTTTACCAATATTGCAAATATTGATGAAGCTGATAGTCTCCGTAAGATCGATCTCTTGACTAGAAGTTTATACGAAGCCATGAACGGCAAAACTGTGGTTGAAAACCAAAATCTTGATCTCGTTGAAAAGCTTAAAAACTGCCACCTTCAAATAGAAAAGCTTTCTAAAATTGAAGATGATTTTAAGGATCAAGTCTATTTAAATCAGCTAGTCAAAATCGAACGAGCAGAAGCTATCGCTGCATTAAAAGCTGAACAAGCTACTGTTGAAGGATGGTGTAATTCTTCAACAAAGATCACTGAGATAATTAAGGCTCAGATTCCTCTGAGTGATAAACGTTGTCTGGGTTATAAATATGATACTCCAAAACCAACCACTGAACGTTCAATGCTTAAATTTGGAACGTTCGTATCCTCAGTCGCTGACACTTCATCATCTCAGTGCTCCTCGTCCATTACACCAATCCCTGAGGAAACTCCTACCTCCTCAAAAGGTAAGGAGAAAATGGTTTATTCAAAACCTACCTCTGTCTCTAAAGACAAAGGTAAAGGAATTGTTATTTATCAAAATCCTTAGAAGGGTACCTTAGTACCAAAGCTGAATGCTTCTAAAGCCTCAGTGACCAACCCCTCTGGATCTAGAAAGCTGATCTCTGGATCTATTCAGCGATCTACTCCTAGACTCAGAGTGGATCTCCTTGGTAAGAAATCTGAAGAACTGAATGTTCGTCCCATTTCTAAAGCCAATAGTTTACTTGGTGCTGGGACTTCTAATTCAAAATTAAAAGCTCAGCATACAAGTGGTCCTAGAACTACTTTTAGTTATAGGAAATGTTATCAGTGTGGACTAACCGATCATATTGCTAGTAAGTGCCCCACAGCCACCAAAGCTGAAAAGATAGCTAAGGTGAAGATTGCCCCCAAGGCAAAGAAGACCAACCCTGGTGCAAATCAGGTCAAGGTGAATTCTACCACTGAGGTTAAGAAATTAACCAAAGTGAAAAAAGACAAAGCTGAATCTTCAAATGCTGCGAAGACCGCTGAACCTTCCATTCCAACTACTTCCACTGACAAACGTGTATACATGGTTAAGTGGGTACCTAAGAAAAACTAATCTTCCTTTGTATTGCAGGTTAAGAAGGGTATCTGGTATCTCGATAGCGGATGCTCTAGACACATGACTGGAAAGAAAAGTCTGCTCGCTGAATACAAGGAAGAGAAAGGTCCCTCTGTGACTTTCGGTGGAAATGGAAAAGGACATACCCGAGGGTATGGTGTACTTTCAAATGGTACAACCTCCTTCAGAAGAGTCGCATATGTTGAAGGGCTAAAGCATAATCTTCTGAGCATCAGTCAGCTTTGCGACATGGATAACAAAGTGATTTTCACTAAGGAATCCTGCTTTGTCTCTGACAAAAAGGAGAAGATAGCTCTCAGCGGTTATCGTTTGGAAAATGTTTATGTAATAAACATGGACTCAACAACCACTGAGAACTCCTGTTTCTTCTCAAAGGCATCTTCTGATGTCAACTGGCTATGGCACAAGAGGCTCTCACATCTAAACTTCAAGACACTGAATACTCTTTCTTCCAAAGAGTTAGTCACTGGTCTACCTCAGCATTCATACGCCAAAGAGTCTTTATGTTCAGCGTGTGAAAAAGGGAAGCAGACCAAGGCTAGCTTCAAGTCAAAGCAAGTCTCCTCAGTGTCATCTCCTCTACAACTACTCCATATGGATTGGTTTGGCCCTGTTAACAAACAATCCATCGCTGGAAAGAAATATACGCTGGTCATAGTTGATGAATTCTCTCGTTACACATGGGTAATATTTCTCCGTTCTAAGAGTGACACCCCTGAAGAACTCATCACCTTTGTTCGGAAGATGGAAACTCTGAACAATATGACTGTTCGCTCAATAAGGAGTGATCATGGAACTGAATTCAAAAACAGTTCTCTTGATTCCTTCCTTGAGAGTAAGGGTATTTCTCACAACTTTTCGTCAGTGAGAACACCACAACAAAATGGAGTCGCTGAAAGAAGAAATAGAACAATTATTGAAGCTGCACGTTCAATGCTCAGCGATTCTCACCTGCCTACTCAGTTTTGGGCAGAAGCTGTCAACACTGCTTGTTTTACGCAAAACAGGTCACTGATAGTTAAAAGATTCAAAAAGACAGTCTATGAACTTTTTCATGGGAGAAAGCCTTCAATCAGCTTTCTTCACATTTTTGGATGTCAGTGTTTCATACTGAACAACAGAGATGTCCTTGGAAAGTTTGATCCTAAGGCTGATGATGGAATCTTTCTTGGATACTCCTCAGTCTCCAAAGCCTTCAGAGTCTTCAACCGTAGAAGACAAACTGTAGAAGAAACTATTCACGTCACGTTTGACGAATCCCGTTCAGCGAACTCTAAACCGAACGCTGATACAGAAGAACTGAATCAATGGATGTTTTCTCATCTTGGTGATTCAGAAGATATTCCCACTCCTCATGCTCATCCAGTAGAAGATGATAGTCCCACTATCATTCCAAACATGCAGAATAGTGAAGCTGAAACATCATGGGTCTCAGCTGTTCCTATAAACACTATACCTGCAGTTGATCCAAATGTCTCAGACATTCCATCTTTTTCTCAACAATCAGTGAATGAAGTGACAAATGCAAACATTCCTCTCTTAGCTGATAATCCAGAAGTAGCTGAAGCCTCATATTCAGTTTCTCCAGTTCAGACTGAGTCAGCGACGTATGCTCCGGCTCAGCGATGGACTGTAAATCACCCAATCGATCAAATTCTTGGTGATCCCAACGCTGGTATTCAGACTCGTAGAAGTGCAGGTAATATTTGTCTATTTGTTAACTTTATTTCTCTAACTGAACCAAAGAAAATAGATGATGGCCTCAGAGATCCAAACTGGGTCAGCGCTATGCAAGAAGAGCTGACTGAATTCGAAAGAAACAAGGTTTGGAAACTCGTTCGTAGACCAACTGACAAAACGGTGATAGGCACTAAATGGGTCTATCGAAACAAGTTGGACGAACATGGTACTGTAACTCGCAACAAAGCTCGTCTTGTTGCTCAGGGATACAGACAAGAGGAAGGCATAGATTATGACGAAACTTTTGCTCCAGTAGCAAGACTCGAATCTATTCGTCTTTTCTTAGCATATGCTGTACACAAAAACTTCACTGTACATCAGATGGATGTTAAGTCAGCGTTTCTGAATGGAAAGCTGAATGAAGAAGTGTATGTGGAACAACCTCCAGGATTCTCAGATCCTAAGCGTCCAGGTTATGTTTATAAACTGGACAAGGCACTTTATAGCTTAAAGCAAGCTCCTCGTGCATGGTATGATACTCTCTCCACTTATCTCCATATTGAAAAATTTGAGAGAGGTAAGATTGACAAAACTCTATTTTTTAGAAAAGTGAAAGGTCATATCATTTTAGTTCAAATATATGTTGATGACATTATATTTGGTTCTACTAACCCTGAGCTTTGTACTCGTTTCGCTGATAGAATGAAAGATGAGTATAAAATGAGCATGATGGGTGAACTAACATATTTCCTTGCTCTTCAGATTAAGCAAACTGAAAAAGGAACTTTTATAAATCAGGGAAAATATGTTAAAGATATGCTGAAGAAATTCGACTTAACTGAAAGTTCAGATATGAAAACCCCTATGGCACCACCGCTGACACTTGATAAGGACATAAAGGGTGTTCCTGTCAATGTCACGCTGTACCGTGGGATGATCGGCTCACTATTGTATCTTACAGCTAGCCGACCCGATATTATGTTTGCAACATGTCTGTGCGCACGATATCAGGCTGAACCTAAGATATCCCATATGAAAGCTGTAAAGCGAATCTTTCGATATCTTAAGGGTACAGCGAATCTAGGTCTTTGGTATCCCAAAGATTCAGGATTCGATCTAACCGCCTATTCACACAGTGATTTTGCAGGTTGCAAAATGGATAGGAAAAGCACCACAGGAGGATGTCAGCTCCTGGGTGGAAAGCTGGTAAGTTGGACAAGTAAGAAGCAAAACTCAGTGTCCACTTCCACAGCTGAAGCTGAATATGTAGCCGCTGGAAGCTGTTGTTCTCAAGTCTTGTGGATGAGAAATCAGCTACTAGACTATGATCTTCAGCTCTCCAAAATTCCAATCTATTGCGACAGCACTAGTGCCATCGCTATAGCAAATAATCCAGTGCTACACTCAAAGACAAAACACATAGAAATCAGATATCATTTTATCAGAGATCATGTGATGAATGGTGATATAGAACTTCATTTTATCCCAACTAATTATCAGTTAGCTGATTTATTTACCAAACCTCTTGATGAGACAAGATTCAACTTTCTCATCAGCGAGCTTGGAATGCTGAACTTTGAAGGGTAAAATCTTCAGCGGTTCACATTTGATCAGCGATACGGTTATACAATCTTGTATAGCCTTCGGGATAAAATCAACTCACATAATCCATTTCATCATCTTCTCTCTGAATAAACTTGGTTAAACTGATATCCAGGTATGTTTTCTCTCTCTGACAATCGCATGTAAATGCAAGATTTCAAAATAATTTACATCGCTGAATATCTCTTCCTTAACAGCGATATTTTGAAAGTTCTTTAAACCTTCACTGATATTTTCTATTCAGTGCTTCATGTTTTTCAAAAAGAGTCCCTGAGTTTTTAAAAACCTCAGAGACATCCTAAAAGAATGTGAAAGGACAGTTGTGACGTCATTGCAACGGATAACACTAGGCACGATTTCTTTCTGACACACGTTTGCACGTTTCGTTCAAACTTCCAATCAAATGCAAACACGTGTCCGTGTCATGATGAAAACATTTTCCCGCTCAAGGTTTTCTCTCTCTAAAACTCCATATATAAACAACTCTTGGTTTATATTTGTCTTTTACGCGAACAATCTTCCTCCGCAAGAAAGAAATTACTGTTGCATTTGTGCTCTCAAATCTTCAAAGAACTGTTCATCATCTTCTTCATCAAAACATCAAGGTTAATATGTTCTTATCTATTATCAAATGCGTATAACTTGTTTTCGATCTTCTCATTGTTTTAACAAGATCAAACAAAAGAACTTTGTAAAATAAAATCATTTCTTTCATGGTTTTATGAACACACCCATTTCATGGTTGTTCTTCAAGTTTTAAATCTAAATCTTAAACTTGTTCTTCATTCGTATCCAGTTTTCTTTTAGAAACTGGAATACAAGACTTTATGGGTTTTACATTTCATTTCAAAAATCATGAAAAACCCTAATCTTCATTAAGACATTTATGTCTGAATGAAATGGACAAAATTCGAACAATCTTAATGGAAATTCTTTCCATACTAAGACAATTCTTATTTGTTAACATCTTTGGTTGAACTGATAATACAGTGAAATGGCATCTTCAAAGATCAATGTCACCGCTGAGTCCATCTCCGCTGACTCTGAGGAAGTGGACATCATCAAAGCCCCTCAGGTAAAGTTCAAGATGGATCAACTAGATTGGACTAAGGTCAACAACCTCTCTGCGCTTCTCGAGTTTCCTCCTCGAAAGCAAGTCACACATCTGGATGATGCTGTGAATTTCCTGAAAAAACTGCTGCATTTCAACAGCCCTGACCATCACACCTCCCGCAAGTCAGCTACTACTATCCCAGTTCTGGTACTCTGCCAGACACTCTCAGCTACACTCCGCCAAAGACCCCTCCAAAACCATCGATTGCATACTCAGCGATACTGAGTATGGCACAATTAAGATAACCCACGCAATCATTCGAAAAGCCCTGAACTTTCCCAATGCCACCAAAGAAAAACCCTTCGTTCCATTCCCTGACCATAAGAAGCAAGCTGACAAAGATGCCATCATTGCTTTTCTCGACACAATGGGTTACATCTGGGACATTGGAAGGGACAAGAAGCCCGAGAAGAATCTGACGCTGATAAAGAAGTCCAAAATGCCCAGCGAGATGAATTTCATCTTCGCTCACCTGATCAGCTGCATGACAGCGAAGTCCGGCTCTTCTGATCAAGCCGCACAACCTACGCAAGCTATGAGATACGCACTGCTGAAAGGTCTAAACATTGACTGGGCCTCTATTATATATGATGACCTAGTACAACGCGTGGATTCTGCCGCTGACCGACCAGCATGGGTTCCCTACCCAAGATTCATCAGCGCCATCTTCCAATATGGCCTGAAGGACAGCTATCCTGAAGAGGGTGACCTGAAACTTTCTCAGGTTGGCCCTAAGGTGCTCGATTTCAAACCTGTCGCCAACGAGGTACGTCTCTCTACTCTTCTCACTCTTCTAAATTCTCCGCTTTCTGTGGCTCCTTCAGCGATAATACCCATCGCTGATACCCCGGCCACACAATCCTCTCCTTCTAAGAAAAGGAAACCCTCTCACACCCAACTTGATTCCAAAAGGATCAAGAAAACCAAGGAGCAACCCCAGCAATCCCATGCTGAAGACTCCTCAGCTCATTCTGAAGAGCTGAAGGAAAGTTTCGTGGTACGCTCTGCCACACCCGTTCAAGCCATCCCTCCAATCCAGACTTCAGCGTCTCCAAACGCTGAGGTTAGAAACTTGGAAACTACCCAACCTCCCTCAGTCTTTCAAAAGACTGATGACGTGATTGTCAGCGATTCCAACGCTGAACTCAGTACCCGAATCCCAATCTTATCCTTCGCTCCTCCCTCCATTTCTTTGGACACTCCTCCAGCTAACACTGGAGATGCCATCATTCCAGAAGCCACCGCTGACGCTTCTCAACAAATGATGAAGACAAGACCTGCAGAGATCACCATACCTCACCGTACTTTCGAAGAGGATATGGAACATTATTCAGGAGTCCGCAACTTTGACGATTTCGTCAATCCTCCTGCAGGTACAAATCAACCCATATACACTGTAACTAAACCTGATACTTCTGAGCTTTCCTTTGTTCACAAGTACTTATGTGTTACAGGTCCTAATTTGGGAGACATCAACGAGTCTCTGAAGTCCGTGGAAACTAAGCTGACTGATCTCACCACCACACTCTCCAACAACTCTACAGCTGTAACAAACGCTGGAGAGAATCTGACGAAGCTGACAACGGTGGTGGAAAAGAAAGCTTCCACAGACGACATCAAGATTCTTGATAAGACTCTCAGCGATTTCGCCAAAGTGCTCGCTGACATCTACACAGACTACACCTCACTCAAACAATCAGTTTCCTCCATGTTCGGCGAAGTAACAACGCTGAAGACATCGGTTGGAGCACTAGAAGGTGATATGTCTGCTGTGAAGACAAATGTTCAAACTCTGACGACTGACTTAGGCTCTGTAAAGACCGACGTTGGTTCGATGAAAACAATGATTGAAGAGCTGCTCAACAAGGCAAGAACTCCAGCTCCTGCTCCTGCCCCTGCCCCTATTTTGGAATCTTTCACAGTGGCGGATCGCACAGAGCTGAAGAAAATCACGCCTGCTATTTCTGGCCTAGAAGATAGAATAGCAAAGCTTAAAGGTTATGTGAAAATCTCTGGCCCAGAAGACAGAGATAACACCAACGCTGAATCTACCCATTCCTCCCCCAGTCATCATGAGAAAGAGGGGGAGAAGAGCGCTGAACATACCGCTGAGAAGAGCGCTGAAGATCTGAACAAAAGCGCTGAAGACCTTTCCTATGATGAATCTATCAGGGGAGAGAGGAATGAAGATCTGATCGCTGAAAAACCTCAGGGAGATGAAAACCCTGAGGGAACCGAGAAGCTCGCCTCTGTATCTGAGGGGGAGCAACTCGAAGAAGATGCTGAAGAATCCGAAGAAGAAGATGATGAAGCCGTCGACATCCCTGATGATGAACCATCTTCTTCTCCAAAGAATGATGATGATGATGACGAAGATGACGATGATTTCTTTATCGTCAAACCTGCTCCAAGGATCAAAGCTCTTAAGGGAATCTTGATAAATGAACCTTCAGGGGAGAAGACAAAGACAAAGCCCTCAGCCTCTGGCGCTGAGAAAGGCAAAGGCAAAGGCAAAGGCCTCGCTGAAGATGAAAATCTGGCGATCTTGCTTGAAAAGCCGGTTTGTCAGGTACACTAAACTTTACTTATTCCTTCCCTGAACATCTCTATACACAATCAGTTCTCTACTCCACAAACCTCTCTACACATCCACATACTTTTTCTATCTTTTCTACCCAAGTTCTTCTACCCAGTTCGTATTTGTAAGATCGCTGCGTTTCAGCTAGTCCTCTCCCCTGTTTGAGGATATCGCTGAAGGCTCCACAACTGTGACTTCACCAATAATTCCAGCTGCCGCTGAAGAAATAATCCCAGTCTTGGATTTGATCTCTGAGACTGATGAACCTGAAGAACAAACTCTCTTGCACAGAAACGAACCTTCCTCAGCTCCTCAAAAGCTGAGTGAAGAGGATCAAAAGAGAAGAGAAGAAATAATAAAGCGATTCGAGGATCAGCGAATCATTCTAAGGCGTGATCAACTGCCTTCAGTTCCTCCTAAGTTCAGAATTTCAAAAGCTGAATACAAGGAACACCTCAGAGCTGAACGCCTCATCGCTGAAAGAAAGGAAGCTGAAGAGAGAGACAGAGAATACGCCATCAAGCTTACTCAACGATCAATCAAAGACCCCAAGCTGAAAAGAGTTCCCATTGATGTTCAACGTCAGCTCTGGGATGATGCTCAAGAGATCGTTAGAGAAAAGACCAAGGTCTCTGATACAACTTTGGAATGGGCTAAACAAATGCTGACCTATCGATCAAGACCATCCAAAATTATCAAAGCCAACATCAGAGGAAAAATGTACGTTGATGTTCCTGTTGTTGAAGTGGATATCTACAAAGATGACAAATCCAAACAAACCTTCTATGCTGCCACCTTAGAAAAGTTTGGTCTCTCTGAATGGTTAGAAACAAAATTAGCCATTCAGGGATCACGCTCAAAGTTCAAAAGCCATGTCGAAATGATCTTAAACAAACAGATCGACCTGCTCTCATCCTGTGTAGATATTCCTCCCACTCTTCCTCAACCGAAGAAAGCCTCTGCAAAGAAGAAGAAAGTTTCTAACTCAGGACCAGTCATTCGAAATGAAACAGGTATTGGTTTCTCTCGTGCTGAAGTTCTTGGCCCTGATGCTGATCTTTCAATGCTTGACACCTCCCTACCACCTGGAGAAATTTTCATCCCTGGCACTGTGGTAAGTGATTCATATGGTATATTCTTTTTAGACTATGATGGAAATCCTCAATTTCAACGTGTCTCTGAGCTCCACATCGCTCCAATCGAACAACTCAGAGATCTCGTACACTGGTGTGAAGTCAGACACGACGTCAAAGCTAGACACCTGAAGCCCTTGATTTTTGAAGCTGCTCTGAAGTTAAAAAATCAAGGAGTAAATGTCCCTGGCTGGATGATCCCCACTGACAAGACCCTTGATGAACTTCTCATTAAGGAAGAACCCTTTGAAGGCTGATATAATCTCCTTTTTCTCTATTGTATCAGTCATCCTTCTGTACTTGTAAATTATTTCGCTTGTACTTATAATCTTTCTGTTCTTCATTGTAACCTGATTAAATATTTTAAAGAAAGATTTCAGCGAACGTACTTTACTCCATCAGTACTGAAAAGATCCCAGAAAACAGTAAAAGGGACAAATATTTTATGAGTTCTTTTTATCCTTATGTTTTCATTAAATAACAATTTTCTTTGTTGCTATGTCATAATCAAATAGGGGGAGATTGTTGATCCAAACCCTCAGTGATTTGATAATGACCCTCTCTTAAATACTTAGTGAAAATTGTAAGTAAACAATATGTATCAGAGTTTCACTATCGCTGATAAGTACTAAGATCTTCCAGTACCGCTGATAGGAACTCTCGCTTTTTGGATTAAACATTCAGCGAAACTGTTCACCATAAATGCTCTGAGTATGTTCAGTCATTATGATGATCGCTGATAAGTTAGTTGTTTACTTATGATCCCTGAAGACAAGTTTCACGTCAACAAAGGTTCTACGCTGAAGTCGAAGATCAAGCTCAAGAACCAGCGACAAGTCTCCTAATGAACTGATGCGGATCAGCGAAGACTCAGATTTGTCCACTCAACGTGAAGTATCAAGTACAAGACTTCAGCTATCGCTGAACTTTATCATCTGCTGAAATAGTAAATGATAATCGCTGAATCAACGAAAGCTGATCACGAAGTCCTCCGTACAAAGTACTTTTGTCTTAACCACCCTTGCACGCCTCCGTACGAAATGTCAGAAAAGAACCTCCGAATATCTGAAATCGTACAACCACTCTGATACTACAATGTTCATCCTTACGGCTACTAAGGTTGTCAACAAAGGTCAATGACATGCAACCAACCAGCTGATGACACGTGTAAAGTGTATACTGACTTGCATTAAATGCATGCAATATATAAAGAGATGAACTCACTTCATTTTGAAGTAACTTGCTAACTCTGGACAAGTTCATATCTCTTATTTCAAGATAGGTTATTATTAGTAATTTCCTTATCTTTCTTAGTGCAAGAAACCTTAGTGTTCCAACTTGTTTAGATTTAGGTTTATCCTTAATCTTGTCTCCGCAACAAGCTGTAAATTGTTAATGATTTATCAATAAACAATTTAGAAAAGTAAAATCTGTGTGTTTGTATTCAACCCCCCCCCCCCCCCTTCTACAAACTTGTATAGGCCTTCGGGACCAACAATAAATTAAAACACCCAATACATTGTTCGGGCCAAAACGACCAAATGGTTGTTCCAAATTGTTCCAAATTCGTTCAAATAACACAAAACACAAAACACAAAACACAATTATAAAAGATTCACATCACTTCCGACCAACTCGCACATCTCTTCATATTGTGCTTGTACTCTATCTTGTTCCAAACGACGGGCCTCTTCACGTCTCGCTTCCTCTTCCCGACGTCTCTCATCCTCTGCCCGACGTTCCTCCTCTCGTGCCTTCAACTCTTGCACATGGCTCATTAAGTTCTCAACAATGTGCTACAAAATAAAAAGGACGTTAGAATATTTAATATGAATTAAAAATCAAATTGATAAACATCATTTAATGAAAAAAATTGGTACACACCTGCTGGGAGGAAGACGACGCACCACCTGTCGATGATGACCCACCCAAGATCGCAGTGGGATCTGGAAGGTTTCCAAACCCAAACGAACGACCTTTCTTCGTTCCCCCGGTCACGTCATGCCATAACTGGGTATCAAGTGGCGGATGATTGGCAGGGTCCTCTCCGTATCTCTCTATGGCGCCTCCCCGATACCCACCCTGTGGTTTTTACAAAATTATACAAGTCAAATTCGACAGCATAACAGTTGTAAATAGTACGTTTCCATTTTCCTGCTAAACAATCCTAATGGTTTGCCCAACAAATGGCAACCCAAACTACATGCATATATACAACATATAACACAAAAATTAGCTATACATTCACATACAAGAATGCATATGCATATATACTCATATACAACATATATATACATAACCACAAGGGTTGTATAAAATAAGTGAGAATGTGTTGAAAACCTTTTACCTCATAGTAGCTTTGCTCACAAATCTGGGTTGTTTTATGGCTTCTCAAAGTTGGTCTTGCTAGGGATTGAAACCCACTTTTGATATTTTCAATAGCGTCACATAACTCGTTAACTGGTTCAACATCTTTCCTGGTCATATATTGATAATCAGAAGGCAATACATGGAAAGCTTAAATAACAACTATGGAAAAAATGTTCCCATTGTGCAACATCTTACCTAGAATAATTATCAATTGGACTGTAAAATTGCTCTCTAACACTCTCCACTGCATCAAAGATTGTAAGAATCTGCAAAGTTCAACCAGTAATGTGAGGAAAATGCAAACAATCCAAAGAGAATGGAGACCAAGTAATACTCCCTGTATTCCAAGAAAAGGACACTTTTAACTTTGGATTTTACATGGGTTATATAAATCTAATATAAAATTTAAGATTGTAAAGAATGTTTACAATCTTTGCTTCACCTTTGTGAGATGTACTAAGCCTATCTCTTTAGTGCCTCCTTGCTACTATGCGCATCTTGCTGCTTACCGATGTTTGTACATAAACATACACAAACCCTCCAACTAACGCATGCCTCAGAAACTTCGATGGACCATCTCCGTCATTGGTGATTATGACAGATAGATAACATTGTAGGCAAAGGGTCCAATCTGAACACCAAATCTTGGAAACTGATCAGACATACTCTACAGTATAGATCTTAGGGCATTCGATTTAGAAAATCTGAGATAGAAATGATCAATAAATAATATTCCAAAAGCCAGCAATGGCCAAAGGCCAAATTGCATCCCAAACCCACATTGACAAACATCAAACAATAAGTAAAAGTCCATGGGACTGTTGAAGAAAGGCTGACCATATATCCAGAAACACAATCCATGAAAACACTTCATATACTGTTGTGCACAATCCATGAAAAGAAGCCATAATAAATTTTATTACTGATATGTTAATTTGGATTATATATTATTGATAATGGATTAAATCATTAGAAGCAGTAAAATACAATTATAACAATGTCTTTAAATGGCTACTTTAAATGTTGGTAAAATACAATTATAACAATGTCTTGAAATTAGAAGCATTTAATTTCACCTTCGTCAAGAAGAAGAAACTCATGGGTTCCAGGGAATCCCTTGATAGCAAGAACATAAGTGGTTCGAGGTCCGTAGATTCTCATGGCTGCAGCCACTTGGTCTGCTCCGGTCACCCCGGTTAGCTTATCTCCGGGCCACACGCCAAAGATGGTGCCCACGGTGAAGTTTGTGTCAACGATGATGGACCCGTCAAGGGGATCAAAGCGACACTGAATCCACCTGTTCATTCATTTTCTTTTCAATCATCAAGTTAAACTAGGAAGCATAGGTTTTACATATGGTTCAATATATGTGATACCATCAAATTTACCATCTAATAATTGATGATATATTGGGTGGATGACATATATTCATTTACCCTTTGGATATGAATTAATATGTAACGTTATGACCTTCGACTGGACCACCCATATCTTGAAGCTCAGGAACTTCTTCAGGGCAAGCATATTTGCAAAAATGCGAGTGAGTCAATGCCTAAAACAGATTTCAGAAGAAGATTAAGCATATTTTTATCGAAATCAGTGGCCTTATGGTCTCTTTTTGGATTCCATTTCCATGATAAACCTCTTGGTCATATCGCATTCTACTCTATGAACAATAAACTCAAGTTTGGTGTAGAAACTTACCTCCAAATCGTTGTCCAACTCGCCAAAAACCGTAGAGCAGGATGAACCCTAGATGGCGACGACGGTGGAGGGCTCTCGATGGCAACCATGGTTGTTGGTGGCTCTTGGTCGCTCGGTAGCTTCTTCTCTATGGCGACGCTCGGCTGGTGGTGGTGGATGTTGGTGGCGATGACGACGGCGGCTGGTGGTGGATGTTGGTGACGACGGTGACTGCTTCTTCTCGATGGTATCAGCTTGGGAAGAGATGGAATTTTGACCTAGTCAAAATAGAGGGAGGGAAAGATTTAGGAAGGGTGGGAAACGAATTGGGGGCGGGAAACGAAAATTATCTTGTATGTTTTTTTTTATAAATTCATAATCAATGTATTAAATATAATTTGCCTTATTTTAACTTAATACAAATTTTTATTTTAACTTAATAATAAAATAATTGTGATGTCACTTAAAAATAATTTTAAATATTTAAATAATAGTATATTTTATCATAATTTCATCGATTTTATTATTAATAATAAGATTATTATTATTATTAAAACCCTTTAAAAGTCAATAAAACTGATTAAAGTTCAATAGATCTATTAATGCCTATATGTAACGTCCCAAAAATTACAAGGAAATTTAAAATTTTTAAAACATACAATTCATTATAAAACAACCATGATTTAATAATTCACGTCTTAAATAAAATTTACGTCATTACTTCAAACCATCAACAAAGTTTATGCAGCGGAAAATTTCATAACTAAATTCAAGGGTTCAAAAGTGAAAGTTTAATAATATTTAACACTTTGCGCTCCATGTGTGTACGGTCACGCCCGACTGCCGCCCGCACCTGAAATAACAACACATTGGGAAAGGGTAAGCTAAACGCTTAGTGAATTCAATCACGCACGTAGGTAGCAACCCCACGCATATCGCCCCTACTCGCAAGTAGGCAACATCACCATTACCACGAATATCAAACCACATAATGATTATTAAATGAACACGAACCTCGGTCCCACCGAGTACACAAAATACATTAAAACAAGCTCAGTCCCACCGAGTAAAAATTGTTGTACTAGCTTAGTCCCACCAAGCCCTCGGTCCCACCGAGCCCCTCAGTCCCACCGAGGTGTACACATGCATATATATATTCCACATACGAATCTAATAAATCACAACCAGTTATCACATCCCATCTAGTTCACGTAAGCACATAAATACACGTAATCACACGTAACACAAAATAACGACATACATGAAATTCCTAACTACGCGGTGAGAGAACTCACCTCAAGGCTAAGCAACGTGCTCACGAAACGCAACACCAACCCGGCAATCTTCTTCACTTTCTCCCACCTAAATACGTATAAAAAGTCAAAGGAAAGTCCCGACCCATTACACGTTTACTAGTTTTCAAACGACTAAAAATTCCAGCTTTTTATTAGAAATTACGGGTCTGTTCGGGACCTGATTTACCCCCTTAAAACTGATAAATACAGAAATTAAAATTCATAATTACGAATTTCTAAGTCCTACGGTTTCAGGGACGTATCGCACGCGTCCTAACGATTTTTCTATAATTTACTATAGAATTTACAAAAATGTTTCGCAGAACAGCGAACACCCGGACCCTTCAGTACAACATGGCAACTTCGCCCTAGCTATGGTCCGAATTGGTCTTTCCGCAAAACAGAGGAAACTTAGTAAACTCCGAATCGAAACTTTTGGCACCAGTCCCATCCCCAACCGACCTTCCAAGCAAAAGTTATGCGCAAAACAAAACAGGGACAGAAAGCTGGAAGTTTTTCGGACCAGGCTGTATAAACAGCCCCATACGGCCCAGCTACAGGCCTAAACAGACTTTCGGCAAAACACGAAAAACTTTCCTGACTCGATTAGTGAACTTTGGCCACCGATTTCATATCAATCCGAGCTACGAGTAAAAAGTTACGGTCACGACAAAACAGTGGCAGAAAATCGACCTTCACATAAAATGACAAATCACCAATTTGCGACCACCTTTTCACCTAGCTAGAGGCTGAACCAGTTTTCCGCTAAAACACGGAAAACGTGACCGACCCCGTACTGGAACCGTGGGTACCAAGTTTGGCTCAATCGGAGTTACGAGCAGAAAGTTATGGTTCATACAAAAACAAGGCAGATTCCAGAATTTTTACATAAAATGATAAACGGTTTTTACGATAGGCTCGGCGGTTTAGGGTTGCAACTCCGGTGGCGTTAGGGTTCCGCCGTGGAGGACTTAGGGTTTAGCCCCGCCCACTGCCACCTCCGGCAGTGGGGCACGGCGGCGGCGGCGGCGGTACTCCGGCGACGGTTCTCCGCACGCACTTGCCGCCCCATTCTCGCACCACCTCCCTCTATACTCTCGATTGCTAAACCATACAGCCACATACACACGTATACCCAGCAGCACACAGCCACCGCCGTCCACCCACGGCCACCGTAGCGGCGGCGGGCAGCGGTGGTTGCCTCGCCGGAAAAACGAACAGGAAGAGAAAAACGAGACGGAACATAGGAACGGCTTACCTTTCGATGTTTGCTCCTCCTCCCTCGACTTCTCCGGCGAACGGTGTGGTGGTGGCGACCTCCGGCGACTGGAAAACCCTCCGGCGACCCACTCTCTCTCTCTTCTCCGACCCTCTCTATCTCACGATCTCTTCTCTCTCACTTTCTATCTCTCTCGGCTCCCACCCTCACGATCTCTTCTTCGGCAATGAAAACCAAAAGAAAACCACAAACAACAAACCAAAGGGGCTGTTTTGCTGCTGCCGTTTGGAACTGACGAGAAGAGGAAAGGGGGGGGGGGGTCGGTCCCCCTTCCTTGGCCGTTCAAACCACAACACAACCCTTTGTCCACATTTGACCCCTAGGCTTAACACTTTGACACTTTTTGGTCCCTGAATTTCCATAAAAATGCAAAAAGGGAGTAAGGTTTGCCATACCTAACATTCGAGGTCTCTTTGACAACTTCCGTTAAAGAGACTCGCTTTTTAAAAAAAAAATACATTAAGGATTTTAAAAACCATACCGGGACACGGGCTTTACAACTCTCCCCCGCTTGAATTAGACTTCGTCCCCGAAGTCTACTCCTGCAAACAGCTCCGGATAATTCTCTCGCATCTCCGCTTCAGGTTCCCAAGTCCACTCGGAACCCTTTCGGTGTCTCCATTGAACCTTCACCAAACCAACAACCTTGTTCCGCGAGGTTCTCGTCCTCCTGTCAAGAATAGCAACTGGCTTTTCCACATAATTAAGCCGCTCATCGATCTGAATATCTTTGAGCGGTACTACTGCAGACTCATCCATCACACACTTCCGCAATTGCGAAACGTGGAAGGTGTTGTGAATCAAGTTCAGTTCCTCCGGTAACTCCAACCGGTAAGCCACTTTCCCCACGCGGGCGATGATCCGGTAAGGCCCAATATAGCGAGGCCCTAGCTTCCCCCGCTTACGAAACCGGATCACCCGTTTCCAGGGTGAAACCTTCAACAATACATAATCACCCACCTGAAACTCCAAGTCGGATCGCCTTTTGTCGGCGTAGCTCTTCTGTCGACTCTGTGCAGTAACCAAACGATCCCGCACCATCTGAATTATCTCGGTCGTCTTCAACACTATGTCAGTACTCCCTAATACCCGATGCCCAACCTCGCCCCAACAAACGGGCGTCCTGCATTTCCTACCGTACAACAACTCGTATGGCGGCATGCCAATACTAGAGTGGTAGCTGTTGTTGTAGGAAAATTCCGCCAAGGGTAAGTACTGATCCCAACTACCTCCAAAATCGATGACACAAGCCCGAAGCATATCCTCGAGGGTCTGAATGGTTCGCTCGCTCTGCCCGTCCGTCTGTGGATGAAAGGCCGTGCTAAAGTGTAACCGTGTACCCATCTCCGACTGGAACTTCTCCCAAAACCGAGAGGTAAAACGAGTATCCCTGTCGGAGACAATCGAAACTGGCACCCCGTGCCTGGCCACGATCTCACGCACAAACACCTCCGCGAGCTTCTCCGCCGAGGAGCTCTCCCTGATGGCCAAGAAGTGAGCACTCTTGGTCAGACGGTCAACAATCACCCAAATGGCATCATTCCCACGGGGAGTTCTCGGAAGTTTCGTTATGAAGTCCATGGTAATCTCTTCCCATTTCCAAACCGGGACCTCCAACGGTTGCAATTTCCCATGAGGCCGTTGATGTTCCGCTTTGACCTTCCGGCAGGTCATACATACCTCCACACACCTAGCCACATCCCGCTTCATGCCGGGCCACCAGTAACCTTCGCGCAAGTCCCTGTACATATTTGTAGCCCCCGGATGAATCGAGAACTTGGACTTATGCGCCTCATCCATTAGTACCTACCGGTTCCCACCGATGAATGGAACCCACACCCGACCATGTCGAGTTAACAACCCCCGACTATCACGAACAAAATTCGAGATTTCCCCCGACACTCTTTCCCGCTTTGCATTTTCCTCCTAGACAGCCACCTCTTGGGCGCTTCCTATCGACTCCAGGATAGGTGTAATCACTGTCAATCGCTGACAATAACCCCTCAATGGCTCACCGACCGGATGTCGGCTGAGTGCGTCCGCGACCACGTTCGCCTTACCCGGGTGGTAAAGTATCTCGCAGTCGTAATCCTTAACCACATCGAGCCACCTTCGCTGACGCATATTAAGGTTCTGCTGATCCATCAAGTACTTGAGGCTCTTATGGTCAGTGTAGATCGTACACTTGACACCATAGAGATAGTGCCTCCAAATTTTAAGGGCAAACACTACCGCTCCCAACTCCAGGTCATGAGTCGGGTAATTTGCCTCGTGAGGCTTCAGCTGTCTAGAAGCGTAGGCTATGACCTTGTCGCGCTGCATAAGTACGGCACCCAAACCCTGATGTGAGGCGTCACAATATACCACCAAATCCTCCATGCCTTCGGGTAAAGTTAACACAGGAGCCTCACACAACCGCCTGCGTAGCTCCTCGAACGCCTTCTGTTGTTCCTCACCCCAATTGAAAGTAGCAGATTTCTTTGTCAATCGCGTCATGGGTAACGCGATCTTAGAGAAGTCCTGAATAAACCTTCGATAATACCCCGCTAATCCCAGAAAGCTTCTCACCTCCATAGGAGTCTTCGGCACCTCCCACCGCATCACGGCTGCAATCTTAGCTGGGTCAACCATAATACCATCCTGATTCACGACATGTCCTAGGAACTGGACCTCTCGTAACCAGAATTCGCACTTGGAAAACTTAGCGTATAACTTCTCTCGCCTCAATACTTCCAACACTTCCCGAAGATGCATCTCGTGCTCCTCCTTGGTCTTCGAATACACCAGAATGTCATCGATGAACACAATCACCGAACGGTCCAACATCGGACTACACACTCGGTTCATGAGGTCCATGAACGTTGCAGGTGCATTGGTGAGTCCAAAAGGCATCACCACAAACTCGTAATGACCATATCGCGTACGGAAAGCCGTCTTTTCCGTGTCCTCACTCGTGACCCGCACCTGGTGGTACCCCGATCGTAGATCAATCTTGGAGAACCATGAAGCCCCCTGAAGCTGGTCGAACAAATCGTCAATCCTTGGCAAAGGATAACGGTTTTTTACCGTAAGCTTATTCAGCTCTCGATAGTCTATGCACATCCGCTGTGATCCATCCTTCTTCTTCACGAATAAGATAGGTGCTCCCCACGGCGAACAACTCGGTCTAATGAACTCCTTCTCGAGTAGTTCTTGCAGCTGGGCGTACAGCTCTTTCATTTCCGGTGGAGCCAGGCGGTAGGGTGCCTTGGCCACCGGAGCAGCACCCGGAATCAGATCGATTCGAAACTCCACCTGTCGTTTAGGAGGTATCCCCGGTAACTCGTCGGGAAACACATCGGCAAATTCCCTCACGACTGGCACATCTTCTGCAGTCTTCTTCGCCTCGTCAACACGCGTATCTATCACATACGCTAAGTACCCCTGACCACCATGCTGAAGGTGTCTCCGAGCCCTCGCCGCGGAACATATTGCCGTAGACCGTCTGGGCGAGTCTCCCTGAACCAACAGTTCTCCCCCGCTTGGGGTTCGAACTCGCACTTGTTTGTGACGACAAACAATCTCTGCATCGAACTTATCCATCCAATCCATGCCCACAATCACACAAAGCTCCCGCATAGCAATCGGGATCAGGTCAATGGGAAACCTCACCCCTGAGATCTCTAAGGTGCACCCGCGAAACACGTCTGTGACCGTCAAGGTCCTATCATCAGCCACCTCAACAACCAGAGGATAACTCAAGCGTCCTACAACTCGGCCTAAACCCTCGCTAAAAGTGCGGGACACAAAAGAGTGAGTAGCCCCGCTATCAAACATCACAACTGCAGGCACCAAATTAACTAGGAATGTACCTAACATATAGTTCGACCACAAATAAATACATGACATGGAAAGGAAAAACAAAAGGAAAGAAGTAAGGGATATACCTGAGACCACTTTAGGCGTCGCCTGTGCCTCATCCACCGTCAACTGGTGAACACCTCGGGCCGCCCTCGCCCCTGGCTGACCAGCTCGACCATCAGTGATGCGCAACGGGGCATTCCCAGGCACCCTCTGAGCTCCACCCCCAACAGCTACCCCTGCTCTAGGACAGTTGGCCCTTACGTGGCCCGTCTGGTTACAATTGAAACAGACCATTAACGGCGTCTTACAATCCCGGCTAAGGTGACCGGGTTGGCCACACTTAAAACACCCCTCTATTCTCCTTGCTCCGGTATCACGGGGCTTAAACCCGCCACTGCTAGAACCCGTGCGCGTACCTGTGAACCTCGAGCGCTTCGGCACTGCCGAGATGGGCGTCACTGGCTGTGCCGCCTTCCGCTTCTTAGCTTGGGTCTCCAGCTCAAGCTCCCTCCTTCGAGCGGCGTCCATCATGGCGGATAATGAAGTGTACTGTGCCGTGCTAACAAATTCTCGGATCTCCGTGCGTAGCATATCTTTATACCTTGACATCTTCATCTCTTCCGAGGCGGCATACTGAGGACAGAATAATGCCATCTCGGTAAATTTCCTGTTCATCTCTTTTACCGTCTCTGTTGTCTGGGTGAGCTCTAGGAATTCTTTAGCGATTCGCTCCATCTCTACTGGCGGTACATACTCCGCACGGAAACGAGTGACAAACTCGTCCCAAGTCAAAGTAGTGCGCTCGGCAGGCGTCAATGCCGTGGCGCACCAATCCTTCGCGCCGTCACGGAGTAGATTCACTGCAAAACGGACCTTTAGGTTGTCCGGGCAGCCACTGGTCAAAAATGCGAACTCCATGTCAGATACCCATCGCATGCTGATAATCGGATCCAGGTCTCCCTTAAACTCTGGCGGGGAACAGGCGGAGAGGTCCCGGTACTGGAACTCTCGGTTACGGAGATGACCCTCCGCCGACAGTGGAATAGCTGCAATACGCTCCTCCAGTAGGATCACCACCTCTTCTCGAATAGCGGTGATGATCTCGGGGATCGCCTCCCCGATCGCGTGGGAAACCTCAGTAGCAATCAGTTCCCTAATACGCTCCTCAGTAATCCCTGTCGCGGCTCGCGACTCCGCCGCGTTGTTCCTTCTAGTATTGACCATTCTAGAAAGAGAAATTTCAGAGATATATAAGCACATATAACTCACCCTACCACGCTCATACTCCACTCCTTGACTTCCTCGTGACTCTCCCCGACTCGAGCATGGATCATGTGCTTCAGATAGTAGGAGCTCTACTACTACCCTTCACACCTATCCTTACTCGTTTCGAGTCCTGTCCCGGGACATTCAAGTAGTTGATTACCACAAATAAACACATATAGTCAATCCAGCTCGTACAAACACCTCTCCTAACTCCCTAGAAAGGTCATATCACCCACTATCCCTTGCTAACACGGAAACCCCACTAACCCTGACGAGTCGCCTCGTGAATGCACGGTCGTATACAGTGTAAAACCAGATAGACGTTCAAATAAGAGATTCTATCCTAGAACGGTTGGACTCAAACAAGAGCTGCGCAATAGAACTAAATCTAATATTCTAAGGCTATTCAGTTCCTACTGCATACAACCTAGAGTGCATTCGCTTAACAACCTATCAAAGCTAGCATGAGTTCCTATAAGCGATAAACCAGCATACGGTACCATACAGTTCACATAAGCAATCTAGCATGCATACATTATACCTGAAAAGCAATAGATACACTAAGTTCCTTACCTTCCCAGCTGGCGTCGGCTGACTGTACACACTGCGCCCACGATCGCCGTTCCCAAACGGGTTTTCTCTTTTCATTTAAAACAAAGATTTTGATAAAAGAATTTAAAGATCTCTTAGCAGCAACTTGAGACCAAACACACCGAGATGTGTTTGATTCACTCAAGCCGTGCTCTGATACCAAGTTGTAACGTCCCAAAAATTACAAGGAAATTTAAAATTTTTAAAACATACAATTCATTATAAAACAACCATGATTTAATAATTCACGTCTTAAATAAAATTTACGTCATTACTTCAAACCATCAACAAAGTTTATGCAGCGGAAAATTTCATAACTAAATTCAAGGGTTCAAAAGTGAAAGTTTAATAATATTTAACACTTCGCGCTCCATGTGTGTACGGTCACGCCCGACTGCCGCCCGTACCTGAAATAACAACACATTGGGAAAGGGTAAGCTAAACGCTTAGTGAATTCAATCACGCACGTAGGTAGCAACCCCACGCATATCGCCCCTACTCGCAAGTAGGCAACATCACCTATACCACGAATATCAAACCACATAATGATTATTAAATGAGCACGAACCTCGGTCCCACCGAGTACACAAAATACATTAAAACAAGCTCAGTCCCACCGAGCCCTCGGTCCCACCGAGTAAAAATTGTTGTACTAGCTTAGTCCCACCAAGCCCTCGGTCCCACCGAGCCCCTCAGTCCCACCGAGGTGTACACATGCATATATATATTCCACATACGAATCTAATAAATCACAACCAGTTATCACATCCCATCTAGTTCACGTAAGCACATAAATACACGTAATCACACGTAACACAAAATAACGACATACATGAAATTCCTAACTACGCGGTGAGAGAACTCACCTCAAGGCTAAGCAACGTGCTCACGAAACGCAACACCAACCCGGCAATCTTCTTCACTTTCTCCCACCTAAATACGTATAAAAAGTCAAAGGAAAGTCCCGACCCATTACACGTTTACTAGTTTTCAAACGACTAAAAATTCCAGCTTTTTATTAGAAATTACGGGTCTGTTCGGGACCTGATTTACCCCCTTAAAACTGATAAATACAGAAATTAAAATTCATAATTACGAATTTCTAAGTCCTACGGTTTCAGGGACGTATCGCACGCGTCCTAACGATTTTTCTATAATTTACTATAGAATTTACAAAAATGTTTCGCAGAACAGCGAACACCCGGACCCTTCAGTACAACATGGCAACTTCGCCCTAGCTATGGTCCGAATTGGTCTTTCCGCAAAACAGAGGAAACTTAGTAAACTCCGAATCGAAACTTTTGGCACCAGTCCCATCCCCAACCGACCTTCCAAGCAAAAGTTATGCGCAAAACAAAACAGGGACAGAAAGCTGGAAGTTTTTCGGACCAGGCTGTATAAACAGCCCCATACGGCCCAGCTACAGGCCTAAACAGACTTTCGGCAAAACACGAAAAACTTTCCTGACTCGATTAGTGAACTTTGGCCACCGATTTCATATCAATCCGAGCTACGAGTAAAAAGTTACGGTCACGACAAAACAGTGGCAGAAAATCGACCTTCACATAAAATGACAAATCACCAATTTGCGACCACCTTTTCACCTAGCTAGAGGCTGAACCAGTTTTCCGCTAAAACACGGAAAACGTGACCGACCCCGTACTGGAACCGTGGGTACCAAGTTTGGCTCAATCGGAGTTACGAGCAGAAAGTTATGGTTCATACAAAAACAAGGCAGATTCCAGAATTTTTACATAAAATGATAAACGGTTTTTACGATAGGCTCGGCGGTTTAGGGTTGCAACTCCGGTGGCGTTAGGGTTCCGCCGTGGAGGACTTAGGGTTTAGCCCCGCCCACTGCCACCTCCGGCAGTGGGGCACGGCGGCGGCGGCGGCGGTACTCCGGCGACGGTTCTCCGCACGCACTTGCCGCCCCATTCTCGCACCACCTCCCTCTATACTCTCGATTGCTAAACCATACAGCCACATACACACGTATACCCAGCAGCACACAGCCACCGCCGTCCACCCACGGCCACCGTAGCGGCGGCGGGCGGCGGTGGTTGCCTCGCCGGAAAAACGAACAGGAAGAGAAAAACGAGACGGAACATAGGAACGGCTTACCTTTCGATGTTTGCTCCTCCTCCCTCGACTTCTCCGGCGAACGGTGTGGTGGTGGCGACCTCCGACTGGAAAACCCTCCGGCGACCCACTCTCTCTCTCTTCTCCGGCCCTCTCTATCTCACGATCTCTTCTCTCTCACTTTCTATCTCTCTCGGCTCCCACCCTCACGATCTCTTCTTCGGCAATGAAAACCAAAAGAAAACCACAAACAACAAACCAAAGGGGTTGTTTTGCTGCTGCCGTTTGGAACCGACGAGAAGAGGAAAGGGGGGGGGGGTCGGTCCCCCTTCCTTGGCCGTTCAAACCACAACACAACCCTTTGTCCACATTTGACCCCTAGGCTTAACACTTTGACACTTTTTGGTCCCTGAATTTCCATAGAAATGCAAAAAGGGAGTAAGGTTTGCCATACCTAACATTCGAGGTCTCTTTGACAACTTTCGTTAAAGAGACTCGCTTTTTAAAAAAAAAAAATACATTAAGGATTTTAAAAACCATACCGGGACACGGGCTTTACACTATAGAAATATTAAAGCCTATAAAACCGAGTAAACCTCAATAAAATCGATTACACTGGACAGGACAGGACAGAACAGAACAGAGATCACTGTCTCATGTTTGGCAGAACTTTTATGTGGAACAAATAGGAACAAGTTGGAACAGTCCTGTTCCACCCCTACCGCATGGAACAAGCTAGAACAAGGTGAAACAGACTTATGAGATGAGTCTTGCATTAGTAAAGGAAAACACCTTTCTTAGTTACTTGATTTGAACTCAACAATGATATTTAAACCAAACATTCATACATAATGGTCTTTAATAAACTTGATCGTGCCTTAATGGATTCCAAGTACTCTTTATGAACTATAATGGTCCTTGACGAATCATATTTGACTTAGTGGTTGTTAATGCACTGTATAGACCTTTATGGACTTCAGTGACACTTAATGAACTTGATCGGGCCTTGATGGACTCCAAGTACTCCTTCATCGACATATACATACACATACACACATGTTGGTTCCTGTTTTGCTTAACAATGATGATTCTTATCTAATAGTTCAAACAAGATATAATGCAGAAGCGTTTTAACGAACTAAAAGATATAATAAGTTAGAAGACACACAATATCAAATATATAAAGTGGAAATAACTTAGATAATTAGCTCAATAACCCACTGTATATTGATATAAATAAAGCACCAAGAACACCAAAAGTTATACAAGAAATCTGCTCTAATGGTGTGTGTTTCGTGCAAAGTTTAATAGAAGAACTCAACATGAGTCTTCTATTTATACTACTTCTAAAGGGGACAAGTTCTGGACAATAAGGACTGAAGGTACAAAGAAACTATTCAGGTACTGTTGCAGGTACAACGTTAATTAAATGCGTCGGCTTCTACTAACGCTAAGACCCATCAGAGTTTGACACGTGGAGTTGTCAGGTCACACCTTGTACGAATGATCTTCAGGATCTTCGTACAGCAGAAATCGTGAGAAGCACGATTGTCCTTGTATAGAGCTCTAGTCTTTTATACCACAGAGGCTCTGTCAAGTGTGACAGAGGCTCTGTCAAGTGTGACAGAGGCTCTGTCAAGTGTGACAGAGGCTCTGTGGCCTTGTCCGTATTGAAGAGTCTTCTGGCGATTCTTTACTTCGGTTGTCGAATTCTAATTCTCTAAGCTCTTGATAGAAACTGATGCAGATGGTTTTGAAGTTGATTACTTGGTCGATGACCTCTATCAGTCTATCTGCGAGAGCTTGATTCATGAGCTCCGTTCCTCTATGCTTCACGAGGCTTGCTCTGAACTCTGTCAAAGTATTTGTTGCATACTTCTGACAGTCCATCTCTACGAACAGTCTTGACTTCCCAGCAGGATCTTGATAGACCAACCCAACTCTTGGAGATGTAATGATTGAGTTTGGTATGGCAGAGGATGGGCAGTCATTTTCTAGTGGATGGAGATTTAGGTTTCTTACTCCAAGATCTCGTCCTAATTGGAAGTCGACAAGGCTGTATAGCAGAAGTTTCTCACGCATGGCTTTCCTTATCACCCTGTATGCCCTTCGATGTGCATTTGTTGTGAAGTTCTCTTTCGTCCAGTTGAGAAGGTCGGGTAGGTCGTAGGGACTTAGATTTCTCAGATCAGCATCTGAAAATTGGGTCACGGTTCTGTCCTCCCTTTTGACCTTATAGATGTTATAGGAAACCTTAAGAGTGAATCTGGTTTGAAAAAACTTACAGTATATGACTTTGTCGATTTTGGACTCTGAGAAGACTTGCCATTTTAACTTGGGTGTTGTTCTTGTGAAGGTATTTTCGAGGTCAACATGGAAGTTGGGATCTAGAATGGTTGGTGGCAGAAGATCTCTGGCACTTCTGTTGTACAGATATATGTATACCACCTCTTCCATCTGTTGTGGAGGTGCACCGAGTGGAGGCATGGGCCTGCGCAGAGCATCCATTTGTTTCTGGATTTGGGCCACTCGATCCTCTGTGACTTTTGCCTTCGGATCTATAATTGGTATGTTTGACAGAGGAGTAGCACCGAAAGCCCAGTCTTCTTGTTCTGGCTTTGGTGTCACATATGCATCAAAAGAGCTCTTCATCAATTTTTCTGCTGGTTGATGCTTTGGCTTCTTCTTCTTAGGTTCCTCTTTCATTATCCCATTGCCTTTGTCTTTTGCCTTCGGCTGTAGATCTTCTTGTAGATATGGGGTTGCCTCTGTGGGTTTTGTCACTTGTGCTTCTGAGGGCTTGGTTGGTGATGTGGGTTTTGCAGGTGAGGCTTCTGTGGTTTTGCTCAGATGTTTTCTTTTGTGAGCTATGGTTTTGGTTTTGGTTCTGGGTGTGGGAGATGGTATCTTGGTTTCTTTTGGTGTTTGGAGAGGGGGAGTTCTTCTGGTGATTTTGGTTTTGGTGATTGGGATGGTTGATCTTCTTTGGAGGATGTTAGGATTTGGAATACTTCACGGGTTGGCACATCTTTTCCGAATACATAAGTTGTTTCCACAGAGGTAGGTGTTGCCCTCTGTGGTCTTCTGTTGTTGATCTGTAGTTGTTTCGGGTATTTGGGTTTGAATTGGGGTTTCTTCAGAGGGTATTTCCACAGAGGTGATTGTTGCATCTGTGGTCTGTTGTTGGTTTCCTCCTCGGGTTTGAGTTGGGGGAACTTGGTTTAGCGGTTCTGCTGATATTGGTGGTTCTGGTAGACCTTTGCTTGCAGCTTTCTCCCTTGGTTTCTCCCCCTCAGGATGATCTGATGAATCATCAGAGTCATCATCAGAGTCATCCTGACCCTTATCTTTAGTGCCTTCTGCTTTGTAAGACGCTTCTGGATTTTTAGGTAGTGTGGCACCTGCAATGATCATTTTTGCGCATAGGTCGTCACAGAGGCCAAGTAGGGTATGGACCTCTGCCTCTGTGTTGAAGCGCATTTTGCCGACGCTCTTTCTGAAGTCCTTTACATAATTTGCGTTGGCAGCAGTGAAGGCTGTGATGAGCTCTGTGACCTGGTTGATTACCCCTTGGCCGAGTTCTGTGAGCTGAGCTCTGGTCATGTAGTCAGAGGGTTTCATGGCCAGAGTTTCCCTTGTAGTTTTCTCCTGAACTTGCTCGAGGGCCTTCTTTAGAGCTTCTGGTGTAAGGGGCGTAGAGGTTAGCGTTTGAGCTGTCTTCAGTTGTTCAAGTAGGGCTTTCACAGAGCTTTGGAAAGCCGAGGTAGTAGCCTTCTCGAAGTTAGCAGCAGCAGAAGTGGCAGAGGTTGTAGCAGTTGACTTCATCTGGGCTAGGTCATTTTGCACCTCTGTGGACAGATTGTCCATTTTGGTGTTCAGATCAGTAATGGCCCTGGAAGTTGTATCTGCAAAAGAATCAAAAGAAATTTTCAACTATTTCAATGTGGTGTCCACAGAGGTGACAAGGGTTTGGAACTCATCCCTTGATTCATGTGGACTTGGTGTAACCTCTGGGGGAACACATTCGTCCCCAGAGTGAGTCCCTGTTCCTTGGACACCTTCTTTCGTCCTTGTTTCGATGTTGAGGATGGAAGGATTTCCCTCTAATCCTCGAGCAGAGGCTTTATCAGCCTCATACTCTATAGAGGTTCTGTTAAGGACATTGTCTTGATCCACTCCAGAGGTGGGTACAAGAGTATCCTTATGTTGATTCGGAGACTTGTCTAGAGTCTCTCCGTCCTTGTGCAATCTAAGCTCCTCTGAAGAGCCTGTTGGACCTCTATGTGTGTGCGTATCAGAGGAAACGAATTCCTCTGTAGGGATTTCTGTTGTGATCAGGGGCGATGGATCACGAACTAAGGGTGAGTCCTTTTAAGAGGACTCCCCTGGAATGGTTTCCCTGGCTATTAGTGGCACATAGGTGGAAGGAATTGCCTCTACCCGGTCAGTTTGGGGTGGGTACCAGCTGTGCGGCTCTTGTTTAATATTACCTTCTACCACTAGACTGGCGGTAATAGAAATGTGGGTTGTACTAGAGTTGGTTGGGGTTGTGTGCCTGTTCTATTCCAGGCATCAGTTCTGGAATCTTTCTCTGTTGGGCATCCTATCACCTCTTCACCATCTATTTTCTCAGCCTCCTTCTCTTTTCTGTGGCTCACATCACCTACCTCGGTTCTAGCTTCTGGGCTTTTTCCTAGCGAGTCAAAGCAGGTATGGGTCCCAACCAATTGCTGTACATGGGGATGGTATGAGGACAAATGCCTACGATCTGGGTGTAGAGATGCGTAGTTTATCTTATCATCTTCTTCATCAGAATCTACTTCTGAGACTATGATTGGTAGGGTTTTGGTGCTAGCTTTAGCCAGATCTTCTGGGCTTGCTCTTAGTACATCAAATCCGGGTTGGGTGAAGGGGTTCTGTAGTACTTCTGGAGTCTTAACCTGAATATTCTGTGGGGTTTGGTCATCATCATCTAAGTCAGAATAGATTCTGAAGTCTGGAGCTTCTGTTGAATGATGAGATAGAGCTTCTGCGGTCCATCCAGAAGGGTCTAAAGAGTGTGCAATTCCGGGTTTCTGGAGGAAGTTAGAAAAGTCACCCTGATCTTCTGCATAGTTGATAGGTGAAGGGGATTGCAGAGGTTGCTCATGGGTTTCTTCGAGCATATTAGTTTCCTCTGCGATAGTCTGCAGAGGAGTGTGAGGTTTCTTGGATTTCTTCTTGCTCCTCCTTTTCTTTGGTTTGGGGGCACCCTCCTCAGAAGATTTATGTTTTCTTTTCTTCTTTTCTTTTGGAGGAGGGAATGGTGCAGAGGATCCTACTTCTGTTGCATGAGGAGGGGACAGTTTGGTTTCAGCAGCACTGGTTAAGGTGCCCTCTTTAGCTTTTCTTTTTCTGTGGGCTTTCTTCCTCTTCTTGGGAGTGGTGGCAGAGGTTTTGTTCATTGGAGTAGGGGTGAGAATTGTATTTCTCAGAGCATGAAAGTTCTCTTGAACTTGCTGATGCTTAGCCAAGGCCACTGCCCATTCTTCATCTGACATCCTTTCTACAACCCTAGTTCCTAAGGGGACTCCTAGATGTGGGGGTGTCACAGGACTCGGTTCTGGAGTCCTATGATCGCATATATATTCTAATTTAAGGGTTTCATCTGTTGCATATCCTAGAAGTGCGTTTGGCAGAGGCCTTCAGAAAGGGTAGTTGTCTTCGTGCTCTGTTGGGGTGTTTTTGTTCAGGGGATACATTCTGGCCGTTGGTCCCTCCATTGGCCATTTTTGTAGACGGAGTAGAGGCTCTAGAAGTACACCCAGAATTCGCTGATACTGTAGAGGAGGTAGAGCATCGGTCTTGCGTCCTTTGGCCTTCTGGGTGGTGATTCTGCAGTCAATGGTGTTAACCATTTCCTGCATCATGAGGGTGGCGTAGTCCAGAGGTAGATCGTAGTACACCCCGTACATAATTGTCAAAATTTGGTGAGAAGATTGATCTGGACTACCCACTTTCCCTGTTAGGCACCGATTTAGGATGGAGAAGAGCGTGTTCCACAGAGGGGGTAATCGATTTCTTCTGAAATCATTTCTTTTTCTTAAGGTTGTGTTGTATCCCAACATTTCAACAAACCTACAGAGCTCGGTGTCTGTGGGTTCCTCTGCGTATGCCTTTATCCCTCGAAGACCTCTTGTGGGTAGACTGAACTCAAGTGAGAACATAGTTCTGTTGAACTTGAGTTCAAGGTGCTCGGATTTGTCTGGTTTTGAGATGTATCCCTTGATCTGTCTATCTTCGGGATCAAATCTGCTGCTTTGCCAGAATTGATTTAGGTATCTGGCAGGGATTTTATTGACAGTTTTGGTTAATAGGGGGTAAAGATAATGGTTTTCTAGAATATGAAGGAGGATGGCTTGAGCTTCCCCAAATGCGGTTTTTGAGGGAACCAGGTAGTAGTTATTGGGTTTTAAAGGAATAACACTTTCAAAGTGTTCATATGCGATGAAGTTTAGAAGATGGGTTGTGGGGGCAAAGTCTGCTGTGTCACCGGAGTTGTCCTGTTGTAGGTTTCAGGCTATTTCTTGATTCTGGGAGTTCTCAGAATGAGATGGGGAGTTCACCGGAGCGTTGGAAGTAGAAGCCATTAGAGATTATCTTCAAGAAAGAGAGTAGAAAATAGAAGTTGCAGGTTATTGCAAGGTTCGCCGGAGAAGATGAAGAGAGTAAGTTCGTAAAAGGTTTAAGAGAGAATGGGAACGTGGTTTTATAGTGAGGGTAGAAACGGATAGAATTCAGTGGTAAAAGTGAATTCAATAAACATTTGGGGTCCGCACTTGAGTTTTACAGCGCGGCACAAGTATCAGAAGAAACATGTGGCATGTACGTCCAATGAAAATCTGCCACGTCAAATGTGTCAGAGCACGATTAGACGTCGTGCGCGGCCCATTAATGCTTGGCGCGTGGGTATTTCTTCTGTGTGGGGTCTGTCACTCACGGTAAATAACTCCCTTTTACAGAATTTCCATAAAGAGTAAAGTCAGAATCAACAGAGGCTCTGTAGTGGAGTGAGCTCTGTGATTCTGAAACCTACCTTTAATGTCTCCTCTCTGCTTGCACCTTTACCAAAAATGTTTGAAAATTCATTGGAGAGGATTGATAGAGTCTTTAGTACAAAATTTTCATCCACAGAGGCTTTGGGGCTCTGTCAAAGCCAACAGAGGCTCTATGAGTGAAACTTTCTAATAACTAAAGATTCATAAATGTTTTTGATCATCCAATGTTTTAATTGCTTTAAACACTGTTTTTAGAACATATTTGGAAATTTGTGTCCTAGAAAACTGTTTTGGAAAAGATGTTGTGCGAGACATACTTTCTTTGATTGTCTAGGTTGGGCGACATAGACTCTTTGGTGGAGTGAACTCTTTGACTAAAAGACTTTCTTCCAGTATCCTTGGTGTGCATTTGTACGTACAAATCCTTAAAGAAGACATTTAAGGTTGATCGACAGAGTTTCCGTATGAAATTTGCAGTTCTAGAGGATCCGGCTTACAGAGGCTCTGTTGAGCTCAGCAAAGGCTCTATGACCTTAAATTTCTCATAACGGAAGGCTCGAAAATCTTTTTGATCATTACTTGTTTGGAATGTCTTAAACAGTGTTTCTAGGACGTATTTTGAAATTGGTGTCCTAGAAAATTGTTTTCAAAAAGGATTTGTACGAGATACTTATCTCTTGGTTCTCCCTTGGTCGACAAAAACCTTCACTTCTGTGAATTTAATTGATGACATCTCTTCTTTGGCTCCCCCTTGAATGATCAACCTCTGTAGATCAGTTCAAGGTCTCCTTCTGCTCCCCCTTGACCTATGCTTGGATCAAATGAGATAAGTAGTGCACATGACATAGGTCAATCTCATCAGAGGTTCTGTGGAGATTGTCAAAGGCTCTGAGCAGTTCCACAGAAGCTCTGTTGGTTACAGAACTTTTGATGATTAAGAATTTACATACAGAAGAGTTTTAAATATATAGATATTTACGAGAAGATCAGATCTTACTTACAGAGGATTCAACTCATGTTAGTCATTCCCAACTTACCCACCAAGAAAAGGAATCTTTTCTCATCAAGTGCCTTGGTGAATAAGTCTGCAAGCTGGTATTCAGTGGTCACAAAGTGCATTTCTATTGTGCCATGTTCAACATGATGCTTCAGAAAGTGGTAACGGATATCGATATGCTTTGTTTTTTAGTGCTGAACTGGATTGGCAGAGATGGATATGGCACTTTTTGAATCACAGAAGATGGGTATTCGGTATATGTTGTGGCCATAGTCCTTTAGCTGAGTTTTCATCCACAGAACTTGGGAGCAACAGCTAGCAGCAGCAACATATTCAGCTTCTGCTGTAGATGCGGACACACAGTTTTGCTTCTTCGAAGTCCAGCTGACTAGTTTACCTCCCAGGAATTGACAGCTCCCCGAGGTGCTTTTTCGATCAAGCTTGCATCCTCCATAATTTGAATCTGTGTATGCCTTAAGACCAAATCCAGAGTTCTTCGGATACCAGAGCCCAAGATTTTTGGTCCCTTTAAGGTATCTGAAGATCCTCTTTACAGCAATATAGTGGGATTCCTTTGGGTTAGCTTCATATCTTGCACAGAGGCATGTGGCATACATTATATTAGGCCTACTTGCGGTTAAGTATAACAGAGACCCAATCATACCTCTGTAGAGCTTGCACTCTACAGATGTGCCATTTGGGTCTGAGAATAATTTATTTCCAGTGGCCATTGGGGTCTTCATTACAGAGGCATCAGAGAGACTGAATTTTGAAAGTATGTCAGAGACATATTTAGCCTGATTTATTAAAATTCCCTCTGATGATTGTTTTACTTGGAGTCCGAGGAAGAAATTTAATTCTCCCATCATACTCATTTCAAACTCACTCTGCATTAGTTTTTCAAAATCTTTGCACTGTTGTGCATTTGTAGACCCAAAAATAATGCCGTCCACATGAATCTGTACAAGCAGAATCTCATCACTTTTTCGTTTGTAAAACAAAGTAGTATCTGTCGAATTCATTATTGATAAGAAAGGTTGAAAGTCTTTCGTACCATGCTCTTGGAGCTTGTTTCAGTCCATACAGAGCTTTGTTGAGGAAGTACACGTATTTTGGGTACTTGGAATTTTCAAACCCTGGTGGCTGCTGGACATATACTTCTTCTTGGATTTCACCATTCAGAAAAGCAGATTTTACATCCATTTGAAAAACTTTGAAACCTCTGTGGGCTGTGAAGGCTAAGAAGATTCTTATTGCTTCGAGCCGTGCGACAGGGACAAAAGTTTCATCGTAATCAATGCCTTCTTCTTGGCGATATCCCTTGGCCACCAATCTCACTTTGTTTCTAATGACCACCCCATCCTCGTCCTTTTTGTTTCTGAAGACCCATTTTGTCCCTATTGCTTGTTTCCCTCGTGGCAGAGGTACTAGGGTCCATACTTTGTATCTCTCAAACTGTAGAAGCTCTTCTTGCATAGCATCTACCCAGTTTGGATCATCTAGGGCTTCAGAGATTCTTTTGGGCTCGATCATACTGATAAAATTTGTAAAGAAACAAAAAGCAGTGGCTGATCTTGTCTTGACCTTTTCAGAAGGGTCACCGATTATAAGGCTTGGAGGATGGCTTTTTGTCCACTATGTTGTTCTTGGAAGATGGTCATTTAAGTCATCAAGATGAACCTCTGTAGTTGCACATTGTGGTTCTGGTGCAACCACTGTTGTAGATTTCACTTATGTGCTTGTGCTAGGTATTTCAGCTTGTGGGACTATAGGGATTGAAGTTGGAATTTGATCCTCTGAGGAAGTGGAGACAGAGTCTTCGTTTTCCTCTGGTATTGATTCCTCTATAGTCGCTGGAGTAGGTATTTCAGGAGCCTCTGTGGTTGAGTCCTTGGTTGTATTATCTTCAGCTTCTGTTCGCTGCCCCTCAGCATGTGCATCTGTATGATTCATAGAAGAGGATGAAGTATTTAATGGACCAGTTAGAGATATACCTGACTCAGTCTGGTTTGCAGAAGATGTTTCTCCAGAGGCTCTGACGGCTCCAGCAGATGGATCAATATCATCATGGAACATCTCTTCAAATAGAAGATTTAAGTCTTCATCTCTTGTCTTTGAGATGCCCGAGGATTCCTTCTTTAGACCGAGTTCTGAACTGATTTGTTCAGAAGTCTTTTGAAAGGAATCGTCAAAAGACACATTGATGCTTTCTACAATGGTTCGTGATCGCAGAAGATAAACTCTGTAGGCCTTAGATGTGGCAGAGTACCCAATGAACTTGCCTTTATCTGCTTTCACCTCAAACTTTCCTCTTGTTTCTCTATCATTTAAGACAAAGCACTTGCATCCAAATACATGAAAGAACTTGATGTTTGGTCGCCTTTTGTTGATCAAGTGATACGGTGTCTTGATGTGCCTCTTTACTATGGTTGATCGATTTTGGGTGTAGCAAGCGGTTGATACTATTTCTGCCCAAAAGGACATTGGTAATCCCGATGCTGTCAGCATAGTTCTTGCAGCCTCCACAAGCGTGCGGTTCTTTCGTTCAACCACGCCATTCTGTTGTGGGGTGCGTGCAGCAGAGAAGTTCTGTGATATGCCTTCTTCTGTAAGATAGGCTTCAATGACAGAGTATTTGAATTATGTGCCATTGTCGCTTCTTAGTTTCTGAATCTTGCACTCATACAGAACTTGGATTCTTTTCATTAAGTTTATCAGAATGTTTGGAACATCTGATTTCTTTCTGACAAATTCAACCCATGTAAATCTTGAATATTCATCGATCAAGACAAGTATATATTTCTTGCCACCTAGGCTCTGTGTAGCGATTGGACCGCAGAGGTCAACATGAAGCATGTACAGAGGCCTAGGGCAAAATACATCAGTCTTGCCTTTATGGGAAGCTCTTTTGAGTTTTCCCATTTCGCAAGCAGAGCACAAATGATCTTTATTAAATTTAACATTTGGCAGACCTTTGACTAGATCAAGTTTAACAAGCTTATCTAGTGTATGAAAGTTTAGGTGGCAGAACCTATTATGCCATAACCAGGCTTCTTCGCTTTTACAAGCAACAAGGCAGAGCTTGTCTTCCTTGTTCCTAGCACAGAAGTTCATGAGGTAAAGATCGCCTCTTCGTTCAGCTTGCAGAAGTTCGACTCCTGTGTCCTCACCTTGTAGAGAGCAGAAGGTTCTTTTGAACATTACGTCGAAACCTGTATCGCAAAGTTGGCTAACACTGAGAAGATTGTGCTTAAGGCCATCCACATATGCAACTTTGCATACAGTTATATTTTCTTTTTTGATGACTCTGTGGCCTTTTATATACCCCTTTTTGTTGTCACCAAAGGTCACAGATCCTCCATCGAGTTTATCTTTGTAGGAGGATAATAGACCTCTGTCGCCAGTCATGTGCTGCGAGCATCCGGAGTCAAGATACCAGATTGGTACATACTGCTTCTGTAAGACAATCAGAGAGTTTTAGGTACCCATATCCAAATGGGTCCAGCTTTGTTAGGGGTCTTCAAGTTTGCCTTAGCATTCTTGGGTTTGGTTTTAGCTTCTTTTGAAGAACCATTTTGTTTCTTCTTACCCTTGAATTTAGTGTTCCTTTTGGGTGTAGAGGGGAAACAGTGTGTACTTGAGAAGTGTTGATTTAATCGATACATGAGATCAAAACAATGACAATAATGAATTTGCGAAGAGATTTGCTTGAACTTTTCATTGAAAACATTAAATGGGGGCACAGAGGCATTACATTCTATTCTAACATTTGACTTCCTATTACAAGAAGACCTATGTAGGCTAGATTGTTGTTTGCAAAATCCTTTGTTGAGAGCAGCCTTCTGTGGACCCCTTCTGTGGTGAACTTCTGTAGGTTTCACTGTCACAGAAGAAAAAGATTTGTTATTTTCAGCCCATTTACCCTTCTGTTGCCATGTTAGTTTTTCTTTAATAGGTCTTAAGGGTTTTGAAGTCTTTGAATTTGTTGAATTTTGAGAGGACGTTTTCTTTTGTTGTTTGATTTTCTCAAGCTCAAAAGAGGTTTTGGCTTGTATACACATGTCCAAAAAATCTGGACAGATAGGAACTCTTGTGATTTTCTCCTTGGGAGGAATAGTTCTGTTAAGAACTCCAGAGGGTAGTTTAAAATCCTCTGAGTCACAAGGTACTATCTCTGACATAGAGTCAGTCTCAGATTCGTCAGAGGATGAATCGTCCTCATATACAGAGGTTGAGTCACTTAGTTCTCTTTCGACAGATGCTAGATTTTCATAGCATGTGCCATACATGCTTTCATCCTTTTTAGTGAGATTATTTTCCAAGTCAATAGAAGTATCTATTAAGGTTTCATCAGAGAGATTTTGATCGATAGAGGGTGTACAGAGATTTTCGTAAAAGTTATCTTTCCCGATTTCCATCAACTCCTTTTCAGAGATATCTTTAAGTTTTTCTTCTGAAATGTTAGGCTTGAACTCAGGTGCCTCTACCGATGATTTTTTTCCAGAGTTTATCATGCAGACAAAGGCAACCTGTGTTTAAGTCTCGGGGTTACCAAACTTGAAGATACCTATCTGATCTTGAGTTTTCAGATATTTCTTATGTTTGGATTCTCTTTTGACAGAGATTGAAGGTGACAAATCTGTGTTTTCAAACCACACATTTATCATCTTCAGAGGTTTCCTCTGGTGAGGTTCCCCAAAGACTTTTTGCCTTTTGCTTACAGAGAGTAAGTTTGGAAATCCAGGTTTTCTTGTATTTCCAATATGAAATAGAGAGGACAGAGACTTGTTTCTTTTGTTTCTAGTGTATGGATCTATATCATAGAAGCCAATTCCCCGTCTTCCTATTTGTGTATTAATTTTCTCGTACACCTTCTGTGCATCTTGATATTTCTTGATTAAAAGATCTCTTCTGAGTAAATGTTGACAGAGGACTTCTCTTTCCTTTTGAAAATAATGTTTAAGAGCTAGGATATTCATTCTGTCGCACTCAACGTCCATAAGTTCTTTAGATTTTGCTTTTAAGGCTGAGTTAAATTCAGAAATCTTTTCTTTCAAAGGTTTTAGGTGTTTGTTCCAGTTTATTTCAATTTCTTTCTTTTCTAGAAAGATTATAGCCTTTTCTTGAGTGAGAAGTCTAGCTTCTCTCTCAAAGAAGGTAAGCTTCTTCTGAACACTTTCGCATGTCTTTTTAAGTTCTGTGTGTTCAATGTTTAGTTTAAGCAAATCAGCTTCTGCTTGATTAGTGTAAGAGTCATAAGTGGATACCTCACTATCGGAGTCGGAGCTGACCTCTGCCATGCCACAGAACAGGGCGTTCTTCTTTTCTCCTTCGTCAGAGGATGTATCTGACTGCCAGTTTTCTTGATTCACCATGAGTGACTTCTGAGCATAATATTCTGCTTTCTTTTTGTAGAAAGCAGAATCCCTCTGAGGGTGGTTTGATTTGCTCCTGCATTCATTGGCATAGTGGCCTAGCTTGCCACAATTGTAACATCCTTGGTTTTGTGGAGCGTTGCCAGCATTGTCGTCTGACCTCTGTCGGTCACCACCTCTGTCGTTCCTGTCATTCGACCTCTGTTGGTCGACACCTCTGTCGTTCTTGTCGTTTGATCCTTCTCTTCCACGATTATCTCTTTCGTAGCGTTCATTACCAGACTTCTTCTGATATCCTTTTGCTGAATTCCCTTGTCAAAAGAGCTAACGATTTAGCTATCGAGGCCATAGTTGCCTCTTCTTCTTCTTCCACCACCTCCTCCTCTTCACTGTCAACAATCAAGATTTTCTTCTTCTTCTCCTTCTTTTCTTCCACATCTTTCTCCTTTTTGGGCTTCTCTTTTGCTTCTGTAGCCTTACTAACCAGTGCAACAGGTGCACTGATTTGAGCTTTTGCTTGTGCAATCTGAGGCTCTTGGGCTGCCAACGTTCCATAGAGATCTGACAGATTCCAGTAGTCTAAGTCCTGATTTGTTTACAGAGACATAGACAACTAGAGCCATTCTTCATTGAGACTTTTTAGGAACATGACATTGTTCTCCTCAGAAGTTATGTGGATTCCGAACTTCTTGCATTTGTTGATTAGAGAGTTGAACCGATCATATGTTGACTGTAGAGATTCTATCGGCAAAGCTTTGAATGCGTAGTACTCGTTGATGCATTGGGCTCTGCGGTTCTTCTAAGTTTTGGCCCCACCCTCCAGTTGTTTTTCCAGTTCCTTCCACAGATCGTATGCAGATTCACACGCATCTAGGGATTGGAAAAGGTCATTGGGTATGGCCATGATCAGAAGTCTCTTAGTCTTCTGAGCAACTTCATATTTTGCCCAATCAGGATCTGACCACTTGTCCTTGGTCTTTGGTTTATCGTGAGCAGGGATTTCTAGAGTGTCGTCTGTGCCAGGTACACGGGGTACTGTGATCATTGGTACGAAAGGAGGATTGTTGATATAGTTGATGAGTTCTTTGTCAGTACCCTCGAAGAAGTGAATCATTTGTATCTTCCATTGAGGGTACTCATCTTTGAGTAGTGTGGGTGGCTTGGTTAAAGAACCAGCCGTGAAGAAGTTGTTTGTGTTTGTCATTTTGAAAGGGTTTGAGAAATCAAGAAAATAGGGTATGAACAGTAAACCTTCAGAGAATGAAGTGGATATTTCTAATGGTTTTTATAAGCTTTAAAACCTTTGAACAATGCACTAAATTGGAGATTTAACCGAAGAAACAGATTCTGTAAGTTTACCAAAGTCGAAACAGGTCGAGAATGGCAGAAAAACAGATGCTGTTTTGAAAGATATGAAAAATAGGTTAAAATGCCAAGTTTCTACCAAAAATCATTGTAAGTGAGGATCTCTTGATATAGAAAATCAAGAACCGCTCTGATACCAATTGTTGGTTCCTGTTTTGCTTAACAATGATGATTCTTATGTAATAGTTCAAACAAGATATAATGCGGAAGCGTTTTAACGAACTAAAAGATATAATAAGGTAGAAGACACACAATATCAAATATATAAAGTGGAAATAACTTACATAATTAGCTCAATAACCCACTGTATATTGATATAAATAAAGCACCAAGAACACCGAAAGTTATACAAGAAATCTGCTCTAATGGTGTGTGTTTCGTGCAAAGCTTAATAGAAGAACTCAACATGAGTCTTATATTTATACTACTTCTAAAGGGGACAAGTTCTGGACAACAAGGACTGAAGGTACAAAGACACTATTCAGGTACTGTTGTAGGTACAACGTTAATTAAATGCGTCGGCTTCTACTAAGGCTAAGACCCATCAGAGTTTGACACATGGAGTTGTCAGGTCACGCCTTGTACGAATGATCTTCAGGATCTTCGTACAGCAGAAATCGTGAGAAGCACGATTGTCCTTGTATAGAGCTCTAGTCTTTTATACCACAGAGGCTCTGTCAAGTGTGACAGAGGCTCTGTGGCCTTGTCCGTATTGAAGAGTCTTCTGGCGATTCTTTACTTCGGTCTTCTCGGTTACTCGGCAGAGCCTCTGTCGAAGACTTCTATGCTTTGGTCTTCTCGGTTACTCGGCAGAGCCTCTGTCGAAGATTTCTATACTTAGCCTATTTTTTAATACTTCTAAAAACAGAGGATTGGAGCTAACAATCTCCCCCTAAGTATTGAAAAATAAAAAATTGAAAAGTGCAAGGTTTTCTAGGCTAAGTACATAACAAGAGGTGAAATAAAATACCTCAAAAGATTTTACTTTTCTTTCATACATAATTATGCCAGAGGCACTTACATTTTATTACATTATGAAAGGGAAGATTTGCAGAGGTGGGTAGAGGATATCAGACGTTGGCGTCTTTGAAGTCGTTGAAACTTCTGTTGTCGAATCCTAATTCTCTAAGCTCTTGATAGAAACTGATACAGAGGGTTCTGAAGTTGGTTACTTGGTCGATGACCTCTATTAGTCTATCTGTGAGAGCTTGATTCATGAACTCCGTTCCTCTATGCTTCACAAGACTTGCTCTGAACTCTGTCAAAGTATTTGTTGCATACTTCTGACAGTCCATCTCTACGAACAGTCTTGACTTCCCAGCAGGATCTTGATAGACCAACCCAACTCTTGGAGATGTAATGATTGAGTTTGGTATGGCAGAGGATGGGCGGTCATTTTCTGGTGGATGGAGATTTAGGTTTCTTACTCCAAGATCTCGTCCTAATTGGAAGTCGACAAGGCTGTATAGCAGAAGTTTCTCACGCATGGATTTCCTTATCACCCTGTATGCCCTTCGATGTGCATCTGTTGTGAAGTTCTCTTTCGTCCTGTTGAGAAGGTCGGGTAGGTCGTAGGGACTTAGATTTCTCAGATCGGCATCTGAGAATTGGGTCACGGTTCTGTCCTCCCTTTTGACCTTATAGATGTTATAGGAAACCTTAGGAGTGGTTTTGGTTTGAGAAAACTTACAGTATATGACTTTGTCGATTTTGGACTCTGAGAAGACTTGCCATTTTGGCTTGGGTGTTGTTCTTGTGAAGGTATTTTCGAGGTCAGCATGGAAGTTGGGATCTTGAATGGTTGGTGGCAGAAGATCTCTGGCACTTCTGTTGTACAGATATCTGTATACCACCTCTTCCATTTGTTGTGGAGGTGCACCGGGTGGAGGCATGGGCCTGCGCAGAGCATCCATTTGTTTATGGATTTGGGCCACTCGATCCTCTGTGACTTTTGTCTTCGGATCTATAATTGGTATGTTTGACAGAGGAGTAGCAGCGAAAGCCCAGTCTTCTTGTTATGGCTTTGGTGTCACATATGCATCAAAAGAGCTCATCATCAATTTTTCTGCTGGTTGATGCTTTGGCTTCTTCTTCTTGGGTTCCTCTATCATTATCCCTTTGCCTTTGTCTTTTGCCTTCAGCTGTAGATCTTCTTGTAGAGATGGGGTTTCCTCTGTGGGTTTTGTCACTTGTGCTTCTGAGGGCTTGGTTGGTGATGTGGGTTTTGCGGGGAGGCTTCTGTGGTTTTGCTCAGGTATTTTCTTTTGTGAGCTATGGTTTTGGTTCTGGTTTTGGGTGTGGGAGATGGTATCTTGGTTTCTTTTGGTGTTGGAGAGGGGGAGTTCTTCTGGTGATTTTGGTTTTGGTGATTGGGATGGTTGATCTTCTTCGGAGGATGTTAGGATTTGGAATACTTCACGGGTTGGCACATTTTTTCCGAATACAGAAGTTGTTTCCACAGAGGTGGGTGTTGCCTCTGTGGTCTTCTGTTGTTGCTCTGTAGTTGTTTCGGGTATTTGGGTTTGAATTGGGGTTTCTTCAGAGGGTATTTCCACATAGGTGATTGTTGCCTCTGTGGTCTGTTGTTGGTTTCCTCCTTGGGTTTGAGTTGGGGGAACTTGGTTTAGCGGTTCTGCTGATATTGGTGGTTCTGATAGACCTTTGCTTGCAGCTTTCTCCCTTGGTTTCTACCCCTCAGGATGATCTGATGAATCATCAGAGTCATCCTGACCCTTATCTTTAGTGCCTTCTGCTCTGCAAGACGCTTCTGGCTTTTTGGGCAGTGTGGCACCTGCAGTGATCATCTTTGCGCATAGGTCGTCACAGAGGCCAAGTAGGGTATGGACCTCTGCCTCTGTGTTGAAGCGCATTTTGCCGACGCTCTTTCTGAAGTCCTTTACATAATTTGCGTTGGCAGTAGTGAAGGCTGTGATGAGCTCTATGACCTGGTTGATTACCCCTTGGCCGTGTTATGTGAGCTGAGCTCTGGTCATGTAGTCAGAGGGTTTCATGGCCAGAGTTTCCCTTGTAGTTTGCTCCTGAACTTGCTCGAGAGCCTTCTTCAGATCTTCTGGTGTAAGGGGCGCAGAAGTTGGCGTTTGAGCTGTCTTCAGTTTTTCAAGTAGGGCTTCCACAGAGCTTTGGAAAGCCGAGGTAGTAGCCTTCGCGAAGTTAGGAGCAGCAGAGGTGGCAGAGGTTGTAGCAGTTGACTTCATCTGGGCTAGGGCATTTTGCACCTCTGTGGACAGATTGTCCATTTTGGTGTTCAGATCAGTAATGGCCCTGGAAGTTGTATCTGCAAAATAATCAAAAGAGCTTTTCAACTCTTTCAATGTGGTGTCCACAGAGGTGACAAGGGGTTGGAACTTATCCCTTGATACATGTGGACATGGTGTAACCCCTGGGGGAACACATTCGTCCCCAGAGTGAGTCCCTGTTCCTTGGACACCTTCTTTCATCCCTGTTTCGATGTTGAGGACGGAAGGATTTCCCTCTAATCCTCAAGCAGAGGCTTTATCAGCCTCATACTCTATAGAGGTTCTGTTAAGGACATTGTCTTGATCCACTCCAGAGGTGGGTACAAGAGTATCCTGATGTTGACTCGGAGACTTGTCTATAGTCTCTCCGTCCTTGTGCACTCTAAGCTCCTCTGAAGAGCCTGTTGGACCTATATGTGTGTGCGTGTAAGAGGAAACGAATTCCTCTGTAGGGATTTTTGTTGTGATCAGGGGCGATGGATCACGAACTAAGGGTGAGTCCTTTTGAGAGGACTCTCCTGGAATGGTTTCTCCGGCTATTAGTGGCACAGAGGTGGAAGGAATTGCCTCTGCCCGGTCAGTTTGGGGTGGGTTCGAGCTGTGCGGCTCTTGTTCAATATTACCTTCTGCCACTAGGCTGGCGGTAATAGAAATGTGGGTTGCACTGGGAGTTGGTTGGGGTTGTGTGCCTCTTCTATTCCAGGCATCAGTTCTGGAATCTTTCTCTGTTGGGCATCCTATCACTTCTTCACCATCTATTTTCTCAGCCTCCTTCCCTTTTCTGTGGCTCACATCACCTACCTCTGTTCTAGCTTCTGGGCTTTTTCCTAGCGAGTCAAAGCAGGTATGGGTCCCAACCAATTGTTGTACATGGGGATGGTATGAGGAAAAATCCCTATGATCTGGGTGTAGAGATGCGTAGTTTATCTGATCATCTTATTCATCAGAATCCACTTCTGATACTATGATTGGTGGGGTTTTGGTGGTAGCTTTAGCCAGATCTTCTGCGCTTGCTCTTAGCACATCAAATCCGGGTTGGGTGAAGGGGTTCTGTAGTACTTCTGGAGTCTTAGACTGAATATTCTGTGGGGTTTGGTCATCATCATCCAAGTCAAAAGAGATTCTGCAGTCTGGAGCTTCTGTTGAATGATGAGATAGAGCTTTTGCGGTCCATCCAGAAGGGTCTAAAGAGTGTGCAATTCCGGGTTGTTGGAGGAAGTTAGAAAAGTCACCCTGATCTTCTGCATAGTTGATAGGTGAAGGGGATTGCAGAGGTTGCTCATGGGTTTCTTCGAGCATATTAGTTTCCTCTGCAATAGTCTGCAGAGGAGTGTGAGGTTTCTTGGATTTCTTCTTGCTCCTCATTTTCTTTGGTTTGGGGGCACCCTCCTCAGAAGATTTATGTTTCTTTTCTTCTTTTATTTTGGAGGAGGGGATGGTGCAGAGGATCCTACTTCTGTTGCATGAGGAGGGGATAGTTAGGTTTCAGCAGCAGTGGTTGAGGTGCCCTCTTTAGCTTTTCTTTTTCTGTGGGCTTTCTTCCTCTTCTTGGGAGTGGTGGTAGAGGTTTTGTTCTTTGGAGTAGGGGTGAGAATTGTATTTCTCAGAGCATGAAAGTTCTCTTGAACTAGTTGATGCTTAGCCAAGGCCACTACCCATTCTTCATCTGAAATCCTTTCTACAACCCTAGTTCCTAAGGGGACTCCTAGACGCGTATATATTCTAACTTAAGGGTTTCATCTGTTGCATATCCTAGAAGTGCGTTTGGCAGAGGCCTGCAGAAAGGGTAGTTGTCTTCGTGCTCTGTTGGGGTGTTTTTGTTCAGGGGATACATTCTGGCCGTTGGTCCCTCCATTGGCCATTTTTGTAGACGGAGCAGAGGCTCTAGAAGTACACCCAGAATTCGATGATACTGTAGAGGAGGTAGAGCCTCCGCCTTGCGTCCTTTGGCCTTCTGGGTGGTGATTCTGCGGTCAATTATGTTAACCATTTCTTGCATCATGAGGGTGGCGTAGTCCAGAGGTAGATCGTAGTACACCCCGTACATAATTATCAAAATTTGGTGAGAAGATTGATCTGGACTACCCACTTTCCCTGTTAGGCACCGATTTAGGATGGAGAAGAGCGTGTTCCACAAAGGGGTTAATCGATTTCTTCTGAAATCATTTCTTTTTCTTAAGGTTGTGTTGTATCCCAACATTTCAACAAACCTGCAGAGCTCGGTGTCTGTGGGTTCCTCTGCGTATGCCTTTATCCCTAGAAGACCTCTTGTGGGTAGACTGAACTCAAGTGAGAACATAGTTCTGTTGAACTTGAGTTCAAGGTGCTCAGATTTGTCTGGTTTTGAGATGTAGCCCTTGATCTGTCTATCTTCAGGATCAAATCTGCTGCTTTGCCAGAATTGATTTAGGTATCTGGCAGGAATTTTATTGACAGTTTTGGTTAATAGGGGGTAAAGATAATGGTTTTCTAGAATATGAAGGAGGATGGCATGAGCTTCCCCAAATGCGGTTTTTGAGGGAACCATGTAGTAGTTATTGGGTTTTAAAGGAAGAACACTTTCAAAGTGTTCATGTGCGATGAAGTTTAGAAGATGGGTTATGGGGGCAAAGTCTGTTGTGTCACCGGAGTTGTCCTGTTGTAGGTTTCCTGCTATTTCTTGATTCTGGGAGTTCTCAGAATGAGATGGGGAGTTCACCGGAGCGTTGGAAGTAGAAGCCATTGGAGATTATCTTCAAGAAAGAGAGTAGAAAATAGAAGTTGTAGGTTATTGCAAGGTTCACCGGAGAAGATGAAGAGAGTAAGTTCGTAAAAGGTTTAAGAGAGAATGGGAACGGGGTTTTATAATGATGGTAGAAACGGTTAGAATTATGTGGTAAAAGTGAATTCAATAAACACTCGGGGTCCGCACTTGAGTTTTACAGCGCGGCACAAGTTTCAGAAGAAACGTGTGGCACGTACGTCCAATGAAAATCTGCCACGTCAAATGTGTCAAAGCACGATTAGACGTCGTGCGCGGCCCATTAATGCTTGGCGCGTGGGTATTTCTTCTGTGTGGGGTCTGTCACTCGCGGTAAATAACTCTCTTTTACAGAATTTCCATAAAGAGTAAAGTCAGAATCAACAGAGGCTCTGTAGTGGAGTGAGCTCTGTGATTCTGAAACCTACCTTTAATGTCTCCTCTATGCTTGCACCTTTACCAAAAATGTTTGAAAATTCATTGGAGAGGATCGATAGAGTCTTTAGCACAAAATTTTCATCCACAGAGGCTTTGGGGCCCTGTCAAAGCCAGCAGAGGCTCTATGAGTGAAAATTTCTAATAACTAAAGATTCATAAATGTTTTTGATCATCCAATGTTTTAATTGTTTTAAACACTGTTTTTAGAACATATTTGGAAATTTGTGTCCTAGAAAACTGTTTTGGAAAAGATGTTGTGCGAGACATACTTTCTTTAATTGTCTAGGTTGGGCGACAAAGACTCTTTGGTGGAGTGAACTCTTCGACCAAAAGACTTTCTGCCAGTATCCTTGAGTGTGCATTTGTACGTACAAATCCTTAAAGAAGACATTTAAGGTTGATCGACAGAGTTTCCGTATGAAATTTGCAGTTCTAGAGGATCCGGCTTACAGAGGCTCTGTTGAGCTCAGCAGAGGCTCTATGACCTTAAATTTCTCATAACGGAAGGCTCGAAAATCTTTTTGATCATTACTTGTTTGGAATGTCTTAAACAGTGTTTCTAGGACGTATTTTGAAATTGGTGTCCTAGAAAATTGTTTTCAAAAAGGATTTGTACGAGATACTGATCTCTTGGTTCTCCCTTGGTCGACAAAAACCTTCACTTCTGTGAATTTGATTGATGACATCTCTTCTTTGGCTCCCCCTTGAATGATCAACCTCTGTAGATCAGTTCAAGGTCTCCTTCTGTTCCCCCTTGACCTATGCTTGGATCAAATGAGATAAGTAGTGCACAGGACAAAGGTCAATCTCATCAGAGGTTCTGTGGAGATTGTCAAAGGCTCTGAGCAGTTCCACAGAAGCTCTGTTGGTTACAGAACTTTTGATGATTAAGAATTTACATACATAAGAGTTTTAAATATATACATATTTACGAGAAGATCAGATCTTACTTACAGAGGATTCAACTCATGTTAATCATTCCCAACTTACCCACCAAGAAAAGGAATCTTTTCTCATCAAGTGCCTTGGGGAATAAGTCTGCAAGCTGGTATTCAGAGGTCACAAAGTGCATTTCTATTGTGCCATATTCAACATGATGATTCGGAAAGTGGTAACGGATATCGATATGCTTTGTTTTTTAGTGCTAAACTGGATTGGCAGAGATGGCTATGGCACTTTTTGAATCACAGAAGATGGGTATTTGGTATATGTTGTGGCCATAGTCCTTTAGCTGAGTTTTTATCCACAAAACTTGGGAGAAACAGCTAGCAGCAGCAACATATTCAGCTTCTGCTGTAGATGTGGACACACAGTTTTGCTTCTTCGAAGTCCAGCTGACTAGTTTACCTCCCAGGAATTGACAGCTCCCAGAGGTGCTTTTTCGATCAAGCTTGCATCCTCCATAATCTGAATATGTGTATGCCTTAAGACCAAAGCCAGAGTTCTTCGGATACCAGAGCCCAAGATTTTTGGTCCCTTTAAGGTATCTGAAGATCCTCTTTACAGCAATATAGTGGGATTCCTTTGGGTTAGCTTCATATCTTGCACAGAGGCATGTGGCATACATTATATCTGGCCTACTTGTGGTTAAGTATAACAGAGACCCAATCATACCTCTGTAGAGCTTGCACTCTACAGATGTGCCATTTGGATCTGAGAATAATTTATTTCCAGTGGCCATTGGGGTCTTCATTACAGAGGCATCAGAGAGACTGAATTTTGAAAGTATGTTAGAGACATATTTAGCCTGATTTATAAAAATTCCCTCTGATGATTGTTTTACTTGGAGTCCGAGGAAAAATTTAATTCTCCCATCATACTCATTTCAAACTCACTCTGCATGAGTTTTTCAAAATCTTTGCACTGTTGTGCATTTGTAGACCCAAAAATAATGTCGTCCACATAAATCTGTACAAGCAGAATCTCATCACTTTTTCGTTTGTAAAACAAAGTAGTATATGTCGTACCTCTGTCGAATTCATTATTGATAAGAAATGTTGAAAGTCTTTCGTACCATGCTCTTGGAGCTTGTTTCAGTCCATACAGAGCTTTGTCGAGGAAGTACACGTATTTTGGATACTTGGAATTTTCAAACCCTGGTGGCTGCTGGACATATACTTCTTCTTGGATTTCACCATTCAGAAAAGCAGATTTTACATTCATTTGAAAAACTTTGAAACCTCTGTGGGCTGCGAAGGCTAAGAAGATTCTTATTGCTTCGAGCTGCGACAGGGGCAAAACTTTCATCGTAATCAATGCCTTCTTCTTGGCGATATCTCTTGGCCACCAATCTTGCTTTGTTTCTAATGACCACCCCATCCTCGTCCTTCTTGTTTCTGAAGACCCATTTTATCCCTATTGCTTGTTTCCCTCGTGGCAGAGGTACTAGGGTCCATACTTTGTATCTCTCAAACTGTAGAAGCTCTTCTTGCATAGCATCTACCCAGTTTGGATCATCTAGGGCTTCAGAGATTCTTTTGGGCTCGATCATACTGATAAAATTTGTAATGAAACAAAAATTAGCAGTGGTTGATCTTGTCTTGACCTTTTCAGAAGGGTCGCCGATTATAAGGCTTGGAGGATGGCTTTTTGTCCACTGTGTTGTTCTTGGAAGATGGTCATTAGAGTCATCAAGATGAACCTCTGTAGTTGCACACTATGGTTCTGGTGCAACATCTGTTGTAGATGGCACTTCTGTGCTTGTGCTAGGTATTTCAGCTTGTGGGAATATAGGGATTAAAGTTGGAAATTGATCCTCTGAGGAAGTGGAGACAGAGTCTTCGTTTTCCTCTGGTATTGATTCCTCTGTAGTCGCTGGAGTAGGTATTTCAGGAGCCTCTGTGGTTGAGTCCTTGGTTGTATTATCTTCAGCTTCTGTTCGCTCCCCCTCAGCATGTGCATCTGTATGATTCACAGAAGAGGATGAAGTATTTAATGGACCAGTTAGAGATATACTTGACTCAGTCTGGTTTGCAGAAGATGTTTCTCCAGAGGCTCTGACGGCTCCAGCAGAGGGATCAATATCATCATGGAACATCTCTTCAAATAGAAGATTTAAGTCTTCATCTCTTGTCTTTGAGATGCCCGAGGATTCCTTCTTTAGACCGAGTTCTGAACTGATTTGTTCAGAAGTCTTTTGAAAGGAATCGTCAAAAGACACATTGATGCTTTCTACAATGGTTCGTGATCGCAGAAGATAAACTCTGTAGGCCTTAGATGTGGCAGAGTACCCAATAAACTTGCCTTCATCTGCTTTCACCTCAAACTTTCCTCTTGTTTCTCTATCATTTAAGACAAAGCACTTGCATCCAAATACATGAAAGAACTTGATGTTTGGTCGCCTTTTGTTGATCAAGTGATACGGTGTCTTGATGTGCCTCTTTACTATGGTTGATCGATTTTGGGTGTAGCAAGCGGTTGATACTGCTTCTGCCCAAAAGGACATTGGTAATCCCGATGCTGTCAGCATAGTTCTTGCAGCCTCCACAAGTGTGCGGTTCTTTTGTTCAACCACGCCATTCTGTTGTGGGGTGCATGCAGCAGAGAAGTTCTGTGATATGCCTTCTTCTGTAAGATAGGCTTCAATGACAGAGTTTTTGAATTCTGTGCCATTGTCGCTTCTTAGTTTCTGAATCCTGCACTTATACAGAACTTGGATTTTTTTCATTAAATTTATCAGAATGTTTGGAACATCTGATTTCTTTCTGACAAATTCAACCCATGTAAATCTTGAATATTCATCGATCAAGACAGGTATATATTTCTTGCCACCTAGGCTCTGTGTAGCGATTGGACCGCAGAGGTCAACATGAAGCATGCACAGAGGCCTAGGGCAAGATACATCAGTCTTGCCTTTATGGGAAGCTCTTTTGAGTTTTCCCATTTCGCAAGCAGAGCACAAATGATCTTTATTAAATTTAACATTTGGCAGACCTTTGACTAGATCAAGTTTAACAAGCTTATCTAGTGTATGAAAGTTTAGGTGGCAGAACCTGTTATGCCATAACCAGGCTTCTTCGCTTTTACAAGCAACAAGGCAGAGCTTGTCTTCCTTGTTCCTAGCACATAAGTTCATGAGGTAAAGATCGCCTCTTCGTTCGGGTCGCAGAAGTTCGACTCCTGTGTCCTCACCTTGTATAGAGCAGAAGGTTCTTTTGAATATTACGTTGAAACCCGTATCGCAGAGTTGGCTAACACTGAGAAGATTGTGCTTAAGGCCATCCACATATGCAACTTTGCATACGGTTATATTTTCCTTTTTGATGACTTCGTGGCCTTTTATATACCCTATTTTGTTGTCACCAAAGGTCACAGATCCTCCATCGAGTTTATCTTTGTAAGAGGATAGTAGTCCTCTGTCGCCAGTCATGTGCCGCGAGCATCCGGAGTCAAGATACCAGATTGGCACATACTGCTTCTGCAAGACAATCAGGGAGTTTTAGGTACCCATATCCAAATGGGTCCAGCTTTGTTAGGGGTCTTCAAGTTTGCTTTAGCATTCTTGGGTTTGGTTTTAGCTTATTTTGAAGAACCATTTTGTTTCTTCTTACCCTTGAATTTAGTGTTCCTTTTGGGTGTAGAGAGGAAATAGTGTGGACTTGAGAAGTGTTGATTTAATCGATACATGAGATCAAAACAATGACAATAATGAATGTGCGAAGAGATTTGCATGAACTTTTCATTGAAAACATTAAATGGGGGCACAGAGGCATTACATTCTATCCTAACATTTGACTTCCTATTACAAGAAGACCTATGTAGGCTAGATTGTTGTTTGCAAAATCCTTTGTTGAGAGCAGCCTTCTGTGGACCCCTTATGTGGTGAACTTCTGCAGGTTTCACTGTCACAGAAGAAAAAGATTTGTTATTTTCAGCCCATTTACCCTTCTATTGCCATGTTAGTTTTTCTTTAATAGGCCTTAAGGGTTTTGATGTCTTTGAATTTGTTGAATTTTGAGAGGGCGATTTCTTTTGTTGTTTGATTTTCTCAAACTCAAGAGAGGTTTTGGCTTGTATACACATTTCCAAAAAATCTGGACAGATAGGAACTCTTGTGATTTTCTCCTTGGGAGGAATAGTTCTGTTAAGAACTCCAGAGGGTAGTTTAAAAACCTCTGAGTCACAAGGTACTCTCTCTGACTTAGAGTCAGTCTCAGATTCGTCAGAGGATGAATCGTTCTCATATACAGAGGTTGAGTCACTTAGTTCTCTTTCGACAGAGGCTAGATTTTCAGAGCATGTGCCATATTTGCTTTCATCCTTTTTAGTGAGATTATTTTCCAAGTCAACAGAAGTATCTATTAAGGTTTCATCAGAGAGATTTTGATCGATAGAGGGTGTACAGAGATTTTCGTAAAAGTTATCTTTCCCGATTTCCATCAACTCCTTTTCATAGATATCTTTAAGTTTTTCTTTTGAAATGTTAGGCTTGAACTCAGGTGCCTCTGCCGATGATTTCTTTTCAGAGTTTATCATGCAGACAAAGGCAACCTGTGTTTGAGTCTCGGGGTTACCAAACTTGAAGATACCTATCTGATCTTGAGTTTTCAGATATTTCTTAGGTTTGGATTCTCTTTTGACAGAGATTGAAGGTGACAAATCTGTGTTTTCAAACCACACATTTATCATATTCAGAGGTTTCCTCTGGTGAGGTTCCCCCGAGACTTTTCGCCTTTTGCTTACAGAGAGTAAGTTTGGAAATCCAGGTTTTCTTGTATTTCCAATATGAAATAGAGAGGACAGAGACTTGTTTCTTTTGTTTCCAGTGTATGGATCTATATCACAGAAGCCAATTCCCCATCTTCTTATTTGTGTATTAATTTTCTCGTACACCTTCTGTGCATCTTGATATTTCTTTATTAAAAGATCTCTTCTGAGTAAATCTTGACAGAGGACTTCTCTTTCCTTTTGAAAATAATGTTTAAGATCTAGGATATTCATTCTGTCGCACTCAACGTCCATAAGTTCTTTAGATTTTGCTTTTAAGGCTGAGTTAAGTTCAGAAATCTTTTCTTTCAAAGGTTTTAGGTGTTTGTTCCAGTTTGTTTCAATTTCTTCCTTTTCTTGAAAGATTTTAACCTTTTCTTGAGTGAGAAGTCTAGCTTCTCTCTCAAAGAAGGTAAGCTTCTTCTGAACACTTTCGCAGGCCTTTTTAAGTTATGTGTGTTCAATGTTTAGTTTAAGCAAATCAGCTTCTGCTTGATTAGTGTAAGAGTCAAAAGTGGATACCTCACTATCGGGGTCGGAGCTGACCTCTGCCATGCCACAGAACAGGGCGTTCTTCTTTTCTCCTTCGTCAGAGGATGTATCTGACTGCCAGTTTTCTTGATTCACCATGAGTGACTTCTGAGCATAATATTATGCTTTCTTTTTGTAGAAAGCAGAATCCCTCTGAGGGCGGTTTGATTTGCTCCTGCATTCATTGGCATAGTGGTCTGGCTTGCCACAATTGTAACATCCTTGGTTCTGTGGAGCGTTGCCAGCTTTGCCGTCTGACCTCTCTCAGTCACCACCTCTGTCATTCTTGTCATTTGATCCTTCTCTTCCACGATTATCTCTTCTGTAGCGTTCATTACCAGACTTCTTCTGATATCCTCTGCTGAATTTCCTTGTCAAAAGAGCTAACGATTTAGCTATCGAGGCCATAGTTGCCTCTTCTTCTTCCACCACCTCCTCCTCTTCTTCTTCTTCCACCACCTCCTCCTCTTCACTATCAACAATCAAGATTTTCTTCTTCTTCTCCTTCTTTTCTTCCACAACTTTCTCCTTTTTTGGCTTCTCTTTTGCTTCTGTAGCCTTACTAACCAGCGCAAGAGGTGCACAAATTTGAGCTTTTGCTTGTGCAATCTGAGGCTCTTGGGCTGCCAACGTTCCATAGAGATCTGAAAGAGTCCAGGAGTCTAAGTCCTTATTTGTTTACAGAGACATAGACAACTAGAGCCATTCTTCATTGAGACTTTTTAGGAACATGACATTGTTCTCCTCAGAAGTTCTGTGGATTCCGAACTTCTTGCATTTGTTGATTTGAGAGTTGAACCGATCATATGTTGACTGTAGAGATTCTATCGGCAGAGCTTTGAATGCGTAGTACTCGTTGATGCATTGGGCTCTGCGGTTCTTCTGAGTTTTGGCCCCACCCTCCAGTTGTTTTTCCAGTTCCTTCCACAGATCGTATGCAGATTCACACGCATCTAGGGATTGGAAAAGGTCATTGGGTATGGCCATGATCAGAAGTCTCTTAGTCTTCTGAGCAACTTCATATTTTGCCCAATCAGGATCTGACCACTTGTCCTTGGTCTTTGGTTTATCGTGAGCAGGGATTTCTGGAGTGTCGTCTGTGCCAGGTACACGGGGTACTGTAATCATTGGTACGAAAGGAGGATTGTTGATATAGTAGATGAGTTCTTTGTCAGTACCCTCGAAGAAGTGAATCATTCGTATCTTCCATTGAGGGTACTCATCTCTGAGTAGTGTGGGTGGCTTGGTTAAAGAACCAGCGGTGAAGAAGTTGTTTGTGTTTGTCATTTTGAAAAGGTTTGAGAAATCAAGAAAATAGGGTATGAACAGTAAACCTTCAGAGAATGAAGTGGATGTTTCTAATGGTTTTTTTAAGCTTTAAAACCTTTGAACAATGCACTAAAATGGATATTTAACCGAAGAAACAGATTCTGTAAGTTTACCAAAGTCGAAACATGTCGAGAATGGCAGAAAAACAGATGCTGTTTTGAAAGATATGAAAAATAGGTTAAAAGTCCAAGTTTCTACCAAAAATCATTGTAAGTGAGGATCTCTTGATATAGAAAATCAAGAACTGCTCTGATACTAATTGTTTGTTCCTGTTTTGTTTAACAATGATGATTCTTATCTAATAGTTCAAACAAGATATAATGCGAAAGCGTTTTTACGAACTAAAAGATATAATAAGGTAGAAGACACACAATATCAAATATATAAAGTGGAAATAACTTAGATAATTAGCTCAATAACCCACTGTATATTGATATAAATAAAGCACCAAGAACACCGAAAGTTATACAAGAAATCTGCTCTAATGGTGTGTGTTTCGTGCAAAGCTTAATAGAAGAAATCAACATGCGTCTTCTATTTATACTACTTCTGAAGGGGACAAGTTCTTGACAACAAGGACTGAAGGTACAAAGACACTATTCAGGTATTGTTGCAGGTACAACGTTAATTAAATGCGTCGGCTTCTTCTAAGGCTAAGACCCATCAGAGTTTGACACGTGGAGTTCTCAGGTCACGCCTTGTACGAATGATCTTCAGGATCTTCGTAAAGCAGAAATCGTGAGAAGCACGATTGTCCTTGTATAGAGCTCTAGTCTTTTATACCACAGAGGCTCTGTCAAGTGTGACAGAGGCTCTGTGGCCTTGTCCGTATTGAAGAGTCTTCTGGCGATTCTTTACTTCGGTCTTCTCGGTTACTCGGCAGAGCCTCTGTCGAAGACTTCTATGCTTTGTTCTTCTCAGTTACTCGGCAGAGCCTCTGTCGAAGACTTCTATACTTAGCCTATTTTTCAATACTTTTATAAACAGAGGATTGGAGCTAACAATCTCCCTCTAAGTATTGAAAAATAAAAATTGAAAAGTGCAAGGTTTTATAGGTTAAGTACATAACAAGAGGTGAAATAAAATACCTCAAAAGATTTTACTTTTCTTTCATACAGAATTATGCCAGAGGCACTTATATTTGATTACATTATGAAAGGGAAGATTTGCAGAGGTTGGTAGAGGATATCAGACGTTGGCGTCTTTGAAGTCGTTGAAACTTCTGTTGTCGAATTCTAATTCTCTAAGCTCTTGATAGAAACTGATGCAGAGGGTTCTGAAGTTGATTACTTGGTCGATGACCTCTATCGATCTATCTGCGAGAGCTTGATTAATGAGCTCCGTTCCTCTATGCTTCACGAGGCTTGCTCTGAACTCTGTCAAAGTATTTGTTGCATACTTCTGACAGTCCATCTCTACGAACAGTCTTGACTTCCCGGCATGATCTTGATAGACCAACCCAACTCTTGGAGATGTAATGATTGAGTTTGGTATGGCGGAGGATAGGCAGTCATTTTCTAGTGGATGGAGATTTAGGTTACTTACTCCAAGATCTCGTCCTAATTGGAAGTCGACAAGGCTGTATAGCAGAAGTTTCTCACGCATGGCTTTCCTATCACCCTGTATGCCCTTCGATGTGCATCTGTTGTGAAGTTCTCTTTCGTCCAATTGAGAAGGTCGGGTAGGTCGTAGGGACTTAGATTTCTCATATCAGCATCTGAGAATTGGGTCACGGTTCTGTCCTCCCTTTTGACCTTATAGATGTTATAGGAAACCTTAGGAGTGGTTCTGGTTTGAGAATACTTACAGTATATGATTTTGTCGATTTTGGACTCTGAGAAGACTTGCCATTTTGGCTTGGGTGTTGTTCTTGTGAAGGTATTTTCGAGGTCAGCATGGAAGTTGGGATCTTGAATGGTTGGTGGCAGAAGATCTCTGGCACTTCTGTTGTACAGATATCTGTATACCACCTCTTCCATCTGTTGTGGAGGTGCACCGGGTGGAGGCATGGGCCTGCGTAGAGCATCCATTTTATTTCTAGATTTGGGCCACTCGATCCTCTGTGACTTTTGCCTTCAGATCTATAATTGGTATGTTTGACAGAGGAGTAGCACCGAAAGCCCAGTCTTCTTGTTCTGGCTTTGGTGTCACATATGCATCATAAGAGCTCTTCATCAATTTTTCTGCTGGTTGATGTTTTGGCTTCTTTTTCTTGGGTTCCTCAGTCATTATCCCTTTGCCTTTGTCTTTTGCCTTCGGCTGTAGATCTTCTTGTAGAGATGGAGTTGCCTCTGTGGGTTTTGTCACTTGTGCTTCTGAGGGCTTGGTTGGTGATGTGGGTTTTAAAGGTGAGGCTTATGTGGTTTTGCTCAGATGTTTTCTTTTGTGAGCTATGGTTTTGGTTCTGGTTTTAGGTATGGGAGATGGTATCTTGGTTTCTTTTGGTGTTGGAGAGGGGAGTTCTTCTGGTGATTTTGGTTTTGGTGATTGGGATGGTTGATCTTCTTCGGAGGATGTTAGGATTTGGAATACTTCACGGGTTGGCACATCTTTTCCGAATACAGAAGTTGTTTCCACAGAGGTGGGTGTTGCCTTTGTGGTCTTCTGTTGTTGATCTGTAGTTGTTTCGCGTATTTGGGTTTGAATTGGGGTTTCTTCAGAGGGTATTTCCACGGAGGTGATTGTTGCCTATGTGGTCTGTTGTTGGTTTCCTTCTTGGGTTTGAGTTGGGGGAACTTGGTTTAGCGGTTCTGCTGATATTGGTGGTTCTAGTAGACCTTTGCTTGCAGCTTTCTCCCTTGGTTTCTCCCCCTTAGGATGATCTGATGAATCATCAGATTATCATCAGAGTCATCCTGACCCTTATCTTTAGTGCCTTCTACTCTGCAAGACGCTTCTGGCTTTTTGGACAGTGTGGCACCTGCAGTGATCATCTTTGCGCATAGGTCGTCACAGAGGCCAAGTAGGGTATGGACCTCTGCCTCTGTGTTGAAGCGCATTTTGCCGACGCTCTTTCTGAAGTCCTTTACATAATTTGCGTTGGCAGCAGTGAAGGCTGTGATGAGCTCTATGACCTGGTTGATTACCCCTTGGCCGAGTTCTGTGAGCTGAGCTCTGGTCATGTAGTCAGAGGGTTTCATGGCCAGAGTTTCCCTTGTAGTTTGCAACTGAACTTGCTCGAGGGCCTTCTTCAGATCTTCTGGTGTAAGGGGCGCAGAAGTTGGCGTTTGAGATGTCTTCAGTTGTTCAAGTAGGGCTTTCACAGAGCTTTGGAAAGCCGAGGTAGTAGCCTTCTCGAAGTTAGCAGCAGCTGAGGTGGCAGAGGTTGTAGCAGTTGACTTCATCTGGGCTAGGGCATTTTGCACCTCTGTGGACAGATTGTCCATTTTGGTGTTCAGATCAGTAATGGCCCTGGAAGTTGTATCTGCAAAAGAATCAAAAGAGCTTTTCAACTCTTTCAATGTGGTGTCCACATAGGTGACAAGGGTTTGGAACTCATCCCTTGATACATGTGGACTTGGTGTAACCTCTGGGGGAACACATTCGTCCCCAGAGTGAGTCCCTGTTCCTTGGACACCTTCTTTCGTCCCTGTTTCGATGTTGAGGACGGAAGGATTTCCCTCTAATCCTCGAGCAGAGGCTTTATCAGCCTCAGACTCTATAGAGGTTTTGTTAAGGACATTGTCTTGATCCAATCCAGAGGTGGGTACAAGAATATCCTTATGTTGACTCGGAGACTTGTCTAGAGTCTCTCCGTCCTTGTGCACTCTAAGCTCTTCTGAAGAGCATGTTGGACCTATATGTGTGTGCATGTCAGAGGAAACGAATTCCTCTGTAGGGATTTCTGTTGTGACAGGGGCGATGGACCTTTTGAGAGGACTTCCCTGGAATGGTTTCCCCGGCTATTAGTGGCACAGAGGTGGAAGGAATTGCCCTTGCCCGGTCAGTTTGGGGTGGGTTCGAGCTGTGCGTCTCTTGTTCAATATTACCTTCTGCCACTAGACTGGCGGTAATAGAAATGTTGGTTGCACTGGGAGTTGGTTGGGATTGTGTGCCTCTTCTATTCCAGGCATCAGTTCTCGAATCTTTCTCTGTTGGGCATCCTATCACTTCTTCACCATCTATTTTCTCAGCCTCCTTCTCTTTTCTGTGGCTCACATCACCTACCTCTGTTCTAGCTTCTGGGCTTTTTCCTAGCGAGTCAAAGCAGGTATGGGTCCCAACCAATTGTTGTACATGGGGATGGTATGAGGACAAATGCCTACGATCTGGGTGTAGAGATGCGTAGTTTATCTGATCATCTTCTTCATCAGAATCCACTTCTGAGACTATGATTGGTGGGGTTTTGGTGATAGCTTTAGCCAGATCTTCTGGGCTTGCTCTTAGCACATCAAATCCGGGTTGGGTGAAGGGTTCTGTAGTACTTCTGGAGTCTTAGACAGAATATTCTGTGGGGTTTGGTTATCATCATCCAAGTCAGAAGAGATTCTGAAGTCTGGAGATTCTGTTGAATGATGAGATAGAGCTTCTGCGGTCCATCCAGAAGGGTCTAAAGAGTGTGCAATTCTGGGTTGTTGGAGGAAGTTAGAAAAGTCACCCTGATCTTCTGCATAGTTGATAGGTGAAGGGGATTGCAGAGGTTGCTCATGGGTTTCTTCGAGCATATTAGTTTCCTATGCGATAGTCTGCAGAGGAGTGTGAGGTTTCTTGGATTTCTTCTTGGTCCTCCTTTTCTTTGGTTTGGGGGCACCCTCCTCAGAAGATTTATGTTTCTTTTCTTCTTTTCTTTTGGAGGAGGGGATGGTGCAGAGGATCCTACTTCTGTTGCATGAGGAGGGGACAGTTGGGTTTCAGCAGCACTAGTTCAGGTGCCCTCTTTAGCTTTTCTTTTTTTGAGGGCTTTCTTCCTCTTCTTGGGAGTGGTGGCAGAGGTTTTGTTCTTTGGAGTAGGGGTGAGAATTGAATTTCTCAGAGCATGAAAGTTCTCTTGAACTTGTTGATGCTTAGCCAAGGCCACTGCCCATTCTTCATCTGACATCCTTTCTACAAACCTAGTTCCTAAGGGGACTCCTAGACGCGGGGGTGTCACAGGACTCGGTTCTGGAGTCCTATGATCGCGTATAGATTCTAACTTAAAGGTTTCATCTATTGCATATCCTAGAAGTGCGTTTGGCAGAGGCCTGCAGAAAGGGTAGTTATCTTCGTGCTCTGTTGGGGTGTTTTTGTTCAGGGGATACATTCTAGCCGTTGGTCCCTCCATTTGCCATTTTTCTAGATTGAGCAGAGGCTCTAGAAATACACCCAGAATTCGCTGATACTGTAGAGGAGGTAGAGCATCGGTCTTGCGTCCTTTGGCCTTCTGGGTGGTGATTCTGCGGTCAATGGTGTTAACCATTTCCTGCATCATGAAGGTGGCGTAGTCCAGAGGTAGATCGTAGTACACTCCGTACATAATTGTCAAAATTTGGTGGGAAGATTGATCTGGACTACCCACTTTCCCTGTTAGGCACCGATTTAGGATGGAGAAGAGCGTGTTCCACAGAGGGGGTAATCGATTTCTTCTGAAATCATTTCTTTTTCTTAAGGTTGTGTTGTATCCCAACATTTCAACAAACCTGCAGAGCTCGGTGTCTGTAGGTTCCTCTGCATATGCCTTTATCCCTAGAAGACCTCTTGTGGGTAGACTGAACTCAAGCGAGAACATAGTTCTGTTGAACTTGAGTTCAAGGTGCTCGGATTTTTCTGGTTTTGAGATGTAGCCCTTGATCTGTCTATCTTCGGGATCAAATCTGCTGCTTTGCCAGAATTGATTTAGGTATCTGGCAGGGATTTTATTGACAGTTTTGGTTAATAGGGGGTAAAGATAATGGTTTTCTAGAATATGAAGGAGGATGGCATGAGCTTCCCCAAATGCGGTTTTTGAGGGAACTAGGTAGTAGTTATTGGGTTTTAAAGGAATAACACTTTCAAAGTGTTCATGTGCGATGAAGTTTAGAAGATGGGTTGTGGGGGCAAAGTCTGATGTGTCACCGGAGTTGTCCTGTTGTAGGTTTCCGGCTATTTCTTGATTCTGGGAGTTCTCAGAATGAGATGGGGAGTTCACCGGAGCGTTGGAAGTAGAAGCCATTGGAGATTATCTTCAAGAAAGAGAGTAGAAAATAGAAGTTGCAGGTTATTGCAAGGTTCGCCAGAGAAGATGAAGAGAGTAAGTTCGTAAAAGGTTTAAGAGAGAATGGGAACGGGGTTTCATAGTGAGGGTAGAAACGGATAGAATTCTGTGGTAAAGGTGAATTCAATAAACATTTGGGGTCTGCACTTGAGTTTTACAGCGCGGCACAAGTTTCAGAAGAAACGTGTGGCACGTACGTCCAATGAAAATCTGCCACGTCAAATGTGTCAGAGCACGATTAGACGTCGTGCGCGGCCCATTAATGCTTGGCGCGTGGGTATTTCTTCTGTGTGGGGTCTGTCACTCGCGGTAAATAACTCCCTTTTACAGAATTTTCATAAAGAGTAAAGTCAAAATCAACATAAGCTCTGTAGTGGAGTGAGCTTTGTGATTCTGAAACCTACCTTTAATGTCTCCTCTATGCTTGCACCTTTACCAAAAATGTTTGAAAATTCATTGGAGAGGATCGATAGAGTCTTTAGCACAAAATTTTCATCCACAGAGGCTTTGGGGCTCTGTCAAAGCCAGCAGAGGCTCTATGATTGAAAATTTCTAATAACTAAAGATTCATAAATGTTTTTGATCATCCAATGTTTTAATTGTTTTAAACACTGTTTTAGAACATATTTGGAAATTTGTGTCCTAGAAAACTGTTTTGGAAAAGATGTTGTGCGAGACATACTTTCTTTGATTGTCTAGGTTGGGCGAAAGAGACTCTTTGATGGAGTGAACTCTTAGACCAAAAGACTTTCTTCCAGTATCCTTGAGTGTGCGTTTGTATGTACAAATCCGTAAAGATGACATTTAATGTTGATCGACAGAGTTTCCGTATGAAATTTGCAGTTCTAGAGGATCCGGCTTACAGAGGCTATGTTGAGCTCAGGAGAGGCTCTATAACCTTAAATTTCTCATAACGAAAGGCTCGAAAATCTTTTTGATCATTACTTGTTTGGAATGTCTTAAACAGTGTTTCTAGGACGTATTTTGAAATTGGTGTCCTAAAAAATTGTTTTCAAAAAGGATTTGTACGAGATACTTATCTCTTGGTTCTCCCTTGGTCGACAAAAACCTTCACTTCTGTGAATTTGATTGATGACATCTCTTCTTTGGCTCCCCCTTGAATGATCAACCTCTGTAGATCAGTTCAAGGTCTCATTCTGTTCCCCCTTGACCTATGCTTGGATCAAATGAGATAAGTAGTGCACAGGACATAGGTCAATCTCATCAGAGGTTTTGTGGAGATTGTCAGAGGCTCTGAGCAGTTCCACAGAAGCTGTGTTGGTTACAGAACTTTTGATGATTAAGAATTTACATACAGAAGAGTTTTAAATATATACATATTTACGAGAAGATCAGATCTTACTTACATAGGATTCAACTCATGTTAATCATTCCCAACTTACCCACCAAGAAAAGGAATCTTTTCTCATCAAGTGCCTTGGTGAATAAGTCTGCAAGCTGGTATTCAGTGGTCACAAAGTGCATTTCTATTGTGCCATGTTCAACATGATGCTTCAGAAAGTGGTAACGGATATCGATATGCTTTATTTTTTAGTGCTGAACTGGATTGGCAGAGATGGCTATGGCACTTTTTGAATCACAGAAGATGGGTATTTGGTATATGTTGTGGCCATAGTCCTTTAGCTGAGTTTTCATCCACAGGACTTGGGAGCAACAGCTAGCAGCAGCAACATATTCAGCTTCTGCTGTAGATGTGGACACACAGTTTTGCTTCTTCGAAGTCCAGCTAACTAGTTTACCTCCCAGGAATTGACCGCTCCCAGAGGTGCTTTTTCGATCAAGCTTGCATCCTCCATAATCTGAATCTGTGTATGCCTTAAGACCAAAGCCAGAGTTCTTCGGATACCAGAGCCCAAGATTTTTGGTCCCTTTAAGGTATCTGAATATCCTCTTTACAGCAATATAGTGGGATTCCTTTGGGTTAGCTTGATATCTTGCACAGAGGCATGTGGCATACATTATATCAGGCCTACTTGCGGTTAAGTATAATAGAGACCCAATCATACCTCTGTAGAGCTTGCACTCTACAGATGTGCCATTTGTATCTGAGAATAATTTATTTCCAGTGGCCATTAGGGTCTTCATTACAGAGGCATCAGAGACACTGAATTTTGAAAGTATGTCAGTGACATATTTAGCCTGATTTATAAAAATTCCCTCTGATGATTGTTTTACTTGGAGTCCGAGGAAGAAATTTAATTCTCACATCATACTCATTTCAAACTCACTTTGCATGAGTTTTTCAAAATCTTTGCACTGTTGTGCATTTGTAGACCCAAAAATAATGTCGTCCACATAAATCTGTACAAGCAGAATCTCATCACTTTTTCGTTTGTAAAACAAAGTAGTATCTGTTGTACCTCTGTCGAATTCATTATTGATAAGAAAGGTTGAAAGTCTTTCGTACCATGCTCTTGGAGCTTGTTTCAGTCCATACAGAGCTTTGTCGAGGAAGTACACGTATTTTGGGTACTTGGAATTTTCAAACCCTGGTGGCTGTTGGACATATATACTTCTTCTTGTATTTCACCATTCAGAAAAGCAGATTTTACATCCATTTGAAAAACTTTGAAACCTCTGTGGGCTGCGAAGGCTAAGAAGATTCTTATTGCTTCGAGTCGTGCGACAAGGGCAAAAGTTTCATCGTAATCAATGCCTTCTTCTTGGCGATATCCCTTGGCCACCAATCTCGCTTTGTTTCTAATGACCACCCCATCCTCGTCCTTCTTGTTTCTGAAGACCCATTTTGTCCCTATTGCTTGTTTCCCTCGTGGCAGAAGTACTAGGGTCCATACTTTGTTTCTCTCAAACTGTAGAAGCCTCCATAAAGGAAAATTTAGGAGAGCTACTAGGGTCCATACTTCTTGCATAGCATCTACATAGTTTGGAATGCAACAATCAATCATCAATATATATACATAAAGGAAAATTTAGGAGAGAGAGTTAAGAAGAAGCCTCCATTGAGGTTTTAGAATTTTCTTAGAGTTTTGAATTTTTTTTTAAATCAAAAATAGCATTAAATGGGTTAATCCTTTCATTTTCTTTACTAATTTTTATTATTTTATATATTCAATATTAATAATTTTTAGCAAAACAAAATATTATTTACATCACATTTTTAACAATAATATATATAATTATACCTGTATTCGTATTAAATTTTTATTATTAATTAACATATACTTTTATTTAAAAAAAATTCTCACATAACCAAAACTTAGATGGAATGCAACAATCATCAATATATCAATATATAAAGGAAAATGTAGGAGAGAGAGTTAAGGAGAAGCTTCCATTGAGGCTTTAGAATTTTCTTAGAGTTTTGAAAATTTTTTAAATCAAATATAGCATTAATGGGGTTAATGCTTTCATTTTCTTTACTAATTTTTATTATTTTATATTCAATGTTAATATTTTTAGCAAAATAAAATATTATTTAAATCACATTTTTAACAATAATATATATAATTATACCTGCATTCGTATTAAAATTTAATTATTATTTAACATATATTTTTATTTGAATTTTTTTTCTCACATAACCAAAACTTAGATGGAATGCAACAATCAATTAATATATATATATATATATATATATAAATGAAAACGTAGGAGAGAGTTAAGGAGAAGCCTCCATTGAGGCTTTAAAATTTTCTTAGAGTTTTGAATTTTTTAAAATCAAAGATATCATTAAATGGGTTAATCAATATATTCAATATATAAAGGAAAATGTAGGAGAGAGAGTTAAGGAGAAGCCTCCACTGAGGCTTTAGAATTTTCTTATAGTTTTGAATTTTTTTTAAATCAAAGATAGCATTAAATGGGTTAATGCTTTCATTTTCTTTACTAATTTTTATTTTTTTATATTCAATATTAATATTTTTAGCAAAACAAAATATTATTTACATCACATTTTTAACAATAATATATATATATATATATATATATATATATATAAATGAAAACGTAGGAGAGAGTTAAGGAGAAGCCTCCATTGAGGCTTTAAAATTTTCTTAGAGTTTTGAATTTTTTAAAATCAAAGATATCATTAAATGGGTTAATCAATATATTCAATATATAAAGGAAAATGTAGGAGAGAGAGTTAAGGAGAAGCCTCCACTGAGGCTTTAGAATTTTCTTATAGTTTTGAATTTTTTTAAATCAAAGATAGCATTAAATGGGTTAATGCTTTCATTTTTATTACTAATTTTTATTTTTTTATATTCAATATTAATATTTTTAGCAAAACAAAATATTATTTACATCACATTTTTAACAATAATATATATAATTATACCTGTATTCGTATTAAATTTTAATTATTATTTAACATATATTTTTATTTGAATTCTTTTTCTCACACAACCAAAACTTAGATGGAATGCAACAATCAATCAATATATATATAAAGAAAAATGTAGGAGAGAGTTAACGAGAAGCCTCCATTGAGGCTTTAGAATTTTCTTAGAGTTTTGAATTTTTTTAAATCAAAGATATCATTAAATTGGTTAATCAATATATTCAATATATAAAGGAAAATGTAGGAGAGAGAGTTAAAGAGAAGCCTCCATTGAGGCTTTATAATTTTCTTAGAGTTTTGAATTTTTTTTTAAATCAAAGATAGCATTAAATGGGTTAATGTTTTCATTTTCATTACTAATTTTTATTATTTTATATATTCAATATTAATATTTTTAGCAAAACAAAATATTATTTACATCACATTTTTAACAATAATATATATAATTATACGTGTATTCATATTAATTTTTTATTATTATTTAACATATATTTTTATTTGAATTTTTTTCTCACATAACCAAAACTTAGATGGAATGCAACAATCAATCATCAATATATATATAAAGGAAAATTTAGGAGAGAGAGTTAAGGAGAAGCCTCCATTGAGCCTTTAGAATTTTCTTAGAGTTTTGAATTTTTTTAAATCAAAGATAGCATCAAATGGGTTAATCCTTTCATTTTCTTTACTAATTTTTATTATTTTATATATTCAATATTAATATTTTTAGCAAAACAAAATATTATTTACATCACATTTTTAACAATAATATATATAATTATACATGTATTCGTATTAAATTTTTATTATTATTTAACATATATTTTTATTTGAATTTTTTTTTTCACATAACCAAAACTTAGATGGAATGTAACAATGGTTATAAATAAAAACTTATTTTGATGGAATATATTTTTGTTATTTAATTTTATTATTTTTTGTAGTAAGTTAACAATGATCAATATATATATATATATAAAGGAAAATTTAGGAGAGAGAGTTAACGAGAAGCCTCAATTGAGGCTTTAAAATTTTCTTAGAGTTTTGAATTTTTTTAAATCAAAGATAGCATTAAATGGGTTAATCAATATATCAATATATATATATAAAGGAAAATGTAGGAGAGTGAGTTAAGGAGAAGCCTCCATTGAGGCTTTAGAATTTTCTTAGAGTTTTGAATTTTTTTTAAATCAAAGATAGCATTAAATGGGTTAATGTTTTCATTTTCATTACTAATTTTTATTATTTTATATATTCAATATTAATATTTTTAGCAAAACAAAATATTATTTACATCACATTTTTAACAATAATATATATAATTATACGTGTATTCATATTAATTTTTTATTATTATTTAACATATATTTTTATTTGAATTTTTTTCTCACATAACCAAAACTTAGATGGAATGCAACAATCAATCATCAATATATATAAAGGAAAATTTAGGAGAGAGAGTTAAAGAGAAGCCTCCATTGAGGCTTTAGAATTTTCTTAGAGTTTTGAATTTTTTTAAATCAAAGATAGCATCAAATGGGTTAATCCTTTCATTTTCTTTACTAATTTTTATTATTTTATATATTTAATATTAATATTTTTAGCAAAACAAAATATTATTTACATCACATTTTTAACAATAATATATATAATTATACATGTATTCGTATTAAATTTTTATTATTATTTAACATATATTTTTATTTGAATTTTTTTTTTCACATAACCAAAACTTAGATGGAATGTAACAATGGTTATAAATAAAAACTTATTTTGATGGAATATATTTTTGTTATTTAATTTTATTATTTTTTGTAGTAAGTTAACAATGATCAATATATATATATATATATATATATATATATATATAAAGGAAAATTTAGGAGAAAGAGTTAACGAGAAGCCTCAATTGAGGCTTTAGAATTTTCTTAGAGTTTTGAATTTTTTTAAATCAAAGATAGCATTAAATGGGTTAATCAATATATCAATATATATATATATAAAGGAAAATGTAGGAGAGAGAGTTAAGGAGAAGCCTCCATTGAGGCTTTAGAATTTTCTTAGAGTTTTGAATTTTTTTAAATCAAAGATAGCATTAAATGGGTTAATGCTTTCATTTTCTTTACTAATTTTTATTATTTTATATATTCAATATTAATATTTTTAGCAAAACTAAATATTATTTACATCACATTTTTAACAATAATGTTAGGGCAATTAATGTGTTGAATAGAAGTTCAAGGGCTTGTTTGTTATTGTTTAATTTGAGCCTTATTAGTGAACGGGCCATGGGCTTGTTTCCACGGGCCCAGAGTATTTAAAGTTGTAATTAGCTTAGAATTAAGCTAGTTGACTACTTTGCTTTCCTGAATCGTATTGTAATTCTCTCTACAATTGAAAGCTAATTGGATGACCAGTTGAAATCATAACACCTGTTCTTACATATTGATTTCTTCATTGTTCGTTGCACGGATCTGAGACTCACAATTGGTATCAGAGCAGACGGACAAATCGATTCAAAATGTTCTTCTTGAATTCTGGTAAGATTTCTTGTTTTAGGCTGTGTTCTTGCTTAGAAATCTATATTTTGATTCGGTTGAAATTGATCGTTTTCGTTGATTGCATTCTGTTAGCATCATTCTTATTAGTGATTCTGCACGTTTTCGCAATCTAATTCAATCATCTGAGTGTTTTTTAAGCAAATTAAGGTTCAAAAGTTTTTGGTTGTGTTCTTGCTAAAAATCGAATTTTTAACATCAAAACTTGTTGATTTTTGCTTCAAAATCGATTTGGGTTTTGTTATTTTTGTGTTTGGTCGAGTTCCTAATCTTTCAGGAACGATTTTGAGCAACCCTAGTCGATTTCCAGTCGAATTGAAAACCGCAGCCGCTGTTTCCGGACACCACAGCAGCAGTTTCTGGAACATCCTAATAACTTTCCGGGTAAGTTGATTCTATTCGTAACTTTCCGGGTAAATCAAAAGTATCTGGTAACTTTCCAGATACTGGTAGTCTCCGGAAAAATCTTACCCGGTAACTCAAAGTTTCTGGGTGTCCTGATTATTCCGGATACATATCCAGATTCATTTGTTTCCGGTAACCTAATTCCTCCCGGACACTTCATCATCCGGAAAGCATATCATCCGGAAACCCATTTCATCCGGTAAGTTTAGTGTTTACTATTTTCATTTGGAAACTATTGTCTTCCGGTAACCCTTTGTTATCCGGAAACTTTAGTTTGTCTGGACTCTCTTGCTTATCCGGATACTTCTGTGTTTTGATCTGTTTTTCACTCAATCTGATCCGGACACTTCCAGATCAGACATCACATCCGGATTCCTATCCGGTAAGTTCAGTTTTGTTGAAATCTTACCTGTTTCTAGTACACTTCATTCGTAGAACATGCGTTAGGATACCACTCGTAGTGCCTTGCGTTAGGTTATCACTTTGAATTGAATTTATCGTCTGACGATCAATCCAGTGCAACTAAAGATGTCTTCACACGACGCTCTTGCTATCGGCACCGATTCCAAACCACCTTGCCTCTACCAAGGTGAGTACAGCCAGTGGCGAGACAGGTTCATAATCTTTGTTAGCTTCAATCTTCCTAATCATAGAAATATTTAGAAGTAGTGAAAAATAGGCTAAGTGAAGAAAAACCTCTTACAGAGGCTCTGCTGAACTTACCGAGAGATCAGGGTCAAGAAGCTACAGAAGCAACAGAGACGTCCTACAGAACCTCTGTTGGACTTAAAGAAGACCCAAGACTCGGAAACAGGAGAAGACTGCTCTACGAAAGACCAAACCGCAGAGCCTCTGTGACACTTCACAGAGCCTCTGTGGTCTTCAACAAAGACTTCAAAGATATTAATAATATCTTGCTACTATTCCAGAACCCATTCGTCAACTTGCATGGCAACATACCCTGTCCAACTTCGACGTGTCAAACTCTGATTGGATTCAATAGGGCTTGGTACATAATAGACGTCTGCTGCATTAAATACAATACAGCACGTCTGACTCTTCATGCCATTCTTGCAACTGTTCACGACATCCGTTCAACTATTCATACATACCTTTTGAATAGTAGCATATGCTTTATGGTCCCCTTTAGAGTAGTATATAAGGAAGACTCATGTTGAGTTCTTCCTTATCACTGATCAATTTTGAAAATCATAAGAACACAAAAGCTTATTCACCTTAAAAGTCATATCTGTTTTAAAGCTTTTCGTACTCACGGTTCTTAAACCTGTTCTTGATATATATATTCAGTAAACTTTGAGATATAATATTCTGTTCACTGTTTATTTATATTTTGTTCTAAATCTATCAAACTTATCTGTTAGTTCTTCAAATACGCTTTCGCATCAAACATTAACTTGAACTGATAGATCTGAAAATCTTGTTTAAAGAAAAGAGGGAACCAACAATTGGTATCAGAGCGAAGCTTGATTTTCAATATCAAGTGATCCTCGTTTTACAACTTTTATTTGATAGATTATTTTCTTTCTCTTCATCACCATATTTCTGGATATTAGTTGTACCCAGAAAACCTTCCAGATCTTCATACTCATAAATCCTCCATCAGATTATCCTTTCCTCAAAATGACAAATACAAATAACTTTTTCACTGCTGGCTCATTAACCAAACCTCCTACTCTTCTTAGAGATGAGTATCCTCAATGGAAAATAAGAATGGTTCATTTTTTTGAGGGTGCTGAAAAAACTCTCAAACAATATCTATACAATCTTCCTCCGGTTCCTATGATAACTATGCCACGTGTACCAGCTACTGCTGAATCTCCTGAAATCCCTGAACATCAAAAACCTAAGCCAAAAGAAGAATGATCAAATGAAGATAAGGCAGAAGATGAAGTTGCACAGAAAACAAAAAGAATACTGATCATGGCTATCCCCAACGAAATTTTTCAATCCTTAGATGCATGCGAAACAGCGCACGATCTCTGGAAAGAACTAGAAAGACAGTTGGAAGGGGGTGCTAAAACACAGAAGAACCGAAGGGCACAATACATAAACGAGTATCATGCTTTCAGAGCCTCTGCAACAGAATCTCTGCAAACAACATATGATCGGTTCAACTCTCTCATAAACAAATGCAGAAAGTCTGGTATTCACAGAACCACGGAAGAAAATAACGTCATGTTTCTAAAGAGCTTGAACGATGAGTGGCTTCAGCTGTCTATGTCTTTACAAACAAATCAAGATCTAGACTCCTGGACACTCTCTGATCTCTATGGAACACTAGCCGCACAAGAGCCTCAAATAGCTCAAGCTAAAACACTAACCATTGTACCATACGCATTGGTTAGTAAATCTACAGAGGCTACGGACAGACCAAGAAATGAGAGATCTACAGAGGAGAAAAAGAAGGAGAAAAAGAAGATAGTAATGGTTGATAGCGAAGAAGACGAGCTAATAGAGGAATAAATAACTCTTGCGTCATTAGCTAAATCAATGGCTCTATTGACAAGAGAGTTTAGAAATAACCAAAGGAATTCTGGTAGAAGAGATGATGGAAGAAGAGAAGAATCAAGTGACCGACAGAGGTCAGACTACAGAAATGATGACCAACAGAGGTCGAGCGACAGAAGCTACAGAGGAAATGACCGACAGAGATCAAATGACAAGGTAGGCCACACACAAGAATGCTACAAATGTGGTAAGCCTGGTCATTACGCAAACGAATGCCGAACAGAGAAAGGTGGAGACCAACAGAAGTCCGAAGATCGAACTGGAAACACCTCCCAATGTTGTTTCAACTGCGGCAAGGCAGGTCATTTCGCACAAGAATGCAGAAGTAGACAAAATCGCCCACAGAAGGACTCAGCTTTTTACAAAAAGAAGGCTGAGTATTATGCGCAAAAATCCCTAATGGCGAACAAAGGGCAGTCTGAGGCAAACAAGGAAGACTTCGAGTCAGACTCTACCTCTGACGATGAATTCCCAACCAATGCCCTGTTCTGTGGCATGGCAGAAGTTGACTCCGACACTGACAATGAGGTATCCATTTCAAACTCTACCTCAAGTACTAATTCTGTAGATGATGATTTATTTAAACTTAACATTGAACTGAAAGAAGTAAATGAAAGCATTCAGAAAAGGCTGACCTTTAATGAAAGAGAAGTAAGGCTTCTCACTCAAGAAAAAGCCAAAATCTTTGAAGAAAAAGAAAAAGTCGAAAAATATTGGAGCAAAAATATAGATCCTTTAAAAAGGCAAATTTCTGATTTAACCTATGCTTTAAAAATCAAAACAAAAGAACTTTCAGTTTCAAGAAGTGAAACAACAGACATAAGAGCTCTCAAAGAATACTTTCAAAAAGAAAGAGAGGTACTTTGGCAAGATCTTTTAAGAAGAGAAGTTTTATTTAAAAACTATAAAGATGCACAGAAGGTGTATGAAAAGGTAAACTCTCAAATAGCAAGACGAGGTATAGGGTACAGTGATATTACCTTAGGAGTTGAAAATAAACGACTAAAACCTCTGTCTTCTCTATTTGTTTCGGGAAAAACTGACAAACCAAACTTTCCAAACTTACTCTCTGTAAGTAAAAGGGTTAAAATCTCTGCAGAACCTCACTTGAGGAAACATACAAAGATGATCAATGTGTGGTTTGAAAACACAGATTCATCATCTTTATCCTCTGTCAATAGAGGAATCAAACCAAAGAAATATCTGAAAACACAAGATCAGATTGGTATCTTTAAGTTTGGTAAACCAGAGACTCAAACAAAGGTCGCTTTTGTCTGTATGATAAATATCGAAAAGAAATTATCTGCAAAAGCTCCTGAGTTTAAACCCATCTTTTCAGAAGAAAAACTTCAAAGATCAATTGAAAAAGAAATTTTGAAAGTGTTGAAATCAAATATTTTAGAAAATTTCTGTACATCTTCTATAGATCAAAAACTCGCTGAAGAGATCTCATCAGAAACCTCTGCCATCTATGAAAGTTTTTCTACAGAGGAAGAAAGCTCGTACGATACATGCTCAGAAAATCCAGCCTCTGTCGAAAGAAATGACTCAACCTCTGCATATGAAGACGATTCATCCTCTGACGACTCAGAGACTGATTTCAAATCAGGGATAATTCACTGTGACACAGAGGATGTTAAATTCTCCTCTGAAGTTCTTAACAGAACAATTTCTCCAAAAGAGAAAATCACAGAGATACCTATCTGTCCAGATTTTCTCAAAATGTGTATACAAGTCAAAACCTCTACAGAGCTTGAAAATCTGAAAAAGGCCTCTGAAAATCCTAAAAGCTTCAACTTTTCAAAACCTTGGAAAAGTAAAGAGAATCCCACTTGGCAACAAAAGGGAAAATGGCCTGAAGCTAACAAATATTTTTCCTCTGTGACAGTGAAGAAAGATGTTCACCACAGAAGAGAGTCACAGAAGGCAGGAACTAAACAAGACTTTTGCAAACAACATTCTAGTATTCATAGATCTTCTTGTAATAGGAAATCTAATGTAAAGAAAGAGTGTAATGCCTCTGTGGCTCAGTTCAATGAATTCAATGAAAAGTTTAAACAAATCACATCTCATATTCAATACTGTCATTGTTTTGATCTTATGTTTAAATTGAATAAACACTTCTCAAGTCCAGATTGCTTTCTCACCACTGAAATTCCAGAGTCAGAACCTAGAGAGAAACAATCTGATTTTCCTACAAAAGATAAAATGTATTTCAAGAATGCTAAGGCAAACTTAAAAAATTCTAACAATATTGGACCCATGTGGATATGGGTACCTAAGTCTCTGTGATTGTCTTACAGAAGCTACATGTGCCAATTTGGTATCTTGACTCCGGATGCTCAAGGCACATGACTGGAGACAGAAGATTACTATCCACATACAAAGAAACACACTATGGTGGATCTGTAACTTTTGGAGACAACAAGAAGGGACACATCAAAGGCTATGGAGTCATACAGAAAGAAAATGTCTCTGTATACAAAGTTGCATATGTGAATGGCCTCAAACACAACCTACTAAGTGTAAGTCAACTCTGTGATACAGGATTCGATGTGTTATTCAAAAGAACTTTCTGCTCTCTACAAAGTGAAAACACAGGAATGGAACTTCTGCGAGCTGAAAGAAGAGGTGATCTATACCTAATGAATTTTACTTCAAAATCCAAGGACAAAGTTTGCCTAGTAGCCTGCAAAAGTGAAGAAGCTTGGTTATGGCACAACAGGTTCTGTCACTTAAACTTTCACACCTTGGATAAACTAGTAAAACTCAATCTAGTTAAAGGTTTGCCAAATGTTAAATTCAATAAGGATCACTTGTGTTCGGCCTGTGAAATGGGAAAACACAGAAGGGCTTCCCACAAAGGCAAAATAGATGTGTCTTGCACTAGGCCTCTGTACATGCTTCATGTCGACCTCTGCGGTCCCATTGCTATACAGAGCCTAGGTGGCAAGAAATACATACTTGTCCTAATTGATGAGTATTCACGTTTCACATGGGTTAAATTTATAAGAAAGAAATCAGATGTTCCAATTATATTGATAAATCTAATGAAAAGAATCCAAGTTCTTTATGACTGCAGAATACAGAAGTTAAGAAGTGACAATGGCACAGAGTTTAAAAACTGTGTCATTGAAGCCTATCTTTCTACAGAAGGAATATCACATAACTTCTCTGCCGCTCGCACTCCACAACAGAACGGTGTAGTCGAAAGAAAGAATCGAACACTTGTGGAGGCCGCAAGAACTATGCTATCAGCATGCGGATTATCAATGAACTTTTGGGCAGAAGCAATTTCTACTGCATGTTATACACAGAATCGTTCAACCATTGTGAAAAGACACCTCAAAACGCCTTACGAATTGCTTCACAAAAGGCGGCCAAACATCAAGTTTTTCCATGTATTCGGATGCAAATGCTTTGTTTTAAACGACAGAGATTCAAGAGGAAAGTTTGAAGTAAAAGCAGATGAAGGAAAATTCATTGGATACTCTGCCACTTCCAAAGCCTACAGAACATTCCTTACAAAGTCTCGCAATATTATAGAAAGCATCAATGTTTCTTTTGATGATTCATTCCAAATGACTTCTGAGCAAATTAGTTCAGAACTCGGAAATAATGGGAAATCCTCTGTCATCTCAAGAACAAAAGAAGATTTGGATCTTCTATTTTTAGAGATGTTCCACAATGACATTGATCCTTCTGTTGGAACCATCAGAGTTTCTGAAGAACCATCCTCTGTCGGACAAAATCCTACAGGTATGACTCTAACAGGTCCAAATAATGCTTCATCTTCTTCTATAAATACTACAGATACAATTGCCGAAGAAGAAGAAAATGCAGAAGATGAAACATCAAGAAAAACGACCACAGAAGCTGCTGAAAAACAAACTCCACAATCCACAGAAGAACCAATTACAGAGGAAATCGAGGACCAAGACTATACGTCCTCAGAGGAACAAACTCCACCACCACTCATACCAATCATTCCACAAACGGTAGAATCAACTACCAAGGCACGAAGAACGACAGAGGCTACACAAGAAGAAACACAAGAAGCCTCTGAAGAAAGATTCGATGAAATTGATGATCATCTTCCACGCACAACTCAGTGGACAAAAAGTCATCCTCCAAGCCAAATAATTGGAGAACCTTCTGACCCAGTAAAAACAAGATCTGCCACTGCTAATTTTTGTTTCTTTACAAATTTTATTAGTGTGATAGAACCAAAGAAGATTTCTGAAGCTCTAAATGACCCAAACTGGGTAGACGCCATGCAAGACGAACTTCTGCAGTTTGAGCGTAACCGAGTATGGACTCTAGTACCTCTGCCACGAGGGAAACAAGCCATTGGGACTAAATGGGTCTACAGAAACAAGAAGGATGAAGATGGAGTGGTCATCAGAAACAAAGCAAGATTAGTAGCAAAGGGATATAGACAAGAAGAAGGCATAGACTATGATGAGACTTTTGCCCCTGTCGCACGGCTCGAAGCAATAAGAATATTCTTAGCCTTTGCAGCCCACAGAGGTTTTAAAGTCTATCAGATGGACGTAAAGTCAGCTTTTCTTAACGGTGAAATCCAAGAAGAGGTTTACGTAAATCAGCCACCAGGTTTTGAAAGCTCAAAGTTTCCAAGGCATGTATACTACCTTGAAAAGGCTCTATATGGACTGAAACAGGCTCCAAGAGCATGGTATGAACGACTTTCTACCTTTCTTCTAGTCAATGGCTACAACAGAGGTACAACAGATACTACCTTATTCTATAAACATAAAAATAGTGAGATGATGCTTGTCCAAATCTATGTGGATGACATAATTTTTGGGTCTACTAATTCAGAAGAGTGTAAAAGTTTTGAAAAACTCATGCAGAGTGAGTTTGAAATGAGTATGATGGGAGAATTAACATTCTTCCTCGGACTTCAAGTCAAACAATCTTCAGAGGGAATTTTTATAAATCAAACCAAATATGTCTCTGACATTCTTTCAAAATATAACCTCTATGATACCTCTGCAATGAAAACTCCAATGGCCACTGGAAATAAGTTATTCTTAGATCCAAATGGTATTTCTGTAGAATGCACTCTCTACAGAGGCATGATTGGATCTCTGTTATACTTAACATCGAGCAGACCTGACATTATGCATGCCACATGTCTTTGTGCACGTTATCAAGCTAATCCAAAGAAATCACATTATGATGTTGTAAAGAGAATCTTTAGATACCTGAAAGGAACCAAAAATCTTGGTCTCTGGTATCCACAGAACTCTAGTTTTAGTCTTAAAGCTTATACAGATTCGGACTATGGAGGATGCATGCTCGACAGAAAGAGTACCTCTGGGAGTTGTCAATTCCTAGGTGGTAAACTAGTCAGTTGGACCTCCAAGAAGCAGAATTGTGTCTCCACATCCACTGCAGAAGCTGAATACGTTGTTGTTGCTAGCTGTTGTTCTCAGGTTCTATGGATGAAGACTCAGCTAAAAGACTACGGCCACATCTTATTCAAAATACCCATCTTCTGTGATTCCAAAAGTGCCATTGCTATCTCTGCCAATCCTGTGCAACATTCAAAAACCAAGCATATCGATATAAGGTACCATTTCTTGAAACATCATGTTGAATACGGTACAATCGAAATGCATTTCGTACCAATAGAATATCAACTCGCTGACTTATTCACCAAAGCACTAGACGAGAAAAGATTCAACTTTTTGGTGAGTAAGTTAGGAATGATAAACATGGTGTGACAATCCTCTGTAAGTATAGCTTTATCTTCTGTAAATAAATAAATGTCTAGTATTACTTAAGTTATTGCTTTGATTGATTTATTTCTGTATGTAAATTCTCTAAGCAAAAATAATTCTTGGAAACTCAGAGCTTCTGTGGGTCAATTCAGAACTTCTGATGACCCTTACAGAACCTCTGGTAAACATGACCTATGCTCAATACAAATCTTATCATTCTTTGATCCAAGCATAGATCAAGGGGGAGCAAAAAGGAAAATTCTTGATATATAGAAGTGATTAGATCAAGGGGGAGCAAAAAGGGACCCTGAAATGATCTACATAGGTAAATCTTTCAAAGGGAAGCCAAAGAAGAATGTCGATAATTCTCCATCGACAGAAGTCAAACAAAACTGCCGAGAAAAGAAGAACCAAAAGGTATGTCTCTCGCACAAAAGGTTTTTGGAAAACAGTTTTCTAGGACAAGAATTGTCAAATATGTCCTAAATATACTATGAATAACATTTCAAAAATCAAAAGCTCAAAAAGTTTTACAAAATTCGAATTAGGAGAAATTTAAGGTCATAGAGCTTCTGCTGAGCTCAACAGAGGTTCTGCAAGAAATATGCTCTGTGATCGCAAATTAACCCTCTATCGATCTTTTGGAATGTTATCTCGGAAACCGAAAACACACACGATGACCTTCTCGAACAAACTGATTTTCATAACAGTTTTCTCGGACACAAACTTTCAAATATGTCCGAAAAACATCTCTTAAACCAGATCAAAAATTGGATGATCAGAAAATTTAATAGAATTTTAGTTATGAGATTTTTCCCTCATAGAGCTTCTGCTGGCCCTCACAGAGCTTCTGCCAGTTCCAATAGAGCCACAAAACCTCTGCGAGCAAATTTCTTGACTAAAAATCCTATTTGATCCTCTCCAATATTTTTACAAACATTTTGGTTAAAAGAAGAGCCCACAGAAGTCATGATAACAATGAGATATATGAGAGTTAAACATCAAGCTTTTCAAGATCACAGAACTTCTGTAATCCACAGAAGTTCTGTCAATCTGTTACTTGGGCATTTTTGTAGTAATAACGGTTACTTTTAACTGAGAGTGAAACTCATGTGGCTAAGAACAACCCCACGCGCCTAGCATTAATGGGCCGCGCACGATGTCCTGTCATCCTCTGACAAGGCCTACGTGTCCCATTTTCATTGGGCGTACATGGAACGTTTTCTGTGGAAAGTTGAACCCGCCGTTCTAACTCGAGTACGGATTCCAAATTTTAATCCAATACCATATATTTCACTCTTTCGAATTCTACTGTTTTACCCTCCTATAAAAATCAAGCTTACTCTCTCATAAACTTTTTACAAACTCTATCTTCTTCTCCGGCGAAACCCTGCAAAAGCTTGCAAAAATCTTATTCTTCAAATCAAATGGCTTCATCTTCTCGAGCTATATCCTCAGAACAGTCTCCGGCGAACTCACCAGAACATTCACCTGCTCATTCTGAACATTCAGAAAACCCCAACCTTGCCCAAAACATTGAACTAGAAGATTCCGGCGATTCAGCAGACTTTGCTCCGACCACACATCTTCAAAACTTCATAGTAAAGGATCATTTCGAAAAAGTACTACCAATCAAATCCAACAACTGCTATTTTGTCCCCTCACCCACTGCTTTCGGAGAAGCCCATGCCATTCTTCTAAATATACTGGAAAATCATTTCCTCTTTCCTCTACTCTCAAGAACCCCAAAGAAAATTCCAGTTAGATATTTAAACCAGTTTTGGCAAAGTTGCCGATTTGATAAAGATGATTCTCTTATCAAAGGGTACATTTCAAAACCTGACAAGTCTGAGCATCTGGAAATCAAGTTCAATAGAACAATGTTCTCACTTGAATTCAACCTACCAACAAGGGGTCTTCTTGGTTTAAAGAAATATGCAGAGCAACCAACAGACGACGAGCTCTGCCGATTCCTGGAAATGCTTGGGTATAACACACAACTACGGAAGAGAAATGACTTCCACGGAGGCAGATTACCACCTATGTGGAACACCTTGTTTTCTATTCTTAACAGATGCCTGACAGGGAAAATAGGCAGCATTGACCAAAGCTCACATCAGATATTGACCATCATGTATGGAGTTTACTATGATCTCCCACTGGATTACTCGACCATAATGATGCAAGAAATCATCAACACCATCGACAGAAAGAACAACACCAGAAGGGTCAAAGATAACGATCCCAACTTTCTACCACCTCTGCAATTCCAAAGAATATTGGGAGTATTGTTCGAACCTCTGTTACTGATACAGAAATGGACAATGGAAGGGCCAAATCCCAAACAGTTCCCAATGAATAAGAATACCCCCACTGATCACTTAGATGGCTACTCACACTGCAGACCTCTGTCAAAGAAACTTCTAAAGTATGCCTCGAATAAAACCCTTAAGAAAGAGTATATACGCGATCATAGAACTCCTAAACCGAGTTCTAAGACACCCCCGCGTTTAGGTGTCCCCCTAGGAACAATGACTGCAGAACCTCTTTCCACTCAAGAAGAAAAGGATCACAAATTAGCAAAACACATGGCTATTCAACTTAGCTTCATAGCCAAACGTGCAGAGCTCATGGGAAAGAAGTCTTCTTCAAAAACCTCTGCATCTACTCCAAAAGCAAAGAAGAGAAAAACTGCAGAAGGCACCTCCACAAGCACTGCAGAAGATCAACCTTCACCTCCTCATGCCACAGAAATTGGCTCCTCTGCTCCTCCCTCTTCTCCAAAACAGAAGAAGAAAAGAAAATCGAAAACCACAGAGGAAGGGGCACCAAAACCCAAGAGGAGGAAAACCAAAAAGAAGCATGGTAAATCACTTGATAAATTGGTTACCATTGAAGAAGAGGAAACTGCAGAAGAAGAAATCGCAGAAGAAAGAACTGCAGAAGAAGATACAGAAGAAGGAATGGCAACAGAGGAATATCAATCACCCTATCAATCTCCAGATAGATTTGCTCACCAAGGAGATCTGAACGACTTCCTACAGAACCCTGAATACAGCAGGGTGGACGGCACAACCTCTCGACCACCACTCCCCAGAAGAACAATATTTCTCCATCTCTGGCATTGACACACATCTGCAAGAAGATGACACAACACCCAAAGATCAACCAACTAACACACCTGTTATTTTACAGAACCCTTTCATTCAGGGATTGGACGTCCACAGAAGAAGTCCAAACCCAACTTCAGAAGAAATAGAACAAACAGAAACTGAGTGGAATAGAGGTGAAGTAACAAAGGCTTCTGAGACAAGGATAGAGGTCTCAGAGGTAGATTCAGATGAAGAAGAAGCTGTCTGGATACAAAAATGTCTCTATCATCCACATGTCATGAGATTATACGGCTCTCATCAAATGTACGACTTCTTACGCACAGAGCAAGGAACTTCAGCAGAAGCTAGGGAAGAAGCACCAAGCCGTAGGAGAGCTACAGAAGCTGAAATAATAGACAATGAGGTAGTGCTTAAGTGCTTAATAGAGGAAGAAACAAGAAAAGATGCCTGGATTAATAGAGGCACACAACCACAACCAACTCCCAGTGCAACCCACATATCTAACTCCGCAGGTCTAGCTGCAAAAGGAGTTATTGAAAAAGAGCAGCACAGCTCGATCCAAACCCAACCCATCCAGCCAGAAGTCACTCTTTCGACTTCTGCGCCCACAAAAACCGGGGAATCCATTCCTAGGGAGTCTCCTCAAAGAGACTCACCTATTGTTCGTGATCAATCGCCCCAGATCACACTAGAACACCCTACAGAGGAATTCGTTTCCTCTGCCACGCACACATTAGGGCCCAATCTTCTTTCAGAGAGAAGTAGTGAGCACAGAGACGAAGAGACTCTAGACAAGTCTCCTAGTCAACAGAAGGACATTCCAATACCCACCTCTGGAGTGGATTTGAACATTGTTCTTCACAGAACTTCTGTAGAGATCGAAACTCAGGTTTCTTCTCAAGGATCAGAAGGAAATCCTTCCACCCCCATCGTACAAACAAGGGTGAACGAAGGTGTCCCAGGAACAGGGACTCACTCTGGAGACGAATGTGTTCCTCCAGAGGTTACACAAGGAACACAAGTATCAAGGGATGAGTTCCAAACCCTTGTCACCTCTGTGAACCAAACAATGAAAGAGTTGCAAAGCTCTTTCAAATCTTTTACAGAGACAACATCGATGGCTATCCTGAAACTAAACACCAAAATGGACAATCTGTCCACAGAGGTGAAATCTGCAATCTCAGCGATGAAGTCTTCTGCCGAAACTACTACCAAAGCTACAGCTACTTCTGCCGCTCAAGAATTCGGAACAACTGCAACTTCTGCGTTCAAGGACTCAGTCAAAAACTTCCTTGAACAAATGAATACGCAATCCAACAGAGCAGAGGGCATTACTCCTGCAGATCTACAGAATGCCCTAACACAAGTACAAGCAGAGGCAATACGCAACACGACAATGATGCAGCCAAAAGACTACATGACCAGAGCCCAGCTAACAGAGCTAGGACAGAACGTCATAAACCAGGTCACAGAAGTCATTGTCTCCTTCACAAAAGCAAATGCCAACTTTGTCAAGGATTTCAGAAGAAGTGTTGGCAGAATGCGTTTTAAAACAGAGGCAGAGCTTGCGACTCTATTCGGCCTCTGTGATGATGTATGTGCGAAGTTGATGGCAGTAGGAGCAGAACTACCAAAGAAACCCAAAGCTTCCTGCAGAGCAGAGGGTAGTTCTGATAAGAGTCAGGATGATTCTGATGATGACCATCCTGGTCCATCAGATAATCCTGAGGGGGATAATACAAGGGAGAAAGCTACGAGCAGAGGAATACAAGGTCCACCAATCGCAGTAGAACCAATCAGTCAAGCCCCTCCAGAATAAACCCAAGATCAACAACAAACTCAACAGACCACAGAGACAACACCCATCTCTGTGGAATCAACTCCTGAAGAAACAAATGTTCCAAAAACCGATCAGAAAACCAAAGAGGGAACAACAACCCCAGAGGTAATCAATTTGGAAGAAACAGAAGATCCTTCCTCCCCAACCCCAAAATCAACAGAAAAACCCCAAAGCATACCAAGAAGAAAGTCGATTGCCACCAAACCAAAGAGAGCAACGACCTCTGCTTCTGATGTTCTGAGAAAAATGCACGACACAATGACCGAACGAATGGCACAGAGAGAAGAAGAAAGGCACAAATTCACACTAGCGTTCAAAATGGCAAGAAGATTCAATGTCGAAACTTCAACAACAGAAACTGAGCTCACAGAAGAAGTAATCAAAGAACCTCCAACAGAGGTTACAGAGCAACTCAAGCCAACAGAACCATCGCCACAAAAGTCCTCTAAATCATAAATGTCAAAACCTACAAAGGCAACCCCCATCAAACCAACAGAAGTGCCAACCTCCAAATCTACAGAAGCAACAGCCTCTGGCCCGCCAAAAGGAAAAGACAAGGGCAAAGGAATACTGACAGAAGAGCCTAAGAAGAAGAAATCATTGCCAAAGCCTACAGAGAAACTAATGAAGAGTGCATTTGATGCCTTTCAAACTCCAAAGCCTGAAGAAGTTGACTGGGCATATGGATTGAAGCCTCTGTCAGACATTCCTCTAACTGGTAGAGCTGCAGAAATTGTTCAAGAAATGGAGAGTCTCAGAAGACAAGTACCACAACCTGGTCCAACACATGAAGAGATGGAAGAAGTGGTATACAAATACCTCTATAAACAATCCTTTCAGACCAATCATCCAACAGATCATGTGACAGATCCAAGGATCAGAGAAGAATTTGAGAACATCTTCACAAGGACAAAGCCAAGAACCAAAGCAGATGTCTTCTCAATCCACAAAATCAAAAAGGTAATCTTCTACAGATTCTCCTTCACAAGAACCTATCCAGGGGTCAGGTACAATCTTTACAGAGTCAGAAGAGAAAACAATTCAGAGACCACCTTCGCTGATGCTGACCTAAGAAATATAAATCCTTATGATCTACCTGACCTTCTGCAATGGACAAAGGACAACTACAACACAGAGCCAAACACCAGAGCCTATCAAGTGTTGAGAAAAGCGATGAGGGAAAAGCTTCTGCTCTACAGCATGATAAATTTCCAGCTGGGAAAGGATCTTGGTCTCAAGCATCTGGATTTACGACCACCAGAGGATCGATGTCCACCGGACGCCGTACCTAACTCAATCATCACAGAACCACGATTTGGGTTAGTATTTCAAGCATCTGCGGATACTTTCATCAGAGAGATTGATGCCACAATCCGCCTAAGAGAACTATGCATCAGTTTCTACAAAGAGATCAGAAGAGTCGGAAGAGACAACAGAAGCTACAACGATTTCAAAGATGCCAAAATCTGATTCTCAGACCTTCAATCTCTGCAAACCAAATCAAAGTATTATCTTTCATTGTACTCAAATGTAAAATGCCTCTGGCATATTTCTAAATGAAAGAACTTTCGAGGTATTGTTTAACCTCTGTCTTATCTAACTTAGCCTAACTAAATTCAAGTTCAATTTTTTATTTTTCACTACTTAGGGGGAGATTGTTAGCTTCAATCTTCCTAATCATAGAAATATTTAGAAGTAGTGAAAAATAGGCTAAGTGAAGAAAAACCTCTTACAGAGGCTCTACCGAACATACCGAGAGATCAGGGTCAAGAAGCTACAAAAGCAACAGAGACGTCCTACAGAACCTCTGTTGGACTTAAAGAAGACCCAAGACTCGGAAACAGGAGAAGACTGCTCTACGAAAGACCAAACCGCAGAGCCTCTGTGACACTTCACAGAGCCTCTGTGGTCTTCAACAAAGACTTCAAAGATATTAATAATATCTTGCTACTATTCCAGAACCCATTCGTCAACTTGCATGGCAACATACCCTGTCCAACTTCGACGTGTCAAACTCTGATTGGATTCAATAGGGCTTAGTACATAATAGACGTCTGCTGCATTAAATACAATACAGCACGTCTGACTGTTCATGCCATTCTTGCAACTGTTCACGACATCCGTTCAACTATTCATACGTACCTTTTGAATAGTAGCATATGCTTTATGGTCCCCTTTAGAGTAGTATATAAGGAAGACTCATGTTGAGTTCTTCCTTATCACTGATCAATTTTGAACATCATAAGAACACAAAAGCTTATTCACCTTAAAAGTCATATATGTTTTAAAGCTTTTCATACTCACGGTTCTTAAACCTGCTCTTGATATATATTCAGTAAACTTTGAGATATAATATTATGTTCACTGTTTATTTATATTTTGTTCTAAATCTATCAAACTTATCTGTTAGTTCTTCAAATACGCTTCCGCATCAAACATTAACTTGAACTAATAGATCTGAAAATCTTGTTTAAAGAAAAGAGGGAACCAACAATCTTCATTGAGTCGAAGGACAATTTCGAGTATATCTGGCGAGCTCTACGCGACGGGCCATTTCCTGAACCGACGAAGACCATACCAGCAACTGCAAATGCTATGGCTCGTGTCGAGAAAAAGACGGTCTCCGAGATGACTGATGACGAAAGAGGCATGCTTGAGGGAGAAAAGCATGCTAAAAGGTACCTTGTTCAAGCTCTGCCAAACACGATCTATACTGCCATCGACAACTACAAAAAGACAGCTAAGGGCATGTGGGATCAGGTGGATAAGATGATGCGCGGGAGCGAAGTCGGGAATCAGTTGAAGATCAACAGCTCCATAACCAAGTTCGATGGTTTTAAGCAGCGCACCGGTGAGTCCCTTTCTCAGACATATAAACGCTTCTGTCTCCTTCTCAACGAGCTACACAAGAACCAGATCACTCGTTCCAACACGGAGAACGCACTAAAGTTCCTCAACAACCTTCTGCCTGAGTGGAAAGTGTTTGCATCACATGTCAAGCATAACCACTTAATGGGGAAAGTCGGCATCCATGAGCTCTATGAGATGCTTCTTCAAGATAAAGATGAGGTGATGGAAATTCTGAACGAGAAGAAGGCTGCATCCAAGCCAGCTGCTGATCCTCTAGCACTCATGTCTTCCAAACGAGGGAAATCTTCTGGTCGTCACTCAAAACATGCCCAAAAGCAAAGCGAGTCTGAATCAGAACCTGAGGAAAAAGAAGACAGTGATTCTGACTTTGAAATAGCTGCCATCAAGAAAGCAATGGCACTGCTCTCCAAATCCTTCCAACATAAGTTCTACAAGCAACCGACGTCTAATAATCACCGCTACTCCACCTCCTCCAACAAGCGCCATGATTATAAGGACAAATATGAAGGAAAGAAGAAAGCTGATGAGCCCGACCAGTCTGACAAGAAAGAGATGACAGAGAAAGATGACCGCATGTCTGACTCAAAGAAGAAAGACGAACCCGTGACATGCTATAACTGCGGGAAGCTTGGTCATTTTGCCAAAGGCTGTAGGAGGCCTGTTGTAAAGAATTCTCATTATTACAAGGCCAAGCTAGCTCTAATAGAACAGAAAGAAGCTGGAGCAGCTATGTTTGTGGAAGACGACTATTGGTTGGGTCGTTCTGATGATGAAAGCGAGTCTGATGGTGCTGATGCTTTCATGGGATATCACTCTCCTGCCGATGAAGAAAAGGCAAAGACAAGTCAGGTATGTGAATCTAACCAACAAGATTTCTTTAATCAAATGCAATCACTTGCTGAACGGGTAGATTTCTTCAAGGCCACTACTGATGAACAACTGCTTGAGATCAGATCTCTATCTGAAGAGCTAGATGTTCAAAAACGAATAACTGAGAAATACAAGTCCGAAAATGCTATTTTAAAAGAAATTTTCAAAAATCTTTCACTAGCACCTAAGGACTTAAGGGCCAAATTATCTGAACTTCAGTCACAGTTTGATCAGTGTATGAATGAGAACGCAGAAATTATTTATCAAAGCTCTGCTCTTCAAATTCAGCACAAGGAGTTTGTCGCTAAAATACTTGATCTTGAAACCAAACTCCATAAGAGAGGTCAAACTGATCAAACCATCTATATGAATAAACCCAAAGAGTTCACGTATTTTAACAAAGAATGGGGAATCGGATACGATAACCCACATTATTTGAAAAGGGTATATTCAAAACACCGACACTGTATGATTTTGGATGTCTTGGAATAGATAAAAAGTACCTGGAATATGCGATAAAATGGACTGGTCCTCTTGAACCTGAAAAGAAAGAGGAAACCGAGGAACAAAAGCGCACAAACACGTCTAAAATGCAACTTCCGTTTTGTTATGAACCTTTGAATTATTCTTATCAAAAGAACAAAAAGTACCTCTCGAATGACTACTTTAATTGCTATACGGTTGCAACGCCCAAGGATTCCTCCAAGAAGGATGAGGTGCAAGCAACCGAAACCAAGACTGAGACGGATGAGTTCAAACTCTATGTTCCCCCTCTAATCTTGGAAGCAAAGATAGTCCAATTGGAGGAGTCACTCGAGAAAGAAAGGTCGAATTTTCAAAAGGAAAAGCAAGCGCTAATCAAGGATTTTGAGAATCTAAAATCGGTCAAAACCGAAGCCGTGTCGGATGAAGGACAGGAAATCCTTCGGTGTGAAATCTCTAAGCTCACATCAAAACTGGCTGCCTTGGCAACAGATGCGATGAAGGAGCATACGCAAAATGGTCAACTCCAAGAGCAGAATGACCAACTCCAAACTGAAAAGCAGAGTTCACCCAAAATTTCCTCAAGCTCATCTGACACGTCTTCATGTAAAGCTTTCATTAGCAAAATCTTTTCAACACAAGACGGTCTAGAATCTCAAGATAAGAGTGTTTCAAGGAATTTAAACTCTTATTTTTTCCTAGCTTCCGCACCAAATTTCCCGAAACACACGAGCACAAAGTGTTCCTCGCCTTCCTCGACCGATCCAAGTCCTGTAATTCCGCATGTCGATTTTTTTAATACATGAACTCCAAAGGCAATTCTGATGAAGAGTTTAACTCGTTCCCCTTCGACAAACTTCTTCCGAGTCATACTAATTTTTTGTCACTAGTAGTCAATCGACCGGTCAATTTTCTAAAGGGTGATTGTTCTAAAACAAAGACCCCAGCTGTGATTAAGATTTCTAAATCTAAACCTGTTTCTCAAACACAATCACAGTCGAGGCAAAAGACCGAGCGATTGCCTACCAAAAATACTGCTTCCTCAAAAGTCACTGACCGTGCTGTCCCTGTTGTTTCAGATAAAAACGGTCACGCTAATCAAGAAAAAACAAAGTGGCTAGCTAAGGAACCTGACGAGGATGCTGCATCAAAGTCATTTAATACAGTTTTTATCCTAGAATGAACAAAAACGATTGTGCTTGGAATCATATGAATGATTTTGTTAAACGTGATGTTACTTTTCCAATTAAGCTTTATTCCATTCAGCAATTGATTCAGTTATCGCATGATTGTTTGTGATGTTCTAGTTGTGGTTGGAATGACTTTGATGATATAAATAATAATGATTGGTTTGGGTCATATCATATATATAATCATACACCCAAAACCAAACCCCGTAAAACCAAAAAGAAACAACATAAACAACGGGGTTCCCAATCAGAGGTTAAACCACAGCGGGAGAGAAAACCGATTCCAAAACGGGTTTCTCCTACTGAGGTTAAACCGACACCCAAAAGACAACCTGCTACAAAACCAGTTCCTCCAAAGGGTGTAAAATCTACACCTAAGAGGCAACCTGCGTCAAAGCAAGTTCCTCCGAAGGGTGTCAAACCTAACCCTCCAGGACCCATGCAAATATGGGTACCTAAAGTCCGCTAAACTTGTTTTTGCAGGATGGTCATGTGTGGTACTTAGACTCTGGATGCTCCAAGCACATGACCGGAAGGAGGGAGCTTCTCATGAACTACAAGGAAGCATATGGCAGAGACGTGAGATTCGGGAACAATGACAAGGCGCCGATTGTGGGCTACGGTGACATTGTCCAAGACAAGATCACTATCAAGAAGGTATCACACGTCTCGGGATTGGGACACAATCTGTTCAGTATCGGCCAATTCTGCGACAAATATCTCGAGGTCCGGTTCAAAGCCAAAAGGTGTAGAATACTCAATGACGACGGAGTAGAACTACTGGTTGGAAAGCGCAAGACCAAACTCTACACCATCGACCTCGCAGCCCTGAAGCCCGATAACCCTGTCTGCCTGATGTCAAAGGCGAATTCCGAACAAGCATGTTTTTGGCATCGACGTCTTTCGCACCTCAACTTCAAAAGTATCAACAAACTGGTACTGGGCGGACACGTGAAAGGCATGCTCGATCTTCAATTCGTGAAGGATCGACTCTGTGGGGCATGTAAGATGGGAAAGATGAAGCGAGCGACGCATAAGCCGAAGGCTGCTCCGAGCACGTCCCGGTCCCTCGAACTTATCCATATGGATTTGTGTGGACCGATGCGTGTTCAGAGCATCACCAAACGCAAATATGTCCTGGTGATGGTGGATGACTTCTCACGCTACACATGGGTCAAGTTCCTTCGCTCGAAAGACGAAACTCCGGAGCTGATTATCAATCATTTGAAGACCATCCAGCTGAATCTTCAGAGTCAAGTTCAGACAATCAGGACCGATAACGGGACGGAATTCAAGAATCAAATGGTGTGCGACTACCTAACTTCTGTCGGTATCTCACAAACATTCTCGGTGGCACGCACTCCTCAACAAAATGGAGTGATGGAAAGACGCAACTGTACCCTGGTCGAAGAGGCTCGCACCATGCTTTCTCAATCGAAACTACCGCTATTTCTCTGGGCTGAAGCGGTGCCAACTGCTTGCTATACGCAAAACCGCTCCATCATCAACAAGCGGTTCAACAAGACGCCGTACGAGATCATCAACAAACGCATTCCGAACATCAAGTACTTCCAGGCATTCGGATGCACATGCTACGTCTTAAACGACAAGGACGATCTCGGCAAATTCAGCCTAAAGGCGGACGAAGGAGTTTTCATAGGATACTTCATGCAGGCTAAGGCGTATCGCGTTTACAACAAACGAACTAAAACCGTTACCGAAAGTGTAAACGTGACATTCGACGAAGCCGCAGATTTGGCTTCTGAACACATCAGTTCAGAACCCGGTTTAACTGGTGTGCTAGCTTCCGAACTTCCACGTTCGAGGTCTGCACAAGCGACAGTAAATCCGAATCATGCATCTTCATCGAATGCTGATCTTTCAGATTTAGATTTACTGTTCAAATATTTTTATGATGACATATTTAACGTTTCTACCACTCATGTCTCAGCACAACCACAACTTGAGGCTGCTCGTATTGAAGATTCGGCGAATCTATCCGGTCCGACGCCTTCGACCAACACGCCTTCCATCACTGTGGAGACATCTCAACCGTCATCATCAACTTTATCTGATACTACTACCCTCCCGGAGGAACCGGTAATACATCCGGAGATCGCTCCTAATGATTCGTCATCTGCTACAATTGATGATCAGCCTCTGCATTCCTCGGAACCAGAAGTTGTTCAACCCTCGACGAATCCTCCCCCGTCTCCTCCGAGAACCCAACCGGCTACACTTGAAGCGGTACAAGACCTTCCATCTGGTAACTATGTGGATCCGGACGCCTCTCATTCAACTCAACAGCCGCTTCCGCATACCACCAAATGGACGAAAGCTCATCCCTTACATCAGATCATCGGTGCTCCCTCCACCCCGGTTCAAACGCGAGGTACATCGGCCAATTTCTGCCTCTTCTCCGGATTCTTAAGCAAGATCGAGCCTACCATTGTCCGCGAAACACTCGAAGACCCGGACTGGATCATAGCCATGCAAGAGGAGCTCAACAATTCGAGGCTCTCAAGGTATGGCGACTTGTTCCACGTCCAACTCACAAAACAGTGATCGGCACTAAATGGATCTTCAAGAACAATAAGGACGAAGACGGCAACGTCGTACGCAACAAGGCGCGTCTTGTGGCTAAGGGATACCGTCAACAAGAAGGGATCGACTATGACGAGACCTATGCTCCGGTGGCAAGGATAGAAGCTATACATATGTTCCTTGCATACGCCGCACACAAGAACTTCACGGTCTTCCAAATGGATGTGAAGACCGCATTCCTCTATGGCGATATCAAGGAAGAAGTATACGTATCGCAACCAGAAGGATTCGTGGACGATTCGAAGCCCAATCATGTCTACGTTCTAGACAAGGCACTTTATGGTCTAAAGCAAGCTCTACGAGCGTGGTACAACACTTTGTCTGAGTTCCTGCTAAAATCAGAGTTCACACGAGAGACAGGTTTTGAACTATCCGCTTATTCTGATGCAGACCACGCGGGCAGCATGATGGATCGGAAGAGCACATCGGGGCATGTGCAGTTCTTGGGCGATAGCTTGGTGAGTTGGGCATCCAAGAAGCAGCAGTGCGTCTCTACGTCGACTGCCGAGGCGGAATACGTGGCCGCCGTCAAATGCTGCTCTCAGGTAATTTGGATGCGGACCCAACTCAAGGACTACAGATTTACTTACGTAAAGGTGCCCATCTACTGTGACTCGAAGAGCACAATTGCCATATCCAACAATCCGGTCCAGCATACAAAGACAAAGCACATAGACGTTCGGTACCATTTTATCAAGGATCACGTTGAAAGAGGTACAGTCGAACTCTATTTTGTAAGTATTGAGCATCAGTTAGCAGACCTTTTTACAAAACCCTTGGACGAAAAACGTTTTAATACTCTAGTGTCCAAGTTAGGTATGCTAAATCTGAAGACTTGATCTGTTTGTGTGCCCGATACAAGTTCCATACATCTACGAGAACCTGTCTACTCATCATCCGTTGTTTCCACCCCTGATGATTGAGCATGCACTTTCTCGCACTTGTATTCTACTTGTATCAGTTACACAGTTAGATTGAGTCTCTGTATTTATTAGGTAGATTTCGCCTGTTTCCTTTATTTTCACGTGTGTTTCTTTTCTTTCATACTGTCGTCTACTTTATTTGATTATATTTGTGCTTTCACGAGTGTTCATGTGTTCAGGGGGAGCATGAAACGGTATCAGGTAAGTTTACTCTACTATTGAGGGGGAGCGTCCCACACAATTTTTTTTACTTATGAAAAGTTTTTTTGTGTGTGTGGATCCTCCCGCGTGTATTTCACACTACGCGCACATTCTGAGGGAGAGTATACACTGTTATGGTCATCATTTGAGGGGGAGCGACAACATTTTTTTTCTTTAAATGTATAAAAGTTTTTTTGTGTGTCGGTCTCTCCATTGCACACAATTGCCCTATCCGAGGGGCAGCAAAACCATCCCCATGCTCAGTTTGAGGGGGAGCGAGAGAAGGTTCTTTCAAAATCCTGATAACACTAATTTTCATAAAATTTGAAAGAACAGGGACGTTTCTGTGAAAATATCATAGTGTCCGGACAGGTATCCGGAAACCCTATCTATCCGGATAGGTTTCTGGACCGAATCCCTATCCGGATCGGATGGGAATCCGGATGACTCACCCGGACTCTTGGCTTCATATAAAAGGCATCCGGACTCTCTTTTATTCATTTTATCCGGAAATGTCGAAAACACCCTTAAAACCTCTCTCACTTTCTCTCTAGACCGGACTCTCACACAAACCACATTTCTTACTCGGGTTTCGCTTCAAAATCAGGTATGTCATTCACATCCATATTTAGATCATTCATAGTCGAATTTCATGCACTTCACACCACAAATCGACCTCAGATTTGGTCAATTCACAGGTTTCCGAACCCTAGTCTCGAGTCGAACGTCGTACGATCGATTTCAGGGTGTTTTTGGCCGAATTGCACTTACTCGTATGCACATACTTTTACATTTCAACTGTTTTGGTGCCTGGGTCACTATCTGCAAGCATATATGGGTGACATTGCTCAATCGAAAAGTCGCCCGGACACATTCAAGTTGTCCGGAAACTACCGAAGTCTAGATATTTCATCCGGACAACCCCAACATCCGGTAACCCTAGTTGTCCGGAAACCCAAGGGTTTCCGGTAAGTTCAACTATCCGGAATGTTGTGGTGTCCGGTACATAAGCCATCCGGGAACCCATTTTTTATCCGGAAACCACCTTTGTCCGGAATGCTTGTTTTATCCGGAAACTCTCTTCCTATCCGGAAACTAGTTGGTGTCCGGATACCTTTTGTCCGGATACCATGGTTTGTCCGGAAACTTTTGTTTTCCAATGATTTGTCCGGACACCCCTGTTTTTCAATACAGTACCTTATTATCTCACTGCCAGTCCTCAATCTGTCTCAGATTGAGCCCATTACTGCAAAGGTACGCGCCTGCACTTGTTCATCCGTCTTAATTACTAACTTTGGTTTCTCTTCAGATATTCTATGGCGGATCAAGAACAACAACAACATCCTGAAGAGCAAATTCCTCCTCAAGAGGAATTTCTCGACGAAGCAGCCGATAATGCTTTGGTCAACCCTGACCATGGCATTGAGATAGAGGCCAACAACCATCATTTGGACGCCGCTGATTTCCGACCACAACCACAACACCGTGTGGTCGTGGACATATTACTTGGTCACCCTCTCCGTGAGGCCCTCACTGCCACAGCCGACGTCCCAGTGCTTTATGTGTATCAAGTGTGGCTCTCTGCCCAAGTCGTTACGGCAGCCAATTCACAGACCATCACGGCACGGATCGACAACCAACCCTTCACGCTCACACCTGAGTCCTTCCGCCGTCTACTGTCACTACCCGAAGCCACCGCCGGCGGACATCAACGCTATGACCCCGCGGTCAACGACACAACTCTCTGTGCTCAAGTATGTGCTCTCGGATAAAACCACGCTCTCGATCGACCTTCAGCATTCAACCGCAAATATCTGGCGTCCATCTGGTACACATTGTTCACCATACTGAACATGTGTCTCTCATCCAGATGGAAGGGAATAGACCAGTGCACAGGCGACTTCCTGCGTTAATTCCATGCTGTATGCTACAACAGACACGTCGACTTCGCAATGATTATATGGCGCGAGCTGGTTACCGCTATTCGGCAAATCGGTGGTACAAAGCAAAAGAAGTTCCTACCTTACCCTCGTTTCCTCTCACTACCTGTGCGACAACATATAGATGCGAATCCCGGGATACTGCAAACGCATAAACCATCTGGTATGTCCTCCTTTCCATTTGCAATATATGGTGATTCGGAACCCGTCCAACGCCATAGCTATGCCCTTACCTGAAGCCTTACTGGCACATGTGGACCCCACTGCACCGAGTGTAGTAGAATATAAGCGAGAGTTAGAGGATCCCATGGTCCAGCCAGCACCGGAGGGACCTCCCCAGGGACATAGAACCGAGGGACGTGAGGGTCCTAGGACAAGAGGAGGAAGGGCCTGGGCAGAAGGGGCTCCCGGGCGGGGAATGATGAGATTACACGGGAGGGGAACCGGAGCGGGCGGTTGATAACGCCACTTTTTGGCGTTATTTTCAGTTCTCAAACCAACGAGATTGGCTGGTATTCAAGTAAAAAGGCGTGTATTTTACGGTTTATCTAGTGTTTGATACAGGTTATCTAAAAGGCGGCATTCCTCGGGAAAAGAAGTTAAAAAGAGCCCAAAACGAGTTTTTAGGGGGGTGATACCCGCCTATCAAGTTTTTGGCGCCGTTGCCGGGGAACTAGTTGTAGCTAATAGCACTACCATCTATAAGCGCTATTAGATTGAGCATTTGTTTATTTTACTTTCGTTGTTTTATTTTATCACTCTCAGTTTTTGGATTGCTAAGTCTGTCTAATTTCCGTTGCATGTACTAATTGGCTTATGCCAAGCAAAACCCGCGGAAAGGAAGTCGAGCCGATCGATCCGGAAATCGAAAGAACTGTCCGCCGTCTCCGCAAAGAAGCTAAGGCCAAGAAAAATATCAAGATCGAGATGTCAGACGACGAAGCACCACCTCGCAACAATCCACCACCACCACCTCCGGAAAGGGTACCTATGCGGTCTTTTGCCAATCCGAATGTGGCAGCGGCACGCATAGGCATCCAAGCGCCTCGCACTGCGGCGAACTCTTTTGAGCTCAAGCCGAGCACCATTGTGATGGTGCAACAAAATCAGTATGGAGGAGCACCGACTGAAGATCCCCATGCACACCTTCGCGTATTTGAACGGATCTGCAATACGTTCAAGATTAACGGGATGGACGAGGATGCAATTAAGCTGAGGCTGTTCGGCTTCTCTCTTAAAGGCCGAGCCGAGACATGGACCGAGAGTATCCAGCCGGATTCGATCACCACTTGGGCGCAGTTGAAAGCAGCTTTCCTTCAAACGTTTTTCCCACCTAGCAGAACCGCCCAACTGATGGCGGAGATCACCCATTTTTCTCAATGGGATCAAGAAACGTTATATGAGGCTTGGGAGCACTACAAGGACATGATCAAGAAGTGTCCTCATCATAAGCTACAAGGCTGGGTCATCATCCAGACCTTCTTTAGTGGACTCCACCCACAATTCAAAAACGATATCACAGCTGCGGCGGGTGGAGCACTAATGGACAAGTCGTATGAGGAAGCGTACGAGCTGATTGAGAACTTGGCCGAGCATAGTTTTTCTACCCCGAGATAAGCCGTTAGAAGAGTGGCGAGTATTCAAGAGTCGTAAGAGCTGAAGGAAATGAAAGCTCAACTAGCTGTTATCACGAATCATCTGAAGGGAGGCAATCCGGGAGAGCCTGAACAAGTCCAATTTATGCAAAACCGGAACCATCAGCCGAGAAACGATCCTTTCTCGAATACATACAACGAGGGGTGGAAACGACACCCTAATCTCTCATGGGGTCAACCCGGACAACCACAAGGTTTTCACCAAAGGAACGAAGGACAATCCGTAGAGAAGAAACCGGAGCTGGAGGACATGATGATGAAGTTTATGGCGAAGATGGACAGCACAGTTGGGGAATTGGCAAACACGATCAACACGGTCAAGACGGCTACCGAACAAAACACCGCCTCCATTAAAATCCTCGAAAGGCAAATGGGGCAAATCTCTGAAGCCCTACAAAATCGACCTCCCGGAGCATTCCCGAGTATGGCTGAAAGGAAACCGAGAGAGGAGTGTAATGCCATTTACCTGAGAAATGGCAAGGAGCTGATCAATGAGCCAATACAAGAACCGTCATCAAAGGAAGATTTTGAGATGATAAAAGTGAGTGAGTTAGAGGCCGATGAAGAGGTGGTGATTGAAGATAACTCGAGGAGTGAAGAGAAGAAGAAAGAGCAACCCACCATGCTCAAGCAATCACCGGTCAAGCCGGTGATACCGACAGTGCCTTACCCGAGCAGGCTTAAATCTCATAAGGATGATGTTCATTTTTCTAAATTTCTTGATGTATTTAAAAGGTTAACTATTAACATCCTTTTGCAGATGCTCTGGCACAAATGCCCTCATATGCGAAATTCATGAAGGAAATTCTATCCAAAAAGAGGGCGATCGACCACCAATCCACCGTTACACTCACTGAAGAGTGTAGCGCGATTTTTCAGAATAAGCTTCCCCCGAAGCTTAAAGATCCAGGGAGTTTTTCGATTCCCATTCAAATTGGGAACCTTTCATTTAATAAAGTGTTATGTGATTTAGGAGCCAGTATTAATCTGATGCCCCTCTCTATTTTTAGGAAACTCGGCTTGGGGGAAGTGCAACCAACATACATGACGCTAAAGCTCGCGGATAGATCGATCAGATATCCCTATGGAGTCGTCGAGGATGTGTTGATCAAGGTCGGTAAGTTCTACTTTCCGGTAGATTTCGTGGTCATCGACATAGATGAAGATGAAGAAGTCCCGTTGATCTTGGGAAGGTCCTTTCTAGCTACGAGTAGAGCCTTGATTGATATGGAGGAAGGTGAGATAACCTTCAGAGTTGGAGGCGAAAAGGTCAACTTCAAGATGTTCGAGAGTGGAAGGTGTAGATCTGGAGATGGTAAAGGCAAGTCAAATGAAGAAGAATCCGTGAAGAATCGCAAGTGTGGGCGATCCAATTCTGCGGATACTAAGCCAAGCTGAAAGCCACACAGTCGTGCCACGACTTTAAATACGGCGCTGGGTGGGAGGCAACTCACCAAGGTTTGCGTTTCTTTTATTATTTTTATTTTTGAGTATGTTTTTATTTCCGAAAAACCATAAAAATGATAAAAAAATCGAAAAATTGAAAAATCAAAAATAGCTGGAACATGGACATACGCGGCTTAGGTCGCGGGTTGCATACCGTGTGGTAAGCCGCGGGACTCCTCTGAACTGTTTTGTGAAATAGTGGGTTACGCAGGATGTGGCGCGGCCTGCAAGCCGCGCAGCAAACCGCGGGTGTCCCTCGTTCGTTTTTCGTGCAGTTTTTGTTTCCTTTCTTGCTTTGTGTGTTTCCTTTTCTTGTTTGTTGTCTTTTGTCTTTTGCTTTGAGTGTTTTTGATTTTGGGTGCCATGCTCTCCTCTTTTTCTCTCGTGCTCAATCTTATGAGAAAATCTCCTCCATCCGGGCAAAACAGGTACGTTCTAACATTGTATGTTAATGAGTAGTGTATGCTGTTGTTTCAGTATCAGTTACACGAGATGCACCAAACCTAAGTTTCACTTAGGTTTGGGGTGCCTCATCTTTCACATCTACACACTCACCTTTTTATCCTGTGCAAACCTCGGTTTTACCGAGGTTTGGGGTTGGCTTCTATTTGGCAAACCTAGGCCACGGCCTAGGTTTGGGGTGCCCATATATGAGGAACTCTGGGTTAGCTTCTAGTTATGTTGTGTAATGTTTCGTCTTTCCTGCGTAATAACTGTAATAACTGCACAATGATTCAAGTCGCATCGCCTACGACTTTACTTGCACATTGGGGACAATGTGTGGGTAAGGTTTGGGGTTGCCCAATCGGGCCCACGTAATGCACGTAGATTTCCTACACTTCTGAGTATCTAGATCACATTAGCCAAAAAAATTTGTTTTGAATGATTGAGACCAACCATTGTGGGAAGAATCTTGTGATAGTGATGTGACCATTAGGGAAGGACCGGGAAAAGACATGACTAGGGACATTAGTGGATACCACCCGATTGTGAGTCTTGAGCCTAAAGACGTTTTTCATTTTGAGGGATTCATACACTTAAGTCATATACACTTTTTCGAATTCCTTGTCGTGAATGTAGAATGATCTCGCTACATTATTGCATTGAGTAGCAAAGACGAACATCGGGATATTAGGTATGGGTATAGTAGACCATATCGTGTGGACCTTAAGATATGATTCCAGGCATTATGTGTTTTATTTTTAACCATTTTTAGCTATCGTTCCCTTTCACCCTTTTGTGTGTATCCATAGCCCTTTTGCATCCAAACACGCACCTTATTCGTTTCTAAACCCACCAGTACACCTTTAGCCATAAACCTTAGCCAACCCTCATCCGAAAGCGTGTAAATTAGAAGTGGTAATGAACAGTGAATGATGGAGCAGAAAAGAAAGAGTACAGGCCAGTCATGAGAATAAAATGGGTCAATGTAACCCGAGAAATAGAAAAGAGGGCCAATGATGCCCCAAAAAAATAAAGAGGACCAATGAAGTCCCAACTGGAAAAAAAATACAGTTCGTTAGTGTTTACAGCAGCTGAATAAGAGAGTCAAAGCGACTCCAATAGTGACAAAGAGGGCCAAATGATAGAGGTTGAACTAGAAAAGTTCAGAACTGCCAATGATTGACACGCAAAGGATTTTTGATCCTCTTACCCTTCGTTTCATAGCCTTAACCTTAGCCCCATTACAACCCTTGTAAAGACCTGGATGATCTTTTGGGAGATGTGATTACGGTATACGACCACCTTTATCGATAGTCCCTGTCTTGCTACTTGATTCCTTCTGAGATCAATCTTTTGGACACTTGTACGTCTTTCATGTTAGTTGTCATGAAATTATTGCGTATTCCTGTACATAACCTCCATAACATGACAACATGAGCGATAACCTAGGTTCGAGTGCAAAGAGAGTAACCCGTGAGATAGGGTCGAGGAAAAATGTTTTTCCTAGCATGTTTGGACTTAGTCTAACCCTAATGTAATCGGAATGGTCACGAGTTCAACCCCCAATGGAAAGTCATAGATCGGACGAAATAAGAATGAGGTGAGAGTGAGATAAACATTCACGGGTATGGGAAATCACCGATGCATCACTTAGTACCGATTGGGAATTGTGCAGTTATTATTTCACCGTGTGCTTTTATTCTATTTTTATCGCTCATTTGCTTGGGGACAAGCAACGCTCGGTTTAGGGTTGTTGATAACGCCACTTTTTGGCGTTATTTTCAGTTCTCAAACCAACGAGATTGGCTTGTATTCAAGTAAAAAGGCGTGTATTTTACGGTTTATCTAGTGTTTGATACAGGTTATCTAAAAGGCGGCATTCCTCGGGAAAAGAAGTTAAAAAGAGCCCAAAACGAGTCCAAACGAAGCCTAACGGAAGCCCAAAAGCAAAGCCCAAGACCCACGACTGAACCAGGACCCGATCCGCGAACCAGACGACGACCCACGCAGCCAAAAGGATACGCGTGACCTGCCACGCGACTTGCAAGCCGTGCAGCAAGTCGCGTAAGGCTCTGTTTTGCGAAATTCAGATATAATTTTCAGTTTTTAGGTCATTCGGTAAAAGGCAACTTTCACACGACGGCCAGGGGCGATTTTGGGGCGATTTCTGGAGACTTTTCGGAGCTTTTGGAGTCACGATCGAGAGCCGATCAAGGAGACGTTCAACACGCGAAGTAGAGACGAGCACGAGAGACGGGAGTTCATCATCTTACTGTTTACGATTGCATCTTTTACGCTTAATCATGTTTACATACACTTTCGCATCTATTTCTCTTGTGTTTGAATCCACCACCGACATGAACTAACCGGTTCGTGTTGGGGGTTGGAATGAATTCGGTTTATTAAGCATGTAAACAAACGATTTGAACTTTTATCAGTTTTCCTTAAGCAATGAAGCATGTGATTTCGTTCTTAATGCTTTTGTGAATTTGGCCAATTTACAATTGATTTGTTGTTAGTAATTAAGTTCGAGAGAATTGATTGCTAATTAGAATTAGGAATTGCAAGCCTAAAGTCCGAAAGGTGATAGAGATATACCGAGTAAGCTTTAGTCCCAATTAAACCGTTAGGTTGATATCGAGAGATAAAATCTAGCCAATTTAAACATAAATCGTGTACTTAATGTGTTTTGGAATCCATAGGTGAGATCGAGAGATTAAACTTATCCTTTTCAAAATAAAACCCGTTGTTGTTCGAAAGAGAACGACGGTGATCTTAAAAGATTTGGGAATCATTAAGGGGATTAACTGGTAACTGTTATGAGTCAGTTGTTTGCATGTGTAGAACCTGAGGATTTCCAACCCTCGACTTCTCTCTCTATCGAAGTTTCCAAGTCGTTTACTGTTTCGTTGTGATTTCGTATTCGTTGCAATTAAGTAGTTTTAAATCAAACCAATCTTCCAAATTCGACAGTTCAATTAATAGTTCTTATAGTAATTGTGATACTTAGTTCCTAGTTCCCTTGGTTCGATACTCGTACTTACCGTACGTTATTACTTGATTTCGATACCGTACACTTGCGGTCAGATTTAGGGGGGTGATACCCGCCTATCAAGTTTTTGGCGCCGTTGCCGGGGAACTAGTTGTAGCTAATAGCACTACCATCTATAAGCGCTATTAGATTGAGCATTTGTTTATTTTACTTTCGTTGTTTTATTTTATCACTCTCAGTTTTTGGATTGCTAAGTCTGTCTAATTTCCGTTGCATGTACTAATTGGCTTATGCCAAGCAAAACCCGCGGAAATGAAGTCGAGCCGATCGATCCGGAAATCGAAAGAACTGCCCGCCGTCTCCGCAAAGAAGCTAAGGCCAAGAAAAATATCAAGATCGAGATGTCAGACGACGAAGCACCACCTCGCAACAATCCACCACCACCACCTCCGGAAAGGGTACCTATGCGGTCTTTTGCCAATCTGAATGTGGCAGCGGCACGCATAGGCATCCAAGCGCCTCGCACTGCGGCGAACTCTTTTGAGCTCAAGCCGAGCACCATTGTGATGGTGCAACAAAATCAGTACGGAGGAGCACCGACTGAAGATCCCCATGCACACATTCGCGTATTTGAACGGATCTGCAATACGTTCAAGATTAACGGGATGGACGAGGATGCAATTAAGCTGAGGCTGTTCGGCTTCTCTCTTAAAGGCCGAGCCGAGACATGGATCGAGAGTATCCAGCCGGATTCGATCACCACTTGGGCGCAGTTGAAAGCAGCTTTCCTTCAAACGTTTTTCCCACCTAGCAGAACCGCCCAACTGATGGCGGAGATCACCCATTTTTCTCAATGGGATCAAGAAACGTTATATGAGGCTTGGGAGCACTACAAGGACATGATCAAGAAGTGTCCTCATCATAAGCTACAAGGCTGGGTCATCATCCAGACCTTCTTTAGTGGACTCCACCCACAATTCAAAAACGATATCACAGCTGCGGCGGGTGGAGCACTAATGGACAAGTCGTATGAGGAAGCGTGCGAGCTGATTGAGAACTTGGCCGAGCATAGTTTTTCTACCCCGAGATCAGCCGTTAGAAGAGTGGCGAGTATTCAAGAGTCGTAAGAGCTGAAGGAAATGAAAGCTCAACTAGCTGTTATCACGAATCATCTGAAGGGAGGCAATCCGGGAGAGCCTGAACAAGTCCAATTTATGCAAAACCGGAACCATCAGCCGAGAAACGATCCTTTCTCGAATACATACAACGAGGGGTGGAAACGACACCCTAATCTCTCATGGGGTCAACCCGGTCAACCACAAGGTTTTCACCAAAGGAACGAAGGACAATCCGTAGAGAAGAAACCGGAGCTGGAGGACATGATGATGAAGTTTATGGCGAAGATGGACAGCACGGTCGGGGAATTGGCAAACACGATCAACACGGTCAAGGCGGCTACCGAACAAAACACCGCCTCCATTAAAATCCTCGAAAGGCAAATGGGGCAAATCTCTGAAGCCCTACAAAACCGACCTCCCGGAGCATTCCCGAGTATGGCTGAAAGGAAACCGAGAGAGGAGTGTAATGCCATTTACCTGAGAAATGGCAAGGAGCTGATCAATGAGCCAATACAAGAACCGTCATCAAAGGAAGATTTTGAGATGATAGAAGTGAGTGAGTTAGAGGCCGATGAAGAGGTGGTGATTGAAGATAACTCGAGGAGTGAAGAGAAGAAGAAAGAGCAACCCACCATGCTCAAGCAATCACCGGTCAAGCCGATGATACCGACAGTGCCTTACCCGAGCAGGCTTAAATCTCATAAGGATGATGTTCATTTTTCTAAATTTCTTGATGTATTTAAAAGGTTAACTATTAACATCCTTTTGCAGATGCTCTGGCATAAATGCCCTCATATGCGAAATTAATGAAGGAAATTCTATCCAAAAAGAGGGTGATCGACCACCAATCCACCGTTACACTCACTGAAGAGTGTAGCGCGATTTTTCAGAATAAGCTTCTCCCGAAGATTAAAGATCCAGGGATTTTTTCGATTCCCATTCAAATTGGGAACCTTTCATTTAATAAAGTGTTATGTGATTTAGGAGCCAGTATTAATCTGATGCCCCTCTCTATTTTTAGGAAACTCGGCTTGGGGGAAGTGCAACCAACATACATGACGCTAAAGCTCGCGGATAGATCGATCAGATATCCCTATGGAGTCGTCGAGGATGTGTTGATTAAGGTCGGTAAGTTCTACTTTCCGGTAGATTTCGTGGTCATCGACATAGATGAAGATGAAGAAGTCCCGTTGATCTTGGGAAGGTCCTTTCTAGCTACGAGTAGAGCCTTGATTGATATGGAGGAAGGTGAGATAACCTTCAGAGTTGGAGGCGAAAAGGTCAACTTCAAGATGTTCGAGAGTGGAAGGTGTAGATCTGGAGATGGTAAAGGCAAGTCAAATGAAGAAGAATCCGTGAAGAATCGCAAGTGTGGGCGATCCAATTCTGCGGATACTAAGCCAAGCTGAAAGCCACACAGTCGTGCCACGACTTTAAATACGGCGCTGGGTGGGAGGCAACCCACCAAGGTTTGCGTTTCTTTTATTATTTTTATTTTTGAGTATGTTTTTATTTCCGAAAAACCATAAAAATGAAAAAGAATCGAAAAATTGAAAAATCAAAAATAGCTGGAACATGGACATACGCGGCTTAGGTCGCGGGTTGCATACCGTGTGGTAAGCCGCGGGACTCCTCTGAACTGTTTTGTGAAATAGTGGGTTACGCAGGATGTGGCGCGGCCTGCAAGCCGCGCAGCAAACCGCGGGTGTCCCTCGTTCGTTTTTCGTGCAATTTTTGTTTCCTTTCTTGCTTTGTGTGTTTCCTTTTCTTGTTTGTTGTCTTTTGTCTTTTGCTTTGAGTGTTTTTGTTTTTGGGTGCCATGCTCTCCTCTTTTTCTCTCGTGCTCAATCTTATGAGAGAATCTCCTCCATCCGGGCAAAACAGGTACGTTCTAACATTGTATGTTAATGAGTAGTGTATGTTGTTGTTTCAGTATCAGTTACACGAGATGCACCAAACCTAAGTTTCACTTAGGTTTGGGGTGCCTCATCTTTCACATCTACACACTCACCTTTTTATCCTGTGCAAACCTCGGTTTTACCGAGGTTTGGGGTTGGCTTCTATTTGGCAAACCTAGGCCACGACCTAGATTTGGGGTGCCCATATATGAGGAACTCTGGGTTAGCTTCTAGTTATGTTGTGTAATGTTTCGTCTTTCCTGCGTAATAACTGTAATAACTGCACAATGATTCAAGTCGCATCGCCTACGACTTTACTTGCACATTGGGGACAATGTGTGGGTAAGGTTTGGGGTTGCCCAATCGGGCCCACGTAATGCACGTAGATTTCCTACACTTCTGAGTATCTAGATCACATTAGCCAAAAAAAATTGTTTTAAATGATTGAGACCAACCATTGTGGGAAGAATCTTGTGATAGTGATGTGACCGTTAGGGAAGGACCAGGAAAAGACATGACTAGGGACATTAGTGGATACCACCCGATTGTGAGTCTTGAGCCTAAAGACGTTTTTCATTTTGAGGGATTCATACACTTAAGTCATATACACTTTTTCGAATTCCTTGTCGTGAATGTAGAATGATCTCGCTACATTATTGCATTGAGTAGCAAAGACAAACATCGGGATATTAGGTAAGGGTATAGTAGACCATATCGTGTGGACCTTAAGATATGATTCCAGGCATTATGTGTTTTATTTTTAACCATTTTCAGCTATCGTTCCCTTTCACCCTTTTGTGTGTATCCATAGCCCTTTTGCATCCAAACACGCACCTTATTCGTTTCTAAACCCACCAGTACACCTTTAGCCATAAACCTTAGCCAACCCTCACCCGAAAGCGTGTAAATTAGAAGTGGTAATGAACAGTGAATGATGGAGCAAAAAAGAAAGAGTACAGGCCAGTCATGAGAATAAAATGGGTCAATGTAACCCGAGAAATAGAAAAGAGGGCCAATGATGCCCCAAACAAATAAAGAGGACCAATGAAGTCCCAACTGGAAAAAAAATACAGTTCGTTAGTGTTTACAGCAGCTGAATAAGAGAGTCAAAGCGACTCCAATAGTGACAAAGAGGGCCAAATGATAGAGGTTGAACTAGAAAAGTTCAGAACTGCCAATGATTGACACGCAAAGGATTTTTGATCCTCTTACCCTTCGTTTCATAGCCTTAACCTTAGCCCCATTACAACCCTTGTAAAGACCTGGATGATCTTTTGGGAGATGTGATTACGGTATATGACCACCTTTATCGATAGTCCCTGTCTTGCTACTTGATTCCTTTTGAGATCAATCTTTTGGACACTTGTGCGTCTTTCATGTTAGTTGTCATGATATTATTGCGAATTCTTGTACATAACCTCCATAACATGACAACATGAGCGATAACCTAGGTTCGAGTGCAAAGAGAGTAACCCGTGAGATAGGGTCGAGGCGAAATGTTTTTCCTAGCATGTTTGGACTTAGTCTAACCCTAATGTAATCGGAATGGTCACGAGTTCAACCCCCAATGGAAAGTCATAGATCGGACGAAATAAGAATGAGGTGAGAGTGAGATAGACATTCACGGGTATGGGAAATCACTGATGCATCACTTGGTACCGATTGGGAATTGTGCAGTTATTATTTCACCATGTGCTTTTATTCTATTTTTATCGCTCATTTGCTTGGGGACAAGCAACGCTCGGTTTAGGGTTGTTGATAACGCCACTTTTTGGCGTTATTTTCAGTTCTCAAACCAACGAGATTGGCTTGTATTCAAGTAAAAAGGCGTGTATTTTACGGTTTATCTAGTGTTTGATACAGGTTATCTAAAAGGCGGCATTCCTCGGGAAAAGAAGTTAAAAAGAGCCCAAAACGAGTCCAAACGAAGCCTAACGGAAGCCTAAAAGCAAAGCCCAAGACCCACGACCGAACCAGGACCCGATCCGCGAACCAGACGACGACCCACGCAGCCAAAAGGATACGCGCGACCTGCCACGCGACTTGCAAGCCGCGCAGCAAGTCGCGTAAGGCTCTGTTTCACGAAATTCAGATATAATTTTCAGTTTTTAGGTCATTCGGTAAAAGGCAACTTTCACACGATGGCCAGGGGCGATTTTGGGGCGATTTTGGGGCGATTTCTGGAGACTTTTCGGAGCTTTTGGAGTCACGATCGAGAGCCGATCAAGGAGACGTTCAACACGCGAAGTAGAGACGAGCACGAGAGACGGGAGTTCATCATCTTACTATTTACGATTGCATCTTTTACGCTTAATCATGTTTACATACACTTTCGCATCTATTTCTCTTGTGTTTGAATCCACCACCGACATGAACTAACCGGTTCGTGTTGGGGGTTGGAATGAATTCGGTTTATTAAGCATGTAAACAAACGATTTGAACTTTTATCAGTTTTCCTTAAGCAATGAAGCATGTGATTTCGTTCTTAATGCTTTTGTGAATTTGTCCAATTTACAATTGATTTGTTGTTAGTAATTAAGTTCGAGAGAATTGATTGCTAATTAGAATTAGGAATTGCATGCCTAAAGTCCGAAAGGTGATAGAGATATACCGAGTAAGCTCTAGTCCCAATTAAACCGTTAGGTTGATATCGAGAGATAAAATCTAGCCAATTTAAACATAAATCGTGTACTTAATGTGTTTTGGAATCCATAGGTGAGATCGAGAGATTAAACTTATCCTTTTCAAAATAAAACCCGTTGTTGTTCGAAAGAGAACGACGGTGATCTTAAAAGATTTGGGAATCATTAAGGGGATTAACTGGTAACTGTTTTGAGTCAGTTGTTTGCATGTGTAGAACCTGAGGATTTCCAACCCTCAACTTCTCTCTCTATCGAAGTTTCCAAGTCGTTTACTGTTTCGTTGTGATTTCGTATTCGTTGCAATTAAGTAGTTTTAAATCAAACCAATCTTCCAAATTCGACAGTTCAATTAATAGTTCTTATAGTAATTGTGATACTTAGTTCCTAGTTCCCTTGGTTCGATACTCGTACTTACTGTACGTTATTACTTGATTTCGACACTGTACACTTGCGTTAAATTTAGGGGGGTGATACCCGCCTATCAGCGGGTCAGTGGATACGCGTCCCAGTTCTAGACAATCCCATCAAGCCGGTACATCCTCTCGACAGATGCTCCATCGTGACACTGAGCCCTATATATCTGACCCTCCTTCACCACAACGCCAAGTTGAAGACGTGGAATCTGACTCCACTGAATCCGATATAGACCGTTCCATCCGCGCATCCCTAATCCCACCCCGTATCGGACCAAACCCGGACTTTACCGAAGGAACCACTTCTGACTCACCGGCACCCCCTCCTATCCCTATTACTCAACCTGATATGGGAGATACAAGGAGAACCGAGGGAGTATTAGGTGATGAGTTAGAACATGTGAGACGGAGGGAATTGAGGTCGAAAGCGAACCAAGAAAGATTAAGCCGTAAAGATAAAGAGGCTTCTGAGCGACCCCACACCAGTGTCACCCGGGTAGCCACATCTGCTATCCTGTCTCATCCGTTGGGACGGGGTATTGAAGAAGCCGTCGTGGACCCAGCGACGCAATTACACGACCTCCTCAGCCACTCACTCGTCTCTCAAAAGACGGGTGTTTCAACTTCTCACGGGGATGAAGCACAACTTCTACCGGTCTCTCACTCGGAGGGTACTGGTATTGAAACAAGTGACCAGCCTCCCCCGGTCTCGACTTCTTTGAGTGCACTATTGAGTCTAGAGCCACTTGTTATTGAACATTCTTCGGTTAGGACACAAGATACGATCCAACAAATCGGTGCTCTTGGTGACCCGATCGGAACTTCCGTAGGATCTCCGCCTTTAAGTGGAATCCGAGGATCGGAAGGAAATCCTACCACGGACACACCATCGCCAACCGTGAACGTAGGTGGCTCTGCCTCTAAGGTAGACGCCTCAACGGGTGCTCTAAGTGATCCCGGAGTGATTTTGCCCGACTTTGTGTTAAAGGGATATCTGGACGGCGCCCTAAAGGCTGTCCGCGAGGCCATAGAGCAGCGATTCACCAATGAGCTCGACAAACTGAAGACTCTGATCAAAGGTAAAGAGAAGATGGTTCAACCTGAAACTGCACCGACACCACCACCGGCTCCCGGTCAGCCAAATCTTTCGGTGGACACCCTGGAAACCATGCTTCTAGCTCAGCTGCTCCAGCAATCCGAAACCGACGCCTCTACCAAAGCAGACCTGATCTCCGTTCTGAAATCTCAGGTCAATGCTCCTTCGTCATCCATTACTACTAGATTGGACCAGCTTGACACGACTCTCAAGGACGTTCAACCAGCGCTCAAAACGCTTTCCGAGAGAGTCGCCTCCATCGAAGAAACCTGCAAGAGTCAAGCTGGCGGACTCAAGAGAAGGCACGATGACCAGGATGATCCTGATCATCATGAGGGGGAGAACAAGAGACAAAGATCAACTGAGTCCGCCCCAATCATACCTGAAGCTACTGTGGTTCAACCGGAACCTTCAACTGCGGCAACTACAACCGAAACCGGACCCGAAGTCGAGTTGCCTTTAATCGAGATGGTAATGGATATGGACATCTCCGAAGACGAAGACCCGATGGTTGAAAATCCTGAGGGAACAACACAGGAATTGGTCAACTTTGATACATCAGATGGGTCTACACTCAAACTTATTGATCCAAACACCGAGATAGACCCGGAGACCGAAAATGCATGGTACGAAAAAGCCACCAGTGCTGTAAATCTCCAGGTAAACCTGATCTTCCCTACTGATGAAGACGATAATGTTGACTACGACCAATTTCTGCTGCTAAATCTGTATGGTTCACCCGTTCACTCTGCTCAAGCCGCTGAAACTTCTACAAGATCCGAGACTACATCTGCTGAAATTCCGACATCTCCTCAGCTACCGACAGCTTCTGATCTTCCTCCTCCTCAACAGCAACAGATCCGATGGGAGAAGATCACGATATTTATTCCTCACCTGGAGGAATTTCTCAAAAGGCTGTTCGTTCACAGGTTACGCCCTATCGAGCCTACTTTTTGCATTGGTATTTATTGTTCCAACCCAGAATACCAAAGCCAGTACATAAACGCAATGAAGCGGTGTCTGCCAGTTAGCCAAGTCCGAACAAAGCACAAGATCACCGAAGTGCTCAACATCCAAACAGGTAGAATTCTGAAAGTTATGTTTCCCATCTTCACCGTCCGACGAGAAGACGGAAATGAATGGATATTTTCCGAAGCTGATTTCAAGAATCTCCGACCGTTCAAGTAACCAAAGCGCTCGAAGATGTTCGTCGATTCCTAGTCCGTACCATCATGATGTCCTATCTCACGGACTTCCAAATGGCAATCGAGAACAAAGCTAAGAAGGTAACCCTGATAAAGCCGAATCTGAAAGCGCCCGAACAGATGATGTATCCCGAGAACGCACTGCTTCTGGAACCAGAATTTGGGATAGTCTACATCAACGATCAGAATGAAAAGAGATTTCTTCGCTTCAGTCAGGTAGACAGATTCTGCGACGGCACGCTCTTCAAAGCTCAAGATGCTCTTCGAATAATCATCACGTATGAATCCGAAAATCAAAAGGTTTCGTATGTTCCCAATCCGAATGAAACAACCGCTCGAAAAGCCTTAGAAGTGATTGAAGAACGCATCGACTATCGCCGCGCCATCTGAATGTTCGAGGTACACTTTGCGCTCCGAAAGAGATATGTGGATAACTGGCGCGAACTCGAACTTCGATTCGAAGAGGGAGATTGTTAGGGCAATTAATGTGCTGAATAGAAGTTCAAGGGCTTGTTTGTTATTGTTTAATTTGAGCCTTATTAGTGAACGGGTTGTGGGCTTGTTTCCACGGGCCCAGAGTATTAAAGTTGTAATTAGCTTAGAATTAAGCTAGTTGTCTATTTTGCTTTCCTGAATCGTATTGTAATTCTCTCTACAATTGAAATCTAATTTTCTTACATATTGATTTCTTCATTGTTCGTTGCATTGATCTGAGACTCACAAATAATATATATAATTATACATGTATTCGTATTAAATTTTTATTATTATTTAACATATATTTTTATTTGAATTTTTTTACTCACATAACCAAAACTTAGATGGAATGCAACAATCAATCAATATATATATATATAAAGGAAAATGTAGGAGAGAGAGTTAAGAAGAACCCTCCATTGAGGCTTTAGAATTTTCTTAGAGTTTTGAATTTTTTTTAAATCAAAGATAGCATTAAATGGGTTAATCATTTCATTTTCTTTACTAATTTTTATTATTGTATATATTCAATATTAATATTTTTAGCAAAACATAATATTATTTACATCACATTTTTAACAATAATATATATAATTATACCTGTATTCGTATTAAATTTTTATTATTATTTAACATATATTTTTATTTGAATTTTTTTTCTCACATAACCAAAACTTAGATGGAATGCAACAATGGTTATAAATGAAAACTTATTTTGATGAAATATATTTTAGTTATTTAATTTTATTATTTTTTGTAGTAAGCTAACAATCATCATTATATATATATATATAAAGGAAAATGTAGGAGAGAGCGTTAAGGAGAAGCCTCCATTGAGGCTTTAGAATTTTCTTAGAGTTTTGAATTTTTTTTAAATCAAAGATAGCATTAAATGGGTTAATCCTTTCATTTTCTTTACTAATTTTTATTATTTTATATATTCAATATTAATATTTTTAGCAAAACAAAATATTATTTACATCACATTTTTAACAATAATATATATAATTATACCTGTATTCGTATTAAATTTTTATTATTATTTAACATATATTTTTATTTGAATTTTTTTTCTCACATAACCAAAACTTAGATGGAATGCAACAATGGTTATAAATGAAAACTTATTTTGATGGAATATATTTTTGTTATTTAATTTTATTATTTTTTGTAGTAAGCTAACAATGCTTATAAATAAATTTTATTTTAAAAGTGCATATTTTTAGCGATTGTAACAACCCAAACTGAAATAAAGCATAACATTCATAAAAATATCAAATATCCTAAAATCTATCTCAAAATTTTCCCTTACAAGTGTCATTAAAACTAGGTTGGCGGAAACAACCTATTCACAACTGAGAATAACATAGAATCTATAAGTAAAGTAAAACTCTAACTCTAGAAGCATCCGTACTCTAAGCCTGCTCTTTTCCTTTACCGGAGCTTCCTACAACCTTCTTACCTGAAAAGGTTTAGTTTGGAAAATGCGAGGGTTAGACCATGTGGTTTAGTGAGCTCCCTCAAGAATTGATAACATGCATATAAAACAGTTTGTAACTTTCAAACATAACATTTTTAATACAAAACTTTCGGATAACTCAACTCATGTAAATCGCACACTGAAGTCACTCGGAATTGACAACGTGTCAGTCTCACACTGCCTTACTGGGTCACTCCTCCCATGGCATAAACGGGACACACCCCTTGGTATGAGCACTGGCGGGCCACACCCCTGACTTAGCCGATTTACATCTAACAACAATGTATGCATACATCTCAAATAAACTTTCATATAATCATGCGATAAAACATATCATTTCTTCGCATTAACTTACTTTAGAAAAAACATGTTTTAAAACACGTATATTTTAGTTAGAAAAACTCACATGGTGCTTTTAATGACTTTTCTCACTTTACTTTTAACCTTCTAATACAATACCTGAATAAGGGGGATAAAATATGAGTTGACCGGATACTAATTAACCATCTTTCCGAACACCGACTATCCGGACGCTACTCACCGGATAACACTCTGTCCGGGCGAAACTTACCGGATACCGAACTACGCGGATCCCCTTTCCGGACAACAAAACTATCTGGACATCTACCCATCCGGACATCCAAGCTTTTCGGACATCCACTTGTCCGGGCTCTTTACCCTATCCGGACAGTCATCCCATCCGGACACTTACCCTATCCGGACTACGTACCGGACACTTCGTCCGGACACCTGCACAGACTTACCGGACGAAGGGTCTGTTTCGTTTTTGGGAGTGAAACTTGCTAGCACACCCTTAAGAAAATGATTTTACGATAAGGACAACATCATGAACATTCTTACTCCTTTTTCTTACAAACCTTCTGCTATTTAACACAAAATGATATCTAATTTCTTCCTTAAAGCATCATTCTCAAACTTTTAAGCAAAACACTAAACACCCCAAATAAAACTACTCCAGCAACAATTCCAAAGACAAGAATTGAAATAAGAGATTACCTGATGAAATTCAATGCAGATTAGTCTCCAAACTTTCACTCCTTCTTCCCAAATTTGTAGATTGCAAACCCTTCATTCTGTTGGGGGATTTCGGGGAATAATCGTGGGAGAGGTAGAGTGATAGAACTTGGATAAACGACAGAGATCGCGTGAGAGCTCGCTTTCCGTAAGAGATATTTCGACCCTATTCTGCCAGGGTATCACGAAATTCTCTCGAGGATAATCTCTATGTTTCGGTGTATCGATTAAGGCAGAAATCGATTCATACTTATACACTTTAGGAATTGTAACCTTCACCATATTGATTCAAGAAATAATATCTCAATTAATGAGATTGATTGTGGGTTTAAAGACGGCAGTTACAAACGTGAAAACCAGTCCAGACGTTGGCGCCAGTCTCCGCGCCAGTCAACTGGCGCCACAACTGGCGCGGGCAAACATTCCAGAGCTTGGCGCCAGTCTTGGCGCCAGCCAACTGGCGCCACAATCAGCGCGGACAAACATTCCAGTGCTTGGCGCCAGTCTTGGCGCCAGCACTGGCCCCGACGCCCAGCTCTCAAAACCACTTTGTAACTCGCCAATCTTAACCGTCCAACAATCCCGGGTTCTAGTTAGCTTACACGAGTGTGCACTCCACACCTCCTAACTCATGTTATAGCTTAGCTAACAACCCCATTATTACCTTTGTGAATCCAACTACACAAAATGAACATGATGATTTCACTAAAATCACCAACATTCCTCCCCCATTTTAGTGCAATCCTTGATTCACAAAATAAATTCAATACAGGTAAACAAACTCATGCATAAATGAAAATATCTAAAAGATTGAATTTCCATCTTAGTACATTACACATTTCAAATACTCGAGAATCCGGGTGTCCTATGGATTGAACCCGTCAACCCATTTGAGTACTAGAAAATAACATACACATGAATTTAAATGACTCTCTAAAGTATAAACTTGATACTATATAGGTCATGTGTCCTTATCCATTCGTGAGTGCATCAAAGCCTAGTCCAAGCTTCTTGAAGCGGCCACACTTCACACTCATATAGGTAGTTCTTTTCTTCATGCACCTGCACATGCATTTTTACAAAAAGAACAATTACCTCCTTCACTTGCAGTACCGAGCACACACCTTGGGATGATCATCTTGTGCTCCAATCTCTTAGAGTGAGCTTTCCCATTGAATTCAACTTCTAACGTTGTATTAGAAGGGAATTGGGTATCTCACCGTTAGAGATTTAGATGGACTTTAATCCCATCCCTATCACCGACTTGTGAACCAAGTCCCTAGCTAACCCCTTCGTCAAGGGGTCCGCTAGATTTTGTTGCGACTGAACAAGTTCAACCGAAATCACCCCATTCGTGATTAGCTCACGAATCATGCTATGTCTAACACCTAAGTGTCTAGACTTGCCATTATACACTTGACTATAAGCTTTAGCCAAAGTAGCCTCACTATCACAACGGATAGAAATGGGTGATATTGGTTTCGGCCATAATGGAATTTCATGGACCAAATTCCTTAGCCATTCCGCCTCTTTACCGGCAGCGGCTAATGCCACAAATTCCGACTCCATAGTCGAACTCGTGATGCAAGTTTGCTTTTTGGAAGCCCATGAGATGGCACCTCCCCCAAGCAAGTATACCCAACCACTCGTAGAAGAGTGATCTTCCAAATTGGTAATCCAACTTGCATCCGAATATCCCTCCAAAATCGAAGGAACCCCGACATATGACAAACCATAATCAATGGTTTTCTTTAAGTATTTGAATACTCGTCTTATCGCTTGCCAATGATGAATACTAGGATTACTAGTATACCTACTCAACTTTCCTATGGCAAAAGCGATATCTGGCCTAGTGCTTGACATGGCATACATCAAGCATCCAATAGCCTTTGAGTACTCGAGTTGTGACACCGCTTCACCCGAGTTGGGCATAAGCTTCACACTCGGATCCCATGGAGTACTCACCGGAGAACAATCAAAGCAATTAAATTTCTTTAATACTTTTTCAATGTAATGAGATTGCGTAATTGCAATCCCTTTGTTCTCACGCTTGATCCTTATACCAAGGATCACCTCCGCCTCTCCCATATCTTTCTTGGAGAAACTCAACGACAAAACTCTTTAGTTTTCCCAACTTGATTTTGGTCGGTGCCAAAGATCAACATGTCGTAAAGCCTTGGATTACTAATCGAGCTTTGAACTTGTCGATTGATCCATCCGCTTTCATCTTCCTTTTGAAGATCCACTTGCATCCCAAAGGTTTGCAACCCGGTGGCAAGTCCGATAATACCCAAGTATTATTCCCCATGATGGAGTCCATCTCATCATGTATTGCTTCTTTCCAGAAAGCAACATCTTGAGACTTTATAGCCTCATGAAATGATTTTGGATCCTCCTCAACACTATAACAGTAAAGGAATTGGGATCCAATCTCATCTCTTGATCCCTCTACCAAGTATACTTGGAAATCGGGACCAAAGGAATTTCCAATCCTTCCTCTTTTGCTCCTTCGAAGCATCGGAGATTCGGTTGGAACAATTGCTTGTTCTTCAACCTCACTAGTTTCACTAGTACTTGGAACTATGTCCTTTGGCCTAGACATTGAAGAGAATCTAGTCTCATCAAAATTACATCTCTCGATCTATAACGGTGTGAATCGTTATAGAATCATTAGGTTCAATAACATAGAACCTATAAGCTTTGGAATGCTCGGCATATCCAACAAAGATGCATCACCCAAAGTCTTCCTTTTGGGTTCGGGTAATCGAACAACCGCTCGACAGCCCCAAACTTGAATAAAACTCAAGTTAGGCCTTTGAACCAAAGTTCATGCAGGGTAATCTTGTTCCTTTTATTGGGAACTCGATTCAGCCAAAAACCAAGCCTAGCATGGCTTTACCCCAAAATCCATCAAGCAGTTACATTTGCAACATAAATCAATTTATAACATAAAGCAATTCATAAAGCAACATAAACAGAATTTTAAACAAAAATTCATATGCAACATAAAGAGAATTTTAACCAAAATTCATATGCAACATAAACAGGATTTTAAACAAAATTCATTTGCAACATAAACAGAATTTTAAACAAAAATTCATATGCAACATAAACAGAATTTTAAACAAAAATCCATTTGCAACATAAACAGAATTTTAAACAAAAATTCATATGCAACATAAACAGAATTTTAAACAAAATTCATTTGCAACATAAACAGAATTTTAAACAAAAATTCATATGCAACATAAACAGAATTTTAAAACAGAATTTTAAACAAAACTCTTTTTATTCAAGTTTAACTTAAACATGTTATTCAACATAAAACCAAATCCTACAAAAGAGCCACCATTTGACAAGATAAACTTGTCTGACTCATAAACTTGCCTATATCCTAACTTATTCAAGATTCTACCGGAAACCAAATTCTTTCGAATTCGTGGTACATACAAAACATCAAAAAATTCAACTATTTTGCCAGAACTAAATTCTAGCCTAACTAAGCCACGTCCAAGAATGGTAGCACTCGACTCATTCCCCATGTGTAGCATTGATCCGTCTTCAACCGGTTCCATAGAGGCGAACCAACGGCGATCTTTGCACACATGACTTGTAGCACCTGAGTCGATCCACCAAGCAACATCATCATCCTGCACATAAAAGATTCGGATATTAGCGGTACATAATTCAAATTTGAATTAAAAACCAAAGTCAAGAAACTGACCTTGCCGTGGGTTTTGATCCTTGGATCCTTGCCCACCACCACTAGTGCTTGCTCCATTCTTATTCTTGACAACCCGACAATCCCGCTTGAGATGGCCGGTCATCCCACAGGTCCAACAGGTTAATTTAACCTTTTTATTGGGCCCTTTCATGGCTTCATTGAACTTAGGTTTTCCCTTGAAGTTGTTAGTTTTTCCCTCTTCCACCATGTTCACCGAAGGTGCAGAAACCTCCTCCTCTTGCGCCCGAAGAGATTCCTCTATGCGCAAGTGACTACCGAGTTGTACAAGAGACAACTCTTCCTTCTTGTGTTTCAACATATGTTTAAAGTCTTTCCAGGAGGGGGGCAGTTTATCTATAATACTCGATACGGAGATGGATTCGTCCATCTTCATATCATGTTGAGCATATTGGCCGAGAAGGCGAAGAAGCTCATCGTATTGCTCCATCACCGGCCTTGAGTCCACCATTTTGTAATTATTGAAATTACTAACCAGGAACTTCTTACTAGAAGCATCCTCCGCCATGTATTTGGACTCGAGAGAGTCCCATAGCTCTTTGGCGGATTCAACGTTTTGATAGATGTCAAAGAGGGAGTCACACATACCGTTTAAGATGTGGCCATTACAGATGTAGTCATCGTTCTTCCATTTGCCACGACGCCGGGTCACCTCCAATGTCCCGTTCTCCATCACCTCCGGCATTGGGGTGCTCAGCACGTACACGACCTTCAACGTCGTCAACAAGAAGTGCATCTTCTTCTGCCATCTACGGAAATCAACGCCCTCGAACTTCTCCAATTTTAAGAACTTGGACGTCATGTCTCTCACGGACTGTTCACTCGCCATCTCTTTTCACGAAGACAAATATCTCTTACGATTGTTGGGGAGTTTGGGGTAATTCGTGGGAGAGATAGAGTGTATGGAACTTGGATAAAAGACAAAGATCGCATGAGAGCTCGCTTTCCGTAAGAGATATTTCGACCCTATTCTGCCAGGGTATCACGAAATTCTCTCGAGGATAATCTCTATGTTTCGGTGTATCGATTAAGGCAGAAATCGGTTCATACTTATACACTTTAGGAATTGTAACCTTCACCATATTGATTCAGGAAATAATATCTCAATTAATGAGATTGATTGTGGGTTTAAAGACGGCAGTTACAAACGTGAAAACCAATCCAGACGCTGGTGCCACAACTGGCACGGGCAAACATTCCAGAGCTTGGCGCCAGCCAACTGGCGCCACAATCGGCGCGGACAAACATTCCAGTGCTTGGCGCCAGTCTTGGCGCCAGCCAACTAGCGCCAGCACTGGCCCCGACGCCCAACTCTCAAAACCACTTTGTAACTCGCCAATCTTAACCGTCCAACAATCTCGGGTTCTAGTTAGCTTACACGAGTGTGCACTCCACACCTCCTAACTCATGTTATAGCTTAGCTAACAACCCCATTATTACCTTTGTGAATCCAACTACACAAAATGAACATGATGATTTCACTAAAATCACCAACACTTTCTTTCCCTGCTATCTCTCTAAGCCACCACACACACACAAATGATTAGCTCCTAGGGTTTTGAGCCCAATTTGGGAGTTTTTATACCTTCTTAACAATTTACAACTCAGCCCCTGAACTTACAGCTTTACAAAAATTCCCCACAAAACTTAATCTTTTCAATTAAGACCCTAGTTATTAGGGCGATTGAGTATTTTTTTTTTCTTATTAATCTAACATATATTTTTATTTGAATTTATTTTCTTTTTTACGTAACCAAAACTTAAATGAAATTCAACAATTGTTATAAATGATAACTTATTTTAATGAAATATATTTTTTGTTATTTAATTTCATTATTTTTTGTAGTAAGCTAACAATGCTTATAAATAAAAACTTATTTTAAAAGTGTATCTTCTTAGTGATTGTGTATTTGTTTTTCCTTTTTATTAATCTAACATATATTTTTATTTGAATTTTTTTTACATAACCAAAACTGTAATGAAATGCAACAATGGTTATAAATGAAAACTTATTTTAATGGAATATATTTTTTATTATTTTTTGTAGTAAGCTAACATCAATATATATATATATATATATGAAGAAAAAATGTAGGAGAGAGAGTTAAGGAGAAGCCTCCATTGACGCTTTAAAATTTTCTTAGAGTTTTGAATTTTTTATAAATCAAAGATAGCATTAAATGGGTTAATCCTTTCATTTTCTTTACTAATTATTATTATTTTATATATTCAATATTAATATTTTTAGCAAAACAAAATAATATTTACATCACATTTTTAACAATAATATATATAATTATACCTGTATTCGTATTAAAGTTTTATTATTATTTAACATATATTTGAATTTGAATTTTTTTCTCACATAACCAAAACTTAGATGGAATGCAACAATCGTTATAAATGAAAACTTATTTTAATGGAATATATTTTTGTTATTTAATTTTATTATTTTTTGTAGTAAGCTAACAATGCTTATAAATAAAATTTATTTTAAAAGTGTATATTTTTAGCGATTGAGTATTTTTTTTCTTATTAATCTAACATATATTTTTATTTGAATTTATTTTCTTTTTTACGTAACCAAAACTTAAATGAAATGCAACAATGGTTATAAATGAAAACTTATTTTAATGAAATATATTTTTTTTGTTATTTAATTTTATTAATTTTTGTAGTAAGCTAACAATGTTTATAAATAAAAACTTATTTTAAAAGCGTATCTTCTTAGTGATTGTGTATTTTTTTTCCTTTTTATTAATCTAAGATATATTTTTATTTGAATTTTTTTACACAACCAAAACTTTAATGAAATGCAACAATGGTTATAAATGAAAACTTATTTTAATGGAATATATTTTTTTTATTATTTAATTTTATTATTTTTTTTGTAGTAAGCTAACAATGCTTATAGATGAAAACTTATTTTAAAAATGTATATTTTTTAGCAATTGAGTATTTTTTTTCTTATTATTCTAACAATCAATCATCAATATATATCAATATATAAAGCAAAGATAAAACTTTAAATCAATGAGAAGCCGCCATTGACATTTATCTAAATATTTTATCGTACTTATATTCATATACACTGTTAGTATACACCGTGCAACGCGCGGTGCAATTACCTAGTTATTACGATAAATCTATATAATGTTTTTAGATGTTGGAAAAATTTGAAATAAAATGTTCAGTTAGCTTTGTTATATGAAATTATTTCGAAAAACATCATATCAAACAAATATTCATAAGAGGATTCTTATAATTATCTTACAAAAAGTCACTACTAAACGAAAAACTTTTACCTACAAACTTTTCCTTAGGAAATTTGTCGCTAAAGAGTGATTCGTAACAAAAACCGTCATAAAAGTTAGTGGGTAAATGTTTGGTGGGTAATGCAAATCCTGTGACAGTTTAACCAGGGATTTTGTGGATGATCCATATATATTTTCTCAAAAAACATTTGATTCTACCGAACCATTGATATTTCCCAGTTGATCCCTTGGTAATCACCGCCAGAAATTTCCCTGGGTAACTTTTGTGGGTAAATGTCATTTGTTTTAAAGTGAATTAATAGAAAACTTCATTTGAAAAGTACCGTAAATAACTTGCTAGACCATCCACAAAAGACTTGCAAATCATCCACGAAAGATTTTTAAAATTGTGGTGGTTGTGAGTTTGATTTTTTAATAGGAAAATGGCTTTTTTGGTAATTGTTAATGCCACATCGGAATTTTTTATCAATGTGGCAGTATAAGAATTTATAGGGTATAATTTCTAAATTAGAAATTGTTTTATGTCTAATCATGTTTTGTGATATTTAATAGAGTATGTTTATGAAATAATATCCCTTTTGTTATAAAAAAAATACAAATAGTTTTTTTTCAGTATGTAATATTTGTTAACCGCAAATGCAACAAAATAAACTCATACACGCTCCTTACATTTGGTGAGGTTTGAATCATTGATCTTCTACAAGGTCAAAGGCTCACATACCGCTAGACCAAAGTCCTTTTGATCAAAAAATACAAATAGTTGATAGTTAATTAATATGGATATATTTATATATATTAAATTATGAATTTAACATTATATTTGATTTCTAATGAATCTAACATTAATATATTAATGGATATTAAATATGTAAAATATTAATTTATATTAAAATACAATAAAATAAATTACGTATAAAATACTTAACATATATAAAGTTAGATCTTTGTTCGTTTAGAAATTATTGAAGTTGATGTTCGTACAATAATCTTCTTTATGGTTCCGTCATTAATTGTTGTGGGATACCTTTGCATAAATTTCATAATCATTTTTCAATTTCTCGTTTGTTCTTTGGTTTTTTTGTTTCCATAAATGATATGACATTCTCTCATCGCTTTATTTTTTCTTTTTCATCAATCGTTCTAACATTGTCATTTGTTCATTTTCGATAGAACCTGTTGATAAAGAGTTTTTTTACCTTTATCCTTCGCGACATTCCTTTCCGATGGGCAGGAAGAAGGAGTTGACATCTCCACATGAGGTTTTGGAAGGGAAAACTCTATTCATATGTCAATGGTAACAATTACAATTTAGGATATTATCTTACCAATGTGATCTATGATATTGGGCTACATTCATGAAGTCAATTCAATTGCCTCAATCACAAAACATCCACTATTTGCAAATAAACAAGAGGTTGTCAAGAAAGATGTGGAGAGAGCGTTTGCGGTACTCAAATCTTGTTTCGTTATCATTTATGGGTAATCTCGTATGTGGTGCCAAAAAAATAATTGAAGAAATAATTAGAGCATGTATAATCAAACACAGCATGATCGTCTAAGATGAACGTCATATTTATATTCGTCCATTTGATGATGACGATGATGTTAATTTTACCTTAACTATGGCTCAAATCTCTCATATTTATCAACAAATCCTTGTTTACAATCCGATTTGGTTGAAAAGATTTAACAAAATTGAGAAGAAGAAAATGACGATTAATATAATGTTTTTGCTTTATATTTTAATTTAATTTTTCATATTTAATAATCGTTATGTATAATTATAAACACTTATTTAATAAATAAAAACATTTTTTAAATCAATTTTATTGTTTATTTTATTTCAATTATCTATACTCTTTTATAAAAAGAATAAGAAAACCGTTTTTCAACAATTTCACTTTCTAAACGTTCAGTTGTTTTAGCCTGTTGTACAACTTTTATAGCATAGGATTGAAAACGGTTTTCTCCGGCCAAGACTTCTCCCTCCCGTCTCCTTCTCATCGTGACCACATCCCCTCATTTCTCTCCTTCTCCAATCTCTCCAACCTTACCTTTCGCCCAAAACAAGAAATCGGGAGTACTACTTCTCGTTGTCTCCGGTCTGTTGATACTTGATAGTTTTCGAATTTGTGAACCAGATGTCAACACTTGGACAAGAAAGTTACTCAAATGAAAACCCTAGAATCGCTTGGGAAGGTTGCAGTGATATCAACGATGGTGATCACCTTCTTCTCAAAGACTAAATGCAAGGTGAAACCACTGGCAGCTTCATTTCTCTGTTTAATCGCATTGATCTCTGCTAATTTTCTTATTTGTTTTCTTAATATCACATCTGAAGTAAAATTAGTGATTTCAAGCTCTGGTGGATTAAGGGAACATTTTGCTATTTTAATGCTATTCATTCCTGGACATTTAGCATGGGGAAAAGAAAGTCACTATGCAACCTGTAAAATTGCTGAGGTAAAGAGTACTTCCATTTTTTTCTGCTCGGAATTTTGTATTTTGCACTTTTAATCATATTTCGATGCTTATGGTTGCATATTTTTGCAATGATTATGTTCTTTTTGATTTCCAATTACTTCTCAGCTTCAATTATGTTCATTTTTTGGACTGCATTTCTTTTGGATTTAAGGTTTTTTTCCCTTCTTTTCGGTATGTTGCAAATATGTAGGGAAGGTGTTTGAGGAAATGCCTCAAAGGAATTAGCTACAAAACCCAATAAAAACTATTTTATTGGGTTCATGAATATTAATGAGTTTGCATCACTTCGCTTAACAACTTAATTAGGCTGAGTTTGTGAATGTGTATGGTATATACAAGCAATGTTAATAAACACTATGTGTTCTACCAAACTGGTTGGCGCTTAATTGGTCATGTTGGGATCAAGTGGTCATTAAAAGATTTAGTTTTAATGTGTAAGGTGTAAAATCCAATTTATATAAAATAGTTTTTTTTAGCTACTTGTCTATTGCCAATGTCCTTCCTGTGTGTCATTGCAGGATTAAGGGACAGTTAAAAGAAAGCGTAAATTCATTTAAATATATAAAACATAATTTTGTGTAGTTTTTGGAAACATGAAAACTTGAGTTTTGGTGCTATTTAATTGATATAATTTGTAGTTTCTTTTATAAGGTTACTTGGTAAAGATTTGCAACAATCTAAGTCAACAAAGTTTCATTTATTAGCATCTATTAATTGTTATTATTGCTCTATTGTGGAGATGAAGAGCCTGCATGCCAATATTGTCTATTATTTGTTGTGTTATGCCTCTTTGGGTGGAACACTAATACCTATGCAATTAACCGTGTGGCGAACAGGCATAGTGCTGGTTATGTGTATCTGCGATTTGAAAATGTGAATGGAGCTGCACGAGCTCAACATGCAATGCATAAGAGATGGTTTGCTCGCAGATTAATATCAGCTATTTTCTTGGTAAGTCACTTTATATGTGCTGGTTATGAGGTACACATTTATTTCACATTCTCCTGTTTAAATACTTAAAAATATTGTTGGTCTAGATTTCAAAGCACTATAAATCCTAGAAGATTGTTGATCAGAATGTGTATATATATAGAGGCGAGAGATCGTTTGAGAAGTTGAGGTTAACGTGAGAAGCATGAGAAGTGGATTTGAACCGTAGATCACTTTTAATCAAACGGCCTCCCATGAATTGTGGGTTAGAAGGGAATTGATCTGGTGCATCTCATCCTAATGTGCATCCATTTGTCATCCAACGGCTGATAACCACTTCTCACGCTTCTCACGTTAACCTCTAACTCTCATCAGAACCCAACCCTATATATATGTGTATATATATCAGGGATGTTAGGAGAATTGCATTTGTATAGTCTGATCCATTGCTGATGTTTAACCTCTAACTCTCATCAGAACCCAACCCTATATATATGTGTATATATATCAGGGATGTTAGGAGAATTGCATTTGTATAGTCTGATCCATTGCTGATGTTTAAGAGGTCTTTAAACATCGCATATATAGCTTTAGGAACTTCATGGTATTTGATTGATAGTATCCCCTAATTGACGATGTTAGTATGTTACATATATAGTTTTCATTTGGCACAATGTTGAACGTGCATTGTTTTAATCACAATCTTGGTATAACTTATTTACTAATAAGCCTTCAACATTGTGCCAAATGAAAACTAAGGAGATATGTATTAGTTGACTAACTATGCATTTATGTTGGTTAAAGAGCCTTTACTTGATAACTCAATTTGCTATCTCATGGTTGTTTTAAAAAGATTTGCCATGCATTACTTAATCCTTTACAAGGGATTCACAACATATATGTGTTATATGCCAGTTGGTAGCAACCATGGATTCACAGAATAGGGCTGTTGACCACGTGAGTTTTGTTATCTTTACATCAGAAAGTTATCTTTACATCAGAAATCCACATATGAACAGGAGAGAGTTTTTTTTGTCAATTTGTTAAGTAGGAGATCTATTACAATGTTAATTTAGTTATTAATTCATAAAAGTTAGAAATGTTTTATAGGTGAAGTATTGTTTCATTAGGATATTGTTTATATTTTCATCCCTAAGTCTTAAATTGTACTTAGTTTGATTTCATGAAGATTGAGAATAGAACGCTCCATCACCTGTGAGAAAAAAAGTATTATCACTAAAATAATGGTAAGTAATGTGATAAGATGATCTAGGTGAATCATTTTACTTGATCCGATGAAAAATAAAATGGCATCCTAAAAAAGAGAACAGGTTACCGCGGAAAGTATTATAAAGGATAGAACCTTAATGATCATTTTACTTTGTGCCGGTGTGTGTGAAGAAATCAAAATGTGTTTACTTGATCTGATGAAAAATAAAATGGCATCCTAAAAAAGAGAACAAGTTACTGTGGAAAGTATTATAAAGGATAGAACCTTAATGATCATCGGTAAAAATCTTATAAACAGAGTTTAAATAAACGAGAGCTGACATGAGAATCCATGCTTTCTTTTTTCTCAATATAGGCTCTTTTTTGTATTTGTTCGTCAATAGAATCATGAAACTGTTTACATGGCATCTGTTAAAATGAGAATCTTTGCTTTCTTTATTTTTCTCAATATAGGCTCACTTTCGTATCAATGCGTATTAGTTATTTTATTTTCACGTTTAACTCCAAACTACTCAGCTTCTTCTTTTATGTCTTCTGATTTTCCTCTCTGTCTCCTAATCTCCACCTATATTTTCTTTAGTTTTGTCTTCTTGGTCTCCTATAATGTGGTTTTTGCTTCTCCAGCTGAGATTTTTTTAGTCTCTTGCATGCATTGCAAAAAGAATTCGACCATGATCTTCGTTTTGGTTTGAGTTCTCAATTACCACTGCAACATTTTACGTCCTTGATTTTTGTCGAGGATAAGAAGCTAAAATAACATACAAGTTTGCATCTGTTGCATTTATGTTAAGAATCAATATATTATTTGGATGGATGCATTTTTATTATGAAGAGCTTACGATTGTAAGAAGCAACAAATGTATCAATCAGATAAGATTGTCATATTTGTACCTGATTTGCTTTTGATGCACAATGTTGATAACCCCACCGCCAGAAGTTATTTGCACAACTCAACAAGGTGTCTTATGTTGTCAAATTGTCAGTCCTTTGTTGTTAATCATAAATATACGTGAGTGTTAAACCCTATAGCAAGGTTCCAAAATGACGAGACCCTCCTGCAATGCATTGTATTCTTTACATCATTTTAGTAACAATATCCCCTTTTATGAATGCTTAAATGGCGATCTTAGTAAGCATGATCACCATGGTTTTGATGTATTTGATCATGAAGTACTCTTGGATAGGGCACCGGTTAAAATCATGGTAACTTCAAGTTTTCAGACGTTCTAAGACTATTTGTTTACTTTCCCTGCAGTTCCTAATAGCCTATTTTGTTACTCAAAGTAATAACAAGATACATAAAAGTATCTTGCAAAGGGTGGTTTAAATAATTTCATAACGGTCTCGGGTGCTTCGGAGTTCACTCTATTACCAAGAAAAGAAAGTTGTGGGTGAGAAGAATGATGTCGCAAGAACTTCCAGCCGGTACGAATTTTCTAGATTTTTGTATTCTTTTTAAAATCTTTTATATGTTTATGACCCTTCACCTCCTGTATGAATATCGTGAGCTCCATTCTGAGTCGGGTATATTGCTAATTTAACATGAATATTTCATTTCAAGTTAACCTGGTGGCGTGGGGCTGAATGCTATTCATCTTCTCCAACGTTTTTGTTTTTCGTCTTACTTCCTTGGGATTTCCATCTTTTAATCTCATTTCTGATATGTTTTTGATTCATAAATCCTGGTAGGCATGGATTTTTAATTCCTGCTTCAAATTTGTTTGCTGTTTGCCATGATGGAAATATGTCTTCATAGTCTTTACAACAACCACAAATAACATATGGCTTCTTGGGTCTTATTAAATTTCTTTCAACAGGTTTTTGTAGAAGTATTCATCTGCCAGGTACGAATTCCTCCTGCTTCCTCTTAATCTCTCATTTCTTAATCTGTTCATCTATGGTATAGGAGAATAAAAAGAGCTATACGAATTTGTCAGATCCTAGCTGGAGGGCTTTGTGTGATCGAGATATGGCAATGAGGATTCACTTTGCCATTTCTTTCAGGAATCAACTTTGCAATAATGAGGTATCCCATAGTTTATAAACTATGTTTACATATGCAATGGGCTTTAATTCTTTTGTTTTTCGTATCTTATATGGCTGTTCACTTTGCCTTTGAATTTTATAATTTAGGGTTTAGGTTTTTTTTCTTCGGAAAAGGGGGCGAAACCCCTTGGAAAAACTTTATTCAAAAAAGAAAATTACAAGAAAATTAATGGGCATACCCATTTTTACAAAACACTTTCCAAGAAAGTGCTTAGGAAAAAACTTTAACAAAATCTGTTAAAATCTGTTAGTTTCTTCTTGCATATCCTAGGCACTGAAAATGGTGAATCTGGTTCGTATATGGTAAAATTTTTTCATCAATTTGTAACCAACATGCTTAAATGAAATTTTGTTGGGTACTCTTTGTTTCTTTTAAGTTTGTTAAAAATAATATTTTGTTTTCAAATTCAATAACTCAATTGAACCCCAAGTAACAGATGCTTATTGAATCAACGTCAAGAAAATGGTTCTGTTTTATAGTTTGAGAAAAGTCAGACTCACATCGACCAGTAGTATTTTCTTGGTGGTCTAATGCTTACATGCATCATCGGCTTTGCATACGCAACTAAAACAGTTAGCAGGAGATACCTTGATCATATTTGTCATTCCAGCTGATACTAGAAAGCCGACAACCAGATTAGAGAAAGCCAAAGTTAAAGATGGAAGTTGTTATTGGGAATAACCACACTGTCAAACTGTGAAGTTCGATTGTGATCCAAAAAATGGAAAGTTTAATGAGAAAGTGTATCACTTTGTTATAGCAACGGTACAAACCATTCGAGATGATTCCTAATATACCCGAATCAAGCAACTTATAATGGTGAAATGCAGGGATATTACATTAACCTTTCCAAGCTTTGTGTTCAGTTCGCAAGTTGAAAAAGAGGTTGCAACAATGATGAAGAAATTAAGGAGGGATTTTTGGGATATAGTAACTGGCTAATGCTCGAGCATCTCCAAGTGCACATATTAATACGCACATCTGTTCATGCAAAATCTTTACACCATTCGGTTGTAGTTTCTTTACTTAACGTTATGTGGAAGTGACTGTTTTATTTGCTATTCATGGTTGATCGACGATATGATTTTGCGAGCAATATGGTCATCACTAAATTCTTTGCTAATTGGATCGTACAACCTTATCTTCCATTCGGAAAACATAACACATAAGAACAGAGAGTAACTAAACATTAGAAAATTGGGATTGTCATGTATTTGCGTTAGCATTTAGAAGTAATAACTCTCCTGATTTTCTCAACTGGATTGGTCACTTTTTATTTGAAGTATATAATATTTTCCCAATCAATGTGTACGTCTGGATTCGAACACTGGGCAGATGGAATATTCCACCACATCCCTAGGGCCTTAACCAGACACTCGTGGTTCACATTGTTTCATATTTCATAACTTTTTTTTTGAACACTTGGTTTGAACACCCGCACGGTAAAAAAAAAGAATTACAAATTCAACAAAAAGAAGGTTTATTGGAGGGATGAGGTTGAATAATTTCACTTTATTGGTATATTAATTAAACCTAAGTGGTTATACGTTATTGAGAAAATGATGACAAATAGAGATTGAGTATGCATTAGGGTCGGGTTTCGGTGAGAAGTTGAGTTAATATGAGAAGAGTAAAAAGTGATTATCAACCGTTTGATGAATATTAGGATGAGATGCATCAAATCAATCCCGGTATCAAGCACTATTGATGGGTGGGCTCGAGACTAAAATCCATCAAGGGTTCAGATCAATTTATCATGTTTCTCACGTTAATTCAACCTCTCAAAGTTATTTTGAAAGATCTCGTAACCTATGCATAGGGTTACTGACTACTTATTAACAATTAAGGGGTCATTTACTAAATGCTTAACTTGTAAATATTTCAAGTCGAGAAACAAGGAAATAGAACAAAAAATTAAAACAAGATTGTCCATTTTGAGTTCTTAGTTTCGAATTGCGTCCCGCTGCATCGCGCGGGTACGATGACTAGTTTAATTAAAAGATTATTGGTATAAAATTATAGTAAAAAATATTTAATTATAGCTTTGTTTTTATTTGGTTAAACTATAGTTTTTATGATGAGATGTCACTTTAGAAATTGGTTAGAAATCATTATAGTTGAAGGAAATTTCTAGAAATTTTTTAAAGTTGACGTAATATTTTAGAAATTGTGTCGACAATTGCGTTTATAGTGGGAAAAAAATAGTTCCAACAGAGAGATGAGAGGGAGAGAGAGAGGCTGGGATAGGGGAGAGTAAGAGAGGGGGCTCAATCTTGGACGAATTTGTATAATGGAAACAACCTAAACCACGGATCAAGAGGAACCAAGAATCCAAAACAGACGACGTTAATTTTGTTCTTCAATTTTTCGGAAAACATGGAGGTAAGCAACCTATGGAGAATCTTCAAACGAAATGGCACGGTAACGGATATATACATGGCAGGGAGGAGATTGAGAAGTGGAATGAGATTTGGCTTTGTGCGTTTCAGGATTGGAGAGGAGAACAAGGGATTGGAAAAGAAATTGAACAATATATGGATCAAATCATATAAGATGAGAATATATGCAGCGACAATGGAGAAAGATCGCAACAGGGAAAGTGATACATCAGAAAGGTCGATAAGGCAGGAAGGAGAAAAGAGCGAGAAGATAGAAGGAAAGCTAACATATGCGGAGGTACTAAAATCTGGAAGCAGAGGAAGTGAGAAGAATACAACCATGGATTGTTCGGAGCCAAAAGGAGAAAAAGATGAGATAATAGGAAAGTGGGAAGCAGACGACAAATTGAGAAGTTACCTGAGTACTTGCGTGGTAGGCTTTGTAAAATCGTTAGATCATATCAGCGCTGTCAAGTTATTAATTAAGGTGAAGGCGATCGGTATTCATGAGATGAAGTGGCTAGGAGGAAGACAAGTGATGTTAAAGTTCAACAACGAAGGATCGGCAAACAAAGTACTCCGGAATAGAGTACACGGTTTACATTTTTGGATAAGAGATTTGAGGCTCTGGTCGGAAGGATTTAGACAATCCGAAAGACTCGTATGGATTAAATGTTCAGGGATCCCAAGAAGAAAATTTTATGGAAGTAGCAAGTAAATGGGGAAAGCCATTAAAAACAATTAACTATAACCTTATGGAAAGCAACAACCTTAATTGGGGGAAAGTCCTGATTAGCACATCAATCAAGTCACAAATTAACGAATTGAAGAGCGTAAAAGTCAGAATGTTTTTCTACCGCATTAAAGTGGGGGAGGAGGACAATAGTTTTATGGAGGAAGTGGAGAAGGATGATCTTGTCGGTTGCTACTCGGAATCTGGAAACGAAGAGAAAGATGGTTCCACGATTCCGTCATTAATGTCGGAAGAGGGGGTGAGGATATCGACATCGAATGGGGAGTGGAAGAAAGTTGGATGGGGGAGAAAGAAAACCAACCGGGGAAGAAAACGGACGATGGCCGACAACATCTTTGGTCGCCGGATTTTTCGTGGAGCCCAGGGAGTAACATGGGAGGTGAAGAGCCACCTTGCATGGGGAATATGAGAGAAGACTCTAAATAAACTGATGCTATCGTGGGGTCTGACAATTTGGTAAACAAAAAAGAAGAAGGGATGGAGCTGAGGTAATAAGTGTAGGGAAGGAGGACGTGAAGCGTATTGCAGAAAGTCAAAGCCTAGAACTAAAATCTGGGCCGACAGATGGGACACCACTTCTAGTAGGAAATAAAAATAAGGACAGTGGGCCTGCTTAATCCATAAACATAATAGGGAGTAGGGACCCAATTAAATAAAATAAGGGGAAGAGCAAAGCCCAAAAATGGGAATCAAATTTCGTTGACCACGTCATCTTGTGAAAAACAAAATAGCGATTTGGAGTTACTGGAAGTGCAGGTGTCGAATATTGATAAATTAGATAAGAGGTGGAGTTTCTAGAGGAAAGCGAGAAGGAAAAAGACAGATGGGATGATCGATTTCAAGACATGGCGGCTTTGAAGAAAGTGACAGGGGAGTAATCAATAGGAAGAAGACTGGAAAACGTGGGATACGACAAAGGGAAAGTCAGTTTCCACTTGTTAAAACAACTAGCGAAAAAGACGGCAAGCAGTGCGACTACGCCAAACGAATTGGGGAGTAAAGATATGGCGGAGGTTAGGTCTGCAAGTTTAGACAGAAAGTTCTCAAGGAAGGAAGCTTGTATAAGAGAGGCAGAATACGGTGACGGTTTGGTGAAGCTAGAGAGTTCGTCGTATTTTCGGTAAGCATATCTTAACCCGATAACTTCGGTTTCATTTAAATAGATGTTTTAGTCGTTTATACGAGTTCAACCGAGGTTCCGATGACATCTATAATCAACCGTAGATGGTGCCCCAACCGAGGCTCTCGGTGTGGTTGGGATACATTCCGGTTAATAACCCATGGTTTGATCGACAGCACGTTAACGAAATGAGAATTAAAATCTCATGTAAATATATATATATATATATATATATATATATGCATGCGAACTGCCAATTTAGCATATACACTGTTAAGTATATATATATTAGAAATACTTCATGCATGCTAGTTAATGCCATATTTGGGATATGAACTATTAATATATTTATATATAGAGAGTGAGAGAGAGAACACATGATGGGGATGAAATCATATGTGGATTCTCATGGGATTTTTTTATGAAAATATACATATATTTATATATGTATATGCATTTATTTATTTGTAACCCAAAAATAATGTGAGGACATCTTGAAGCGTTTAGGTAGGTAGTAACCTCGAAACGGAATCAGTTAATTTGAAGTTTTTAGTTTAGGCGTTGTACTTTAGAGTTAAATGTGATTGTAAATTGTAGGGAAGACGTGAGGAGCTTCGAGAACGGTTCGGGCTCCGACGAGTACTGTGAGTTAACGTGATTTTTAAACGGTTGCATACTTTTATAAAATTGCTTAATGTTCTCGAGAATTTTATTATGTCGTTTATGCAATAAATCAAGACGTGTTTTATGATATATATGTGAAAATTTGTTTGGCAATGGAGGTGTACTATGGTAAGACGCGCATGCTGTGTGAGTTAGGCACCTTCCATGATGCCGATAGCTTTGTGAATTATATTGTTTTACCGTATGCATGTTAAATTATGATACTTTGTGAAAATTGTTATTGATATTATTTTCATGCATAAAACCGTGAATTCACTGGGCCCTAGGCTCACCCAACTCCTTTTCAAAATAACTATGCAACCAGGTCGTCACTCACTCGGGAGTAGTAGCAAAGGGAAAGAGAAAATCTAGAACCGGGTTGGCGTTGGAATAAAGGCATGATGAAGGATGATTCAAGACTTAGACAAGTTTTATTTTGTTATTTATTAACTGAAAACCTTCCGTTGCGTTGAACAATTAGACTTGCGGTTTATTTATATGGATGTTTTATATATTAATATGTTTTAAGAGAAAAAAAAATTTGGGACGTTACAAGTGGTATCAGAGCAAAGTTTAAGTGAATTAGGTTACTGTAGACCTAGACTTAAACTGAGATTGGAAGATTTTATTCTTGACAGATATGTGGCCGTAGATTGGTTTATAGTGATGAAAGTAGTGGTTTAAGTTAATTTGGGTTAGACTTAAACCAAATCAAAGGTGAGAAGTCATTAGATGGCGTAATGTCATTGGATATAATGTCAATGATAGAGATGTCACTATAATTGATAAATGTGCATGGTAAGATGAGATAGAAATAAAAACATAAAGATAAAAGAGTGTTTTATGGGATAAAGTTTGGTGATAAACTTCGCTAGTTTTTTTTCTTGAGTGACAATAAAATATTTAAGCTTCAAGAATATAATAAATTCAATGTACTGATGATACAATAAGTGATTCAATCCATGTTTGAGCTAGATATGGAATATTTCTTATATCAATTGGCAGGAAGGATAGTAAAAAGGTCATTAGTGTCATCAATTAGGGTAACAGGTTCTGGTAAGAACCAAATATCTTGATTGGATGCATGGCTAGTTAAAAGGATTTTACAACCACGAGTTGGAATGTCAAGATCGAATGTAGACCACGTGAATCGGTCTAAGGGTGTGCACGAGATTAATTTCTAAAAACTAAAGACACCATATCGGTGTGTGCGATGTTCATAGAATGTATGAGACTGCAGTTGATTAGTCTTGTTGGAAACTAGGGTTTCATTGTCTTTCATGTACACCTCAAGAGTGGTTAGGGGGATGATTTAATTTATTTGATCTGATGAAAGTGACTTTTTAGTAAGCGCATGTCGATTTGAGCAAGATATGAAAGCGAGAGGATGGTTTGTAGTAACCGTGACCAAACTTGAAGGAGTTTCAAGTCTTGGGGTGGAATCTGAATAAAATGGGAATTGAGGAGAGTAATTTGTAAATGAGGCCTAGGGTATATAAGGGCACAAAACCCTAGAAGAGACATTCTCCTACTGATTTGTGTGTGTGGTTGGCGGCTATTGAAGAGAAAGGAGGAAAGAAAGAGGTTTTGGATATCCTTGGCATTTGAAGAAGAGAGGCACCAATCTGTGGATTCAGAAGAGAAGGTGGTGTTGGATTTCGTTCCTGCTAGTAATTTGACCAGGTAATCCTTCTTACAAACTCTCTGCTGATTCGGTTGTGTTTGATTGTTTATTTGGGAGTTTTGTGAGAAAGGGCATTGTGGTCTTGAAAGAAAGATTTGGCCATCTATTGGTGTTTGGATAGCAAGAAGTTGATAAGAATTGGTCACGTAATGTTCATGTTACCTTTTATCGCGACATCGTGTTAATTTGAGGGATTTTAGTGAGATTTTAGCCTCTAAACTCGTCCAGCGCCGTCCGAAAAACCTCATCTTATGAATGTTTCCGGGTAGGTGTTCGTTAGTCGGATGTGTGTGTCCGGATAGGAGTTGTCCGGATAGGAGTTGTCCGGATATGATGTTGTCCGGATAGGAGTTGTCCGGATATGATGTTGTCCGGATATGATGTTCGGATAGGGTGTTGTTCGCATATGATGTTGTCCGGATAGGGTGTTGTCCGGATATGATGTTGTCCGGATAGGGTATTGTCCAGATATGATGTTGTCCGGATAGGCTGTTGTCCGGAAAGAGTGTTGCCCGGAAAGGTGTGTGTGTCCGGATAATTGAGTATTGAACTTACGTTGTGCCCATTCATCCAGGGAAAACGAGTGGAAGTGCCTATCTGAGTAGGAAAGGAAAGTAAGCGTGCCAGGTGAGTCTTTCTAACTAAAGCTTGATGGTACTTGTTCATTTACTCGTACATGCGTGCTTACTTAATGTATGTTGCATATGACTTACTTATGCATGATGTGATGTATATGGGGGGGGTGTCCCATACGTAATGATGTGATGTGTATGGGGGGTGTCCCATACGTAATGATGTGATGTATATGGGGGGTGTGTCCCATACGTAATGATGTGATGTATATGGGGGGTGTGTCCCGTACGTAATGGTGTGATGCTTATGGGGGGTGTGTCCCATATATTATTTGCCAAACTTTATATTGGTTTATGTTTCGCAAATCCTTTAAATTCTATATGTGGTGTGTATGTAACTGAGGGACCTCACTAGACCTTGTGGTCTAACCCTCGCATTTTCAAAACTGAAACCCTTTTTCAGGTAAGCAGGTTAAGGGCGTTTCCTCTAGTGGTAAAGAGAAGGCGAGGGCGGGCGTGGCTTGCATTAGTGGACTCCTTACCTTCCAGTATTTTAGATGTTCTCAGTTGTAACTAGGGTTATTCCGCAAACCCAGATTTTGAAATTTGTTGGTGTAAACCTTGGGCCAAGTTTTGGCGTTTTTCTTTTGTAATAAATGTCTTGTTTTGGCATTTTGGAGCGGGCTGTTACAGTTGGTATCAGAGCCGTAGTTTAAGGGATTTAGGTGACCGGATGGGCCTAAACTTAAACTATAGAAGTACAACTGAGAATGTAGGAAGGCCTAGGAAGACCTCACTGGGAAGCGTGGATAATGGGGTGGTGAAAACTATCATGTAAGGTAAGTTTGGGATTACACCTGGCCAGTGTAATTGTGAATTTACAGGTACATGACGGTGATCATTCTTGCCTTGTTATTTTAGGACGGTTGTTAATCTATCTTTGGTGTCGTGTTCCTGTACTTGAGAACGTCAACAAGGTCTCTGGGGGGGGGGATTAAGACCCTTGTTGGGGAAAGTCTCGTGGGAAGTCATTTATGATGTAAGGTATGTGTACATCATAAAGAAGAAATGTTGTAACGAAGTGTTGTGTGGAGTGTTATGAGTCGTCTAGAGGTAGATCTTCGTGGATTCGAAGAGGATGAATGAATGATGTCCGGGTAAGTCTCCTGTTGCCGGAGAATCCCAGTTCTAGAAATTGTGGGATAGACCAGTTCGAATGGTAAGGAAGGGCAGAGCCTAGATCTTGGAGTGCGTGGAGTCTAGTGGTGATCAGTGTGTGGGGAATATCGGCGGTGTGTAAAGTTTCACCTTGCCATGATGGCAACGGTTAGGTGTGTTGTGCAGATTATCCTCTGTGTGATTGGTGATCCTACCTAGAAGAAGCATTGTTGGAAGATTTGGTGTGAGAGTCTGTGTGAAGTAGAACCTTAGGGTTCTTAAGGAAGATAATTGACTGAAGGTGAGCTCCTAATCTCTAATGAGTGTTTATTCTAGGAGTCTCCGATGTCGGTGAATTAAAATCTTGAGAGTTGCAACTCAAGGATCGGATAGTAGAGGTGTGCTTTCTTACTCTCTAGTTAGTGGAAGAGTGACAAGAGTGGTTGAGAAGTGATAGATGTGTGAATTGATATCACGGGTGTCGGTTAACTATTTTGGGACTGAGGTGAAGTCGTATGTTTTACAAATTATTAGTCAGGTGGTGACTGTGGGGAAGTACCGGTACCGAAGGTTGTTTCGAATGTAAGAACCTGATGATGTAGGGAGAAGTAGGGTGTCGGCGTGGATTTGTTAACCCTGTTTGAGCGAGTAGCCTTCAATGTAAAGTGAGTCATGCATGGCGTTTTCAAAAACCGATTACATAAGTCCTCCATGTCAAAATGTGTGAGTGTGTGTGTGTGCCTTGTAAACTTCTGATTTTTGAAAATGAGTTGGCGTGTGCAAGTGTGTGCTTGAAGGAAAAGATAAATTTGTTTGCATGGGGTAATAAATTTTGAACTTGGAAAATAGTGAGTTATTTCACTTCACTTGCGAGTGAGTTAAGCTTTGTTGTAAAAATCGTAATAATATTTGATCACATGATTTTATGAATGAAAGCGATATGAAAACGTGGTTGACATATCAGCAAGTGTGGGAGTCGGTCGACTATCCCAGTATGACTGATATTGCCGTATTTTTTTTTAAATTTTTGCATAAAGGGAGTTTCAGTGAATGTATTTCCAAATGATGACGAGGTCACGAGTGAGCGATCCTTGTGACCTGCGTGTACGGTTGTTCTTTATAAATGTGTCGAGCCATGTCTATCAAACCCTGTTTTGTGGAAGTTGTCGAGTGCGTAAAACGATTTAAATCGTTGGGTTGTCATGCATGAATTCTATGAACTCGCTAGGTGGTGAGAGTTATCGCGTTTAAGAAATGGACAGAGTCTTTAAGGGTGAAAAATGTGATTGAGGCGTCGATGGTCGATTCATGACCTTGGTATTACAGTTTAGGGAAGGAGACGTCTAATGATAGTCTCAGATTTTGACCTTAGAAAGACGTGGGTGATGGTAGTCTTTACTCTTGCTTAATAAGTTGAAGTGTGGTTGTCGGCGGGGGGTGTGCCCAGGGTGATTCGAAGTAGGCAAGATACTTCGAAAGGTAGCGTTGTAGTACGTGGATGAGTCGGTATCGGCGTAGAGCCGGAGTTGAGGAGAAATTTGTATTTAGGCTAATTGCCAAGATTTGGTGTTGAAGCCAACGACGGGTGTTGAGTCGTTGTCGGGGTGTGTGAAAGTTGAGAGGTTAGCCCTGGTGTGACCATGTGGTCAATTGTGTGGTAGAATGCATGTTTAATGTGCGTGAACGTGCTCTGGCGTTGTCAAGCTATGGGGGGTGTGTCCCATATTGAATATGCATCGTGTTCTGGCGTTGTCAAGCTATGGGGGGTGTGTCCCATATTAACTATATATATATATATATGAATTTGTTTCATATATAGCGAGTGTGGTCTTTGGCGCTGTCACGATGTATGTGACTATAGCGTGTGCCAGTAGCAGGTGTCAAGAGGTGGTCGTCAGTTTAAAGTGTGTGCTTTTATGATTCATATGAACCCTCTCATAACTGGTTTATATTATGATGTTTATGGTGTGATACATGGGGGGTGTGTCCCATGTGGATTTTTGCGAACGAACTCAGTCTATTCTCAAGGGCGGGTGTGTGCTCTAGATCAGGTTACAAGCGGGTAGTGACCAGGCAGAAATCAGTTATGTGTGTATGGATGTTGATTTGCAAAATTAATTATTGCTGGATGTTTTCGCAAACTCTTTCAAGTCCATGTTGCGTTGGCGTGGAGGAGGCTTGGTCTAGGGTGTGCACAAATGATCGTGAGGATTGAACCCCTAGTGTGTGAGGTTGTGTGGATAGGATGGCGATAACTTAATTAGTAAGCATGCGAGGCATGGTGGCAATGAGTTGTTGTGAGGATAAGTAATGGACTGGTGATTGGGAGGGAGTGAGCGTAAATGGAGATCCTTGCTCGGGATTGGTTAATAAGTTGTTCAATGTGGCAAAAGTTGTGTGTGGTGCTGTTATCCGAAAATAAGAGATTAGGGTGGAAGTTGGTGACTAGCCAAGAGGGAGATGGTGTGATCTTGGATTGAGTAGTTGATAGTGTTTCGTTGTAGATACGAAATCCTTAGGAATGCTGAGCTAATCCTTGTACATAAAGGGAATGTAAAGGAGTGAGTTAATATCGTTTGAGAATTGAGAAAGGTGGTCGCTTCGATCATCGAGTGTGATTTCGGATTGACTTGGTGGAATTTCTAGTATGAGATGTGGTGAAACTGTTGGTTGGGCATAGTAACCGTTGAAATTGCGTGTATGGAGTGGTAAATGTTGGATGAGAATGTCCGTGGGTAATTGGGACGGTAGGTTTGAATGAGCGTGTAAGCGGGAAGTAGAAAGTGTGGCAAGTGGCGGAAAGTGGAAACAATGTTTACAGAACGTCACCGTCGGGTGCATGAACTTCCAGTGGGAGTATGAGGAAGAGGATTTGTGTGTAGGCGTTTGGTTTACAAGACAAGGAAAGCCAACTTGTGCAGTTGAACAAGAGTGTGCATCTTTTAGTAAGCCGTTCTTTGGAAACGTGTTTCATGTTGAAAAGCAAGTGGCAGGAAGTAGTCGAAGGTAGGGTTCGGGAGAAGGACCATTAGATTGGACTTGGTAGTAGTGTGATAAATATTCCAGGTAAACTTTGTCGTTCAGCGTTAAGCTAGCAGGAACAGTGTCGTGTGAGCATGGTTGCTCCTTTCTGTTGGTGGGTGAAACTTGAATTATTACACATGTGGATGGACGACTTTTGGATGCAAGGAGAATTCAACGGTGTGTCTTCAAGATTGGTTCGGAATGGATTGATGGGTGCTTCAAATGTTAAAGTGTGGAGGTTTTCTACTTTTAGCTCTGTTTAGTGTGGGGGTGTTGTTGTGGTGGAAGCATGTGAATTGACTTTTATCGATGGATCGTGGGCAACACAATTCAGGCAAGAAAGTGTAATTTGCCTTAGACGTATATTGTGTTGGGAAAGCGATTGTAGAATGGTGTGTGATTTGTGGAAGAGGATCATATCTGTGAGTTAAGGTGACACTCGAGGTTGATCTTGTGCTAGGTTGGTGAATTGAGAGTTCGTTAAGGAATTTATGTTGTTGTGACGTTAACCGTTGTAAACTTGTTCTGTCACGGAAGAGAAGTTGGGGATGAAAATTCTAAATTCGTTGCAAGCGTGCGTTTAGGTGTGAGGACGGTATCGTGTACCGTTGGCCTGAGACGTCACAGTTGTGGTACGCGAAATTACGTAGGATAGGAGTTTTAATTAATCGAAAGTGTGGAAAGTGTTGGTGTAAGCTTTGTTGTTGAAGGGTTATGCAAAGTGGAAGTAAGAGAGTCCTTAGAGAAGCAAGGAGGTTGGCATGTGCAGTTATCTGCGGACCTTCCAGGAGTAAAGATGCATCGCGGGAAAGAAACGTTGTGAGACCTGAGGTCGCGAGGTCGGCCACTGTTAAGCCATCCAGGTTCGCAGGAAGTTAAGGGTGGCTCTAGACCACCAAAGGAGACGTTTGGCCGAGTCGGATGTGACTATTCCGTTAGAAGATGTCAGTATCGACGAGAAATTGATGTACAAAGAGGAACCAATAGAGGTTGTGGACAGTAAAGTGGAAAATAGGGAATAGGGAGGTTCGTCTGGTTAAAGTCCAGTGGAGATATCATAAAGGAAGAGAGGCTACGTGGGAAGTGGGATAGGATATGATGTTCAGGTACCCTCATCTTTTCGAGAATGGAATTCCGGGGACGGAATTCTTTTGAGGAGGGAGTGTTGTAGTAACCATGACCAAACTTGAAGGAGTTTCAAGTCTTGGGGTGGAATCTGAATAAAATGGGAATTGAGGAGAGTAATTTGTAAATGAGGCCTAGGGTATATACGGGCACAAAACCCTAGAAGAGACATTCTCCTACTGATTTGTGTGTGTGGTTGGCGGCTATTGAAGAGAAAGGAGGAAAGAAAGAGGTTTTGGATATCCTTGGCATTTGAAGAAGAGGCACCAATCTGTGGATTCAGAAGAGAAGGTGGTGTTGGATTTCGTTCCTGCTAGTAATTTGACCAGGTAATCCTTCTTACAAACTCTCTGCTGATTCGGTTGTGTTTGATTGTTTATTTGGGAGTTTTGTGAGAAAGGGCATTGTGGTCTTGAAAGAAAGATTTGGCCATCTATTGGTGTTTGGATAGCAAGAAGTAGATAAGAATTGGTCACGTAATGTTCATGTTACCTTTTATCGCGGCATCGTGTTAATTTGAGGGATTTTAGTGAGATTTCAGCCTCTAAACTCGTCCAGCGCCGTCCGGAAAACCTCATCTTATGAATGTTTCCGGGTAGGTGTTCGTTAGTCGGATGTGTGTGTCCGGATAGGAGTTGTCCGGATAGGAGTTGTCCGGATATGATGTTGTCCGGATAGGAGTTGTCCGGATATGATGTTGTCCGGATATGATGTTGTTCGGATAGGGTGTTGTTCGGATATGATGTTGTCCGGATAGGGTGTTGTCCAGATATGATGTTGTCCGGATAGGCTGTTGTCCGGAAAGAGTGTTGCCCGGAAAGGTGTGTGTGTCCGGATAATTGAGTAATTAACTTACGTTGTGCCCATTCATCCAGGGAAAACGAGTGGAAGTGCCTATCTGAGTAGGAAAGGAAAGTAAGTGTGCCAGGTGAGTCTTTCTAACTAAAGCTTGATGGTACTTGTTCATTTACTCGTACATGCGTACTTACTTAATGTATGTTGCATATGACTTACTTATGCATGATGTGATGTATATGGGGGGTGTGTCCCATACGTAATGATGTGATGTGTATGGGGGTGTGTCCCATACGTAATGATGTGATGTATATGGGGGGTGTGTCCCGTACGTAATGGTGTGATGCTTATGGGGGGTGTGTCCCATGTATTATTTGCCAAACTTTATATTGGTTTATGTTTCGCAAATCCTTTAAATGCTATATGTGGTGTGTATGTAACTGAGGGACCTCACTAGACCTTGTGGTCTAACCCTCGCATTTTCAAAACTGAAACCCTTTTTCAGGTAAGCAGGTTAAGGGCGTTTCCTCTAGTGGTAAAGAGAAGGCGAGGGCGGGCGTGGCTTGCATTAGTGGACTCCTTACCTTCCAGTATTTTAGATGTTCTCAGTTGTAACTAGGGTTATTCCGCAAACCCAGATTTTGAAATTTGTTGGTGTAAACCTTGGGCCAAGTTTTGGCGTTTTTCTTTTGTAATAAATGTCTTGTTTTGGCATTTTGGAGCGGGCTGTTACATGGTTAAAAAAAAGTATTATGATTGTTATAATGTATCACATGTAGTAAGTAAGAAGAACTTTGTGGTTATATAGAAGGTTTATCCAAACTTCTAAGCCATTAAAGGGGGCGTTCGAATTGTTCGCATTGTAATAGCTAGAATAGTGCAAACATGCATGCAATGTTTTTCTTAAGTGAATCAAGACAAGTAAGTTGTGATACAGGTTGAAGAAGATGAAATAAGTGAAGATGTGCATTTAGAACCATCACAGGTAAAAATGACGCGTATTATGCTAAATAGCAATGAGGATGTAAATGGTCATTATCAAGAGCCTTGTTTAAGAATGGCTAGCAGATGATAAATATAGAGTTGGTCATGAGAACCAAATGGTGGCACATGTATTATTATATGAGAGTTAACTGATTAGTTGTTAGAACAAGTAGCGAAGCCGGTTAATGGTATACCTTTTTCATCAAGGTAGAGTCATGAGTAGACTCTAGGATGAACGCAAGGCATGACATAAGGTTTTTCTTCTTTAAAAAAATGAATTCAGTTAAGCTATTTGGCCTCAGAAGGATGAATTAAAAAAATGCGATACAAAATACCGAAATAAGTCAAGGGTTGGTAGAAGACTAGTTACTAATGAAAGTCCATAATGAGCAGTGTGATATTTAAGCACATATCACTTAAATATGAAATGATAAAAAAAAAATCATGAGCAACTTAAGATACCAAAAATAATATGCATACATCTTGGCATAAGAAATAATCCCTATTAATAAGAAATATCTAGTGTGATAAAATAAAGTGTGGCACTGGGAATCAACAAGAGAAGACCATTGATAAATCAGAACCCTTCAAAGAATGCTTGACATGTTTCAGATGCCACAAAAGGATGAAGAAACGAATATTAGAGGTAAAACTAAAGTAAAGATAGTTGAATTGATAAAAGATTATAGAAAACAATATGGAAAACTAAGAGTTACTTGGTGAACATCATCCTCTCGGTATCTATGATTGTTAGTACGAGCACGATCTGTAAGTGTTAAAAGTGGAGCGAGATGAATGATGTCTATGTACTCGACAAGATTGAATTACTATGAAATATGTAATGTAACTATATGATATAGTCAGGCCAAAAAGTAAATGAAGTATGCCATACATTGAAAGGAAGACCAAGAAGTGCGCTTAGAGTGTCTCTGCTAGATTAGACAAATGATTTTTATTTTTTTGATGATCGAATGTTGGAACTATGATGCATATGGTGAAAAAGGGAAATTTTATAGTATGTATGTCATCATAATTGAAAATGTATGAGTTGAAATTAGTAGCAGTAGTAGTGGAGCTCGAATTTTTTTGAGGCATTATCTACATAAAGGATTGTGTAGACTACACTCAATAGATAAAGACATATTGTGTCAAAGATGAGTACATATATGCATAAGTGCTTGGATATAAAAAGGTTTGATGTTGGATGCATACTCGAGTTGTGGAAGAATTTGCGACAAGTATGATGAACGTTTGCATCACGTTTCCATATTTTATAGATAAGAAAGATAAGGTGGTACTTATGTGGAGTAACCTTTAATGACACTTGGAATAACTACTTACCGTTGAAAGCATTCACCTACGTTAATGGTTATCAAAGAGTATTCAAACAGAGAAACTTGAAGAGTTATAATACAACTGTTAATCGGTTTGTGGAACTAACATTAAAAAGGCGGAGAGACAGAATGTAGACCATTAGAAAATATTGCTCAAGTTGGGATGTATTGAAGATCTCCAAGATAAGAAAATGAGTTATTTACAAAAATGGAAAAGATGTTTAGAGCTTCAGAAAATAAACGAGTTGGTATAGTGGGATTTGTGACATAAATTGTCTAATTTCTAGAAGTGTTTGGTAGATAAAAAGGAAGTGGTAAGTTTTAAGGATGTGAAGAAAAATAAATAGTTAAGAAACAAAGGGTTTCTCGCATGAAAGTGCAATGACTACGTCATAACGGGACATAAACAATTTGGGAAGCGATATCCAACGCATGACTTGGAATTGGCAGCGGTGGTGTTTGCATTGAAAATCTGGAGACACTACTTATATGGGTGAAATGTGAAATCTATACTAATCACAAGAGTCTAAAGTATTTGTACGATAAAAAAGAACTGAACATGAGACAACAAAGGTGGATGGAGTTGCTAAAAGATTATGACTGTGAAATTTTGTATCATCCCGGGAAGGCAAATGTGGTGGCTGACGCACTGAGTCGCAAAGAAAGGAGTGATCGGATAAGGATTAAAGCAATGCGGATGGAGGTGACTCCTAATTGGATTGTTGAACTCAAGAAAGTTCAGGAAGAAGCTTTAACAGAAGAAAACTTGAAGGCTGAAAGAATGGTAGGGGTTGTTCCGCTTCTTGAAGTTAACAACCAAGGTTTAAAGTGCTATAAGGGTAGAATTTGGATTCCTCGCTTAGGCAACTTTCGTAACCAAGTGTTAGATGCAGCTCATAAATCCCGATATTCTATCCACCCGGGAAACAATAAGATGTATCGAGATCTCCGTCAATCTTACTGGTGGCCAGGGTTGAAGATGGACAGAGCTTATTATGTCGAAAGGTGATTGACATGACTGAAAGTTAAAGTTGAACACCGATGACCGTATGGTGAGTTGCAACCCTTGGAAATTCCTATGTGGAAGTGGGACCAAATCACAATGGACTTTGTGACAAAGTTGCCAAGGACACCAAAGGGTTACGATGCTATATGGGTAATCGTTGATAGACTCACGAAGTCAGCACATTTTTTGCCAATTAAGGAGACATACTCGATGGAGAGACTAGCTAAGCTCTATATAGATGAGATTGTGACTCGGCATGGTGTTCCATCATCAATAATCTCTGATAGAGACAGTCGGTTTACCTCTAGATTTTGGCAAAGCTTTCAGAGGGAATTGGGTTCACAAGTAAAGCTAAGTACAGCATATCACCCGCAAACGGATGGTCAAAGCGAGAGGACCATTCAAACCCTAGAGGATATGTTGCGAGCATGTGCTATCGATTTTCCAGGTTCATGGGAGAGTCATCTTCCATTGATAGAGTTTGCCTATAACAACAGCTATCATGCTAGCCTCCAAGCTGCACCATATGAAGTTTTGTATGGAAAGAAGTGTCGAACACCATTGTGTTGGAATGAGGTAGGCGAAAAACAATTGGCTGGACCTGAGATAGTTCAGCAAACTACCAATAAGATACACCAGATAAGGGAAAGGTTGAAGATAGCTCAAGACAGACAAAAGAGTTATGCTGATAGAAGGCGGAAGCCGATAGAATTTCAAGTTGGGGACAAGGTTATGCTCAAGATCTCACCATGGAAAGGTGTGGTTCGTTTTGGAAAGAGAGGAAAGCTAAGTCCTCGTTATATTGGCCCTTATAAGATAACTGGAAGAGTAGGTGAGGTTGCCTATAAGTTGGAGCTTCCCTTGAACTTCAAGGCATTCATAACACGTTCCACGTGTCAAATCTAAGGAAGTGTCTGGCTGATGAAAGTGCTGAGGTACCTCTTAATGATGTGAATGTGGATAAAACTTTGAGCTACATTGAGGAACCGGAAGCTATCGTTGATAGAAAAGTAAGGAAACTAAGAAAGAAAGAGATTGCCCTCGTTAAAGTTCAATGGAGACATCATAAAGGGCCAGAAGCAACTTGGGAACTCGAGAAGGAGATGAGGTTGAAGTACCCTCATTTATTTGGATAGGACAAATTTCGTCCTCGAAATTTTGTTAAGGGGGGAAGTTTGTAATAACCTGGAAAAAAAAACACATTTGATATGCTTAGGGACCTTATATGTAAATCATGAGAAGTGTGGGATTTATGTTTGCAAATATCCAACCATGGCATGTGAAAGACTTTAAACGGCCAGAGTTATAACTCAAGACCTTGGCTATTCAACTAGCAAAAAAAATATATATAACCGTCATGCGATCAAGTATATATATAGAGGTTAGGTCTGCAAGTTTAGACAGAAAGTTCTCAAGGAAGGAAGCTTGTATAAGAGAGGCAGAATACGGTGACGGTTTGGTGAAGCTAGAGAGTTCGTCGTATTTTCGGTAAGCATATCTTAACCCGATAACTTCGGTTTCATTTAAATAGATGTTTTAGTCGTTTATACGAGTTCAACCGAGGTTCCGATGACATCTAAAATCAACCGTAGATGGTGCCCCAACCGAGGCTCTCGGTGTGGTTGGGATACATTCCGGTTAATAACCCATGGTTCGATCGACAGCACGTTAACGAAATGAGAATTAAAATCTCATGTAAATATATATATATATATATATATATATATATATATATATATATATATACACCATGACTATTGGATTGTGAGAAAGTATATATATACATATATACGTAATTATAGATACACTTCAGCTATGGGGAATTGATACTAATTTGGCATGTGAACTGAAGTATATATATATATATATGCATGCGATATTTAGCATATACACTGTTAAGTATATATATATATTAGAAATACTTCATGCATGCTAGTTAATGCCATATTTGGGATATGAACTATTAATATACTAGTATGGGTCTCGTGCATTGCACGATACTAATAAGTTTTTTAAAGAAACAATTGTCGTAGTTAGCATAAAACGTAATTCTTTATTTGATTATTAATAAGATACACTTTAAAATGAAGAATGTATTTCGATAAGTGCTTCATTTTCATATATTGATAACAATGTGTTGTTACGAATAGTTTCATATGTATCAGTAATAACTTTTATATAATGTCAAGTCATCATTATTGGTTGTATTTTATACGATAATTCTTGGTTGTTCTCTTAACCAAATTTGATGTATATAGATTTAGTTACCACAAAGACGTTGATTTACCAATTTATTATATAACTATATATAAAAATGAATTATAATCCGATATAATACCTCTCAATCTTTATGGAAGGATTAAAACACCTTCAATATATATATTAAAGGAATACCCAAAAGATAATGAAGTGACATATTGTGATTTGAGTATTAATCAAATCTTGAAATGTGATCTGATTTGGCTATCTCACATTGGTTAGAAGGAGAAGTTTGAAAGAATGAAATGTGTAAATGAAATGAGGAGATCATTCTTTTGTAGCAAGTCATAGTGTTGGCTCGCATTAATAAACTTTTTTTTGCAAAAAAACTTTGTTTGATTTCAACTTAAATTAAAAAATGAAACCGAAAGAATTTATATATCAATGTTTGTAGTAAGTTATCATTTCTAATTTTATATGTTTGGTTGTTCTAATTTAATCTTTTTATATGTGTTCTTCATTTTTGGTTTTGAGAAAGATCACCGGTTTGTTCTCTATTTAAAGCATTAATCTATTTTTATACTTAGATAAATCAACAACTTCCAACCACCCCCTCCCATTTTTAACGTTTCCAACGAATTTGCACGTAATTACGTCTTGGACTCACAGTTGACACTGCGTCAATGACAATACAACCCTACTTGCCGCTATCACAACTTGTGTTTTAGAGGTAATAAGATTTATTATTTACCGGAATCGACATCACTTAAAAGAATTAATAAAAACAAAGAAAAATATTATTTTTATTAAATTATACATTATACTTTTAAATGAATATTGTGTGGAATATCTCAATAAGGAGGTTCATGATGACAATGCTTTATGGGAAACCGGTTTGTTTTTCACACTAAAAAAATGGAGAAAGCATTCTAAGTATTAGGATGTGTCACATCATCTCTTGATGATTTTCCTTTATATAGATGTAGATATAGACTTGTTATATAAATCAGCCTATATATTGATTAATCTATATATGTATATAATAAGATTTCACATGTAACTTGTAAAAAGTAAATGAAATGTTCATTTATTTAATGATATATTTTTGTTTTAAAAAAACTCAAAATTTTAGAGAAAATAATAACTAATGTTTCAAGCTCTCTCATAATATCACATTTTCTTTGGATTATTGTCCTTTATATAGATACATAGATAGAAGTATTATGTAAATAATAATAAGTGATAAGTTATATTCTAGTAAGTTATTATATGTATTTCATTTATGTATATTGATGGCAATAAAGATTTTTTTATGTATACATTAAAAGTTGTTACATTCACATGATTAGTGATTATGTTCATCTTATTTTTATTTATATACATTATATAATCAATTTCTTATTTTATTCTATTGTTATATAAATAAAGATATACATATTATTATATTTAAGTGTGTAAATAAAAAAATATTAATTTTAATCATAGTTAAAATGATTAGTAAACGAAAAAAAAAAAACTCTAAAATCCCAACAAAAGTCAAAAAAATGTATACTCAGATTAGTCTTCTCGAAATAAACCTGAAAAAATAAAAATAAAAATAACCATTAAAAATAACATATTGAAGTTTGTTGTGGTTGTGTCATAGATTGTAATACATACATGCATGATTTGATTATTGAACCATCGTTGGCATCAAAACTTCAAAACCATTGCCATAAACAAACCTCTGTTTCCATTGAAAAAAATTAAGAAAAAATAAGAAGATAAATGTAAAAATGAACCTAAAATCACAACAAAAGTCAATAAGAAATAGAACCTGGATTAATATTCTCAAAGTAAACCTGAAATACAATTTTGTTGAACAATAATAGTTTATGAAATGATAGAAAAAAATCAAGTGACGGAGAGGGAGAAAAGTGTTTACCTGAAAAATGATCTTGTTGAAGAACAATGCATGATTGGTGATATGAATCATACATAAAGTGATATGGAGAGGAAGATGAAGATCTATAGTGATGAACAAATCATGATACAAAATGGAAGAGTTTTTGAGTTTTTCAAATTCAAGAGTGAAGTTGAAAGGATTTGGATCAATAAGAAATAGAACCTGGATTAATATTCTCAAAGTAAACCTGAAATACAATTTTGTTGAACAATAATAGTTTATGAATGATAGAAAAAAATCAAGTGTCGGAGAGGGAGAAAAAGTGTTTACCTGAAAAATGATCTTGTTGAAGAACACTGCATGATTGGTGATATGAATCATACATAAAGTGATATGGAGAGGAAGATGAAGATCTATAGTGATGAACAAATCATGATACAAAATGGAAGGGTTTTTGAGTTTTTCAAATTCAAGAGTGAAGTTGAAAAGATTTGGAGGTTTCACTTTTGAAATGAAGATGAAAAGATTAGAAGGTTAAAGTTTTAAAAATTACCAAAACAACCCTAACTCAATGAACTTCATCTTTGTAGTATAGGGACGGAAAAGTCTTTATCAAATCAAATATATAAAAAATCAAAAATCTTAGAAAAAAAGAAAAATGGTCTTATCATGCTTAGAAGATGCCACCTCATCATCTTTGGTTTTCTCTTTTAATATATATATTGATTTATATATAGAGAGTGAGAGAGAGAACACATGATGGGGATGAAATCATATGTGGATTCTCATGGGATTTTTTTTATGAAAATATACATATATTTATATATGTATATGCATATAACTATGCATTTATTTATTTGTAACCCAAAAATAATGTGAGGACATCTTGAAGCGTTTAGGTAGGTAGTAACCTCGAAACGGAATCAGTTAATTTGAAGTTTTTAGTTTAGGCGTTGTACTTTAGAGTTAAATGTGATTGTAAATTGTAGGGAAGACGTGAGGAACTTCGAGAACGGTTCGGGCTCCGACGAGTACTGTGAGTTAACGTGATTTTTAAACAGTTGCATACTTTTATAAAACTGTTTAATGTTCTCGAGAATTTTATTATGTCGTTTATGCAATAAATCAAGACGTGTTTTATGATATATATGTGAAAATCTGTTTGGCAATGGAGGTGTACTATGGTAAGACGAGCATGCTGTGTGAGCTTGTCTAAAGCCGTAAGCGCGGACATGCTGTGTGAGTCCGCCAGGCAAAGCTGTGTGAGTTAGGCACCTTCCATGATGCCGATAGCTTTGTGAATTATATTGTTTTACCGTATGCATGTTAAATTATGATACTTTGTGAAAATTGTTATTGATATTATTTTCATGCATAAAACCGTGAATTCACTGGGCCCTAGGCTCACCCAACTCCTTTTCAAAATAACTATGCAACCAGGTCGTCACTCAATCGGGAGTAGTAGCAAAGGGAAAGAGAAAATCTAGAACCGGGTTGACGTTGGAATAAAGGCATGATGAAGGATGATTCAAGACTTAGACAAGTTTTATTTTGTTATTTATTAACTGAAAACCTTCCGTTGCGTTGAACAATTAGACTTGCGGTTTATTTATATGGATGTTTTATATATTAATATGTTTTAAGAGAGAAAAAAAATTGGGACGTTACAAATTTTGTGGTAGAACACAATGATTATTTGGCGGTGATTGGAAAGTGGATAGGGGTAATCGGTATGATAGGTTTGGTAAACGTTTACGGTCCAAGGGTTGGAAGAGAAAGAAAGGATTTGTGGAGAAAATTGGAAGACCTCACATCAAAGGAGGAAATAAAATGGTGTTTATTCGGTGATTTCAACGGAGTAAGAGGAGAGAACGAAAGAGCTAATTCGATTACAACCCAAAGTGGGACGATTGAGTTCAATGAATTCATAAATAGAAGCAATTTAGTAGAGGTTCCAATGGTAGGAAGGAAATTTACGAGAATAAGTGATGATGGCTTGAAATTTAGTAAAGTAGACCGCTTCTTAATAACGAGCGATTTTGGGGATGTTTGAAAAAAATTGGGGGTGAAGGCATTAGAGAGAAAGTGGTCGGATCATCTACCCATTGGAATGTACGAAGACAAAGCCGATTTTGGACCAAAGCGGTTCATGTTTTTTGAGGCATGGACGAAAGAGGAAGGATTTGAGGATGTAGTAAAGGAAGGGTGGAGCAAAGAAGTTCAATCAAAGAGGCCGGACCGTGCTTTTTGTGACAAACTAAAAATGTCAAAGGCTTAATAAAGGAGTGGAACAAGAGAAAATTTGGGGAGATGGAATGAAAAGTGGAACATGCAAAAGAAGTGGCTCTCAAGTTGGAAAAGGAAACGGAAACAAAAGGGTGGGTGGAATCGAAAAGAAATAAATGGGTAGGTGCGAGAAGTAAATGGTTGGAATTGGAAGAAAAGAAAGTCGATATGGAGAAACAAAAGGCGAAATTGAGGTGGGCGGTGGATGGTGATGAAAACTCCAAGATCTTTCATGTGGCAATAAAATATAGAGAAAGGAAAATTTTCCTTAGAGGCTTGAACACTAACAAAGGATGGTCGGATGATCCATCCAAGATTAAAAGGTACGCTTTCGATTTTTTCAAGAAAAAGTTTACTTCAAGTATGAATGGAGGTGCACGGACGCATGGGGATAAATATGCAAAAATATCGTTGGAAGAAGCTACAAGTTGGGAAAGGCCTTTTGAGGAGGACGAGATTTGGGAAGCCATTAAGGGGGTGCGTTTGGTACGCTGGACATGACAAAACAGAACAGAACAGAGTCCACTGTCCCACGTTTGGCAAGACTTTTATGTAGAACAGATTGTAACAGGCTTGTTCCACCCCCACCCCATGGAACAAGCTGGAACAAGGTGGAACAAACTTATGTTTTACTAATATAACGTCAAAATAAAATAAAATTATCTTCTAAAACATCAAATAAAACCTTCTATTTCATATTTTATTCATTCTTTAAACTTAGTAAGGGTAAATTGCTCAATGTTATGTGTTCTGTTTTGTCCAGTTCTATCTTACCAAACGTGGAACATTTGTTCTGTCCTGTCATGTCCCACCTTGTCCGGTCCTATCCTGTCTGCGTACCAAACGCACCCTAAGGGGTGTGATAGCAACAAGTCACCGGGTCCGGATGGATTCACATATGGATTTGTTAAGAAATGTTGGGGAACGCTAAAGTTGAATTTAATTATGGCAATTGAGTGGTTTTGGGATAAAAAAGAAATTAGTTGGGGATGTAATTCCTCGTTCCTTACTTTAATCCCTAAAATTGATGTCCCGGAGAATCTAGGAATTTTAGGCCGATAAGCCTAATCGGGATATTTTACAAGATCATAGCCAAAATCTTGGCGGAGATGTTGAAGAAAGTGATTGGCAAGGTTATAAGCAACACTAAAAGTGCCTTCATCAAAGGGAGATATATACTCGATGGAGTCCTAATCGCTAATGAGGTAATAGATCATATGAGGAAAAGAAAGAAAAGTGGCTTAATATTCAAAGTTGATTTCGAGAAGGCGTATGATATCGTGGAATGGGAATTTTTGATTGATAGTATGGAGAAAATGGGTTTTGGCTTGAAGTGGATAAAGTGGATAAAGGCTTGTTTAAAGCCTACGATGATCTCGGTGTTGATTAATGGAACTCCAACCAAGGAATTTCCCTTGAGAAGAGGATTGAGACAAGGGGATCCTCTAGCCCCATTCCTATTTCTCATAGTAGCTTACACTTACTTATGGAAGAAGCGAAGTCTCAAGGATTATATGAAGGCGTCAAAGTGGGCCTGAACGAGATTTCCCACCTACAATACGCGGATGACGTGGTGTTTTTCGGTAAGTGGAATTTATTGAATCTTAAAAATCTTTTAAAGATTTTAAGGTGCTTTCAAAAGATGACGGGTTTGAAGGTTAATGTAAATAAGAGTAAATTTTTTGGAGTGGGGTTAGAGAGGAGGAGGTTCAAGTTTGGGCAAGAAGTGTGGGATGTGGACATGGAAATTTGCCGTTCACTTACCTAGGCCTACCGGTGGTCATCTCAATGAGAAGAATGGATCATTGGAAGCCGGTGGTCGAGAAAGTTAAGAAAAGACTCGCATCATGGAAAACTAAACTCATCTCTTTTGGAGGACGGCTAACCTTGATCAAGGCGGTATTAGGTAGTTTATCATTATATTTTTTCTCTTTGTATCGAGCCCCGAGAGGAGTGATAAAAGAGTTAGAGAGGGTGAGATGCAATTTTTTTTTGGGTTGGGGGGGGGGGGGGGGGGGACACGAGTGCAAAAAGAGAGGTATGGTTTGGGTTAAATGGGCAAACACCTATAAAATCATTTGAAAAGGGAGGCTTAAGTATAGGAGCCTTCAATCTTTCAATTTGGGACTCTAGGGAAAATGGTGGTGGCAAGTCACTTTGGGTCCAAATCATAAAGGACTCTACGGTGAAAAGGGAGGGCTATGGGGGGACTCATTTGGTTGCGTTGGTGCAGGTACATCATGTACAAATATAGTACGTGCAGGTGTGGAAATAGACAGAAGCGGATTCGGTTTCACAAGATCTTTCGGCAAGAAGCTTGGGAACGGAAAGGAGAGAAGCATGTGGAAAGAAAGGTGGAATGGAAATGAAACTTTTCAGAAGGAATTCCCGAGACTTTTTCGTTTGGAAACGGATCAAGACGCAGCGGTGGCGGATCGGGGAGAATGGATAGAAGACACTTGGAGATGGAAATGGGATTGGAGAAGAGCACCAAGAGGAAGAGAGGTCAGAGAGCTACAAGAACTAAGCAATAGGCTCGAAGGATTGCAACCGACAAGAGACCGTGATGACAAGATGGATTGGTTTCTTGACGACTCCAAAGAATATAACGTCAAAAGGGTGAGAAATCTTATCGACGATCAAGCGGTTACGAGGATCGGGAGCATGGGACAAACTAAATGGTCCTCAATAATACCAAAGAAAATCAATGTGTTTATGTGGAGACTAAGACTAGGACGGCTGCCATGTCGAGCGGTTTTAGACGGAATGGGTATCGATTTGGACACCGTCCTATGTCCGAGGTGTGGAGAGATGATCGAAACGATGGACCACGCTTTAGTTGGATGTTCGAAAGTAAAGGAGCTGTGGATATTAGTTGGAAAATGGTGGAACAAGAACCTACAAGAGGTACGCACATTAAACGACCTTCTAAGTGAGGACAACCAAATTAATTGACAATAAAACGGTAAGCTCGAATACTTGGATGGGGTGAAGTGGGCTGTCCTATATTTGATTTTTGGTCGAACCGAAATAAATGGGTCTTTAAAACGGAAAAAAGAGATATTCGGGAGGCATTATTTGAGTTTCAAAGAATAACCTTCGAATGGATCAATCGAAGACGGCCCAAAACAACCATGGACTGGACGAAATGGCTCTGAGATCCTACAAAACAGTAATGCAGTCTGGTTCGTTTGTTTGGTTGCGGCATTGAGTGATATCCGATGAAAAACCTGGGCCCCATTCTTTTGCATCTCGCAAACAGTGGGGTTCCAATCTGAAGGATGTTGCTTAGTTGCCACTGTAATGTAGAATTGGCTTGGTATTTGTGTTTTCCATTGGTTCTAAGGCTTTATGCCCACTGTATGTTTTGTAATTTGTCTCAAATATGGCCACTGTTGGTTTTGTATTGTGGATCTCTTTGGTATTAATAAAATTGGTTTGCTGTGCAAAAAAAAATTGCGTTTATAGTGGATGATCTTAAATCCCTATTGAAACACTTTTATATAAAATAAATAATTGTTAGACTTTATAAACTTAAACTTAAAATCAGAAATAATTTATTTTCATGTAAGATGCAAAAAGTGGCAATTTTTGGACGTTTTCATTTAAAACATTGTGTTGGTTTAAAACCAAAAATATATATTCATAATATTATAAAGTATTTGATAAAAAAAGTTCTAATATAAATTAGTAAAAATTATAGTACTTATTAATAAAAAGAAATATTTCACTAAGTTTTTAGGATGTTTTTAATATAAATTATTTTGTTAGCTATTTTATGGGCCTAAAATGTCTTATAACCCTATTATAATACTTTTAGATATCATGTTGTACACTTTGATCCTATAATTTAAATTATATAAATTGTTTTATTATGACGTCTAGACATTCTAGATATCATATAAAGCAACTTTTGTTAAAGTGAAATTATTTAATCAAGCTATTTAACTAAAGTTTAGGAAATTCTAGACGTAGTGGTGGAGGCGTACTTCTGGAAGGTTTGAGATCGTAGGAACGAGAACTTTTTTAATAACAAGGTTATCCCCCTAATGCTTGCTAACGAGATTCAATCCATTGATTTTCACTCACTACAAAACAAATGACTTTTACCCATAAAATTCACCTAGAGAAATTTCCGTCGATGATACCCAGGTATCATCCAGAAAATAACAATGATTTGGTAGAATCCGATGTTTTTAGAGAAAATATCCATGGATCACCAGAGAATCCTTGGGTAATCTGTCACTGATTTGCATTACCCATAAAAAATTTACCCAACAACTTTTGTGACGGTTTTATGATGAATCACCATTAGCGACAGATTTCCCAAGTAAATGTTCATAGATAAAAGTTTTTCATTTACAAGTGTGGATTAGCAATCAGGCCTCATCTGGTAGGAATCTTAGTTGGATCGGGTGGTGTTGTAATCCATGCGACCCCTAACTTCGTGTTTGTAATCTAGTTGCTTGCTAGTTTTCAGTGTGTTAATAATTTGATGTTAAAAAAATATTAATTTTTTTGTAGAATTTTGTTATTTACTTAAGAAAATCAAATACAAAAGGCTTGTTTTTTATTATTAAAAAATTGCATCAACATGGTAAAACCTGTAGGAGAGTTAAGGGGCTTTGAGAGTTTATTTTAACTGTTTTCTAACAATAATAATTATTTTATATAATATAAATTTTGTTAATTGGAGCTATAAGTTAGGGGGCTTTGCACCACCTCCCCCATTCTCTACCTAATACATACATGCATGTATATATCGGTTCTAAAGCTTCAAATCTTCTTACATAACTCTGTACAAAATAATGGAAGCTCAAGCTCTTCTTCAGACAACAACTATATCGGTGTCCCCGTTGATGAACCCGCTCCCAAGAAACTATTTACCCTTAATTGTAAAACCAACTTCACGCGCCACAACCACTCCCCCTAAACGGGAGAAAGATCCCAAAAAAAGAGTCGTCGTTACGGGTATGGGTCGATCTCGTCTCTGTGTTTGGAAACGATGTTGATACATACTACGACAAGCTCTTAGCCGGAGAGAGCGGAATCACATTAATTGATAATTTGATGCTTCAGAGTTCCTAACCCGATTCGGTGGTTAGATTCGTGGATTCAACTCATATGGCTATATTGATGCCAAAAGTGACCGCAGACTTGATGATTGTCAACGGTACCACATTGTTGCTGGGAAAAAAGCTAAGATGCTGGTCTTGGTAGAGATGCACGGTCCAAGGACTAATCAACCTCAATTAAATTTTCTATATAACAAGTATGAAATATGCAGAAAATAATAGATTTGTATAAATAATTCTTTTACAAATAAAAGATAGCGCACCAAGAACATTACGCTCCAAGGCCAAGCAATTAAATGATTCATTTAATACTCATTGGTTGATGTTTATTAAGTGTTCTATTTTATATTTTGTCTTCTATGTGGGACAAAGTTTCTCTTATCTCAACTAAGTTCCAACATAGTATATATGTAATTCATTCACTTTTTTGAGGTCTCTAACACTACCAAACAAATGAGTTTCACCTAGGAAAAATCACCCATGGTGATTTTTCTTGGTAATTACCCAGGGATTACGTAATAGCTCATGTAAACTGGGCTGAAATTAATTCAATTTAAGTTACCAAGGGTTTCTCTTTTGAACTTGGGCCGAGATTAGTTTAAAATTAGGCCCTGCTGTATTTTTAATAAGAGAAGAGAGATTTACATTTTAGTTATCACTCCCTCCAAACCTGATTCTCCGATCTGTAGTCCGCCTCATACAACCACCGACGACCGTACGGTTCCCTTCCCCTAACTCAGCTTCTCGATTTTAGGACTGTGCAATTACTTATCGATTAATCGAACTGTGCAATTTCTTCTATACTTCTCTTAGCTGTAGCCATTCTGCTCATCCTGATGCACAATCAGGCAATACTTAGGGTTTCGTTTCAGTATGTTGATCTGATACAATGCTTTGTTTTAGAAAGGATTGATTCGAGTTAAATTGATGCTTTCCTCTTATTTGAAATCAATAACCTGGTGTGAAGAACATTTGAATTTGATTAATTTTGGATGAATCACTTAGGTAGCTCTTCCGCTCGGAAATAAGCCTATGTATAAGTTGTTCTAGGGTTTCTGAATCTCCAAAAGGTTTTCTGCTCCACTATTTCTCAAAATATTGAGAATCTTTCCCATTCTGAATCTCGATCACGCAAATTAGCTCATATGCTTTACTCGTTGTCTGATTTTATATGGATTTTCGCTTAAATTGATTATTTTGTATGTTTTTGTAAAACTCATTTTCGTTGTTTATGGTACCCTATTTTAAGTAGATTTATGTTTTAAAATGAAATTTTGATCCCACTGGTTTTTTTGTTTGATTGCAAGTGTTTCAAGTATATTAGTATCATATTAGTTACAGTCAACAAAAAGAGAGACCAAAGTTGTATGCAACCAGAATTGTGAAACATTACATGCCATTCAAAATGTATAGAAATTCACACATGATATGAGGATAGAATGATAGAACCTTAATTAGTGTCAATATCCTTAGAGAAGTTTACGAATACAACTGATGTAAGCATATTTCAAAGGTTTGAGAAAGGGATTTTTGACATGAAAAATATATAACCATAGTTTGAAAAAGTTTAGCCATGAAAGAGATCAGATACTTGTACATGATAGAGATGAATAAAGAATAACATGAGATGCAAGGATTCTAAAGGCTGAAGATACGTAACTCACTAAACTAAGGACGAAGAAAGACCAAATTTCTGATGAACTTTGATTTCCTGCTAACTTGGCACCAACTCTTTAAATAATTCTTGTTGGAAGTAACTAGCAGTTGACTTTCTAAGTCTCCCCCGTCGTAGGCCTTATTTTACGAAATTATGAATTCTACAAATTGTATTGTAATAGAAAGAGGATATTGGTGTAAACTAGTAAGTATAAGACTGGTGGTCGTTGGTCGTTTTGCATGTATTCAAACTAGTCTGTTGATATGATGGTTTTCTATTCTGTTCATCAGGGACTTGTGTTATCTGCATAATGGTGTCAGTTCCAACTCTAATTGTTGTTTAATTTGTTTTAGCGTTGCTAATATAATGTAACTCTAGGAAATGGGAACTCATTACACTGCTTTCACTTGATGTTTGTAATTGCATCTGCCTTGGTAGGATTTTATTTTGCTTTGGTTCATATCTGCTTCTCATCTGGGGTTGTATTACTTAGTAATTTAAGGTCGCTGCTCTTTTTGAATTATTGAGATTTGTAGCTAAAATGTTTTTAGATGCCAACATGAATTAGTTGATCACTCTATCTCACACATATAGATGCCAACAAAAGTAAACCAGACAAAGATTTATGAACAAAAAGGGGCCATCACTTTGCACTATACCCATCATGGAATTATTGAGGTGCAGATGCATGAAAATGTTTCTAATGTTTGTATCCTTCCTCTTTTTGTTCATAAAACTTTTGGGGCTCTGTTTTTATATCTTTTTGCGCAACTTTTTTGTGGTTTTTTTATAGTATTTGCCATTTGATTTTGTTAGAGCGTTATTGTATTCAAGATTTATTGTAAAAGTCTTGTAATAGTCAAACCTTGTAAAGTCAAAGATAGTCAAAGTTGTTTAGTTAGAGAGTCAATGTAATTAGCATTTAATGTGTTGTAATTCATAGGTATAAATAGCTTAAGCTTAGTTGTTAAGCAAGGTTAATGAGCATAATTGTAATATCAAGTGAGAGATTTTAGAGAGAGAAAATCTAGAGAGAGAAAGCTTCATTCTTATGTAATATCTAGATTTTATCAAGATCAATGGAATTATTCATGATTACCTAATAGATCTGGTGTTAACAATTGGTATCAGAGCTTTGGGAGATCGAATTGTGTGCAAAAATTCGAACAAATTCATGAAGATTTGAAGAATTTTTGAAGATTTTTGAAGAAAATCTCCATTTTTGAAGTTCTTGAAGATCACAAATGGGTTATGCAATTTTTGTGTGTTTTTGTGCTTGATTTTGATTGCAAAGTGTTTCTCCATCATTCTAAACGAGATTTGCATCATCAATTTCACAAAAACACATCAAGAATTGAGGAATTTGAAGATTTTTGAAAATTTGGTGTTCTTGAGAAAAAGTTCACTGAGAAATTTTTTGGATTATGATTTTGCAAAACATTGATATTTTGATTCGTTTTTGTGCAAAATCCTTCCTAAAAAGTGTTTCTAAACATGTTTCAATCATAAATTTCAAGTTTTAATCCATAAAATTCCATTTTTGAAATTTTTGGATTGAAGATGTTCTTTAGATGTTCTTGAGGGAAAAAGTTTAGATCTTGGTTTTTGATCCAAATTAATTGTTGAGCTGTTGTTAAAATGTGTTTTTGATTAATTTTGATCTTAAAAATTCATGTTTTAACATTGTTTGAGAGTTTTTGTTTTTTGCAGAAAATTAATAGCAAAGCAGAGGAGGAATTCGGATCCTTCTTGCATATAGGTTTCGGGTCAGCAGTGATGAATATGTGAGATGTGTGTATGTGTGTATCAGTTGCTTGTGTGAGTGCTTATTTTTTTTGATTTCGGATCCTTCGTAAAAAATCATAAGGGGTGTGTGTGTATGTTTGAGTTGCTTATTTTTTTTTCCGGATCCTCTTGATACGAAACCATAATTTTTTTTTAAGTTGGGTGTGTTTGTTTGAGCAACATGTGTGTGTGCTTGCATAAATGGTTTCGGATCCTTCTTCAAAAAATGGTTCCGGATCATGAAGATTTTTTTTTGTGCAGTGTGTGCTTATTTTTTAAGGATTCGGATCACAAATAGAATGGTTTCGGATCCTTCTTCAAATTTTTTTTGAGGTGTTTGTATGTGTGTTTAAGCTAGGTGTGTGTGTGCTTGCAAAGAATTCGGATCACACAGGTTTCAGATCCTTCTTACTTAAAGATTTCGGATCACAAAGGTTTCAAAGATCTCGGATCCTCCTTATTCTGAAATCCACACTTTCCATTTTCAAACCTGTTCCGAAATCCTCAGAATTCAGTTCAATATTTCTGATAAAAAATTTCTTGTATTTTGCAGGTTTGACATTTAAAGTCCAATATTTTCGCTCCGATTTTTCAGAATTAATTTTTGGAAAATAAATTTATAATTTGTTTTTCAAATTTTATTTTTGAAAATTTTTCTGACTTTAATTGTGTTTTCTGATATTGAAAAATCATATAAAATAGTAGGGACTTCGTATGAACGCGTGCGATATGTCTCTGGAAACCTAAGACATAAAACTTTCTATTTATGGAATAATATTTCTGGGTTGATGGGTCTAAGGGGGGGCTAAACAGGTCACGAACAGACTTGTAGTTTTAGACCAAAAACCGGAAATTGTGCGTTTAGACTTATAGTTGTATTTTCGGGTTGGGGCTACACTTTGACACTTGGTAACACTTCTTTAGGTGAAAAGAAGTGAGTTGGAGTTGACGAGCTTTTATTGCTGATCGTGGAAGTTCTACATTGCTTTCTGAGGTGAGTTCACTCAGTGCGTAGGATAGAGATTGTATGTGCATTGTTGTAGTTCGTGTGTGATATATGTGTTGTTTGTGTGTAGTACTAGGCCGAGTAGTGTCTAGTATATGGTCTTGGGTGTCGTATAAATCTCGGGCAGACCGAGGACTCGGGGAGACCGAGGAGTACGTACACGGGTGTGTGATAAGTGCCAATTTCATATACATTTATACGTCAATTTCCCCATCATTTTGCAAGAATTGATACTCAAAGAACCCCATTTCGTTAAGTTTGTTATTTTATTACTTGTGATTGCGTTTATTTGTATAAATGTGCTTTATAGGTGTTTTATATGAGAAAAGGATGAAGACGTCGAAAAGCGGGATCGTGAAACAGAGAAACGAGCAAAAAACGGCAAAACGTTGCAAAACGAACAGAAGCCGGCGCCGATGCATCGACGCGGAGCAATCGGCGCCGAACACCTGTGTGAACGCAGAATGAAAGGCTGATTTAAATGGCTGCAGGGCTTTTCTTTCTGCAAAATTGAGGCCGACTTACACTGCTGTTGGAGCTGATTATCCCTGCAAATTGAGGCATTCTTGGTCTTTCTAATGATGAATCTTGGGCCAACAAATAGATATTAGTTGTAGTTTAGAGATAATATCTCAACCCCTCTTCCTATATAATGTCTCTAATATAGTTCTAGGGCTGGACTGATTATTCACTAGAGATTTTTGGTGTTAGAGAGCAAAACAGAGCAGCTTCTTCCAGCCTTGTATCTTACATTTTGGTAATCTCTTTTCAAGTTTACATTAGTTAAGTTATGAGTAGCTAAACTTTCTTTCCTAGTGATGAGATTGTAACTATTTCTTTTCATGAATATTGTTGAGGTTTGATCTACCTTTGTTATCTATCTAATTTCATTTATATAAACCTTGTCTAAAGCATGTTCTTCATTTGTTAGGTCTTTGATTTAAGAATGATCACTTAAATCTTACATCTAATCTTGAATTGCTAGTTAAGATTTGGAATACGTAATCGTTCTTAATCTCATTTTAAGTAGCAAGATAATACATCAATTGTGTTGATCAATTGATTTGTATTATGGGATTGTATAATCTAACTTCAATGATAGGGCTTCCGATCATTAGTTAGGATTGGTGTTTGTTTGATTATATTGCAATTGACAAGATAAATTTGAGTTCGTAACCAAACTAACCTTAGTCAATTAGGAACTACATCGAGCTTCTCATGCTAGTTTATTCTTAAGACAAACGGAGTGTATGACGCATGTCAAACACTTACGACCGATCTGAAATTAATGGTAACAAAAGTACTTCTATTCAAATCAATGATATAAGATTTCAACAAAAGATTGGTTATACTCATCACTAGGACCTTTCTCATTATTATCTCATCTCAATTCAATTTCTTGTCTAGTATTAATCAACAACTTCAAAACCCCCTATTTTGTATTTTATTTAGAATTCCGATCTTACATGAATATGTTTTGGTTCTACAATTAACAACGAGTCCCTGAGGAAACGACCCTACTTATCATTATCGCAATTTATTGTGTTTAAGAGATAATAGGCTAATCATATAAACTACTTATTATTTGTCGGATTCGACACCTGTCAAATTTTTGGCGTCGTTGCCGGGGACTCGGCAAGTTTAATCGTTTTATGCCAAGATCTATTCGTACAGGTTCACCGATCCCAATCGATCTAGAAATTGAGAAAACCGCCAAGAGATTAAGAAAGCAAGCTAAGCTTAAAAAGAAGCAAGGCGAGTCAACTTCTTCAATGCAGCCCAACTTTTGGGAAGATATCGAACTATCAACGGAATCAGAAAGCGAAAAGGAGGAGAAACCTCTTTCTAAAAAAGAAGAATCGGTCACCGAGACCGAAGGAGAGGAAGAAGAGGAAGAAGAGGACATGGCGAATCCCGAGCGTACTCTAAGAGAATGGGCAGCACCCAATGTTGATGAGCAACCTCTATGTATCACATACCCAACGGAAGAGGTAAGTACCGAACTCAAAACAGATTTAATTCACTTACTACCTCGTTTTCATGGTTTAGCCAACGAAGACCCATACAAGCACATGACAGAATTCCATATGGTGTGCTTGGGAATGAAGCCGCAAGGCACCACAGTTGAGAACTTAAAGCTAAAGGCATTCCCTTTTTCCCTAGTCGACGCGGCTAGGGAGTGGCTTTTCTACTTACCACCAGGTTCTATCACCACGTGGACGCAAATGGCGAGGGCTTTCTTAGACAAAATTTTCCCCGCATCTAAAGCCGCCGGGCTAAGGAGGGAGATTTGTGGAATCAAACAAAGGGACATGGAGTCTCTATACGAATATTGGGAGCGCTTCAAGCGCCTTTGTGTAAGTTGTCCTCAACATGGTATTTTCGAACAACTTCTAATCCAATATTTTTATGAAGGTTTATTACCAATGGAGAGGAAAATGATGGATGCGGCAAGCAGAGGGGCAATCGTAAACAAAACACCGACTCAAACAAGGGCTTTAATCGACACCATGGCAGAAAACTCCAAGCAATTTGGAGCTCGTAGTGATGTTGGTCGAGGAGCTAGTGAGGTACATGTAAAATCTTTAGAAACTAAGATTTCTGATTTGACTGACCTTGTTAAGCAGCTTGCTGTGGGGAACATGCCTCAAGTCAAGTCATGCGGATTTTGCTCATCGGTAGCTCATCCCACCGACGCATGCCCCACACTACATGAAGAGGAAGAACAAGTGAATGCCATGGGAGGTAACAATTTTCAAGGCTCAAATAATCGGGCGTTTAATCCATTTTCAAATACCTACAACCCCGGTTGGAAACAACATCCCAATTTGAGTTATGTCCCTAAGCAAGAACAAGGACAGGCTCAAAGTCAACAATACCAACCAAGAACTCCTTACCAAAGACCTCAACAGTATCAACAAAATCAGCAATACCAAGCACCACCAGGATTTCAACAACAATCCAATCAACCATCCAACTTTCAGCAACAAAGACCACCCTTTCAACCACAACAACAAGCATCGTCTCAACTCCCTAGAGGAACAGGTATGTCCCTTGAGGATATTGTAAAATCTTTAACTACTAACATGGTTAAACTTCAGCAAGATTCTCAAAACACACAAGCAAGCATACAAGAGCTTCGAAACTCCGTAGGGCAGTTAGTAAACAAAGGGAAATTGCCTTCCCAAACAGAGACCAACCCAAACGCAAATGTAAGTGTAGTAACTTTGAGAAGTGGGAAGGAAATCCAAGATGATGCCGAGAAAAAGAAGGCGGTTGAAAAAGAGCTGGAGATTAAGGAATCCATTTCTAGTGAAAAAGAGGAGAAGATTGAAGAGACGAAGAAAAAGACACCCGAGGTAATAGCACAAGCACCACCCTTTCCGGAAAGATTTGCCAAGACAAAATGAGAGCAAGAAGAAAAAGAGATCTTAGAGACCTTTCGTAAGGTGCAGGTAAACATTCCACTTCTTGATGCAATTAAACAAGTTCCTAGGTATGCTAAATTCTTGAAGGAACTTTGTACAAATAAAAAGAAGTTAAAAGGAGATGAGAAAATCACCATGAGTCAAAACGTATCTGCAGTCTTACAGAAAAAACTACCACCTAAATGTAAAGACCCCGGCATGTTCACCATACCTTGTAAGGTAGGCAATACCGCAGTAAATCAGGCCATGCTAGATTTGGGGGCATCGATTAACGTCATGCCATATGCTATATACACATCCTTGGATGTGGGCCCCCTCAATCCAACAGGTGTAGTAATTCAACTTGCAGATAGGTCAATTGTATATCCTAAAGGGGTGTTAGAAGATGTCCTTGTACAAGTAAACGAATTAGTTTTTCCGGCCGACTTCTATGTGATAGACATGGAGGAGAAGAATTCCTCCAAGGCCGGAATGATTTTATTGGGAAGGCCATTTCTCAAGACCGCCAAAACAAAGATAGATGTACATGATGGTACTTTGACAATGGAATTCGATGGTGAGATAATTAAATTCAACATATATGATGCCATGCGATATCCAAGTGATATTTCATCTTTATGTTCTGTGGATATAATTGAATCTCTATCTGATAATGTTTATGATTTATCTAACAAAGATGTGTTGGAAGTGATACTTAGAAGGGATCTGCATAGCGATAGTCTAAAGAAACTAGCTCAAGAATACGATTTGAAAGAAGAGTATGCCGAGTTGGTATCTTTAATGGAGAACGAGAAAAAGTAAGGTATGAAGTTTCTAAGGTTGATTTACCTTTTTCTAACACAAAACTTTTACCTTCCATTGAACAGGCCCCTGAACTTGAGCTTAAGCCGTTGCCGGATCATTTAAAACATGCATACCTAGGTGAAAAGGATACACTTCCGGTAATCATTTCCGCACACCTTTCACCTAGGGAAGAAAAGGAGCTTGTTGACGTGTTGAGAGAGCATAAGAAAGCAATCGGATGGACCATAGCCGACATCAAAGGTCTTAGTCCATCATTATGCCAACACAAGATTTTGCTAGAAGATGATTACAAACCCTTTCGGGACGCACAGCGAAGGTTGAACCCACCTATGATGGAGGTGGTAAAAAAGGAAATCCTGAAACTTTTAGATGCCAACATGATCTACCCAATTTCCGACAGCAAATGGGTAAGCCCGGTCCAGGTAGTTCCCAAGAAATCAGGTATTACCGTGATAGAAAATGCCGACGGTGAGTTGGTGCCCACTCGTGTTCAAAACGGGTGGAGGGTATGCATGGATTATCGTAAATTAAATGCATCGACTAGAAAAGATCATTTCCCGCTACCTTTCATAGACCAAATGTTAGAACGATTGGCTGGTCGCACTCATTACTGTTTCTTGGATGGGTACTCAGGTTTCCATCAGATACCGGTGGCAAGAGAGGATCAAGAAAAGACCACATTCACATGTCCTTTCGGTACATTTGCATACCGACGAATGCCTTTTGGTCTTTGCAACGCACCCGCTACCTTCCAAAGATGTATGGTAAGCATTTTTTCTGACTATGTTGAGGATATCATTGAAGTTTTTATGGATGACTTCACCGTATATGGTGATTCATTTCAAGTATGTCTAGATAACTTGACCAAAATTCTAAAAAGATGCATTGAAACTAATCTGGTTTTGAATTTTGAAAAATGCCATTTTATGGTCAATCAAGGAATAGTGCTTGGTCATGTTATTTCAAAGAGGGGTATAGAGGTTGACAAGGCAAAAATCGATGTCATAAAATCCTTGCCTTACCCCTCAAGTGTTAGAGGAATCCGTTCTTTTTTAGGTCACGCAGGTTTCTACCGGCGTTTCATCAAAAATTTCTCAAAAATCACCCGACCCCTGTGTGAGCTTTTACAAAAGGAGGTAGATTTCGACTTCAACTAGGTATGTAAAAGTTCATTTGATTTGTTGATAAACATGCTTACTTCTGCTCCTATTATTCAACCACCCAATTGGCAACTACCATTTGAAATCATGTGTGATGCTAGCAATCATGCAGTTGGGGCGGTACTAGGACAAAAGGATGGTAAGAAATCTCACGTTATTCATTATGCATCACGAACACTTGATAGCGCCCAATGCAACTACTCGACCACCGAGAAAGAATTGTTGGCGGTAGTTTTTGCTTTAGAAAAATTTAGATCCTATTTGTTAGGCACTAAAGTGATTGTGTTTTCTGACCATGCAGCCTTGAAGTATTTGCTCAAGAAGAAGGACGCAAAGCCGCGGTTAATTAGATGGATTCTCCTACTCCAAGAGTTCAACTTGGAGATAAGGGATAAGAGTGGAGCCGAGAATCTAGTTGCCGACCACCTTAGCCGGCTTGTGTTGGATGATGATTCCAAACCAATCGGTGAGGAATTCCCAGATGAACAGCTTTTTTCCGTCTCGGGAGAAACCCCATGGTATGCCGATATCGTGAATTACTTGGTCTCAAAGACCTTTCCAAGTGAGTTATCTAAAACCGAGAAAGAGAAAATTAAGAGAGAGGCTCGCCTTTACATGTGGGACGAGCCATATTTGTGGAAACATTGCCCGGATCAAGTGATCCGTCGATGTGTGCCCCAAGGTGAGTTTCAATCTATTCTAAGGTTTTGTCACTCCGAGGCTTGTGGAGGCCACTTTGGCCATAAACGAACGTTTAGAAAGATCCTTGAGTGTGGTTTGTATTGGCCATCCCTTATGCGAGACTGTTATAGTTTCTGTAAGAGTTGCACGAGATGTCAGATGACAGGAAACATTAACTCTCGAAATCAAATGCCCCAATACCCCATGTTAATATGCGAGATATTCGATGTATGGGGTATGGATTTCATGGGACATTTTCCCTCGTCTTTTGGTAATTTATATATTATTTTGGCCGTCGACTATGTCTCAAAATGGGTTGAGGCAAAGGCCACCCGAACTGATAACTCAAGTGTTGTTGCAGATTTTGTCAAATCTCACATATTTTCCAGGTTCGGGACACCAAAGGCCATCATCAGTGATCGAGGCACCCATTTTTGCAATAAGGCCATCGGCGGCCTTTTCAAGAAAATATGGGGTTATCCATCGCATCTCCACCGCATATCATCCACAGTCGAACGGGCAAGCCGAGGTATCCAATAGAGAGGTAAAGTCCATTTTGGAGAAAACTGTCAACCCGAATCGGAAAGACTGGAGTTTAAGGCTCAATGATGCCTTATGGGCATATCGTTCGGCCTACAAGACACCGATAGGTATGTCCCCTTTCCGGTTAGTGTACGGTAAGCCTTGCCACCTCCCGGTGGAATTAGAGCATAAGGCTTATTGGGCAGTGAGGACAAGTAACATGAACTTGGATGAAGCGGGGTCACATAGGAAGCTTCAAATCCTAGAGTTGGAAGAAATAAGAAACGGCGCTTATGAGAACGCACGCATATACAAAGCAAAAACTAAAGCGTTCCATGATTCACGTATATCACGTAAGTCGTTTACAAAAGGTCAGAAAGTTCTCCTTTACCTTTCTAGGTTGAAATTATTTCCTGGAAAATTAAGGTCCAGATGGATAGGACCTTTTGTGGTAATTGATGTTTTTGAGCATGGTGCAGTCCAAATTCAGAGTCTTTCCACTGGACAGATTTTTAAAGTTAATGGTCATAGGCTAAAGCCGTTCTATAAAGGCTTTGATGGAAGGGACCTAGAGAAAGTAGCTTTGGACAAACCAAGCTACAATGAATAAACGGAATTGGGTCTAGCCAAAGACGGTAAAGAAAGGCGCTACATGGGAGGCAACCCATGGTAGGTTCGTTTTTTTCGTTATTTTTTTTATTTTTTTTATTTTTGCGTGTTTTGGATATAATTGGGAATTTAGAGATGTATTTCGGAGAGATTCGGCGAAAAACGAAGAAAGTTGGACGAAAAAGTAACAAACAAACAGAGGCTGGCGTCGATGCTTCGGCGCCGATGCATCGGCGCGGAGCAATCGGCGCCGAACACTTGACGGAAATAAATACCCCTTTTTGTTGTTCATTTTACTTTCACTCTCTCTCAAACCCTAATACACTCTATCGGCCAAACAACCAAGTGCTCTCAATCTCCAGATTTCTTGCAAGCCTTGTGTGTTTCATCCATTAAAGGTATGATTTCTTGTTCCAATTTCACCTTTTCATGGTTTGTTCTTGAGAAATCCAAGGTATGCATATTTTACTTTCTTCTTCAAAATTTTCAAGCATGTTTGTACATTTTTAGTGATTTTGTTTACCATAGAGGGGTTTGCCAACAATGTGATAGTGTTCTTCCACTTAGGGTTTGGATGTGAAGAAAGTGTTAGAGAAAGTTTTTTCAAAAATTTTGTTAAGCACTTTCTATATTTGTGTATTGTAGAGAGCATAAACTCCCTAAGGGTTGAAATTTTTGGTAACATCTTGTTGTTGGTATGCTAAAATTTGTATACTTTTAGAAGTGCTTAATGACAGTGCTTAATGACAGTGCTTAATGATTAAGTCACTAATTTCTTGTGTATCTAAAAGGTTGTCTTAACTCTGCCAAAGTTTGTAATATGATTCTTATCCTTTGATATGAACATGAGTTAAACCACAAATCTAGTCTTTGACTATGTTTTGGGGTAGTTTGTATTAATCATTCATAACTAATTAACTCATTTAAATTTTTGCAGAATCATGGTACATACTCGACCTGATCTTCCAGGGAGGTGGACAAAATATTATCAATTAAAAACGGCACAAAGACGTCAATTGTCAAGGGCACCAAACCAGGATTATGAACAACGGATCGTGAAAAACAGGAGCAGGAATATCCATCCCGAACAAGGGATGAATATTGATGAAATGAACAACCAACGATTACACGATATTGCAAATTTTCAAGGATGGGAACATTTCATCAGAGAACCTGAGCCATATGATCCCGATTTGGTTAAGGAATTCTATGCCGCAACGGTACCACCCGCATTTGGCGAGTGGTCCACAGTCGTCGTACGAGGTGTGAGAGTACAAATTTCAATGGACGACGTCTGTCGTCACTACAATGTGCCTCGACGCGCAAATCTTGACAGTACCTATGGCATTCCACCAATCCCAAATGTTGCTCAAGACGAGCAATACAGTCCAATCATTGCAGCAACTTTAAGGCGAAGTGGTCGTGACGATTGGGTCCCTAAACAGGACATGATAAAGAAGACGGAACTTCGGCCATAAATTGCCATGTGGTTGAGATTTGTCAAGTGTCGTCTAGCACCTTCAACGCACTACTCAATAATCGATTGGTATGTAGCGCGCATCCTATTTTGCCTACAGAATGGCATGCTCCTAGATATCGGGCACATCATCGTCCTCCATATGATGGACACCGCGGCCGAGCGGTCTACAGGTCTACTTCCTTTCCCTAGATTAATAACTAAGCTATGCAGGGACGCGGGAGTGAGGATTGGACCAACAATTCCCCCACCACCACCATTTGATCGAGCGACATATCGTGCGCACATAAGGGCCGTTAATAGGTTCGACGGACAAGGGGGTGGTGAAGAAGAGGAAGATGTTTTGATATCTAACGAGGAGGGTGCTGACGTGGAGTACGACCCGGCAGCAGAAGAGGAGCCCGAGGACCCTCGGATACTTGCTCGCATAAACATGCTAGAGGCCAATATGAATCGAGGGTTTTACAACCTATCTTTGTTGATTAGGGGACAACCGGTGCCGGATGACGCATTCCCGGCACCTGATGATGCAGGTCCATCTAACCCAAGACCCGCACGGCAGCAGAGAAGAAGAAGGAATGAATGACAGTGAGCTCGGAAAAACCTTGATACATCAAACTCCAACGATCCATGCATTCGAGGACATTTCATCAAACAAGGGGAGTTTACTGTTTTCCCTCAATTATTAACTGTTTTGAATGTCCTTTGCTTTATATACACACACATTGAGGACAATGTTGGATCAAAGTGTGGGGGTAGGATAATCTCGACTTTTTAATGCCATTTGCATGATTTGGGCCTGTTTTGGGTTATAAATGCTTTTTGGGGGTAATTTTTTCCAAACATTTTGTGCTTAAATGTAGATTGTTGTCTGTTTTGGAAATCTGTTAGCATGTTTTAATGAGCTTAAATGATTGATGATGATGAGTTTTGACGCATGTATAGCATGATTGAGTTTGATTGATAGCACTTAGAGTCAATTAGTGGTGTATACCGGTCAAAAGTAGACTATTGCTAATCTCTTGAACTATCTTAACCCCGTGAGACTCGAGCCTATTAGACTAAACATCTTATGCTAGTCTCTAATTCATTTCTTGTGTGATTACGTCATGCCTAGTTACGCACCTCTAGAACTTGATTTGTCTCTCCTTAAGATTACAGGATATTACATGCTAATAAAGATGATAAAGACCATCGTTTGCTCATTTTGTATACCCACTAGCCTTAAGCCTACCTTTATGTTATTATTATCCTTTTTGTAAGCCACTTTGAGCCTTAGCCTATTTCTTTTGTCACCCGCATCATGAACCAATCCAAACACGACCCACCCGACCAATCACCAATGGAGTGTCTCGGTACCCCTATATGCTCGAAAGAAAAACATATATGTTGGGGAAGAAAAAAAAAAGATCAAAAAGAAATATGTGAGAAAAAAAAATATATGTCGTAAAAAAAAAATAATAAATAACGACGACGGAAACGATGATATGGTTGTTTATAAAAGTTTCATCTTTATTCCCTATCATCCAAAGGGAAATGTGCTTCAAAGATAAAGATGTTAAGCCCCTTGTTGAAAGAAAGTCAATTGTTTGTATAACCGGGTTTCCCGTTTGGTGTACGGTCCTTAACCACTTTTCCCAAATAAATCCTTACCTTAACCAAAGCCTTAGTTCATTACGCCCGAAAAGTCTTTTTGATTTATATGCATGTAATTTATCCGAGTAGTGGAGAGTGAGAGATTTTTCAAGCTTATGGTAGGTGCATACTAGCGTAGTGACGGTTTGAGCGATACACTTTTAACCCCGAGGAGTGAATTGAGTTTTATCTTGATTATCCCATTCGTGAGAGTTCTCGTGATTAGCTTGTGTCTACTTGGTTGTGTGTGCTAAATTTTTTATGCTTGATTGCAAATCTCAATCTCATGATATGCTATACGTATTGACATTCTCGTTTGATTCGTTTTTATCACGACGTGCTAACTCAAGACATTGCCGAGACGACCAATGATCTAAGTGTGGGGGTATTTGATAAGTGCCAATTTCATATACATTTATACGTCAATTTCCCCATCATTTTGCAAGAATTGATACTCAAAGAACCCCATTTCGTTAAGTTTGTTATTTTATTACTTGTGATTGCGTTTATTTGTATAAATGTGATTTATAGGTGTTTTATATGAGAAAAGGATGCACACGTCGAAAAGCGGGATCGTGAAACAGAGAAACGAGCAAAAAACGGCAAAACGTTGCAAAACGAACAGAAGCCGGCGCCGATGCATCGGCGCGGAGCAATCGGCGCCGAACACCTGTGTGAACGCAGAATGAAAGGCTGATTTAAATGGCTGCAGGGCTTTTCTCTCTGCAAAATTGAGGCCGACTTACACTGCTGTTGGAGCTGATTATCCCTGCAAATTGAGGCATTCTTGGTCTTTCTAATGATGAATCTTGGGCCAACAAATAGATATTAGTTGTAGTTTAGAGATAATATCTCAACCCCTCTTCCTATATAATGTCTCTAATATAGTTCTAGGGCTGGACTGATTATTCACTGGAGATTTTTGGTGTTAGAGAGCAAAACAGAGCAGCTTCTTCCAGCCTTGTATCTTACATTTTGGTAATCTCTTTTCAAGTTTACATTAGTTAAGTTATGAGTAGCTAAACTTTCTTTCCTAGTGATGAGATTGTAACTATTTCTTTTCATGAATATTGTTGAGGTTTGATCTACCTTTGTTATCTATCTAATTTCATTTTTATAAACCTTGTCTAAAGCATGTTCTTCATTTGTTAGGTCTTTGATTTAAGAATGATCACTTAAATCTTACATCTAATCTTGAATCGCTAGTTAAGATTTGGAATACGTAATCGTTCTTAATCTCATTTTAAGTAGCAAGATAATACATCAATTGTGTTGATCAATTGATTTGTATTATGGGATTGTATAATCTAACTTCAATGATAGGGCTTCCGATCATTAGTTAGGATTGGTGTTTGTTTGATTATATTGCAATTGACAAGATAAATTTGAGTTCGTAACCAAACTAACCTTAGTCAATTAGGAACTACATCGAGCTTCTCATGCTAGTTTATTCTTAAGACAAACGGAGTGTATGACGCATATCAAACACTTACGACCGATCTGAAATTAATGGTAACAAAAGTACTTCTATTCAAATCAATGATATAAGATTTCAACAAAAGATTGGTTATACTCATCACTAGGACCTTTCTCATTATTATCTCATTTCAATTCAATTTCTTGTCTAGTATTAATCAACAACTTCAAAACCCCCCATTTTGTATTTTATTTAGAATTCCGATCTTACATGAATATGTTTTGGTTCTACAATTAACAACGAGTCCCTGAGGAAACGACCCTACTTATCATTATCGCAATTTATTGTGTTTAAGAGATAATAGGCTAATCATATAAACTACTTATTATTTGTCGGATTCGACACCCGTCAGTGTGGTATGAACTCGGGGAGACCGAGGGATGCGTACACGAATGTTGTTTGAATTCGGGGAGACCGAATGGTACATGCATAGGTGTTCTTGCATGAATGTGCTTGTGTTAGTAAATTTGTTGGTGCAAGTGTACCCAGCTTTAAATATTGTGATATATTTTTGGTACACATAAAATCACATCTCCATATTTATTTTGATGATTACAAAACACACCGCATTATTTGTTATCTAATATTTTATCTGAGTGTGCAGATATTTAAATGATCTCGATAATTTTTTATCTGAAGAATCCAAGTCTGAAGAGTTTCGTCATTTTATTTTAAAATGATAAACACCCTAAAATATTTTATCACTTGGATATTTCATATCTATATAAATATATTTGAATCAAATATATATATAATATATATATGTTTTTATTAAATATATATATAAATCGCTGATATATATATACATATATTATTTTATTTAAATCACATCTCATGCCTTTTACTGTTGCTCAAAGTCTCAGCCGAAGTAACCCTGCGTTGCCATGCTCTCATTGGACAAAATTTCAGGCGGTATACCGCCAAGGTCCACGCGGTATACCGCGACACTGTTCACCCATCACCTCTTCTGCATACGAAGCTTCTTTTGTCAGAACTTTTTTCAGGCGGTATACCGCCGTGTGCAACGCGGTATACCGCGGGTACAAGTTCCGTTGGTTTTTTGCAGGGTTGACCTTCTCCTTGCAGTGTACTTTTTCTGACGCAGGTATACCGCGATGGGCTGCCGGTATACCGCGAAAGCTTATGCCCAGTTGCTCATCCAGTATAAATATCATGCAACCTCCAGCATTCAAGTCTACACCAACTTCAGCAATAAATTCTCCCTCAGCATTTGATTATTATTCTGCTGCCTTCTTACTCACACTAATCACTTAAACTGATAAAATTAATTTTTGAGTAAGAAATCTTGAGTTGATAGCAGATTAAAATCTCTCGATTAGTTGAATCAGCAACACAACTCAAGTGATCAAACTCTCTAAAAATATCCAAGTGATAAACCTTATTCAAGAGTGATTATTCATATTAAAATTATACCCTCTTGTAAGTGTTTGAATAAGAGTGAGTGATCCACATTAATCTCTCAAAGTAGAGTGTTTCGCGTTTGTTGTATTAAGGTTTGTGTTTCTACCGTAAAGAACACGTTTCGTATTGGATCTCCGAGAAGGGTTATTTTCTCGAGGTGGACTAGCCAACTTTGTGTTTGGTGAACCACTTTAAAAATATCGTTGTCAAGTATTCTCTTTCCCTTATCTATTTACATTTCCGCTGTGCATTTAAATTATATCTGTTTATATAATTGTTGTATACTTATTTATTTATACTCTGCTTTATTTATTCTGTATTTATTTATAAAAGAATTTTTGAAAGTAAAAGATTTTAAATACAACCTTACCCCCCCCCCTAGGTTGTCCAACATTTGGTATCAGAGCAGGTCTTTCAAAAATATTCTGCATAAATTTCTCTTATTCTTATAAATGGCTCAACAAACTAATATCGTGTTTTCAAAACCTCCTTTGATAGATACTGAAAAGTTTGGCATTTGGGCCGAGCTATTTGAATGTCACGTGCGTGGCAAAAATCAAAAGATTTGGAATATTATAGAAAAAGGGAATTTTAAACCCACCATTGTGAAAGATGATGTTTATATTGATAAACCTATAGATGACTGGACTACTTCTGATGAAGCTCATTTTTGTTTAAACTTTGAAGCTAAGAATATATTATATGCTGCTTTAACAACTGACGAAATTGAAAGAGTATATACATATAAAACTGCAAATCAAATATGGGAAAGTTTAAATAATACTCATCGTGGAAACACGGAGGTTAAATCTAGTAAAGTAAATATTTTAGTTCACGATTATGAACTATTCGAAATGAAACAAGATGAGTCAATTGACTCAATGTTTAAAAGATTTAACCTTATTGTGACTACTTTGAAAGGTTTGGATCGCACTTATCCTAACGAGGACTATATAAGGAAAATCCTACGAGCTCTTCCTTCGGAGTGGATGCAAAAGATAACATCTTTAGAAGACTCCCGTGACCTTTCCATAATGAAGATAGATGACTTGATCGGTAATCTTAAAGTGCATGAAATTGCACTTAAAAGAAACAAAGATCGGGAGCAAGTTAAAAAGAAATCAATCGCTCTCAATGTCTCAACACCAAAAGTTGAAAAGAAAAAGGAGAAAGCTAGCTCCTCGAAAGATCCATCCGAAACTCTCGATGAAGTCGCCATGTTGGTAAGAAACTTTTCCAAATTTCTTAATAATAATAATAAATTTTCTAACAATGGCAGATTTCAAAGAAACGGTAACTACCGTCGTGGTGGTGAAAATCGAAGTCGCAAGTTCCATAAACGAGACGAAAAAGTTAAGAAAAATGGCGACTCGAGTGAAGACGATAAAACTAAGCCAAAGAGAGGTTTTTGCTACTCATGTGGTGACAAAGACCACTACGCCAATGAATGTCCGAAAAAGAACAAGTTCCAAAAGAAGAAGGAGAAAGCCTTCATTGGAGGCGCGTGGAGCGAGAGTGAAGAAGAAGATGACTATCAAGCCATTTGTCTTATGGCCGAAAGCGACGACGAGGTAAAATCTTCTTACTCGGATTACGATAGTGATTATGAAAGTGATAATGAAAATAATCTTGAAGAATTATATGAATCTTTTCATAAAATGGCTGCTCTTGCAAATCGTTACCAAGATGAGAATGCTATGTTAAAAGAAACTGTAAATGCATGTAAAAAGGAAATAAATAATGTTAAACAAAAATCTGAAAATGATATGGATATAATTGCTAAATTAGAAACTAAATTAGGAGAAAAAGATTTTTGTAAATCTTGTGATGCTTTAAATAAAGAAATTGCATGCTTAAATAAAAAATCACATGAAAATATTATTTGTACAAAATGTGATATTCTTGAGAATGAGATTGCATGTTTAAAAGCAAAATGTGATGCGTATGAAAAGAATGATTTATTAGCAAAAGCTTTTGAAAGTAGTAATGAGAAAGTTCTTAACATGCTTAATATGCCTAACCGTATAAAATGTAGAAAAGGCATTGGTTCCAATACTTGTGTTGATAAATGTTCATGTATACCCATCAAAAGATTTTATGAATCACCTAAAGTAAATACAAGAAATCAATATGTGCAAAAACCTCCGTATGTGCGTAAAATAAATAATGTAAATTATAATACGAGAAAACCGTATGCTCGCATGTACCATGATAAATATTCTAAACCTAATAATAATGCTAATGTAAATGCTTGTTTTTATGTGTATGATAAATATAATCGCAAAATTAAAATGGTAAATAAATGGATTCCAAAAGGAATGTTTAGTAATGATAATCCCGGTGGTATGCGTTTATGGTTTTAAATGTGTTATGTATATGTGTTATATATTATATATAAGTAAAATATTGTTATTTGTACTTTTTATACTATTCATATATATATATACATACGTACTGCACATATATATATATATACATTTTATTTATTTTTTTTAATTCTTATATATATATATTTTGTTTGACTTGACATGTGTTATATATATATATTTGTGTTTGATGTATTATATATTAAAGTTGTTTAATATATTATATATTTTTTGTCTTACTTGATATGTATTATATATATATATATTAATATTGTGTAATGTATTATATATATATATATTCTGTTTGACTTTATATATATGCATGTTGGTTGACATTGAAACTAATTGTCAAGGACCCACGAGAAATGGGGACCATAAAAGTTATATCTTCATTATTGTAGATTGACCTTGATATGGACTGGATACTCGATAGTGGTTGCACACGTCACATGACCGGAAACAATAATCTCTTTTCATCATATAAGTCATGTGATGGTGGACAGGTAATTTTTGGAGGAAACTCCAAAGGAAATATAATTGGTAGAGGTACAGTTTCTTGCAACAATGTTCAATTTCTTAATGTTAATCATGTTGATAATTTACATTTTAATTTGTTAAGTGTTCGCCAATTGTGTAAAAATAATACAACTGTTGTCTTCGAAGAAGATTCTTGTAAAATCATAAAAAATGGCAAAGTTCTTTTAAATGGTTTTGTAAAAGGAAATTTATATATTTGTAAAACTGTTGTATCTGAAAATGTATGCTTATCTTCTATTAATGATGTTTCTACTTTATGGCATAGGCGTTTAGGTCACGCTAATCTAAGATTAATGCAAAACTTAAAAAAATAAGGAGCTTGTGAGTGACCTGCCAAAATTAAAGTTTGATAATCATTTTTGTGATGCTTGTCGTGTCGGCAAACAACATCACGTTTCTCATAAATCAAAAAATGTTATTTCTACTCAAAGAGTTTTAGAACTTTTACATATGGATCTTTTTGGCCCGATGGCTATTCAAAGTTTTGGAGGAAATTTTTATACTTTGGTTATTGTGGATGATTATTCCCGTTATACTTGGACTTTATTTTTGAGACATAAAAATGAGGCTTTTGAAAAGTTTAAAATTTTGGGAAAACGAATTCAAAACCAACAAGGTTGTACGATTGTTTCCATACGTACGGACCATGGACGAGAATTCGATAATGATGTACAATTTGGTGCCTTTTGTGATAAACATGGTATAACTCATAACTTTTCGGCTCCTCGAACTCCTCAGTCAAACGGGGTTGTTGAAAGGAAAAATCGAACGTTGCAAGAAATGAGTAGAACTATGCTAAACGAACATCAAGTTCCCCAAAAGTTTTGGTGTGATGCCGTTTCTACCGCGACCTATGTGCTTAACCGTGTCCTAATTAGAGGTATCCTAAATAAGACACCCTATGAACTTTACCGAGGTAGAAAACCTTCCCTAGCTCACCTAAAAGTTTTTGGTTGTAAATGTTTCATTTTAAACACCAAATCCTACTTAACCAAATTTGACCCTAAAGCCTATGAAGGAGTGTTCCTAGGTTACTCTTGGAATAGCAAAGCCTATAGAATCCTAAATAAGGAGACCATGGTAGTAGAAGAATCCTTAAATGTTAGCTTTGACGAGAGTCCTCCCAAACCTAGTGCACCCTTAGCAAATGACAATATCCGTGACGGAGACGTCTTAGCACAACAACTTAGCAACTTGGATTTAAGTACCCAACCTTCCACAAATAATATTGAATCTAGTGATGCCCCTCCGTGCTTTATTCCACAAGGTATAGATGATCCTAACCTTAGAACCGCTCGAGGCCATCCCGTAGATCAAATTATAGGTGACCTAAACCAAAGGACAACTAGATCACAAATCCATACCCATTGTGCTTTCCATGCCTTTATCTCAACCATAGAACCTAAAACCATAGATGAAGCTTTAGGTGATGAGGATTGGATTATGGCCATGCAAGAAGAGTTAAACCAATTTTCTAGGAATGATGTGTGGGACTTAGTGCCTAGCCCTAGTAGTCAAACCATTATTGGCACAAGATGGGTCTTCCGTAACAAGGTAGACGAGAACGGTGGAGTCACACGAAACAAGGCACGTTTAGTTGCCAAGGGGTACAGTCAACAAGAAGGTATAGATTATGACGAAACCTTTGCACCGGTTGCAAGGTTGGAGTCTATTCGAATGCTTCTCGCTTTTGCAAATGCTAAAGATTTTAAGTTATTTCAAATGGATGTTAAAAGTGCTTTCTTAAATGGTATTATAAATGAGGAGGTATACGTTTCTCAACCTCCCGGTTTTGAAAGTTTTGAAAACCCGACACATGTTTATAAATTAAAAAAGGCGCTTTATGGTTTAAAGCAGGCTCCGCGTGCTTGGTATGATAGATTAAAAACCTTTTTAATTTCTAGTGGCTATATTATGGGTAAAATTGATAATACTTTATTTGTGAAATATGTTCAAAATGATATTGTGGTTGTGCAAGTATATGTTGATGATATTATTTTTGGTTCCACTAATGAAAAATTGTGTAATGAATTTTCTGCGAAAATGACTAGCGAATTTGAAATGAGCATGATGGGAGAGTTAAAATACTTCTTAGGATTGCAAATAAAACAATGTGAAACTGGTATTTTTATTAGTCAATCTAAATATTGTAAAGATATGTTGAAAAAGTTTAACTTTGAAAATGTCAAACCCGTTGAAACTCCAATGACCACAAATTTGCAATTATCTCGTGACGAGGAGGGAAACGATTTTAATGAAAAGATTTATCGTGGTATGATTGGTAGCTTGTTATATTTAACTGCTAGTAGACCTGATATTATGTTTAGTGTATGTTTATGTGCTCGTTTTCAATCTTCACCTAAACAAACTCACTATGAAGCTGTCAAGCGTATTTTTCGATATTTACGAGGTACTACTAATCTTGGCTTATGGTACGCAAAGAAACCCGAGTTAGAAGTAACGTGTTTCGCCGATTCCGATCTTGGTGGATCTATTGTTGACCGAAAGAGTACTAGTGGGGTATGTGCCTTTATAGGTCTCTCACTTGTATCTTGGTTCTCTAAGAAACAACAATCCGTAGCTTTGTCTACCACCGAAGCGGAATATGTAGCCGCCGCAAGAGCATGTGCTCAAGTCCTTTGGATGAAACACACACTTACCGATTTTGAGGTACACCTAACCAAAATTCCAATTATGTGTGATAACTCAAGTGCCATAAACTTAAGTAAAAATCCCGTTTTGCATTCTCGTACCAAACATATTGAATTGAGACATCACTTTTTACGAGATAATGTTCAAAAAGGCACAATCGTGCTGGAAAAGGTTGATTCGGAAGATAATTTGGCCGATATTTTTACAAAAGCCCTTATCAAAAAAGCCTTCTTTAAATTAAGACTTGGTTTAGGCATGCTTGAGTATAACCCTTAAAAATACTAACTCTCAAATATTTCATATTTTGAGGGGGAGCATCTTTCGAGGGGGAGCATAAGCGACCTTCTTAAACCCTTTTTGCTTCGACAAAAGGGGGAGAGAAACCGAGTATGCTCTCGTGTTTAGCGTTGTGTTTGTCATCATCAAAAAGGGGGAGATTGTTGGTGCAAGTGTACCCAGCTTTAAATATTGTGATATATTTTTGGTACACATAAAATCACATCTCCATATTTATTTTGATGATTACAAAACACACCGCATTATTTGTTATCTAATATTTTATCTGAGTGTGCAGATATTTAAATGATCTCGATAATTTTTTATCTGAAGAATCCAAGTCTGAAGAGTTTCGTCATTTTATTTTAAAATGATAAACACCCTAAAATATTTTATCACTTGGATATTTCATATCTATATAAATATATTTGAATCAAATATATATATAATATATATATGTTTTTATTAAATATATATATAAATCGCTGATATATATATACATATATTATTTTATTTAAATCACATCTCATGCCTTTTACTGTTGCTCAAAGTCTCAGCCGAAGTAACCCTGCGTTGCCATGCTCTCATTGGACAAAATTTCAGGCGGTATACCGCCAAGGTCCACGCGGTATACCGCGACACTGTTCACCCATCACCTCTTCTGCATACGAAGCTTCTTTTGTCAGAACTTTTTTCAGGCGGTATACCGCCGTGTGCAACGCGGTATACCGCGGGTACAAGTTCCGTTGGTTTTTTGCAGGGTTGACCTTCTCCTTGCAGTGTACTTTTTCTGACGCAGGTATACCGCGATGGGCTGCCGGTATACCGCGAAAGCTTATGCCCAGTTGCTCATCCAGTATAAATATCATGCAACCTCCAGCATTCAAGTCTACACCAACTTCAGCAATAAATTCTCCCTCAGCATTTGATTATTATTCTGCTGCCTTCTTACTCACACTAATCACTTAAACTGATAAAATTAATTTTTGAGTAAGAAATCTTGAGTTGATAGCAGATTAAAATCTCTCGATTAGTTGAATCAGCAACACAACTCAAGTGATCAAACTCTCTAAAAATATCCAAGTGATAAACCTTATTCAAGAGTGATTATTCATATTAAAATTATACCCTCTTGTAAGTGTTTGAATAAGAGTGAGTGATCCACATTAATCTCTCAAAGTAGAGTGTTTCGCGTTTGTTGTATTAAGGTTTGTGTTTCTACCGTAAAGAACACGTTTCGTATTGGATCTCCGAGAAGGGTTATTTTCTCGAGGTGGACTAGCCAACTTTGTGTTTGGTGAACCACTTTAAAAATATCGTTGTCAAGTATTCTCTTTCCCTTATCTATTTACATTTCCGCTGTGCATTTAAATTATATCTGTTTATATAATTGTTGTATACTTATTTATTTATACTCTGCTTTATTTATTCTGTATTTATTTATAAAAGAATTTTTGAAAGTAAAAGATTTTAAATACAACCTTACCCCCCCCCCCTAGGTTGTCCAACAAAATTGCTTGTGTTGGTTGTTATATCTATCTGCTGATAGGGGTGGTGTCGATTAGGCATGGGAATGGGGCGGGTATGGGGCGGGGACCCCAATCCCCATCCCCGTCCCCAATCCCTATATCCATCCCCGTCCCCGTCCCCGTACCCGCCGGGGAATATAATCACATCCCCATCCCCGTCCCCAACGGGGAAACGGGGATTTTTTTTTAATCTTTTATACTAAAAAAATGTTAATATTCAACATGTATTCAACTAAAAAAAAGTCAAAATTTCACCATGCAATTATATATCATGTGATACATATTACGTATCAAAACAACATCAAATAAAGTCCAAAATCCAAACATATCAACATTCAATAACAATTACATATTAAGTACCAAAAATTGTATTTTGACTTAGAATTCACAAAAATTACATATTAAGTACCAACATCCAAAAAATAGAAATATCACTTGTTACTCGACATTCACATCCTCGTCATATGCGATTGTTTCGTCAAATGCTTTAGGCTCTCCATGTTTTTTATCTACAAAAAGTAGAACAAATTAGAAAAAAATGAAAATGCATGTATGACTAAGAATTATAAAAAAAAATTACCTTGAAGATCTTTCCGTAACCAACTTTGAGTGCACATTAATGCTTGAAGTGTTTGTGGGTGGAGTCGACTACGTTGTTTTGTGACTTTGTTACCGCTCATGCTAAAAGCGGATTCGGAAGCTACCGTAGAAATTGGTATTGCTAAAACGTCTCTTGCAATCTTTTGAAGCATAGGAAACTTGGAGCCGTTGCACTTCCACCACATCAAGATGTCAAAACCGTCTTCATTAGGCAATAATTTCTCGGCCAAATACTCATCCAATTCACTTGTTTCCAAGACGTCGTCATCACACATCAAAGACTCAAAATCCATCTCCCATGTAGGTTTCTCGGAAGTAGAATCATCTACGTTCAAGGCACTAGCGGTAGATTGTCCTTTCCAAGAAGTTCCTCGATTGCCGCCATACTTCTTTTTATACTCTTCAAACAACTCAACACATAGGTTACGTATCCTCATAACCCCACTTTTCGCTTCATCACCATATATTTTCGGAAAGAAATAGTTTATTAGCTTCAACTTATATCGAGGATCTAACACAATCGCTACACTCATAACCTCGTGAATGACACTCCAATATTTGTTGAATTTGATCAACATAGATGATGCCATTTTTCTAATAACATCATGAGAAGAACTTTTCCAACTCAACATAGACACTTTAACTTCACAAATCAACGGAAAAAATATGTTTGACGTGGGATATAAAGTTCCCGAAAACTTTTCAGTCACACGATAAAACAACTTTAATTTCTCACAAACAATTGATGCCATTGCCCATTCATCTTCACTAGGCAAGCAAACATAACTCCTCTCCTTCTTGCTTAAACGACTAAAAACATCCTTATATTCCAAAGCAACATTCAACATAATATATACCGAATTCCACCTTGTCTTACAATCAAGAACTAATTCCTTTTCACAATTTACACTTAATTGTCGTGCACATACTTTAAATTCTTGAACTCTCTTAGGAGAGTGTGTCCAAAATGCAACACTATCCCTAACATTTTCAATAGCTCCCCCGATGATAGAAAATCCATCTTGCACAATAAGGTTAATTATATGTGCACAACATCGCATATGAAATATTTTTCCTTTTAGCATTAGCGATGAAGAAGAAAGAGTACCTAAAAGCTTGTCGATTAATGCATCATTTGTCGAGCAATTGTCAAGAGTCAAAGTCGATATCTTGTTATCAACGTTCCAATCGAGAAAACACTCCATCATAGCTTGTGACAATGCTTCGGCCGTGTGTGGAGATGGCACATGTATAAAACTGCATTAAACAAAATAAGAGATTATTATCAAGACCATTATCCAATATTCACGATAAAAAGAAGAGATTATTACACTAGAGATTATTACCTGATGATTCGATTTTGTAAACTCCATTTGCCATCTATATAATGTGCCGTAATTGCCATGTAACCTTTCTTTTGGTTACTTGATGTCCACATATCTGAAGTTAAGGCAATCCTACTCTCATTCTCTTCCAAACACCTTAAAGTGATTCCTCTTTGTTTTTCATACATCTTCATTATATCCCTCTTTGTTGTTCCTCGACATGGTACATTAAATAAAGGTTGGAGACCAACTGAATACTTCCTAAAACCATAGTGCTCGACAATGGAAAGCGGATAATCATGTATTGCAATCATTTGGGCTATGTCTTCCCTAGAAGATTCAGCATTGAATGAATGTTTACTAATAGAAGCTTTTCCGTCCGGAGCCTTTTGGTCTTGAACTAGGATCTGTTGTCTAATATCCCTAGTAACTCTTCTTGGACAATTCTTAAAATGGTCCTTCAAATGAGATGTTCCATCATTGGCTCTACCTGTCAATTGCTTATTGCAATAAATACACTTTGCAAATCTTCTAACACCATTAACATACACTTGCTCAAAATGATTCCAAACAACCGACTTATATTTCTTTTTTGGTCGTTCATTGTTCGGGTTAACACCATCATCGTCACCATTTTTTTGTTGTGTGTTGTCGACTACATTCTCATTTTCTGTAGGGTCCATCTAAAAAACAATAACTAGTAAGAAACTAAAGCTACAAACAGATAAAAAAACCCATATTGCAGTTAGATTAAAAAACCCATAGTGCACAACTAAAGTTAACACCATCATCATCACCAAGTTTCTGTTTGTAAAATACACAAGAAACTTTCCCACCCACAACTAAAGTTACAAACAGATAACAAACCCATATTGTAGTAAGATACTTAGATTTAAGAAACTAAAAATCGATAGACGATATACCTTTACGGTTTTGGCCGGAGACTGACTGCAGGTGCGGTGGTATGAACTCGGGGAGACCGAGGGATGCGTACACGAATGTTGTTTGAATTCGGGGAGACCGAATGGTACATGCATAGGTGTTCTTGCATGAATGTGCTTGTGTTAGTAAATTGCTTGTGTTGGTTGTTATATCTATCTGCTGATAGGGGTGGTGTCGAACTGTCGATATGATTGATATTGTACGCATGTGTTTGAATTCACTAAGCTTCGTGCTTACTCTTTCCCTATAAATTACTGTTTCAGGTACGAGTGGCAGCAAGGCGTGACGGTACACACTGGCGCATTGAGAAGACCTTTGTCATTAATTAATTTGAGACTTAAGTTTAGACTTATTACATTTTCTGCTGTGTTATTTTGGATTGGTTATTTAACTTAACGATTTTTGATGAAACGTTTATTTGGGCCTAAACACTTATGGTTTTATTTAATAAAATGGTATTTTTAAAAGTTCAAATTTATTGTAATTTTTGGGACGTTACAACTTGGTATCAGAGCACAGCTTGAGCGAATCGAACACATGTCGGTGTGTTTGAACTCAAGTTTGCGGCTCGGGATTATCTTTTTCTTTTAAATTTTTTGAGAAATAAAAGAACGGAAAAGTACGTTCGAGAAACGGTGACCGAAGGCGCAGTGTGTACAGTCAGCCGATGCCAAGGGAAAAGGTAGAGTACTTAGTGTAATTTATTGCTTTCTAGAACATAGAAGTATGTATGCTAGATTGTCTGGTGCTTATTACACTGTTTTGCATGAGTGCATGGTCATTACTTGCTGGTAGGAATTTATGCTAGTCCTGATAGGTTGTTAAGTGAATGCCTTATAAGTTGTATACAGGAGGAACCAAATAGCCTTAGAATTCCTGATTTAGTTCTATTGCGCAGCTCTTGTTTGAGTCCAATCGTTGTAGGATAGAATATTTTATTCGAATGGCTATCTGATTTCACACTGTATGCAACGGTGCATTCGCGAGGCGACTCGTCATGACTAGTGGGGATTCGGCATAGCAAGGGTAGTGGAATGGGGTGAAATTCCTAGGGAGCTAGGAAGAGTGTTGGCATATGCTGGTACGGGCATATGGGTTTAGCTGTCGGCAAGAAACTATTTGGGCACTTCGGGATGGGACTCGAAACGAGTAAGGATAGGTGTGGAAGGTAGTAGTAGAGCTCCTACTACCTGAAGCACAGGATCCGTGCTCGAGTCGGGGAAAGTCACGGAGAATCCAAGGAGTTGAGCGTGAGCGTAGTTAGCAGGATTTATTATGTGCTAGTAAATCGATGTAACTACCCAGAATGGCCATCACAAGGAGGAACAACAATGTTGAACCAAATGCTGGTACTGGGTTTACTGTTGAGCAGATTCGTGAGATGATTGCGGCTGAGGTGACGCATGCTTTTGGGGAGGTGATCCCCGAAATTATTACCGCCATTCGTGATGAGGTAGTAGTGTTGATGGAGGCTGCCCGGAGACGGGAACTTGAGTTTGAGACACAGGCTAAGAAGAGGAAAGCGGTGCAGGCCGTGGCACCAGTATCGGTTGTTCCAGCGAAAACGAGGTTTTTGGACTCGCGCTCGAGTCAAAGAAGCAGTGAGTTTAAACCCAGAGATAGTAACAGAAGGAGAGATGACAAATGTTTCAAGTGTGGCCAGGTGGGACACTACGGTCGTGACTGCAGGGTATCACTGATGGTCTGTTTTAACTGCCAATAGAATGGTCACGTGAAGGCCAACTGCCCGAATTCGAGGGTTGCTGATGGGGTTGGGGCACAAAGAGTTCCTGCGGCTGCCCCCTTTGCGTATTACTGATGGTCGTGTGGGTCAGACTGGAACCGAAGCGGCCCGAGGTAGAGTTCATCAACTGAAGGTGGAGGAGGCACAGGCTACGCCTAAAGTGGTGACAGGTGCGTTCTTAGTTAACTCGATGCCTGCTGTAGTGATGTTTGATAGCGGGGCTACTCATTCTTTCGTGTCTCACACTTTTAGTGAGTGTTTGGGCCGAGTAGTAGGACAGTTAGGCTGTCTACTGGTGGTTGAGGTTGCTGATGACAGGACCTTGATGGTTACTGACGTGTATCGGGGGTGCACTTTGGAAATCTCTGGTGTGAGATTTCCTATTGATTTGTTTCTGATCGCTATGCGAGAGTTGTGCGTGATTGTGGGCATGGATTGGTTGGATGTTTTCGATGCAGAGATAGTTTGTCGTCGCAAACAAGTACGAGTTCGAACCCCAAGCAGGGGAGAATTGCTAGTTCAGGGCGACTTGGCCAAGCGGACCTCAGCGATATGTTCGGCTGCGAGGGCGCGGAGGTACTTACAACACAGTGGCCAGGGGTATTTAGCGTATGTGATAGATACGCGCGGCGACAAAGAGAATAAGACTGCGGAGGATGTGCCAGTTGTACGGGAGTTTGCTGATGTATTTCCCGACGGTTTACCGGGGAAACCTTCCGAGCGACAGGTAGAGTTCCGCATTGACTTAATTTCGGGTGCAGCTCCGGTGGTTAAGGCACCTTACCGCCTGGCTCCACCGGAAATGAAGGAGTTGTACACTCAGTTGCGGGAACTTCTCGAAAAGGAGTTCATCAAGCCGAGTTGTTCACCGTGGGGAGCCTCAATTCTATTTGTGAAAAAGAAGGACGGGTCCCAACGGATGTGTATAGATTACCGTGAGTTGAACAAGCTTACGGTGAAGAATCGTTATCCTCTACCAAGGATCGTTGACTTGTTCGACCAGCTATAGGGAGCTTCGTGGTCCTCTAAGATTGAGTTGAGGTCGGGATATCATCAGATGCGGGTGAGAAGTGAGGATACGTAGAAGCCGGCACTTCGTACGCGTTATGGCCATTACGAGTTTGTAGTGATGCCTTTCGGGCTTACCAATGCACCAGCAGCGTTCATGGACCTTATGAACAGGGTGTGTAGCCCGATGCTGGATCAGTCGGTGATTGTGTTCATCGACGATATTCTTGTGTATTCGAAGTCGAAGGAAGAGCACGAGACGCATTTGTGAGAAGTTTTGGAGATTTTAAGGCGGGAGAAGCTTTATACCTAGTTCTCCGAGTGCGAATTCTGGTTACGAGAGGTCCAATTCCTAGGACATGTCGTGAACTAGAAGGGTATTATGGTCGATCCGACCCAGATTTCAGCAGTGATGCGGTGGGAGGTGCCGAAGACTCCCACTGAAGTACGGAGTTTTCATGGGTTAGCAGGGTACTACCGGAGATTTATTCAGGATTTCTCCAAGTTTGCATTACCTATGACCCGATTGACGAAGAAATCTGCGGCTTTTAGTTGGGGTGAGGAGCAGCAAAGGGCTTTTGAGGAGCTGTGCAGACGTTTATGCGAGGCTCCGGTGTTGACCTTGCCTGAGGGTATGGAGGATCTGGTAGTGTATTGTGACGCTTCTCACCAGGGATTGGGCGTCGTGCTCATGCAGCGCGGTAGAGTCATAGCTTATGCTTCGAGGCAGTTAAAGCCTCATGAAGCGAACTACCCGACACATGACCTAGAGTTGGGAGCGGTGGTGTTTGCCCTCAAGATTTGGAGGCATTACTTGTATAGCGTCAAGGGTACGATCTACACTGACCATAAAAGCCTCAAATACTTGATGGACCAGCCAAACCTCAATATGCGACAAAGGAGGTGGCTTGACGTAGTCAAGGATTATGATTGTGAGATACTTTACCACCCAGGTAAAGCGAATGTTGTTGCGGATGCACTTAGTCGACATCCGGTTGGTGAGCCACTGCGGGGTTTGTGTAAACGGCTAACAGTGGTTACACCTCTCCTTGAGTCGATAAGTAGTGCTCAGGAAGTGGCAGTTCTGGACGAGAATGCCAAACGCGAGAGAGTTTCTGGGGAAATTCCGAATTTTGCCCGTGATAGTCGAGGTTTATTGACCCGATATGGTCGGGTTTGGGTTCCCTTCACTGGTGGGAACAGGCAGATATTGTTGGACGAGGCGCATAAGTCCAAGTTTTCTATTCATCCCGGAGCTACGAAGATGTACCGCGACCTGCGGGAGAATTATTGGTGGCCCGACATGAAGCGGGATGTCGCCAAGTGTGTAGAGGTATGCTTGACATGTCGAAAAGTCAAGGCCGAGCAACAGCGGATGCATGGGAAGTTGCAGCCTTTAGAGATTCCAGTGTGGAAATGGGAGAAGATCACGATGGATCTCATCACTAAACTCCCAAAGACTCCACGTGGGAATGATGCTATTTGGGTGATTGTCGATCGTCTGACCAAGAGTGCTCACTTTTTGGCCATCAGGGAGAGCTCCTCGGCGGAGAAGCTCGCAGAGATTTTCGTGCGAGAGATTGTAGCCAGGCACGGGGTGCCAGTTTCGATTGTCTCTGACAGGGACACCCGTTTTACCTCCCGGTTTTGGGAGAGGTTTCAGGTGGAGATGGGTACGCGGTTACATTATAGCACGGCTTTTCATCCATAGACTGACGGGCAGAGTGAGCGGACTATTCAGACACTCGAGGATATGCTTCGGGCATGTGCTATTGATTTTGGAAGTAGTTGGGATCAGTACCTTCCTTTGGCGGAGTTTTCCTACAACAACAGCTTCCATTCCAATAATGGCATGCCGCCGTACGAGATGTTGTATGGTAGGAAGTACAGGACGCCCATTTGCTGGGGCGAGGTTGGTCAGCGGGTATTGGGGAGCACTGATATTGTGCTGAAGACGACTGAGATGATACAGATGGTGCGGGACCGTTAAGTTACTGCACAGAGTCGGCAGAAGAGTTACGCCGACAAGAGACGATCAGACTTGGAATTTCAGGTGGGGGATTATGTTTTGCTGAAGGTTTCGCCCTGGAAAGGGGTGATTCGGTTTCGTAAACGGGGAAAGTTGGGGCCCCGTTACATTGGACCTTACAAGGTCATTGCTCGAGTGGGAAAGGTAGCTTATCGCTTAGAGTTACCGGACGAGCTGAGTTTGGTCCACAACACTTTCCACGTGTCTCAGTTGCGGAAGTGTATGGTGGATGAGTCTGCGGTAATCCCTCTCGAGGATATTCAGATCGACGAGCGACTAAATTACGTGGAGAAGCCGGTTGCCATTGTTGACAGGAGGACGAGGACCTCGCGTAATAAGGTGATTGGCCTAGTGAAAGTCCAGTGGCAGCACCGAAAGGGTTCCGAGTGGACTTGGGAACCCGAGGTTGAGACGCGGGAGAACTACCCAGAACTATTCGCGGGCAGAGACTTCGAGGACGAAGTCTAATTCAAGTGGGGGAGAGTTGTAAAGCCCGTGTCCCGGTATGGACTTTTCCCTATTATTTATTGCTTTATTATTTTTTATTATTATTATTAACGTTGCTTCGTTAACGGGGTTAGGCGGCAAGGACCTTAAATGTTAAAAGTTTGGGTTATGGGGTTTAATGTGAAAAAACTTTAACTTCAGGGGTTGTTTGTGTATTTCTTTGAAACTGCATGGGATGGGCCCATAAGGGAACCGACCCCTTCCCTTTTCTCGTTCACTTTCGTCCCACACAAGTATCAACCCTAAAACCCTAATCCCCTCTCCCTTCCCCCTTGCTGCTACTGCCGAACACCCCCTCCCCATTCCTTTCTGCTGCCGCTGCGTTTCCACCCAGAACCACCGTCGGCGCTGCCGTGGTCACCTGCCGGCGTAAGAGTGTAGCGAGAGAGAGAAAGAGAGTGAGCAACGGTGAACGGAATCCCGTCGGGGTGCGGCTAGGACTTTGGCAAAGAGGTAAGTTCCCTTTCGTTCGTTCTTTTGTTTCTTTCCGTTGTCGTTTAACCACCGTGAAAACCACCGCCGCCGTATGCCGCCATGCCGGATGTCGGCTGTTGTCGCCGGGAACCACCAGTCCGGTGGTTGTGTTGGTGGGCCTGCGGTCGTGAGGCTGAGCGAGTGTGTGTGTGTGTGTCAAGATGGAAGGTACCCTCCTCGCCGGAGTTTTCTTTCAAACACCGCCACCACCACAGCAGCCTTGGCTGCCGGCGGTGTTGCCTCCGACGTGCACCACCAGGTTGGTGGTGGCTTAGTGCGTAGACGGGGATGCTAGGTCGAGCGTGGTATAGGTGGGGACGAGATAGGTTAGTCGGTTTGTTTTCTTGTCTCGCCGAAAGGATGGTCGAACCACCGTGAAACCGCCACCGACGCCGCAGCCGTGGCTGCTGCCGCCGCCGCCGCCGGAGACCACCACTGCCGGAGGTGGCAGTGGGTGGTGCTGGAAGTAGTCCATCCCTGGTAACCCTATCTAGTAAACCCTAGCTTGCAACCGAAAAACCCTAAACCGTTTTTAAAGGTTATCATTTTATGTGAAACGTCCGTTTTATCCCTGTCTTGTAAAATCCGTAGTTTATTCTAGGAAGCTCGGATTGAGGTGAAACCAGTGCACAATTTTCCCAAATTGTGTCTACGGAGTTTCGTATGTTTTGTGGAAAAATCAATTCGGCCTCTATCTAGGGCCAAAATGGCAATTAGTACAGTCTGGTCCGGATTTTCCTGTTTCGGGTAGTCTGCCTTAGAAAAATCATATAAAATAGTAGGGACTTCGTATGAACGCGTGCGATATGTCCCTGGAAACCTAAGACGTAAAATTTTCTATTTATGGAATAATAGTTCTGGGTTGATGGGTCTAAGCGGGGGCTAAACAGGTCACGAACAAACTTGTAGTTTTAGACCAAAAACCGGAAATTGTGCGTTTAGACTTATAGTTGTATTTTCGGGTTGGGGCTACACTTTGACACTTGGTAACACTTCTTTAGGTGAAAAGAAGTGATTTGGAGTTGACGAGCTTTTATTGCTGATCGTGGAAGTTCTACATTGCTTTCTGAGGTGAGTTCACTCACTGCGTAGGATAGAGATTGTATGCGCATTGCTGTAGTTCGTGTGTGATATATGTTGTTGGACAACCAAGGGGGGGGGGGTTAGGTTGTATTATAAAAAATCTTACTTTCAAAAATTCTTTTGTAAATAAATACAGAGTAAATATAGTACAATACAGAAGAGTATAAATACAAACAGATACACAGAGATTGTATAAATAAATATAAATGCAAAGCAGTTTATATAAACAGATATAATAATGCACAGCGGAAAAAATAAAGAGATAAAGGAAAGAGAATACTTGACACCGAAATTTTAAAGTGGTTCACCAATCACGCGGTTGGCTAGTCCACCTCGAGAAAACACTTCTCGGAGATCCAATAAGAAAACGTGTTCTTTACGGTAGAACACAAACCTTAGTACAACAAACGCGAATCACTCTTCTTTGAGAGAATTATGTGGATCACTCACTCTATTCAAACACTTACAAGAGGGTATAATTTTAATATGAATAATCACTCTTGTATAAGGTTTATCACTTGGATATTTTTAGAGAGTTTGATCACTTGAGTTGTGTTGCTGATTCAACTAATCGAGAGATTTTAATCTGCTATCAACTCAAGATTTCTTACTCAAAAACGTGTTTTATAATTTTAACAGTTTAATTATCAAGAGAAGAGGCTGCAGAGTCTTTATCAAATGCAGAGAGGAGTTATTGTAAATTGGTAGCTTTGAATGCTGGTAGGTTGCATGTATATACTGGATGAGCAACAGTCCACGGGCTTTCGCGGTATACCGGCAATCCTTCGCGGTATACCGTGCAGAAGAAAAGTACATTGCAGAAGAGAAGGTCAACCCTGCAAAACAAAACGTAAACTTGTACCAGCGGTATACCGGCTATTCTTCGCGGTATGCCGTGCAGACAAAGGGAGCTTCCAACCAATCAGAGATATACACCATGCCTGCCGCGGTATACCGCCTGTACCTTCGCGGTATGCCGCCCAGAAAATTGTTGCAAGAAGCAGTACGCATGCGCAGATTCTTCTAGAAACAAATCTTTCACATTAAATGATCCAGCAAGATGATAAGATGTTGAGGAGAGCTGACTTGGTTTATTTAAAAAGACAGTATTAGAAAAATCCAAGTGGTATATTATTTTAGGGTGATTTATCATTTTAAAATTAAAACGACGAAAATCTTCAGTCTTGGATTCTTCAGATAAAATTATCGAGATTATTTAAAAGCTGCACACTCAGATAAAATATTAGATAACAAAGAATGCGGTGTGTTTTGTAATCATCAAAATAAATATGGAGATGTGATTTTATGTGTACCAAAAATATATCACAATATTAAAAGCTGGGTACACTTGCACCAACAATCTCCCCCTTTTTGATGATGACAAACACAACGCTAAACAGGAGAGCATACTCGGTTTCTCTCCCCCTTTTGTCAAAGCAAAAAGGGTTAGGAAAGACGCTATGCTCCCCCTTGAAAGATGCTCCTCCTCAAAATATGAAGTATTTGAGAGTTAGCATTTTCTCAAGGGTTATACTCAAGCATGCCTAAACCAAGTCTTAATTTAAAGAAAGCCTTTTTGTTAAGAGCTTTAGTAAAAATATCGGCCAAATTATCTTCTGAATCAACCTTTTCATGCACGATTTGGCCTTTTTGAACATTATCTCGTAAAAAGTGATGTCTCAATTCAATATGTTTTGTACGAGAATGTAAAACAGGATTTTTACTTAAGTTTATGGCACTTGAGTTATCACACATAATTGGAATTTTGGTTAGGTGTACCTCAAAATCGGTAAGTGTGTGTTTCATCCAAAGGACTTGAGCACACGCTCTTGCGGCGGCTACATATTCCGCTTCGGTAGTAGACAATGCTACGGATTGTTGTTTCTTGGAGAACCAAGACACAAGTGAGAGACCTATAAAGGCACATACCCCACTAGTACTTTTTCGGTCAACAATAGATCCACCAAGATCGGAATCGGTGAAACACGTTACTTCTAACTCGGGTTTCTTTGCATACCATAAGCCAAGATTAGTAGTACCTCGTAAATATCGAAAAATACGCTTGACAGCTTCATAGTGAGTTTGTTTAGGTGAAGATTGAAAACGAGCACATAAACATACACTAAACATAATATCAGGTCTACTAGCAGTTAAATATAATAAACTACCAATCATACCACGATAAATCTTTTCATTAAAATCGTTTCCCTCCTCGTCACGAGATAATTGTAAGTTTGTGGTCATTGGAGTTTCAACGGGTTTGACATTTTCAAAGTTAAACTTTTTCAACATATCTTTACAATATTTAGATTGACTAATAAAAATACCAGTTTCACATTGTTTGATTTGCAATCCTAAGAAGTATTTTAACTCTCCCATCATGCTCATTTCAAACTCGCTTGTCATTTTCGCAGAAAATTCATTACACAGTTTTTCATTAGTGGAACCAAAAATAATATCATCAACATATACTTGCACAACTACAATATCATTTTGATCATATTTCACAAATAAAGTATTATCTATTTTACCCATAATATAACCACTAACAATTAGAAAGGTTTTTAATCTATCATACCACGCACGCGGAGCTTGCTTTAAACCATAAAGCGCCTTTTTCAATTTATAAACATGTGTCGGATTTTCAAAATTTTCAAAACCGGGAGGTTGAGAAACGTATACCTCCTCATTTATAATACCATTTAAGAAAGCACTTTTAACATCCATTTGAAATAATTTAAAATCTTTAGCATTTGCAAAAGCGAGAAGCATTCGAATAGACTCCAACCTTGCAACCGGTGCAAAGGTTTCATCGTAATCTATACCTTCTTGTTGATTGTACCCCTTGGCAACTAAACGTGCCTTGTTTCGTGTGACTCCACCGTTCTCGTCTATCTTGTTACGGAAGACCCATCTTGTGCCAATAATGGTTTGACTACTAGGGCAAGGAACTAAGTCCCACACATCATTCCTAGTAAATTGGTTTAACTCTTCTTGCATGGCCATTATCCAATCCTCATCACCTAAAGCTTCATCTATGGTTTTAGGTTCTATGGTTGAGATAAAGGCATGGAAAGCACAATGGGCATGGATTTGTGATCTAGTTGTCCTTTGGTTTAGGTCACCTATAATTTGATCTACGGGATGGCCTCGAGCGGTTCTAAGGTTAGGATCATCTATACCTTGTGGAATAAAGCAAGGAGGGGCATTACTAGATTCAATATTATTTGTGGAAGGTTGGGTACCTAAATCCAAGTTGCTAAGTTGTTGTGCTAAGACGTCTCCCTCACGTATATTGTCATTTGCTAAGGGTGCACTCGGTTTGGGAGGACTCTCGTCAAAGCTAACATTTAGGGATTCTTCTACAACCATGGTCTCCTTATTTAGAATTCTATAGGCTTTGCTATTCCAAGAGTAACCTAGGAACACTCCCTCATAGGCTTTGGCATCGAATTTGGTTAAGTAGGATTTGGTGTTTAAAATGAAGCATTTACAACCAAAAACTTTCAGGTGAGCTAAGGAAGGTTTTCTACCACGGTAAAGTTCATAGGGTGTCTTATTTAGGATATTTCTAACTAGGACACGGTTTAGCACATAGGTTGCGGTAGCAACGGCATCACACCAAAACTTTTGGGGAACTTGATGTTCGTTTAGCATGGTTCTACTCATTTCTTGCAACGTTCGATTTTTCCTTTCAACAACCCCATTTGACTGAGGAGTTCGAGGAGCCGAAAAGTTATGAGTTATACCATGTTTATCACAAAAGGCACCAAATTGGATATCATTATCGAATTCTCGTCCATGGTCCGTACGTATGGAAACAATCGTACAACCTTGTTGGTTTTGAATTCGTTTTCCCAAAATTTTAAACTTTTCAAAAGCCTCATTTTTATGTCTCAAAAATAAAGTCCAAGTATAACGGGAATAATCATCCACAATAACCAAAGTGTACAAATTTCCTCCAAAACTTTGAATCGCCATAGGGCCAAAAAGATCCATATGAAGAAGTTCTAAAACTCTTTGAGTAGAAATAACATTTTTAGATTTATGAGAAACGTGATGTTGTTTGCCGACACGACAAGCATCACAAAAATGATTATCAAACTTTAATTTTGGAAGGTCACTCACAAGCTCCTTATTTTTTAAGTTTTGCATTAATCTTAGATTAGCGTGACCTAAACGTCTATGCCATAAAGTAGAAACATCATAAATAGAAGATAAGCATACATTTTCAGATACAACAGTTTTGCAAATATATAAATTTCCTTTCACAGAACCAGTTAAAAGAACTTTGCCATTTTTCAAGATTTTGCACGAGTCTTCTTCGAAGACGACAGTTATACCATTTTTACACAATTGGCGAACACTTAACAGATTAAAATGCAAATTATCAACATGATTCACATCAAGAAATTTAACATTATGGCAAGAAACTGTACCTCTCCCAATTAGATTTCCTTTGGAGTTTCCTCCAAAAATTACCTGTCCACCATCACATGACTTATATGATGAAAAAAGATTGTTGTTTCCGGTCATGTGACGTGTGCAACCACTATCGAGTATCCAGTCCATATCAAGGTTTATCTACAATAATAAAGATGTAACTTTTATGGTCCCCATTTCTCGTGGGTCCTTGTAAATTAGTTTCAAGATAACAACCAACATATATATAAAGTTAAGCAAAATATATATATATATAATAGATCAAAAAGAATATATATATATGTAGTACGTATGTATATATATATATATATATAAACAAAAGTACATATAACAATATATTACTTATATATACAAGAAAATATATCATATTTAAACTATATATATATATATATAATATATAACACATTTAAAACCATAAACGCATACCACCGGGATTATCATTACTAAACATTCCTTTTGGAATCCATTTATTTATCATTTTAATTTTGCGATTGTATTTATCATACACATAAAAACAAGCATTTATATTCGCATTATTTTTAGGTTTAGAATACTTATCGTTATACATGCGAGCATACGGTTTTCTCGTATTATAATTTACATTATGCATTTTAGGTACATACGGAGGTTTTTGCATATACGGCTTTCGTGTATTAAACTTAGGTGGTTCATAACATCTTTTAATAGGCATGCAATTACATTTTTCAACACATGTATTTGAACCTATACCTTTTCTACAATTTATACGGTTCGACATATTAAGCATGTTAAGAACTTTTTCATTACTACTTTCAAAAGCTTTAGCTAACATGTTATCTTTTTCATATGAAGCACATTTAGCCTTTAAACATGCAATTTCATTTTCAAGAATATCACATTTTGTACAAATAATATTTTCATGTGACTTTTTATTTAAGCATGCAATTTCTTTCTTTAGAGCATCACAAGATTTACAAAAATCCTTTTCTCCTAATTTAGTTTCTAATTTAGCAATTATATTCATATCATTTGCAGATTTTTGATTAACATTATTTATTTCCTTTTTACATGCATTTACAGTTTCTTTTAACATAGCAATTTCGTCTTTATAATTATTTGCAAGATTAGCCATTTTATGAAACGATTCATGCAATAATTCAAGTTTGTTTTCGCTATCGCTATCATAATCACTATCGTAATTTGAATAAGAAGTGTTTACCTCGTTGTCGCTTTCAGCCATAAGACAAATGGCTTGATAGTCATCTTCTTCTTCACTCGCGCTCCACGCGCCTCCAATGAAGGCTTTATCCTTCTTGTTTTGGTACTTGTTCTTTTTCGGACATTCATTGGCGTAATGATCTTTGTCGCCACACGAGTAGCAAAATCCTCTTTTTGGCTTAGCTTTATCGTCACCACTTGAGTCGTCATTTTTCTTTACTTTTTCGTCTCGTTTATGGAACTTACGACTTCGGTTTTCACCACCACGACGGTAGTTGCCGTTTCTTTGAAATCTGCCATTGTTAGAAAATTTATTATTATTAAAAAACTTGGAAAAGTTTCTTACCAACATGGCGACTTCATCGAGAGTTTCGGAAGGATCTTTTGAGGAGCTAGCTTTCTCCTTTTTCTTCTCGACTTTTGGTGTTGAGACATTGAGAGCGATTGACTTCTTTTTAACTTGCTCCCTTTCTTTATTTCTTTTAAGTGCAATTTCGTGCACCTTGAGATTTCCGATTAAGTCATCTATCTTCATTAGGGAAAGGTCACGGGAGTCTTCCAAAGATGTTATCTTTTGCATCCACTCCGAAGGAAGGGCTCGTAGGATTTTCCTTATATAGTCCTCGTTAGGATAAGTGCGATCCAAACCTTTCAAAGTAGTCATAATAAGGTTAAATCTTTTAAACATTGAGTCAATTGACTCATCTTGTTTCATTTCGAATAGTTCATAATCGTGAACTAGAATATTTACTTTACTTGATTTAACTTCCGTGTTTCCACGATGAGTATTATTTAAACTTTCCCATATTTGATTAGCGGTTTTATATGTATATACTCTTTCAATTTCATCAGTTGTTAAAGCAGCATATAATATATTTTTAGCTTCAAAGTTTAAACAAAAATGAGATTCATCAGCAGTAGTCCATTCATCTAAAGGTTTATCAATAAAAACATCATCTTTAACAATTTTGGGTTTAAAGTTCCCATTTTCAATTATGTCCCAAATCTTTTGATTTTTGCCACGCACGTGACATTCAAATAGCTCGGCCCAAATGCCAAACTTTTCAGTATCTATCAAAGGAGGTTTTGAAAACACAATATTAGTTTGTTGAGTCATTTTAGAAAAAAAATTTAAGCAGAAAAATTTTGAAAGCCCTGCTCTGATACCAATTGTTGGACAACCAAGGGGGGGGGGGGGGGTTAGGTTGTATTATAAAAAATCTTACTTTCAAAAATTCTTTTGTAAATAAATACAGAGTAAATATAGTACAATACAGAAGAGTATAAATACAAACAGATACACAGAGATTGTATAAATAAATATAAATGCAAAGCAGTTTATATAAACAGATATAATAAAGCACAGCGGAAAAAATAAAGAGATAAAGGAAAGAGAATACTTGACACCGAAATTTTAAAGTGGTTCACCAATCACGCGGTTGGCTAGTCCACCTCGAGAAAACACTTCTCGGAGATCCAATAAGAAAACGTGTTCTTTACGGTAGAACACAAACCTTAGTACAACAAACGCGAATCACTCTTCTTTGAGAGAATTATGTGGATCACTCACTCTATTCAAACACTTACAAGAGGGTATAATTTTAATATGAATAATCACTCTTGTATAAGGTTTATCACTTGGATATTTTTAGAGAGTTTGATCACTTGAGTTGTGTTGCTGATTCAACTAATCGAGAGATTTTAATCTGCTATCAACTCAAGATTTCTTACTCAAAAACGTGTTTTATAATTTTAACAGTTTAATTATCAAGAGAAGAGGCTGCAGAGTCTTTATCAAATGCAGAGAGGAGTTATTGTAAATTGGTAGCTTTGAATGCTGGTAGGTTGCATGTATATACTGGATGAGCAACAGTCCACGGGCTTTCGCGGTATACCGGCAATCCTTCGCGGTATACCGTGCAGAAGAAAAGTACATTGCAGAAGAGAAGGTCAAGCCTGCAAAACAAAACGTAAACTTGTACCAGCGGTATACCGGCTATTCTTCGCGGTATGCCGTGCAGACAAAGGGAGCTTCCAACCAATCAGAGATATACACCATGCCTGCCGCGGTATACCGCCTGTACCTTCGCGGTATGCCGCCCAGAAAATTGTTGCAGGAAGCAGTACGCATGCGCAGATTCTTCTAGAAACAAATCTTTCACATTAAATGATCCAGCAAGATGATAAGATGTTGAGGAGAGCTGACTTGGTTTATTTAAAAAGACAGTATTAGAAAAATCCAAGTGGTATATTATTTTAGGGTGATTTATCATTTTAAAATTAAAACGACGAAAATCTTCAGTCTTGGATTCTTCAGATAAAATTATCGAGATTATTTAAAAGCTGCACACTCAGATAAAATATTAGATAACAAAGAATGCGGTGTGTTTTGTAATCATCAAAATAAATATGGAGATGTGATTTTATGTGTACCAAAAATATATCACAATATTAAAAGCTGGGTACACTTGCACCAACATATGTGTTGTTTGTGTGTAGTACTAGGCCGAGTAGTGTCTAGTATATGGTCTTGGGTGTCGTATAAATCTCGGGGAGACCGAGGAGTACGTACACGGGTGTGGTATGAACTCGGGGAGACCGAGGGATGCGTACACGAATGTTGTTTGAATTCGGGGAGACCGAATGGTACATGCATAGGTGTTCTTGCATGAATGTGCTTGTGTTGGTTGTTATATCTATCTGCTGATAGGGGTGGTGTCGATATGATTGATATTGTACGCATGTGTTTGAATTCACTAAGCTTCGTGCTTACTCTTTCCCTACAAATTACTGTTTCAGGTACAAGTGGCAGCAAGGCGTGACGGTACACACTGGCGCGTTGAGAAGACCTTTGTCATTAATTAATTTGAGACTTAAGTTTAGACTTATTACATTTTCTGCTGTGTTATTTTGGATTGGTTATTTAACTTAACGGTTTTTGATGAAACGTTTATTTGGGCCTAAACACTTATGGTTTTATTTAATAAAATGGTATTTTTAAAAGTTCAAATTTATTGTAATTTTTGGGACGTTACAGAATGATGTACGAAAATCATCTGCTTCCACATCAATTGCCAAGAAGAACAATGCTCCAAAAGGTAAGTCTTCTGCTAAACCTAATCCTATTTATTCCGCAAATCATCTAATTAGGTTGGCACATAAGAAAATTTGTTGTTCTTACTGTGGATCAAATGATTTTGAGCATAAAAATTATACTTCTTATTGGTACGGTACTTACAATATTTCTTCAAAGAAAACTGCACCTAACACACTAGGACCCAAGTACCGTTGGGTACCAAAATCTGCTTAATCTGTTTTGTAGGTTCTTCATGTGTTGTGCTGAATGTTACATATATACCACACACATGACTGAAAACAGAAGAGAAGCGGTGAATTTTTTTTTGAAGAGTATTTGTGCCATTAAGGGGGAGCAAAAGATTAGTTGGCTTCTAAACATCTCAGTTTAGAACCCGTTCTACAACGATTTATGGCTTCTAAACATATCAGTTTATGACCCGTACTTCAACGAAATAATGGCTTCTAAACATCTCAGTTTAGAACCCGTTCTTCAACGACTATGACTTCTGAATTGACTTCAATCCTGGTAATTCAGAACTCGTTTTAATGATTAAAGATATTTTAATCCAAGTCTTGTTCTTTGTGCAGATTTTGTACACATAAAGATCTTTTGCACAAGTTAAGGGGGAGCTTAACTGATTTTAAATCATTATATCATGATTTGAGGGGGAGCTCAAATATTTCTGAATGTACGTATCTTCTGATCTTAATCTCGGATTGTTTGAAAGAAGAACGACTTTCAAGCATGAAAAATATTTTTCCTTAAATGTTCAAACCACTTCTCTATTCTCAAACAGATTTTATGAATTTAGAAGTGTGATTTTAAATGTTTTTCATGGAGATCTCGGATTACTGTAACATCATTTCTGACCGTGTGTTTCCAAAGATTAATACTTGTGTATTATCTTTTCTATACTTTGAAGTATTCATACACACCGGTTCAGCTTCATATTGAATTTGTTATTACCATGTCTCCAAACGAAACAAATTTTTCGATGGTAATACTCCCGTTTGTTTTTTAATTTTGTTGAGCATCATATTTTTATTCAGCGTGAGAATTAACTGTTTCATTCAAAGATTGTTTATATTTGTTCATATAAACAAATTTCAATTCTTTGATACCCTTACTGTTCATGATTATATTTCATATTTGATCTGATTGATACATTGTCAGATACTCAAACAAGTCTTTCGATTTCATTTCATTCATTCAATATTCTTGTTTTGAGAATTCTTCATCGTTCAAATGCTCAAACTTTGAGGAGCATACATTATGATGACAATGTCATTTAAATGCTGAAGTTTATTTGTTCAAGCTAAACTGTTGAACAACACAAATCATTTTAGGACAATTTCATGGGAATCAGTGTGAGATATTAAAGAACTTCTATGGATCCACGTTAACCAGTGTTTCCTACCCAAGAAGTTATCCTTGAGTGATTGAGGGGTGAGGGGTCTACATCAAAGAGTGGGGGAGATAACTCATCCGGTTGAGTATCTCATTGTGCTGAGGTAAAATGTAAATGAGAGTTTGGGTAGAAGTGAGCGGAATAAAAACAGAAAAAGGGTGTGAGAATAGAGTTAAAAGAATAAGAGAACTCTGCACCATCCATTTTCTGAGCCGGGAAGCCACATTACTGATTGGTTCACATTCTTTGGTGACCATCATTGAAACAGACAGTTAGCCCATGCCAACTCTTGCATTTAACCCCACCAACCACTCATTTCTTTCTCAACAAAGAAATGTTTCATTTTTCTTGGGGACGCAGCATATAATTTATCTGATATTCACTCGGAAGGTCTAGATATTGAAAAAGAAGGAAGTTTGCCCCACCTTCGCTCTTCATTCATGCACATTGAGTCCGTGGAAAATTGTTGCTGTCTCAACAGTTTACACGTCTTGAGCCTATATTTTTTCAAGCATATGTTGCTTTAATTTTTTCTACACAAGCACGTACACACAAGAAATATGTTTTCTTGTCATAACGTTCATAGAAATTCCTTTATGGTTTTTCGATGATTGAATGGAAGCCCTGGGGGAGTGAATATCAAAATACTCCTTTCCAAAGTACATCCGTTGTACTAAGTGGCTCCGTGCTACTTATAGGCATTCCAACTGATTCATCCGTTGTTTCAGGGTTACCACTCTCTATTTATCTGAATTTGAAAAGATTCGGATAAATATCTTTCGGAATTGACGGTTTATCATATAAAAAGAAGGAGAATGTTACTTGTGGTGTATAAAAAGCGTGCTGAAATTGATAAAGGTTTTGATGATCATGTTGCTCACAATCATCAAAAAGGGGGAGAAATAGTATAATGAAGAACAGGTGGAGAAATAATACCCTGAAGAAAAGAGAGATTGGCCAATGACAGATTAATGGGGAGAAATGATGTGCTAAAGTCAAGAAGACATTCCGAGGTGTTTCGAGAAAGTTCGTTGTTCGAAGACAATTCAAGGTTAAAGAGATGAAGATACAGAGTTCAAGAAATCATTCAAAGTTTGAGTTCAAAGCCTCAAAGTTTTCAAAGCTTCAAAGTTTAAAATTGCAAAGTTCAAACACGCAAAGATCTGAAATTCACGTTCAAGACTTGAAGACAATTTGTTGAAGAGTACAATTCAAGATGAGTGACTTTACATTGTGAAAGACAAAGACTTTTCAAGTTTGATTGAAGATTCTTTAAAGATGAGAGTTTGAAGACTATCAAAGCATCAAAGTTCAACGTGAACTTGTGAAGATTCATCTGTTTGAAGATTGCCAAGGCTTCAAAGTTCAAAGCGGTCAAAGTTAAAGTTTTGAAGATCAAGTGCTGAAGACTGCTGCCATATTTTTAAATCTTGAATCCAACGGGGGAGAATGTTAGAGCATTATTGTATTCAAGATTTATTGTAAAAGTCTTGTAATAGTCAAACCTTGTAAAGTCAAAGATTGTCAAAGTCAAAGTTGTTTAGTTAGAGAGTCAATGTAATTAGCATTTAATGTGTTGTAATTCATAGGTATAAATAGCGTAAGCTTAGTTGTTAAGCAAGGTTAATGAGCATAATTGTAATATCAAGTGAGAGATTTTAGAGAGAGAAAGCTTCATTCTTATGTAATATCTAGATTTTCTCAAGATCAATGGAAGAATTCATGATTACCTAATAGATCTGGTGTTAACAGATTTTGTATTTATGGAGTATTCTGGTATAAACTGGAATAAAAATGAGTAAATCGGATTGCTATTGAAGGAAATCAAATCGCATCTGACGTTCGAGAGGTCAGATAACTCTCCCACACTCTAATTCAGAGTTTTACAAAAAAGAATCAACATACCCCATTCAACAGGCGTGAGCAACTAATATATTCACTCTAACAAACTAGACCCTCTATAATTACCACTCTGTCCTTGCTACCTTTATTTACTCTAAGTGCCCCTTTATATATTCTAAATGCCACTTCGACCTTTTGAAACAAATGACTTACTTGCTCCTCCTTGCATACGTGAAACGGACCGGAGGTTTAGCAATACCCCCCTCGAAATCTCGCACCTTGTCCTCAAGGTGACAATCAGGGAACTGTTGCTCCCAAGAAGCTTCAAATTCAGATAAACCCTTCCATTTTACCAACACCTTAATTGTCCTGCATCACCATTCTGCATTTTTCGAACTCCAATAATATCTTCTGGGACTGCTTTCAATTCTAATTCCTCAGTTAAATGTTCCGGTAATGTCACTGATGACATATTCTTCCCAATTGCTCGACTTAACTGCGAAGCATGGAATACCAGATGAATCGATGTAGTCATCGGTAACGCCAACTTATATGCTACCTCACCAATCTTATCCAACACTTTATATGGACCATAAAACCGTGCAGCCAACTTAGGGTTATTCCCCTTTACCAACGATTTCTGCCTATATGGCCTCAATTTCAAAAAAACCCAATCACCAGGAGTAAAAATCACCTCTTTACGATGTAAATCAGCTTGTTGTTTCATACGGCATTGAGATTTCAGCAAGTGCATTCGAATATTGTCCAGCATTTCTTCCCTGTCACACAATTCTTGATCTACAACATGCAAACGCGATACATCTTTCTTGTACCTTAACAATAGGGGCGGGTCTCGTCCATATAACACTCTAAATGGGGAACTTTTGAGCGATGTGTGATAAGCCGTGTTGTAAGAAAATTCTTCCCAAGGTAGCCATTTACTCCATTTCTTAGGGTGTATCAGACACCCAACATCTCAAATACTGCTCCAAGCCTTTGTTCACCACTTCAGTCTGCCCATCTATCTGAGGATGGTACGCAGAGCTATATTTCAGTCTTGTTCCTTGCAATTTAAATAGTTCCCTCCAGAAATTGCTCAAGAAAATCTTGTCTCGATCCGACACAATTGCTTCTGGCACTCCATGCAATCGTACAATTTGTTTGGAAATACAGATGTTTAAGGGCCACAAAATGAGCATATTTGCTCAAACGGTCAACTACTACCAATATTGCACTCAACCCATTTGACTTTGGTAAACCTTCAATGAAATCCATAGAAATTTCCTCCCAAACCCTTAGAGGTAAAGCTAGAGGTTGTAACAACCCTGCAGGAGATCCACTCAAACTCTTGTTACGCTAGCAAACTTCACATTGTTTCACCAAATTCGTTATGTCCTTTCTCATCCCAATCTAGAAAATTTCAGAAGCAATATGCTGATAGGATCTATCTTCACCCGCGTGACCCCCAATAGGAGAACCATGGAATTCCTCAAAAATTAAAGGAATTAACGATGACGTACGCGGTATGACCAATCTGCCCTTATACAACAACAAACCTTGTTGGATCTCAAATCCCTTATGTTCCATTTTGCCATTCTCCAAGTCATTCTTTATTTTAAGTAAAAGGGTATATCCGTCAATCTCTCGTTTCAATTCATCCCATTGCCGCCATTGAGGACCTCCTAAACTAGCACATTCCACCTCCATCACTTTTCTCGATAAAGCATCGACAGTTCTATTTGAACTCCCCGTCTTATACACAATTGTAACATCCCTTAATCCCGACATACAAGCTTCATATAATTCACCACAAAATAACATATCATAATCCAAATACGGTCCCTTAAATTCTACAATTTGGTCTTTCAATACAAACTTTTTCGAATAAAGTAAAATACATAACAACTACTAATTATAACTGGAATCTTCATAATCATTCAACATCCACAAAAGCTAAACATGAGAAATCCTATCATAGTCTTTTGTTTGCTCCTTGACCTGGAATACATATTTTAAAACAAAAATGAGGGTTAGACCTTGAGGTCTAGTGAGAAAAATCCCCGTTAGTAAAAGAGAACATTTGCACATAATTCACGTAAGAATACCAAATATGACTCTTGCATCATGTATCTTTCCATCTCTATCTCTTTTCTTTTCCTTGGCCATATTAATTGGTAGCAAGCCAATTAATTACTTTACACCGCTGTACTAAATACAGCCAACACCACTGTCCCTTTGTACAGCCAACTTTCACCGGTCCTAAGCCCGGCCAACTAATACTCATACAATGTAATATTCATATAAACACTATATGCACCATATTACACTTAATCACATATATGTATTCCATTTGAAAAACATTTCAAATAAAAACTCACCTCGTGTGTTTATCACAAAAACTCTTCCAAGATAATTCACGTAGGTCGATCCTTCACAGAATCTGAAATCAGATAAAATACCAAATATCTCTTTTAACACTTAAACTTACAAAATTCTCAACCCAAATCGCAACCCAAAATAAATTATAAATCGCAATGAACAGTACCAAGTCGCAATCTCCTATTGCGATTTCACCCTAAGTCGCAACCCACTATTGCGATTCCACCCTGGAGTCGCAACCCACTATTGCGATTCCACCCTGGAGTCGCAACCCACCATTGCGATTCCACCCTGGAGTCGCAACCCACTATTGCGATTCCAAACCCGAATCGCAATCAACTACTGCGATTCCAAGCCAAGTCGCAAACGACCATTGCGACTTCAATGCCAAGTCGCAACCAACTGTTGCGACTTCGTTGAATGTCGCAGTCGTCTATTGCGACTTCGATGAATGTCTCAGTCTACTGTTTCATCCTAAAACCCAGATTTTTGCAGTTTTATACTATGTATGATTATGTAACTTTGCAGATATGCTTTATACTACCATTAGAACACTATTCCAAACCCAAAATTATCATATCTATCTAAAATCACCAAAACCCACTTCTAAAACTCATAGCAAAACTTTAGGAATTAACATACATAAAAGGAAGGGTTTGCAAGGATTATTACCTTAGATTCTCAATTGTTAACTAGCAATTTCAGTAGTGATCAAGCAACAACCATTTGAATTTCTTCTTCTTCTTCTTGAGATCTCGATCTCTCTTTCTTTCTCTCTCCAAATCGTACTACACACACATACACTCTAGGATTTTAAGATATTCCATTCAAAAAAATAGGACACCTCATCCTATTAGAAGAAGAAAGTCGGTTTGGGTCAATGAGGTGTCAATTTAATTACCAATAAACCCTAAACTTGTTTCACTTGCCAAAACATACCCCTAACTTTTATTATAAAAATAAAACTTACCCCTTAACTCCTAACTGTAACAAGTAAAACTTATCCCTTATCTCCTAATTCCATAAAATACTAACATAAAGACTTATAAACTTCCAAATTTAATTTAGATAAAAACCTGGTTATTACAACATCTCCCCCTTAAAAGAATTCCGTCCCGGAATTCGATTAAGTGAACAGATGAGGGTATTTGGCTCTCATCTTCGCCTCCGATTCCCATGTTGCATCCTGACCCCTATGATGTTTCCACTGGACCTTTACTTGCTTGATCTCCTTATTCCTTAATACTTTAACCTTGTGATCGACTATAGCTTCCGGTTCTTCCACGTAGTTCAGCTTTTCATCAACCTGGATATCCGGTAGAGAGACTGCCTGGTCCGGCGTGACTAAACATTTCCGAAAATTCGACACATGAAACGCGTTGTGAATCCTGCTCAATTCCAACAGAAGATCCAATCTGTATGCTACTTCACCAATTCTTTCTGTAATTTCAAATGGCCCGATATACCGCGGACTGAGTTTACCTTGCTTCCCAAAACGTATGACTCCTTTCCAAGGTGAAACTTTTAACATCACAAATTCCCCAACCTGAAATTCTAACGGTTTCCGGCGTCGATCTACATAACTTTTCTGTCTGTCTTGTGCCGTTTTCAATCTATCTCGGATCTGAGTAATCTTATCTGCTGTTAACTGTACTATTTCTGGCCCTGCTAACTGCTTTTCTCCCACTTCATTCCAACACAAAGGCGTTCGGCATTTCCTACCATACAATACTTCAAACGGTGCCGCCTGAATACTAGAATGATAACTGTTGTTGTAAGCGAACTCTATCAAAGGCAAATGTTTATCCCATGATCCTCCAAAATCAACTATACAAGCCCGAAGCATGTCTTCTAACGTCTGAATTGTTCTTTCACTTTGTCCATCAGTCTGTGGATGATATGCTGTACTCAACTTGATTTGTGTTCCCATCTCTTTTTGAAAGCTTCTCCAAAATCTAGAAGTAAAACGACTATCTCGATCAGAAATAATCGAAATTGGTACTCCATGTCGAGTTACTATTTCATTAATGTATAGTTTGGCCAAACGTTCCAAAGAATCGGTTTCTTTTATCGGCAAGAAATGAGCAGACTTCGTCAACCTATCCACAATCACCCAAATAGAATCGAATCCCTTTGATTTGGTAACTTGGTAATGAAATCAGTTGTGATCTGATCCCATTTCCACACTGGAATATCTAAGCGTTGTAACTGACCAAACGGTTTCTGATGCTCAATCTTTACTTTCTTGCAGGTAATGCAGTCTTCCACATGCTTAGCAATACTTCTTTTCATCCCCGGCCACCAATAGAATTGTTTCAAATCTCTATACATTTTATTTGTACCTGGATGAATGGAGAATCGAGATTGACGAGCTTCTTGTAGTACACGATCACGTAATCCACCCAAACGAGGTACCCAAATCCTATTCCCCAAACACAACAACCCACGGTTATCTTTCCCAAGCAATGCTGATATCCCAACCAACCGTTCAGATTTCAAACTTTCTTCTTGATAAGCATCTAATTGGCACTTCAGTAATTCGTCAAAAATGTTGGGTAGCAGTTCAGCCCTTAGTGAAATAGCTTTTATGGTTCCACTCCTTTCTTGACGACTCAGCGCATCTGCTACCACATTCGCTTTTCCTGGGTGATAAAGGATTTCACAATCATAATCATTCACTAACTCTAGCCACCTTCTTTGCCTCATATTTAGTTCCTTTTGATCAAAAAGATGTTGGAGACTCTTATGATCAGTAAAAATTTGACATTTGGAACCATACAGATAATGTCTCCAAATCTTCAATGCAAAGACAACCGCTGCAAGTTCCATATCGTGGGTAGGATATTGCCTTTCATGGTCCTTTAATTGACGAGAAGCATAGGCAATTACTTTTCCACGTTGCATGAGTACACATCCCAAACCTAACTTAGAAGCATCACTGTAGACCACAAAATCATCCGAACCTTCTGGCAATGCTAAAATCGGCGCGCTGCAGAGTTTCTCCTTTAATATCATGAATGCCTCGTCCTGTTCTGCCTTCCATTCGAACTTCAGATTCTTTCGAGTCAGCTTCGTCAACGGTGTGGCAATACGAGAGAAATCTTTTATAAACTTTCGGTAGTAGCCGGCCAAACCCAGAAAACTTCGTACTTCTGTTGCTGTCTTTGGCGGTTCCCATTTTTCAACTGCTTCCACTTTCATCGGATCGACTTGTATACCCTTTTCAGAAACTATATGCCCCAAAAACTGAACTTCCCGCAACCAGAATTCACACTTCAAAAATTTCGCATACAACTTTTCTTTCTTCAATAATTCCAAAATCAAACGAAGATGTCGTGCATGATCCTCTTTGGATCGGGAATAAATAAGTATATCATCGATAAATACGATGACGAATTTATCAAGATATTGCTTACATACCCGATTCATTAAATCCATAAAGGCGGCTGGAGCGTTTGTCAATCCAAATGGCATTACTAGAAACTCATAGTGACCGTACCTGGTGCGAAAAGCAGTTTTCAACACGTCTTCTTCTTTGACCTTCAACTGATGATAACCGGATCTTAAATCAATCTTGGAAAAACAACAAGCTCCGACTAATTGATCGAAGAGGTCATCAATTCTAGGAAGCGGATACTTGTTTTTGATCGTTCGCTTATTCAATTCTCTGTAGTCGATACACATTCTCATCGAACCATCCTTCTTTTTCACAAATAAGACTGGTGCTCCCCACGGTGAAGAACTTGGTCTGATGAAACCCTTATCGGATAGATCTTGCAGTTGTACCATCATTTCTTTCATTTCTGGAGGCGCCAAACGATACGGTGCACGGGCCACAGGGGTGGCTCCAGGAATTAAATTTATACCGAACTCTACCTGTCTAACGGGCGGAAGACTGTGCAAGTCTTCAGGAAATACTTCTGGAAAATCACTAACAATTGGAATGTCTTCCAACTTACTCTTCTCTATCTTAGTATCTATTACATAAGCTAAGTAACTTTGACAACCTTTACTAACATACTTACGGGCTTTTATCATGCTAATAAGATTATACTGATAATTCCTACGATCGCCATAAATCACTACCGGCCCTTTTTCAGGTAACACAACGTTTATTAACTTCTTATCACAATTTATATTAGCTTGGTTCTCGGCTAACCAGTCCATTCCCACTACCACATCAAACTCAACCAGGGCTATTGGAAATAACTGAATCGGTACTCCGCACCCTTCTATATCTATCACACAACTATCAAATACTTCTTTAACCGATACTTGATTTTCATTTGCCGTATCTACCATTAAAGCATGATCTAACACTTTCGGCTTTAAATGCATATGAGCAGCAAATGAAGGAGACACAAACGATCGGTTTGCACCGGAATCAAATAACACCTTAGCACGTGTAGAATTTATTAAGAATGTACCTGTAACCACGTCCGGAGTTTCCTCCGCTTCTTTTGCTGTCATCTGAAATGAACGGCCTCTTGCTCTTGCTGGCTCTAACCTCGGTGTTGTTGGTCTAACACCCGTTGCTCTTGTTGACGTGCCACCCGATGGTATTCTTCCTAGTGGACAATCTGATTGGAGATGATCTGGCGAATTGCATGAATAACAAAATCTAACCACCCTACAATCTTTAGCAATGTGCCCAAACTTCCCGCACTTATAACAGTTTCTAGGATCTACTTGACAGCTTCCTTGGTGAAAACGGTGACACTTTGGGCAAGGTCTTTCAGCTGTTCGAAAAGGTGGACGACTATCAAATCGCTGAAACCCAGACTTCTTCATATCGTGTGGTGGTCCTTCCCATTTTCTCTTTCCTGCACTCTTATCCCCAACATCCCTCTTATTGTCTCGCTCCACATTTTCCGCAGCATTTACCGCTTCTGAAAAAGTATTAGGCCTCGCTGCAGTCACTAACTTCCTAATCTCTGAGTTCAATCCGAATACATACCTTTCCATCTTCATCTTTTCTATGGCAACATAATACTCCCCAAAACGCGACTTTTCTAAGAAACGGGCAGTGTAGTCTCTTACTGACAAATTTCCTTGTTGTAAGCTCAGGAATTCCTCTTCCAACTGTCTAACTGCGGCTTGCGGACAAAATTGTTCTTTAAATGCTCTCGAGAATTGGCCCCAAGTAAAAGTTGAATATACCTCAGGTCCTTCAGAGTCAATAAGGGCTTCCCACCAATACAAGGCGTCTGCTTTCAACATTGTTGTTCCATATAACACTTTATCTTCTTCCGCGCATTTACTGGTCTTAAATACAGCTTCAACCTCCTTCAGCCATCGCATTGCTTTTACTGGATCTCTGTCCCCTCTATAAGTGGGTGGTTTACAGCTTAAAAACATTTTATAATCACACTTTCTTGGTACTGATGTGACAATAGGTGCGATAGGCACTTCGTTTTCAAGGGTAGGGTCTGGTATTGCTGTTTCCGTATGATGAGTCTGGTTAAACATGGCTTGAATATTTGCCTGAAGTCTTCCCATTTCAACCGCTAGATCGTCTCTCGTAACAAACTCCGTGCCTCGCCCCTGTACACTGCCCCCTGTCCTACCTCTGCCTCTTTCTCCCCCTCTTCCCCTTCCTCCGGCTGTTTGTCTCGTTCCACTTGCCATTCTGTTGATTCAAACAAGGTTAATATACACATAAGCACATACCCCATATAATAAAGTATTCTGGTTCAAACATGTACCTGTAAGATCATAATTACACTGGCCAGGTGTAATCTGAAATTACCTTACATGATGTTCCTTCTACCTTTTTATATTTATCATCCCAAGGTTCTAAAATAACAAGGACCTCCTACTTCGCATGCAGTTTAAGTCTAGGTACAGATACTAATACCTAAATCTCTTAAACTAAGGCTCTGATACCATTTGTAACATCCCTTAATCCCGACATACAAGCTTCATATAATTCACCACAAAATAACATATCATAATCCAAATACGGTCCCTTAAATTCTACAATTTGGTCTTTCAGTACAAACTTTTTCGAATAAAGTAAAATACATAACAACTACTAATTATAACTGGAATCTTCATAATCATTCAACATCCACAAAAGCTAAACATGAGAAATCCTATCATAGTCTTTTGTTTGCTCCTTGACCTGGAATACATATTTTAAAACAAAAATGAGGGTTAGACCTTGAGGTCTAGTGAGAAAAATCCCCGTTAGTAAAAGAGAACATTTGCACATAATTCACGTAAGAATACCAAATATGACTCATGCATCATGTATCTTTCCATCTATATCTCTTTTCTTTTCCTTGGCCATATTAATTGGTAGCAAGCCAATTAATTACTTTACACCGCTGTACTAAATACAGCCAACACCACTGTCCCTTTGTACAGCCAACTTTCACCGGTCCTAAGCCCGGCCAACTAGTATTCATACAATGTAATATTCATATAAACACTATATGCACCATATTACACTTAATCACATATATGTATTCCATTTGAAAAACATTTCAAATAAAAACTCACCTCGTGTGTTTATCACAAAAACTCTTCCAAGATAATTCACGTAGGTCGATCCTTCACAGAATCTGAAATCAGATAAAATACCAAATATCTCTTTTAACACTTACTTACAAAATTCTCAACCCAAATCGCAACCCAAAATAAATTATAAATCGCAATGAACAGTACCAAGTCGCAATCTCCTATTGCGATTTCACCCTAAGTCGCAACCCACTATTGCGATTCCACCCTGGAGTCGCAACCCACCATTGCGATTCCACCCTGGAGTCGCAACCCACCATTGCGATTCCACCCTGGAGTCGCAACCCACTATTGCGATTCCAAACCCGAATCGCAATCAACTACTGCGATTCCAAGCCAAGTCGCAAACGACCATTGCGACTTCAATGCCAAGTCGCAACCAACTGTTGCGACTTCGTTGAATGTCGCAGTCGTCTATTGCGACTTCGATGAATGTCTCAGTCTACTGTTTCATCCTAAAACCCAGATTTTTGCAGTTTTATACTATGTATGATTATGTAACTTTGCAGATATGCTTTATACTACCATTAGAACACTATTCCAAACCCAAAATTATCATATCTATCTAAAATCACCAAAACCCACTTCTAAAACTCATAGCAAAACTTTAGGAATTAACATGCATAAAAGGAAGGGTTTGCAAGGATTATTACCTTAGATTCTCAATTGTTAACTAGCAATTTCAGTAGTGATCAAGCAACAACCATTTGAATTTCTTCTTCTTCTTCTTGAGATCTCGATCTCTCTTTCTTTCTCTCTCCAAATCGTACTACACACACATACACTCTAGGATTTTAAGATATTCCATTCAAAAAAATAGGACACCTCATCCTATTAGAAGAAGAAAGTCGGTTTGGGTCAATGAGGTGTCAATTTAATTACCAATAAACCCTAAACTTGTTTCACTTGCCAAAACATACCCCTAACTTTTATTATAAAAATAAAACTTACCCCTTAACTCCTAACTGTAACAAGTAAAACTTATCCCTTATCTCCTAATTCCATAAAATACTAACATAAAGACTTATAAACTTCCAAATTTAATTTAGATAAAAACCTGGTTATTACAACAATCAAAAAATCATACCCCAAAAGTTTGCTAACCCATTTCTGATATTCAGGTTCAATCACACGTTGTTCTAATAGAAATTTCAGGCTTTGTTGATCACTTCGAACAACAAACTTTCTTCTCAGCAAGTATGGCCTCCGTTTTCAAACAACCAAGACAATCGCCATCAATTCTTTTTCATAAATTGCTTTCTGTTTAGCCTGTGTACCCAATGCTTGACTAAAATAAGCAATTGGTTGTTCTTGTTGCATCAGAACCGCTCCCAACCCAAAACCTGAAGCTTCGGTTTCAATAACGAAATCTTCTGAAAAATCTGGCAGCCTTAACATCGGTGCTGTCGTGAGTGCTGCTTTCAGATTTTGAAATGCTTGTTGAGCTTTTTCATTCCAACCAAATTGATTCTTCTTGAGTAGTTCGGCCAACGGTCCAGCTATCCCCCCGTATCCCTTTATAAATTTCCTGTAATAACCTGATAAACCCAAAACCCCCTCAATTCAGTGACGTTTTTTGGAATTGGCCACTCCAACATTGACTTAACTTTGGATCCATCCATCTCTACTCCCTCACTTGAAATCACATGTCCCAAATACACCAAACGATGTTGATCGAACTCACATTTCTTTTTATTTGCATACAGCCGATGTTGAGCTAAAACCTCAAATACTAACTTCAAGTGGCCTATGTGTTCTTCCATTGATTTGCTGTATACGAGTATATCATCAAAAAAACTAGAACGAATTTCCTTAGAAACAACTTAAACACCTCGTTCATTAACCCTTGAAAAGTGGCAGGGGCGTTCATCAGCCCGAATTCATAATGCCCCTGATGAGTTCTGAATGCTGTCTTATGAATATCCTCCTCCTTCATCCTTATCTGATGGTATCCAGACTTCAAATCCAACTTCGAGAACACTCGTGCCCCATGTAATTTGTCTAATAACTCATCAATAACTGGGATAGGGAACTTGTCTACTACTGTGCACTTGTTTAAAGCCCGATAATCAATACAAAACCTCCAACTGCCATTTTTTTTAACTAACAAAACTGGGCTGGAAAAAGGGCTCGCACTGGGTTGTATAACCCTAGCCTCTAACATCTCCTTGACTAATTTTTCTATCTCATATTTTTGATAATGTGGGTATCTATACGGACGCACGTTAATTGGGCCACACCCTTCCTTCAATACTATTCCATGCTCTCATCCCACTGTTGATCCACTTTCGTGTCCTTTGCATCCATGGTTCTAAACTCGATCAAAATACCATGTCCTTCCTGTCTCATCATTTTTCCCATGGCTTTAAGAGAAACCATTGACCTTCCCAATGATGGATCCCCCTTCAATGTCATCAATTCACCTCGCACAATGAACTTCATTACTTGCAACTTCAAGTTCGTGTAAGTTGCTCCCAAAGTCTCCAACCATTGTACGCCCAATATCACATCACTATTACCTAATTGAAGAGGAAAAAATTCCTCTTGAATTTCCAGCCCTTGAATACATAGCACTACTCCCCCGCAAATACCTTCTCCTTTTACTATGTTTCCAGTACCCATGGTAATGCTATAATCTCTGGTATTATCAACCTTCAAACCTAATTGCTTTACCACGTCCTTGGAGATGAAATTATGCATCGCACCACTGTCAATCAACACCACTACCTTCCGCTCTTCGATGATAGCTTCCATCTTCATCGTTTTGGGATTCGATATGCCAATCACCGAATTTAGGTGAACCTCGACCTTGTCACCCACCTCCTTGACGTCCGCTGAGTCCAATTTTCCATCCATTTCTTCCACTCCTTCTTCTGCCTCGTCGTCCTCCTGGACCAAAATTACATTCACCTCTTTTTTCTTGCACTTATGGCCTGGAGCATATTTCTCGTCACACCGAAAAAACAACCCCAATGCCCTCCTTTTTTGAACTTCCTCGTCCGACAGTCTCCTGAAATCCATATCTGTTTTCTCACTTGTGGGAGTGGTTTTCATCATATTCACCACGTAACCCTTGTTATCCGACGCCGCTATAGAGGACTTCTTTATGTAAGTCGATGGTTTAGATCGATTAAGAACTTGATTTATTAATTCAATCTTCGCTGACATCTCCATCGCTTCGCTTAAGGAAATCGGATTCATGAGCCTTTATTCGGCTTTAATCGAGTTATCTAACCTATTTATAAACTAAAAAATACCTCTTTGGGAATTCCATCTAGAGGTGCTGCCAATTCCACGTATCTCTTTCGGTAATCCTCAACCGTCCCTTCCTGTTTCAATGCTAGAAACTGCTCACACAGAGACCCCACCGCCATCGATCTGAATTGTCTAAGTAGTAGCAGTTTCATGTCTTCCCACCGAGTAATTGGATGTCGTTTGTTTTCCCACTGAAACCATTTGAGTGCGTCACCCTCAAATGAGATCACAGAAACTTCGATCTGTTCTTCCTGATTAAGTCGGTTGAGAGAAAAATAACGTTCGGCCCTCATAATCCATCCATCTGGATCCTTACCGTCGAAAACCGGGATTTCCAATTTTCTCCCCTTCACGGCCCAAAAACGAGAATAATCAGCCGAATCCTTCTTTTCGGTTGATTTTTTCCAGATAAGGATGTCTCTTCTTCTTCAGACATTACATTTTTCCTCTGCGCCTCTTCCTGTTGTTTCACCAACCAATCAATCTGCTTCATCATCGCTTGTATATCCTGTTTCATCGAACTCATGCTCGATTCCAGATCATCTACCCGATTTGATGTATTTTTGGTTGTCATTCCCAAAATCGCACCGCTCTGACACCAATTTGGTATAAACTGGAATCAAAATGAGTAAATCGGATTGATATTGAAGGAAATCAAATCTCATCTGACGTTCGAGAGGTCAGATAACTCTCCCACACTCTAATTCAGAGTTTTACAAAATAGAATCAACATACCCCATTCAACAGACGTGAGCAACTAATATACTCACTCTAACAAACTAGACCCTCTACAATTACCATTTTGCCCTTGCTATGGCGCTACCTTTATTTACTCTAAGTGCCCCTTTATTTATTCTAAATGCCACTTCGAGCTTTTGAAACAAATGACTTACTTGCTCCTCCTTGCATACGTGAAACGGACCGGAGGTTTAGCATATTCATGGCTTTGGATGGGAAAATAAATAAAATTGTTGGTGTCATGTTGTTCATATGTCAAGGCAGATACAGTTAACGATTGAGTTAAATGATAAAAATTGGTGCCATTCAACGAGGTGATCTCTGCTGAGTTACTTTACTTGGGACTTCTTTCTTCTATCCACCTGGCCACCCCTTCAAAAAGAGAAAAAAACCTTTGAACTCACTGTGATTAATTAATTCTTTCTATCTAAAGTTTATATAATACTTTCTAACGTTACTCTATTTGATAAAAATAGCTCATGAAATAGGACTAAAGTTTGTATAACTTTAAAAGTCACTCTTAAGCAACCTTCAACGTTATCTTGAACAGAGTTGTTAGGAACATGGTGAAGCAGCTTAGAACTAATATTATATGTTATCAGTTCCATATTAGCTTTTTTACAAAGATGATTACTACAGTAGATAAATACAAAAAAAGTCATCTTCTTCTATATTCTATTTTATATAACTTAAAAGAACTCACTGTCGCATATATGTTATCGGTTCCATATAGAAGTAGAGAATTTTGAGTAGAGTTGTTATTTTGTGCATTTAAATAATTCATTTTTCTTTGAATTTTCTATCGTACCATTCTCATTATGCTTTGATCGTACATCCCTTTATTTGGTGATATATAGTATTGATGTCATTCTGATGCACGAATTCTTTCCATTATGTCATCGATACCAGACTGTCATCGTCGGCAAAGTTCTCTAGCGGGTATTTTCCTATTCTTGTAGAGAAAAACAAAAAATGTTTAGTTTTAGGGGTCGTTTACCAAATGCTTATCGGCAAGAGTCACCACTTTATAATTCTAATATTTTACAGTCATTTTCACCCTAAAAGTTCACAAAAACTTGAAGACAAACGTCCAGAAGTGTTATACGAGGTAAAGTACTCAAAATCTTTTCATTTATGACTCTTTGCATTATTTGTTGATGATTTCAGGGGTTTGCTTTGATTTCTGCATTCAGGGTTTGAGATTGGATCTGTTAGGGATGAATCTTCACTTCTTTTGTGGTAATCTTAAAATTTTCTTCAAGATTTATTCAGAAACAGAGGTATGATCTGTTGATATTATTCTTAGTGTCTTATGCGTTTCAGTGGATGAAGACCATTGTTGTGATTCACGTTCTGGAGGTCTTCAATAGATGTTGATGTTTTTTGACATTTGTTGGGGTTGTGAGTGGGTTTCAAGTTTCAACTACTTTTGATTTTGCAGCATCTTGGACCAAAACTCAATTTCACAGGTATGTGGTTTGATACCTTTAATATTTTATAGCTTACATAGGCTGATGACATGATCATAAGCTAAAATAGACTATTGTATCTATTAACAACATGTTGTACTAATTTCAGAAGGTTGTAAACTGTAATCTAGAAAACTATAGCAAATTTACTCAAGTTCAACTGTTGAAACCCATGCATGTTAAAATTGAATGGTGTTATCTCCTTGATTTTAACACATTTTTTTAATTGATAGTTGGGATTTTCTTACTGATCTTTTTTTTTACCTTTTTATTTTCTCCAAGACCTTCAATGGCTTTTCTGTTTTGTACTGAGATTTATGCACAAGTAACCAAGTTTTGGAATGGAGGTGCATCTAAAAATCAGTAAAGAAGATTTAAAAGACAATAATAGGATATGAGCCATATTTTTATCTTCTGAAATCCGGAATCGATCATATTTATTACTTGCTACTTTCTTCTACTGTTTGCAACTTACCAAGGAAAAAAGCTCACTATTTTAGTTGTTAATAATGTAACATATCCATATTTTATTTGGCAAACAGGTGCCTTGTAAATCTCCTAGAATTTCTAGATCAGGCTTGTGGGAGAAAAGTGTTGGAGGATGGAAGAAGGGACGCCTCTTCGGCTTTGGGACGACTCAAGATCCCAGTTTTTCTTTGACCTGTGAGTCTGCCAGCCGCAACACCGGAAGATCTTATGTAGTTGGTCCGTCACTAGAGGTATGTTGATCATTTATAAAGTTTCATTAAGTTTGTTGCCAATGGATTGTTGACGTGTATGTCAAATGTGTAATACTTTCAGGTACTTAATTGCAAGAAAAAATAAAGAAAATGGAGGAGGACCAACTCGCACAGGAGGAGGAATGAGTGGCACAAGATCCGGAGCGGGCAGCACGAGAGTCGACCTTGAGTCGCGATTGAAGGCGGAATAGGATGCACGAATAGCTCTAGAGAAGCAGTTGCGGTTGGATTTCGAGGCTTTTGTTCGAAAATTCACTACCCCTCCCCCTCCTAGCTAGTTGATACTAATGTACAAACCTTTTTTGGTGTACGAAGTATTCGTAAATTTTGTTATTCGACATGCACTAAAATACCGAAAAATACTACATTTTTTTTTTAATTTTCAAAAGTTTCCCTAGGTAATTTGTCGCTAAATTAGGCCCTGGGTAATCCGTCCCTAAATTAAGCCCCGGGTAATCCGTCACTGAATCAAGGCCCTGGGTAATCCGTCATTGATTTGCATTACCCACCATCACCATCACCTTACCTACCAACTATTTGTGACGGATTTGTGAGGAAGTGATCCTTTAGCGACGGATTTCCCAGGGAAAGTTCCACAGTGATTGGTGATTTGGCTGAGATATACGCTCTCAAGAAGGTATTCAGGAACACAACACGGATTAAGATGAACGCTACCAAGGTGGACCCTGGTTATCCATGTAATTATCCTTGCAACATTTACTCGATCCATATTGACATTATCTTCTTGTTCCAGTCTATGATCGGACATGGTTTGGCAGCAACGGGAGGTCTGGAAGCCATTGCCCCAATTAAAGCAATTCAGACAGGATGGTTGCATCCCACCATTAATCAATTCATATGTACGATGTCTACACTCCTACTTTTTCTCCCTTCTTTGAATTGTCACGTTTACTTTTCAACTACAGAACCAAGAATATGGAATAGAATTTGACACTGTTGCAAATCAAAAGCAGCAATATGAAACTAACGTTGGTGAGTTTATTTCCAGTTCTCCCTTGTTCATTTATGATGATTTGTTTAAGTTAATTTATTCATACGGTTTACGTATGCAGCCATTTCAAATTCATTCGGTATTGGCGGAACAACTCGGTTGTAGCATTCTCGGCTTTCAAAAGTTGAGTTGATCATCAAGAATATTTAAAGCACGTCCAAAGTGATGTGTGCCCACATAGAGAGAAGCACACCTGCCCAAAGTGCCACGTCCTTATCGCGGGAAGGGAAGTAATAATTGATCAGTAGAGCAACTTCACACTACTAAACAAACCACATTTTCTTATTCCGCCGGAAAAGGCTATTTTCGACGGATTTTCGGGCGGATACGGCTGCCGGAGTTCCGGACGCCGCAATAGTGTTTTCCGGCAACGGAAATCCGCCATTTTTTTTAATTTTTAATTTTTCTGACTCGATTAATTAAATTAGGGATTAAGATTAATTTTCCATAATCTAAAACCCAAAAGCAGATCAATCTAGAAACAAACCCCATGATCGTCAAACCTACCCACCAAAATAGAAAATGAATATACAAAAAAATTAAAAGGATCTTCCAAAATTACGGAAAATTGCAACCAGATAAACATGGTTTAGGCATAAAACGACCAGATCGAAATTCAGAACACAAACAAAACCGAAAAAAACATTAAAATACACGACAATGCTTGTTTGGTTGTCATGAAATCGACCTCCAAAATCCAAAGACGTAAAAAATCAAACTCCAAACATGAAATCAAACCACATACGAAACTAAAACTTTGGTTGGAAGAGAATCAGAAATCGACCCCAAACATGAAATCAAAACACAAATCGAACTCTAAATCGTCGGTGGTTCATGCCTTCATGGTCGTCGTGGTGTGGTTGGAGGAGAGCGACGACGGTGGTAGTGTGGCTGGAGGAGCGCGATGGTGTCGGGAGAGAAGAAGAGAAGGAGGATGCGATGGCGGCTGGAGAGAAAAAGGGAAGGAGGAGGCGATGGTGTTAGGGTTTTGAAATGGGAAGAATGAGACAACATATAGGGTTAGGGGTTTTGAAGGTTTCAAGTTACAATTTTAAAATTTTAAAAACTTTACTGAAATTTCAAATTTGGTTTTCAATTTTAAATTGATTAAAATTTTAAAAACATTTATTACTTGAAATTTCAAATCTAGTGTCACAATTCTAAACTGGTTAAAACTTTAAAAATTTTGAACCTTCTAAAAAATTTTACAACTCTAGATTTTTAACCATTTAAAACTCTAAATTTTTAAAAATTTTAGACTCCAATTTTTTATTGGACCTTCATGAACTTTAGCGTTCTTAATGTCCAGTAAAACTTATTACAATCCACTAAAAACTGTTTTAGCCATTAGCCCAAATAGAACTCATTAAAACTCAACCACAAGGGTTGTGGCGTGGTGGTAAGGGTCTGGAGAGTTCATAGCGCTTGCCCGGGTTCGAGTCCCACATGCAGCACTTGTGGCCACTGGGGATTATCTCAGGACTGCATTACTTCGCGGTCGGTGTGTTTGCCAGGGATGTACTGGGCCGAAGGCCCAGGAACCCTATCAAAAAAAACTCAATAAAACCAGTTAAAGCATAATGGAACCTATTAAAACCCAATTGATCCATTAAAGCCCAACATGTCGATTAAAGTCTACTACGATCCATTAAAGCCCAATAAATTTCATTAATGGATCGTATTGGACTCTTAATGAACTCTAATGAGCTATATTGTGTCGTATCGAACTCAGTGATTGTTAAAACTCCATGAACACGTGTGTTTATGTATGTATGTATGTACGTGTACGTTTTTATGTATGCATGGATGTATGCATGTATGCATGTATGTATGTATGTATGTATGTATGTATGTATGTATGTATGTATGTATGCATGCATGCATGCATGTATGTATGTATGTGAAATGTCCAAAAACCATGACAAACTTAAACCTTAAAATTTATCACATGTAACCATAAATTCATTCCAACTTTTATACACAAATGGAGAATTAGCCAAAAGAGTTCATATATACGATTTGAACTTATCTAAACAACCTGCTAATCTAATCCTAAACCTTAAGATCAGATTATACTAGTTGTTTAGACCATTTACCAAAACATCCTCGTATATGCTAACTTCTCCACTCCTCACCAAATGTTGAATACCAGAATCCACTCGTCCCTCTTCCCGTTACTTCCCCGAGCTCGTACCTGGAAAGAAAATTTAATTTGAAAAGATTAGGCTTACGCCTAGTGAGAACATCCATTTTCAAATTAAAACTTATAAGGTTTGAAAACCAAATGTAAGCAAAGCGTATAAACAAACTTGGTTTGCCACCATTCTTACCGTACACATACTCATCTTGCGATGACGGGAACATACCCAATTCCATGAATATGACTAACACTCAGTAAGTCATATCATCACGTTCGAGAGCCTACTACGAATCATCACAGATTCGAGATCATTGCTCATGTCCAAGAAATTACAATTTACTTTATGCCTATCTCTTACATTCCCATGGAAATCAGGAATTACGATTAACTCACGCTTATTCCTAGATTTCTCATCACAATACGAAATGGGAATTACAATTTACTTTATGTCTATTCCTCATTTCCACGTCAACGGGAATTACAATTTACTTTATGCCTATTCCACGTTTAACGTCACACTATGAAATAGGAATTACAATTTACTTTATGTCTATTCCACATTTCAGGTCAACGGGAATTACAAATTACGTTATGCCTATTCCACGTTACACTTAATGCCAGTGCCTATGGATCCATTACACTTACTAGCATACGTGAATATTTACTCGAATGCACATAACATTTCATATCATATTCTCAAAGCTGAGAATCCCAATAACATCATACCCTTATTCTCAATTATCCCTCTTCGGCGACTTAAGAGGGAACGCCCTTGCGGGGTCTGGGGGCAACGCCCCTAGATTTTTTTATAGAAAAGCTTAACCGGATAACAAATCCGGAAACTATATCCGGAAAAATCCATTATTCGGAACTATCTGTAATAACCCGAATTTCAAGTATGTATTGAAAGTTTAGTGGCTAAAGTCTAAAAATTTAAAGTTAAGTTAAGGGGCCTTTGTGCAAATAGTAAAATATATAAATAGGGCTCAAAACCCTATTTTCCAATCATTTTGATGGTGGTTGGCGACTGGAAGAAATTAGAGAGAAGAGAAAGAAGGGTTTTGAGGTCTCAAGAACAAAATTGAAGAGAAGGAATCTTCAATCAACGAATTGGAAGAGGATGTGGAGCTGGAATTCGATTCTACTCGTGATTCTAACAGGTAATCCCAAGCTCAAATTCTTGTTTTAGATGATTCAGCTAGATTGTTGGGTTGGTTTAAGGGTTTTTAGTGGAAGTTGAGTTTGAGGCTCTATAGATGTCATTAGTTGCCTCAAATGCGTTTTTGGTAGCTAAGTGTTCTGTACTAATAAAGTTTAGTATTCAGAATATTGTTGTTAATCTAAGCTTTCTAGGATTAAGAGGTTATCTGCGATTTTCGGCCCAAATAGGGTTCTGAGTCGGCGTCCGGAAAGCTCTGTGGGTGTCCGGACATGTTGTTCCATTTGAAGGTTCCCGGATGGAATGACTGTCCGGATAAGCGGGTGTCCGGATGAGTGACATCCGGATAGCATAAGTGTCCGGTAAGTAGAGTGTCCGGTAAGTAGAGTTGACCGAAAAGTTGAGTTGTCCGGAAAGGTTGAGATGTCCGGAAAGTGGAGTTGTCCAGAAAGGTTAAGTTGTCCGGAGAGGTTGAGTTGCCCGAAAATTAGAAGTTGTCCGGGAAGTAGGGTTGTCCGGAAAGTTGGATGATCAGCTTATGTGTTTTATCCTTCATTCAGGTAGATCGATTTGAAGTACGGATCGGAGTAGGAAAGGAAAGTAAGCGTATCAGGTGAGTTTTTCTAACTAAAATACGTGATTTTACGTGTTTTCCAAAGGAAGTGATTATGTGGAAATGACATGTTATTATACATTATTTTTACGTGTTTGAAAGCACAATATTTTACTGATTATGGTGTTTATGAGCACGTTTTATTTACAAGCTTTTACGTATGTTTTCCATAAAAAGTATGCTCTACTGAAAAGATTATTCAACAAGATAAAATGAATTGTAAAGGGTATTACAGATTTCATGTTTTATGATTATGATGAGTTATGTGTATGTTATGTGGAGTCGGTCTGCACCGTGGGATCTGTAGTCCTCGGGATCCGATGATCCCTTGGGCTGGTATGAGAAGCTTGTAGAGGGGAGTCTGCTGGGGCCCCGATCGCGGAATGTTTATGAGATCCATTACACTATGCAGCACCATGAATGATGTTTATGTGAAGAATGTGAACTGTTTTATAAAATGATTTTATAATGATGATGTACACCGATTATGGAGGGAACTCACTAGACCTCATGGTCTAACCCTCGCTTTTCAAAACTAAAACCTTTTCAGGTAAGCGATTAATAGGAGGCTCAGATAAATGAGCAAGAGCAAGATAGAGTACAGATGCAGCTAGAGACAATACAAGTGCCTCTTGTAGAAGTTAGATTATTCTCAGTTGTGTATAGGTTGTTTTCGCCAACCTTAGTTTGTGAATGATGTAACGAGATTTTGGGACCCAGATTTGTAAATGTTATGATTTAATGATATGTATGTCCTGTTGGATTTTTGGGATGTTACAAATGGTATCAGAGCCATAGTTTAAGGGATTTAGGTGACCGGACGGGCCTAAACTTAAACTTGGGAGTAGAAATCACAACTGAGAATCAGGAAATGCGTTAGGAGGGCACTATTGTAGATACAGGAAATGCGTTAGGAGGAAACTATTATAGAGATAGGACTAATAGGGTACTGAGGACTGTCATGTAAGGTAAGTTTGAGATTCCACCTGGCCAGTGTAATTGCGAACTTACAGGTACATGTATGTGCTTAACCTGCCTTATTATTCCGAAGTGGTAGTCAGAAGTTAGCATTTATGTCGTGTTCCAGTACTTTAGAATGTCAGCAAGGTCCCTGAGGGGTAGACTAAGACCCCTTGTTGGGGAAGTTTCATGAGAAGTCATTTATGATGTGATGTATGTATACATCATAGAGAAGAATGTTGTATAGAGGGTTATGAGTCGTCTAAAGGTAGCTCTTCGTGGATTCGGAGAGGAAAAATGTTTGAGTTTGGGTAAGACTCCTGTTTCGAAAGAGTCCCAGTTCTGGAAGTCATGGGATAGATCAGTCGGGATGGTAAGAAAGGACGGTGTCGAAATCTTGAAAATGTCAATGGAATTCTGACCTCTTAGTCGAGTTTTCTATGGCAGGGTAAATGAAATAAGATACCTATAGTGAAATGAAAGCATGTAGAAGTGGAAAGTGAGATAACCGATCAAAACGAAATAGTATGAAAGGGTTGAGTAAGTGAGATGTGTAAAGCGTGTTCAGCAAGTTAATGCATGACCGAGAGGACAACCATTGGTCGTAGGTGGAATGTCAAGGATAAGTTGCGTAAGTAAAGCGGTTGACCTTGTTAGGGTGAGTAGGCTTCAATTGCAAGTAGAGTCTCATGCATGGTGTTCTTTTTGTAACATGAAACACGATTTAAGTTAAATGTGTAAATATAAATTTTGATCGAAAATGAGTCAGAATGTGCACGCGTAGGTTTAAAGAAAAGGTGATTTCATTCACATTGCACATTGAAATTGTGAGCTTAACGATTTGCAAAATATCCCACTCTTTTCATGATAAGTCAAATTTGTTGCAAAGGTCAAGAAAATGGTTACCTGCAATTCATTTATAACCAAAATGCTTCTTAACCTATCAATAGCATACAAATGAGTGTGAGAACCGACTGGTTTACTTTGTGTCGGTAATCCTTTCAGAATTGTGTCATATGAAAAGATTTTCATGCAATATATTATTGTCGTAATAACATCGTTCGGATTGAGCAATGGTGAGGTTCACGGGAAGATGCATGCAAGCGATTCTCGAATCGTTGTGCAGGGCAGTGAAGTTATAATAGTAATGGGGTCATGTGTACCCAAATTGTTTCCAAATGCTGTTTATTTAAAAAGGAGAAAATGTACGAAAGGATTTATTTACCGCGTCGTCATGCATGAAGGCTATGAACTCACTAGGTCATAGAGTATTACATGTTAAGCTAAGGAAGAACTTCAAGAGGGGAAAAGTGTCGGACAAACCAGGAATGAATGTTGTAGCTTTAGTGTTTGTGTTCAAGAGGAAAGGTGAACAGTGGTAGAGTCAGAAGTGAATTATAGTGTCGATTGTATGAGGGTTTGTACCCTTGTTCGGTAACTGGAAGTACGGTTGTCGAGGGACGGTTGGGCCCAGGGGAAGGAATGGAAGTCATCGAGGTGTTGGTATTAGCAACTCGTTATGAGTAGTGTGGTGAGGAAGAATGAAATGTCTATGGTGTGGGAATATGAGGTTCGAGGTGAGCTTGTAATGTTGATGTTACAGCAGTAGGATTCGAAAAGAGGGAGACAGATCATGAAGTTGATTATGATATGTTGGAAGGACTAGGTTCCGTAAGGAACCCATGTTAAAGAATAAGTTAAGAAAGTAGGTACAGAAGTCAGCAGTTGTGTAAGGTGGCCGATGCCGAATACTTGAACCAGAAGGTTGAAAGCTGATAGAACACCTTGTAGGGGTGTTAAGAGGATGAGAAGTTATTGTTTTGAATAAGCGTTCTATTTACGAGGTGTGGAGGGTCCATTGAAGGATAAGGTGGGTAGCACAAACGGAGTGAGTGTAGACTAGAGCAGTCAGTAAGGAAATGTGTCATGTCTATGAAAGGGCTCGGATCATAAAGAGCTAGCTAGAATGTTTGTGCTTGAGCTAATTGGGAACTCGTGAGTTATAGTTCGACAGATTGAGAAAGGACTAAGTAGCGAGATAGACTCGATTGTGTATACGGGAGGATATGAAGGCAAGTTCGAATTATGTGAATGATCATGAGAGATCTGGTCTACAATGTGACGTTATGGGCAAAGAGTGTACGGATGTGTAGTGACAATATTTGTCAAGCTGAATGTGCCAGGTAGTGTCGTAGTGATGTGGTGTTAGAGAGAGAGGAAGCATCGGATAGAAGCTTTTGGGGGTTTCGGATGAGGTGTACGATTTGTTAACCAGATTGTTGTAGCACGTAGGGTGTAAGATGACGTTGTGGTATGATTATGTTCGAGATAGAATGACAGAGTGGTGGTGGGTGGTTACCCAAAGGAGAAACCAAGTGTTTTTAGTTGTAAGGGTCGCTAAGTAAGCATATTTTTGGGATCATTGGAAGTTTAAAGAAGGTGATGGGGTGTTAGTCAAAATGGGGTGTGGTAGATGCGAAATCCTTAAAGAATGTGAGGTGTTTCTTATATGTGAAAGAATTGTTCAAGGAAGTAAAGGTTGGAAATCAAAGAATGTGTAGTGACGTCGAACACTAGTGTCGTTTCAAGGCGACATGGTTGAATGCCTTAAGTAAGGATATCGATGCAACTGTTTAGTTATGTAAGTAATGATAAAGTGTTATCAGCATGTGGGAAGGTTGGGAGAGAGGGACAAGTAATGTTTGGTGGGCAGTGCTCCACGCTAGCGTGGGGAGGTGAAGATCGTATGTCGGATTAAGTGAGTAGATCGTATGTCGGATTAAGTGAGTAGGTTGAAAGTAGTTAGCTTGACAGTAACACCGAGAGGTGGAGTAATGTGTGTAAGTTTGCCATCGGTAAGAGTGCGAACTCCTGGAAAGGGTATGAGAAAGAGAATATGTGTAGGCATTAAGTACGGGAAAGAAAGGAAAGAGGGCAATGTAATGGGCTGAGTTGGTAATGTTGTGAGAAATGCTCAAGTGAATTGGGTCGTGTAGTGACTAAGCTAGTGAAAATAGCATGGTATGGCCCTGGTTACTCCTCCTAGTTGGGTGAGGATAACTGGAGTTAGGTTTTATATGACTGAACGAGCGTGACAGTCAGTGAGGGATTGATGTGTTTCAGGATAAGTTTGACTCGAGTAGGTAAACGCTTCGACGATGGGTTTGGAGGTTCCTACCCTCGGTTACATATAAGTATGGAGTGATGAAGTGGTGAGGATTTGAGAGATGGGTGATGAGATGTGGTCGAGGTGGTCCAAAAAAGGGAAATGTTATCTGCATAGACGATTGTTAGATTGGGAGAAGTGATCTAGGATTGCTTGTGTTACGATGAAGGAACTCTGGGTTGTGAGTTGTCGGGACGTACAGGTTTGGCCTAGTGCCAAGCTGTCATGTGTATGGTTGTCTCTTGGTGAATGAATCATGTGTTGTAGCGGGGGATTCAGCCAAGTTCCTTCTTAAAGGAAGTATAGATGCGTGAGAAGCCTTAGTTAATCTTCGGGTGTCAAGGTCGGTCGAGTAGGATCAGTAGCCTACGAGTTAGAGTACCATAAGAACCGAAGGAAATGCACCCAATGTTTCATATTTTGTATTTAGTGGGATGGTTGACTGAGTCAGAATGTGGCTTTACTTTGGAGAAGTGTCTGTTTTGGTGTGGGCAAGATACCTGCATCTCTTCCCAATAAGGAATTCCGGGGACGGAATTCTTTTAAGGGGGGAGTGTTGTAATAACCCGAATTTCAAGTATGTATTGAAAGTTTAGTGGCTAAAGTCTAAAAATTTAAAGTTAAGTTAAGGGGCCTTTGTGCAAATAGTAAAAGATATAAATAGGGCTCAAAACCCTATTTTCCAATCATTTTGATGGTGGTTGGCGGCTGGAAGAAATTAGAGAGAAGAGAAAGAAGGGTTTTGAGGTCTCAAGAACAAAATTGAAGAGAAGGAATCTTCAATCAACGAAGTGGAAGAGGATGTGGAGCTGGAATTCGATTCTACTCATGATTCTAACAGGTAATCCCAAGCTCAAATTCTTGTTTTAGATGATTCAACTAGATTGTTGGGTTGGTTTAAGGGATTTTAGTAGAAGTTGAGTTTGAGGCTCTATAGAAGTAATTAGTTGCCTCAAATGCGTTTTTGGTAGCTAAGAGTTCTGTACTAATAAATTTTAGTATTCAGAATATTGTTGTTAATCTAAGCTTTCTGGGATTAAGAGGTTATCTGCGATTTTCGGCTCAAATAGGGTTCTGAGTCGGCGTCCGGAAAGCTCTGTGGGTGTCCGGACACGTTGTTCCATTTGAAGGTTCCCGGATGGAATGACTGTCCGGATAAGGGGGTGTCCGGATGAGTGACATCCAGATAGCACAAGTGTCCGATAAGTAGAGTGTCCTGTAAGTAGAGTTGACCAGAAAGTTGACTTGTCCGAAAAGGTTGAGATGTCCGGAAAGTGGAGTTGTCCGGAAAGGTTAAGTTGTTCGGAGAGGTTGAGTTGCCCGGAAAGTAGAAGTTGTTCGGGAAGTAGGGTTGTCCGGAAAGTTGGATGATCAGCTTATGTGTTTTATCCTTCATTAAGGTAGATCGATTTGAAGTACGGATCGGAGTAGGAAAGGAAAGTAAGCGTATCAGGTGAGTTTTTCTACCTAAAATACGTGATTTTACGTGTTTTCCAAAGGAAGTGATTATGTGGAAATGACATGTTATTATACATGATTTTTACATGTTTGAAAGCACAATATTTTACTGATTATGGTGTTTATGAGCACGTTTTATTTACAAGCTTTTACGTATGTTTTCCATGAATAGTATGCTTTACTGAAAAGATTATTCAGCAAGATAAAATGAATTGTAAAGTGTATTACGGATTTCATGTTTTATGATTATGATGAGCTATGTGTATGTTATGTGGAGTCGGTCTGCACCGTGGGATCTGTAGTCCTCGGGATCCGATGATCCCTTGGGCTGGTATGAGAAGCTTGTAGGAGGGAATTCATTTCCTTCCTACTCGGATATGTGATGAGCTTGTAGGAGGGAATTCATTTCCTTCCTACTCGGGCGAGAGGGGAGTCTGCTGGGGCCCCGATCGCGGAATGTTTATGAGATCCATTACACTGTGCAGCACCATGAATGATGTTTATGTGAAGAATGTGAACTGTTTTATAACATGATTTTATAATGATGATGTACACCGATTATGGAGGGAACTCACTAGACCTCATGGTCTAACCCTCGCTTTTCAAAACTAAAACCTTTTCCGGTAAGCGATTAATAGGAGGCTCAGATAAATGAGCAAGAGCAAGATAGAGTACAGATGCAGCTAGAGACAGTACAAGTGCCTCTTGTAGAAGTTAGATTATTCTCAGTTGTGTATAGGTTGTTTCTGCCAACCTTAGTTTGTGAATGATGTAACGAGATTTTGGGACCCAGATTTGTAATTGTTATGATTTAATGATATGTATGTCCTGTTGGATTTTTGGGATGTTACACTATCTGGAACATTCCCTAACCCGGTACAATCCGGAACATCCCCGTACCCGGTACAATCCGGAACATTCCCGTACCCGGTACAATCCGGAACATTCCTGAATTCGGTACCGATCCAGAACTATCCGGAACCGGGACCCAAATGAGACCGGATCCCAAATCAATTCCGGATTCTATCGCATACCGTATCCCACTCAATTCCGGATCCTATTGCATATCGGATCCCACATTGGATCTCAAATGAAACCGGATCCCACATCGGATCTCAGCGAGACCGGATCCTAAACCGGGACTTTGAAGCCGAGCCTTCGATCTGTACATCAATTTTACTCTAAAAGCTCGTCTAAGTTCAATTTCTTGGTCGCTTCCATCTCAATACATATTTACCAAGTGATTCAGATAGTTTGCTACCAAATATAACATTCAATTTCAATTGAAATAATTTAGAGGAAGATGAACTCACCTGATTTATGTCCGAATACAGAGTCTGCCAATTCAATAAATCACAAAACCCAAGCTTTCACACCCACGAACAAAACCTAATTACAATCAGTTTAACTCCTGATTGTCAATTCTTGAGAACTAGAAATCGAGAAGTCAATCAAATTTCTTATCGAGAAAATCTGCAATTCACCAATTTTTCCTTTCTTCTGCTTGTTCTTGACCGACTTCACTGGACACAATTGAGATGAAATCTCAATTGGAACCGACCTTCCCCTTAAATACAAATACAACTATCAAATAATGACAAAACCAACCCCAAAGTTTCAACTTTCACACTTAACTTAATCTTTGGGTCAAAAACAATTTCAACCCTTCCGTCATTCCGTTTAAAATAATACTTCCATTATTTTAAACATTCTTTCCAAAATAAAAGTACATTGACTTTGGAAATTTCGAGGTGTTATAGAAAACTTCACCATGTTTCTCATAAACCTATTGACAGACCGGTAAGCGGCAGACCATTCAATCTTCTTATCGGGGGTGCGAGCAAGAATGTCATACAGGATTAAAAGGTCATCCAGCTTCGGACTTTTAAAATCAGCTTCAGTAAAGAACCATTCTTTGTCGTCGGATCTCTTGACAGTAAACTGCGGGTCCCAGATGTTTAGCAATTTCTTTGACTCTGGCATCAAAACCTTCTTAATTGCCTTATCTGACCTAACAGTGTCCATCTCCAGGTCTTTGTTCTTCATGACGTGCAAAAATTCGGCTTGATGTAGAGTTGGCCAGTTCTCAATCTCATACAGTTTTATCAGATCAATCTTCTGAACGTCCCTTACGAACAAGTCCTTTCTAACACTCTCCTGAAATGGAGTTAAAATCCTTACTCTTTCTCCTCTCCCAACATAGTTTGGTTCATCGTTAATCAGATCTTGATAAAACCTAAGTTCAGCATCTGAGATGGGTTCTCTTATCTTGCCATCAATATTTACAGGAATGTTTTATGCAGAAGTACATGCACCTGGATCATTCGGTGGTTGAACGTTGTCATATTCGGAATCTGAAACTTCAGCCTGTTGTGCTCCGGGAGTATCAAAAACATCATCCAATTCAACTTTTATCTGGACCTCATTCCTCTCGGGTTCCTCCTCTGAATCTATGTAAATATAATCAATAACCAAATCATCCATCATTCTCTCTTCATCCATTCTATTGTCACCACCTTGAGGCTTTTCAACCCTAGGTGTGACATCAGCTAGAATTTCATCACAACCAACCTGAACATCTTCAGTACCTTGTCCTTCTGCCCCCCTCTGTCACTATCTGATCTGATCCCCCAACAGTTTCAACATTTATACCACTTAATTCTCCAACTCTAGCTCTCTTCTCCCCCTCATGTTGATCAGGGTCATCCTGATCATCATGCCTTCTTTTTCGTGTAGACTGGGCTTGAGAAACACAGGTTTGCTCGAAGGCGGTAATACGATCAGATAAGGATTTGGAGCCGGTAACTATGGCTTTTGTCATGTCTTGGATAGAGGCTTGAATATTTTGGAAATCATTGCTTATGGGTAGTTGGGTTTGGGTCTCAGTTTGTTTACGGAGTAGGCCTAGCAAATCTACTTCTTCATTGGTATTGTTGTCTCCTTGATCTAGTAACCCGGCTAGAAGTTCAGATTTGAGTTGATGGGATGGTATGTGTAGGTTGTGAAGGTGGAGGTTGAGATTTAGGTTAAGCTTCGAATGGAGGAATATCAGGAGTTGATGGAGATTCTGCTATACCTTTCCATTTAACGGTTGTGCTGACTTCAGCTGATAGCTTGCGTACAATCTCTTGCATTTCATTTCTATAGAGCTTGTACGAATTGTTGATTGAAGCCAAAGATGCTCTCAGGAAATCCAGAGTGATGTAATGCGGGGGCGGACCTAGCATTTCAAACAGTTGATCAGGAGAAATACGGGTAATGTTACCACCCAGACCATGTAGGTCACCGATTGACGTAGCAGTTGTAGCAATTGTACGGCCTGTGCTCAAAGTTGGCATAGTGTTAGCAATGACAAGACTTCCACCCGGTCCTCGCGAGGCACCAACGAATGGCGGCCTAGCTCTGGGTGTTCCGGCTGGAGCACAGAAGTTTCCAACAAATGGTAGTACCGGAGCTCGTGTTCGAGGAAAAGATGTTCTACCAAAAGGCCCTAGACTCTATATGTGCGGAATAAAAGTCGGTGGACGGGGCAGTTACCTACCTATTTCAATATCAGCAAACACCTAATGTGTTGCCGATAGAAGTTGTGCTTGATCCCCTGTGAAAATTGAAACACCAGTCTATTTAGAGACTAGTGAGTGGCTTGGTTGGGATGTGCTTTGCATAGTTGGGTCCACTATGTCTATTTCAATGCGTAACGGCAACAAATGCACGTCGGCAGTAGATGTGGCTACCCGGGTTGACGCGGTGTGGGAAGAGTCAGTAGTTAAAACTTTGTTTGACTCTATTACATTCTCTCCCATTTCTTTTCTTTCCACCACTTGACTCACTTTTTCAAAATTTTCAACTCCAGCACCCTCATCCCTCCTTATGTCACCAATAATGCCCGAGTCTCCGATGTTCCATGTGGAATCAGCATCAGAGCTCTCAATATGAGGTCGCAGACCAACATGTCTCGGTATCTTGTGTACGTCTGGATCATGATCAGAATCTGAGTCGGAGTCGGATGCATCATCAGCAGCACCTTCACCTTTTGGATGGGTAGAAGCCTCATCTTCAGAACTAGAGGCAGATATCACATGATCAGCGTCATCTGGGGTATCCCAAGACACATCATCGTCAAATATTTGGGTTTAGTTAGCTCTAGATGTCGATGCCAGACCAGCAGTACCCTCAACTCCTGTACCCCTCTCAACAATGTTTTCCCTCACCTCTTCCCGTTCAAGAACCCCTTGTTCTTGAACCTTCTCAGCTTGTACACCCTTACCACCTAAAGGATTTGCACCGTGGGGAGGTCCTTCCGGATCTGGTTGTACCATCAGTTCATTTTCTAGCCTATACTGTCTCACAATCGGAGATTGTTGGTCGGCATAAGCTAGAACGGCTTCAGGTATAACGGCAGTGTGAGCGAAGTTCATTTCTGCAGGCATTTTGAGAAAATGCATCCACTGTTTAGGACCTTGATCAGAGTTTGGTGGGCGGGGAATTTCCAAGTTTGAATCCATTATGCTCTGGATCAGGATTTGCAGTTAACGTTGATAGGGAACAAAATTTATGGCTTTTGCAGGTTTGGTCTTGTCTCCGACTAACTCAATCAGTTCATTCCAGATGATAATCACATAATCGATCTTCCGGTTAAAAGCAACGGCATGGAACAAGCGTAAGGTGCCAATGTTGCACTTGTCCAATCCAGTGTGATTCGGAGTCATACAACGGTTAATGATGGAGAATAGAGTATACCAGACTCTCGGAAGGTACTTTTGTTTGGACTTGGAAGAACGGGTGAGCATGACCCCATCAGCAGGTTGATACCCCAAACTACAGATATCGACACATAATTCAGTTTCGGGAATTTGATCTTCAAAATCGGTTTGGAATGACAGATCAAGAGTAGTTCGAAAGCGTTTTAGGGTGAGTTTGGTGTCAAAATGATCAACCTTAGCAGTAAAGTGTTGGCCACGAGGATGAACTGTATGGAACTGTAGGGTATTCCAAAACTGTTGTAGGTATATGACCGGTACGGTTACGGTTTTGGCTAAGGCAGTGAGGAGTGGGTGACCTTTTAGGATTTCCAGGATAATCCGGTAGTCAAAGTTAACACGAAGGTCTAAGGTATGGTTGTTATCAGATAGGGAAAGGTGATACCTTCGAGGCAATAACTCTTCATCAAGATCCCGACTCCCGAGTGTTCACCGAGGGGTGTGAGGATCAGTGAGATGGGATCACAGTGTTCTCATATGAGGAATTGCCATCGTTTTGTCTCAAGGCTGCCATCTGGATAGGATAATATTAGTGTATATCTCAAGAATGGTTTGGTTGAAAAGATATCAAAAAAATAGCCTAAGTCTGGGTTTTATCGCACGACATAGTTTATCGCATGGAACAGTATGTCGCACACAGGCATGTGCGATAACGTTGAATATGAGATGTGTGCGATAAAGATGAACTGGTGAACACATGAACCCTGCAATAACTTTGAACACGATGAACAGTCTAAGTGTTCAAACCCAGTTTTTCAAATTTTCGCATAAAAAGGTTTTTCGACTATTCCCCTAGGCTCGTTTTACTCACAGAAGCAAAACCCTACAATTTTTTACATCTAAATAACACATACACAGGGATTATCAACAAGAATATGAAAAGACCCACTTTGGGTCCGACCCTAAACACTCTAAAATCGACTGTAGATCGATGAAACATGGATAAAAAGACTCGAATATCATAGGAAAGTTACCTCGATGTGAATCTGAATGCAATGGAACTGATTTGAACACTTGAATCTTTGAAAATCTCAGATTTGAAAAAGTAGGCTTGAGAGGGTTTAGAGTTCGAGAAAAGAATAAGTGTTTGAAAATCCGCTCTATTTAAAGGAACCTAAGGATTGTGACACGTGGAAATGAAAGATTGGTCCAACGGTTGACCTGCCATCGTGTCAGGTTATCGTACGAAGGAGTGTACGAGGACCTTTAAAGTTATCGTGCACAACAGGGTGCGATAATAAGGTGAGAAGTTTAATCGCACACGAAGGGTGCGATAAACAATGTTCATGCGGTTTAATCGCACACCACATGTGCGATAAAAAATGGTTATCGCGATTTTATCGCAAGAAGCATCGTGCGATAAAAATGGTGGTTGGCTTATCGCAAGAAGGCACGTGCGATGAAACTTGTTATCGCACACAACTACGTGCGATAACTCCAACACTTAGACATTTTTCAAGAAATTTTCAATAATTTCCAAAAATTTATCACATTGAAAGATGTCCAACTTTCAATTGATTAAGCTCTCATGTTTTGAAAACAAGGTTTTTCACTCCCCCTTAAATGATGCATAGATTTGTAAAATAATTTTCCATCATTTAAGAGTGTGTGCAAAAACAGATTAGAATACTTACCTGATTATCTTCAAGTATATCCCATGGCATATAAACTCACAAATTGTGTCAGTTATGCACACTCCCCCTAGACTTATGCATATATATTGTAACACACTCCCCCCTGAGACCATGAACACACCTTATGCAGACACAAGTATCATATAAAATCACAAATAAAGCATTAAAAGAAAAGAGATAACAAGTTGAATAAACGTTTGAAATACAACAGAATTATGAAAACTTAAATAACATATATTGAGAATAGAATATGATGAAAATTTAAGTGTACCAATCTAGATAAAAATAGCTAGATTGAGATAAAAATATTTCCATCTGTTATATGATCAATATAGGAGAGTTAAACTTTCATGTTCAACATGCCAAGCTTGGATACTAAGAAATTAAAGCGTTTTTCATCCAAGGCTTTTGTGAAAAGATTGGCAAGTTGAAATTCAGTTTTAACAAAGTATAATTCAGTTGTACCTTTCTTAACGTGATCTTTGATAAAGTGATACCTGATATCTATGTGTTTCATCTTGGTGTGCTGGACAGGATTAGCAGATATGGCAATGGCGCTTTTACTGTCACAATAGATTGGGATTTTCTCATATTTGAACCCGTAGTCCATGAGTTGGGTTTTCATCCACATGACTTGTGAACAACAGCTGGCCGCGACTACATATTCAGCCTCCGCAGTTGATGTCGACACACAGTTCTGCTTTTTAGACGCCCAACTCACGAGCTTGTTTCCCAAAAACTGCACATGACTGGACGTGCTCTTCCTGTCTAGCATGCTTCCGCCATGATCCACGTCTGAATATGCGGTGAGTTCGTATCCCATCTCCTTGGGATACCACAGACCAAGATACGGTGTGCCTTTCAAATATCGAAAGATTCTCTTCACGGCTCCAAGGTGTGATTCTTTCAGATTAGCCTGAAATCTTGCACACAGACAAGTTGCAAACATAATATCTGGATGACTCGCAGTTAAGTACATTAATGACCCGATCATACCTCTATATGTCTTAAGATCAACATCCTTACCGTCGGGATCCGGGCCGATCTTAGATCTTGGTGCCATCGGAGTACCAATCGTCGTACAGTTTTCCATCTAGAATTTCTTCAAGATATCAAACACATACTTAGATTGTTTGATGAAGAATCCTGTTGAAAATTGCTTGACTTGTAGTCCGAGAAAGAAGTTAATCTCTCCCATCATACTCATCTGGAATCTGGTCACCATAATGTTAGAGAACCAGATACATAATGAAGGATTAGTTGAACCAAAAATTATATCATCAACATAAATCTGTACGCTAAGAATTTCACCTTTCTCATACTTGGTAAAGAGAATCATGTCAATTTTACCTTTTTTAAAGCCGGATCCTAGTAGAAAAGTGGATATAACTTCATACCAGGTGTGAGTCTCAGATCCTTGCAACAATAATGAAATCAAATAGATAAACAATGTGTGTAACGATTTCAACAGGTCATCTCTGATTAAGCTTTCAATATTAGAGAGAATTACAATAAAGAGTGATGAAAGCAAATGAGACAACTAGCCTAATTTTCTAAGGCTAGATTGCTTTATATATGGCGGGCCCGTGGTTAACAAGCCCACGGCCCATTCACTAACAAGGCCTAATATAAACTATTACAATTAGCCCCTTGAACTTCTAATCCACCAAATATTACCCTAACAATCTCCCCCTTTGATTTGATGTTCGATTTGGCGCTAGTTCGCGACATGTCTTTTTCGAAGCGCGAAGTGGATCTCGAACCATCTGATAGCACGGCGATAGTCGATGCGATCTTCAACCATTTCCAAGGCATTCCGAGCAGTTATTTCATTCGGATTAGGAACATAAGAAACCCTTGGATTTTCAGACTCGTGCTGAATGATCTTTCGAAGAGCATCTTGAACTTTGAAGAGTGTGCCGTCGCAGAATCTATCAACCTGACTGAATCGCATAAATTTCTTCTCTTTCTGTTCATTGATGTAGACGATCCCAAATCCTGGTTCTAGAAGCATAGCGTTCTCGGGATACATATTCAACTCAGGAGCTTGCAGATTCGGCTTTATCAGATTTACCTTCTTCGCCCTATTCTCGACAACCATTTGGAAGTCCGTTAGATAAGACATCATAATTGTGCGGACCAGGAATCGACGAACAGCTTCGAGCGCCTTTGTAACGGTAAGCGGTCGGATGGTTCTGGAACGTAGGTCTTTCAGAATCGCCAGGAAGTCAAACGGTCGGAGGTTCTGGAAGTCGGCTTCAGAAAATTTCCATTCGTTCCCATCCTCACGTCGGACAGTGAATACAGGATAGGCAATTTTCATCATACGACTTGACTAGATATTGATTACCTCTGTGATCTGATGCTTGGTTCTGACTTGGCTGACTGGAAGACACCGCTTCATTGCACAGATGTATCGGCGTTGGTATTCGGGGCTGTAGTTGTAAATACCAAGGCAAAAGGTCGGCTCGATCGTGCGTAGCTTGTGAACAAACAACTTCTTCATGGATTCCTCCAGGTGAGGAATAAATACAGGGATCTTCTCCCAACGGATTTGTTGCTGAGGAGGGGGAGGAAGATCAGAAGCTGTCTATTGTTGTAGAGGAGATGTCATAGGATTGACAGTTGCAGATTGGGGTCTTTCAGAAGTTTCGGCGGCTTTGCTTGAGTGAACGGGAGAAGTGCCATAGAAATTCTGTAGTAGGAACTGATCATAGTCGATGTTGTCGTCTTCATCAGTCGGGAAAACCAAGTTTACCTGGAGATTTACGGCACTGGCGGCTTTTTCGTACCATGCATCTTCGGTGTCCGGGTTGGCTTCGCAGTCTGGATCGATCATATCCAATAATGATATGTCTGATGAGTCAAAGTCGAGCAGTTCCTGTGTTGAACCCTCGGGCTTTTCAACCGTCGGGCCTTCATCATCTGAAATTTCCATGTCGATTACCATCTCGGCTAATGGCAACTCGGCTTCAGATTGAGCGTCGGTTGTTGTTGCCGCAGTTGCTGGTTCCAGATGAACCACGATAGTCGTTTCAGTAAGGATAGGGGCGGTCTCGGTTGGTCTTAATCTTTTCTCCCCCTCACGGTGATCAGGATCATCCTGGTCATTGTGTTTGCACTTCAGACCGCCGGCTTGACTCTTGCATGTGTCTTCGAGGGAACAGACTCTCTCAGACAGCACAGTGAGCGCTTGGTTGTGGTCCTTGAGAGTCGAGTCAATGTTATCTAGGCGAGTGGTAACGGATGATGATGGAGTAGTGACCTGTGATTTCAGAATGGTCAGAATGGTGATCAGGTCTGCTTCAGTTGAGGCGTTGGTTTCAGAGTCTTGGAGTAGCTGAGCAAGAAGCATCGTCTTGAGGGTATCCACCGAAAAGGTAGGCTGAACATGATCCGGTAGAGGTGTAGGTTCGGTTTCAGCTTCGACGATCTTTGCTTTGCCTTTGATTATTTTGGCGAGCTCATTGGCGACATGCTGCTCCATTGCCTCGCGGACAGCCTTGAGGGTGCTGTCCAGGGACCCTTGCGACACAAAGTCTGGGTGAGTAACTCCGGGACCACTTAGGTTACCCGTTGAGGCATCTACCTGAGAGGCAGAGCCACCTACGTTCACAGTTGGCAAGATGGTAGCTGTGGTAGGATTTCCCTCCAATCCTCGCGTTCCACCAAAAGGCGGAGACATTACGGTGGTTCCGGTCGAGTCACGAAGAGTCTCGACTTGGTGTTGCTCTATTTGTGTCCTAGCCGAAGAATTTTCAATGTCAAAAGGCTCTAGACTCGATTGTGCACGAAATGAAGTCACGACCGGGGGCTGCTGGTCGCTAATTTCAACACCAGCACTCTCCGAGTGAGAGGCCGGTGGAAGTTGTGCTATTTCCCCGTGTGAAATTGAAACATCCGTCTTTTGAGAGACGGATGAAAGGATAAGGGGGTTGTGCATTTGCTCCGCTGGGTCCACGGAGGCTTCTTCAATACCCCGTCCCAACAAATGAGACGGGATAGTAGATGTGGCCACCCGGATTACACTCGGTTCGGGTCGCTCAAGAGCCTCATTATCTTTACGGCTCAATCTTTCCTGGTTCGCTTTCGAACGCAGTTCTCTCCGGCTCGCAGTTTCTAACTCAACACCTTCTACTCCCTTAGTCCTAGTATCTGCCATATCAGGCTGGTCAGTATGGGTAGGTGAGGCAAGTGGGATGCCTTCGGTGAAGTCTGGGTTCGGTCCGATACGGGGAGGTATTTTTGAGAGCCGAATGGCACGGGTTGTATCGGATTCCGTATCGGAGTCAGATTCCACGTTATGAACTTGCATACGTGGTGTAGGCGGGTCGGATAAGTATGGTTCAGAATCATGTTGAAGCATCGGTCGTGAGGACGATGCTCCGGCTTCGCCTGTTGGACGGGGTTGGCTAGAACTGGGTTGCGATACCACTGCACCACTCACACTAGTTCCCCTTCCCCTAACGATCAACACACCCCGCCCGGCAGCACCTGCTTGCCGGGCCCTACCATCTCGCACTCTTGGACCCTCACGACGCTCGGGTCTAGGTCCCTGGGCAGTTCCCTCCGGTTCTGGCTGGACAACGGGATTCCCTCTCGCTTCCCTATATGCTATCACTCTTGGTGCAGTGGGATCGGCGATTGCTAGAAGGGCTTCAGGAATAGGCATGGCTACCGTGTCGGATGGATTGCGGATAATAGTGTAGTGTAAATGATGAGGTGGACATACCGGATGTGCTTGGCGGCGCGGGATGGTAGGATTGGCGTCCATGTGTTGACGAATAGCAAGCGAAAGGAAACGCGGGTACGGTAGGAACTTCTTCTGTTTAGTACCTCCGATTTGGCGAATTGCTTGGACTAGCTCACGCCAGATGATCATGGAGAAATCGACATGTCGGTTGTAGCATACGACATGGAAGAGTCGCAGAAAATCGCCGGTGCACTGATCGATGACCTTCCATCTCGAAGAAAGGCAACGATTGAGGATTGTAAACACATTGTACCATAGCGGCGCCAGGTATTTGCGGTTGAACCCGGATGGACGGTGAAGGCCGAAATTGTACCCGAGCGCGCGGACTTGAGCGCATAGAGTGTCATCATTTAGCGTAGGGTCGTATTGCTGATGTCCGCCGGCGGTGGCTTCAGGCAGTGAAAGTAGGCGGCGGAAAGATTCTGGTGTGAGCGTGAACTGCTGGTTATCGATCTGAGCAGTGATAGTCTGTGAGTTACCGGTCGTGCGGACTTGGGCGGAGAACCACACTTGGAGCACGTATAGCAGTGGGATGTCGGCAGTGGCGGTGAGGGCCTCACGGAGAGGGTGACGCATTAAGATATCCACAATTACTCGATGTTGTGGTTGTGGTCTGAATAGTGCCGGGTCCAGATGGTGATTGTTTGGCTCGATCTCCGTGCCATGGTCAGGTGCGACCAAGGCATTATCAGCAGCTTCATCTATGAAATCCTCTTGGGGAGGATTTTGTTGCTCTTCCTGGTTTTGTGGAGGATTTTGCTCCGGATCCGCCATTGAATGTCTGCAAACAGATGCACAGTTAGTATTTGAGGCGGATGAACAAATGTCGGTGCGTACCTTTGCGATAAATGGCTCAATTTGAGACAAATTGAGGACTGGCATTGATGGAACAGGTACTGAATGGACAAATCTCAGAGGAGTCCGGACAAAAGAATGGTAAACCATACTTTCCGGACAAACAGAGCTTTTCCGGACAAGGGTGTCCGGATAGCATATGGTACCGGATGGGAAGAACTTTCCCGGGTAAATTTGGATAATCCGGACAACATGGTTTCCGGATGACAAAGGATTCCGGACAATATGGAAGTCCGGACATACCAACTTCCCGGTAGTTGAACTTACCGGAAACCCTGAGGTTTCCGGATAACTAGGGTTTCCGGGTGTTGGATGAATCCGGACAAAACAGCTAAACGTATGAGACTTTCCGGATAAAACACGACAACCTTTGATAATTTCCGGACACAATGAGTGTTCCCGAACGCATTTCAAAATCACAATCTTCCAAACTAGAGTTCCATCTATGTGTGAAAGCATATAAGGAGTATCGTTTTACGCATGTGAAGACCCAGAATGATTTAAATCTCGCAAAAAACACATGTATGGGACCCGAAATCGATTGGACTTCAAAAAGGGTTTCAGACTCATTGACACAATCATATCGATGGTCGAGATGTGTAACTGAGACCGTAAAAGTTGCCGAATAACGATCGAGAGATAGTTTAGAGCAACATACCTGATTGTGGTACTGAAACGAGTGCTAATCGAGAGATTTGGAGTAGGGCCGAGCGAGAGAGAGATGGAGAGAGGGTTTAGGGTTTTGCTTCGAGTTTCCGGATAATGAAAACAAAGTAGCCGGATGTTATTTATATGATACCTAGAACCCGGGTGGGTCATCCGGATTCTCGCCCAATCCGGGTAGGAATCCGGTCCAGAAACCTATCCGGAGAGATATGGTTTCCGGATGACTTTCAGGATACTCTGGTTTTTCAAACAAAATTGTCTTGTTCATTCAGACAGAGGACTGGTCTGTGTTAACTCGTACCTTCTCTCACTCCCCCTCAAAATGAGAATGGGGAAACACTTGCTCCCCCTCGGACTGTGCAAAAACTGTGCAATGAAGAGTCTGACACCAAAAACTTGTAGCATTTAAAGAAAAACACGATGTCGCTCCCCCTCAAATGATGACCCTGAGATGAAATTCAAGCAGGAGTGACCACACACACAAAACTGTTTTATCATTTTAAGAAAAATTGTGTGTGACGCTCCCCCTCAACAGATGAGTAGACTTACCTGATACTGCTATGTGCTCCCCCTGAACACATGAACACACCGTGAAAGCACAAATATAGACAAATAAAAGATGACGACAGTAAGAAATAAAAGAAACACACGAAGAAAGAAAGGAAACAAAACGAAATCTACGAAATAAATACAGAGACTTATTCTAACCGTGTGACTGAAACAAGTAGAATACAGGTGCGAGGAAGTGTATGCTCAATCATCAGGAGTGTAATCACCAGATAATTAGTAGACAGTTACTCGTAAATGTATAGAACGTGTAACGGGCACACAATCTGATTAAGTCGTCCGTTTTAGCATACCTAACTTGGACACAAGAGTATTAAAACGTTTTTCATCCAAGGCTTTTGTAAACAGGTCTGCTAACTGATGTTTAGTATATACGAAGTAGAGTTCGACTGTACCTCTTTCGACGTGATCCTTAATAAAGTGATACCGAACGTCGATGTGCTTCATTTTGGTGTGTTGGACCGGGTTGCTTGATATGGCGATGGCGCTCTTCGAGTCACTGTAAATTGGAACTTTGACATACGTGAAACCATAGTCTTTGAGTTGCGTCCGCGTCCAGATGACTTGTGAACAGCAGCTTGCGGCGGCCACGTACTCCGCATCGGCAGTTGACGTTGAAACGCATTGCTGCTTCTTTGATGCCCAACTGACCAGGCTATCTCCCAAAAACTGGATGTGACCCGAGGTGCTCTTCCGGTCCAACATGCATCCCGCGTGATCCGCATCGGAATAGGCGGATAGTGCAAAACCTGTCTCTCTCGGGTACCACAAGACAAGATCAGCGGTACCACGTAAATAACGAAAAATTCGTTTGACAGCAGTTAAATGAGACTCCTTAGGTTTTGATTGATACCGGGCACACAAAGATGTGGAGAACATGATATCCGGTCTACTTGCGGTTAAGTACATTAAAGAACCTATCATCCCACGATACAATTTAGGGTTCACATCCGTTCCGTTAGGATCGGCATGAAGCTTTGTATTGGGCGCCATGGGAGTTTTCATTGGCGAGGACTGGTCCAACTGGAATTTCCTAAGAATATCCCGGATGTACTTAGCCTGGTTTATGAATATCCCGGTCGACAGTTGTTTAACTTGAAGACCAAGGAAGAAGTTCATCTCGCAAAGCATACTCATTTTAAAAAATTCTCCCATTAGATTGGCAAAGTTCTTAGCATATGTGGGATTAGTAGAGCCGAGTATTATGTCATCTACGTACACTTGAACAAGAACTATGTGACCCTTTTCGTGTTTGATAAATAAAGTCGAATCGATTTTACCTCGTGTGAATTTGGACTTTATCAAAAACTCAATCAGTGTTTTGTACCATGCTCGCGGAGCTTGCTTTAGACCGTAAAGCGCCTTGTCTAGAATGTAGACGTGATCAGGCTTTGAATCGTCCCCGAACCCGTCTGGTTGCGACACATATACTTATTCCTCGATATTACCATAGAGAAAGGCGGTCTTCACATCCATTTGGAAAACCGTGAAGTTCTTGTGCGCGGCGTATGCAAGGAACATACGTATGGCTTCGATTCTTGCCACCGAAGCATAGGTCTCATCATAATCGATCCCTTCTTGTTGTTGGTATCCCTTTGCCACGAGACGCGCTTTGTTGCGTACAACTATGCCGTCTTCGTCATTCTTATTCTTGAAAATCCACTTGGTGCCGATCACCGTCTTGTGTTTTGGACGTGGAACCAGTCGCCATACCTTTAGAGCTTCGAATTGATTGAGCTCCTCTTGCATGGCTATGACCCAGTCTGGATCTTCAAGCGCTTCGCGTACATTCGTCGGTTCGATGTTGCTTAAGAAGCCGGAAAATAGACAGAAGTTGGCGGATGCACCTCGTGTTTGAACTGGAGTAGAGGGATCACCGATGATTTGATGAAGCGGATGAGCTTTCGTCCATTTGGTGGTGTACGGAAGTGGCTATTGAGTAGAGTGAGACGCGTCTGAGTCCACATAATCACCAGGATGTAGGTCTTGAACTCCTTCAAGTGTAGCAGTTTGGTTTCTTGGAGGAAGTGGGGGAGGATTCGCCGTGGGTTGAACAACTTCTGGTTCTGAGGAGTTCAGAGGTTGATCGTCGGTTGTAGCAGATGACGAATCGTTAGGAGCGATCTTCGTGTTAGTGATTGGTTCCTCCAGGGAGATATTAGTACCAGATGAATTTGATGATGACGATTGAGCTGTCTCCACAGAGATAGATGGCGTGCTTGTAGAAGGCGGCGGACCGGATAGGTTCGACGAGTCCTCATTACGAGTAGCTTCTTGACGAGGTTGTGCTGAGACAGTAGGGGAAACATTAAAGATGTCATCATAAAAGAATTTAAACAATAAATCTAAATCAGAAGAGTCAGCATTCGATGAAGATGCATGATTTAGATTTACTATCGCTTGTGCAGATCCCGAACTTGGAGGTCCGGAAGCTAGCACGCCAGTTAAACTGGCTTCTGAACAAATACCAATTGTGAGTCTCAGATCCGTGCAACAATAATGAAATCAAATAGATAAACAATGTGTGTAACGATTTCAACTGGTCATCTCTGATTAAGCTTTCAATATTAGAGAGAATTACAATAAAGAGTGATGAAAGCAAATGAGACAACTAGCCTAATTTTCTAAGGCTAGATTGCTTTATATATGGCAGGCCCGTGGTTAACAAGCCCACGGCCCGTTCACTAACAAGGCCTAATATAAACTATTACAATTAGCCCCTTGAACTTCTAATCAACCAAATATTACCCTAACACCAGGCACGCGGGGCTTGCTTGAGACCGTAAAGAGCTTTGTCAAGGATGTACACATGATCTGGTTTATCTTTGTCTACAAAGCCTTCAGGTTGAGACATGTACACTTCTTCTTTCAATACGCCGTTCAAGAATGCAGTCTTCACATCCATTTGGTAGACTGTGAAGTTCTTGTAGGCGGAAAATGCTAAGAACATCCGAATTACTTCCAAGCGAGCAACCGGATCGTACGTCTCATCATAGTCTATCCCTTCTTGTTACTGGTACCCTTTTGCTACTAATCTTGCTTTGTTCCGTACGACTATACGGTCTTCATCTTTCTTATTCTTCAGGACCCACTTTGTACCAATGACTATTTTTTCCTTTGGGTCGAGGAACTAATCTCCACACTTTCAATGCTTCAAATTGATTTAGCTCATCTTGCATCGCAATTATCCAGTCCGGATCCTCCAGGGCTTGTTGAACTGTGGTTGGCTCAACTTGACTTAGAAAGAGCGCAAACAGAACTTCGTTTGCAGTTGCTGATCTGGTCTTTATAGGTTCAGACACTTCACCAATTACTTGATTTAATGGGTGACTGCGTGTCCTCTTCTTTGAATGTGGATGAGGAGATACGGTATCTTGATTGGGGTCTACTAAGGTAGGATCTTTATTAAAATTCAACTCAATTGTCAATGTCGGTTTCGGGTGTGAGACTGGTTGGTTGTCAGAAGTAACAACTGGCACTGCCTCGGGAACTGCGTCAGAAGATGGCTCAGGTATGTTGACAGTACTCTGGTCATTAACATTTGAAGTCGTACTTGATGAAGAAGCACCATTAGTTGATACTAGTTGTATTGCTTGAGTAGATGTCATGATTGGATTGCTTGGGGAAGACACAGGAGTCGTTGCACCAGTATTAGATGATGTTGGTACCAATGAAGGACCTGACATTGTGGCTTGTACTGGATTTTCAGCAACTTGATTCCTGTCAGACAGATTTGAAGATGAGTTATTACTTCGAAAGAACACATCATAAAAATTCTCAAACAAAATATCAAGTTCATTAGAATTAGAATTAGAAGTGGAAGTGGAAGTGGAAGCTTGATCTTTGTTTGATTTAGTAGACGGTGGACGAATTTGTCCAGACGCTAGAACTCCAGATATTGCGGGTTCTGTACTGCTTTGCACAGAAGCCATTTATTCTGTCTCATCAAATTTTACATTTATGCTTTCTATCACAGTTCTTGAAGATTTGAAGTAGACTCTGTATGCCTTTGAGGTTGATGGGTATCAAATGAACATGCCCTCATTTGCATTAGGGCTGAAGTTGTTCAAGTTGTCCTTGTCATTTAACACGATACACCTGCAACCAAAGACACGAAAGTAGTTTATGACTAGTTTTCTATTGTTTATAATCTCATATGGTGTTTTGCCAAACCGTCAATGTATGATAGAATGATTTTGTGTGTAGCAAGCCGTTGACACCGCTTCAGCCAACAGAAACAAAGGAAGATCAACATAGAACAACATCGTTCTTGCAGCTTCAACTAGAGTACGATTTCGTCTTTCAACTATCCCATTTTGTTATGGTGTTCTTGCCGCAGAGTATTGATGTGACACTCCTAATGATTTAAGAGAATCATCTAGAGTTTTATTCTTGAATTCCGTCCCATTTTCTGACCGGATTGTTTGAACTGATTGTTGAAGATTGACTTGAAGCATCTTGATTAAAGATATGATCAACTCGGGTGTTTCATCTTTGGAGCGTAGAAACTTTACCCATGTATACCTCGAGTAATCGTCAACGACCACCAATACATACCGCTTGGCACTTATACTCTGAGTTTTCATCGGACCACAAAGATCCATATGTAGAATTTCCAAAACTTTGTGTGTACTTGGCTCAGGTTTTGGCGGGTGAGGAACTCGTTTCATCTTTCCCTTCTCACAGGCGGTGCATAAATTGTCTCTTTCAAACTTCAGAACTGGTAGACCCTTGACTAAATCACCTACCATCAGTTTTTGAATATAACAAAAATTGAGATGAGATAGTCGTTTGTGCCACAACCAACTTTTCTCCATTGATGCTTTAGACAATAGACACACGTCATTCTTGGGTTAGATCTTTGACAGGTCAATGGTGTAAAGATTAGACTTTCTCGTACCCACTAGAAGTTCATCTCGTCCTTCATTTCGAACTGAACACCGAGTCTTCTTGAAGTTGACTTCTAGGTCTTTGTCACGGAATTGACCTATGCTAAACAAATTATGTCCTAAACCTTCAACATAGTTGACCTTTGTAATCCTGACGTTGTCTTTAACAATGTCTCTGTAACCCAGAATCGTAAAATATTGATCATTCCCAAATTTGACTCTACCACCATATTTTTCCACGTAATTATTGAGCATTTCTTTTCTTCCAGTCATGTGTTTCGAGCAGCCCAAATCCAAGTACCACACATGACTGGTCTGCAAAAAGGAAATCAAGTAGTTTTAGGTACCCATTTGTAAATGGGTCCTTTTGGGTTAGGAGTTTGAGCATGTTTTGATTTAGCATTATTATTTTTAAAACCTCTTTTATAATATCCATTTGAATAAAATCTTTTAGGACCATGGACATCATAACCAAACCAATGAAAATAATCAGACTTGCAGATAAAATCACCCACACCACAGTATGAACAGCAAATTTGGTCATGTGCTAAATTGATCAACTGTTGAATTGAATAAACCTTATATGGAACAAAATTGTTTTTCATGGAATTAAAAGCAACGTGGGATGATTTTCTCTGGGACACATCCTGTGTGGACTCCTTTATTCTCCACTCAAGTCTCGTATTGTTTCTCAGATAACGATCTGAAATGTCAGAAAGATAAGAGTTGTAAGCTTTAGAATGTTGAGTTTGGAAAGATTTGTTTTTCTTATTTGTTTTTATTTTTCTTTTCTTTTTCTGTAACGATCTTTTGGATTTGGATTTTGAATAATAATCGTTAACAGGAGTTTTTTCAACAGACTTTGAGAATTCATCCTTGAAGAAACTCTTCTTAGGTTCATCTTCTTTGATTATGAAATCAGAATGATCTGGAAGTTTTGTATTGAAATCAAATTGAACAGGCACTTCACTTACACCTTTACCTTTGTCCTCACAAACATTCTCACTATCAAGATTAGACTTACTATCATAGGATGTATGAAAGATACCATAAGACTTAGGATAAAGAAAATCATTGTGTTGTTTTCGAAAAGCCTTTCTTCTTCTGTAGGGAAATATATATCAGGAGGAGCATTGACAGTTTGATTTTCCAAATCGAAAGGTTCAAAAGCATCTTGATCTTCAACCATCATGCTTCTGAAAATGGTATTTCCCATAAATGCCTTACATGAGGAAACGTCTGAATCCGAAGATTGTTTTTCTTTTGAAATTTTCTCTTCACATATTTTATCATATTTTATTTGCATTTCTTTTAAGCCTTTTGAAAGAACTGTAAGCATAACTTTTTTCTCAATCTCAAAAGCAATTTTGTCGTCATTTCTGACTTCCTCAATTGTACTTTCAATCTTGCTTTCTAGATCAATGAGCTTTTGTTCAAGAACCATAGGTGGAAAATATCTCTTTGCCTAAAACATGCTTAATTTCAGTTTCTTTTTTACTATTTCGTTATCCTTTGGTTGTTCAACAATATAGCTTTGAAAATAATCAATAGGCAAAGATTTCTGGTTTTCTAATGCCTTCCTATTTTCTACGCCATAATAGAACGGAAGTTGCATTTTAACAATTGTTTTTCTTTTAACTTCTTCTTCAGCCTCATAATCTTCACCATCCATTTTAAGCCAGTTGATCTTATAACAAGGATGCAGTGATGGAAGTATAAGCTATTCAATTTTATAAAGGGTAGGGGCTCTTAATAAGGCATTCTTCAAATAGTGAGGATTGTCATATCCTACGCCCCACTTAGAATTGAATTATCTAAATTCGATTCGCTTATTCATGTGGATTGCCTGTTCAGTTTGACCGATTTTGTAAGGTTTTTCTTCCAATCCTTTAACTCTATCACAAAGCTCTGTGTTTCTGTCTTTATAAGCATGTAAAAGATTTTCAAACTCATTCTTCTTTGCTTCGGAACCCTCAAGTTTCTCAGACAGTTCCGTCATTCTCTTCCTAAAATACGCTTGGTGGTCATCAAACTCAACGTTTTTCTTTTTCTAGTTATCAATCAGAATCACTTGTTCTTTCAATTTATCATTTTGATAAACAAATGATTCTTTTGATTTTCTCAGTTTTTCTGTCAAATCATCTAACTTATTTTGTTGAACTTTTTGAATTTGAAGAAATTTAACAAGAGGGTCGGGATATACCTCATTTGTCTCTGACTGCGATTCTGGCTCAGCTTCCTCGATGTCCCTGCTCATGAAGCACAACTTTGCAAGAGCTACGGTTTCCTCTTCCTCGTCATCATCGGTTTCATCTAGCCAGTACTCCTCTTCAACCATTAATGCCCCTCTTCAACCATTAATGTTTTCCCTGATTCCTTTTGTTTAGCAAGAAGCATCTTGTTCTTGTATAATCCGAATCTCTAACCTTTGGCTTCCAGCATTCCTTTGCAAGGTGACCAGTTTTCCCGCAGTTGTAGCACTTTGGCTCTTCTTCCCGTTACTCAAACACTCTTTTCCTCAAACTTCTTATCCTCCCTTTTGCTCTCATCCTTTTTCTCACCAAATCTTCTCTTTGATTCAATACGATCCTTGTGTTCAATGTTCTTGGAACCTGATGAATATTTCTGATTGCTAGAGCCTGTCTTCTTTACAAATTGCTTCTGAAAGGCCTTTGTCAAAAGAATCATTGCTTGTTTCAGACTCTCGGCTTCGTCTAAACCATAACGTTCATATCCGTCATTATCTTCATCAGACCTGATGCTCTCTTTCTTTGAAAAACGCTTTCCAGACTTGCTGGACATCAAGGCGATTGGATCAATCTCTTCTTCTACTTCCTTTTTCTATTTCTTATCTTCCTTATTTTCTTTCTTTTCTTTCTTTTCCTTATTTTTCTTCTTCTCTCGTTTTTCCTCTGCATCATCCTCATCTTGTTTGAGCATCTCAAACATCTCTTGTAAGGGCAACTTATCAAACTTAGAATGTTGTTTCATCCGATGAGCATATTTCTTCCATTCTGGTTGGAGAACACTCAGAAATTTCACGTTGTGCTCTATTACTCTCTTATCAATTTTGTGTCTATTCAGCTCATTCAGTATGTTAGTGAACCTGTCATAGGTGTGATCAAGTGTCTCGCCTTCTTTTTGTTTAAAATTCTCATACTTATTGATAGAATTGGATACTCTCATCTGGTTTTCAACCTCGGATCCTTGGTAGAGTTTAATTAATTCATCAAACATCGCCTTTCCAGATATATTTTGACTGTCAACCTTCTGATAGATGTCATTAGTTAAAGCTTGTATAACCAAAGATCTAGATGCTTTGTGGTGATCCCAATATTACTCAACAATGATATTAATCTCTATTAGTTCGAACAAAAGAGTATGCGGAAGCGTTTTAAAGAACTAAAGAGATGCTCGGTAGAAAAACACACAAAATCAAATACATGAAATAGTAATAACACAAAAGTTTAACTCAATGATTCACTGTATATTGAATAATCAAGAACACCTAGAACACCGTCGGTATGAAAATATTCTGCTCTAAACAGGTGTGTGTGTTGTGCAAAGTTAATAGAAGAGATCTACATGAGCCTTCTATTTATACTATTCTTCAGGCGACATTTGGGGGACAAGAAGTACTAAACAGTACAAAGACAACATCGTGGAATTGCTTCAGGTACAACGTTAATGTAGTGCGCCGTTTTCTGCAAAGGCTACAACCCATCAGAGGTTGACACGTGGAATGTGCAGGGCACGCCTTGTACAAACGATCTTCAGGATCTTCGTACAGCAGAGGCACGTGAGAGGCACGATCTTCTTTGTCTTGATCTTCATTCTTCTGTCTTCTAAGTCTCCATTACTGCAGAGGCTATGTCAAGTGTGACAGAGACTCTGTGGCCTTGTCCTCTAAGAACGTCTTCTGTTGGATTCTTCACTTGGTGTCTTGGCAGAGGCTCTGTCGATGTTTTTATACTTAGCCTATTTTCAATACATCTTTATACGTAGAAGTTGGAGCTAACAATCTCCCCCTAAGTATTGATGCATGGGTTTCTAAGCTAAGAACACGATAAGAGGTGTTTGACCTCTGTAGAAGATTTACTTTTCATTCAAGATTATGCCAGAGGCATTTACATTTTATTATATTGTTAAGTATGAAAAAGCAAGCAGAGGAAAGTTGTAGATGTCAGACTCTGGCGTTTGGGAAGTCGTTGAATTTTCTGTTGTCGAGTCCTCCATATTTGAGTTCGCGATATATATTGAAGCAGAGGTTTCTGAAGCTTATGACAGAGTCGATAACCTCTATTAATCTGTCGGCAAGAGCTTGATCCATGAACTCCGTTCCTCTGTGTTCCAGGAGGTTGGCTTTGAACTCGAGCAGAGTATTGGTTGCGTACTTTTGGCAATCAACCTCTAGGAACAACTTCGACTTTCCAGCAGGATCTCTATAGACGTACCAAATCTTTCGAAATGTGATGATGGTGTTTGGTCTGGCAAAGGAGGGGCAGTCGTCTTCTGGTGGTGGGAGATTTAAGCTTTTCACTCCAAGGTCGAGTCCCACTTGGAAGTCAGACATGCTGTATATTAGAAGCTTTTCGCGCATTGTCTTCTTGATCACGCGATATGCCCTCTGAACTTCAAGTCTGGTGTTATAATTCTTTCGTGCCCAACTCAGAAGTTCGGGCAGGTCATAGGGGCTCAGGTTCCTCAGATCTACATCTAAGAACTTGTTCTCTGTTCTGTCGGCCCTTTTGACGTGATAGATGTTATAATGAATCTGTGCGCCTTTGGTGCTAGAAAGCTTGCAGTATACAACCTCTGTGATCTTTGAATTGGAGAAGACTTATTTGACAAGTTTGGCTTTGGTTCTGTAGAAGTCTTCTTTTAGCTCCTTAAGTAGATCAGGTTGCAGAATGGATGGTGGCAAAGGATCGTTGATGGCTCTGTTGTACAAGTATTTGTACACCACCTCTTCCATTTGTCGTGGAGGTGCAACGGATGGAGGCATGGCCTGCGTAGAACGTCCATTCTGTTGATAACTTGGGCGACCCTGTCTTTTGAAGGCTTTACCTTAGGATCTAGTACAGGCTTGGTTGATAGAGGGAGAAGTTCGAAGGCCCAGTCTTCTTCTACAGGCTTGGGTATGACAAAAGCATCAAAATAGCTTTTTAATAGCTTTTCAGTGGGTTGATGCTCCTGCTTCTTGGGTTTTGGTTCCTCTGTCAGTATTCCCTTTCCCTTGTCTTTGGCCTTAGGCTGTTTTTCTTCTGCTAGTTCGGTTTGGGTTGCCTCTGTTTGTTTTATCGGTTGAGCCTCTGAGGTCTTTTCTGATGGAGCTTATTTTGTTGCTTTTGGTGGGGTTGCCTCTGTTGATTTTGGCACTCGTGCTTTTGAGGTCTTTGATGGAGGTGCCTCTGTTGGTTTGACAGAGGGCTTGGTTGGTGAGGTGGGTTTGGTTGGGGTTTTGCTCAGATATTTCCTTGGCTTTTGAGCTAATGTTTTGGTTCTGGGTTTGGTTTTGGGCTCTTCTGTTGTTTTGGGTTTGAGAGATGAAGATTCTGTCTTTTTAGCTTCTGGTGTAGGGGATGGTAGTTGAGTTTCTTCAGTTGGTTTTGGTGTTGGGGTTTGTAGTTCATCTTCTGAGGAGGTGAGCAGCTGGACATGCTCAGTTATTGTTTTTGGTGGGGGAGGGTTCTCCTGATGAGTGGTTTCCACAGAGGTGGGTATTTCCTCTGTGGTTTGTTGTTGTTGTTGATCTTCAGTGGTTTTAGGTACTTGGGTTATTGGTTCGGCATTAATTGGTGGTGGAGCTGGTAATCCTCTGTTCATTGCTCTTTCTTTCCTCAGTTTCTCCCCTCGGGATGAACTGATGATCCATCAGAATCATCATCAAAGTTATCCTGACCCTTATCTGCTTTACCTTCTGCTCTGCATGATGTTGGAGGCTTCTTTGGTTGAGAGGCACCCGTGGCTAACATTTTGGCACACAAGTCATCGCAGATGCCAAGAAGTTAAGCGACCTCTGCCTCTGAGTTGAACCTTAGCTTGCCTACGCTGTTTTGGAAATCTTTTACGTAATTGGCATTGGCGGTGGTGAAGGCTTTGATGAAGTCAGTCATTTCATTCAACACTCCTAGACCCAGTTCTGTGAGTTGGGCTCTGGTGGTATAGTCCAGAGGTTTCAGAGCCTTGGTTTGATCGAGAGTATGCTCCTGGACTTTATCTAGTGCTTTCTGAAGGTCTTCGGTAGTGATGGTCGTGGCAGAGATTTGTGGGAGGTTCTTTTGTGCCTTTCTGGCCTTCTTCAGATGTTTTGAAAGACTGGCAATTGAAGCTTCCAGAGCAGAGGTGGAGGCTGGAGTGGTGGTTGTTGTAGCAGTTGTCATTTTGGACATGGCAGTTTTCACCTCTGTAGACAGGTTGTCCACTTTGGTGGTCAGATCTGTAATTGCCCTTGTGGAGGATTCTGCAAAAGTATCAAAGGAGCTTTTCAAATCCTTTAATGAATTGGTCATATAGGTGAGAAGGGTTTGGAACTCATCCCTTGCGACATACGACCCATTTGTAACCTCTGGGGGAACACATTCATCCCCAGAGTTTGTCCTTATTCCTAGGACACCTTCTTTCGCCCCTGTGTTGATGTTGAGGGCGGAAGGATTTCCTTCTGATCCTTGAGCAGAGGTTTTTGAGGCCTCATGCTCTACAGAAGTTCTGTTAAGAACATTGTCCCGATCCACTCCAGAGATGGGTACAGGAATATCCTTAAGTTGACTCGGGAACTTGTCTAGAGTCCCTTCATCTTTGTGCGCACTAAGCTCCTCTGAAGAGCTGATTGGATCTAATTGTGTGCGTGTAGCAGATGAAACAAATTCCTCTACGGGAGTTGCAGATGTGATCTGGGACAATTGATCACGAAGGAGAGAGTTCTGTGGAGAGGACCCCATCAGAATAGTTTCCCCAGATTCTAATGGCACAGAGGTGGAAAGAGGTACCTCTGCCCGGTTTGTTTGGGTTAGGATCGAGCTGTGCTGCTCTTGTTCAATGACACCTTCTGCCACTAGACTGGCGGTGTCAGAGATGTGGAATGCACTGGGAGGGGGTTGTGGTTGTGTGCCTCTTCCATCTGCAGCATCTTTTTGGGCTTCTTCCTCTGTCAAACACCCTATCCTAGGAGATTCTGTCCTAGTTGCTACTTCTACCCTAATGTTTTCGGCTTCTACCATTCCTTCTGTAGTTTGGAGTAGGGAGTCGTAGCAGGGATGAAAAGACTGTAGGCTCTGTAATTGTGGGTGCAGAAGTCCTTCTGGGGTAACGGCCTGAATACCTTCTAGGGTTTTGTCACTTGCCTCCATCTCAGAATCCACCTCTGAGATGATGATAGATGGATTTGTTGTGGTCCATTGTGGGAGGGTTTCAAAGATTTGAGCTGTTGGCTTGGATTGTATCTCTACCCAAGTATCCTCTGTTTCCAACATCTCCTCCGTGTTCTGTAGTTTCGGATCATAGCTCGGAGGAGAGGGAAATTGATCACCGTGTGCCTCTAGGTCAGGGTCAACCTCTAGCACAGTAGAGTCCATTTGGGCTTCTTCAGAGTTGAATTCCGGGAGGGCTTCTGCATTCCATATAGAAGTGTCCAGAGATTCGACATTGTTGGGCCTTTGGATGAAAGCAGAGAAGTCAGCCTCCTCTGCATAATGGATTGGAGTGGGGGAAGGCAGAGGTTGTTCAACGGCTGCTTCTTCTGCTATGACTTCCTCTGCGATGGTTTGTAGAGGAGTATTGGGTTTCTTAGTTTTCTTCCTCTTAGGTTTCGGGGCTTCCTCCTCTGATGCTTTTGTCTTGCGTTTCTTTTTCTCTTTTGGAGGAGGAGGAGCAGAGGAAGGAACAACCGTTTCTGGTGGAGGTTGTGGAGTTTGTGCAGTGCTAGCAGAGGTTCCCTCTGAAGGTTTCTTTGCTCTGGGAGCCTTCTTCAGTTTGGAGGGGGTGGCTGCCTTTGTCGTGGATACAGAGGAGATCATCTTTTTCCTCCGCAGACGAATTTTGGCAAGTTTTTGCTCGTGTTCGGCCACTGCTTCTGCGTGCTCGTCGGGGCTCATTCTTTCTACCACTACGTATCCTATGGGGGCTCCTAAACGCGGGGGTGTCATAAGACTCGGTTCTGGAGTCCTGTGATCGCGTATGTAATCTAATCTAAGTTGGTCATCTGTCGCGTAGGTCAGAAGTTTGGCTGTCAGAGGTCTGCAGTTCGCATACCCCTCTGCGTGCTTTGTGGCAACCATTCTTGCCATGGGGTAAGTTTTTACAATAGGCCCTTCCATTGGCCATTTATTGATTAGTAGCAGAGGTTCTAGAATGACTCCAATAGTCCTCTAGAACTGTAGGGCAGGGACATCTTGAACATTTGGGCCCTTGGCCTTCTGTATTGAGATGCGATGATCAATTGTGTTCACAAGCTCTTGTATCATTAGAGCTGTAAAGTCAAGGGGTAGGTCATAATAAACCTCGTACATTATGGCGAGGATTTGGTGTGAGGTTTGATCTGGACTTCCTACTTTGCCTGTGAGGCATCTGTTGAGGATCGAGAATAAGGTATTCCACAGAGGTGGGAATCGGTTTCGTCTGAAGTCATTCCTTTTGTTCAGGTGGGTATTGTATCCCAACATCTCTGCGAAGTCGCAGAGCTCTCGGTCAGAGGGGATCTCTGCGTACTCCTTAATCCCCAAAAGGCCCCTTGTTGGAAGATTGAATTCAAGGGATAACATCGTTCTGTTAAATTTGAACTCTATGTTCTTGGATTTATCAGGTTTGGAGACATAGCCTCTGATTTCCCTTGTTTCTGCATCATAATAGCAGCTCTGCCAGAACTGGTTCAGGAATCTGAACCAGTTCTGGCAGGGATGCAAGTGATGTTCTTGGTGAGTAGGGTGTTCAGTGGGTGGTTTTCAAGGATATTCAATAAGATGGCATGTGCTTCCCCAAATGTTGTTCTTGAGGGAACGAGGTAGTGATTGTTGGGTTTGAGGGGTAATGAGTTCTCGAAATGCTCATTTTGAAGGAAGAACTGCAGGTGAGTGGTCGGAGTGAAATCAACAAATTCACCTCCTTGTTCTTGTTTTTGATTATGAGGCCTGGTGTGGTGTTAAGAGTGCTCAGAGTGAGCAGGGGATGTCACCGGGGAGTTTCTGGTGGAAGCCATTGCTAAATGCTTGAAGAAATGGAGTAGAAAGAAGAAAATTGCACATTTTGCACTGTTCGCCGGAGTTAATCTTGAGAGGAAATCGTAAAAAAATGAAGAAGAAGGATGAACGAGGTTATATAGTCGAGGGTAAAATGGATAGAATTCTACAGTAGTAGGTGACTTTAATGAAATTTGGGGTCCAAACTCAAGTTTTCTACATCTGTTACCACGCCCTGTACAGATGTTTGACTGACACGACCAATAGAGGCGTGCCACGTCAGAGGTGGCAGAGCACGATTAGACGTCGTGCACGGCCCATTAATGCTGAGTGCGTGGGCAACTCTATTTACTAATGACTGTCACTGTAGAAAATAACCCGCATTTACATAATCCCATTTATGTGCATAAGTGTCAAATCGACAGAAGCTCTTTGGTGGAATGAGCTCTGTGATTTGAGACCTTCTTCTATAACCTCTGAGCTTGCACCTTTACCAAAACGTTTGAAAATACAGTGGAAATGATCGATAGAGTCTATGTGTTGAAATTTAAAGTTACAGAGGCTTTGACTTACAGAAGCTCTGTTGAGCTCGGCAGAGGCTCTATCACAGAGAATTTCAAATAACAGAGAGATCATAAAAGTTTTTGATCATCCAAAGTTTTTAATGTTTTAAACTGTGTATCTAGGACATATTTGGAAATTAGTGTCCTAGAAAACTGTTTTAGAAAGTGGTTTTGTGCGAGATACTCACTCCTTTGATTCTCCTTTGCTCGGCAAAGTACCTGACTTCTGTGGATTTGGTTGACCAATACTCCCTTTTGGCTCCCCTTGAACGACAAACCTCTGTGGATCATTCAAGGACTCCTTCTGCTCCCCCTTGACCTATGCTTGGACCAAATATGATAAGAAAAGCATACAACATAGGTCAAACTCTCAGAGGTTCTGTGGAAGTTGTCAGAGGCTCTGAGCAATTCCACAGAAGCTCTGTTGGGTACATAACTTTTGAAGATAGAGAATTTACATACTAAAGAGTTATACATATTTACAAGAAGATCAAGTCTTACTTACAGAGGGATCAACTCATGTTTAACATACCCAACTTACCCACCAAGAAAAGGAATATTTTCTCATCAAGTGCCTTGGTGAATAAGTCAGCAAGCTGGAATTCAGTGGACACAAAGTACATCTCAATTATGCCTTGTTCAACATGATGCTTTAAGAAGTGGTACCGAATATCAATATGCTTCGTTTTAGAATGTTGTACTGGATTGACAGAGATCGCAATGGCACTCTTTGAATCACAGAGGATTGGAATCTTCTGTATGTCAAGACCGTAGTCCTTTAGTTGAGTTCGCATCCACATAACCTGGGAGCAACAGCTAGCAGCAGCAACATACTCGGCTTCTGCTGTACATGTCGACACACAATTCTGTTTCTTTGAAGTCCAACTGACTAGTTTTCCTCCAAGGAATTGGCAACTCCCAGAGGTACTTTTTCGGTCGAGCTTACATCCTCCGTAGTCTGAATCTGTATAAGCCATGAGATCGAATCCAGAGTTCTTTGGATACCAGAGGCCAATATTCTTGGTTCCCTTTAGGTATCTAAAGACCCTCTTTACAGCAAGAAGTTGGGATTCCTTTGGGTTAGCTTGATATCTTGCACAGAGGCATGTGGCATACATTATATCAGGTCTACTTGCTGTTAAGTATAAGAGGGACCCAATCATGCCTCTGTAGAGTTTACAGACTTACCACCTGGATCTGAATGTAACTTATTTCCAGTTGACATGGGGGTCTTCATGACAGAGGTATCAGAGAGTTTGAACTTAGAAAGAATGTCAGAGACATATTTTGCTTGATTGATAAAAATTCCTTCTGATGATTGTTTGACTTGGAGTCCTAGGAAGAAGTTTAGTTCTCCCATCATACTCATTTCAAACTCACTCTGCATGAGTTTTTCAAAATCTGTGCATTGTTGTGCATTTGTAGAACCAAAGATAATGTCATCCACATAAATCTGTACAAGCAGAATCTCCTCACCTTTTCTTTTATAAAACAAAGTAGTATCGGTTGTACCTCTGTCGAAATCATTATCGAGAAGAAAGGTTGAAAGGCGCTCGTACCATGCTCTTGGAGCCTGTTTTAGTCCATACAGAGCTTTGTCGAGATAATATACGTGGTTTGGGTACTTGGCACTTTCAAACCCTGGTGGCTGCTGGACGTATACTTCTTCCTGGATTTGACCATTCAGAAAGGCGGATTTGACATCCATTTGAAAAACCTTAAAACCTCTGTGCGTTGCGAAGGCTAAGAAGATCCTTATTGCTTCGAGTCGTGCGACAGAGGCAAATGTCGCATCGTAGGCAATGCCTTCTGCTTGGCAATATCCCTTGGCCACCAATCTCTCTTTGTTTCTGATAACCACCCCATCCTCATCCTTCATGTTTCTGAAGACCCATTTTGTCCCTATAACTTGTTTCTCTTTTGGCAGAGAAACTAGGGTCCAGACTTTGTTTCTCTCAAACTGGAGAAACTCTTCTTGCATAGCTTCAACCCAATTTGGATCATCCAGGGCCTCAGAAACACGTTTGGGTTCGATCACACTAATAAAATTTGTAAAGAAACAAAAGTTAGCAGTGGCTGATCTTGTCTTGACTTTTTCAGAAGGATCGCCAATAATTTGGCTCTGAGGATGACTCTTCGTCCACTTTGTCATCTTGGGGAGATGGTCATTAGTATCATCTAGTTGAATCTCTGTGGTTGCATTCTGTGGTTCTTGTGCTACCTCTGTAGTGGAAGGTACTTCTGTGCTTGAACTCGGTGTTTCAGCTTGTGGAGGTATTTCGATAAGAGTTGGAATCGATTCCTCTGAGGATGTTGAGACTGAATCCTTGTTTTCCTCTGGTATTGCTTCCTCTGTTGTAGCTGGAGTTGGTATTTCCAGTGTCTTTGTAGTAGAATCCTTGCTTGTATCATCTTGTGCTCGTTCCCCCTCAGCACTTGCATCTGCACGATTTACAGAGGAGGATGCAGTATTTAATGGACCAGTTAGAGATATACCTGACTCAGTCTGGTTGGCAGAAGATGTTTCTCCAGAGGCTCTGATTTCTCCAGCAGAGGGATCAATATCATCATGGAACATCTCTTCAAATAGCAGATTTAGGTCTGTTTCTCTTGTCTTTGAGATGCCAGAGGATTCCTTTTTCAAACCGAGTTCTGAACTGATTTGTTCAGAAGTCTTCTGAAAAGAATCGTCAAAAGAGACATTGATACTCTCCACGATGGTTCGGGATCGCAGAAGATAAACTCTCTAGGCCTTTGAGGTGGCAGAGTACCCTATGAACTTTCCTTCGTCTGCTTTCACATCAAACTTCCCTCTAGCTTCTCTGTCGTTTAGGACGAAGCACTTGCATCCAAATACATGGAAGAACTTGATGTTTGGTCGCCTTTGATTGATCAATTGGTAAGGTGTTTTGATGTGCCTCTTTACTATTGTTGATCGATTTTGGGTATAGCAGGCAGTTGATACAGCTTCTGCCCAGAAAGAAATTGTCAATCCAGATGCTGTTAGCATAGTTCTTGCAGCCTCCACAAGCGTGCGGTCCTTTCGTTCAACCATGCCGTTCTGTTGTTGGGTGCGTGCAGCAGAGAAGTTCTGAGATATGCCTTCTTCTGTAAGGTAAGCTTCAATGACAGAGTTTTTGAATTCTGTGCCATTGTCGCTTCTTAACTTTTGAATACTGCACTCATACAGAACCTGGATTCTTTTCAGTAGGTTTATCAGAATGTTAGGAACATCTGATTTCTTTCTGACAAATTCTACCCACGTATATCTCGAGTATTCATCAATCAACACTAGTATATACTTCTTGCCTCCTAGGCTCTGTGTAGCGATTGGACCGCATAGGTCAACATGAAGCATATACAGAGGCCTAGGACAAGACACATCAGTCTTGCCTTTGTGGGAAGCTTTTTTGAGCTTTCCCATTTCGCAAGCAGAGCACAAATGATCTTTACTGAATTTAACGTTTGGCAGACCTTTAACAAGATCAAGTTTGACAAGCTTATAAAGAGTATGAAAGTTCAGATGGCAGAACCTGTTATGCCATAACCAGGCTTCTTCGTTTTTACAAGCAACAAGACAGAGCTTGTCATTCTTGTTCTTGACGCTAAAGTTCATGAGGTACATATCGCCTTTTCGTTCGTCTCGCAGAAGTTCGACTCCTGTATCTTCTCCTTGCAGAGAGCAGAAAGTTCTTTTGAACATAATGTCGAAACCAGTATCACAAAGTTGGCTAACACTGAGAAGATTGTGCTTAAGGCCATCCACATATGCAACTTTGCAAATTGTTATGTTTTCCTTTTTGATGACTCCATAGCCTTTAATATATCCCTTCTTGTTGTCGCCAAAGGTTACAGATCCTCCATCAAGTTTATCTTTGAAAGAGGATAGTAGACCTCTGTCGCCAGTCATGTGCCGCGAGCATCCGGAGTCTAGATACCAGATCGGCACATACTGCTTCTGTAACACAATTAAAGATTTTTAGGTACCCATATCCAAATGGGTCCCGCTCTTTTAGGGGTTTCAAGGTTGCCTTAGCATCCTTGGGTTTGGTTTTAACTTCTGATGAAGAACCAGTTTGTTTCTTCTTACCCTTGAATTTTGCATTCTTTTTGGGTTTAGAGAGGAAACAATGTGGACTAGAGAAGTGTTGGCTCAATTGATGCATAAGTTCAAAACATTGACAATAATGAATATGCGAAGAAATTTGCTTGAACTTTTCATTAAAAACACTGAGTAGGGGTACAGAGGCTTTATTATTACAATCTACCCTAGCATTTGACTTCCTATTACAAGAAGACCTATGTAGACTAGATTGATGTTTTGAAAATTCTCTGTTGAGAGTAGCCTTCTTTGGACCCCTTTCTCTGTGGTGAACTTCTGCTGGTTTCACTATCACAGAAGAAAAATATTTGTTATTTTTGACCCACTTACCCTTTTGTTGCCAAGTTATTTTTTCTTGAAAAGGCCTAAAAGGTTTTGGTTCTTTTGAACATAGAGAGGGTTTTTCTTTTTCAAGTTTGATTTTCTCAAGCTCAAGAGAGGTTTTGGCTTGTATACACATGTCCAAAAAGTCTGGACAGATAGGAACCCTTGTGGTTTTCTCCTTAGGAGGAATGGTTCTGTTAAGAATTCCAGAGGGAAGTTTAATTCCCTCTGAACCACAAGGAACTATCTCTGACTCTATTGAATCAGTCTCAGATTCGTCAGAGGATGAGTCGTCCTCGTATACAGAGGTTGAGTCACTAAGATCTCTGTCGACAGAGGCTGGCCTTTCTGAGCATGTGCCATACTCGCTTTCTTCCTTTTCTTTGGGACTATCTTCTTGATCAGCGGAAGTATTTATCAAGATTTCCTTAGAGAGATTTTGATCAACAGAGGATGTACAGAAGTTCTCATAAAAGTTGTTTTTGCCGATTTCTCTTAACTCATTTTCAGAAATATGTTTCGGTTTTTCTTCTAAAGAAGCAGGCATGAACTCAGGTGCTTCTACAGATAGTTTCGTCTCAGAATCTATAGTACAGACAAAAGCAACATGTGTTTGAGTCTCGGGGTCACCAAACTTGAAGATTCCTATCTGATCTTGTGTTTTCAGACATTTCTTATGTTTGGAGTCTCTTTTGACAGAGGATGAAGATAACAGATTTGTGTTTTCAAACCACACATTTATCATCTTCAGAGGTTTCCTCTTGTGAGGCTCCCCAAAGACTTTTTGCCTTTTGCTTACAGAGGTTAAGTTTGGAAAACCTGGTTTTCTTGTGCTTCAAATACAAAATAGAGAAGACAGGGACTTGTCTCTTTTGGTTCCAGTGTATGGATCTATATCACAGAAGCCAATTCCCCTTCTTCCTATTTGTGTATTGATTTTTTCGTAAACCTTCTGTGCATCTTGATATTTTCTGATTAAGAGGTCTCTGTTGAGCAAGTCTTGATGTAAGACTTCCCTTTCCTTTTGAAAAACGTTTTTAGAGCAAGGATGTTCATTCTGTCGCTCTCATTGTCCAAAAGTTCCTTTGATTTAGCTTTAAGGGCAGAATCAAGTTCTGAAATCTTTTCTTTTAAAGGATTTAGATGTTTATGCCAATTAGTCTCAATCTCTTCCTTTTCTTGAAATATTTTTGCCTTTTCTTGGGTGAGAAGTCTGGCTTCTCTCTCAAAGAATGCAAGCTTTTTCTGGACATTTTCACAAGTCCTTTTAAGTTCAGTGTATTCAACAGTCAGTTTAAGCAAATCAGCTTCTGCTTTATTAGAGGAAGAGTCAGAAGTGGATACCTCACTGTCAGTGTCGGAGGAGCTAACCTCTGCCATCCCTCAGAATAGGGCGTTCTTCTTTTCACCTTCGTTAGAGGATTCATCTGACTGCCAGTTTTCCTGCTCCACCATGAGAGACTTCTGAGCATAGTACTCTATCTTCTTTTTATAGAAAGCAGAGTCCCTCTGAGAGCGATTTGGTTTGCTCCTGCAGTCTACGGCATAGTGTCCTGGCTTGCCACAGTTGAAGCATCCCTGATTCTTGGGTGCATTCCCAGCTCTGTCGCCTGACCTCTATTGGTCACCGCCTCTGTCACCTCTATCATTTGACCTCTGTTGGTCATTCACATCTTCTCTTCCCTGATTCCTTGGCTCATACTTTCCTCCTCTATCATATCTCCCATCACGTTCATTTCCACCCTTCTTCCGGTATCCTCTGCCAAACTCTCTTGTCAAAAGAGCTAAAGACTTAGCTATTGAGGCCATTGTTGCCTCCTCTTCTTCCACCAATTCCTCTTCCTCATTGTCAACAACCAACACCTTCTTCTTCTTCTTCTCTTTCTTCTCCTCCACAGACTTCTTCTTCTTTGGTTTCTCCTTTGCTTATGTAGCCTTACCAATAAGTACAAGAGGCCCACTGGTTTGAGCTTTTGCTTGTACAATCCGAGGTTCTTGGGCAGCCAGTGTTCCGTAAAGATCTGATAGAGTCCAGGTGTCTAAGTCTTGATTAGTTTGCAGAGAGCCAGAGACATAGACAACTGGAGCCATTCTTCGTTTAGGCTCTTTAGGAACATGACGTTGTTCTCTTCAGAAGTTATGTGAATTCCGAACTTCTTACACTTGTTAATCAGAGAGTTGAACCGGTCGTATGTTGACTGCAGAGATTCTGTCGGCAGAGCTTTCAAGGCATAGTATTCGTTGATGCATTGGGTTCTGCGGTTCTTCTGAGTCTTGGCCCCTCCTTCCAGTTGTTTCTCTAGTTCCTTCCATAGGTCGTAGGCTGATTCACAAGCGTTTAGAGACTGGAAGAGGTCATTTGGAATGACCATTATCAGAAGTCGCTTGGCCTTCTGAGCAATCTCGTATTTCTCCCAGTCTGTAGTAGACCATTTATCCTTTGTCTTTGGTTTCTCGTACTCAGCAACCTCTGGAGTATCATCTGTGGCAGGTACTCGTGGTACTGTGACCATTGGAACATAAGGTGGATTTCGAATATAAGTGAGGAGATCTTTGTCGGTACCCTCGAAGAAGTGAATCATTCGTATCTTCCATTGGGGTTACTCATCTCTTAGCAGAGTAGGTGGCTTGGTTAAAGAACCAGCAGTGAAGAAGTTGTTTGTGTTCGCCATTTTTGAAAACAGTTTGAAAAATACCAGAAAACAGAGTGTAAACTGAAAACTTTCGAATGATGGGATAGATTCTTCGAAAAGAGTTTATAAGCTTAAAAATCTTGAACAATGCACTGAAATGGAAAGATTTAGCCAAAGAAACATGTCAAAATCAGTCCAAGTATCTACCGAAAAGAGTTGAAATCATTGTCAGAGTGGATCTCTTGATATTGAAGATCAAGGATGGCTATGATACCAATTGTTGACCCCGATATTACTCAACAATGATATTAATCTCTATTAGTTCGAACAAAAGAGTATGCGGAAGCATTTTAAAGAACTAAAGAGATGCTCGGTAGAAAAACACACAAAATCAAATACGTGAAATAGTAATAACACAAAAGTTTAACTCAATGATTCACTGTATATTGAATAATCAAGAACACCTAGAACACCGAAGGTATGAAAATATTCTGCTCTAAACAGGTGTGTGTGTTGTGCAAAGTTAATAGAAGAGCTCTACATGAGCCTTCTATTTATACTATTCTTCAGGGGACATTTGGGGGACAAGAAGTACTAAACGGTACAAAGACAACATCGTGGAATTGCTTCAGGTACAACGTTAATGTAGTGTGCCATTTTCTGCAAAGGCTGCAACCCATCAGAGGTTGACACGTGGAATGTGCAGGTCATGCCTTGTACGAATGATCTTCAGGATCTTCGTACAGCAGAGGCACGTGAGAGGCACAATCTTCTTTGTCTTGATCTTCATTCTTCCGTCTTCTAAGTCTCCATTACTGTAGCGGCTTTGTCAAGTGTGACAGAGACTCTGTGGCCTTGTCCTCTGAGAACGTATTATGTCGGATTCTTCACTTGGTGTCTTGGCAGAGGCTCTGTCGATGTTTTTATACTTAGCCTATTTTTCAATACTTCTTTATATGTAGAAGTTGGAGCTAACACTTTGTCTGCATTGTATCTCTTTGTTTGTTCTGCATCGTAAAGATGAGGCGGAACTTCAACCTCTTTTCCAGGTCCTCCACCATCACCAACTGGGGCTGCTCTTTTAATAATACCCATAGGACCATCTTCTAAGGACTGTACAATGTAATACCCATTCTCTTGTCTATCTACATAGTCCATGAACTGATCCTTCCATATTCTAAAGTCTTTAGGAAACATAACCTATGACTAACATATCCGTAGTCGTCATTGTGGGAATACTTGTTTTCGATCGTTTAGCAACCTTCTGATCAGACTAAAAATTCAACTCAGATACTGTTTTATCGCACACCACTGATTATCGCACACTACACTTTGTCGCAAGCACCACTTTGTCGAATACCAACCTATACGATAACGGTTATCTCAGGGTAATCGCATACACTCCTTGTGATGAAAGTTTATCGTAGACACAACCATGCTATAAAAGAAACTCATCTTTATCACACAAGAGGGGTGCGATAAAACACTGTTCACGAGAAGAAGGACGCGATAAAATGTTTTTATCACAGGCAACGAGTGCGATAAAATTCTTTGTCGCACGATACTTTGTACGATAAAAACCCTTGCGATGAAATTCTGAGATAACAAGGAACACGTCTTGTTCGATAATGATGAACTCTCTCTTGTGCGACAACGAATATTATCAGATCAATCTTAAGTACAATCCTCAAATCAAGTCCAATCGATCTGAAAATTGGTACGTAGGTGCGCGAGATGATTCTGAACACTTTTAATACTAGCAACTTTGTCCAAAAACACTTAAAACAGGAAATTCGATCTGAAAACAGTACCAAATTCACTTTTTCATGAAATTACTAATTCTATCAACTCTGGATTGGATTCTAGTGAATTTGCGGAATAAATTCAAGTAGGAACAAACACCAATCAGTCCTAGATCAATTCTGATCCATTTGATCAATTCTCTTCTCTAATCAAGTTCTATTATGTTAATCATTGTTATCTGAAAACTATTAATTTGTATCAGAGCCTAGCAGAACAGAATGTGTGCATCATTCAATGATTTTTATCAATTTTTGAGAAATTGAAGAGTTTTTTTATTTTTGAGATTTTATTGAAAATTTTCAAGGATTTGAGATTTGTTTGTGTTTTGGATTGATTCAAACTCACAAATCTATTTGATACTAGTTTTCTAACATTTTGCAATCATTTGGAATCGAATAACAGGATTAAATCATCAAGATCTGATTTCTGGAAACTCAACAGTGTTCTTCGTGGGTTTATTTTTATTCAAAGTTGAAAGATCGATCTGGTGGTTTGTTATTGTAGTGTAAACAATTTTAATCTCACAGATTTCTTTGAATTGTGTTACAAATCAGTTTGTGATAATCAAAATCGAAAATCACCACAGAAATCAGTGTTTGGAAATTTTTCGTGAAAAGTGTTCTTCGAAGGGTAAATGAAGATGGTGATCGATCTCATCTGTTAGTGTGTTTTTAATCGATTTTGAGTCCACAGATCGATTCGTATTCTGTTTTCGATCATCCTACAACTTTCAGAATCGAAAACCATCAAGAATTGTGCGAGATACGAGTGCTGAAAGTTTCGTCGAAAAAACGAGATCTCGCCGGAAACTGCTTGTGTCGCCGGAGTTTTTCATTTTTATCGCAAGTTCTAGTTTCTCGCAAGATCAAGTGTTATCACAAGTGTTATCACAAGTTTTAGTTCAAGTTTTATCGCAAGTTCATTTTTATCGCAAGTTTAGGTTTTTATCGCAAGTGTTCATCTTCCTGTTGCGATAAACATTTCATCGCAACCCATCTCGCCGGACTTTATCGTAACACTCGATTTTGCTTGCATGATTAAGATTTTTTCAACAAAATCGTTTGTTTTATGTTCAATGTTCGCTAGAAACCAAAATTGATTGATTTGAACGTGAAGACTCGAAGAAAACGCAACTGAAAATTCTGAGTTCATCGTGAGGTTGATGATGAATAGTAACTAACGGACTTCCGTTAGTTTCGTTAAATCTGTTACATTTTTGGTCCTAAGTCTGTTAGAGTCAGTTAGCTTATCTTGTTAACATTTCCGTTAGATTTTCCGTTAAGTTTCTTTCAATTTTAGTCCCTCCGTTAAGTGTCTGTTAAGTCTGTTTAGTTCTTTTAGAGTTTTACAGGTTCAGTCTCTGTCGTTATAGTCTATCCCCTGAGTTTTAAGTTTCGATTTTTGTCAAATTGAGTCCTTTTAGTTTTAACTTTAGGATTTGTCAATTTTAGTCCTTGTGTTGTTGTCAAGTTTTGATATTTTACATTTTTAGTCCTTGTTTTTCGTTTTAGTTTCGTAAGTTATCATTTTTAGTCCTTATTCTTTGTTATTTTTCATTTATCGTCGATTTTATATGTTTTTGCCTGCATTTATCCGTAACTGATATATCTTTCTCATATTTTGCAGGTTTACCGATTTAAAGTCCAGTTTTCCGCATTAATTTTTCGGAATTAATTTTTGGAAGACAAATTTATAATTTGTTTTTCAAAATTTTGGTTTTGAAATTTTTTCTGATTTTAATCGATTTTCTTTGATTGTTCAAGCGCACAAATTCTACTTCTCGCAAAGTATCTGTTAACGATCTTGCATTTTAACATTTTAGGTAACAATGTCGAAATATCCAAGTTGGTGGTGTGATACACAGAAGATAAACCATTTAGAACCGGAACTTGAAACATAAAAAATGAGGAGTAGCACACTTAAGAGTGAAAATTCTAAATATATGGCTCAAACTGCAGAACAAAGTAGATTTATTGTCTATTTGAGAACAACACTTGTTGAGTTGCAAACACAAGCTGATGTGAAGAAGTGTGATTGTGAATCTAAAGCAAGTGTGATGATTTCTTTAGAAGAAAAGAATGTTGAGCTGACAGAGAAGATATCTGATTTTGAACAAGTGTTGAGAAATGAAAGAGATGAGATTAAGGAGAGAGAGGAAAAAGCAAAGGCTTTGGAGACTGAAAATGCCGAGTTAAAGCATAAGAATTCTAAGCTTGCTAAGGAGATTTCTAAGTTGCAAATGGAGGTTGCAAAAGAAAAGGCAGATTTTCAGAAAGCAAAAGACGAGATTCAAATAGAAACACAAGTTTATGCAAAAGAGAGAAAATATTTTGAAAATGAACGAAATACTCGTGCGAAAGAGAGACAAGATTTTGAAAATGAACAAAAGATGTTTAAACAAAAGTTTTCTGATCTTTCAAAGAAATGTGTTGAAGAAAAGAAAGCTATAGAACTTAGATGCATAAAACTTTCAAAACAGAATTCTACTTTTGAAAAAGTTTTATTTTTAGAAAAAGAAAAATTTGAGAAGGAGAGAGTGGATTTTAATGCTGAAAGAAAATCTTTTGAAGCAAAGAATGTTGAGCTTTCAAAGAAATTTTCTGATTTAGAAAATGTTTTAGAGAAAGAGAAAAAAGGGTTTGTTGAAAAGAGAAACATCTTTCAGGCTGAAATCTCAAAGCTAATGAGGAAGTTGTCTGCTTTAGCAACGAAAGTCATGAAAGAGCAGAAGATCAAATCTGATCTACAGAAGAAGTTTGATTTGATTTCTCGATAAAGGAATGTTCTGTCCGACAAGGTTCAGAAACTGGAAGCAATTAACTTCAAAGTTGAATTATCTGAACAATTTAGTGCCGATATTATTGTTCAATCGCCATATGATGATTCAACTGCTTCGGAATGTTCATTTAAGACTGCTTCTGGTTCAGTTCATGAACATCTTTCTTCGACAAAGTCCTACAAATCAAGCATTCCTTCAAAGGATCAGATGCGCCCTTCTAATCTTTTCTATAACCATGCTGCTACAAGTTTAGATACTCCTATCTTTAAGCCCGTTAAGATGGTTTGGAAGGTAAAAGTATCAACTCCTGAAAGAAATGCCCCAAAATCATCTGTTCCTCCACCTGCGGTGAACAAGAAGAACAATGTTCATCAAGGTAAGTCTTTTGCTAAACCTAATCCTATCTATTCTGCAAATCATTTGATTAGGTTGGCCCAAAAGCAAATTTGTTGTTCTTATTGTGGAACACATGATTTTGTCAAGAAAGAAAATGTTCAGTACTGGTATGGTACTTACAATATTTCTTCAAATCGAACTGCACCTAACAAACCAGGACCCAAGTTCCGTTGGGTACCAAAATCTACTTAATCTATTTTGCAGGTTCATCATGTGTAGTGCTGAACGTCAGAATTATACCAACCACATGACTAGAAATCAGAAGAGAAGTGTGCAGATCTTTGAAGAGGAGTACCCGTGCTTTAAATTTTCATATGCTGAAGTACTTGCCAAGGTTTTAAAGTACGGAATCGTGAGGCGAGGCGGTTACCCTTGGTTAGGCGAGGCGTACGCCTCAAGGCGGTCCGAGGCGTAAGCCCCGAGGCGGAAAACATATAAAATTCATAAAATATATAATATGTAAAAGATAATCTCATAATAAACCATGAAAGTCATAAAAGCCATAAAATTACTACTTATAAGTACCAAAAACATAAATTAATGAGTCAATAAGACATAATCTCATGCAACATGATCCATTTTGAAAGCTCCACCATCATATTCTTCATTACTCTCATCCTCTTCTTCCAAATCTACGTGAATGCTCTTCCTCTTCAACGATGCCGAACTTTGGCCTTCATCCTCAATTGCATCGTTTGCTTCAACCGATAGGCTATCATCGTCTTCTTCATTTTCCGGGTCTACCATCCACTCATCATCCGAAAGCACATCTTCAACAATCAAAGGATCGTCTTCATCTTTTAATGATAACTTCTTCATAAAATTATACTTCAACCTCCTATTGTACATAATGTACACCAAGTCATTCATCTTGCTTGTGCTTAGACGGTTTCTTCTTTTCGTGTGTACTTGATTGAACGTACTCCAATTACGTTCACAAGCCGACGCGGAACAAGTAAGACCAAGTACTCTTATTGCAAAAGCTTGTAACTTTGGTACCTCATCTCCATAGCTGTGCCACCATTGAACTACATATATATTAATGAAAAAATAAATCAAGTAGTTAATAATTTACTTTACTTGATTAACTTAAACTATAATAAAAAGAGATAAAAGTTGAGTATTTACCGGGTGGACGTGATTTGTAAGTGTTAATAGCAGACGTGAATCCGAACAATCCTTGTTTGTACTTATACGCTTGAAGTTGGTTATCAACCTTCGTTATCGTTGACGGGACCTTTAACGTTCTCGCCATGCAATTGTATAATCCACGTTTAATCTTCGCATGATTAGAGACACTGGTGCTCCATCTGAATCGAGGATTAAGGTAATATGCAGGTGCATGCAAGTCGCGATGCATCTGATGCTCCCATTTCGCATCAATTATATCATATATTTCTTTATAGCAAGACACTTCTCCATTCAAGTTTTTGGCTATTTTCTCTTTCGCCTCATCCATAGCCCCATATATAAACCCCATTGTAGGAGTAGTTTCACCATAAACTAATCTCAAAACGTATACAAGTGGCTTTGTGGTTTTAATGGAATAAACCACACTAGGCCAAAAAATATGATCATCCATTATAATCATCTTCACAGCCTTCCCTTCGGGCCTTTTTGCCCATGCACAACTTGCCCATTCTTTTGAAACAAACATCATTTGTAATGGTTGAGTTAACTCATACATTCTTTCTAGAGTTAGGAAAGCAGTGGCAAATCGGGTCGGAGAAGGTCTTTGTTTGCAAACTTTCTTGTTAAAGATAACACCCATTGATGATTGTGGATGAACGTGCTTACTTTTTTCGCCTTAAGCAAGGCATTTTTCTGTTGTGGCAAATCTCCAATTTTTTCGAGCATCAGATCTATACAGTGAGCCGCACAAGGAGTCCAATACAAGCTCTTCCTTATTTCCATCAACAATTTTTCTGCCGCTTTATACACACTTGCGTTATCAATAACCACTTGGACCACAATATCTTCTCCTATCTCTTCTATAACACCATCTAATAATTTGAATAACTTTTTTGCATCTTTAACACAATCGGATGCATCCACGGTTTTCAAAAAAATGGTGCCATGTGGATTGTTGACCAAAAAGTTGATGAGACTTCTATTTCTTATATCTGACCAACCGTCGGATAACAAAGAAACCCCCGTCTTTTTCCATGCCGCTTTGATTTCATCAACGATCTTGGTTGTTGTCTTCACTTTTTCTTTTAGGACCCAATTGCTCATCTCGTGGATGGATGGAGGTTCAATCCTCGACCATAATTTCCAATAGCCCGCACCATGCTATAGTAAGACGGGCTTCACACACAATGGAATGGTATTCCATTCTCAAAAAAGAATCGCCCAATATCCGCACAAACTTGATTACGATGCTCTTTTGCGCTTGTTGGCATTTGTTTGGCATTCACGCCGATATCGTCTTTCTAGTTCTCCATAAACCGATCCATCGACCCTCTTATTCCTCTATCACTACCACCCGGACAAGACGTCATGCCCTCTGCTGATGGGATGCCACTTTCGCTATCAAAGTATGCTCCGTTATTTACCGCCTCCTCAAAATTGCGTTGATAAGCATACTTGTTATTTTGGATGTTTTTCAAGAATTGAATCATCTCATTCTTTACTTCCACCGACACATTTGGACATGCAATAACGTCCTTATGTGTGCATGCAAGATGTTCTTTCAACCTCTTCTCCCCGCCTGTAACGACTTTGCTACAAAAGTTACATTTGATATACTTGTAGCCTTTGTTCCCACTTTCTCCCGGTACCTCTACACCGTACTTCCACGAAGGATCTTTTCGTGCCCCCCTTTTTTGGTCCGGTGCTAGTCATCGTTCCAAACTTCTAGTTTAAAAAAATAGTAGCAATAACATATTAAACTAACAAAAAAACCTCAATAATATATATATATATATATATATAATTATACATTTATACTAAACAATAGCATATTACATAATATTGTTGCCACAAAAAACAGTAGCAATAGCATATAAAACTAACAAAAAAACTCAATAATATATATATATATATATATATATATATATATATATATATAATTATTATACATTTATACTAGACAGTAGCATATTACATAATTAAACTAATTAAACAGTAGTGTATTACTATTGTTGCCAAAAAAAAAACAGTAGCAATAGCATATAAAACTAACAAAAAAAACTCAATAATATATATAATGATTAAAACAGTAACAGTAGCATCTCAAACCACTTAAGTTGCAATCAAATGATCAATAATATTATTATATTAATATTTAACAAACAAGTAAAAAACTAATTAATAACAAATAAAAAACAAAGTTCCAAATTCTTAGAATATATATAATAATTATGTTAAAAACCATTTGCAAAGTTCTAATCAATGATGTATATAATATACTAATATTTAATTAAACATGTAAAAAACGAAGTTAAGAACATGTATTATGTAAACGACTTTCAAATAAAATAGTATTCTACTAGCACTAACTTCAAAGACATAAACAAAGAAGAAAGTCTAAAAACACAAAAACTTAAAAAAATAAAATAAGCATACCTGTTAAAAGCTGAATGCAGCAGTAAATCTCAACTCTCAAGTAGAACTTCAAATGCAAACAAAAGAGGAGAATGCTGGTTCTGAATTCTGATATGATCACGTGAAAGAGAGAAAATAAAGAAGAGTCGTATTTGTTTTCCTATTAATTACTTTAGGGTTTTGACTCTTGATATTATTATATATTGTATGTATTAAATAAAATAGGAAAATTTAAAAATAATATAATATAAACCTAAATAAATAGTAGATACGATAGTAATACAGCTGGACAAAACTCTTCAATTCGTGAGGCGTACGCCTCTATGGCGCCTCAACGCCTCACCACATCTCCACCGCGAGGCGTACGATTCGACTCTAGAGGGAGAAACGGCGCCTCATACCCGTTTTTCCACCGCCTCGCCTTGAGGCGCGCCTCGAGGCGTACGCCTCGACCGTTTTTGAAAACAATGATTTGTGCTTATTGACATATCTTTTTATGCTTCTTTGTAGGGGGAGCATACACAATTAATGGTTTCTAAACACCTCAGTTTAGAACCCGAGCATAAAAGGTTTATGGCTTCTAAACACCTTAGTTTAGAACCCGCACTTCAAAGAATAATTGACTTCGGATCATATCAGATCAGTATTCGTTCTTAATCTTAAAAAAAATTAGACTTTGATTGCTACATATCCTAATTTTGTTTTGTTAAGATTTCTTTGCAGATTTTGAGGGGGAGTTTATCTGATTTTTAATCAGTCTATCATGTTTTGAGGGGGGGAGCTTAAACGCATTTGACTGTAAGTATCTTCTGAACTTAATCTGAGATTGTTTGAAAGAAGATCAACTTTCAAGCATGAAAAATGTATTCTTAAATGTTCAAACCACTTCTCTAATTCAAGTAGATTTTATAATCTTAGAAGTGTGATTTTAAATGTTTTTCATGATTATCTCAGATTCCACCATTGTTTCTGACCGTGTGTTTCCAAAGATTAATACTTGCGTATTATCTTTTCTATACTTTCAAGTGTTCATACACACCGGTTCAGCTTCTTATCGACTTTGTTATTACCATGTCTCAAAACGAAACAATTTTTCGATGGTAATACTCTCGTTTGTAATTCAAAGGTTGTTGAGCATCATATTCATTTCAGCGTGAGAACTTAAACGTTTCATTCAAATATTGTTTATATTTGTTCATATAAACATCATTTAATTCTTTGATACCCTATTCCTTATATGATTATCTTTCATATTTGATCTGATTGGTACATTGTCCGATTCTCAAACAAGTCTTTTGAATTAATTTCATTCATTCAATATCCTTGTTTTGAGAAATCTTCATTGTTCAAATGCTCAAATATTCATGATAATTCTTGAGGAGCATACATTCTGATGACAATGCACTTCAAATATTGAGATTCATATTTGTTCAAGCTAAACTGTTGAACAACACAACTTTTTAGGACAAAATTTCATGGGGATCAGTGTGTGAGCTATATTGTACTTATATGGATTCACGTTAACCAGTGTTTCCTACCCAAGAAGTTATCCTTGAGTGATTGAGGGGTGAGGGGTCGAAATCAAAGAATGGGAGAGATAACTCATCCGGTTGAGTAATCTCATTGTGCTGAGGTAAAATGTAAAAGAGAGTTTGGTTAGAAGTGAGCAGACTAAAAACAGACAGAGGGTGTGAGAACAGAGTTAAAAGAATAAGAGAACTCTGCACCAACCACTTTCTGAGTCGGGCAGCCACATTACTGATTGGTTCACTTTCTTTGATGACCATCATTGAAACAGGCAGTGAGCCCATGCCAACTCTTGCATTAAACCCCACCAACTACTCATTTTTTCTGAACAAAGAAATGTTTCAATTTTTCTTGGGGACGCAACATATTATCTATCTAATCTTCACTCGGAAGGTTTGGATATTGAAAAAAAGGAAGTTTGCCCCCACCTTCGCACTTCAATCATGCACATTGAGTCCGTGAAAAACTTGTTTCTGTCTCAACAGTTTACACATTTTGAGCCTGTCTATTCAAGAATAAGTTGCTTCAATCATTTCTACACTTGCACGTACACACAAGGAATATGTCTTCTTATCATAACGTTCATAGAAATTCCTTAGTGTTTTTCGATGATTGAATGGAAGCCCCGGAGGAGTGAACATCAAAAAGCTCCTTTCCAAAGTACATCCATTGTACTAAGTGGCTTTGTGCAACTTACAGGCATTTTAACTGATTCATCTGTTGTTTCAGGGTTACCACATGTTATATTATCTGAATTTGAAAAGATTCGGATACACATTTTTGGAATTAACAGATAAACAGACCAAAAGGAGGAGATTGTTTCTGGTACTCAAACAGAATGCTGAAATTAAACAAGAGTTTTGATGATCATGATGCTCACGATCATAAAAAAGGGGGAGAAAAGTCAAACAAAAAAAGGGGAGAGAAATAATTTGAATATTTCAATTTTCGAGAGTCAAGGAGATATTTGCCAATGTCAAAGAAAGGCAATTCAAGAAGTTCAAGAAGATGAAATGTTTGAAGATACAAAGACAGTTCTTGCTTAAAGATAAATCAATAATGTTTTAAAGCTCAAAGCCCGTTAAAACCTCAAATCCCGTCAAAAACTGAAGAAACTTTCCAAAAGTCAAAGATGCAAAGATTAACGATAAGAAGATTCGAAGATTTGAGGTTCGTGTTTCAAGACTATGTGACTATTTGTTTCATAAGAGCCTAATGAAGATTTAAAGTTGTCAAAGTGGATTCTTGAAGATAAAGCTTATCTGAAGATTCGTCAAAGAGTTTAAAGTGTTGAAGATCTGAAGATTAAAGAGCTGAAGACTGTCGTCATAATTTTTTAAATCTTGAATCCATAGGGGGAGATTGTTAGTACCAAATGTATTCAAGATTTAGGGTAAATGTAATTAGTCAACAATAGTCAAAGTCAAGGTAATTGTTAGGATTGGTCAAAGGTATAAATATTTAATTATGAGGGATTTGTGAGTGTAGCACAAGGAGAGCACATTGGTAGCATAATAGGGAGGTCATTAGAGGATTCCATACGTAGAGTGTGTGTGAGTGTGAAATGAGAGATGACATCTAGAGAGAGAATTTGGATCTTTAATCATATCTTGTATCAATTCTATTCTCTAATCAAGTTCTATTATGTTAATCATTGTTATCTGAAAACTCTCAAAGCGGTTGCTCAACTGCTCTGGAAGAAAAGTTGAAGGATACTTGGATCGAAATGCAAGGTTTAGCATGAAGGAATCAGAGTCCAAGACGTCTAGAAGCCAAAAGCAATGGATCAAAAGCGAAATCGTCAAACCGACTCGTGAGAGAGAAGAAGCAAACCAACAGGAGTCGGAGAAAAGAGGCTATCGATCATACGCGGAGGCGGTTAAAAGCAGACCCCGGCTTCTGGAGGCTAGTACTGGTGACAAGAAGGCTAAAGAAAGAAAGATAAGATCCAAAGTAGGTGTCATCAATTTATGCTCTTCCCCATCGATGAAGATTGTATGGACAGATCTCTGATTGGTGAAGTGTTATCTCTAGACAAGTTGAGGAATACACGCAACTTTAAAGAGGTAGAGGGGCTTTCTGGTATCTCTATCTGATATGTTGGTGGTTAATGGTCCGGTTGGAATTCGAATGCAAAGAAGCGGTGAGTGAGTTCAAAGAAAAAGGATATAATGCATGGCGGAACTGGTTCAAGAAGTTATCAGTTTGGAAGCCAGAGTTCGTCGCTGTGAATAGAATCGCTGGAATTGCTATTTTTGGTTTACCCTTGCATGTTTGGTCCAACGAAGCTTTCATGAAAATTGGCAGAGAGTGGGGGGAGGTCGTTTGGATTGGGAACTATATAGAAAATTACTAGAATAAGGAATCAGGTCGAGTGGGGATTATTACCAGTTCAGCCCCCCTAGATAAATGAGTCTAGAAAAATCTTGGTTGATGGTCATCCCTTCACTGTCACCATGGTGGAAGACCCCTCAGAAACGACTTTTTTCCTTCCTAATGGACAGACGTTAGCGAGGTATCAGTGTCGGAGGAAGAATCGCCGGGGGATGGCTAGGATCCAAGCTGAAGACCTGTAAAAAACGAAAGAGTTCGAACAATTCCATGTGGTGGATGTCAAAGTTACAGGTAGTGGTGGAGCATTGGAGATTGAATCGCCGGAGGAGGATCATCGATCTGCTCAAAAAGTTGTTGGAAAAACGAAGAGTTTATCGCCCTTTCCAAGATTGGAGGCGAAGAGTCCTTGGAGGTGGCTGATCAGGTGGTGTCTCAAATTAATGAAGTTGGGAATGTATTTAACACCCCAGGTCTTTTACTAGAAGAGGTGGGGTATCAGCCTAGTCGATTAAAGAATTCCAGAGCCAAAAAGGCGATGGCGGATTGCTTTTTCAATAGAGCCTAACTCAAAGTTTGATAGCCTGATTCAATTAGGACGTCCAACGTAAACATTGACATGTTTTCTAGGGATAAATCAAAAGAGGGAGTTACGACTTACACAATTAGCTACTCAGATAAAGGAGGCTGACGACCTAAATCAACTTTCTGCAGAGAAGGCAGACTCGATGTTAACTCTTTAGATAAGATTCAAGAGGATGATATGATCTAAATTTTTGATGAGGGTGAGTCAGATTCACATTTCTTTGTTTTCATGGACACATTTTCGGTACCCGGGTCTTTATCACCTGTGCGTAAAACCAGAAAAAGAGGGATCTAAAAATAAAAAGATTTCACAGTCCCTATGATTGTGGCTCAAAGAAAAGAAAGAAAAAGAAGCGCCCTCATATTCTCTAGAGTTGTTAAGAATCAAACCGTCATTCTTAACAGGGAAGAAGCCAGGAAATCTGACTCAGAATCCCTAATTAGGAACTCAAACTTGCGGCTTAAAAACTGCCCAATGGAGCGGAATCCCAATTATGTAAGGGAACCTGTGAATATCCTAGAGGATATGAAAATCACTCTGGATGTGGGGAAATCGATTTTAACATGAAAGGTAGAGATATGCAGGTCAGAGCAATTATCAGTGAGACATCAAGTGCTTCAAACCCAAAAAGTTAAAACGCCTGTCTATAAATTTAAATGGGTTGGGAAGGGACTACAAGAGAGACTAGATCAAGGATATTGTTCGGGAGCATAAAGTCAAATTTTTCAATATTCAAGAAACAAGGGCTGGGGAGGATAATGTAACACCCCGAAATTTGTAAGTCTTAGTGTACATACCACCGATCTGGAACATTATTATGAATTATTCTTTTGTGTAAAATCAATTGTTTCTTTTGTGGTCGAAGCATGGGTGAGCAGGAAGAAACTTGGTTTTTGGTCTCGGTACTGGTGATGCGACTGTGACAGGGTGTCTGTAAAGCCCGTATCCCGGTATGTCTTAATTATCAATTTAATTTAATTTTTTTTCTCTTGACGTTTTATTTATTTAACGGGATTAGGCGGCAAGGACCATAAACGATTTAGTTTGCGATGGTTGATTTTTTTTGTTAGATCTTAACATTTTTGGGGTAGAAAGGAAATTACCTTAAAAGCCTAGGGACTAAAAGGGGTATTTTGGCTAATGGTTTGCATGGGGCCGGCCCATGAAGGAAACCGACCCCTCTCTTTCTCGTTCTAATTCACGGCAAACACACAACAACCACAAAACCCTATCTTCCCTTCCCCTTTCCCTTTTGCCGCTGTCGTCGATCAACCCTAAACCCCTCCCCACCGTTTTCTTTGCTGCTGCCGCCGGAGCACACCCACACAGCCAGCGCCGCTGGGTTCATCGCCGTCAAGAGAGAGAGAACAGCGAGAGAGAGAGAGAGAGTAGCGAGAGAGAAAGAAGAGCAGCCGGTAATCGGGATTTCGTACGGTTACTGCTGGGTTTCGTCGCAAGGTAAGCCCTCTCTCTTTTGTTTTCTTTTTCGTTGCCACCGAAGCCACCATCGCCGCCGCAGCCTTGGCTGCCGGCGGTGTGGCCGCCGCCGTGCGCCACCAGTCCGGTGGCTGTGACGGGCGGGGTTGTTCCAGTTAGTACGTGGGTGGGTGTGTGCATGTGGCTCGCGAATCGTGTGGGGGATCGTCCCTTTCATCGTCGTTTTCTTTTAGTACCGAACCGCCGCCGCCACCGCCGACCACCACTGTCGGAGGTGGCAGTGGGTGGTGCTGGGATCAGTCCATCCGTGGCTACCTAAACCCGAACCTAAATAACTAAACCGTAACCCCAATCGCGAAAACCTTAAACCGTTTCAAAATCGTCATTTTATGTGAAAACGTCCTTTCTGCCGCTGTTTTGTTTCGTCCATAACTTTTCCGTCGTAGCTCGGTTTGAGGCAAAACTGGTGCCCACGGTTCACATTCTGTGTCGGACACACTTTTCGTGTTTTAGCGAAAGTCTGGTTCGGCCTCTAGATAGGTGAAAAATAACTGTTTTTACAGCAGGTCCGAATACGGCAGACTCGCGTCCCATTCTTAGAAAATTCATATTAAATCGTAGGAAAATCGTTAGAACACGTTTTATATGTCCCTAGAACCCTAAGGCATAGAACTTGCTGGTTATGGTAAAATAATTCTGGGTTGTTGAGTTTAGGGGGGGATAAACAGGTCCCGAACAGACCTATAATGTTAGAGTAAATGCTGGAAGTTTCACGTTTAAGCTTGTAGTTGTGATTTTGGGTTAGGACTTCACTTTGACGTTTGATATCACTTATTTAGGTGGAAACAGGTGAGTTGGAGTTGGCCGGCACGTTTTTCTGTTGTGGATATCTGCGTTGCTTTTGAGGTGAGTTCTCTCACTGCGTAGACTAGGAATTGTATATATGTTGCGGTAGTTGTGTGTACTATTGAATGGTTGTGTGAACTAGCTGTATTGTGGTGAGTAACATTAGATTAATTTAATGCCTAGTATAAATGTGTTTTGTATACAGCTCGGTGGGACCGAGGGCTCGGTGGGACCGAGGAGGTGCGGATAACTGTTGTGTGAGCTCGGTGGGACCGAGGGCTCGATGGGACCGAGGAGGTGCGATAACTGTTGTGTGATCTCGGTGGGACCGAGGTAATTGAGTACATGATTATTTGTGTTGTGTTGTTGTACTATGTGACTGTTGTGGGTGTGTCTATATGCGGATAGGGATGATATGTATATAATTGCTATCTGCGTAGGTGTCGGAATTCACTAAGCTTCGTGCTTACCCGTTTCCTACAATTTATGATTTCAGGTACGAGCGGCAGTCAGGCGTGACCGTACACACGAGCGCAGGGAGAAGATGGTTGCTTTTGTTATTTTAAAAACATTAAATTTGGATTCAGTATAATTTCCGTTGCGTCATTTATAATCGGCAATTTAACTTAACGAACTTCTGATAAACGCGTAATTGGTTTTGAATATTTATGGTTTGGTATTAATGAAATGTATTATTTTAAAGTTAAAATTTATCGAAATTTTTGGGACGTTACAACTTGGTATCAGAGCACAGCTTGAGTGAATCAAACACATCTCGGTGTGTTTGATCTCAAGTTGCGGCTATGAAATTTTTATTTTTCTCCTAAAATCTTTTAAAAATAAAAGAAAGGGAAAACCCGTTTGAGAAACGGTGATCGAGAGCGCAGTGTGTACAGTCAGCCGATGCCAAGGGAGGAGGTACAGTACTTAGTGTATTTATCGCTTTCTAGATCATAGGGTATGCATGCTAGATTGCTTGTGTGGGTTACTTGGTGCTGTATGGTTACTGCTTGCTAATAGGAATTTATGCTAGCCTTGATAGGTTGTTAAGCGAATGCACTAGAGGTTGTATGCAGTAGGAACCGAATAGCCTTAGAATGTTGGATTTAGTTCTATTGCACAGCTCTTGTTTGAGTCCAACCGTTGTAGGATAGAATCTTATATTCGAATGTCTATCTGGTTTTCACTGTATGCGACTGTGCATTTGCGAGGCGACTCGTCAGGACTAGTGGGGATTTCATCCTAGCAAGGGTAGTGGAATAAGACGAAACTCCTAGGGAGCTAGGAAGAGCGTTTGCATATGCTGGTACGGGCATATGGGTGTATTTGTCGGCAAGTCACTACTTGGGCACTTCGAGATGGGACTCGAAACGAGTAAGGATAGGTGTGGAAGGTAGTAGTAGAGCTCCTACTATCTGAAGCACAGGATCAACGCTCGAGTAGGGGAAAGTCACGAGGAATCCAAGGAGTTAAGCGTGAGCGTGGTAGGGTGAGTTATTATGTACTAATAACTCGTTGTAATTTCTTTTCCAAGAATGGCCATCACTAGAAGAAACAACACGGCTGAGCCGCGGGCTGAGGCGGGGATCACTGAGGAACAGATCCGAGAGATGATTGCTGCCGAGATAGCACATGCGATCGGGGAGGCGATCCCCGAGATTATCACTGCCATCCGCGACGAGGTAGTGGTTCTGATGGAGGAGCGCATCGCGGTGATTCCACCACCGGCGGGTGGACAGCCCCGAGCTCGAGAGTTTCAGTATCGTGATCTCTCTGCTTGTTCCCCGCCTGAGTTCAAGGGAGACCCGAATCTGATCATCAGCATGCGATGGATATCGGACATGGAGTGCGCATTTTTGACCAGTGGTTGCCCCGACAACTTGAAGGTTCGCTTCGCGGTGAACTTACTACGTGACGGAGCGAAGGATTGGTGTGCTATGGCGTTGACGTTGGCTGAGCGTACTACTTTGACCTGGAAGGAGGTGGAGAGGATCGCAAAGGAGTTTCTAGAGCTCACTCAGACGACAGAGAGTGTGAAGGAGATGAACCGGAAGTTCACAGAGATGGCGCTGTTCTGTCCTCAGTATGCTGCTTCGGAGGACATGAAGATGTCTCGATACAAAGACATGTTACGTACCGAGATTAGGGAGTTCGTGAGCACTGCGCAATATGCTTCACTTACTGCGATGATGGAGGCTGCCCGGAGACGGGAACTCGAGTTAGAGACTCAAGCAAAGAAAAGAAAGGCGGCACAGGCGGTGACGCCAATCTCTGCTGTACCGAAGAAGTCAAGGTTCACGGACTCACACTCGAGTTCAAGGAGCGGTGGGTTTAAGCCCAGGGATACTGGTGGGAAGAGGACTGATGGATGTTTCAAGTGTGGGCAGTCCGGTCATTTCAGCCGGGATTGTAAAATGCCGTTGATGGTCTATTTTAACTGCAAGCAGACGGGTCACGTAAAGGCCAACTGTCCGAACGCGAGGGTAACTGATGGGAGTGGGGCACAGAGGGCTCCTGCGAATGCCCCACTGCGGATTACTAACGGTCGAGCGGGTCAGCCGGGGACGAAGGCAGCTCAAGGTAGAGTTCACCAGCTAAAGGTGGACGAGGCGCAGGCGACGCCTAAGGTGGTGACAGGTACATTTCATTGCTTTTTCCTCTTTGTCTTTTCTATCTCTGCGGTATGTATTTATACGTTGTTAAATTGCATGTTAGGTACGTTCCTAGTTAACTCGGTGCCTGCGGTAGTGATGTTTGATAGCGGGGCTACTCATTCGTTTGTGTCTCGCACTTTTAGCGAGAGTTTGGGCCGAGTTGTAGGACGGTTAGGGTGTCCTCTGGTAGTCGAGGTTGCTGATGACAAGACCTTGACGGTTACGGATGTGTATCGTGGATGCACATTGGAAATCTCGGGGGTGAGATTTCCCATCGACCTGATTCCGATTGCTATGCGTGAGCTATGTGTGATTGTGGGCATGTATTGGATGGATACGTTTGATGCGGATATTGTTTGTCGTCACAAACAAGTGCGAGTTCGAACCCCAAGCGGGGGAGAACTGTTGGTTCAAGGAGACTCGCCTAGACGGAATTCAGCGATATGTTCGGCTGCGAGGGCTCGGAGGTACTTGCAGCACAGTGGTCAGGGATTTTTGGCGTATGTGATCAACATGCGCGTCGACGAAGAGAAGAAGACTGCGGAGGATGTGCCGGTTGTTCGGGAGTTTTCTGACGTATTTCCCGTTGAGTTACCGGGGATACCTCCCGAACGACAGGTGGAGTTCCGCATTGACTTGATTCCGGGTGCTGCTCCGGTGGCCAAGGCACCTTACCGCCTTGCTCCACCGGAAATGAAGGAGTTGTACACTCAGTTGCAGGAACTTCTCGAAAAGGAGTTCATCAGACCGAGTTGTTCACCGTGGGGAGCCCCGATTCTGTTTGTGAAAAAGAAGGACGGGTCCCAGTGGATGTGTATAGACTACCGTGAGCTGAATAAGCTTACGGTGAAGAATCGTTATCCCCTACCAAGGATCGATGACTTGTTCGACCAGCTTCAGGGAGCCTCGTGGTTCTCTAAGATTGATTTGAGGTCGGGTTACCATCAAATGCGGGTAAGGAGTGAGGATACGGAGAAGACGGCCTTTCGCACGCGTTATGGCCATTATGATTTTGTGGTGATGCCCTTTGGACTCACCAATGCACCAGCAGCATTCATGGACCTCGTGAACCGGGTATGTAGCCCGATGTTGGACCGATCGGTGATTGTGTTCATCGACGATATCCTCGTATATTCGAAGTCAAAGGAAGAGCACGAGATGCATTTGCGAGAGGTTTTAGATGTTTTGAGGCGGGAGAAGCTTTATGCTAAGTTCTCCAAGTGCGAATTCTGGTTACGAGAGGTCCAGTTCCTAGGACATGTCGTGAATCAGAATGGTATTATGGTCGATCCGGCCAAGATTTCAGCGGTGATGCGGTGGGAAGTGCCGAAAACTCCCACCGAGGTACGGAGCTTTCTAGGGTTGGCGGGGTACTATCGGAGATTTATCCAAGATTTCTCCAAGATTGCGTTGCCTATGACCCGATTGACAAAGAAATCTGCGGCTTTCAGCTGGGGTGAGGAGCAGCAGAGGGCCTTCGAGGAGCTACACAGACGGTTATGCGAAGCCCCGGTGTTAACCCTACCCGAGGGCATGGAGGACTTGGTGGTGTACTGTGACGCTTCACACCAGGGTCTGGGTGCCGTGCTTATGCAACGCGGCAAGGTCATAGCTTACGCTTCGAGGCAGCTGAAGCCTCATGAGGCGAACTACCCGACTCATGACTTGGAGTTGGGAGCGGTGGTGTTTGCCCTCAAAATATGGAGACATTACCTATATGGAGTCAAGTGTACGATCTACACTGACCATAAGAGCCTCAAGTACCTGATGGATCAGCAGAATCTCAATATGCGTCAGAGAAGATGGCTCGATGTGGTCAAAGATTATGATTGCGAGATACTTTACCACCCGGGTAAAGCGAATGTGGTCGCGGATGCACTTAGTCGACATCCGGTTAGTGAACCACTGAGAGGTTTGTGTCAACGATTGACAGTGGTTGCACCTCTTCTCGAGTCAATAGGTAGTGCTCAGGAGGTGGCAGTTTTGGAGGAAAATGCCAAACGTTAGAGGGTTACGGGAGAAATCCCAAATTTTGTCCGTGATAGTCGGGGGTTGTTGACTCTGTACGGTAGGGTTTGGGTTCCATTCACTGGTGGGAACCGACAGATACTGTTGGACGAGGCGCACAAGTCCAAGTTTTCGATTCATCCGGGAGCTACCAAGATGTACCGAGACTTGCGGGAGGATTATTGGTGGCCCGGCATGAAGCGGGATGTCGCCAAATGTGTAGAGGTATGCATGACCTGTCGGAAGGTCAAGGCGGAACATCAACGACCGCATGGGAAGTTACAGCCTTTGGAGATTCCGATGTGGAAATGGGAGCAGATTACGATGGACTTCATCACTAAACTTCCCAGGACTTCGCGAGGGAATGATCTGGGTAATCGTGGATCGTCTGACTAAGAGCGCTCACTTCTTGGCTATCAGAGAGAGTTCCTCAGCGGAGAGGCTTGCGGAGATTTTCATTCGGGAGATTGTGACTAGGCATGGGGTGCCAGTCTCGATTGTCTCGGATCGGGATACTCGTTTTACCTCCCGGTTTTGGGAGAAGTTTCAGGGTGAGATGGGTACGCGGTTACATTTTAGTACGACGTTTCATCCTCAGACCGACGGGCAGAGTGAGCGTACTATTCAAACACTCGAGGACATGCTGCGGGCATGTGTTATTGACTTTGGGGGTAGTTGGGATCAGTATCTTCCGTTAGCTGAGTTCTCCTACAACAACAGCTACCATTCCAGTATCGGCAACCCGCCTTACGAGGTGTTATATGGTAGGAAGTGCAGGACGCCCATTTGCTGGGGCGAGGTTGGTCATCGAGTTTTGGGAAGCACCGATGTCGTGTTAAAGACGACTGAGATGATTCAGATGGTCCGGGATCGATTAGTTACTGCACAAAGCCGACAGAAGAGCTACGCCGACAAGAGACGATCGGATTTGGAATTTCAGGTCGGGGATTATGTTCTTCTGAAGGTGTCACCCTGGAAAGGGGTGATTCGGTTCCGAAAACGGGGAAAGTTGGGACCCCGTTACATTGGACCTTACAAGGTCATTGCACGAGTGGGAAGAGTAGCTTATCGCTTAGAGCTACCGGACGAGCTGCGTTTGATCCACAACACTTTCCACGTGTCTCAATTGCGGAAGTGTGTGGTGGATGAGTCTGCGGTGATTCCTCTCGAGGATATTCAGATCGACGAGCGGCTTAATTACGTGGAGAAGACGATTGCCATTGTGGAGAGGAAGACGAAGACCTTGCGTAACAAGGTAATTGGCTTAGTGAAGGTCCAGTGGCAGCACCGAAAGGGTTCCGAGTGGACTTGGGAACCCGAGGCTGAGATGCGGGAGAATTATCCGGAGTTATTTACGGACGTAGACTTCGAGGACGAAGTCTAATTCAAGCGGGGGAGAGTTGTAAAGCCCGTATCCCGGTATGTCTTAATTATCAATTTAATTTAATTTTTTTTCTCTTGACGTTTTATTTATTTAACAGGATTAGGCGGCAAGGACCATAAACGATTTAGTTTGCGATGGTTGATTTTTTTTGTTAGATCTTAACATTTTTGGGGTAGAAAGGAAATTACCTTAAAAGCCTAGGGACTAAAAGGGGTATTTTGGCTAATGGTTTGCATGGGGTCGGCCCATGAAGGAAACCGACCCCTCTCTTTCTCGTTCTAATTCACGGCAAACACACAACAACCACAAAACCCTATCTTCCCTTCCCCTTTCCCTTTTGCCACTGTCGTCGATCAACCCTAAACCCCTCCCCACCGTTTTCTTTGCTGCTGCCGCCGGAGCACACCCACACAGCCGGCGCCGCTGTGTTCATCGCCGTCAAGAGAGAGAGAACAGCGAGAGAGAGAGTAGCGAGCGAGAAAGAAGATCAGCCGGTAATCGGGATTTCGTACGGTTACTGCTGGGTTTCGTCGCAAGGTAAGCCCTCTCTCTTTTGTTTTCTTTTTCGTTGCCACCGAAGCCACCATCGCCGCCGCAGCCTTGGCTTCCAGCGGTGTGGCCGCCGCCGTGTGCCACCAGTCCGGTGGCTGTGACGGGCGGGGTTGTTCCAGTTAGTACGTGGGTGGGTGTGTGCATGTGGCTCGCGAATCGTTTGGGGGATCGTCCCTTTCATCGTCGTTTTCTTTTAGTACCGAACCGCCGCCGCCACCGCCGACCACCACTGTCGGAGGTGGCAGTGGGTGGTGCTGGGATCAGTCCATCCGTGGCTACCTAAACCCGAACCTAAATAACTAAACCGTAACCCCAATCGCGAAAACCTTAAACCGTTTCAAAATAGTCATTTTATGTGAAAACGTCCTTTCTGCCGCTGTTTTGTTTCGTCCATAACTTTTCCGTCGTAGCTCGGTTTGAGGCAAAACTGGTGCTCACGGTTCACATTCTGTGTCGGGCACACTTTTCGTGTTTTAGCGAAAGTCTGGTTCGGCCTCTAGATAGGTGAAAAATAACTGTTTTTACAGCAGGTCCGAATACGGCAGACTCGCGTCCCATTCTTAGAAAATTCATATTAAATCGTAGGAAAATCGTTAGAACGCGTTTGATATGTCCCTGGAACCCTAAGGCATAGAACTTGCTGGTTATGGAAAAATAATTCTGGGTTGTTGAGTTTAGGGGGGGCTAAACAGGTCCCGAACAGACCTGTAATGTTAGAGTAAAAGCTGGAAGTTTCACGTTTAAGCTTGTAGTTGTGATTTTGGGTTAGGACTTCACTTTGACGTTTGATATCACTTATTTAGGTGGAAAGAGGTGAGTTGGAGTTGGCCGGCTCGTTTTGCTGTTGTGGATATCTGCGTTGCTTATGAGGTGAGTTCTCTCACTGCGTAGACTAGGAATTGTATATATGTTGCGGTAGTTGTGTGTACTATTGAATGGTTGTGTGAACTAGCTGTATTGTGGTGAGTAGCATTAGATTATTTTAATGCCTAGTATAAATGTGTTTTGTATACATCTCGGTGGGACCGAGGGCTCGGTGGGACCGAGGAGGTGCGGATAACTGTTGTGTGAACTCGGTGTGACCGAGGAGGTGCGGATAACTGTTGTGTGATCTCGGTGGGACCGAGGTAATTGAGTACATGATTATTTGTGTTGTGTTGTTGTACTATGTGACTGTTGTGGGTGTGTCTATATGCGGATAGGGGTGATATGTATATAATTGCTATCTGCGTAGGTGTCGGAATTCACTAAGCGTCGTGTTTACCCGTTCCCTACAATTTATGATTTCAGGTACGAGCGGCAGTCAGGCGTGACCGTACACACGAGCGCAGGGAGAAGATGGTTGCTTTTGTTATTTTAAAAACATTAAATTTGGATTCAGTATAATTTCCGTTGCGTCATTTATAATCGGCAATTTAACTTAACGAACTTCTGATAAACGCGTAATTGGTTTTGAATATTTATGGTTTGGTATTAATGAAATGTATTATTTTAAAGTTAAAATTTATCGAAATTTTTGGGACGTTACAGTGTCACCCTCGATGTGCACAACCGTGAGGAGATGAGACCCTACGGTACAGATGAGGCGATAGTGCCAGCGATTGTGACGAGAGTCACTCTCGCCTGGCACACTCACAGGAATTGTACCAAGAGTTGTCGAGCGCATGTGAGTATGCCCTGCGATAGTGACATATGCCACTATCGCTAATCACTGTCGCCGTCGGGGGCATGGCGTATAAAAGTGGAAGTGTGAGCTCTTTTAGTCATTTGGAACGGACTTGGGGGGCAGCCATACGATTTCTCTACATTAATTGTTGAGTCTCCTTCCCCAAACCGTTCTCCTTTCTCATTTATTATCTTGGATTAGTTGCAGTAGAGGATTAAATGTTCACCTTCAATGGTTGTTGTGCTTGAGAGGAAGCGTTCACTTCAAGAGATTCTATTTCCTCCATTCTAGGGTTTTGGTTTTCTTTGAAAACTACGAAGGTGAGTTCATTTTCATTTCTAAAACTTTGTACATGTTAAAATGTGTGTTTTAACCTTCTAAGCATCTCCTTACTAATTATTTCTTGATTTGGATGAGTTTTTACCAAAACCTAATTTTTGGATATTTTAGGGTTCTTGCTTGATGAAATTGTTTGGAAAAGATGTTTAAGTTATGTTTAAGAGTTATTTGTAGTTTCTATAGGTTTAACTACAATTTTCCCACAAATATGGAGATTGAGAAATCTAGATCAAATTAGGGTTTTGAAAAGTGTAAAGACTTTGAAGAAAGATTTATGGTGGACGGTTTCTTATGATGAAATGATACTATTAATCATGTTTGATTAGTTTTTGGAAAGTAAATGTCGTGCTACTGATTTTGAGGCCAATACAAGAAAAAATGGAAATGTTTATACTATGATATGTCTTGGTACAACTAAATTATCGTATGTGGGGTTATTATTCATATGATGAACTAGTTATTATACATGGTTTTAGTGTAATGAATCCATAGGAACTTTAGTCTTTATGTTCAATGATGGGATGATAGTTTCCCTCATTGTAGCACGAAATAGGCATTGACTCTCATGGTAAGTAAGATGTGGACCGTATGGTCGGGCATAGTCCCATAAGAAGTAAGGTGTATTTCCAATACGCTTGTACGTTTTCTTGGATTTGGAGATCTCAAAGTATAGACCTATAGGGGTTGAGGTTGAGACTCACGAGCAATAGACTTAGAGAAGTTAAGCTTGATATCCAATATGTTTATAAACTATGTGATTGGTTTTACTGACATATCAAGTGGCTTGCTTTTGTGTTCCGTCAGTGATGTTGGTAAACGGGTCTCCCCCGTCAACACAAGAGGTATTGTGTAAATATTGATTTTCTACCCAAGGTTAATATTATGGTTTTTCCGCATTACATTCCAATGACATTATTTATTTCCAAATAAAACTGTTTGTTCTAACTAGGCTTTAGCCTAACACTTTTTCTTAAAATGAGATGCATATAAGGTCATTCTAGCAGTGGGGCTCCTCGGGTTTGAGCGAAGAGTTGAGGAGTGGAAATAGCAATTTTGGTGGAGTAACTAGTGGCGTACTCTTGTGGGTTGAACCGATGTACTTTTAGAGAAGAGATAGAGACACCCATTTATAATCTAAGTCATTGCGGTTTAGATTAGTTGGTTGTCTAATGTATCTTTTCATAATTTGGGTTTGTAAACACCTTACTATTTCCCTGTTTTAGGGCGACTTACTCATTTATAGAATGTCATATTTCGAAATTATTCAGGTTTAAATTTACTCTTATTTTTAGGGTGTTACAAGTTGGTATCAGAGAAATGGTTAAGTGAACTAGGTATGAATGTAAGATTCCTATACTTAAGCTAAAACGACTAATTGTTATGGATTGTGAGAATGGGTAGAACTCTTAAGATAGGATGGTCTTAAAGTCGATGGATGTACACAAGTTGAGAATTGTGATGATGGTAACGAGAATTCTTATGTGTAGTATGTTCATAATTTCATTTAGCTACTTGCTATTATGAATGTATTGTTACGTGAGCATACTTGACTTACTATTATTATGAGGATTGTTGAATGTAATAGTACGTTTCCATATGTTTAAATTCTTATAGCCTATTTCTTACCACCATTCTCGAATGTGTGACAGACTGTGATGGTTAACACTAGTAATAGGTCGGATGGCCATGAAGTGAATACATCTATGGCCGACCAACCGAGGGTGACTACGGCGGTGGTGCCCCCAACCCCGAGAATGTGTTGGACGGTAGTGTCAACACATACCGCAAACCAACATTTCCACTTCCCAGTCGATTATGGGAGAGGTAACACCGGAAACAAGGATGATGGACAAGATGATGTGGGTAATGAATACGACCATGGCCCAACAACAAGACCTCTTTATGAAACTATTGGAGGATTGGGACACCAATAACCGTAGACACAAAGCGGTTGCTGAAAATGTAATTGTAGTGGGATCCGGGGGTACCGGGAATGCGATCCCTACTGAAGGTTTGGAGACTGTGGATATAAGGAAAACGGGGAGAGCTTGCTCCTACAAAACCTTCCTCAGTTGTAGGCAAGCCGAGTTTACTGGGACAGATGATCCAATTGTTTGCGTGAACTGGATTCGGGAGATGGAACATGCCTTCCAGACTTGTGAATGTGGCGAGGGCCAAAAAGAAAAATTCGGCTCTCAGTTGCTTAGAGGGGCGGCCTTCACATGGTGGAATTTTTAATCCACTTCTCTAGAGGCCTCTGTGTTGGCCAAGTTGAGCTGGACGACTTTCAAGAAGAAAGTGTTGGAATATATTGCAACGAGTGAGCGATGAACCAGAAAGAGGAAGACCTTCGAAACTTGAAGAAGGGAGAATTGTCGGTGAAAGAGTACACCCGAAAATTCCTGACAAGTTGGGGTTAGTGGGACATGTGGTCCTAACCGAAATAGAAAAGATCAAGGATTACATCAAGGGCCTTCCGTCGGACATGATGTCAATGTTTTGAGTATCCAAAGCCTCCACTCTTCATTAGGCGGTTGAAGAAGCCCAACTAATGAAAGATGCCTACAATCGAGATAGGGAAGAAGGTGGTGGAGTGATAGAGAAGAGGAAATGGGAGGGAATCTCAATACCCTTCAAGTAGCCAAAACCATTAAACAACAATCACCAGGGAAACGATCCTAGGCGCGAGGCTAAGTGGTGTTCCAAATGCCGAAGAAAGCACTTTAGCCCATGCAACTTTGTTCCGGGAAAGTGCTACAATTATGGCAAGTCCATTCACTCTTTCAAGGATTGCCCAATCAAGGAGAAAATATGCTTCGAATGCAAGGAGTCGAGTCACTATAGATGTGAGTGCCCAAAGTTGAAGACGGGAGGAAACGGGGGAAAGAAAGTGGATCCTCCGAGAGCATCGGGAAGAGCTTTTCAAATGACAACTGAAGAGGCAAAGGCATCGACATATGTGGTGTTGGGTACATTTCTCTTAAACTCCGTACCTACACATGTATTATTTGATTCGGGTACAAGTTTTTCGTTTGTGTCGAGTTCATTTTGCCAAAAGTTTTCTATGCCCACTAGTAGTCTAGAGGATGCCATAGTGGTAGAAATAGCGGACGGCGGTCAAGTGATAGTACGGGATGTGTTAAGGGGTTGTATGTTGGAGATCGTAGGAAGGAAGTTTCCGATCGATTTGATGCCAATGGTAATTGGAGGATTTGATGTAGTAATTGGGATGGATTGGATAGTGGGAAACCATGCTGAAATTGTATGTGCGAAGAAGTTGATTTGGATCCCAATTTCGGATGGAGAAGTGATAACCGTATATGGTGAAAAGAGAAAGGGGGAAGTAGAGATTATCACCATGGTGAAGGCAAGTAAATGTTTAGCGAAGGTATTTTCATCTTTTTTGGCATTTGTTATTGATCCCAAACTCGAGAAGAAGAAGCTCGAGGACGTAAAGGTGGTACGCGAGTTTTTCGATATGTTTCCAGACTATTTGCTCGGTTTGCCACCCGATAGTCAAGTGGAGTTCAAGATAAATTTAGTTCTGGGAGCGGCTCCGATCGCTAGAGCTCCTTATCGTTTAGCTCTATCCGAGATGCAACAGATGATGGCACAACTTCAATATCTTCTAGAGAAGGGGTTTATGAGACAAAGCTCTTCGCCTTGGGGAGCGTCGGTCTTGTTTGTGAAGAAGAAAGACAACACGATGAGAATGTGCATAGACTATATGGAGTTAAATAAGGCAATCGTGAAGAACAAAGACGGCACGATGAGGAACTTGTTATTATACATGGTTTTAGTGTAATGGATCCATAGGCACTTGAGTCTTTATTTTCAATGATGGGACGATAGTTTCCCTCATTGTATCACGGAATAGGCATCGGGTCTCATGGTAAGTAAGATGTGGACCTGTATGGTCGGGCATTGTCCCATGAGAAGTAATGTGTAATTCCAATGTGTTTGTACGTTTTATTGGATTTGGAGATCTCAAAGTATAAACCTAAAGGGGTTGAGGTTGAGACTCCATGAACAATAGACTTAGAGAAATTGAGCTTGATATCCAATATGTGTATAAACTATGTGATTGGTTTTACTGACATGTCAAGTGACTTACTTTTGTGTTCCGTCACTGATGTTAGTAAACGAGTCTCTTTCGTTAACATAAGAAGTGTTGTGTAAATATTGATTTCCTACCCAAGGTTAATATTATGGTTTTTTCCGCATTACATTCCGAAGACATTATTATTATTATTTCTAAATATAAGTGTTTGTTCTCACTAGGATTTAGCCTAACAACTTTTATTAAAATGACATGTATATCAGGTCATTTTAGCGGTGGGGCTCCTCGGGTTTTAGCGAAGAGTCGAGGAGTGGAAATAGCATTTTTGGTAGAGTAACTAGTGGCGTACTCTTTTGGGTTGAACCGATATACTTTTGGAGAAGAGATAGAGACACCCGTTTATAATCTAAGGGCCTGTTTGGTTCAGGTTAGGAATGAAAATGGGAATGAAAAATGATAATGACAGGGAATAAAAATGGGACTGAGTTTTTATTCCCCCCAAATTAAATCAGGAATGAAATTTTGGCTTTCGGGGGAATGAGCCCATTATATTATTGAAAACCAAATAGCTTCTTTTATTATCATTTACATTGATTACTGCTTAATACCTCTAACCAAACAGCCCCTAAGTGATTGCAGTTTAGATTAGCAGGTTGTCTAATGTATCTATTCATAATTTCGTTTTGTAAACGCCTTACTATTTCCCCGTTTTAGGGTGACTTACTCATTTATAGAATGTCATATTCCGAAATTACTCAGGTTTAAATTTACCCCTATTTTTAAGGTGTTATAGATAATTTCTATTTTATAAAAATGTTGTGGGGTTCAAGGAACTTTGAATGTGCATGGGTCAGTGCTATAGGCAGATCGGGTGGTCTCATTTATATCCGGGACCCGAACTTTTTTGAAATATCCCTAGTTTCTTAAGGTAGAAATTACATAATGGTGTGGGGTTGGTGGAAAACTCTAATGAAGCAATGTGTTATGGTCAACATCTATGATCCTGAAGACCTTTGTCTGAAAAACGATCTGTGGAATAGCATTTCAGGCTCAGTAAATGGCGATCCAGACATCTGTGGGGACTTCAACGAAGTCATGACAACAGATGAAAGAAAAGGTTCCATCTTTAATCCGAGAGGTGCATTTTTCTTCAACAATTTTATTGACTCTTCAGGACTTATCGGCCTGCAAATTGGTGGTCGGAAGTTAATCTGGATGAGTAGGGATGGATCTAAGTTTCGAAAACTAGACCGGTACCTAGTTTCGATCAACTGCCTTTCATCTTGGCGTAATGTAAATGTGTCGGCGCTCCCTAGGATCCACTCCGATCATTGCCCGCTGTTGTTGGATTATAACTCGCCCGACTTTGGGCCTTCCCCTTTTCGGTTCTTTAATTCGTGGTTGTCCGAAAATGGTTTGGAGGATTTATTACAGTCTTCCTAGAGCAGTAATCCTAACCGCTTATATGTGATTTTGAAAATTGAGAGATTTTCCAGGAAATTAAGGATGCTCAAAGACGAAATAAAAATATGGAAAGTGAAACATGTGAAAGAGAAACTGCTACTAGAGGTACTAATGCATAAGATTGCAGCCTTAGATACTATTGCGGAAGTAGCTTTCCTAGAAGAAGATTCGATTAACGGAAGGGACAATCGTGTGTCTAAAATCCAGGATTTGAAGGCCGGTGAACTTGCAGATCATAGACAAAAAGTGCGATCAAGATGGACTCTGGAAGGTGACGAAAATTCCAGTTTTTTCATAGGGCTTTAAATAACAACCATAAGAAGGCTAGATTAAATGGTCTTAACATAAATGGTTGATGGTTTTCTGATCCTGGCCGTATCAAAAATGAGGAATGCAGATTCTTTATAGCTAAATTTCAGGAACCGCATCTCTTTTCCGAATTTTTCCAGTAGCAAATTCAAATTGCTATCGATGGAGCAAAAGGCTTCGCTAGATCTCCCTTTCACGCTTGAGGAGGTTAAGGCGGCAGTGTGGGATTGTGGGAACGAAAAGACCGCAAGTCCAGATGGGTTTTCTTTTTCTTTCATAAAACAAAATAGCAGTCAATTCTTAGTCCGGACAGTTTTTCAGCGGTCAAATTTTTTGAAGAGCAGTTTGTGATCAACCCGGGAAGCAATTTCTCTTTCATCACTGTCGTTCCTAAAGTTAAAGACCCCCTCAACCTCGCGGATTTTCATCCCATTAATCTAATCGGGTGTATTTCAAAATTTATCTCGAAGTCTCTCGTGGAAAGAATCAAATGGTCCCATCGATAATTAGCAAGGAGCAATCGGTCTTCCTTCGGGTTCGGAACATCTTAGATGGACCGCTTATGGTCATCGAAACCGTCAAAGGGACAAAAAAAAGTTTATGTTTAAAGTGGATTTCGAAAAAAGCATTCGATAATATTAACTGGAAATTTCTTGATGATGTAATGAGACAGACGGGGTTTGGTGAAACGTAGATGGTTTTATTCGGGCAATTATTTCTTCGGTAAAATGTGCGGTCCTTGTCATTGGATCCCCGACCAAAGAATTCAATTTGGAAAAAGGTATTCGACAAGGGGACCCCCTCTCTCCCCGTTCCTTTTAATCGTGGCAGCAGAAGGCCTTAAAGTGGCAATCTCTGAGGCTATCGGGAAGGGGCTTTACCGAGGGATGGATCTTCCAAACAATGGCCCGTGTCTCTCCATTCTTCAATATGCAGATGACACTATGTTAGGATCATAAATGTCCTACATATTAGAAAGATATATAAAGAATTATATAGTTTATTTATAGAGTTTAATTATTTTATTTATTTAATTGTAAAAGCCTAATTGTGTTAAATGGGCTTTAGTTCTTAATGGGCTTGGGCCTTGTTTGTCTAAGGCCTAAGTATATAAGGTTTAGTCTTACCTAGTTTAGGTTAGAGAGCTTATTGTTTAGTAATCGTTCCCTTACTTTGAATTGTAATACTCTTTGAACGATTGATACTTTGAATGATTATGAGATGGATGACAACTTGAAATCAAAAATTGTTCTTGTTATCGTTTATTGATTCTATTGTTACTTGTCAATCTGGGATCTACACGTGGTATCAGAGCAGAATCGGTGATTTGAAGAAACTGAAAAAGCCAATCCAAAGTGAGAAAACAAAGAAATTTCGTATTCAATTTTCTGGAAAACGCAGCCGTGCCGTTTTGCCTATTCCCGGAGCTTGAACCGTCGGATCGTCACGATTTTTGGACAGTAGCTTCACGACATCTTCGTATACATTCTGAACGGTGGAGATTGTCATTTTAATTCCAGAAGGCACCTGTTTTATTTTCGACATAGTGCAGTTTTTCGTTGGGGTGAATCGATCATCAATCGGGTTTGCAAAACTTTTCGTTGATTTAATAATTCTTTTGTTAGATATCGATTGTTTAATCGTCTTAATTTGGTTTTATCTGCATCTATATAAATTCTCAAAGGTATCAATTTTTCAATTAAAAAAAATTCAGTTCTTGAGTTTTGGTGTTGTTCTTAAATTATTTTTGTGGTGATTATTGAAAAATATGATATATTTTGCTTAGAAATCGATTTAGGTATGTTTGTTTTTGTGTTTTTGGTCAAAATCTAACCCTACAGGAGTGAAATCAAGCAACCCCATCGAACCCTGATCCGAATTTCTCGACCAGCAGCAGTATCCGGAAGTTCCTTAGTGTTTCCGGGTAAGTTTCCTAATTCTCGTCACTATCCGGACGAATTGTTTCTGGTTCTCGGGTATGTTTGTTCGGACACTTCAATTTTTTTTCCAGATAAAATACACTTTCCGGACAAGACATTAATTTACCGGATAAATTGATTTTCCCGAATAACACAACTCGGTTCCCGGATAGTTTTTTGAAACTGTTCCGGATAAATCTTTTTTTCCGGACACTTTGATTTCCCGGATCATTTCTTTCCGACAAATTTCCGGTAATTCAATTGATTTCACCAAAGCCTCCGTTATTGACCGATTTGTTTTCTTGATTGACCACAAATACATGTACTGACATGTCGGTAGCGATTTTTGCAATTTTTGTGTGAATCAATCCTTAAATTAAAAGAGAGGCATCATTTTTTTTCATTTTTTTTGTATTTTTTCCCTTTTGTGATTTTGTGCTTGCATCGCATACATGCATATACATTGTTTGCATCATCATCTTATTCATATCTTAAGATTGATGCATATTGTTTACATCACATACATTCATCACACATCATAGCATACATACATACCTAACCACTGTTGCATATTTTTGTTGATGTTGAGTAATAGTTGTGATTTTTATCCGGTAAATCAGAAACAATTTTCATCCGATAATCTCGTCCGGTAAGTTTTGTTTTGTGTGGAAATTAATTCATCCGGTAAGTTTTGTTTGGTAAGTTGTGATTGGTAAGTTCATTTTATTGATAAACCCATTTAACCGCAGAATGTTTTGAGAATTACATCCATCGGTTCGATCGCACATCGCAAAGTTTCGATCTTTTGCATCTCTTTCGCACGAAGTTCTCTCAATTTCTTTTAATTAATCGTACGAATCTAATCGGTACTCGAGCTACCAAACGTCTCGTGATTGAGAGTTTTAACGAAAGCTGCGAATTTTTTAACGATCGATTTGTGATTTCTTTTGTGACAGTTTGAGATATTATAGTGACAGTTTGCATGTTTTTATAGTTTGTGATCCTTTGCGACGATTTGATCTTATTCGCGGCGCTTATCATTTTATGTGTTTTCGATTGACGTGTTTGATCTAACGTGGTTTGTTTTCTTACAGGTTTCATTCTCGAAGATTGATTTCGTTCGTTCGAATTCGATAATCAAAATTTTAAATTTTGAAAACGAATTTTTTTTTTTATTTTTCATCCGCATTTTTTATTCTTCAAAGTAACACTGATCAACGATCAAAATTTTCAGGTAACAATGACGTATTGCTTTAATTGGGAATGTTCAGCACATCAAAGACTATATGTTAGTGCATAAAGTGTATTAAAGATTTAATGTTCAATTGTAATAAGTCAAAGTATTGTAAAAGTCAAAGTAGAGGCTTTAAAGGTCAAAGTCAAGGTATTAAATGAGAGAGTCAAAGGTATAAATAGATATCTTGTGTAGAGAATTAGATAGGAGTCTTAGAAGAATTCATTCATACGTGAGAAATACTTGTAATAGAGAGATGACATCTAGAGAGAGAAACTAGAAAGAGAAAGTGGATCTCAATCCAATCTTTGTATTCTTTCTCTATTCCAATGAAGAAGATCATGATTCTTACATTGTTACTTGATTAGATCTGGGATCACAAGTGGTATCAGAGCAAGCAGAGTCAGCACTTTTGTGACGAAATTTCAGTATTTTTTTGAGAATTTTCGAACTACATAAATCTGTGAATTTGAGAGTGCTTTGGTTGAAGAATCTTTCACACACTTGTTCGTTTTGGTGATCTGAATCAATTCGTGCAAAGAAAATGGATTAGATTACATGTTTTGAGAGATTTCAGTGATTTTTGGAAGTTTTTTCAAAGTCTACTGCTCAGATCGAAAATGGCATTTATGTTGTTTTCTTGAAGATTCTTCCTGAACAAAAGGTGTTCAGATTGATTGTGCGAACGTACCTACGAAGTTTCAAGTCAATTGGATTTGATTTGAGTGAGTTAGAGTACTTAGAAAATTTCTGATACTCGACATTTATAACTGTCGTACAAAAGAGTGTTCTTGTGTTCATAATTGTCGCACAATACTAGCACTCATAACTGTCGTACAACTTTCATCCGACTTGTACTGTTCACTGGAACTTGTCGTACAAGAGGCGTACGACTACTACTGTTCATTAGTCGTCACTGACATGTCAAGTGGCTTACTTTTGTGTTCCGTCACTGATGTTAGTAAACGAGTCTCTTTCGTTAACACAAGAAGTGTTGTGTAAATATTGATTTCCTACCCAAGGTTAATACTATGGTTTTTTCCGCATTACATTCCGAAGACATTATTATTATTATTTCTAAATATAAGTGTTTGTTCTCACTAGGCTTTAGCCTAACAACTTTTATTAAAATGACATGTATATCAGGTCATTTTAGCGGTGGGGCTCCTCGGGTTTTAGCGAAGAGTCGAGGAGTGGAAATAGCATTTTTGGTAGAGTAACTAGTGGCGTACTCTTTTGGGTTGAACCGATATACTTTTGGAGAAGAGATAGAGACACCCGTTTATAATCTAAGGGCCTGTTTGGTTCAGGTTAGGAATGAAAATGGGAATGAAAAATGATAATGACAGGGAATAAAAATGGGACTGAGTTTTTATTCCCCCCAAATTAAATCAGGAATGAAATTTTGGCTTTCGGGGGAATGAGCCCATTATATTATTGAAAACCAAATAGCTTCTTTTATTATCATTTACATTGATTACTGCTTAATACCTCTAACCAAACAGCCCCTAAGTGATTGCAGTTTAGATTAGCAGGTTGTCTAATGTATCTATTCATAATTTCGTTTTGTAAACGCCTTACTATTTCCCCGTTTTAGGGTGACTTACTCATTTATAGAATGTCATATTCCGAAATTACTCAGGTTTAAATTTACCCCTATTTTTAAGGTGTTATAGATAATTTCTATTTTATAAAAATGTTGTGGGGTTCAAGGAACTTTGAATGTGCATGGGTCAGTGCTATAGGCAGATCGGGTGGTCTCATTTATATCCGGGACCCGAACTTTTTTGAAATATCCCTAGTTTCTTAAGGTAGAAATTACATAATGGTGTGGGGTTGGTGGAAAACTCTAATGAAGCAATGTGTTATGGTCAACATCTATGATCCTGAAGACCTTTGTCTGAAAAACGATCTGTGGAATAGCATTTCAGGCTCAGTAAATGGCGATCCAGACATCTGTGGGGACTTCAACGAAGTCATGACAACAGATGAAAGAAAAGGTTCCATCTTTAATCCGAGAGGTGCATTTTTCTTCAACAATTTTATTGACTCTTCAGGACTTATCGGCCTGCAAATTGGTGGTCGGAAGTTAATCTGGATGAGTAGGGATGGATCTAAGTTTCGAAAACTAGACCGGTACCTAGTTTCGATCAACTGCCTTTCATCTTGGCGTAATGTAAATGTGTCGGCGCTCCCTAGGATCCACTCCGATCATTGCCCGCTGTTGTTGGATTATAACTCGCCCGACTTTGGGCCTTCCCCTTTTCGGTTCTTTAATTCGTGGTTGTCCGAAAATGGTTTGGAGGATTTATTACAGTCTTCCTAGAGCAGTAATCCTAACCGCTTATATGTGATTTTGAAAATTGAGAGATTTTCCAGGAAATTAAGGATGCTCAAAGACGAAATAAAAATATGGAAAGTGAAACATGTGAAAGAGAAACTGCTACTAGAGGTACTAATGCATAAGATTGCAGCCTTAGATACTATTGCGGAAGTAGCTTTCCTAGAAGAAGATTCGATTAACGGAAGGGACAATCGTGTGTCTAAAATCCAGGATTTGAAGGCCGGTGAACTTGCAGATCATAGACAAAAAGTGCGATCAAGATGGACTCTGGAAGGTGACGAAAATTCCAGTTTTTTCATAGGGCTTTAAATAACAACCATAAGAAGGCTAGATTAAATGGTCTTAACATAAATGGTTGATGGTTTTCTGATCCTGGCCGTATCAAAAATGAGGAATGCAGATTCTTTATAGCTAAATTTCAGGAACCGCATCTCTTTTCCGACTTTTTCCAGTAGCAAATTCAAATTGCTATCGATGGAGCAAAAGGCTTCGCTAGATCTCCCTTTCACGCTTGAGGAGGTTAAGGCGGCAGTGTGGGCTTGTGGGAACGAAAAGACCGCAAGTCCAGATGGATTTTCTTTTTCTTTCATAAAACAAAATAGCAGTCAATTCTTAGTCCGGACAGTTTTTCAGCGGTCAAATTTTTTGAAGAGCAGTTTGTGATCAACCCGGGAAGCAATTTCTCTTTCATCACTGTCGTTCCTAAAGTTAAAGACCCCCTCAACCTCGCGGATTTTCATCCCATTAATCTAATCGGGTGTATTTCAAAATTTATCTCGAAGTCTCTCGTGGAAAGAATCAAATGGTCCCATCGATAATTTGCAAGGAGCAATCGGTCTTCCTTCGGGTTCGGAACATCTTAGATGGACCGCTTATGGTCATCGAAACCGTCAAAGGGACAAAAAAAAGTTTATGTTTAAAGTGGATTTCGAAAAAAGCATTCGATAATATTAACTGGAAATTTCTTGATGATGTAATGAGACAGACGGGGTTTGGTGAAACGTAGATGGTTTTATTCGGGCAATTATTTCTTCGGTAAAATGTGCGGTCCTTGTCATTGGATCCCCGACCAAAGAATTCAATTTGGAAAAAGGTATTCGACAAGGGGACCCCCTCTCTCCCCGTTCCTTTTAATCGTGGCAGCAGAAGGCCTTAAAGTGGCAATCTCTGAGGCTATCGGGAAGGGGCTTTACCGAGGGATGGATCTTCCAAACAATGGCCCGTGTCTCTCCATTCTTCAATATGCAGATGACACTATGTTAGGATCATAAATGTCCTACATATTAGAAAGATATATAAAGAATTATATAGTTTATTTATAGAGTTTAATTATTTTATTTATTTAATTGTAAAAGCCTAATTGTGTTAAATGGGCTTTAGTTCTTAATGGGCTTGGGCCTTGTTTGTCTAAGGCCTAAGTATATAAGGTTTAGTCTTACCTAGTTTAGGTTAGAGAGCTTATTGTTTAGTAATCGTTCCCTTACTTTGAATTGTAATACTCTTTGAACGATTGATACTTTGAATGATTATGAGATGGATGACAACTTGAAATCAAAAATTGTTCTTGTTATCGTTTATTGATTCTATTGTTACTTGTCAATCTGGGATCTACACGTGGTATCAGAGCAGAATCGGTGATTTGAAGAAACTGAAAAAGCCAATCCAAAGTGAGAAAACAAAGAAATTTTGTATTCAATTTTCTGGAAAACGCAGCCGTGCCGTTTTGCCTATTCCCGGAGCTTGAACCGTCGGATCGTCACGATTTTTGGACAGTAGCTTCACGACATCTTCGTCTACATTCTGAACGGTGGAGATTGTCATTTTAATTCCAGAAGGCACCTGTTTTATTTTCGACATAGTGCAGTTTTTCGTTGGGGTGAATCGATCATCAATCGGGTTTGCAAAACTTTTCGTTGATTTAATAATTCTTTTGTTAGATATCGATTGTTTAATCGTCTTAATTTGGTTTTATCTGCATCTATATAAATTCTCAAAGGTATCAATTTTTCAATTAAAAAAAATTCAGTTCTTGAGTTTTGGTGTTGTTCTTAAATTATTTTTGTGGTGATTATTGAAAAATATGATATATTTTGCTTAGAAATCGATTTAGGTATGTTTGTTTTTGTGTTTTTGGTCAAAATCTAACCCTACAGGAGTGAAATCAAGCAACCCCATCGAACCCTGATCCGAATTTCTCGACCAGCAGCAGTATCCGGAAGTTCCTTAGTGTTTCCGGGTAAGTTTCCTAATTCTCGTCACTATCCGGACGAATTGTTTCTGGTTCTCGGGTATGTTTGTTCGGACACTTCAATTTTTTTTCCAGATAAAATACACTTTCCGGACAAGACATTAATTTACCGGATAAATTGATTTTCCCGAATAACACAACTCGGTTCCCGGATAGTTTTTTGAAACTGTTCCAGATAAATCTTTTTTTCCGGACACTTTGATTTCCCGGATCATTTCTTTCCGACAAATTTCCGGTAATTCAATTGATTTCACCAAAGCCTCCGTTATTGACCGATTTGTTTTCTTGATTGACCACAAATACATGTACTGACATGTCGGTAGCGATTTTTGCAATTTTTGTGTGAATCAATCCTTAAATTAAAAGAGAGGCATCATTTTTTTTCATTTTTTTGTATTTTTTCCCTTTTGTGATTTTGTGCTTGCATCGCATACATGCATATACATTGTTTGCATCATCATCTTATTCATATCTTAAGATTGATGCATATTGTTTACATCACATACATTCATCACACATCATAGCATACATACATACCTAACCACTGTTGCATATTTTTGTTGATGTTGAGTAATAGTTGTGATTTTTATCCGGTAAATCAGAAACAATTTTCATCCGATAATCTCGTCCGGTAAGTTTTGTTTTGTGTGGAAATTAATTCATCCGGTAAGTTTTGTTTGGTAAGTTGTGATTGGTAAGTTCATTTTATTGATAAACCCATTTAACCGCAGAATGTTTTGAGAATTACATCCATCGGTTCGATCGCACATCGCAAAGTTTCGATCTTTTGCATCTCTTTCGCACGAAGTTCTCTCAATTTCTTTTAATTAATCGTACGAATCTAATCGGTACTCGAGCTACCAAACGTCTCGTGATTGAGAGTTTTAACGAAAGCTGCGAATTTTTTAACGATCGATTTGTGATTTCTTTTGTGACAGTTTGAGATATTATAGTGACAGTTTGCATGTTTTTATAGTTTGTGATCCTTTGCGACGATTTGATCTTATTCGCGGCGCTTATCATTTTATGTGTTTTCGATTGACGTGTTTGATCTAACGTGGTTTGTTTTCTTACAGGTTTCATTCTCGAAGATTGATTTCGTTCGTTCGAATTCGATAATCAAAATTTTAAATTTTGAAAACGAATTTTTTTTTTTTGATTTTTCATCCGCATTTTTTATTCTTCAAAGTAACACTGATCAACGATCAAAATTTTCAGGTAACAATGACGTATTGCTTTAATTGGGAATGTTCAGCACATCAAAGACGATATGTTAGTGCATAAAGTGTATTAAAGATTTAATGTTCAATTGTAATAAGTCAAAGTATTGTAAAAGTCAAAGTAGAGGCTTTAAAGGTCAAAGTCAAGGTATTAAATGAGAGAGTCAAAGGTATAAATAGATATCTTGTGTAGAGAATTAGATAGGAGTCTTAGAAGAATTCATTCATACGTGAGAAATACTTGTAATAGAGAGATGACATCTAGAGAGAGAAACTAGAAAGAGAAAGTGGATCTCAATCCAATCTTTGTATTCTTTCTCTATTCCAATGAAGAAGATCATGATTCTTACATTGTTACTTGATTAGATCTGGGATCACAAGTGGTATCAGAGCAAGCAGAGTCAGCAATTTTGTGACGAAATTTCGGTATTTTTTTGAGAATTTTCGAACTACATAAATCTGTGAATTTGAGAGTGTTTTGGTTGAAGAATATTTCACACACTTGTTCGTTTTGGTGATCTGAATCAATTCGTGCAAAGAAAATGGATTAGATTACATGTTTTGAGAGATTTCAGTGATTTTTGGAAGTTTTTTCAAAGTCTACTGCTCAGATCGAAAATGACATTTATGTTGTTTTCTTGAAGATTCTTCCTGAACAAAAGGTGTTCAGATTGATTGTGCGAACGTACCTACGAAGTTTCAAGTCAATTGGATTTGATTTGAGTGAGTTAGAGTACTTAGAAAATTTCTGATACTCGACATTTATAACTGTCGTACAAAAGAGTGTTCTTGTGTTCATAACTGTCGCACAATACTAGCACTCATAACTGTCGTACAACTTTCATCCGACTTGTACTGTTCACTGGAACTTGTCGTACAAGAGGCGTACGACTACTACTGTTCATTAGTCGTCCAATTTTTTGACCGACTTCACATTTTAGTCGGATAAGACGCGTCCGACAGTTACTGTTTATAAGCTCAAGTCGTACACAGTTTGTCCGACTATTACTGTTTACACTTCTAGTCGTACACAGTTTTTCCGACTACTACTGTTTACACTTCTAGTCGTACACAGTTTGCCCGACTACTACTGTTCATTCTGCTAGTCGTACACAGTCTGCCCGACAGTTACTGTTTACTTCCGAGAGTTGTCTGATTACTTCTCTGTCCGACAAGTTGACAGTCTTCACATTTTGCTTATCTGTTTAAAGATAAAACAAGTAATTTTTCAAGATGATGAGAAATTATATCATGAACTCTTTGGGAACTGATTCTAGACCTCCAATTTTAATTGAAAGAGAATATGAGCAATGGAAGGAAAGATTTGAGGATTTTTTAGGGAGACAACAGAATGGGTTGAACTTGTTAGATTCGCTAAGAAATGGTCTGATGAAACATGTGTATGAAACTGTTCAAGATCCGAATACACAAAACGCAGCTCCTAAATTGATTCCTATGTCTGAGTATTTTGTTGAACAGAAGGCTAGATATGATGCTGATAAAAAGGCTAGATCTTATCTAATCATGTGGATACCGAATGAAGTTTTCAACAAGATCGATAGCTTTAAAGAGAATGCAAAGATTATGTGGGATCAGTTGGAGAAAATGTTGCAAGGATCTCAGATCGGCAATCAGATGAAAACCACTTTGTGTATAAACAGATATGAAGAGTTTAGAGCTAAGGAGGATGAGACACTTTATTAGACTTATGATAGATTCATAATTTTACTCAATGATCTTAGCAAGAACAAGATCAAAAAGGATTTGATAGAGATAAATGTCAAGTTTCTTAGCATCTTACCAACATAGTGGAAGAGTGTGTCTAGGAAGATGAAACAAAATCCTATACTTTCTACCATGTCATTACATGAACTATATGAGACCATGCAACAAGATGAAGAAGAGATAGAAGAGAAGAAAGAGAAAAAGAGTAAGAAAAAGAAGAAAGAGATCTCTTCAGAACCAATTGCAACCTCTCTTCTTATGGGCCGAGACCGTGGCAACCGCATGTTATACTCAAAACCGTTCAGTCATACATCGCCGGTTTGGTAAAACCCCGTATGAAATTATGAACAACCGGAAGCCTAATATAAAATATTTTCGTGTTTTTGGATGTAGGTGTTATGTCTTGAACGATAAAGATCAACAGAACAAGTTCAGTCCAAAGGAGATTGATGGCATCTTCGTCGGCTTCATATCGGATATATCTGAAGCAATCCAGATCAATCATTGAAAGTGTTAATGTCAAATTCGACGAACATCACGAATTGGTTTCTGTTCAAAACAGTTCAGAACCCGTTATAACCGGAATATTAGCTTTTGGACATCTAAGTTCAGAACCTGTTTCAACATCTAATCAGGATCAATCTTCAACCTCAAAATCTCATTTAACTGATCTTGATTTATTATTTGATGAATTTTATGGTACTTACAAAAAATCTGCTGATTTTAACAAGATGGACCAAGCACCTATAACAATTTCCGCTGCGACTAATACTCAAGCTGGTGCTTCTGATTCAACACCGGTTGATGTTTCCATTCCTGTTAACGATATCTCAGTACCAGAAGCTGTTCATACACAACAAGAGACTCCAATTAATGTGGAATGATCAACACATCATGCTAGTTCTTCGGTTAATGACCCAAACATTCCTCAGCAACAACCTGAATCCTCTAATATTCCTTCAGAAATTCCAAGTGCTGAACCAGATGTCCCTCTAACCGAAGAAGGCACAAATGCTTCTCTCGACAATGTTCAAGAATCTTATGTTCCCCACCCGCACTCGACTAAGTGGACGAGGGCTCATCCTATTAATCAAATAATAGGTGACCCTAATTCACCTGTTCAGACAAGGTCGTCGTCTTTGACGGCTACAGCGAATGAGTGTTTGTTTGCGATATTTTTGATCAATATCGAACCACTAACGATTTCGGAGGCTCTCAATGATCCAGACTGGGTAATTGCAATGCAAGAAGAACTAAACCAATTTGAGGCGTTGAAAGTCTAGAGACTTGTTCCCCGCCCAGCGGATAAAAGTGTCATTGGTACCAAATGGGTATTGAAGAACAAAAAGGATGAAGACGGAATAATCGTGCGTAATAAAGCCAGACTAGTAGCGAAAGGATACAGGCAGCAAGAGGGAATAGACTACGACGAAACATATGCTCTGATCGCGCGAATTGAAGCAATAAGAATATTTCTAGCATACGCGGCATACAAAAACTTTACCATCTTTCATATGGATGTGAAAACAGCCTTTCTGAATGGCATTCTTAAAGAGGAGGTGTATGTATCACAACCTGAAGGGTTCGTCGACAAGGAAAATCCAAACCACGTCTACATCTTGGATAAAGGCTTGTATGGTCTAAAACAAGCCCCTCGCGCTTGGTATGAGGTATTATCATCTTTCCTACTTGAGCGAGGCTTCGAAAAAGGTAAAATAGATACAACGTTATTCAGAAAGCGCGAAGCAGGTGAAATTCTTGTTGTACAAATATACGTAGATGATATTATTTTTGGTTCGACTAACACATGCTTATGTACATGGTTTTCTGAGATTATGGTGACCAGGTTCCAGATGAGCATGATGGGAGAGATCAATTTCTTTCTCGGATTGCAAGTGACGCAGTTTTCAACTGGCATCTTCATAAATCAATCCAAGTACATATTTGATATTTTGAAGAAATTCAAAATGGAAAATTGTACGACGATCGGAACACCTATGGCACCCAGATCAAAGATAGGTCCTGAAGAAAATGGTAAGAAAACGGATATCAGGACTTATCGAGGTATGATAGGATCTCTTATGTACTTAACGTCTAGTCGACCAGATATTATGTTTGCTACTTGTTTGTGCGCAAGATTTCAGGCAAATCCGAAGGAGTCACATCTCAGAGCTGTCAAGCGCATATTCCGTTATCTAAAGGGCACTACATATCTTGGTTGATGGTATCCAAATGGCACGGGATACGAGTTAACTGCCTACTCCGATGCAGATCATGGTGGGAGTTTATTGGACCGGAAGAGCACAACGGGACACGTCCAATTTTTGGGAGATAAGTTAGTAAGTTAGGCGTCAAAGAAACAAAATTGCGTTTCAACCTCTACGGCGGAAGCTGAATACGTTGCTGCCGCAAGTTGCTGTTCGCAAGTAATCTGGATGAAGACTCAGCTTATGGACTTCGGATGCAAATATGAAAAGATCCCCATCTATTGTGATAGCAAGTCTGCGATTGCCATATCAGTGAATCCGGTCCAACACATAAAGACAAATCACATCGAAATACGGTATCATTTTATTAAAGATCATGTTGAAAAAGGTACAGTTGAACTGTATTTTGTACCTACTGAATATAAACTTGCCGATCTTTTTACGAAGGCTTTGGATGAGAAACAATTCAAGTTTCTGATCTCAAAGTTAGGCATGTTGAATTTGAAGGTTTGAATATTCATAATTTTCATTCAATAGTTTGAAAATTCTTGTTCATCACTCAAGTTTTGTAACTTGTTTGAGGAATAGAAATTTTCATCTTATTGAATCTTTATTATGAATCTTTCAAATTTTTATGTTTTTCAGTATTGTACAAAGTTTATTTCAACTTTATTCTTTCTTTACCGTTCACATGCTTTGTGTAGTTTGTGTGTTTGCATTTGTCTAGGGGGAGACAAGAGAAGAATGTGATTATTTGTCGAGGGGGAGCATACACAGAAATTTAAGTATGTGGTTAATCAAGAGCAGTGGATATACAAATGAAGATAAGGTAAGTCTTCTTTACTTTATGTTTCTTGTGCAAACCCTACTTGATGAAAACTCATTTTTCAAAATATTATGCATCATTGTAGGGGGAGCAAAATTTCTTGAAAACACAGCTTGAAAGAACCAGTTAAAAGTTGGACATCTTTTAAACTAGAAAAGTTAATTTTTGAAAAAGCTGAAAATATCAATTTTCTGAAAAATGTCCAAGTATAGGATGTAGTCGTACAAGCTTTGTCCGATAACTTATCCTTGTCGTATAAGCCTTGTACGATTACACATCCTAGTCGTATAAGAGTTGTTCGACTACTTTGCCGAGTCGCACAAGCTTTGTCCAACTTCCTAGTTTAGTCGTACAAGTTTTGTCCGACTACCTAGGTTAGTCGTACAAGCTTTGACCGACTACTTTGCTAGTCGTACACGCTTCATACGACTAACACTGTTCATTGTGCTTCAATGTCCGACTTTTATGAATTCCTTATCGGATACGCTTCGTCCGACTAAGATGAACTAATCGTACATCGTTCGTACGACTAGTTGACTGTGGCGGTCAAACGTTTGGACCAATCTTCGCATGCCATGTGTCACATTGACCCTGAGTTGAATAAATAGAACGTTTTTAAATGTCTTTTCTTTTTCCGACTATCGAACCACACAAAAACCCTCTATTGATTTTCAAGAATAATCGATCATTTGTTGCTGTGATTCTCTCATTCGACTCGAAATCATACCTGGTTAGTGTTTCTGAACTTAGTTTTTCATTTTGATCATTACATAGATTGTCGATTTCAGTTTAATAAGAAACTGTTTGTATTCTGATCAGTACAAATCGTGCACATTAGATTGTTTTAGGTTGAAAAATATGATAAGATAGGCTTCTTATTATGAATCGCACAATAGGGTACTTGATTTCATAAGTTTTTGATTCAAATTCTTAGATCTGGGTTTGAAACTTCAAATTATTTCGAAGTGTTCATCGTAGTCGTACAACACTTGTCTTCATGTGTTCTTAACTGTCGTACAATATAGGACTCATCATTGTCGTACAAAGCGTGTCCGACTTCTTTTTTGTCGGATAAGTTTTGTCCGACTACGTTTGTCGTACGACTAGATTTGGTGTGTTGTCCGACTACCACCCATACTTAGGAAACTTTTGAGATTTTTTTTTCCTCAAAATGTTGGTGATTTGAAATTCTTATCCCGGTGATTTTATCAGTTCAAAATCAGATCATGCACATGTTCAAGAGCACGTTGATGGTAATTCTTCAGATGAGAACACTATCATTCCATCACACCGATCATCACACCCATCGGTGAATGCGCGCAATCCGGATGATGATCTTATACTTTCGAAGGACAAGTTGGATTTCAAGCCCAACAATTACACTTTTGATGTCAATGTTCGCATGGATTATCATCTGATTGTGGAAATTCTCAAAGGTCATCCGCTTCGAACTGCTCTTGAAAAGACACAGCTAGTACCAACGATCTACTTACAACAAGATTGTCATACAATTAAGTATGTTACTCGAACTGACGCGACTAACTACTTTACATTGAAAGTAGATCATTTTGATGCCAAGCTGACACTAAAGCGTCTGAGAACTGTTCTTGATCTTCCGTTTTCTCCAAATTTTGAGGAAATGATCTCTGAAGAAGATTTGTGCCGAGATATAATGCTAATGGGTTACAATAATCAGAAAGGAGGAATTCTTACAGTTGCGTCAAAGTTCAAGAAAAACTTTCTACCACCATTATACTATACACTGTTAAGCATCATTAACAGGTGTATGACTGCCAAACATACGGGAGTTGATACTTGCAGCATCTCTGTACTTCGCATGTTTCATGCCATCGCATTTAACCGGAAGATAGATTTCACAATCCTTATCTTGAATGAGCTGATAGAGGTCGTAACTGATAAATCAAAACCATCAAAAGCAAGATCGTTCGTGCCGTTTCAGAGATTCCTACAGATCGTTTTCACTACATCATGCATGCCAATAGACAAATTCCAAGACATGAAAGAGTTGCCCTTGGTCCAAAACAATGGATGTGGTACATTCGTATTCCGAAGGACTTGCACTTTCCTAACACCATGATTTTACCTGAATCTGTACTCGCATACGCTGACCAGGAGTCACCATTTTTGAGTGAGTATAGAGAAGTGCATGCACTCATGGCCCGGCCAGAACCGGAGGGGCCTACCCAGGGTGCAAATCCTATTGGTGAGCGTCGTGAGGGTATAGATGCTAGTGAGCGAGTTCAGGATACTGGGGTACCTGAACAGGTTGAGTTGAGAGGTAAAAGTGATGTAAGGGGAGAAGGTGTTGGGGGTGCTCCTGGTCAGTCATCTCGTGCTTTTGGGGGTGCTCCTGATGACGAAAGAGATGATGATGGTAACGATGGAGGAGATTCTGATGATGATAATGATGATGATCATCCAAATGATCAAATGGATTTTACTGTTGAGAATATTGTTCATACTACTACTCATTCCGAGCTACATTCTGATGCTAGAGGAGTTACAAGGGGAAATGAGGGAGTATTAGTTGAAACAGAAAATGATGTGAGGATGTGTGAAATGGAAAGAAAAAAATATGGCGAGAGTGAGAAAGAATCTGAAAAAGTTTTAACTACAGATTCTCCCCACACCGTGTCTAGCCGGGTAGCCACATCTACTGTCAGTGTGCGTCCGTCGCCACGAGACATTGAAGAAGCCATAGTGGACCCAGCTACGCAATGCACAACCTCCTTAAGCCACTCATCAGCTTCTCAACAAGTTGTTGTTTCATTTTCACACAGGGGATTAGCACATACACTATCGGCAACACAATCGGTGTTTGCTGGTATTGAAACAGATAGGCAACTGCCCCGACCATCGACTTCATTTGTCCACACATCGAGTCTAGAGCCATTCGGATTTTCTTCTTCTTTTCCTAGGACACAAAGGCCGTTTGTCACTTCATCAATGGTGACACAAAATGTTGAAGTTCTTCGTGGCCCAACCAGAACGCCCCGAGTGCAGCCGCCATTCGTTGGTACTGTGCGTGGATCGGGCGGAAGTCCTGTCAATGTTAACACCATGCCAGCATTGAACACAGGCCATTCAGTCTCTATGACTGCAATGTCAACCAGTAACCTAAGTGGTCTGGGTGTTAGTTCCCGTGTTCCGAACGTATCAAACTTACGTGCCTTGATGGGTCCTCCTCCTCATAACTATGTATCTGTGAAGCTGCTCAAAATAGCCATTCAGTCTATCAACAACAGTCATAAAGCTCAGATAGCATAATTGAAGGATGTGGTTGTGAAATTGTCTGACGATGTTCAAAAGGTGCTAAAAGGGAAATCTGTTGCCGAATCTTCTTCCACACCGTCTGAAACTCCACCGGAATCTCAACCAAACCCGAAGGTATTTCCTAATCTTCCTTCACACGAACTCAAATCTCAAATGCTTACTAGGTTACTAGAACAAGGAGATAATAACTCACAAGAGGAAGTGGATCTACTAGGTCTTCTTCGCCGTCAAACCGAACAACAAGCCAGTATACCGAACCAATTTCAAACGCTTCAACAATCCTTACACGACATGACCAATGCCATTTCGTTTGGATTTTCTTGGCTTTCTGATAGACTCAAAGTGGTGGAACAGAAATGTGGTATTCAAGCCCAAACCACCAAACGTGGGCATGATGATCAAGATCCTGATCATGATCACCATGAAGGGGAGAGAAGTATAAGGCAAAAGGTGGGAGAAGCTAGTGGTTCGGGTACTCAAATGCCTGAAAATGTGGAAACTATTGTGGAAACGGGTACTGATAATGTCGGTGGTACTCAAGTCAATGAGAGTGATAAGATGTGGGATTCCTGGATGATGTCAGTCCTACGGTTGAAAAGCTTGATGGTTGTGACAACAGGACATTTGAGGAAAGAATGGCAGATGCTTTTATTCAAGAGTGTGTATATGTTGACTCTGAAGATGATCCGGAGGTAACAATTGTAAAGATTAATGAAGAACTGGACGATGTGTTTGATGGAGTTAATGTGCAACCGGGTTCAGATTTAGAGAATGAAAATGAAAATGCAGCTCAAGTGCCTGATCCAGTAATTGATGTACCTGTAATTCCTGATCTGCTTGAAGGAAAAATAAAAGATCCAGTGTCTGAGGCTGAAATAAGAAATCTTCAAATGTTGGTTGATCGAGAAGCCTTGATTGAAAGAAGAGGACACATAATCGGTATTATTACTCCATTTCAAGAAGATATTCGGAGTGATCTATTCGTGAAAGTCATTCATCCGATTGATAAGGTAAAACTGTATTCCATTGATAAGCTTTCCAGATTTCATCAGATTGAGTATCTACATATGATGGGAAACAAAGATCGTGAACTTGAATCTGTGAGAACAAATAAAGAGATAGTGAAGATCAACGAGATAGAATCTGAGAAGATTCTAAATGTCTTATATCCGAGATTCTATGTGTACAGAACTGATGGAAAGGAATGGAACTTCAGTGAAGCCGACTTCAAATCGTTAACATGTGAAGACTTCTTCAGACTATATGATATTCTTGCACGAATGCCAAACAAGGATATTACCTACTCTAAAGCGTATCAAGCAGTCAAAAGGTTTATGAAAAACTTGGTTAAACTGGCATACCTAACAGACTTTCAAATGGCGTTGGAAGGAAATCAGATAAGAGTGAATACTAGAAGACCAAACAGAACTTGGCAGATATTGAAGGTATTCCACTTTACACTGTGTTAGAAAAGCCAGCATTTGGTGTTGTTTATCACAATGGTCAGAAGAAGAAGAAGTTCCTCAAATTCATTGAAGTGAACAAGTATTGTGATGGCACACTCAAAATAATCAAGATAAGGCTGTATGAAAGAATCAGGCTGGATAAACAGAAGTTGGTATTCTTGAAAGAAAAAAAGAAAGTTATGATCAACAAGGCACTGAAAACTATTGAAGATAGACTTGAATACTGGCATGCGCTCAGAAGATTTGAGATCATTTTTGGAATCAGAAAAAGGTACATTCCACCAGAGCTGCTTAGAAGAGGAAGTTTATTTGGCTCACTTGAATACAAAGGGGGAGAATGTTAGTGTTCAAATTATAAGTTGTATTCAAGTTGAGGGGTTTATTTTGTAACTTTTGTATCTAAGTATAAATAGCTTAGATATGCTTACTTTTCATAACAACACTCATAATTCCCAATATCAATCTTGTGTAATTCTCTCTATCTTGTAAGTCATACTTTGGAAGATTAATAGAGATGGATTGATTGCATACGAGTTCTTGATCATATTACTTGTTTCTGGGATCACACTATATGAAAAGAATATCAAGCAAGAAGATGAATTGTGCAGCAAATACATCAAAGAACTGAATGAACAGAAATATCAATTCTGGAATAGTTATGAGAAGCTTGTTAAATCTGAAGAAAAGACAACGATCTAGAACTGAGAACACTGAGCTGAAAAGGAAGATTTCTGAAGTTCCATCACAAGACGACATAAAGGCACTTGAAGAAAAGGGAAAGACCTTAGAGCGTGAAAATCTTGAGTTGAAGAAAAGGATATCTGTTCTTGAAAAACAGATTCCTGTTTTTGAAAAAGAAAAGAGCGACTTCTCAAATGAGAAGAAGAATTTTGAAAGAAAAATTCTTGATCTTTCCAACAGGATTTTCGAGGAAAGAAAAGTGTTTGAGCTTAATAATTCTAAACTTTCTAAACAGATTTCTGATTTTGAACAAGTCTTAGTGCTTGAGCGAGAAAAGTTTGAGAACCAAAGAAAATCCTTTGCAAGTGTAAAGAAAGAGCTTGAAAAGAAAAACGTTGCGTTTTTCAAAGAAATATCTGACAAACGCAACACTATCGAAAAAGATTTTGAATGTGAAAGAACCATTTTTGAAACAGAAATTCATAAGCTTACACAGAAATTATCTGGGTTAGCAACCGAGATTTTGAAGGAACAAATGGTTAAATCTGATCTACAAAAGAAATTTGATTTAATTCTCGAAGAACGAAATGCTTTATCCGTTATAATCAAGAAACTTGAAGAAAGCAAGTTCAAAGGTGTTCAACCTCCTTATGCTTCAAGTTCAATTTCTACAAATCGTTCTTCAAAGAGTTTTGTCAAAACAAATGAGTTTTCAAAAGATCAGATTCGACCTTCCAAACTTTTCTATAATTCTCGTGTTGATAATAAAGATAATCAACTATTTCGAAAAGCCAAAATGGTTTGGAAAAGTAAATCAACTACAGAAGACAGTGATGGAAACACGTCTTATAAATCTCCTGTAATTGATACTAAGTCGTTTATTCCCAAGACTGATTCATCTACTCATATTTATTCTACAGCGAAGCTAATCAGTGTGAGTCGAGCAAAGGTCAGTTGTACTAATTGTGGGAAGAATGACTTTGTGAATCCAAGGTACGCAAATCATTGGCATGGAACTTATAGTATCCCTGGTCCTCATCTTAAGGTTAAGGCATTTAACCATCAAGGATCCATCAAAGGATGGATACCAAAAGCTTTCTAATCTGTTTTGCAGGAATGTTATGTGCGTATAATTCAGAAGATTCTTTCCACATGACTGCATTCAAATGTTATGCTATTTTTGAGGTGGGTACTATTGTGTGAAATGTAGGTGCTTAAAGGAATTCAAAGACTGTGGTAATTCATTCTGAATAACTTACTTGTGTTGTTATTCTCCAATCTTAACTTCCATGATTGCCACGTCTAATATTTTCTTGACTTAGTTATTTCCATGTCTCACATATTTGTTGATTTTTCGATGGAAATACACTCGTTTGAATTCCCATTTGCTTTCAAAGCTCGTCATTTCATATTAATGATTAAATCTTTATCTGAGATAATAATTGTGACTTGTTCTTCACAATTAATTTTTCTGATCATTGTCTCATTTATTACAAATATTGTGCTTACTGAGTCATTCTGTTTAGCGCTTGATTTTGTTTCCTGAAATTCTATATTTCAAATGATTTTAATGACTTCTGATCATCTCAGATCATGACTCGTTCTTAAATTCTTTGACTTCTAAACATTTCACTTTAGAACTCATACTTCCTTGTTTACTAAATTGTTCTACTCGATGCATGAAAGGAGTGTTAGGACTTACATTGTTTCTATGGTCTATCCAGGACCGGAAGGACCTACCCAAGAAACACATCCCTTATAGATATCAGTGAGGTGTCTAGATTGATAGATGAGTTCAGAGTGAAAAGAATATGGTGAGGATGTGACAAGACTTAAAAGAATTATTGATCCTTACCAAATCAAGTCAGTTATCCGGGTAACCACACAATCTATTCATTCTCGTTCTTTGGAGATGAATATTGAAACAGACATGGACCCAGTGTCGATAACTTGTGTTACCCCACCTAGCCACTCAAGTGTCTCACAAAAGATGCTTGTTTCATAAATGCACGGAGGTTTAGCTCATAACCTATCTATTCCTCACTCGGAGGTCTTAGATATTGAAAAAGGAAGACATCAGCTCTGGTCTTCGAACTTCATATTCTAATCACCGTGTCAATTGATTTTTTACTTGCATCCCAAGTTAAATCAAATTTTAAGCCAAATCGATATAAATTAATTTTTTTTCACACATGCACGAGTCTTTGTGATTCCAATCGCATATCTTCGTGATATTGCCGGAACAGTTTGAGAAGTAATTTTTTAACATTTTACTTCAGTGATAACTGGAAGTCCTATCAGAGATACCCCATTGCCAACTCTGAACATAGGCTACACAATTTTTTAAATTGTTGTGATAACAGTTACTATCGTGTTTTTGTGTTAGATATTTACCCTCTGGTTACTTAACGTTCTATCTGGTACTTTGCTACTCACCAGTGTTGTCTTTGAAAGTATATGATGCTCCGGATACTCCTACTCATCATGAGGGGGGGGGGGGTAATGATTCAGATTCAAAGACACCGATTATCAATTTTAGGGGGAGTTAGCAAAAGCCGAGGGGGAGTAGTAACTGTTGTTCAGTTCCGATATTTGATCAATTCCGAAAAGAGTTCAAAGTGTTAACAAGTGATCAATTCTTCTCATTACTTATAAAGTGGTGTTCGCTAAAATATTTCCTCCTTTCATGCATTTCGGTTCTACAAGTTCTTAAAGCTGAAAGCAAATTCAACTCACGGTTCAAAGACAAATTCGTTGTTCACTGAATCTGGTGACAAAGTTGAAACTGAAGATAAGAGCTTAATTCAAGGGGGAGCCCTGAAAGACGTAAAGACAAGCAACACCAAAGAGTCTTTAAAGATTCAAGAGGAAGAGAAGATCAAGACTTGAAGATTTCAAGACCGATTTTTCTTTATATATCTTTACGGGGAGATTGTTAGTACCATAAATGTCCTACATATTAGAAAGATATATACAGAATTATAGAGTTTAATTATTTTATTTATTTAATTGTAAAAGCCTAATTGTTTTAAATGGGCTTTAGTGCTTAATGGGCTTGGGCCTTGTTTGTCTAAGGCCTAAGTATATAAGGTTTAGTCTTAACCTAGTTTAGGTTAGAGAGCTTATTGTTTAGTAATCGTTCCATCATTCCCTTACTTTGAATTGTAATTGTTAGCTCCAATCTTTAGGATAAATAGAAGTATTGGAAAAATAGACTAAGTATCGACATCAACAGAAGCTCTGCCGAGTAGCCGAGTAACCGAGAAGACAGAAGTCTCCGACAGAGGCTCTGCCGGGTTAGCCAAGAAGACCGAAGTGAAGAAGCAACAGAAGATTCTTCTAAGCGGACAAGGCCACAGAGCTTCTGTCATACTTGACAGAGCCTCTGTGGTAAAAAGAAGATCTACGCAAAAGATCTATACAATGACAATCGTACTTCACACGATTTCTGCCATTCGAAGGTTCTGAAGATCACTCGTAAAAAGGCGTGACATGAAAACTCCACGTGTCAAACTCTGATAGGTTTCAGCCTAAAGCAGAATACGGAGCATTTAATGAACGTTGTATCTGCAACAGTTCCAGAATAATGTTTTGTACCTTCCAGCAACTGTTCCAAGCAGTGTATTAGTACCTACCATCCTTAGTATATATAGATCTTGTCCCCTTTAGAAGTAGTATAAATAGAAGGTTCATGTGAACTCTTCTATTAAGCTTTTCACAACACACACACACACCTTTAGAGCAATTTCTTGTCAAACCTTTCGGTGTTCTTGGTGTTCTTATTATATGAAATACAGTGAATCATTGAGCTATTTATCTGTGTTATTTACACTTCATATATTTGATATTGTGTGTTATTCTACCTCATTATATCTGTTAGTTCGTTAAAACGCTTCCGCATTATATATTGTTTGAACTAATTAGATAGAATCATCATTGTTAAGCAAAACAGGAACCAACAATTGGTATCAGAACCTGCCTTGATTTTCTATATCAAGTGATCCACTCTTGCAATGATTTTTGGTAGAAACTTGGACTGATATTAACCCATTCTTCATTCCTTCTGTTTTTCTGCCACTCTCGACCTGTTCGACTTTGGTATACTTACAGAACCTGTTACTACGGTTAAATCTCCATTTTAGTACATTGCTTAAAGCTTTTAAGCTTAAAAACTCTATTATTACCAACTTCATCTTCAGAAAGCTTACCCTATTTTCTGGAATTATCACTCTCTCAGAATGACAAATTCAAACAACTTCTTCACCGCTGGTTCCTTAACCAAGCCACCCACACTACTCAGAGATGAGTACCCTCAGTGGAAGATACGAATGATTCACTTCTTCGAGGGTACTGACAAAGAACTCTTGCACTTTATCAACAATCCTCCTTTCGTTCCCATGGTCACAGTACCACGTATTCCTGCCATAGGTGACACTCCTGAGGTTCCTGCGTACGAGAAACCAAAGACCAAGGAAAAGTGGTCCGAACCTGATTGGGCAAGATATGAGGTTGCTCAGAAAACAAAGAGACTTCTGATAATGGCCATACCCAATGACCTTTTCCAATCCCTAGATGCGTGTTAGTCTGCATACGATCTGTGGAAGGAACTGGAAAAACAACTGGAGGGTGGGGCCAAAACTCAGAAGAACCGCAGAGCCCAATGCATAAATGAATACTATGCATTCAAAGCTCTGTCGACCGAATCTTTGCAGACGACATATGATCGGTTTAACTTTCTAATCAACAAGTGCAAGAAGTTCGGGATTCACAGAACTTCTGAAGAGAACAACGTCATGTTCCTAAAGAGCCTAAATGAAGAATGGCTCCAGTTGTCCATGTCTCTGCAAACAAATCAGGACTTAGACACCTGGACTCTGTCAGATCTCTATGGAACATTGGCAGCCCAAGAGCCTCAAATCGCACAAGCAAAAGCATAAATCAGTGCACCTCTTGCACTGGTCGGTAAGACCACAAAAGCTAGAGAGATGCCAACGGAGAAAGCTGTAGAGGTAAAGAAGGAGAAGAAAAAGAAAATATTGATCGTTGATAGTGAAGATGAGGAGGTGGTGGAAGAAGAAGAGACATTAATGGCCTCTATTGCTAAATCGTTAGCTCTTTTGACAAGGGAATTCAGCGGAGGTTACCAGAAGAGGTCTGGTAATGAACGCTATGGAAGAGAAGGGTCAAATGAAAGGAACGACAGAGGTAGCGACCAACAGAGGTCGACTGACAGAGGTGGTGACCGACAGAGGTCAGACGATAAAGTTGGCAACACTCTACAGAACCAAGTATGTTACAACTATGGTAAGCCAGACCACTACGCCAATGAATGTAGAACTGAAAGAGGTAGTGACCGACAGAGGTCGGACGACAGAGCTGGCAACGGTTCCCAGAACCAAGGATGTTTTAACTGTGGCAAGTCAGGTCATTATGCCGCTGACTGCAGGAGCAAATCCAACCGCCCACAGAGGGACTCTGCTTACTACAAAAAGAAAGCAGAGTTTTATGCTCAGAAGTCGCTAATGGTGAATCAGGAGAACTGGCTGTCAGACGAATCATCTGATGAAGGCGACAAAAACGCCTTGTTATGTGGAATGGCAGAGGTCAGCTCATCCTACTCCGATAGTGAGGTATCCACTTCTGACTCTAACTCTAGTCAAGCAGAAGCTGATTTGCTCAAACTAAACATTGAATACACAGAACTTAAAAAGACATGCGAAAGTATTCAAAAGAAGCTTACCTTCTTTGAGAGAAAATCTAGACTTCTCACTCAAGAAAAGGCTAAAAGCTTTCAAGAAAAGGAAGAAATTGGAAGAAATTGGAACAAACACCTAAATCCTTTGAAAGAAAAGATTTCTGAACTTAACTCTGCATTAAAAACAAAATCTAAAGAACTAGTGGACGTTGAGACCGACAGAATGAACATTCTAGCTCTTAAACATTATTTTCAAAAGGAAAGATAAGTCCTCTGTCAAGATTTACTCAGAAGAGATATTTTAATAAAGAAATACCAAGATGCACAGAAGGTGTACGAGAAAATTAACACACAAATAGGGAGACGGGGAATTGGCTTCTGTGATATAGATCCATACACCGGAAACAAAAGAAACAAATCTCTGTCATCTCTATTTCTCACTGGAAGTACAAGAAAACCTGATTTTCCAAATCTACTCTCTGTTAGCAAAAGGCGAAAAGTATCTGGGGAACCTCACATAAGGAAACCTCTGAAGATGACAAATGTGTGGTTTGAAAACACAGATTTGTCACCTTCAATCTCTGTCAAAAGAGAATCCAAACCTAAGAAATATCTGAAAACTCAAGATCAGATAGGAATCTTCAAGTTTGGTAAACCCAAGACTCAAACACAGGTTGCCTTTGTCTGCATGATAAACTCTGAAAAGAAATTATCGGCAGAGGCTCCTGAATTCAAGCCTAACATTTCAGATGAAAAAGAGGTGATAGAAATCGGGAAAAACAACTTTTTCGAAAACTTCTGTACACCTTCTGTCGATCAAAATCTCTCTGAAGAAACCTTATCAGATACTTCTGTTGACTTAGAAGATAGTCCCTTAGAAAAGGAAGAAAGTGAGTATGGCACATGCTCTGAAAGTCCAGCCTCTGTCGAAAGGGAACTAAGTGACTCAACCTCTGTATATGAGGATGATTCATCTTCTGACGAACCTGAGACTGACTCTAAGTCAGAGATAGGACCTTGTGACACAGAGGATTTTAAACTACCCTCTGGAGTTCTTAACAGAACTATTCCTCCCAAGGAGAAAATCACAAGAGTTCCTATCTGTCCAGACTTTTTAGACATGTGTATACAAGCCAAAACCTCTCTTAAGCTTGAGAAAATTAAACAACAAAAGGCTATGTCCTCTCAAAATCCAACAAGTTCAAAGATTTTAAAATCCTTAAGGCCTATTAAAGAAAAACTAACATGGAAACAGAAGGGTAAATGGGCTAAAAATGACAAATCTTTTTCTTCTGTGACAGTGAAACATGCAGAAGTTCACCACAGAAGGGGTCCACAGAAGGCTGCTCTCAACAAAGGATTTTGCAAACAACAAACTAGCCTATATAGGTCTTCTTGTAATAGGAAGTCAAATGTTAGGATAGAATGTAATGCCTCTGTGCCCCCATTTAAAGTTTTCAATGAAAATTTCAAGCAAATCTCTTCGCACATTGATTATTGTCATTGCTTTGATCTCATGTATAAATTAAGCCAACACTTCTCAAATCCACATTGTTTACTCTCTGTACCCAACAAGAATGCTAAATTCAAGGGTAAGAAGAAACATAATGTTTATTCAACAGAAGCTAAAACAAAGTCCAAGAATGCTAAGGCAAACTTGAAAACCCCTAACAAAGCTGGACCCATTTGGATATGGGTACCTAAAACTCTCTGATTGTATTGCAGAAGCAGTATGTGCCGATCTGGTATCTAGACTCTGGATGGTCGCGGCACATGACTGGCGACAGAGGTCTACTATCCACATACAAAGAAAAGCACGATGGTGGATCTGTGACCTTTGGTGACAACAAAAGGGGGTACATTAAAGGCTACGGAGTCATCAAGAAGGAGAACATAACCGTATGCAAAGTTGCATATGTGGATGGCCTTAAACACAATCTTCTCAGTGTTAGCCAACTCTGCGATACGGGTTTCGACGTGATGTTCAAAAGAACATTCTGCTCTCTACAAGGTGAGGACACAAGAGTCGAACTTCTGCGAGCCGAACGAAGAGGTGATTTATACCTCATGAACTTCAGTGCCAAAAACAAGGAAGACAAGCTCTGCCTTGTTGCCTGTAAAAGCGAAGAAGCCTGGTTATGGCATAACAGGTTCTATCTTTTAAACTTTCATACTCTAGATAAGCTTGTTAAACTTGATTCAGTTAAAGGTCTGCCAAATGTCAAGTTTAATAAAGATCATTTGTGCTCTGCCTGCGAAATGGGAAAACTCAAAAGAGCTTCCCATAAAGGCAAAAGTGATATATCTTGCACTAGGCCTCTGTACATGGTTCATGTCGACCTCTGTGGTCCAATCGCTACATAGGGCCTAGGTGGCAAGAAATATATACTTGTTTTGATCGACGAATACTCAAGATTTACATGGGTTGAATTTGTCAGAAAGAAATCAGATGTTCCAAACATTCTGATAAATTTAATGAAAAGAATCCAAGTTCTGTATGAGTGCAGGATTCAAAAACTAAGAAGCGACAATGGCATAGAGTTCAAAAACTCTGTCATTGAAACCTCTGTATGTAAACTCTTTTGTATGTAAATTCTTAATCATCAAAAGTTCTGTAACCAACATAGCTTCTGTGGGATTGCTCAGAGTATGACAATCTCCACAGAACCTCTGATAACTTTGACCTATGTTCTGTGCACAACTTATCTCATTTGATCCAAGCATAGGTCTAGAGGGAGCAGAAGGAGACCTTGAACTGATCTACAGAGGTTGATCGTTCAAGGGGGATCCAAAGAAGAGATATGATCAACCATATCCACAGAAGTCAGGTGTTTTTACCGAACAAAGAAGAATCAAAAGTGAGTAACTCGTACAAATCCTTTTTGAAAACAATTTTCTAGGACACAAATTTCAAAATACGTCCTATAAACACTGTTTAAGACATTCCAAACAAGAAATGATCAAAAAGATTTTTGAGCCTTCCGTTATGGGAAATTTAAGGTCATAGAGATTCTACTGAGCTCAACAGAGCCTCTGTAAGCCGGATCCTCTAGAACTGCAAATTTCATAAGGAAACTCTGTCGATCAACCTTAAATGTCTTCTTTAAGGATTTGTACGTACAAATGCACACACAAGGGTACTGGAAGAAAGTATTATGGGCAAAAAGCTCACTCAACCAAAGAGTCTCTGTCGCCCAAACTAGACACTCTAAGAGTATGTCTCGAACAAAATCCATTTCCAAAACAGTTTTGCAGGACACACATTTCCAAATATGTCCTAAAAACAGTGTTTAACACAATGAAAACCTTGGATGATCAAAAAGTTCTCTAAATTTTTAGTTATGAGAAATTTTCACTCTCAGAGCCTCTGCTGGCCTCGACAGAGCCTCAAAACCTCTGTGAATGAAAATTTTGTGCTAAAGATCTAACGATCCTCTCCAATGATCTTTCAAATGTTATTGGTAAAGGTACAAGCATCAGAGGAGACAACAAGACAAGTTTCAAATCACAGAGCTCACTCCACCACAGAGCCTCTGTTGACTCTGACACTTGGCCTTTTATAGACATTCTGTAAAATAACGGGTTATTTACTGCGAGTGACAGTCTTCTGAAAGTAGAAAAGCTCACGCGCCAAGCATTAATGGGCCGCACACGCCATCTAATCGTGCTCTGACATTAATGACGTGGCATCTTTTGATTGGACGTATGTGGCACACGTTCTCCTGGAAAGTTGAACCAGCCGTATGTACTCAATTACGGATCCCAAATTTTATTCACTTTCACATATTTACCCTTTCAGATTCTACCATCTCTTCAGTATAAAACCAAACTTACCACTACCTCTAAAGGTTTACGAACTTACTCTCTTCATCTTCTCCGGCGAACCTTGCAAAAACCTGCAACTTCCATTTTCTACTCTCTTTCTTCAAGATTAAACCAATGGCTTCCACCTCCAACGCTCCAGTGAACTCTCCATCTCATTCTGAGAACTCCCAAAACCAAGAAATCGCCAGAAACCTAGAACAAGACCACTCCGGCGATGAAGCAGATTTTGCCCCGACTACCAATCTTCAAAACTTCATTGCTCATGAACACTTTGAACGTGTTCTTCCTTTGAATCCAAACAACTACTACCTTGTTCCCTCAAAAACCGATTTTGGGGAAGCACATGCCATCCTTCTTCACATTCTGGAGAATCATTATCTTTACCCCCTGTTATCCAAAACTGTCAATAAAATCCATGCCAGATATCTCAATCAATTCTGGCAAAGCAGCAGATTTAACCCCGAAGATAGACAAATCAAGGGCTACATCTCCAAACCAGACAAATCCGAACACCTCGAACTCAAATTCAACAGAACCATGTTTTCACTAGAGTTCAGCCTACCAACCAGAGGACTACTAGGTATAAAGAAGTATGCAGAGGAACCTACAAACGAAGAACTCTGCCGTTTTGTTGAAATGTTGGGGTACAACACAACCCTAAGAAAAAGAAACGATTTTAGAAGAAATCGCCTTCCTCCTCTGTGGAATACGCTCTTCTCAATCCTAAATCGGTGCCTAACAGGGAAGGTGGGTAGTCCAGACCAAACTTCTCACCAAATCTTGACCATAATGTACGGGGTATATTATGATCTACCTCTGGACTACTCCACCATCATGATGCAAGAAATGGTCAACACCATTGACAGAAGGATCTCCTCTCAGAAGGCCAAAGGACGAAAGCCCGAAACTCTACCTCCTCTGCAATATCAAAGAATTCTGGTTGTCCTGCTAGAGCCTCTGCTACGTCTACAAAAATGGCCAATGGAGGGACCAACGGCCAGAATGTACCCCCTGAACAAAAACACCCCAACAGAGCACGAAGATGAATACCCTTTCTGCAGACCTCTGCCAAAGAAACATCTGGGATACGCTACAGACAAGACCCTTAAGTAAGAATACATACACGATCATAGGACTCCAGAACCGAGTCCTGTGACACCCCCGCGTCTAGGAGCCCCATTAGGAACTAGGGTTGTCGATAAGATGTCAGATGAGCAATAGGTTGCAGCCTTGGCCAAACATCAGCTTGTACAGGCTAACTTTCAAGCTCAAAGGGAAGCGATTCTCTCTCCTTCAACAAAGAGCAAAACCTATGCCACCACTCCCAAGAAAAAGAAGAAGAAAGCACACAAGAGAAAAATGACAGAGGGAACCTCTACCTCTGCTGCTCAACTATCCCCTCCTCATGCAATAGAAGCAGGATCCTCTGCACCTCCCCCTCCTCCAAAAGAAAAGAAGAATCGAAAACATAAGTCTTCTGAGGAGGATGCCCCCAAACCCAAGAAAAGGAAGAGCAAGAAAAAATCCAAAAAGCCCCATACTCCTCTGCGAACCATTACAGAGGATGCGGAAATGGTCGAAGAAACCAACGAACAACCTCTGCTCTCTCCTTCACCTATCTACTATGCAGAAGATCAGGGTGACTTTTCTTTCTTCCTCCAACAACCTGGGATTACACACTCTTTAGACCCTTCTGGATGGACTGCAGAAGCCCTCTCCAATCAATCAACAGAAGCTCCAAACTTCAGAATCTCTTCTGACTTGGAAGAGGATGACCAAACTCCTCAAAATATTCAGATTGAAACGCCAGAAGTACTACAGAACCCCTTTCTCCAAAGAGGATTTGATGTTCTAAGAGCAAGTCCAGAGGATCAAGTTAAAACCCCACAAGTCATAGTCTCAGAGGTGGACTCTGATAAAGAAGATGATCAAGAAGAAGAAGGACCTCTGCATCCCCACGTACGCCAATTAATTTGCTCACATCCAATGTATGACTCTTTACGCACTGGTGCAGAAGCCGCTACAGAAGTTAGGGTAGAAGCACTGAGCCATAGGGTAGCTACAGAGGTTGAGACCATAGATGGAGAAGAAGTGGTTGGATGCTCCACAGAAGCAGAAGCAAGAAAAGATGTCTGGAATAGTAGAGGCACACAACCCCAACCAAATCCCAGTGCAACCCACATTTCTATTACTGCCAGTCTAGTGGCAGAAGGTAATATTGAACAAGAGCAGCACGGCTCGACCCCAACCTAAACCGATCGGGCAAAGGAAATTCCTTCCACCTCTGTGCCACTTATATCCGGGGAACCCATTCCAAGGGAGTCCTCTCAAAAGGACTTACCCTTAGTTCGTGGTCCATCGTCCTAGACCACAATTGCCCACCTTACAGAGGAATTTGTTTCCTCGGCCACGCACACTATTATAGGTCCAAACAGCTCTTCAGAGGAGCTTAGAGTGCACAAAGACGGAGAGACTCTAGACAAGTCTCCGAGTCAACCTAAGGATAATCTTGTACCCACCTCTGGAGTGGATCAAGACAATGTCTTTACCAGAACTTCTGTAGAGTCTGTGGCACAAGATGCCTCTGCTCGAGGATCAGAGGGAAATCCTTCCGCCCCCAAAATACAAACAAGGGCGAAAGAAGGTGTCCAAGGAACAGGGACTCACTCTGGGGATGAATGTGTTCCCCCAGAGGTTACACAAAGTTCACAAGTATCAAGGGATGAGTTCAAACCCTTGTCACCTCTGTGGACAATACATTGAAGGAGTTGAAAAGCTCCTTTGATTCTTTTGCAGATACAACATCAAGGGCGATCACAAATCTGAACACCAAAATGGACAACCTGTCCACAGAGGTGCAAAACGCCTTAGCCCAGATGAAGTCAACTGCAACAGCCACTGCCACTTCTGTAGCTTCTGAATTCAGGAAAGCCGCAACCTCTGCCTTCAAAGAATTTGTCAAACATTTTCTTGAAAAGCTGAAAGACCAATCCTCCAAATCTAAGGGCCTTACACCTGAAGATCTAAAGAAGGCCTTAGAGGAAGTTCAAGAGCAAACTATGCAACAAACTCTGGCCATGAATCCTTCTGACTATATGACCAGAGCTCAGCTGACAGAGCTTGGGCAAGGTATACTAGATCAAATGACAGAATTCATCCGAGCCTTCACTGCTGCCAACGCAAACTATGTCAAAGAATTCAAGACAAGTGTGGGCAAAATGCGCTTCAAGACAGAAACAGAGGTCCATACCCTTCTTGGCCTCTGTGACGATCTATGCGCCAAGATGATAGCCGCATGGGCAGTACCGCCTAAGAAACCCGAGGCTTCGTGCAGAGCAGAGGGTACTAAAGAAAAGGGTCAGGATGACTCTGATGATGACTCTGACGATTCATCAGATCATCCTGAGGGGGAGAATCAAACGGAAAAACTAAGGGAGAAAGCTGCAAGCAGAGGTCTACCAGAACCACCTGTATCCGCAGAACCCCTGAACCAAGTCCCCCCAATAACTCAAACCCAAGGAGGAAACCAGCAACAAACCACAGAGGCTACAACCACCTCTGTGGAAACCCCTCAAGAAACTCCAATCCAAACCCAAGTACCTGAAATCCCTGCAGATCAACAGAAGACCACAGAGGCAATACCCACCTCTGTGGAATCAACTTCTGTATTCGGAGCAGATGTCCCAACCCGTGAAGAATTCCAAATTCTAACATCCTCCGGAGAAGATCATCCATCCCAATCACCAAAACCAAAATCACCAGAAGAACTCCCATCTCCAACACCAAAAACCAGAACCAAACCATTGCTCACAAAAGAAAACATCTGAGCAAAACCACAGAAGCCTCACCAACATAAACCAACATCACCAACAAAGTCCTCAGAAACACAAATGTCAAAACCTACAGAGGCAACCCCTAAAACTACAGAGGCACCCTAAGAAATCCAAAAGACAAATCCCACAGAGGCAACCCCATCTCTACAAGAAGATCTTCAGCCAAAGGCAAAAGACAAAGGCAAAGAGATAATGACAGAGGAACCCAAGAAGAAGAAACATAAGCATCAACCAACAGAGAAACTCATGAAAAGCTCATTCGATGCTTATGTTACACTAAAGCCAGAACAAGAAGACTGGGCTTTCGGTGTTACCCCTCTGTCAAATATACTTGTTCTAGATCCGAAGTCAAAAGTCACAGAGGATCGAGTGGCCCAAATAAAGAAACAAATAGATGCTCTGCGCAGACCCATGCCTCCACCCGGTGCACCTCCAAAACAAATGGAAGAAGTGGTGTACAGATATTTGTACAACATAAGTGCCAGAGATATTCTGCCCACAACCATTCAAGATCCCCACTTCCATGCCGACCTTGAGAACACCTTCACAAGAACAACTCCCAAGCCAAAATACCAAGTCTTCTCAGAGTCCAAAATCAACAAAGTCATATACTGTAAGTTCTCTCAAACCAGAACCACACCTAAGGTTTCCTATAACATCTATAAGGTCAAAAGGGAGGACAAAAGCGTTACCCAATTCTCAGATGCTTATCTGAGAAATCTAAGTCCCTACGACCTACCCGACCTTCTGCACTGGACCAACGAAAATTACACAACAGATGCAAATCGAAGGGCATACAGGGTGCTAAGGAAAGCCATGAGAGAGAAACTTCTGTTATACAACCTAGTCGACTTTCAGTTAGGACGAGATTTCGGAGTAAGAAACTTGAATCTTCGACCACCAGAAGACGACTGCCCATCCTCTGCCATACCAAACTCGATTATTACATCTCCAAGAGTTGGGCTAGTTTATCAAGATCCTGCTGGGAAGTCAAGATTGTTCGTAGAAATGGACTGTCAGAAGTATGCAACAACTACTTTGACAAAGTTCAGAGCAAGCCTTGTGAATCATAGAGGAACAGAGCTCATGAATCAAGCTCTCGCAGATAGACTGATAGAGGTCATCGACCAAGTAATCAACTTCAGAAACCTCTGCATCAGTTTCTATAACGAGCTCAGAGAATTAGGATTCGACAACAGAAGCTTCAACGACTTCAAAGACGCCAACGTCTGATATCCTCTACCAACCTCTGTTACTTTTACTTTCATCATGTAATCAAATGTAAGTGTCTCTGGCACATATTTTATGAAAGAAAAATATCAACAGAGGTGAAATACCTCCTGTCATGTTCTTAGTCTACAAAACCTTGCATGTTTTAAATTTTAATTTTTCAATACTTAGGGGGAGATTTTTAGCTCCAATCTTTATGATAAATAGAAGTATTGGAAAAATAGACTAAGTATCGACATCAACAGAAGCTCTGCCGAGTAGCCGAGTAACCGAGAAGACAGAAGTCTCCGACAGAGGCTCTGCCGGGTTAGCCAAGAAGACCGAAGTGAAGAAGCAACAAAAGATTCTTCTAAGCGGACAAGGCCACAGAGCTTCTGTCATACTTGACAGAGCCTCTGTGGTAAAAAGAAGATCTACGCAAAAGATCTATACAAGGACAATCGTACTTCACACGATTTCTGCCATTCGAAGGTTCTGAAGATCACTCGTACAAAGGCGTGACCTGACAACTCCACGTGTCAAACTCTGATAGGTTTCAGCCTAAAGCAGAATACGGAGCATTTAATAAATGTTGTATCTGCAACAGTTCCAGAATAGTGTTTTGTACCTTCCAGCAACTGTTCCAAGCAGTGTATTAGTACCTACCATCCTTAGTATCTAGATCTTGTCCCCTTTAGAAGTAGTATAAATAGAAGGTTCATGTGATTCTTCTATTAAGCTTTTCACAACACACACACCTTTAGAGCAGTTTCTTGTCAAACCTTTCGGTGTTCTTGGTGTTCTTATTATATCAAATACAGTGAATCATTGAGCTATTTATCTGTGTTATTTACACTTCATATATTTGATATTGTGTGTTATTCTACCTCATTATATCTGTTAGTTCGTTAAAACGCTTCCGCATTATATATTGTTTGAACTAATTAGATAGAATCATCATTGTTAAGCAAAACAGGAACCAACAGTAATACTCTCTGAACGATTGATACTTTGAATGATTATGAGATGGATGACAACTTGAAATCAACAATTGTTCTTGTTATCGTTTATTGATTCTATTGTTACCTGTCAATCTGGGATCTACACACTATCTTTTTGTGTTAATGGAGCAAAGTGAACGCTCTCAATCTTATCCGGGTCCTAAGATGTTTTCATCTTGCGTGCGTCCGATCTTAAGGTTAATCTTGCTAAAAGTCGAGTTATGGGGATTGGGGTCTCGGATCCTGAAATCGAACATGGCAGGATGCATGAATTGTATGGTAGGGTCTTTCCCTTTAACATATCTCGCTATCCCGGTCGGTGACAATATGTCTAGGTTGTCATCATGGCTTCCACTTATTGAAAAATTCCAAAGAAAGCTTTCGGCTTGGAAGTCTTGCAACCTGTCCTTTGGTTGGAGGGAGACTCACTCTTTGCAAGGCCATCCTGGGAAGTTTGGGGTCTTGATTTTTCTCTTTATTCAAGGCCTCGACCATTGTAATCCACAAGTTGGAGAGCATCAGTAACCGTTTCCCTTTTCTTTTTTTTTCTTTTTTTTTGGGGGGTTGGGAGGAGTTCGGGCAATAAGAAGATCACATGGGTGACTTGGAATAAAGTCATCAATAGCAAAGAAAAAGGTGGTCTAGAAATCGGCAGCCTCCGGGCTTTTAATATAGCCCTTCTTGGCAAGTGGTGGTGGAGTTTTCATAACGAATGCGGGTCCCTATGGCACAAAGTGATATGCGCCTTTCATGGGCCTGACGGTAAACTAGGAGATGACACTGGGTCGGGGCAAATCTATGAACCTGGGGAGCGATAAGTCAACTCCCGAGGACTTCACAAAAGTATAATATCAACATTCCTACTCTATTTGTTTGTTATAATAACAAGTGGATTTGGTCGTTCTAAAAGGATGGTGGCGTCTTGGTGGTTTCCCAATGGAAACTTTTTGACAACAACTATTTGGAGGGCTCGGGCTTAAAAATGGAATGGAAATGTATAGCCCCCAAGAAATCCAACATTATGGTGTGGAGAACTCGTCTTAGTCGTCTCCCAACCCGTTGGAATCTTCACAATGGAGGTGTTGGTATCAGTTCTCTGTTGTGCCCGGTGTGTAACGTGCATACCGAAACAGAAAGCCACTTAATACTAGAATGTTCCTCTGCAAAGGAGTTGCTTGCTCGACTGCACAACTGGTGGAGTGATTTCCCTTCAACTGCGGGTTTGTGGGACGATCTTTTAGTAGTAAATTCGAGACCACGAGGAGAGAAAATGTATGCAGATCTGCGGGCCGTGTTGGTTATGTCGTACATTTGGGTTGTTGGGAAGAACAGGAATGATATCGTCTTTAACAGCAAGACGAGACCGGGTAGGGAGTTGTTTAGCGAGGTTCAATTGTGTGCTTTTAATTGGATTAAGATTTGAAAAAAGAAAGGGGGTGAGGTCAATTGGGAGAGTTGGTGTTGTGTTCCCAGGAATGTTGTTGTAGTTCAGTTGTAATTTCTAGCGCCTCGCTAGCATTTTCGTTTAATTTTATTTGTGCCGTTAAAAAATGTATAAATATCGAGGAAAAACAATACACCATAATTAAGGGATTCATATATGTTCTATCATTTACAACTTTGTCAAAAACAAAAATATGAGTTAGCCAATTAGTTTTAACCTAATTTACTGTATATCATGGCCAATCATATCACAGAAAGCTTTCGTTCCACGTAAATATTATATGAGATTTAACATGCAACTTCACCAAGTGATCATGTTTAACGCTTTTCTTAATGGATCAATCATTAAAAAATCATCCTCTTCTTTCTTCAAATATGGATGATTTCTTTTCCAAAGATGTCTCGTGACAATATTAATTATTATCTATTAAAGCCATGATCATGGACAAATTTATAATGCCAATTAACTATGACAAGTAAAAATTATTGCCCCTTGTTATTGAATAAATCTGCCCCTTGGCTATATGTGATCAAATATATGTGGTGGTGGCAATCTAATCCTATGATTAATGTATTAGGACATTTAATTTTAATAAATTAAACGTCATTCAGGACTTCTAATTATTGATTCAAATTATTTTTGTCAACAATCAACAAGCTAAAAACCCAAACTAAATAACGTCTTATTTTGACTTTTAAGAAGGATGTTCATAAATAGCATGTTTATATACTGTTTTTTCTTTCATTCATTAACTGTGTCTCAAGTTGTCAGTGCCATATATATGTTAACAAAATGATTAAAGCTAACAATATAAAATTATATGTTTTGGCTTAATTTGTGATAATATCCACCAATCTAATTTGCACAAAAATAAGACCAATTCTAGCAAAAATGTCATAATCGACTTCACAAATTCTTTAACAAAAATAACCATAACAATATTTATGATATCACATATAAAACGTTATAAATGTCATAAATAACTTAACATTCTATTAAAATATTTAGATATTTGTGAAATCTTATAAAACAAATTATGTTAAATATGAATATAACTTAAACTTGTGACGTTTACAACTAAAACTTTTGAGGAGAGAGAGAAAGAGTGTGTGTGTGAGAGAGAGAGTGAGAGGAAGGTGTATATATACGTGCATGTATCGGTTCTAAAGCTTCACAATCTTCACAATTCTATACAAAATAGAATGGAAGCCCAAGCTCTTCTTCACACAACAGCTATCTCGGTGTCCTCGTTCAACCCACTTCCCCGAAACTCATTACCCTTATTTGTCAAACCACCAGCACGCACCACAACCACTCGCCGCCAAGTATTAGCCTCTGTCACCGCCCCTAAACGAGAGAAAGATCCCAAAAAACGAGTCGTAGTTACCGGTATGGGTCTAGTCTCCGTGTTTGGAAACGATGTTGATACATACTACGAAAAGCTCTTAGCCGGAGAGAGCGGAATCACGTTAATTGATAAATTTGATGCTACAAAGTTCCCGACCCGATTTGGTGGTCAGATTCGTGGGTTCAACTCAGATGGCTATATTGACGCCAAAAGTGACCGGAGACTTGATGATTGTCAACGGTACTGCATTGTTGCAGGGAAAAAAGCTCTTGAAGATGCTGGTCTTGGTAGTGATGCACGCTCCATGGTATGTAATCACTACAATAAATTTGAGTTTATAGGATGTCCAAAATAAACAAGCTTCCTAATACTCCAAAGTAAATAAGCTTCTTAATAGAGTGTTTTATAAAACCTTAGTTAATTACTTAATAGAACCAAAGAAAAAAGCCTTCTATCTAAAAGTGTTACAATAAGATAGGACGCTTTTGGGCGTCGTCACAACGTTTTTAGAACATCTTCAAAATAAAGTGTCGTACTAGCAAAGTTTATAGGACACTTTTGAAAAATGTCCTATAAATCGATGTTTTTAGAAGATACTTGTGTTTATAGGACATTTTTTCAAATAGTGTCTTATAAACTATTAATAGGACGCTTTATTTGAAAAATGTTCTAAAACATTTGTTACCACGCCTAAAGGCGTCCTATAAACTGTATTTTGTTGTAGTGAATTTAATCACTTTTTCATCTCTCTACATGTTGAACCGATGTGTTACATTACTTTCGGATGATGTGCAGATCGATAAGGACCGTGCAGGTGTGCTTGTTGGAACAGCATTGGGATGTCTTACCGTGTTTTCTGAAGGTGTGGAGTGTCTCATAGAGAAAGGTCATCAGAAAGTCTCACCATTTATGGCACCTTATATGCTACCAAACATGGCTCCTGCCATGCTCGCTATGGATCTTGGTTTTATGGGACCAAACTACTCCATTTCTGCTGCTTGTGCGACCTCCAATTTCAACTTCTTCGCAGCTGCAAATCATATCCGTGAAGGGAAGGCTGATTTGATGATTGCTGGTGGCGTCGATGCTGCCCTTGTTCCCATAGGATTGGCAAGTATTTCTGCTGCTGGACCATTATTGTCTACAAGAAACGATGGTCCGAAGACTGCATCCAGACCATGGGACAAAGATAGAGATGGCTTCGTTTTGGGTGAAGGGGCTGGTGTTTTGGTATCTTCTCTCGATTGATATGATCCATTGATTCTTTTTACAACTGCATCCAATGATGAAGGGATGAAGAACACGATTTTGGATTGAGTTCATCTTGCTGCTTATATTTTAATCTTTTTTTTTCTGGTGTTTTTGTAGGTGATGGAGAGCTTAGAACATGCAATGAAAAGGGATGCACCTATTCTTGCTGAATACTTGGGAGGAGCAGTAAATTGCGATGCTTATCATATAATGCGGCCAAGACCCGATGGGTTTTGCCTTTCGTTGTGCATTCAAAACAGCCTTGTGGATGCCGGTGTGTCGGTAGAGGAGGTGCTTCACTCTTTTCTCATATAGTTTTCATTTAAAGATCTTGAATTCTTCCAAATGCGTAGATCATCGATCTTCTAGGCTTATATCTTGTTGGTAGGTAAATTATATCAACGCACATGCAACTTCTACGGTGACTGGCGATTTGGCTGAAATAAACGTTCTTAAGAAGGTATTCAAGAACACTGCAGGGATCAAGATGAACGCTACCAAGGTGAACCCTGATGATCCATGTAATTATCGCCACAACATTAACTCGATCGATATGGACATTAATTATCAGGGTCGTTCCTAATATTTTGGAGGCCCTGTGCGAAAAACTAAATATACTCTTAGTTTTTTCATATTATTTATAAATTATTTTTTACTATATTTGTCTTTTAATAAATCGACCGGTAACTTATTTTTAAATTTGATCAAATTGTCCATCTTTACTTCTTTTTTATATTGAATTTTATATTTTAATGTTATTATGTTAGCCTGGATTCAAAATTTATAATTGGTTTTCAACTTTTAACTAATGTTAGCGTTTTAACTTTCATAACTCCTCCAATAAGGGGTCTACGATGAGGTATGAGGTAGGAGGTATGAAAGTAAATGATATATTAATAGCAATCATGTTTTCTATATAATCGATCAACCATTATCGGTAATTACAAAACCCACATCAACAAGAACGTTTTATCATTAAAATCGATATATTAAATATTAAAAGTGTGCTAAAAACATACAGAAAAAATCAATAAATACTAAAAAATCTAATTCTGTTAAATATTGTAAGAAAAGTACAAGATAAATCATTAAAAAACACTAAACAACTAAAGTTATTTAGAGTATCCCTATCAACTATTTCATAATTTTTTTTAACATTGACAAACTAATTTTAAAGTCTAAGAAAATTACATTCAACTTCAAACAACTATTTTATTTTAACAATTATAACATTATTTTATTATTAAAATATTTTGTAAATTTGTTATCTCGAAACATTTAAAAAAAATATTAGACAAAATTAAAAAAAATATATAAATTAATAACTTTAGATTTTAATTTTGAAGGAAATATGTATAAAAAACATATTAAAATAATCATATAATTAATCTAATTCATAGTAAAAAGAACAATAAAAATTATGTATTTAATTCATTCCTAACAAAATTAAATATAGAAAAATTGTTAAGGGTTTATATATTTAGTTCATTCCAAAAAATTCTACAATAAGACAAAGCTATTTTTTATTTAAATATAAGCAAAAATAATTGCAAAAAATTAAAATTGCTAAGACACAATAAGACGAAGCTATTTTTTATTTATAAAAAAACTAAACTAATTGAAAATTGCTAACAGAGGGGCTCGAACCCTGGGGGAATCGTAAACAACACACCAACAGGGAGCCTTTAGCCACTGCGCCAAAGCTTCCTTTTGTAAAATAATGCGTCAAATCATTTATATAGTGATATTATTATAAGTAAAAATTTGAAAAATATTCGGAGGCTCCCCGACGATCGGAGGCCCTGTGCGGTAGAACCACTCCGCACACCCTAATTCACGGCCCTGTTAATTATCTACTTGTTTATGTTCCAGTCTTTGATCGGACACGCTTTGGGAGCAGCTGGAGGTCTGGAAGCCATTGCCACAATTAAAGCTATTCAAACAGGATGGTTGCATCCCACCATTAATCAATTCGTATGTGCATGATGCCTATACTCCTACCATAATTTTTTGCTCCTTTGTTCTTTGATTCTCACGTTTGCTTAGCAAATCTGTAGAACCAAGAACCGGGAATAGAATTCGACATTGTTGCAAATCGGAAGCAGCAACATGAAATCAACGTTGGTGAGTTTGTTTCCAGTTTTCTATGGTTCATTTGCTATGATTTGTTAACTCATTCAAACGTTTTTGGTATGCAGCCATTTCAAATTCATTTGGTATGGGCGGACACAACTCCGTTATTGCATTCTCGGCTTTCAAGCCTTGATATGATCATCCGGAACGTATTGATGCAGCCCAGTCCAGAAAATCCGTAATAATCAAAAGGTCTAGCAACCAGCCCAGAAAACTGCCACCAGATATTTGGATTAGGGTAGCTGCAATTATGCAATCAGATCATAAGTAAATTAAACTAGCGTTTACATGTGTATATGCTATATATTGTTTTGGTTGAAGATGGCGTCAAGAACTCACGAAAGTCGGCATGCATGTTTCCCTAGTTAAACATGTTCAAGAATGCTAGCTTGTGATAAATAGACCAATTGTTTAAATACTATAATAAGAAAATGCGTTCCGGTTGACCTCAATAAATACTATAATGGGCTTTCTTAAGTTTCATGAGGTTTTGAGAGGAAATTGAGTTGTGATGAGTGTCTAGATAAAAATAAAAACAGAAAAAGAAACATAAATATTCTAACTTTTGTTGAAATATTGGAAATAGATGAATATATTTTTATCATTAAACGAGTTGATTCATTAATTTATGAAAATATCATAAATGATGTCAATATAAATATCTATATTATATATTAATGGGCGAAAAACAGATTTTATAGGCTTGGTAACAAAAAGTAATATTATAAAATATATGGTTGATAAAAATAATAATACAAAAACCTTGATTTATACATTTTTTTAATTTATACAATGATATTGATTTTAATTTAATTATGATTTTGATGTAATTATGTTTTTTAATGAAATATGTGTAAAGAAAAAAAAACAATAAAAAAGGGTTTTCATGATAATATAAAGAGAAATAAATATTTAAAATAAAAAGGAAATAACACTAAGAGGGGGAAAAGATTCGAACATCGGTCCTACAAACCACTTGGGCTGGATTAAATATAAGGCAAATTGCATGAAAACGTGCTTTGTTTAAATTCTTATTTTGAATAACATACTTTCAAACATACATGTTCTTGCTGACTTGGTCAACAGTCACTTTTTACCATCTTTTGCAAGTAGTGGTAAACACCCATATTAGGAAATTTATGTATATACAGATATGTTCCTGGTCAATCTTGTTTTTAAAATGTCCGGTAGGTCAAAAAGTGAACTTCTCAAATATTTGGTCAAGCTTATTTATTATGCAACTTTCTATGGATCTGTGATCTAATTTTTTTGGAAGGTGCAAATAAAGTCAAAAAGGAGCAAAAGAAAACAACAGACCAGTACAAAAAGAATTATCTAACAACAAGTCAACAACCATTAAAAATTCGAGTAATTTAAAGAAAATGTTGAGTGCTTCACTATTCTTTGCAAAGTAAAATAAAAAACCATTTGAGTTAACAGATCTGAAGCTCAAAACCATAAACTAATACTTCAGTGAAAAAGATCATAGTGATTCATTAATGGAATTGGCATATAAACATGTAATATTTCAGTTCGATGTCAAAATAAACGAGGGAGGGTTATCACATGGTTGAAGATTTGGAACACAAGTTTAGAAACTTGCCTCTGTAACTCCCACTTCTGCTTTGAAGTCCAAGCCTTTGATACTCATCTTTCCGATATTAACTGCATACTTAAGGTGTTACTTAACAACTAAAAAACGCTATTCATTTGTCATGTACTGTTTAACAAGATGCTAAAAGAGGTTCTTCTCTTGATGCTTACCAACAAACTTTTTGAGCATAATTTTTTAGGGTTCACAGACTTTCTTCATAACGGGGATAAAACCACAAAAATGAAATCTCATTTACTTTGTATATTAATATGTATATTTTATACATATTAGGGGGAGGCTTTAACATTTAGTTGAAAGAGATACTTGCCTTCGATGGTTTCACATGTGCCAGACGTATGCCAACCAAACCAACGCCTGATCCAAGCTGCTCTTTCATGAATCAAAACAAACACATAAGAAAAATCATTGTAAGTACTCACAAATGTCAACTTGTTATTATAAATGTGCAATAGCCAGTGGGCTCAATGGACATCAAAGAAACATAAGAACCTGCTACAACCTAAGTTTTTTCCATATATTTTAATTTACACATTTCCTGTTAAGTTGCTATTTGCATATGAAACACCCGAAGGATGTTAAATGTGAAATTTCATGTGTAAAAATATATCTAACATACAACTATAGCAATTCCTAAAAGTATAGTCATTGTTACGTGAAATAGACCTTTATATAGCCTTTCTGGTTCTATAAATTTTAAGTTCAATTCATTACATGTGCTGCAACACATAAGATCCTAACTTGGCCAACCCAGAGAGAGGTGTAAAAAGAACCATCAAAGAATAATTTCCATGTATAGAATTTGGAAGTGTATTCAGAGACAATCTTACCTCAAAACATGACTTCATTGAGAACAGCTCGGGACACAAAAGAATGAATTCCGATAAGAATAGGCTCGAGGGCTATATGGAACAACTGAGCACACCATGTCAACAGTTACATATGTTGATTTGTTACAAATACACATTGCAATATAAATCTTGCATATCTTCAATATAAATCATGTCAACCTGTTTTCAAGTTGTTAGTGAACTCTCAAAATAAGCCATAGAAGTAAAAAGGGTATAGTAAATGCATATACCATATGATACATCCATACATACCTCAAAGTCTACTGTCACAGTCTATGCCCCCGTTTTAACACCTAGTACGATTTTTAGAGTTGGAATTCTGATGTAGGAAAGGAAGAGAAGCAATAATTATTTCCACAAGATTGATAGTCATAAAACCATCCAATTCAATAATATCTACCAAACACAAACCTTGCTTCCACGGGCATTGGGCTTGATCGTGAATTATACCGAGAAACAACTGTAGTTCTAGACACATTCCACATTAGACAATTTAACGAACACATTGTCTACAAAACTGATTCAACCATAAAAAAAACCCAAATAGCTTGAAAGCAACAAAATAAACACTCCAACATTAGATTATGAATACATTTTTTAGATGATATCACCAATACCAAAAATCGACAATGACGTGAAAAAAACATAAGAACAACTTGAGGTGAGTGAGTATGAACCAGTGAAGAAAGTATTGAAGAAATAGAGTATGAACATAAATCTAAAAATTATAGAAGCTTACCTTGAACCAAAAAATTACTCGAAACGGACCACCGAGCATAAAATACCTGATCAATGGTCAAAACAAAAGTGAATAATGAACCAACGAGAAAGAACAGATCTACCGAAACAATAAAAAACCCATAAAGACGATCTATATCGTTAAAGTTTAAACTGCATAGTAAAAAAAAACAGCACTGCAGTACTTAATCTACCTGTAACATTTTATCATGTCTTTCTACAAATACATGCCAATCTATCATCTATGTATGTGCATCTCATTCTTCACCACGAACAACCACGACACAACCTCCTCCTTGGATGAGTGATAAGTCCAAAATCTAAAACCGTCAATCAAAACCTTCAAAAAAGCAAAATACTCAACAAAGAAGCAAAAGCCATAAAACCTTACCTCTCAAGATGGACATATGCCTTAAAAAACAAAGATGAAACCTTACCCGGAGAATGTTGAGAGAAAATCGGAGAACCACGACGGACTAAGACAAAAAGAAACACTTTAATGTTGGGAGATTTGTGTGTATCGTGGAGGAGATGAGAAAATGGTGAGACGATTAGTATAACTTGGATATAACCAGAGATTGCGTAGAGCTCGCTTTCCATAAGAGATATTTCGACCCTATTCTGCATGGGTATCACGAAATTCTCTCAAGGACAATCTCTGATATTTCAGTGTATCGATTAAGGCAGAAATCGATCCATATATATACACTTTAGAAACATAACCTACGATGTATTGAGTCAGGAAATAATCATCTCAATTAATGAGATTGATTGAGTAGTTAAGGACGTCAGTTACAAATTGAAAGAGGCATCAGACACTCGGCGCCAGTCTCCGTGCCAGTCAACTGGCCCATAACTGGCGCGGGTAAACATTCCAGAGCTTGGCGCCAGCCAACTGGCGCCACAATCGGCGCTGGCAACATTCGAGTGCTTGGCGCCAGTCTTGGCGCCAGCAAACTGGCCCCGACGCCCAGCTCATGAAAACACATTGTAACTTCCCAATTTTAACCATCCAACAATCCCGGGTTCTAGTTAGCTTACACGAGTGTGCACTCCACACCTTCTAGCTCGTGTTATAGCTTAGCTATCAACCCCATTATTTCCTTTGTGAATCCAATTACACAAAATGACCGATGATTTCACTAAAATCACCAACATTCCTCCCCCATTTTAGTGCAATCCTTGATTCACAAATAAAAGTACAATACAGGTAAACAAACTCATGCATAAATGAAAATATCTAAAAGATTGAATTTCCATGTTAGTACATTACACATTTCAAACACTCGAGAATCCGGGTGTCCTAAGGATTGAACCCGTCAACCCACTTGAGTACCAGAAAATAACATACACATGAATTTAAAATTTCTAAAGCATAAACTTGACACTATACAGGCCATGTGTCCTTATCCATTCATGAGTGCATCAAAGCCAAGTCCAAGCTTCTTGAAGCGGCCACACTTCCCACTCATATAGGTAGTTCTTTTCCTTATGCACCTGCACATGCGTTTTTACAAAAGAACAATTACCTCCTTCACTTGCAGTACCGAGCACGCACCTTGGGATGACCGTCTTGTGCTCCAATCTCTTAGAGTGAGCTTCCCCATTGAATTCAACTTCTAACGTTGTATTAGAAGGGAATTGGGTATCTCACCGTTAGAGATTTAGATGGACTTTAATCCCATCCCTATCACCGACTTGTGAACCAAGTCCCTAGCTAACCCCTTCGTCAAGTGGTCCGCTAGATTTTGTTGCGACCGAACAAACTCAACCGAAATCACCCCATTCGTGATTAGCTCACGAATCATGCTATGTCTAACACCTAAGTGTCTAGACTTGCCATTATACACTTGGCTATAAGCTTTAGCCAAAGTAGCCTCACTATCACAACGAATAGAAATGGGTGATATTGGTTTCGGCCATAATGGAATTTCATGGACCAAATTCCTTAGCCATTCCGCCTCTTTACCGGCAGCGGCTAACGCCACAAATTCCGACTCCATAGTCGAACTCGTGATGCAAGTTTGCTTCTTGGAAGCCCAAGAGATGGCACCTCCCCCAAGCAAGTACACCCAACCACTCGTGGAAGAGTGATCTTCCAAATTGATAATCCAACTTGCATCCGAATATCCCTCCAAAACCGAAGGAAACCCGACATATGACAAACCATAATCAATGGTTTTCTTTAAGTATTTGAATACTCGTCTTATCGCTTGCCAATGATGTATACTAGGATTACTAGTATATCTACTCAACTTTCCTATGGCAAATGCGATATCCGGCCTAGTGTTTGTCATGGCATACATCAAGCATCCTATAGCCTTTGAGTACTCGAGTTGTGACACCGCTTCTCCCGAATTGGGCATAAGCTTCACACTCGGATCCCATGGAGTACTCACCGGAGAACAATCAAAGCATTTAAATTTCTTTAATACTTTCTCAATGTAGTGAGATTGCGTAATGGCAATCCCTTTGTTCTCACGCTTGATCCTAATACCAATGATCACTTCCGCCTCTCCCATATCTTTCATGGAGAAACTCAACGACAAAAATTCTTTGGTTTTCCCAACTTGATTTTGGTCGGTGCCAAAGATCAACATGTCGTCAACATATAAGCAAATGATTACACCGTTACCGGATGAATCAAATTTGCTATATACACACTTGTCCGCTTGGTTTATCATAAAACCGTTGGACAAGATAACCTCGTCAAATTTCTGATGCCATCGTTTGGGTGCTTGTTTCAGCCATACAATGATTTTACAAGTTTACACACCTTATGCTCCATTCCGGGCATAACAAAACCTTCCGGTTGTTTCATGTAAACTTCCTCCTCCAAGTCACCATTCAAGAATGCCTCTTTGACATCCATTTGGTGAATCACCAAATTGTGAATAGCGGCTAAGGCTATCAACAATCTAATAGTGGAGATTCTTGCAACCGGGGCATATGTATCAAAATAATCGATGCCTTCCCGTTTCCTAAATCCTTGGATCACTAATCGAGCCTTGAACTTATCGATTGACCCATCCGCTTTCATCTTCCTTTTGAAGATCCACTTGCAACCCAAAGGTTTACAACCCAGTGGCAAGTCCGATAATACCCAAGTATTATTCCCCATGATGGGGTCCATTTCATCATGTATTGCTTCTTTCCAGAAAGCAATATCTTGAGACTTCATAGCCTCATCAAATGATTTTGGATCATCCTCAACACTATAACAGTAAAGGAATTGAGATCCAATCTCATCTCTTGATCCCTCAACCAAGTACACTTGGAAATCAGGACCAAAGGATTTTTCAATCCTTCCTCTTTTGCTCCTTCGAATCATCGGAGGTTGGAACAATTGCTTGTTCTTCAACCTCACTAGTTTCACTAGTACTAGGAACTATGTCCTTTTGCTTTGGCATTGAAGAGAATCTAGTCCCATCAAAAATTACATCTCTCGATTCTATAACGGTGTGAATCACTATAGAATCATTAGGTTCAATAACATAGAACCTATAAGCCTTGGAATGCTCGGCATATCCAACAAAGATGCAGTCAATGCCTTTCTCACCCAAAGTCTTCCTTTTGGGTTCGGGTAGTCGAACGACCGCTCGACAGCCCCAAACTCGAATATAACTCAAGTTCGGCCTTTTCTTGAACCAAAGTTCATATTGGGTAATCTTGTTCCTTTTATTGGGAAATCGATTCAGCAAATAACAAGCCGTTAACATGGATTCATGATAGGGCGGGTATCACCCCCTAAATCTAACCGCAAGTGTACGGTGTCGAAATCAAGTAATACGTACGGAAGTACGAGTATCGAATCCACGGGAACTAGGGACTAAGTATCACAATTACTATAATCACTATTAACTGAACTGTCGAAATTGAGAGATGGTTGGTATTAAACTAATTAATTGCAATAAGAAAATCACAAACGGAACAGTAGACAACTTGAGGAAAATTCGATAGAGAAAACAGTTGAGGGTTGGAAATCCTTAGGTTTTCACATACGAACTTCTGACTTAAAACGATTACCAGTTATTTCCCCTTAATGAATACCCAAATCTTGACAAACACCGTTATTCTCTCTCGAGCAACAACAGGTTTAGTCTTTATAAATCACCGTTGCTCTTTCTCAAGCAACAACGGGTTTTATTCTGAAAGGCACAAGTTTTATCTCTCGATCTCACCTATGGCACTCAAAACACATTAAGCATAAGATTTAAATGGGACTAAAGCTTACACTGGTATATCTCTATCACCAATTTCTCGCCTTAGGCATGTAATTCCTAGTTCTAGTTGATAATTAATTCTCTCAAACTTAATTGAAAACAACAAAACAATTGAAAGCTAGCTAGACTCACAAAAGCATTAAGAACAAAATCACATGCATTCAATAAACAAGGAACACTGATAAACGTCACTCGTCATCCATTCATACGTTCAAACCAAATTCATTCCAACCCCCAACATCAAAGATTAGTTCATGATGTTGGGGGATACAAACGCAAGAAAAGGGGATGAAAAAGTGTGTGCAAAAATTATAATCGTGAATGTAAAAGATGTAATGGTGAATGTGATGATGAACTCCCTTCTCCCGGCTCTAATCCGTGTCGCGTCATGAACTCCTCGTCGACCCGTCCTCTATCGTGGCTCCAAAAGCTCCACGATGTCTCTGAAAATCGCCCCTGGACTGCCCACCGTCTTCGTGTGTGGGTTACGTCGAATGATGGCCTAAAATCCGCAAAACAGCATCCAATAAAACTGAAACAGAGGACCCCACGGTTTGGCCCGCGACTTGTAAGTCGCGCCACAAACCGCGCGTTTTGTGGAAGCTGCATGGGTCGGTTTCTGGTTCGCGGTTCGGGCCCTGGTTCGGGTGCGGGTCTTGGGCTTCCGTTGGCTTCGTTTTAGGCTTGTTTTAGGCTCTTTTTAGCTTCTTTTCTCGAGGATTGCCGTCTTTTAGATAACCTGCATAAATCACTAGATAAACCGTAAAAACCACGCTTTTTTACTAGAACACAAGCTAATCTCATTGGTTTCAGGACCGAAAATAACGCCAAAAAGTGGCGTTATCAACAATCCCAAACCGAGCGTTGCTTGTCCCCAAGAAAATTAGCGATAAAATAGAGTAAAAGCACATATTAGTGAAATAATAACTGCACAACTCCCAATTGGTACCACGTGATGCACTGGTGATTTCTCATACCCGTGAATGCCTATCTCACTCTCGCCTCATCCTTATTCTGTTTGATCTATGACCTTCCATTGTAAGTTGAACTCGTGACAGCTCCGATTACATTAAGGTTGTTCTAGGTCCAGACATACTAGGGAAAACAATTCGCCTCGACCCTACCTCACGGGATACTCTCGTTTCACTCGAACCTAGGTTGTCGCACGTGTTGTCATGTTTAGGGAATTTGTGTACAAGAATATTCAAAAATTTCATGACAACTCTAAAGAACAGACGCACAAATGTTCAAAAAGTTGATCTCAGAAAGGAATCAAGTAGCAAGACATGGAATATCAGTAAGGGTAGTCGTAAACTCTAATCACGTTTTCCAGAAGATCATCCAGGTCTTTACAAGGGTTGTAACGGGGCTAAGGTATCGGCTAAGAAACGAAGGGTAAAAGGGAACAAAGATCCTCGGTGTGTCAAACGTTAGCAGTTATGAACTTTCTTCGCATTCTATCTTTTGGCCCTCTTTATCACTACTAGAGTCGCTTTGACTCTCTTATTTAGCTGCTATAAATACTATTTAACTAACTGTATTTTTGTATTTTATTTTTTTATTTTTTTGGGACTTCATTGGTCCTCTTTATTCGATTGGGGCTGCATTGGCCATCTTTTCTTTCTATTTTCATAACTGGCCTGTACTGCTTTGGATTGACACACTTTCGGATAAGGGTTGGCTAAGGCTTTTGGCTCGGGTTTACAGGTGGATTTGGAAACGAATAAGGTGAGTGTTTAGCTTCAAAAAGGGTTGTGGATACACACAAATGGGTGAAAAGGGTACGATAGCTAAAAACAAGGTTAACCAAACACACAATGCCTGGAATCATCTCTTAAGGTCCACACGATATGGTCTACTACACCCTTACCTAATATCCCGATGGTTGTCTTTGCTACTTAATGCAATAATATAGCGAGATCATTCTATATTCACGACAAGGAACTCGAAAAAGTGTATATGAACTAAGTGTATGAATCCCTCGAAATGAAAACGTCTTTTAGGCTCAAAGCTCGCTATTGGGTGGTCTCCACTAATGTCCCTAGTTATGTCCTTTCCCGGTCCTTCCCTAGCGGTCACGTCACTATCACAAGATTCTTCCTACAATGGTTGGTCTCAATCATTCAAAAACAAAAATTTTAGCTGAAGTGATCTAGGTACTCAGAAGTGCAGAAAATCTACGTGCATAACGTGGGCCCGATTGGGCAACCCCAAACCTTACCCACACATTGTCCCCAATGTGCAAGTGTCGGTTCAGGCGACACAAAAAGGTGTCGTTGTGCGGTTATTACAGGTATCAGACAGGCAAGACCAAATACTAACAAGAAACATCAACGAGCTAGCCTAAATATTTTCAAAAAGGGCACCCCAAACCTAGGTCGTGGCCTAGGTTTGTCAAACAAAGCCAACCCCAAACCTCGGTGAAACCGAGGTTTGCACAGGATTAAAAGTGAGTGTGTAGATGTTTTAAAAAGTGAGGCACCCCAAACCTAAGTGAAACTTAGGTTTGTTGCATCTCGTTTAACTACTAAGAAACCAAACATCTTACACACCCGTTACATACAAAGTGGAGAACATACCTGTTTGCCCGGACGAAGAAAATCCTCTTGAAAGATTGGAGCGACCTCGGACGAGAGATATCGGGGAAGGCGGAGAAGGGGAATGCACAAACAAAAGAAACAAAGCAAACAGCGAAAGAGAAAGCAAGGCAACGAAACAAACCAGAAACATCAGGGAAGCCACGTGGTTTGCCACACGGTTTAGAAGTCGCGGGGTATACCGCGCAACTCCCTGCTTCAGAAAACAAACAGAGGACCCCGCGGTTTGGCACGCAGTTTGTAAGCCGCGACACAAGCCGCGTAAGTCCCTATTTCACCTATTTTTTTGATTTTTCGTTTTTTTTCAATTTTTTTTTTCGTAACTAAGAACACACTAAAAAACTGGAAATTAAAAAGGAAACGCAAACCTCGGTGGGTTGCCTTCCACCCAGCGCCGTAGTTAAAGTCGTGGCACGACTATGTGGATCTCAACTTGGCTCAGTATCCGCGGAATTGCTTCGCCCACACTTGCGATTCTCCGCGGATTTTTCTTCATCTGGCTTTCCTTTACCATCTCCGTCTCTACGCGTTCCACGCTCGAACATCTTGAAAACCTCCTTCTCATCACCAACTCTTAAGGTCATCTCTCCTTCCTCCACATCTATCAGAGCTCTACTCGTGGCTAGGAAGGATCTCCCCAAAATCAGCGGAACTTCTTCGTCTTCATCTATGTCGATCACCACGAAGTCCATCGGGAAGTAGAACTTGCCAACCTTGATCAAGACGTCCTCTACCACTCCATACGGATATATTATTGATCTGTCCGTAAGCTTAAGCGTCATGTATGTCGGCTCCACTTCTCCCAGTCCGAGTTTACTGAAAACAGATAAAGGCATTAGATTAATGCTAGCTCCTAAATCACATAATACCTTATCGAAATTAAGTTCCCCAATTTGAATAGGGATCGAAAAACTCCCTGGATCTTTGAGCTTCGGGGGAAGCTTGTTCTTGATAATTGCGCTGCACTCCTCAGTAAGTGCAACGGTAGACTGGTGGTCGATTGCCCTCTTCTTGGATAAGATCTCTTTCATGAACTTCATGTATGAGGGCATTTGTCCCAACGCATCTGCAAAAGAGATGTTAATATGTAATTTCTTAAAAACTTCAAGAAATTTAGAAAAATTTAAATCCTCCCTTTGGGCCTTAAGCCTATTTGGATATGGCACTTTCGGGACCACCGACTTGACCGGTGGTTGCTTTGGCGTGGTCTCTTCACTCTTTGAGCTCTCATCAATCACCACATCTTCTTCAACTTCCAACTCATCCACATCTACAATCTCCACATCTTGCCTTTCGGGCTCGACTTCTTTTGATGACGGCTCTCTTGTAAGATCTCTATTCAGCTCCTTGCCACTTCTTAGATAAATGGCATTACACTTCTCTCGGTTCTTCCTTTCAGTCATACTCGGGAATGTTCCCGGAGGTCGGTTTTGTAAGGCTTCGGAAATCTGCGACACTTGTCTTTCGAGGAGTTTGATGGAGGTGGTGTTCTGTTCGGTAGCCGCCTTGACCGTGCTCGCTAACTCTCCAACCGTACTATCCATCTTGGCCATAAACTTCATCATCATATCCTCCAGCCCCGGCTTCTTCTCCATAGATGGTCCTTCATTGGAATTCCTTTGATTTAAACCTTGTGGTTGATCGGGTTGCCCTTGCGGTTGACTCCATGAAAAATTAGGGTGCTTTTTCCAACCCTCATTGTATGTGTTCGAAAACGGATCATTCTTCGGCTGATGGTTGCGGTTTTGTAAGAACTAAACCTGTTCAGGTTCTTGAGGACTGCCTCCCTTTAGATGGTTCGTGATAAAAGCTAGTTGAGCTTTTAGTTCTTTCAGCTCATCCGATTCTTGAACGCTCGCGACACTTCTTACGACTGATCGTGGAGTAGAGAAACTGTGTTCGACCAAGTTCTCGATCAGCTCGCATGCTTCTTCATAAGATTTATCCATTAGTGCTCCACCCGCCGCAGCTGTGATGTCATTCTTGAACTGCGGGTGAAGTCCACTTAAGAACGTTTGGATTATTACCCAACCTTGTAACCCATGATGAGGATATTTCTTGATCATCTCTTTATACCTCTCCCAAGCTTCATACAAAGTTTCCTGATCCCATTGCGCGAAATGTGTGATTTCTGCCATGAGTTGGGCGGTTCTGCTCGGAGGAAATAACTTCTGAAGAAACGCAGCTTTCAACTCGGCCCATGTGGTGATAAGATCCGATGATAGGCCTTCTATCCAAATTTCAGATCTACCCTTTAAGGAAAAGCTGAATAGTCTCAGTTTTATCGCGTTCTCCTCCATCCCATTAATCTTGAACGTGTTGCAGATCCGTTCAAATGCACGAAGATGTGCATGGGGGTCTTCAGTTGGTGCTCCCCCGAACTGATTTTGTTGCACCATCACAATGGTGCTTGGCTTGATTTCAAAATAATTCGCCGCAGTGGTGGGTGCTTGGATTCCTATGCGTGCGGCTGCCACATTTGGATCGGCAAACGACCGCATAGGACGTCTTTCGGGAGGCGGTGGTGGATTGTTACGTGGTCTCTCGTCACCCATCTCGATCTTGATATTTTCTCTGGCTTTTGCTTCCTTGCGTAATCGACGTGCATTTCTCTCAATTTCCGGATCGATCAGCTCGATTCCTTTCCCTCGGGTTTTCCTTGGCATGAACCAACTAGCTCCTGAAAAGAAGATAAACAAACTTAGCAATCCAGAAATTTAAAGTGATGAAATAAAATAACAAAATAGAAAAAAATTTCCAATATAATAGCGCTTATAGCTGGTAGTGTTATTAGTTGCAACTAGTTCCCCGGCAACGGCGCCAAAAACTTGATAGGGCGGGTATCACCCCCCTAAATCTAACCGCAAGTGTACGGTGTCGAAATCAAGTAATACGTACGGAAGTACGAGTATCGAATCCACGGGAACTAGGAACTAAGTATCACAATTACCATAATCACTATTAACTGAACTGTCGAAATTGAGAGATGGTTGGTATTAAACTAATTAATTGCAATAAGAAAATCACAAACGGAACAATAGACAACTTGAGAAAATTTCGATAGAGAAAACAGTTGAGGGTTGGAAATCCTTAGGTTTTCACATACGAACTTCTGACTTAAAACGATTACTAGTTATTTCCCCTTAATGAATACCCAAATCTTGACAAACACCGTTATTCTCTCTCGAGCAACAACAGGTTTAGTCATTATAAATCACCGTTGCTCTTTCTCAAGCAACAACGGGTTTTATTCTGAAAGGCACAAGTTTTATCTCTCGATCTCACCTATGGCACTCAAAACACATTAAGCATAAGATTTAAACGGGACTAAAGCTTACACTGGTATATCTCTATCACCAATTTCTCGCCTCAGGCATGTAATTCCTAGTTCTAGTTGACAATTAATTCTCTCAAACTTAATTGAAAACAACAAAACAATTGAAAGCTAGCTAGACTCACAAAAGCATTAAGAACAAAATCACATGCATTCATTAAACAAGGAACACTGATAAACGTCACTCGTCATCCATTCATAAGTTCAAACCAAATTCATTCCAACCCCCAACATCTAAGATTAGTTCATGATGTTGGGGGATACAAACGCAAGAAAAGGGGATGAAAAAGTGTGTGCAAACATTATAATCGTGAATGTAAAAGATGTAATGGTGAATGTGATGATGAACTCCCTTCTCCCGGCTCTAATCCGTGTCACATCGTGAACTCCTCGTCGATCCGTCCTCTATCATGGCTCCAAAAGCTCCACAATGTCTCTGAAAATCGCCCCTGGACTGCCCGCCGTCGTCGTGTGTGGGTTGCGTCGAATGATGACCTAAAATCCACAAAACAGCATCCAATAATACTGAAACAGAGGGCCCCACAGTTTGGCCTGCGACTTGTAAGTCGCGCCACAAACCGCGCGTTTTGTGGAAGCTGCATGGGTCGGTTTCTGGTTCGCGGTTCGGGTCCTGGTTCGGGTGCGGGTATTGGGCTTCCGTTGGCTTGTTTTAGTCTCTTTTTAGCTTCTTTTCTTGAGGATTGCCGTCTTTTAGATAACCTGCATAAATCACTAGATAAACCGTAAAAACCATGCATTTTTGCTAGAACACAAGCCAATCTCATTGGTTTCAGGACCGAAAATAACGCCAAAAAGTGGCGTTATCACTTCACCCCAAAATCCATCACTCAAACCCGAGTAGGATAACATAGAGTTCACCATTTCTTTGAGAATTCTATTTTTCCGTTCCGCCACACCATTTTGCTGTGGTGTATAAGGCGTCGTAGTCTCATGAATGATTCCTACGGATTGGAAAAACATGGGGTCGTAAAACTCCCCACCACGATCGGTACGTAAACACTTTATTAAGCCATTCATTTGCAATTCAACCTCCGTTTTAAAAACTTTAAATTTAACCAACGCTTCATCTTTTGAATGTAACAAATAAACATAGCAAAAACGTGAAGCGTCGTCAATAAAAGTGACAACATACTTTTTATTACCAAAAGACGGAGTTGAATGCAAATCACAAAGATCACTATGAATTAAATCAAGCACCGACGAGTCTCTTTTCACGTTAGGAAAAGGTTGTCTAGTGATATTTGTTAACATGCAAGTTTTACACTTATCAGTCTTAATATCAAAAGCCGGAATAAGACCATATTTTGACATTTCAACCATACGTTTAAAATTCACGTGACCAAGTCTAGCATGACATAGATTAGAATCAACACAAACGCTATTTGCAATAAAAAAGAATTTGAAACAACATTCATTTTATTCAAATTCAACATAAACATATTATTAAGCAAATAACCAAATCCTACAAAAGAGCCACCCTTTGACAAGATAAACTTGTCCGACTCATAAACTTGCCTATACCCTAACTTATTCAAAATACTACCGGAAACCAAATTCTTTCGAATTCGCGGTACAAACAAAACATTAAAAAGTTCAACTACTTTACCAGAACTAAATTCTAGCCTAACTAAGGGGCTGTTTACCAAAAATTTCATTAAGTCCTGTATGGATAAATGTGTCTGTCTGGTTAAATTTTTTTGTCTGGATAAATTGTTGTTGTTGTTTACTTTTGTATCTGAATCAAAAGTCTGAATGGCATAAATGACCAACTTACCCCTACATATGAAATTTGAATCTAAGCACTCCAATTTGCAGTATTTAGACAAAAACTCCATTTGTGATCATATTGTTTTCAACATTATACAAATGATATTCAAGGACCCAAAGAACTTCGATTGAAAATTTTATATGTTTATAAAATATCCACAAAGTTGAAGTCACAAATCATGATCAAATATATAGCCATGAGAAATCCTTGAATATCAATGGGAAGCAGTGAAATCCATGAGAATGAAACCAACAACAATAGTAGTTAAATTTCAGAACCGTTAGATTGAAACCCATGAAAGTGAGATCACAATTTCATATAATCAACACTAATTATATAGAAAAGGGAAGAAACAATAAACAAGAAACAAGAAAAAATACAAAGTCAGGGGGACGAGTAGATAAAACGAGCAGCTACACATCTTTGATTTCAAATAAAATTATGCAAAGAAAGGAAGAAAAAAAATACAGGGAATGACATGAATCAAGTTGTGCAACGAAGGGGGAGATGCAGCGATAGTCATCGGAGATGAGGAGTAACAACAGAGATGATGGGGACGACAAACAGCAAAGGGGACGACGAGTAGATAATACAAGCAGATGCAGATCCTTGATTTCAGATAAAATCGTGCAACAAAGACAGGGGACGACAAGAATCGAGTTGTGCAACGAAGGGGGATGTGCAGCGACGATCGCCGGAGATGAAGAACAGCAACAGAGGCGACGATCAGCAAAGGGGACGACCACCTGTGGCGTTATTTGTAGCTAGGGTTTGAAGGAAAGCAACAGGGAGGAAGGAAGGGGATTTTTCTTATGGGAGCGGTTCTTTTTAACAAGGGGTATAATTGTCAGAATTTTGACTTAATGGGGACAACACCCCTCAACCCACTGTGTGAATAAGCTCATTGCTGTGCGATTAAGTCGCAAGTAAACACCCAAAAATGTCTGCGCGAATAAGCCGGTTTTCTCATTAAGCCGATTAAGTCACAAGTAAACACACCCTAAGCCTCTTCCAAGAATGGGAGCCATCGACTCGTTCCCCATGCGAAGCATTGATCCGTCTTCAACCGGTTCCAAAGAAGTGAACCAACGGCGATCTTTGCACACATGACTTGTAGCACCCGAGTCGATCCACCAAGCAACATCATCATCCTGCACATAAAATGATTCGGATATCAGTGGCACATAATCCAAATTTGAATTAAAACCAAAGTCAAGAAACTGACCTTGCCGTGGGTTTTGATCCTTGGATCCTTGCCCACTTCCACTCGTGCTTGCTCCACCTTTATTCTTGACAACCCGACAATCCCGCTTGAGATGGCCGGTCATCCCACAGGTCAAACAGGTTAAAGTAACCTTTTTATTGGGCCCTTTCTTGGCTTCGTTGAACTTCCGTTTTCCTTTAAATTTGTTAATCTTTCCCTCTTCCACCATGTTCACCGAAGGTGCAGAAACCTCCTTTACTTTAGGTTTCTCAGCCTCTTGCGCCCGAAGAGATTCCTCTATGCGCAAGTGACTACCGAGTTGCACAAGAGACAACTCTTCCTTCTTGTGTTTCAACATGTGTTTAAAGTCTTTCCAAGAGGGAGACAGTTTATCAATTATGCTCGATACGGAGATGGATTCGTCCATCTTCATATTGTGTTGAGCATATTGGCCTAGAATGCGAAGGAGCTCATTGTATTGCTCCATCACCGGCCTTGAGTCCACCATTTTGTAATTGTTAAAATTACTAACGAGGAACTTCTTACTAGAAGCATCCTCGGCCATGTATTTTGACTCGAGAGAGTCCCATAGCTCTTTGGAGGATTCCACATTTTGATAGATATCGAAGAGGGAGTCACACATACCGTTCAAGATGTGTCCACGACAGATGTAGTCGTCATTCTCCCACTTGCCGCGACGCCGGGTAACCTCCAACGTCTCATTCTCCATCAGCTCCGGTATCGGGGTGCTTAGAACATACACGACCTACAAATTTGTCAGTAGAAAATGCATCTTCTTTTGCCATCTACGGAAATCCACGCCTTCAAACTTCTCAAGTTTTGTGAACTTGGAAGTCATGTCTCTCACGGTTTGATCACCCGACATCTCTCTTCACGATGATAAATATCTCTTACGATTGTTGGGGGATTTGTGTGTATCGTGGAGGAGATGAGAAAATGGTGAGACGATTAGTATAACTTGGATATAACCAGAGATCGCGTAGAGCTCACTTTCCGTAAGAGATATTTCGACCCTATTCTGCCTGGGTATCACGAAATTCTCTCGAGGATAATCTCTTATATTTCAGTGTATCGATTAAGGCAGAAATCGATCCATATATATACACTTTAGAAACGTAACCTACGATGTATTGAGTCAGGAAATAATCATCTCAATTAATGAGATTGATTGAGTAGTTAAGGACGTCGGTTACAAATTGAAAGAGGCATCAGACACTCGGCGCCAGTCTCCGCGCCAGTCAACTGGCGCCACAACTGGCGCGGGTAAACATTCCAGAGCTTGGCGCCAGCACACTGGCGCCAGCACACTGGCGCCAGCACACTGGCGCCAGCACTGGCCCCGACGCCCAGCTCATGAAAACACATTGTAACTTCCCAATTTTAACCGTCCAACAATCCCGGGTTCTAGTTAGCTTACACGAGTGTGCACTCCACACCTTCTAACTCGTGTTATAGCTTAGCTATCAACCCCATTATTTCCTTTGTGAATCCAATTACACAAAATGACCGATGATTTCACTAAAATCACCAACATTTAATGTCCATAAAAGAGAATAGTTGAGGAAAGGCTACGGTTTTTGGGTAGAGTGATTCAGGAAGGAGCAGGTATTTGTTGGATTTTGTTATTTTGAATATGAATTTGGGGTCAAAATAGTTTGAATTTGAATTTGAATCTGAGGACTGAGGTTAGTACAAATGTTGGGAAGACAATTTCTGAAAAAGCAAATAAAAGTGGAATCACTTGTACATCATGCAAACCAAGTTGTAATTAATAGTTTTTCAACTTTTGTGCATGAAATAGCAATACCATGTGCATTGTGACTTGTAATTAAGAGTTTTGCATATATGCTTATATAGGTAGTAATATATATATATATATATATATATATATATATATATATATATATATATATATATATATATATATATATATATATATATATATATATATATCGAGGAAGATTTTGGTAGCTGATTAGTTGATCGAGAAAATCTCGATAACACGTTGTAATCTCTCCCGATTGGTAATAATATTCTTGCTCTCTCTCTTTGGTGGACGTACACTATCACATCGATAGTGGAACCACGTTAAATCTCGGTGTTATTTGTTGTGATCTTGCTCTTTCTATATATATATATCACTTTGGTTTATATATATATATATATTTCGTCGATATATATACACTTATATATATATATATATACTAACGCTTTCATCGTTTTTATCTATCTATCTATCTATCTATCTATCTATCTATCTATCTATCTATATATCTATCTATCTATATATATATATATCTCGTGTGGGTTATTTTCTACGTTAGAGAATTATTGTGCAACATCTAGATTTTTGTTATCCGCATTTGTTGTTGGGTTTATTGTGCACTTGGATTTCTACTCGTTTTGGGACCTTAGAAATAATTTGTGAGCTTCTCGTATTTTGGCACGATAAAAGTTTCCTAACAATTTGTTTGTGTTCGCTCGTTTAACTAATAAAAAAAACTTGTTCATGTATTAAATAAAAGAACTTCCTGGCGAACGATCCACGAATGGTTCACCGAACGTTCGATTCGTTTATAGCCCTAATCTTAAGGTAGCGGAGAACACATATGACATCATCCATGTCTGACTATAGAGGAGTACTGAAGACTTGACTTAACAAATTCATTGAATACAATCCCATCGAACATTTATACCAATGCTCAAAAAAGCTCGTCGCAACATGGCGCGCCGTGGCTTAAGGCTTGTGTCTCGCGCCACTTTAAGGTTGTGACACGCCATGACCTAATTTGCGGTCTTTTGTAACGCGATATTTGATTTTTCTTTACGTTTTTAATGTCTTATTTACTAGTTTTTAATATATAACCTAATTTTACTTGTTTATTATCATTAACTCGTTGAGTAATAGTACAAAACATATATTTTTATATATAACGTTATATAATCTATTGAGATTTGTCGACATAAGTCACGCCTTGAAAAATGCCATGGCCTCACCGTGGCTCCTGAGGCTTGAGCTTGGCCTTGCCGCCATGCCATGCCTCACGCTATTTAGAACCTTAATTTATACTAGGCAATTCGTCTCGATTGTTTTACACACACAACCACATACTAAAATGACAAAGCCGATGGATTTTGTAAGAGTTGAAACAATTACACATACAAACACATAATAAATGAAAAACATTGTGGGTTTTTGTAAGAGATATAGAAAATAAGAAGAAAAACATCTGGAAGGGTGCATGCATGTCGTTTACCGTACTTCACATGTGAATTTTAGTTAAACATTTACTTAATTGCCAATTTAACATTTTGATTTATGTTGTAAGACCCGTGATTTTTGGGTTTTCATTTGGGGCCATTGGTGATCATTTTGGCATTCAAGAAGGTAACAGAATGATGTTTTATTTTAATTATCATATTAGAATTGTTTATCCAAACCCTTCAGTGATTTGATAATGACCCTGAGAATTACTTAGTGAAAATTGTAAGTAAACAATATGTATTAGAGTTTCACCATCAAAGAAAATAAACTAAGTCTGTTTAGTATCGCTGATGGAAAACCATGTTCTTTAATTTATGCTTCAGCGATACATGTACATCAGTGAGCACTGAGCCTGTTCAGTCTCACTGATGATCGCTGAAAGTTCATCATATAATTGTTTGCTTATGATCCCTGAAGACAAGATTCGCGACAACCGAGTTCAAAGCTGAAATCGAAGACCAAGCTGACGAACGAGTGACTAAGCCTGATGAAGATATCAACGAAGCCAAGACTTGTCCATTCCACACGAAGTTTCAAGTAGAAGACTTCAGCGAACGCTGATAAAGATCTACTCAGTGATCGCTGATCATGAAGCCTGCTCTACAAGTAACTTTTGTCTTATCTCCTTGCACGCCTTTTGTACGATTTGTCAGAAGGACATCCCTTTGTCCAGGATTGTACAAACCACTCTGCCAACTACACTGTTCATCATGCGGCCAAAAGAGATGTTTGCTAAAGTCAAATCCATGCAACCAACCAGACGCTGCCACGTGTAAAGTTGTACTGACTTTCATTTAATACATGAAGTATAAATAGGAAACCCTACTTCATTCATGAAGAAGCTCTTCCTCATTGAACTACTTAGTGCAAGAAAATCTTTCCTTAGTTTTCTTATTTTCTCTCTATCTTTTCTAGTGCAAGAAATCTGTGTGATTCTTATAGTTTGTTTAGATTAGGTTTTATACTTGATCTTATTCCGCAACAAACTATAAGTTGTTTGATTATATCAATAAACAATTTTAAAGATAAAAATATGTGTTTGTATTCAACCCCCCCCCCCCCTTCTACAAACTTGTATAACCCTTCGGGACCAACAAGAATCTTGGGGATCGAATCAGAAGCATAAAACAAAAAAAAGCGCGTAACAGAAGTGCACGCGACCTAGCGACCGAGGTCGCACAAGCTTCTGTGCTTGTTGGAATGGTGCGAGTGACTTGCCATGCAAGGTCGTGTGAGGTCCTCTGGTGCGATTTTAAGCTGTTTTTCAAGTTTCTTTTCACTTTTTCCCGTTCTTTTCAGCCTCTCTCTACCTTGGGTGATTTTTGAAGGTTTGAGATTGATTTTGGTGCTACACAAAGTGTTGATTGATGTTTGCAAGCTCATTTTGGAAGATTGAAGGTTTGGAGGTTTTCTTGGTTAACTTCACTGAGAGTTAGGGTTTTTGGGGTTTTTTGTTTAACTTCATTGTGAGTTAGGGTTTTTGGGCATTCTTCATCTCTTTCATGTTCTCTAGTGTAGGGAGAATTCAAGAGTTAATAAGATTTTCTGTTGGTATTTGGAAAGAAAGAAAACAAGTTCGAAAGAAGGCCAAATACCTGGGTTAAAAGATATATAGGACACATCAAAAAATCAAGGCAGAGGCCAGCACTAGTTTTACTAAGACATAAGTTTCGGGAAAACTCTCGCTAACGTGGATTGATATCTTTTATTGAGATGGTTGATTTCCTTCCTTATTTTAATTATTTAGTTTCCTTTTAGTTTTAGGGTTTATCATTAGTTAATATTTTATTTGATTTCGTGGTTGATTCAAAATTAGGATTAGATTTGAACTGAAGTTTAATAGTTATCTCTTAGTTAGTTTAGTCTATAATAGGGATTATTGCTTTCTTTGTTAATCAGAGATTATTGATCAATGAAATTATATTTAGAGTTTTATATCTAGGTTTAAGAGTATTCTCTTATTTTCCGGGTTCTACGTTTTGTAGTCTCGTTTTCATTTTGGATTTAGACGTTTGTTAATTCGTTCTGCGCGTTCCCCGTTGCGTCAATTGGTATCAGAGTAGGCTTTTCCTATCTCTTTTAGTATCAATGGTCGACCGACCCGCTACCAAAGCAGATTTGGAAGAGATGACTGCGGATGTTACCACAACACTCGCTAATCTAATAGTGAATGTTACAAACGCCTTCAACAACGATAACTATCGGCGAAGAGACAGAAGAAATAATCAAGTTAGTGTTCCACGCATTGGTAACCATGAACATTGTATTATCAATTCAGTTTCTTTTCAACTTAAACAACCGCCCATTCCTAACAAACCGCCAGAAAAAGACGAAGACTTGCCCGACAAGGTCGAAGGTAAAATTCCAAAGCCACAACATGACATCTTTACCGAGACCTAAGCTTCTGAACCAGACCTCGTACCAACCATAAAAAAATTGAAAACGAGCCAATACAAGACATACCTAAGCCACAAGAACGATGGTCCCGAAGATGATCCCAAAGATGATGTTTCCATCATTCCAGCGCCTACGACTTCGGATCAAGCTAAGTCAACTTAACAAACATGTCCCAATAAAGTTTCCATAATTTTGAACCATTTAGAGCTTAATAAAACATCACTAGTATAGGAGCGATCACAACAAAGTCCTTTGGGACTTGAATTTTCATCAACCTTTCTAAATTCTAAAGATTGATTTACGGATCAACATGCTTTAATGGAGAAAGTATTATACGTAAGTGATTCGGCGTTGCATCGAAACTCTAAGGAATCAAATGTTGTTGATTTTCATGTGAACTCGAGGTCGAGTTCTTTTCAAGTGAGGGTGTTTGATGTACGGAGAATTTAAGAGTTAATAAGGTTTTTCGTTGGTATTTGAGAAAGCAAGAAAACGAGTTCGAAAGAAGGCGTAATACCCAAATCAAAAGCTAGGCCACATCAAAATATCAATGCAGAGGCCATCGCTAGTTTCACCAAGACTTAAGTCTCCGTACAACTCTCGCGAACGTGGATTGATATATTTTCTTGAGTTGATCGACTTCCTTCCTTATTTTAATTGTTTAGTTTCTTTTTAGTTTTAGGATTTATCATTAGAACTGGGATTAGATTTGAATTGAAGTTTAATAGTTATCTCTTAGTTAGTTTAGTCTATAAATAGGGCTTATTGTTTTCTTTGTTAATCAAAGATTATTGATCAATAAAATTATATTTAGAGTTTTATCTCTAGGTTTAAAAGTTTTCTCTTATTTTCCAGGTTTTACGCTTATAGACAAGTTATTATTTCGGATTTAGATATTTGTCGATCTGTTTCGCGTATTCCCCGTTGCGTCAGTTCTCTCATTTTGGGGTCAGATCTTGAGAGAAAGGAAAAAAACTTGGGTTTAGAGACTTGGTTTGATTGTATTCAACCTTCATTAAAGAAGTTGGAGCTTTTGGGGAGATTTATAGGATCTTTGGTGAAGATGGTTTCAAGTCTACTTCAAAGGAAGTTCAAAACTTGGGGTCGGTCTTGATTTAGCTTAAATCTAGCAAAGTGTGTTTCAAATACTTTGTGAAAACTATGTACATGTCAAACATGTCTATATTGGGTTTTCAAATATGTTCCTTGTGGTTTATCAAATGTTGGTGATTATTTGGTATGTCTGCATCCATGGTACATTTGATTTCATAAAACCTTGAAAATGTGTATATTTGGGATTTTGAGACACTTGGAGATACATATCATTAGATTGTAATATTTTGAAGGATGGCTTAAATAAATGGGAGTATTGTGACTTATTCCCTTTTTGACATATGAAATTACATAGTTATGGAGTAAATTCATTTTCTATTAACTTATGTTGACTTTGTTGGAGTAGTCAAGTACATTGGGAGTTTTGTTGATTTGAAATTGGTTCAAAGGTGTCTTAGGGCTTTGTTCCACAAAAATGGTTCACTTTTGATATTTGAACGGGTTTTGCATATATTGCATATTTATTTGAGATTACATGTTTTTGAGTATGTTAATCATTTAAATTGGAGTCATCTAATTTGGAGTTGTAATGCAATGGATCCATAGACATATGAGCCTTTCATCTTTGGTGTGTGTTGAGTCTTCGCGTCGTTTGATCTTATTGATCCTTGTTGGTATATGTTTACTAAATAGTATGGTATTTACGGTGTCAGGTGGTTTATACATGTGGCGTTATGTATATGAGATGTGAATGCCTATGGAGTTGTTTAGCATGTTCAAGTTGTACATTATGAGTTTTATTCACGCGTTGATATTAACCCAATGTAAAAAGGGTGTGAATTGACAGAGGGCAAACGAAGTGATTTTCTGGCGATGGGAAACTTTATGGAGTAGGCACTAAAATTTTAGGAGCATTTGATTTAGAAAATCACTCACTAATATCATCCCATATAACATAAGCTTCTTTTAGAAAACAAAATACTCTTACGAATATAAGGTGAAACAGAGTTTAGTAACCTATTTACCAAGTTATCACATCGTTCACATAGAGGGAAACTCCCGAGCAACAGTAGGTTTCTCGACGTTGCATGAATTATAACAAGTCCAAAATTTTGTTCTTGTCACAAAGGTCGGCTATGGTCAGTACACGAGATCTAGAGCTATACTAATCACACTACAGTAAAATTGAGTTTATAGGACGCCTAAAATAAATAAGCATCCTAATTAGGTGTTTTATAGGACCAAACAAAAAACGTTTGACGCCATAAGTCACGTCTTGAAAATGTCATGGCCTCGTCATGACTCCTAAGGCATAAGGTTTGCCTCGCCGCCACACCACGCTTCACGCCATTTCGAACCTTGCATGGGATTCATCGCCATTCCATTGAAACATACAATCTTTGGGAAAATTTTCAAAACCGAATTCTGCCAAATATATCCAAAGGTCCGTGATCGGAGATCCACCGATAGGAAACGATTAGCATCAATTCGAATTGTGGAATTGAAATGATGATTTGATAAGAGTAAATCTGACCTTGTTGATGAGCAAAGATTTATAAATTTTAGATCCATTACATATTTCTGGTTTGTATACAATAAAGTTTATTTCTAAGTGTTCCTAGTGCACCGCAGCACCGAGTAATCCATCGTGGAATTATTGGCGGTTTTTTTTTTCTAAATAAAGTTTATTTCTTATTTTTCGTAGTGGATTAGGTAATAGGTCAGTTACTACCCAGGGATTACCGAAGGGTTCTTTCTATATAGAGTTTATTTCAAATTTTTCCATGTGTAGTGATTATGCAGGGATTACTGACATGTTCTTTTTAAATAGAGTTTATTTCTGATTTTTTTAAGTGTACTACACTACAAAAAAAAAAACAATAATTTCCGACGACGAAATCCGTCGGTAATCGCCGTCGGAAATAATATGGTAGGTAACTGATTTACCGACGGATCACCGACGGAATTTAGCGACGGATTACCGACGGATCACTGACAGATCCCCAACGGAGACATATACCGACGGATTACCGACGACTATACTTTACCGACGGATTACCGACATCCATCTTTACCGACGGATTACCGAAGGCTATCTTTATCGACAGATTACCGACGGATTACCGACGACCATCTTTACCGATGGTCTAGCGACGGATTAGCCGTCGGTAAATTTATTTAAATTAAATTAAATCTAAATCATTTTGAATATTATGTAAAAATTACCGACGGATTGTCCGTCGGTAATCCGTCGGTAATGTTTATTTTAATTAAAAAAAAAACAACTGAAAATACAGAATAAACTGTACAAAAACCTGTACAGAAAAGGTCAGTAATTCCTGGGCAAAAACCATTACAAAATACTATTGTGTTTAATACAATATCATATCCGTAAACAAATTTCAATGTTATCCCAATACAAAACAAACTAAACCGATGGGGGAGCGGGGGAACTTCCAAACTGCTTCATAAAGGCTTCAAAATGTTTCACTTTCTCCTCTAATGCTTTCCTTGCTTCTCTGTCTTGTCTCGCTTCCTCCTCCATTTGAGCCTCGCTTCTTTTTCTTGACGTACCTCCTCTCTAAGCGCATCCCACTGAAATTCAACATTTGACTAACATAATACAAATGTTAGACGACATTTGACCAACATATAACTATTAAACATTTGACAAACATACATACCTCCTCGTCGTGATGAGAGCTCCCACTCGTAGCGGCACCTGAATTACCGGACATAGCATATTCGGGATCCTGAGTCCCGAATCCAAAAATGCGGCCCTTACATCGTCGCCCGACACTACGCTTCCATAAGTCTGGGTCATTGGGTGGAACAGCGTCGGGAGGTAAGTCGGGGAACTCCTCCGCTCTAATATGTCAGTAGGTACCCTATGGTTTTACAAAAACAATGTGTTAACATATATAGAAAATTCGGCAGCATTTCGACTGTAATTTGAACATATCTGTTAGCTTCAATCTTCCTAATCATAGAAGTATTTAGAAGTAGTGAAAAATAGGCTAAGTGAAGAAAGCCTCTTATAGAGGCTCTGCCGACCTTACCGAGAGACCAAGGTCAAGAAGCTACAGAGGCATCCTACAGAACCTCTGTCATACGCGCAAAGAAGACCAAAGACTCGAAATCCGGTGAAGACTGCTCTACAAAGGACTAGACCGCAGAACCTCTGTAACCCTTTACAGAGCCTCTGCGGTCCTCACTGAAGACTTGGAAGATATTAATAATATCTTGCTACTGTTCCTGTACTTGTTCATCAACTTGCATGGCACCGTGCCCTGTCCAACTTCAACGTGTCAAACTCTGATTGGACTCAATAGGGCTTAGTACGTAATAGACGTCTGTGGCATTAAATGCAATACAGCACGTTCAACTATTCATGCCGTCCGATCAACAGTAGCTCATGCTTTATGGTCCCCTTAGAGTAGTATAAAAGGAAGACTAATGTTTAGTTCTTCCTAACATCATTCGGAACAATCGAAAATATAGTAAAATCAACACAAGAACACATAGCTTATGCACATTGAAAGTCATATCTGTTTTAAGCTTTTCATACTCACTGTTCTTAAATCTGTTCTTGCTATATATATTGAAACTCAGTAAACTTTGAGATATCATATTCTGATTAATGTTTCTTTATATTGTGTGTTCAAATCTATCAAACATATCTGATTAGTTCTTCAAATACGCTTCCGCATCAAACATAAACTCGAACTAATAGATCTGTTAATCTTGTCTAAACAAAACGGGAACCAACAATTGGTATCAGAGCTTATCCTTGATTTTCAATATCAAGTGATCCTCGTTTGACAACATTATTGATAGATTTCATTCTGTTTGTAACCTACTCTTCATCACATTAAAAAGTTTCTGTTTACCTATCACTTTTCGATTCGTTCGAACGTGATATTCTGATAGAAACTATTTTTCCAGGTTAAAACACCACTAAAGTACTTCTGGATATTAGTTATTACCCAGAAATCCTTCCAGTTCTTCATACTCATAAATCTTTCATCATATTATCCTTTCTGAACCCCTGAAAAACTCTTACAATGACAAATACCAATAACTTTTTCACTGTTGGCTCATTAACCAAACCCCCTACTCTCCTTCGAGATGAGTATCCTCAATGGAAGATAAGAATGGTTCATTTCTATGAGGGTACTAAAAAAACTCTCACACAATATCTTTACAATTCTCCTCCAGTTCCTATGATAACTATGCCACGTGTACCAGCTGAATCTCCTGAAATCCCTGAACATCAAAGACCTAAGCCAAAAGGAGAATGGTCAAATGAAGATAAGGCACAAGATGAAGTTGCACAGAAAACAAAAAGAATATTGATCATGGCTATCCCCAACGAACTTTTTCAATCCTTAGATGCATCCGAAACAGCGCACGATCTTTGGAAAGAATTAGAAAGACAATTGGAAGGGGGTGCTAAAACACAAAAGAACCGAAGGGCACAATACATAAATGAATATCATGCCTTCAGAGCCTCTGCAACAGAATCTCTGCAAACAACATACGACCGGTTCAACTCTCTCATAAACAAATGCAGAAAGTCTGGCATTCACAGAACCTCGGAAGAAAATAACGTCATGTTTCTAAAGAGCCTGAATGATGAGTGGCTTCAATTGTCTATGTCTTTACAAACAAACCAAGATCTAGACTCCTGGACACTCTCTGATCTCTATGGAACACTAGCCGCACAAGAGCCTCAAATAGCACATGCTAAAACACTAACCATTGCACCATACGCATTGGTTAGTAAATCAACAGAGGCTGCAGAGAGACCGAGAAAAGAGAGAGCAACAGAGGAGAAGAAGAAGGAAAAGATGAAGATAGTGATGGTTGATAGCAAAGAAGACGAGCTGATAGAGGAAGAGATAACTCTTGCGTCATTAGCTAAATCATTGGCTCTATTGACAAGGGAGTTCAGAGGTAACCAAAGGAGTTTTGGAAATGATCGATACGACAGAGATAACCAGAACAGTAGAAGAAATGATGCAAGAAGAGAAGAAACGAGTGACCGACAGAGGTCAGACTACAGAGGAAATGACCAACAGAGGTCAGATGACAAGGTAGGCCACACACAAGAATGCTACAAATGTGGTAAGCTTGGTCATTACGCAAACGAATGCCGAACGAAGAAAGGTGGAGACCAACAGAAGTCCAACGATCGAGCTAGAAACACCTCCCAAGGTTGTTTCAACTGCGGCAAGCCAGGCCATTTCGCAAATGAATGCAAAAGTAGACCAAATCGCCCACAGAAGGACTCAGCTTTTTACAAAAAGAAGGCTGAGTATTATGCGCAAAAATCCCTAATGGCGAACAAAGGGCATTCTGAGGCGAACAAAGAGGACTTCGAGTCAGACTCTACCTCTGACGATGAATACACCACCAATGCCCTATTATGTGGTATGGCAGAAGTCGACTCCGGCAATGACACTGAGGTATCCACTTCAAACTCTACCTCTTGTACTATTTCTGTAGACAGTGATTTATTTAAACTTAACATTGAACTAATTGAACTGAAAAAGACAAATGAAGATATTCAGAAAAAGCTCAATTTTAATGAAAGAGAAGTCAGACTTCTCACTCAAGAAAAAGCTGAAATTTTCAAAGAAAAAGAAAGGATAGAAAAGAATTGGAACAAAAATCTAGATCCTTTAAACAAACAAATTTTTGAACTATCTTCTGCTTTAAAAGTTAAGACAAAAGAACTCTCAGTTTCTATGAGTGAAACAACAGATATTGGAGCTCTAAAAGAATATTTTCAAAGAGAGAGAGAGGTTCTTTGGCAAGATCTTCTAAGAAGAGAAGTTTTACTTAAAAACTATAAGGATGCACAGAAGGTTTATGAAAAAATAAACACCCAAATAGGAAGACGAGGTATAGGGTACGATGATGTTACCCTAGATATTGAAGGCAAACAAAAATTACCTCTGTCGTCTCTATTTGTTTTAGGAAAAACCAACAAATCCGACTCTCCAAACTTACTATCCGTGAGTAAAAGGGGAAAGGTTTCTGGGGAACCTCACTTAAGGAAACATACAAAGATGGTCAATGTGTGGTTTGAAAACACATATTCATCATCTTCAACCTCTGTCAATAGAGGAATTAAACCGAAGAAATATCTGAAAACACAATATCAGATCGGTATCTTTAAGTTTGGCAAAGCAGAGACTCAAACACAGGTTGCTTTTGTCTGTATGATAAATGTCGAAAACAAATTATCGGTAGAAGCTCCTGAGTTCAAACCCACCTTTTCAGAAGAAAAACTTATAAATTCAATTGAAAAAGAAATTTTGGAAGTATATAAATCAAACGTTTTAGAAAACTTCTGTACATCTTCTGTAGATCAAATTCTCACAGAAGAGATCTTGTTAGAAACCTCTGCCAACTATGAAAATTGTTCTACAGAGGAAGAAAGCTCGTACGATACATGTTCGGAAAATCAAGCCTCTGTCGAAAGAGACGACTCAACCTCTGTATATGAGGACGACTCATCCTCTGACGACTCAGAGACTGATGCTACATCAGGGATTGTTCACTGTGACACAGAGGATGTTAAATTCTCCCCTGAGGTTCTTAACAGAACCATTTCTCCTAAGGAGAAAATCACAGAGATCCCCATCTGTCCAGATTTTCTCAACATGTGCATACAAGCCAAAACCTCCATAGAGCTTGAAAATCTAAAGAAGACCTCTGTAGATCCTAATAGTTCTAAATTTTCAAAATCGTTAAGGCAAATAAATAAAAATCCCTCTTGGCAACAAAAGGAAAAATGGCCTAAAGTTAACAAATCTTTTTCCTCTGTGACAGTGAAGAAAGACTTTCACCACAGAAGAGACTCACAGAAGGCAGGACCTAAACAAGACTTTTGCAAACAACATTATAGTATTCATAGATCTTCTTGTAATAGGAAATCTAATGTTAAGAAAGAATGTAATGCCTCTGTGGCTCAGTTCAATGAATTTAATGAAAAGTTCAAACAAATCACGTCTCATATTCAATACTGTCATTGTTTTGATCTCATGTTCAAACTGAATAATCACTTCTCGAGTTCAGATTGTCTACTCTCTACTGAAATTCAAACTCCAAAGTCAAAACCTAAAGAGAAACAATCTAATTCTTCTATAAAAGATAAAATGTACTTCAAGAATGCTAAGGCAAACTTGAAGAATTCTAACAATATTGGACCCATGTGGATATGGGTACCTAAGTCTCTATGATTGTCTTACAGAAGCGGTATGTGCCAATTTGGTATCTTGACTCCGGATGCTCAAGGCACATGACTGGCGACAGAAGTTTACTATCCACATACAAAGAAACACACGATGGTGGATCTGTAACTTTTGGAGACGACAAGAAGGGACACATCAAAGGCCATGGAGTCATAAAGAAAGAAAACGTCTCTGTATACAAAGTTGCATATGTGGATGGCCTTAAACACAACCTACTCAGTGTAAGCCAACTTTGTGATACAGGATTCGATGTGTTATTCAAAAGAACTTTCTGCTCTCTGCAAAGTGAAGACACAGGAATGGAACTTCTGCGAGCCAAAAGAAGAGGTGATCTTTATCTAATGAATTTTAGTTCAAAAACCAAGGACAAAGTTTGCCTTGTAGCCTGCAAAAGTGAAGAAGCCTGGTTATGGCATAACAGGTTCTGTCACTTGAACTTTCACACCTTGGATAAACTGGTAAAACTTGATCTAGTTAAAGGTTTGCCTAATGTTAAATTTAATAAGGATCACTTGTGCTCTACATGTGAAATGGGAAAACTCAGAAGAGCTTCCCACAAAGGCAAAATAGATGTGTCTTGCACTAGGCCTCTATACATGCTTCATGTCGACCTTTGTGGTCCAATTGCCATACAGAGCCTAGGTGGCAAGAAATACATACTTGTCTTAATTGATGAGTATTCGCGTTTCACATGGGTTGAATTTGTTCGAAAGAAATCAGATGTTCCAATTATCTTGATTAATCTAATGAAAAGAATCCAAGTTCTTTATGAATGCAGAATACAGAAGTTAAGAAGTGACAATGGCACAGAATTTAAAAACTCTGTCATTGAAGCTATCTTTCTACAGAAGGAATATCACAGAACTTCTCTGCCGCACGCACTCCACAGCAGAACGGCATAGTCGAAAGGAAGAATCGAACGCTCGTGGAGGCCGCAAGAGCTATGCTATCAGCATGCGGATTACCGATGAACTTTTGGGCAGAAGCAATTTCTACCGCTTGTTATACACAGAATCGTTCAACCATTGTGAAAAGACACCTCAAGACTCCTTACGAATTGATCAACAAAAGGCGGCCAAACATCAAATTTTTCCATGTGTTCGGATGTAAATGCTTTGTTCTAAACGACAGAGATTCCAGAGGAAAGTTTGAGGTAAAAGCTGACGAAGGCAAATTCATTGGATACTCTGCCACTTCCAAAGCCTACAGAGCATTCCTTACAAGGTCTCGCAAAATCGTAGAAAGCATAAATGTTTCCTTTGATGATTCATTCCAAAAGACTTCTGAGCAAATCAGTTCAGAACTCGGACTTAAAGGGGAATCCTCTGACATCTTGCAAACGAAAGAAGACTTAAATCTTTTATTTTTAGAGATGTTCCACGACGACATTGATCCCTCTGTTGGAACCATCAGAGCTTCTGAAGAACCATCTTCTGTCGGTCAAAATCCTACAGGTATGACTCTAACTGGTCCAAATAATGCTTCATCTTCTTCTGTAAATACTATAGATGCAAATGCTAAGGAAGAGACTGCAGAAGATGAAACACCAAGGAAAACAACCACAAAAGCTGCTGAAAAACAAACTCCACAATCCACAGAGGAACCAATTACAGAGGATGTAGAGGACCATGACTATACGTCCTCAGAGGAACAAACTCCACCACTCATTCCAATCATTCCACAAACTATAGGATCAACTACAAAGGCACGCACTACTACAGGGGATACACCAGTAGAAGAAGAAGAAGAACAACAAGAAGCCTCTGAAGAAAGATTCGATGACATTGGTGACCACCATCCACGCACAACTCAGTGGACAAAAAGCCATCCTACAAGCCAAATAATCGGCGATCCTTCTGACACGGTAAAAACCAGGTCTGCCACTGCTAATTTTTGTTTCCTTACAAATTTTATTAGTGTGATAGAACCAAAGAAGATTTCTGAAGCCCTAGATGACCCAAACTGGGTAGACGCCATGCAAGAAGAACTTCTGCAGTTTGAGCGCAACAAAGTATGGACTTTAGTACCTCTGCCACGAGGGAAACAAGCCATTGGAACTAAGTGGGTCTACAGAAATAAGAAGGATGAAGATGGAGTGGTCATCAGAAACAAAGCACGACTAGTTGTTAGGAGTAATCAATCTTACATATGTATTATGTATACAATTGGACAGAAAATTGAAAAGAAGAAAAGAATTTCTTGTATAAACTTTGTTTTTACATCATAAACAAACAATAAACGAAGAACAATAATTAATTCTTACTTGAAACGAAGATTCTTCGAAGATATCGGAACCGATTGAGGCCTGCAATTACGCAGTGTCCTAAGACAAAATTTCGCCGGTGGTACGGGCGTTGTCTAGAGGATACAACAATCAAATTCAAGTTTGTAACTTGAATCTAGCGAATCGTCATACGTTTGGCGAAGAACGAGAAGGAGAGAAAACCCAGAAATATGCAGGAAATTCGTGTATCAAATCTGCCAAAACGAAAGGAAGAAGTGTGTTTATATACGTATGCCACAGTAACCGAAATTAACTGTCAGGAAGCCCGCGCTACTTGCGGCACTAGTAAACTCGTGCGGAGATGCGCGCGGTGTACTGCCCATCGAACCCAACAGAGACCCGCGCGCCTTGTGGCGCGGTCTTGGTCGCGCCGTAGTGCGCGCCGTGCACTGGTTCCAGAGTCCCGCGCCAGATCCTGCAAGCATACCACACTCGTTCTTCAATCGTGGATTCTCGACCCCATCGAGACCCCAAGAGCCCCAAGGCCCAAGGCCCAATCTTTGACTTTAAATATGTATATTCAAGTCAAAGAGAGCCCACCAAGAACACCACACACCAAGCCCAAGCAATTAAATGATTCATTTAATGCTCTCAAGTTTGGGTTTATTAAGTGGTGTAAACTTTGCCTTGGCTCCTATGTGGGATTAGTTTTCTCACTTCTCAACTAAGTTCCAACAATACCCCACATTTTCTATTCAAACCCAAATAATACCCCACATTTGAATAGAAAATAAGCAATATTATGGAACTTATGTTTCTATCACCAAGCTAGTTATAATATGCATCGGAAAACAGTGTCTTTTGGACTTGAACCTTTCCTAGTGAATGCCTATCGGATCTACTTCGTGGATAGTGAACTAAAGTCTTGAACTAGCCACTTTTTGTGGTAAATCGAGACAATAGGCATCACACATATTATATCTATACATAATTTGATTCTTACCGTTGTGTTCATTTCGGTCGTGAACATATCCTTTCTTCATGAGAGTTTTAGAAGACGTAGCCATGTCCGTCTTCAAAGATGCGACCACACATCAGTCTCACATAGGTAATGCCGATCAAGAATATTCCGTTGTATTCCACTAAAAAGCTATCAGCATTATTAAGAATATAAAATTCAACCCTTAATCGTCAACGGAAATATACACATAAAAGTCATCATAGGAGTAGGCATACCTGTGTATAAGCGTCTCTTGAGTGTTCCTCAACTAGTTTTCCTATTGAACCTAGACCATGGGATCTCCAATTTCGCTAGGTTAGGTTTCCGCCGAGGAAACTCATTGTGTTGGCTTTAAGCCCATTCCCCTCGATGAAAAGGACACTTGCTCTCTACTTAGGCCTTTTGTCAAAGGATCAGCGATATTTTCCTTTGACTTTACGTAGTCTATGGAAATAATTCCATTTTTCAGCAAGTCCTTAATTGTATTATGGCGTCGTCTTATATGTCGAGACTTGCCATTATATATTTGATTCTTTGCTCTCAGAAGAGCAGCCATACTGTCACAATGGATACAAATGGCAGTCACGGGTTTTGGCCACAACAGAATACCTTCTAGGAAGCTCTTTAGCCATTCGGCTTCTTCAGCGGCTTTATCTAAAGCTACAAATTCTGCTTCCATAGTTGATCTTGTATTCACCGTTTGTTTGGATGATTTCCATGAGACCGATGCTCCACCAAGTGTAAACACATATCCACTTGTGGACTTACTTTCCGAGTGGTTGGAAATCCAATTGGCATCACAATACCCTTCTAGAATGGGAGGGTATTTCGTATAGTGTAACCCGTAACTCATTGTATACTTCAAATATCTAAGCACTCTCACTAGTGCATACCAATGATCCTTTTCGGGATTATGTGAGTATCGACTTAGTCTACTCACACTATATGCTATATCCGGTCGTGTGCAATTCATGATATACATCAAGCTTCCAAGAACTTGTGTATATTCCAATTGAGCCACACTATCTCCTTAATTCTTCATCAATTGACTAGAAGGATCAAATGGAGTCACCACTGGTTTATCATCATAGTGACCGAAGTTTCGAAGTTTGTTCTCAACATAGTGAGATTGGGTGAGAATGTAACTATTTGGATTCCTTTGAATCTTTATACCAAGGATCACATCTGCTACTCCCAAATCCTTCATATCAAACGAGGAGTGCAACATCTTCTTGGTTTGATTGATTACATCCAAGTTCGATCCAAAGATGAGCATATCATCTACATACAAGCATATAATGATATATGCATTTTTGTATTGCTTCACATAGACACACTTATCACACTCATTTATTTGAAACCCGTTTGATATCAACGTATTATCAAACTTTTCATGCCATTGCTTTGGTGCTTGCTTAAGTCCATAAAGGGACTTGATCAACTTACATACTTTGTTTTCTTGACCTTTGACAACAATTCCTTCCGGTTGTTGCATATATATTTCTTCGTCTAACTCTCCATTCAAGAAGGCAGTTTTCACATCCATTTGGTGTATTTCCAAATTGTGAATCGCTGCTATGGCCATCAACATACGTATAGACGTTATTCTTGTGACCGGAGAGTAGGTATCAAATAAGTCTTGACCTTCCTTTTGTCGATATCCTTTGGCAACTAGTCGAGCTTTGTATTTCTCTATAGTGCCATCGGGTCTCAACTTCCTCTTGAATATCCATTTATGACCTATTACTTTATGACCCGGAGGTAGGTCAACCAATCTCCATGTATTGTTTTGTACTATGGAGTCTATCTCACTATGGATTGCCTCTTCCCAATAAGGTGCCTCGGATGATTCCATGGCAGCCTTATAAGATAAAGGTTCTCCTTCAACATTAAAGGTCATAAAATCAGGTCCAAAGTCTTTGGCTACTCTACCACGTTTGCTTCTCCTTGGTTCCAATTCTTCTTGAACTTTGGAGGTTTCACCTTCACGTGGTTGATTACTTTCATTTGTTTCAATTGAAGTGTGTGTGTCATCATGCAACCTTTTCCTTGAATTAGAGGTTTGATCCTCTTTTTCTTTGTAAGGAAAGGTGGTCTCAAAGAATTCTGCTTCCGCAGATTCTATGATAGTGTTATTGCTTATGTCATTTACACAAGATTTAAATACTAAGAATCTATAGGCAGCACTATTAAGAGCTGGTCCAATATATACACAATCAACGGTTTTAGGTCCAAGTTTTGTCCTTTTCGGTAAAGGGACTTGAACCTTCGCAAGGCAACCCCACACTTTCATCCTTTTGTAGGACGATAATCTCCCTTTCCATAATTGATAAGGGGATTTCTCACTCTTCTTGTGGGGGATCCTATTTAGGATCATATTCGCAGTAAGACACGCCTCACCCCATAAATGGTATGGAGCTCCGGACGTGATCAACATTGAATTTATCATGTTCTTCAATGTTCGGTTCTTCCGCTCGGCCACTCCGTTTTGCTGAGGAGTGTATGGAGCGGTAGTTTGATGAACAATGCCATGTGTAGCACAAAATTCTGCAAATTCGTGGGATTCATATTCTCCTCCCCCATCCGATCTTAGAATTTTGATTTTCTTGTCGAGTTGATTCTCGACTTCGGCCTTATAAGTTTTAAACATGTTTAAGGCCTCATCCTTTGTATGGATTAGATACACATAGCAAAACTTACTGCAATCGTCAATGAAGGTAATGTAATAGTTTTTACCTCCTCTTGAAGGTGTTGCCTTGAAATCACATAAGTCAGTGTGAATCAACCCAAGTACTTCATTTGATTTTTCAACAGACTTGTGTGGATGGTTTGTGAATTTAGCTTCTACACAAACTTCACACTTAGTCAATTTATCAAAGGAACATTTAGGAATCATGTCAAGCTTGATCATTATTTGAATTGATCTAAAGTTGACATGTCCTAATCTCGAATGCCAAAGATTAGAAGGAGCAATCATGTACATAGAACTAGCACCGCTAGGGCCTGCCTTATTATTATTAACATTGGCGGCATCAAAGCTATTTACAACGCTTAACTTGAAGAGCCCCTCATGGAGGTAGCCCTTCCCAACATACGCACCACCTTTGGTGATGACAACCTTATCAGATTCTATTACAATTTTGAACCCTTTCTTACTTAGAACAGGGCCAGAAATCAAGTTTTTGGTAATGCTAGGTACATGTACAACATCATTCAACAAAAGATCTTTACCGGAAGTCAACTTCAAGTTGACCTTCCCCCTTCCTTCTATCTTCGCAGTCGATGCGTTCCCCATGAACATCGGCTCCCCATCACTCACTTTTTGGTAGGATGCAAACAAGCTTTCCGAATTGCAAATGTGCCGAGTAGCCCCGGTGTCGATCCACCAATCCATCGTGTTGGTAACCATGTGGGCTTCAATTACACCAACGAACTCGTTCGGAGAGTGGGCGAGATTGGCATGACTAGTAGATGCCCCATTTCCTCCACCACCACTTCCTCCGGCACCACCATGATCACGCTTGTATCGACAATCCTTGGCTTGGTGTCCCGGCTTGCCACACACCCAACAACATGTCATCCTCTTGAATTGTTTCTTTTGTGGGGCCAAGGGGCCTTTTCCGGTGTTGAAAGGCCTCTTGGGTGCAATTCCCTTTCCCTTGAATTTTGGGAATTTCGACTTGGATGAACTACCTTCAATCATGTTGGCATGTGGTTCGATTTGAATGGCATCGGCTTTGTCATTGAGTCGGTTGTCTTCCTCAACACGGATTTTGAGGAGCAATTGTTCAAAAGTAATTTCTCCGTAAGATGCTTCAAGTATAACTTGAAGTTCTTCCACGACGGAGGAAGTTTATCAATGATAGCACCGATCACAAAGTTTATATTAAGCCCCATACCTTCAACATCGAGTTCGTGGACAAGAATTTGCAATTCTTCTACTTGTTTTACCACGGGCTTCGAGTCAATCATCCGGTAGTGCAAGAACTTTCCCACTGCGAATCTCTTGGAACATGCCACTTCAGTTTTGTACTTGGCATCCAAAGATTCCCAAATTTCTCTTGCCGTTGTGCAAGTGGAATATATGTCGTAGAGGGAATCGTCGAGAGCATTCAATATATAATTTATGCAATTATATTCGTTCGTTCTCCATGTCTCGACCGATCGTTCATGAGCGGACACTTGTATTTGTGACGGTGCCGCCCCGTCCGCCCCTACCGGAAGATTTGCCGGTGGCTCTTCCTCAGTGAGTACGTTGGCAACGCGAAGAGTTGTCAAATAGAACAACATCTTTTGTTGCCATCGTCGGAAGTCCGAACCCTTGAATATCTCGGGTTTCTCCACATGACTTTTCATCATAGATTGATCCATTGCTCCTTAACAAGAAATTTTGTCTTAGATTGTTAGGAGTAATCGATCTTACATATGTATTATGTATATAATTGGACAGAAAATTGAAAAGAAGAAAAGAATTTCTTGTATAAACTTTGTTTTTACATCATAAACAAACAATAAACGAAGAACAATAATTAATTCTTACTTGAAACGAAGATTCTTCGAAGATATTTGAACCGATTGAGTCCTGCAATTACGCAGTGTCCTAAGACAAAATTTCGTCGGTGGTACGGGCGTTGTCTAGAGGATACAACAATCAAATTCAAGTTTGTAACTTGAATCTAGCGAATCGTCATACGTTTGGCGAAGAACGAGAAGGAGAGAAAACCCAGAAATATGCAGGAAATTCGTGTATCAAATCTGCCAAAACGAAAGGAAGAAGTGTGTTTATATACGTATGCCACAGTAACCGAAATTAACTGTCAGGAAGCCCGCGCTACTTGCGGCGCTAGTAAACTCGCGCGGAGATGCGCGCGGTGTACTGCCCATCGAACCCAACAGAGACCCGCGCGCCTTGTGGCGCGGTCTTGGTCGCGCCGTAGTGCGCGCCGTGCACTGGTTCCAGAGTCCCGCGCCAGATCCTGCAAGCATACCACACTCGTTCTTCAATCGTGGATTCTCGACCCCATCGAGACCCCAAGGCCCAAGGCCCAATCTTTGACTTTAAATATGTATATTCAAGTCAAAGAGAGCCCACCAAGAACACCACACACCAAGCCCAAGCAATTAAATGATTCATTTAATGCTCTCAAGTTTAGGTTTATTAAGTGGTGTAAACTTTGCCTTGGCTCCTATGTGGGATTAGTTTTCTCACTTCTCAACTAAGTTCCAACACTAGTGGCCAAAGGATATAGACAAGAAGAAGGCATAGACTACGATGAGACTTTTTCCCCTGTCGCACGGCTCGAAGCAATAAGAATATTCTTAGCCTTCGCAGCTCACAGAGTTTTTAAAGTCTATCAGATGGACGTAAAATCAGCTTTTCTCAACGGTGAAATCCAAGAAGAGGTTTACGTAAATCAGCGACCAGGGTTTGAAAGCTCAAAGTTCCCAAGGCATGTATACTACCTTGAAAAGGCTCTGTACGGACTGAAACAGGCTCCAAGAGCATGGTACGAACGACTTTCTACCTTTCTTCTAGTCAATGGCTACGACAGAGGTACAACAGATACTACCTTATTCTATAAACGTAAAAACAGTGAAATAATGCTTGTACAAATCTATGTGGACGACATAATTTTTGGGTCTACTAATACAGAAGAGTGCAAAAGTTTTGAAAAACTCATGCAGAGTGAGTTTGAGATGAGTATGATGGGAGATTTAACATTCTTCCTCGGACTCCAAGTCAAACAATCATCAGAGGGAATTTTTATAAATCAGGCCAAATATGTCTCTGACATTCTTTCCAAGTATAGCCTCTCTGATTCCTCTGCCATGAAAACTCCAATGGCCACTGGAAATAAGTTATCCTTAGATCCAGATGGCATCTCTGTAGAATGCACTCTCTACAGAGGCATGATTGGATCTCTGTTATACTTAACTGCTAGCAGACCTGACATTATGCATGCCACATGTCTTTGTGCACGTTATCAAGCTAATCCTAAGAAATCACATTATGATGCTGTCAAGAGAATCTTTAGATACCTAAAGGGGACCAAAAATCTTGGTCTCTGGTATCCACAGAACTCTGGTTTTTGTCTTAAAGCTTATACAGATTCAGACTATGGAGGATGCATGCTCGACAGAAAGAGTACCTCTGGGAGTTGTCAATTCCTAGGTGGTAAACTAGTCAGTTGGACCTCCAAGAAGCAGAATTATGTCTCAACATCTACGGCAGCAGCTGAATACGTTGCTGCTGCTAGCTGTTGTTCTCAGGTTCTGTGGATGAAGACTCAGCTAAAAGACTACGGTCACATCCTACTCAAGATACCTATCTTCTGTGATTCCAAAAGTGCCATTTCCATCTCTGCCAATCCCGTGCAACATTCAAAAACCAAGCATATCGATATAAGGTACCACTTCTTGAAACATCACGTTGAATACGGTACAATCGAGATGCATTTCGTGCCCACAGAATACCAACTCGCGGACTTATTCACCAAAGCATTAGATGAGAAAAGATTCAATTTCTTGGCGAGTAAGTTAGGAATGATTAATATGACGTGAAAATCCTCTGTAAGTATAGCTTTATCCACTGTGAATAAGTATATATTAATATTACTTTACTTAATGCTTTGATTGATTTATTTCTGTATGTAAATTCTCAATCTAAACTAGTTCTTGGCAACACAGAGCTTCTGTGGGTCCGCTCAGAACCTCTGACGACCCCTACAGAACCTCTGGTAAAAATGACCTATGTACTATGCAAAAATTATCATACTTTGATCCAAGCATAGGTCAAGGGGAGAAGAAGGAAATTACTTGATCTACAAAGGTGATTAGATCAAGGGGGAGCAAAAGGGACCTTGAAATGATCTACAGAGGTTAATCTTTCAAGGGGAGCCAAAGAAGAGTGTCGATGAAACTATATCGACAGAAGTCAGACATCACTGCCGAGAAAAGAAGAACCAAAAGGTATGTCTCTCGTACAAAAGGTTTTTGAAAACTGTTTTCTGGGACACAAATTGTCAAATATGTCCTAAATATACTGTGGATAACATTTCAAAACTCAAAAGATCAAAAAGGTTCATAAAATTTGAGTTATGAGAAATTTGAGGTCATAGAGCCTCTGCTGAGCTCAACAGAGGCTCTGCCAGAAATATGCTCTGTGATCGCAAATTTAACCTCTGTCGATCTTTTGAAATGTCATCTCGGAAACCGATTACGCACAAATACACAATCCATGACCTTCTCGAACAAAACTTTTTCCTTAACAGTTTTCTCGGACACCAACTTTCAAATATGTCCGAAAAACAACTCTTAAAACAAATCAAAACTTGGATGATCAAAAGGTTTCATAGAAATTTAGTTATGAGAATTTTTCCCTCATAGAGCTTCTGCTGGCCCTGACAGAGCTTCTGCAAGTTTCAACAGAGCCACAAAACCTCTGTAAGTGAAAATTCTTCACTAAAATCCTATCGATCCTCTCCAATGCCTTTACAAATGTTTTGGTTAAAGAAGAACCTACAGAGTCATGATAACAATGAGATATTTGAGAGGAATAAACATCAAGATTTTCAAAATTACAGAACTTCTGTAAACCACAAAGGTTCTGTCAATTTGTTACTTGGGCATTTCTGTAGCAATAACGGTTACTTTTACTGAGAGTGAAATTCATATGGCCAAGAACAACCCCACGCGCCTAGCATTAATGGGCCGCGCACGACGTCCTATCATCCTCTGACATGGCCTACGTGTCCCATTTTCATTGGGCGTACATGGCACGTTTCTTATGGAAAGTTGCACCCGCCGTTCTAACTCAAGTACGGATTCCAAATATTTATCCATTGCCATATATTTTTACCCTTTCGAATTCTACCGTTTTACCAATCTATAAAACCCAAGCTTACCCTCTTATAAACCTTTACGAACTCTCATTTCTTCTCCGGTGAAACCCTGCAAAAACCTGCAAGTATCTTATTTTTCTTACCAAATGGTTTCATCTTCTCAAGCTATCTCCCATGCACACTCTCCGGCGAACTCACCAGAACATTCACCTGCTCATTCTGAACACTCAGAAAACCCCCACCTCGCCAAAAATATCGAACAAGAAGATTCCGGCGACTCAGCAGACTTTGCTCCGACCACCCATCTTCAAAACTTTATCGCAAAGGAACACTTCGAAAAGGTACTACCAATCAAGTCAAATAACTGCTACTTGATCCCCTCACCCACTGCTTTCGGCGAAGCCCATGCCCTTCTTCTAAACATCATGGAAAATCATATCCTCTTCCCTTTACTTTCAAGAACCCCAAAGAAATACCTGTTAGGTATTTGAACCAGTTTTGGCAAAGTTGCCGATATGATAAAGATGATTCTCTTATCAAAGGGTACATCTCAAAGCCAGACAAATCTGAACATTTGGAAATCAAGTTTAATAGAACAATGTTCTCACTTGAGTTCAACCTACCAACTAGGGGTCTTCTTGGACTGAAGAAATATGCAGAACAACCAACAGACGACGAGCTCTGTCGTTTTGTAGAAATGCTTGGGTACAACACCCAACTAAGGAAGAGAAATGACTTCCGCAGAGGCAGGCTACCACCTCTGTGGAACACCTTGTTCTCGATCCTCAACAGATGCCTGACAGGGAAGATAGGCAGCATTGACCAAAGCTCGCATCAGATCTTGACCATCATGTATGGGGTCTACTACGATCTCCCACTCGATTACGCGACCATCATGTTTCAAGAGATCATCAATACGATCGACAGAAAGAACAACACCAGAAGGGTAAAAGAGAACGATCCTAAGTTTCTACCACCTCTGCAATTCCAAAGGATATTGGGAGTCCTGTTCGAACCTCTGCTGATGATACAGAACTGGCCAATGGAAGGGCCGATTCCCAAACAGTTCCCAATGAACAAAAACATCCCCACCGATCATGTAGATGGCTACACCCACTGCAGACCTCTGTCAAAGAAGCTTCTGAGCTACGCCACGAACAAAATCCTTAAGAGAGAATATATACGCGATCATAGAACTCCGAAACCGAGTCCTAAGACACCCCCGCGTTTAGGTGTCCCCCTAGGAACAATGGTTGTAGAACCCCTCTCTACAGAAGCGAAGAAGCAGAAACTAGCAAAACATTTGGCAATCCAACTTAGTTTTATGGCCAAACGTGACGAGCTCATAGGAAAGAAGTCTTCTTCTAAAGCCTCTGCCTCTACCCCAAAAACAAAGAAGAGGAAAACTACAGAAGGCACCTCTACAAACATTGCAGAAGATCAACCTTCACCTCCTCATGCCACAGAAGTTGGCACCTCTGCTCCTCCCTCTTCTCCAAAACAAAAGAAGAAAAGAAAATCGAATGGCTACCATCGTAGAAGAGGAAGGGGCACCAAAACCCAAGAGGAGGAAGACCAAAAAGAAACTTGATCAAATGGCTACCATCGTAGAAGAGGAAACTATAGAAGTGGTTGCAGAAGAGATCGCAGAAACCCGTGTCGAAGAAACTGCAGAAGAAGAGAATGCAGAAGTCGAAGCTGCAGAAGAGGGATATCAATCACCTTATCAATCCCCAGATCGATTCGCTCATCAAGGTAGCTTAAGCGATTTTCTTCAAAACCCTGAAATTGCCAAGACCCTAAATACAGCTGGGTGGACGGCACAACCACTTGACCACCACACCACAGAAGAACAAGACTTCTCTATCTCTGGCATTGACACCAATCTGCAAGAAGATGATCAACCCCCCAGAGATCAACCATCTGAAACCCCTTACATTCTACATAACCCCTTCATCCAACATGGATTGGACGTCCACAGAAGGAGTCCAAGCCCAGCTTCAGAAGAAGGTATAGAAGAAATAGATATGTCAGATGATGCCATTAGAGAAAGGAACCTAAGGCTACAAACAGAAGTTGAGTGGAATAGAGATGAGGTTACAGAGGTATTAGAAAGAATGGGAGGAAAAGAAAAGGAAAAGGAAAAAGAGGCCGAAGTTGTAGAAGCCCATAACATGGACACCATGTTAGAAAATACAACAGAGGAGGGATTTGAATCAAGGGAGACAAGGATAGAGGTCTCAGAGGTAGATTCAGATGAAGAAGAAGCTGACCAAATACGAAAAGGTCTCTATCATCCACATGTCATGAGATTATACGGCTCTCATCCAATCTACGACTTCTTAGTCACAGAGCCAGGAACCACAACAGAAGTTAGGGAAGAAGCACCAAGTCATAGGATATCAACAAAGACTGAAATGTTAGATAATGAAGTAGTGCTTGGATGCCTAACAGAGGAAGAAACAAGAAAAGATGCTTGGATTAATAGAGGCACACAACCAAAACCAACTCCCAGTGCAACCCACACTTCTAACTCCGCAGGTCTAGCTGCAGAAGGAGTTATTGAAAAAGAGCAGCACAGCTCGATCCAAACCCAACCCATCAAGCCAGAGGTTATTCTTTCAACCTCTGCGCCCACAGAAACCGGGGAATCCATTCCTAGGGAGTCTCCTCAAAGAGACTCACCTATAGTTTGTGATCAATCGCCCCAGATCATACTAGAACACCCAACAGAGGAATTCGTTTCCTCTGCCACACGCACACAACTAGGACCAGAACTTCTTTCAGAGAGAAGTAGTGAGCACAAAGACGAAGAGACTCTAGACAAGTCTCCAAGTCAACAGAAGAAAATTCCGATACCCACCTCTGGAGTGGATTTGGACACTATTCTTCACAGAACTTCTATAGAGATCGAAACTCAGGTTTCTTCTCGAAGATCAGATGGAAATCCTTCCACCCCCAACGTACAAACAAGGGTGAACGAAGGTGTCCCAGGAGCAGGGACTCACTCTGGAGACGAATGTGTTCCTCCAGAGGTTACACCAGGGACACAAGTATCAAGGGATGAGTTCCAAACCCTTGTCACCTCTGTGAACCAAACCGTGAAAGAGTTGCAAAGCTCTTTCAAATCTTTTGCAGAGACAACATCGACGGCCATACTAAATCTGAACACCAAAATGGACAGTCTGTCCACAGAAGTGAAATCCGACATCACCGAGATGAAGTCTTCTGCTGAAACAACTGCCACAACTACAGCCACTTCTGCCGCTAAAGATTTTGGGATAGCCTCAACTTCTGCGTTCAAGGAGTCAGTCAAACATTTCCTTGAACAAATGAATAAGCAATCTAACAGAGCAAAGGGCATTACACCTGCAGATCTACAGAACGCCCTCAAACACGTACAAGAAGAAGCAATGCGCAACACTGTGATGATGCAGCCTAAAGACTACATGACCAGTGCACAGCTAACAGAGCTCGGCCAAAATGTGATAAACCAGGTTACAGAAGTCATCGTCTCCTTCACTACTGCAAATGCCAACTACATCAAAGAGTTCAGAGCAAGTGTTGGCAGAATGCGCTTTAAAACAGAAGCAGAGCTTGCGACTCTAATCGGCCTCTGTGATGATGTATGCGCAAAGTTGATGGCCGCAGGAGCAGAACTACCAAAGAAACCCAAAGCTTCTTGCAGAGCAGAGGGTACTTCTGATAAGGGTCAGGATGACTCTGATGATGACCATCCTGGTCCATCAGATCATCCTGAGGGGGAGAATATAAGGGAGAAAGCTACGAGCAGAGGACTACAAGCTCCACCAATCGCAGCAGAACCAATCAGCCAAGCTCCTCCAGAACAAACCCAACAACAACAAACTCAACAGACCACAGAGACAACACCCATCTCTGTGGAATCAACTCCTGAAGAAACCCAAGTACCAGAAACAGTTCAACAAACCACAGAGGCAACAACCACCCCTGTGGTAATCATCTTGGAAGAAAGTTCAACAAACCAACAACCTGGAGAAAAAGATCAAAAGACCACAGAGAAAACACCCACCTTTGTGGAATTTCCTACAATGTTTGAAGAAGATGCTCAACATCTGTCATCCTCTTCAGAAGAAGATCTTCACTCTCCAACTACAAAATCAACAGAGAAACCCCAAACCATACCAAGAAGAAAGTCTATTGCCCACAAACCAAAAAGAGAAACGACCTCTGCTTCTTCTGTTCTAAGGAATATGTACAAAACAATGACTGAACGAATGGCGCAGAGAGAAGAAGAAAGGCACAGGTTCACATTAGCTTTCAAAATGGCAAGAAGATTTGATATCCAACCTTCGCCAACAGAAACCGAGCTCACAGAAGAAGTCACCAAAGAACCTACAATAGAGGTTACAGAGAAAATCAAGCCAACAGAACCAACGCCACAAAAGTCCTCTCAAACATAAGTGTCAAAACCTACAGAGGCAACCCCCATCATTCCAACAGAAGCACCAACACCCAAACCTACAGAAGCAACAGGTTCTGCACCTTCAAAAGCCAAAGACAAGGGCAAAGCAATACTGACAGAAGAGCCCAAGAAAAAGAAATCATTGCCCAAGCCTACAGAGAAATTGATGAAAAGTGCTTTTGATGCCTTTCAAACTCCAAAGCCTGAAGAAGAGGACTGGGCATATGGATTGAAGCCTCTGTCAGACATTGCTCTATCAGGAAGAGCTGCAAAAGTTGTTCAAAAGATGGAGAGTCTCAGAAGACAAGTACCACAACCTGGTCCAACACAAGAAGAAATGGAAGAAGTGGTATACAAATACCTCTATAAACAATCCTTTCAGACCAATCATCCAACATATCATGTGACAGATCCAAAGATCAGAGAAGAATTTGACAACGTCTTCACCAGGACAAAGCCAAGAACCAAAGCAGACGTCTTCTCAATCCGCAAGATCAAAAAGGTAATCTTTTGTAGGTACTCCTTTACAAAAACCTATCCAAGGGTCAGGTACAATCTTTACAGAGTCAAAAGGGTAAACAATTCAGAAACCACCTTCGCTGATGCTTACCTAAGGAATCTGAATCCCTATGATCTACCTGACCTTCTGCAATGGACGAAGGACAACTACAACACAGAGCCAAACACCAGAGCCTATCAAGTGTTGAGAAAAGCAATGAGGGAAAGGCTTATGATCTACAGTCTGACAGACTTTCAGCTGGGAAAAGATCTTGGTCTCAAACATCTGAACCTACGACCACCAGAGGATCGCTGCCCACCTGACTCCGTGCCCAACTCAATCATTACAAAACCAAGGTTCGGGTTAGTATTTCAAAACCCACAAGGCGAAGTCAAACTTTTTGTGAGCATGGACTGTCAGAAGTACGCAACCAGTACTCTGAACAAGTTCAGAGCAAACCTTGTAAAATACAGAGATACCGAGAAAATGGATAGAGATGCTGCAGATACCTTCATCAGAGAGATTGATGCTACAATCCGCTTAAGAGAACTCTGCATCAGTTTCTACAAAGAGATCAGAGAAGTCAGAAGAGACAACAGAAGCTACAACGATTTCAAAGACGCCAAAATCTGATTCTCAAACAACCAATCTCTGCAAACCATTTTTAAGTTTATCGTTCATTATACTCAAATGTAAAATGCCTCTGGCATATCTCTGAATGAAAGAACTTTCGAGGTATTGTTTAACCTCTGTCTTATCTAACTTACCCTAAAGTACTAAAATGTCAAATTTTTATTTTTCACTACTTAGGGGGAGATTGTTAGCTTCAATCTTCCTAATCATAGAAGTATTTAGAAGTAGTGAAACATAGGCTAAGTGAAGAAAGCCTCTTATAGAGGCTCTGCCGACCTTACCGAGAGATCAAGGTCAAGAAGCTACAGAGGCGTCCTACAGAACCTCTGTCATACGCGCAAAGAAGACCAAAGACTCGGAATCCGGTGAAGACTGCTCTACAAAGGACTAGACCGCAGAACCTCTGTAACCCTTTACAGAGCCTCTGCGGTCCTCACTGAAGACTTGGAAGATATTAATAATATCTTGCTACTGTTTCTGTACTTGTTCATCAACTTGCATGGCACCGTGCCCTGTCCAACTTCAACGTGTCAAACTCTGATTGGACTCAATAGGGCTTAGTACATAATAGACGTCTGCGGCATTAAATGCAATACAGCACGTTCAACTATTCATGTCGTCCGATCAACAGTAGCTCATGCTTTATGGTCCCCTTAGAGTAGTATAAAAGGAAGACTAATGTTTAGTTCTTCCTAACATCATTCGGAACAATCGAAAATATAGTAAAATCAACACAAGAACACATAGCTTATGCACATTGAAAGTCATATCTGTTTTAAGCTTTTCATACTCACTGTTCTTAAATATGTTCTTGCTATATATATTGAAACTCAGTAAACTTTGAGATATCATATTCTGATTAATGTTTCTTTATATTGTGTGTTCAAATCTATCAAACATATCTGATTAGTTCTTCAAATACGCTTCCGCATCAAACATAAACTCGAACTAATAGATCTGTTAATCTTGTCTAAACAAAACGGGAACCAACAATATCCATTATATGTGTAGTATCAAAACAATCGTATCGTCTGCCCAACAATGGCAGCCTAAACTAAATGAATTAAATTACACAACTCTATAACAAAGTTTGCTATCATTTCTATCTATCTTGTAAAACAAACAAATATATACATAAACAATACATGTACATATGTATATATACACACACGCACATACATACATATATACAGACATACAAACATTCATACGTATATAGACATGTACACATACACATACTCTCATAGGCAGTTTCTGATACATATGCCACTTATATACATGTGTACATATATAAAAAAACAATCTACTACTATAATGGAACTTACCGCAACGTCAGCCGCCTTTGGGTATGGGTAGATCGGAGGATCCGTGGACGGATCGGTCGCACCCGGTATAAGCTTCCGGTTAGTGTAGTGCAACCTCTCATAGACTTCCTCAGTAGTAGGCTCACGGCCCCAAGCCTCTCTCTACAATAGACAACTTCAAATGTCAGTAGATAACAAAATCATGTATATATAGATATATTATAGGTTTATATTCATCAACTATATACATTTAGTGTAGTGGATAATAAATTACCATGCTGTCCCGATGCATAGCGGTAGAAATGGATACGCCACAGTGTCTCGATGTCGTCCCTGGATACTTGGTATTACGGTTGGACCTATTAGCCTTACATGTACGCCTGAACTCGTCCTTGTTCCATGCCTGTTAAAAAGAAGACATAAATCAAATTGTACAACAAGATTAAAATAGTCAACCATGCTTACCCGATCAATCATCTGGACCCAATACTCGTTCATTATCCACTCAGGGGGGTATGGGCTAAGCATCCGATAGTCATGATTATCGAACTCTATTTTATTGATAGATTTTAGTTGATCGACGTCATGCTGACGGAATCAGACATCATATCTGAATACCTACTCATCACGGCATGCCGGATGGCAAGTAGAACGTCGGCATCCATATGAGGCGGCCACCTATGAAGCAACTGCGTACACATTGTTTGGATTAAGTAAAATAAATTAAAGCAAGTAGTTTAATGGACTAAAATACAAACCCGAAGACGATCCAACATCATCGCGAAATGTGAATCAGGGACATCCTTATAGTGAGCCCATGGACCGACGAACGTGGTCCGAATGATTTTTAAGACCCTCCGGTGAACCATCGTATCCTTAAACCTTCAAAATTGCAAAATATACAATACATAAAACATTAGAACCGGTTTATTATGTACTAGGATTAAACATATACCAAATCTACTTACACGCCGGTTGTAGACAACTCGATCGGCGGTCCCGTACCCTGAGACTGAGGCGTCTCGGATGAAATTTTGATGCCTCTAACCCTCGAATGAGATCCAGGTGATGGCGTTGCAACCACGTCATCGGCAACCTGGAACTGGTCTAGTCCGTCGGTACCTACGACGAACTCAAAATCATCCATCGACATGTCGACGTGGGAGTTACCACGCCCTGTGGAGCTGGTACTCCCCACTCTTGAGATTCTACCCCTTTTACCTCGAGTAGGGCGTCCTGACATCTAAATATATAAGAATGGTTCGAACACACTAGCTGTCAATGTTTGAATCTGGAGACACGAAGATGTAATACATATATCATAAAACACACTAGTCATCGAACGAATTTGCAAACACAAAGGATACAAGCGTACAACTTATAAAGATATAATTATTATGAAATAATGTCTAAATAACTAAGACATGCTAGTCATCAGACGAGTGATCAGATAACATAGGTTCGTTTTCGCTATCTGAATCGTCGTCCACGTCTTCAAATTCTTCTTCCTCGTCGCTAGCTTCGTGATCGGGTGCATCTTCGTCGTCGCTAGATTAGTCATTGGTTGCATCTTCGTTATGTGTGGCGACTACGGTGACCTTCCCTGTGACAAGACGGACAAAATCGAGGTCCTCATTTACCCATGTGTTTGTATTATGAGTTACCCGTTCGTTGATTTGAAAGAATGGTTCTCCGTCCGCGTTATCATCTTCCAACACATCGATAGCCCTTTCTGCAACTTCATATATTGCACGAGCTTTGGTCTTCACAACAGCCCACCAGTCCTTTAAATCCTTAGTGTCTAAAGGATACGGTGTGTAGTACACTTGTTCCGCCTGTGATGCTAGGATGTAATAGTCGTCACCTCTGAGTCTGGACTTATATTTGATATCAATCAACCCATGTTTAGGATCGACTCTAACCCCTCATGGACTATTAAACCAGGTGCACTTGAACATAACTACAATGCAATGGCCTACACCGTAATATTCCACCTCTAACACTTCGTCCAACAATCCGTAATAGTCGGTCTCAGAGTCGTCATAACAAGATCCTCTAACACATACACCACTATTATGTGTTACACGCCCAGCAGCATGTGTTATCGTATGGAACTTGTACCCATTGACGAAGTATCCCTTATGCGACAAAGCATATCGGCCCGGTCCACATGCTAGGGATTTCAAATGATCTGTGAAGTCGGCTGATCCGAGCATGACCTATAAATAACAAATAAAATATTAAACACACATGTATAACATTACATGCGTAAATTTCATATTTGTATATTCACGTGTTGTTTAAACCATGTAGAAAACCTTTCATCTCGAGCTTTATCTCGTGCAGCTTCATCAAGATGAGGTTCTGGTTGTCGTATCCATGCATCAAAGGTCCACTGGAAAGGCTGGACTTCTTTGCAATTCAACAGCACATACGTGTGGATCTTGTGAATATCGGCGGGAGTCAAAATGGCCTTTTTCCGCCTTTCTCGAATAATCTACGGGAAGGAACCTTGAATATGCTCAATCGATTGTCTACTTCGGAAGAAGTAGGAATATCGGGGGCAAAGTTTCTTGACTCTTGATTATGTCGAGTTTCTATTCGCGGATCAAAATACAGAGAGCAGTAGGTGGAGAGTTCATTTACTATATAGGACTCAACGATAGACCCCTCCACCCTTGCTTTGTTTCTAACGGTTCTCTTCAACGACCCAAGCTTCCTAAACAACGATTGAAAATACATGTTAGTAAATAAATGAGTGATAACCAAAATTTAATGAAAAGTGTTTGAATGAAAGGTCCATCTACCTCTCATAAAGATACATCCACCTATATTGGACCGACCCACCATTTATGGCCTCTCGTGTCAGATGTATCACTAAGTGTTCCATAGAATCAAAGAATCCGGGCGGGAAGATTTTTTCCAACTTATAAATTGTTTGAACGATACTTGTTTGCAATGGAATCAAGTCTTCTAAGTGTAACACCCTTGAGCATATTGCACGAAAGAATGTGCACAACTCCGTTATCACATCCCATATCGGAGTCGGTATCATCCCTCGTAAAGTAATAGAGAGCAATCGTTGGATAAACACATGACAATCATGACTCTTAAAACTATAAAAGCTATAGTCTACAATGCTTACACCCCCCGCCCCAATATTTGAAGCATACCCGTCCGGAAACTTCAGCGTCTTCAACCATTTACATACTTTTATTACCTGTTGTTTGCTCAAAGTGTACGATGCCTTCGGTTTCACTACTTTATTGGCTGACGTGGCGATGTGCAAATCCGGTCGATTGCAATAAATCTCTACATCCTCCTTGCTTTTATATTGTCTTTAGTTTTCGACGTGTCCATGACAGTGTTAAAGAGATTCTCAAAAAACGTTCTTCTCAATGTGCATGACATCCAGGTTGTGTCGAATTAACAATGTCTTCCAATATGGCAACTCCCAAAGATGCTTCTCTTCACCCAATTATGAGTGATTCCGAAGCCGCTAATTTTTCTATTGGTCGATCGGAACACGGAGCCCTCATAAACAGTTGGAAGATGACGAACCTGCTCCCATATTTCTTGACCGGTTAACTCGGGTGGTGGACCGACTGACACCGTATATCCGTCCTTGAATCCTTTTCGATCACGTCGAAAGGGGTGCATAGTAGGTAACCATCTTCGATGACAGTCAAACAAACATGATTTCCCTCCATTTCTTAACTGAAACGAATCGACTACGCCCATGCAGTACGGGCACGCTAACTTGCCATGCGTGCTCCAACCCGACAACATTGCATAGGCAGGGAAGTCGCTGACGGTCCATAGTAGTATAGCCCTCATCTCAAAATTATTCTTACGATAAGCATCATACGTAAGAGCACCCTCGATATACAACATCTTAAGATCATCTATTAGCGGCCTAAGAAACATATCTAAATTCTGGCTGGGGCTCTTTCTACCAGGACTGACCAAAGCAAGTTTAACATATGCATCTTTCAAACTCATCCACGGAGGTAAAATGTAGATGGTAAGAAAGACCGGTCATAGTAAATACGGATTCGAATTAGAATTATTCGGGTTGAAACCGTTGGTGCATAAGCCAAGACGCACATTATGGGGCTCAGAAGCAAAATCAGGATCCACCGTGTCAAAATGTTTCCAAGTCGCACCATCACTGGGATGTACCATCACATTCGGTTCTGTCTGATGATGCTTGTGCCAAGTCATCTCTTTAGACGTCATCTTTGACATATACAATCTTTGAAGTCTAGTGTAACACCCCAAAAATTCTAACTCAAATTGTAAATGAATTTATTTGGAATTATTAAAAGTCAAGGTTTTGCATTGAAATGTGGGACACGTAATGCTAATTGGATCGAATGAGAAATCTGGCCAAGTTTGGGCTCGGTACCTGGACCGTGAGAATGCCCGGCGATTGTGAGATGGTCACTCTCGCCAGGGCACTATCGCCCATTATGTAATGAGAGTGTTGGGGAGGTTAGCGAGTATGCCACTCGCGATTGTGACATGGTCACTTTCGCAGTGGCACTATCGCCAAGATTGTACCGCATGCATTTGGGTAGCGGGCGAGTATGCCCGGCGATAGTGACCAATGTCACTATCGCGGTGTCACTATCGTGGTCGGGGTGCAGGGACTACTTAGTTCGATTTTTGTTACCTTGTTCTCATTTCTTCTCTACCCATTTCCCTTATTTCTCAATCAAAAACCTCCCCAAACCCTAAATCTGTTTTGGAGCCTTTAGAGCCATATATTTTGTGATTCAAAGCAAATCTCTTACCTTTTAGCAATGATTTTTGGTTAAAGATCAAAGTTCTCCATCTCACTTTCGTTTTGGGAGAATTCTACACTTCTAGAGTTTTACCCAACCCTCTCCTAAACCCTTTCCTTTCTTTGGATGAAATGAAGATTGAGGCTCACTTAACCACAAGGCTTGTGGCGTACTGGTTAAGGCTTGTGGGGGATATGGCTAGTAACCCATCTACCCCAAGTTCGAATCCAGGCGCTTCCAACTTATGGCCACTGGGGATAAACTCAGGGCTGCATGCTTTAGCAGTTGGGGCAATTGCCTCACCTTGCCAGGATTAATCGGGGCAATGTCCTCGGATACCCTTCCAAAAAAAAGATTGAGGCTCACTTTGGTGACACTAGAAGTGTTTGGTTGGTGGATTCATTTGGTGGTTGAGGTAATCTTCTCTTCTCTTCATTTTTGGAAATTAGGGTTTTGGGTATAAGTTGAGATTATTGATGAAAATGTTTGGGGAACGATTTTGTATGGTTGAATATGGTTTTTGATGGTTGGAAACTTATGGATCTAGGTTTTGGAGGATTTGGCTTGAAGGTTCAAGTTTTTTCAAAGAAGCTTACGTTTGGGGAAAATCTAGATCTAGCCTAAATCTAGCAAGGTGAGTTCAAGTTGATTTGCGAAAAACTTTGTACATGCCAAAAATGTTATTTTCCAAGTATTTGTATGTTTTACTTACAATTATAAATTGTTGACTTATTTGATTTGTTTGACTCTTTTGAAGTGTTTAACTTTATAAAGTTTGTAAAACACCCATATTTGGGGATTTGGATATTTTGATGAGTAGAAATCATAATTATGTCCTTAAATGATTTATTTCTCAAATGGAGCTTATTTAATGGTTTAATCATGTGGGTATAATTGATTTTATAAACCATTTGGGAAAATGCACATTTTTGTGTCATGAGTCGTTTTGAGAAATTTAAGAGTATGAGTCCATTTTGGGAACCCAATTATATTCATCCGTGACGAGTTTGGGTTAATGGGATTTTATGGTATACATTTACCTAAACGACGTTTTAATGCATTTATATTTTGAGGACCGTTATTTATGGGTCTAATGGGTTTTGAGCATTTGCTCGGTTTTGACTTTGAGGAAGTCTTGGGGACATTTTTGTCCGATTTCGGTGGCTCAATGTGGAGTCTTATTTTATGGTTTGCATTTATTGCAACATATTGCATATTATTTATATTTACATGCTCGGGTTATTTAGTCATTCCGGGATGGACATGTTATTGTAGGCTGTGTTGCATTGGATCCATAGGAACGTATGTCAGTCTTTAATTGATGGTCTATCTCTTTGTGCACGAGGAGTGGACTATTGGAACGCATGGTTTTGTGCGGTAGGCCATTCGGGGCCACTAGCGAGTAGGCAATGGGGGACATTGGAGTCCTTGAGGTGTAACTCGTTTAGACTGGATAGGCAATGTGGTCCCATAAGTCCTTGAGGTGTAACTCGATGGAGTAGGCAATAAAGGCATGGGAAAGGTTTGAGGTTGTGATGTCTTTATGGCATGGGAACTAAGACCTGGACTTGAGGTGTAATCCAGTAACATCATAAGTGACCTAACTTTGTGTGTCCGTAAGTTTCGATGGAATCGGGTCTCCCCCGTCACCGAAAGGTGTTGTTTTTGGGTATATGCTTTTATCTATATTTTTGGTGACACATTTTATTTATACGTAATGTCTTTCATGGTTTATTGGCGGGTACTATGCCTCATCCTTATTGAATGTTTTAAATATTGGAGTTTTATCTACGTTTATAACTACTTGGGATATATAACGTCAATGCACGTTTTGAGTGAGTTGGGATTGGAATTCATTATGGAAAACGCTTTGTACATTTTGGGAACTTTTCTCATAGATTTTGTGTGCGTTGGAAAATGAGTCGTTTACATCCTTTCATAAACTCTTTTGGAAATCATGATTTATGTCGCAACCTTTCATTCAACAAATCATATAAATCATGTTATAAACTCTTGAACTCACTAGGCGTTAGCCTAACCTTTTTATTTGTCAGCATGTGTAACAGGTTTAGGTTGGGAGTAGTTCTAGTGACACTGTGAAAAGGTCGAGTGCTAGTAGGGTGCTTGAGAGGTGAATTTCTTAAGTGAAGTCTTCCGCGTTAATATTTGGGAATAGCAACTTGTACTCGTGTCAAGTAACACCCGACATTATGTGGTCTCATAGTATGATTTGAGTCATTATTTGTAGGAATTGTTATGTTAATCTTGAGGAAATTCCGAGAATGGTTTGTAGAAGGAATTTTATTCCTTAAGTGATTACTTTTATCGAAATTTTATTTAGTTGCTCTTTCCCAATTCGAAGGTGTTACAAGTTGGTATCAGAGCATAAGTTTGAGAGATTTAGGTGTTGATTTTTTTTACATACCTAGACTCAAGCTAGCGATCTTTTCAGTGATTGAGAGTAAAATTTCACCATTAGGCACTTTAAGATAGAATATTCTGAGGTTGATGGAGTCACTAGGAACGAGAAATCATGTCTAGTGTAGCAAGGATGATCGTGTACGGTGAGTTCATAATTGCACCTGGCCAGTGTTGTGGTGAACCTACAAGTTACATGTGCATACTTAGACTACTTTGGTGTGATGATCGTTGGAGTAGTAAAGGGGTTTCTAAGTGAGTAGTCGTTTAAAGAGATTGACGATTTTAGTATTTGTCACTTGCAGTGACGATAAGCATGATAATTGTATTAAGTGGACCATTTCGGGACGAAGTTGTTGGTTGGTTTAGGACATAAGCTTATTGAATCGGCTTTAATTTTAGGAGAAATTGTAAAGTGAATCGATGTGACTTTCAATTTGTCTGAAGACGTATAAGCATCCGAATGACGATAGTGTGATCGGAGGAACTTGGAGGAGTGGGGTTTCAGGCGTTGAGTGCCGACTAAAATCATGCACAAAATTTATTTTTAAAATAAATTGCATCAATTATTTCTTGTGTTTCAAATCCTCATGTGGATTGTGTTACAAAATCTCGGAAAAACGTTTAGCACACACAAGATTTTAAATCATGGTTTTGAACATGCATGAAATTATTTTATTACGAGGAGTTGCAAACTCTGTCGGAACTTGTTTTATTTTATTGTTGTCCAACGTTACTTTCGGATACAGTGATATCCGTATTTTAATGATGTTTAAGATGTTGGACAACATTGGATCTTCTCGACATATGTTAAGGTTTGGACGTAAAGTTATCTTCCATTTTGTCTATGGCAAGTTTTATTGGAAAATTTATTTAATGCGATTTTGCTAAACAATGTTGTTTATTTGGTATTACTACAAAAAGGGGATTTTTGGAATTTTGATATTTTAGTCAGGATTTTGCGTTATGCAATTTGATTTTTGAAAGCGAAAGGTTTGACATCATTTGGTGGATTTGAGGCCATTGAGCCCATAGAGTTTTACGGAGTTTCGTCTTACGACGTTTTGCGTAGTGTGAGTGCATTTTTATAATGCACATACTTGAGTTATTATGTGTGTCAATTTTGGATTGTATTGGACACTTTGTTTCATGCGGGTTCTGTGAGAAATATTACTTTATGTCGTAAGGCGACCAAAAGGAATGTGAATGAAAATGTTTTATTAATTCATTACATAGGTGGAGGTCTTTTGGTCAGAGTATGTTTTAGTGTTGTGGGGAATCATGCATGGTTTACGATACGGAACATTTTGAAAACACGAATGTGCGAGTCTTTGACCTTTGGTCAATTTTGACTTGATGGACATGTTGGAAAATTGTGAACCTTTTTGGTTTTGGAGAAAATGTGTATTTTGGGTATTTTAATGAACAAATTTTAAGCATTGACGTTTTAACGTTTTATATTGCGAGTGTAAAACCTTGGTGTAAATGCTCCGTGATGGGGATTTTGGAAAAATTATTTGTCTAAACCTAGAGTGCGTGTAATTATTAATTTTTTGGAACATTAATGTGCATTGTTTGTATGATTCGAAGTTGGGAGTCGATTTGAACCCTTTTAGGTGTCAACCAATTACAAACACTTACTATACTATTAAGTTTTGAGAAAATACATTAACGTATGTGAGTCTTGTCAAAGATGTTTTACTCCTATGTCATTACATGACTAAATGGGAAAATTTTGAAACTCGATTTAATGAAATTCCTTACTTTGAAAATTTAGTATGGACCACCTATTGCATGTAATTGTTTATTTCCGGAAAACCACTAGGAAAGTGTTACAAGTTGCATGCATACTCCAATTTGAGATTCCTTCACGATATTTTAGTCGATACCTCCGAGTCGATACCTCCGAATGGTGAAAATGTATTGATTTTTGTCTTTAAACTTGGAACTGACACAAATCATTTTATGTTTTGACCAAAGTATATTTATGGATCGTTTCACTGTTTTGTGAAATAGTCTAACGTGTGTGGACTTTGTTGGTAAATTTTGTTCCATGACATTTGATGGTTAAGAAGGAACTTTTGGGAGTCGGTTGGCGATTAAACTCCTTTTGAAGTACGTACAAACCTTTTGTTGCGCATTATTTGAAGTAGGAAATTACTTTACGTGCATGCCATAAATCAATCCATGCTAGGACCGTAGCGGTCCATTTCAAAGAAGTTGTTTAGTATGTTTTCGCGCTTTGTTAACAACTTAAGTTGTGATGAAATAGTTTTCAACGTGGTTTTCTTATGTGGTCAATTTTCTTCGTTATTTTAATTGTTTAGTTTCCTTTTAATTTTAGGATTTATCATTAGTTAATATTTTATTTGATTTCCTAGTTGGTTTAGAATTAGGATTAGATTTGAATTGAAGTTTAATAGTTATCTCTTAATTAGTTTAGTATATAAATAGGGCTTATTGTTTTCTTTGTTAATCAGATATTATTGATGAATAAAATTATATTTAGAGTTTATCTCTAGGTTTAAGAGTTTTCTCTTATTTTTCGGGTTCGACACTTTTAGACTCGTTATCATTTTGGATTTAGACGTTTGTCGATCCATTTCGCGTTTTACCCGTTGCGTCAGTTCTCTCATTTTGGGTCAGATCTAGCAGATTTGAGAGAAAAGAAAAATCTTGGGTTTAGAGACTTTGGTTTGATTGTATTCAAACCTTTTATTAGTTCCATTATTAACAAGTTCTATCAAGTTGAGGGGTTGATCCGTACTTTCCATTTTTCTTACTATAAATAGAATTTATCTTTGTATTTCCCAAAAAATGTTATTCCAAGTACCTATTAGAATTCTCTCTAGATTGCTTATTGTTATTTTGAGATTAATGAGAGGGATGGCATCATCATTGATTTCATTGTGTTGATTACTTGTTCTGGGATCACAATTGGTATCAGAGCAAGGCAATCACATGTGATTCAGATTGATTTTCACGTTTTTAGCTTATTTTGGTGTTTATCGATATTTTTGCCATTTTTGATTGATTTTGATCATTTGAGTGCTTAAAATGGATCAGAGTTGATTTGGGATTGATCATAGATAGTATCTGAGTGAATTGGTTCCGCAAATTCACAAGAAATCAATCCAGATTTGGTAGAATTAGCATTTTTGTGAAAAAACGTAGTAACACTGTTTTGGGATTGAATTACTTGCTTCTGTTGGTTTTTGGATAAAACTTCAAGTTTTAAAGTTGTTCAGAGAAATATCGCGCACTACCCTACACATTTTCAGACGATTTGGAGTTGTTTTCAGAATTTACTTAAGATTTGATTTGGTATTCAACGTTATCGCAAGAAAGTGGTTCATCTTTATCGCAAGTAGTTTTGTTCAAGTTCATCGCACCATTGGTGGTGTGCGATAAAATCTTCAAAGGGGTTTTTATCGCGTATGTGGCGTATGATAACCGTGGGTGAACAGTGTTTATCGCACCCATATCGTGAGATAACATGTTGTGAACAATAG